>CM060902.1:1143395068-1144888818 GCA_030737815.1 Allium fistulosum
CCTTTTAACACTCTTTGTTATTATGAGCATAGAGGTGGGGCGTCACAGTGGCTGACCACCACCACCACTTTTCTTTGACCATCACACAGCCTAACACCTCTCCTCCTCAGGCCAAGCCAAGCCATGATGAAGATCATCACAAAAATCCATCTAAACTAGCACTAGCCATCACCTATGCACTCAAGCTGACCTAGTTTTGGTACCATCACCTTCCACCACCCATGGCCGCCACCAACACCACCTCCACCACCTCTAGCACCACCTGGACCCTCTGCAACGTCATCACCTTGGACCCCACTCCTCTGGCCGTGCCCCATGAGCCTTGGCCGAGCCTTGAATTGCCTTGAATCCATGTTAAAGTGACATTGTTTTGCCTTGTTGTGTTGTTTCATGCATACTCACATTTTGCTATCCTCTAAACATGTTTGGCCGACCCTTAGGCAACCAAAACCTGATCCAAATCTTGCCTTAGACCTGTAGTACATCATATGGCTGAACCTGAAGGTTGTTGGAAGCAAGTGCAAAGCAATTCTACTTTGATTCGTGCAGTTGATTCTATATTATTCTATCGTATTGTGCATTTGAAAACTTATATTGTTTGTATTGTTTTGTCTTATGTATTCGAGGAAGTTAACCTTGTCTCTCCCACACTCATCATCATCATGGCTGAGAAAATGAACCCCTTGTTCGAGCTTTTGAATGGTTAAAGCACAGTCAAGTAATCTATTCCGTTGTTGCTTCTTATCTTCATTGTTTCAACATTGTTTGCGTTGAATATTTATGTGTATATTGTCTTGTTTGGTTATTGTTTACAAGATAAATATCAAGGCTCTCCATTCATTCAAATCAAAATTCATGCTATATCGTGCTTGTTGTGCTTTCTGGAATCTATTCTGTGTGTTTTGATCGCTAATCTCCAGCTTTAACAGGTGAGTTATTCTCACCAGACAATATGTACCTATATAACTAGTAAATTGACACCCTGTGAATCTGTAGAAATATATTATCATGTTATACTTGACTATTTTATGATCATATGATGTTTATACACCTGTTATATCATCCGTTACTGTCATATAATGTATTCTGTTCATTTATATCTGTTTATCACTGCAAGTTCCCTGTAGACTAGAATCACTATGGGTTGAAATGATACATACCCGAACGGACTTTAGAATAGGGAAAAATCATTATGGGCTGAAATGATAGGCCTGAATGGTTTTTATTTAACTTATTTTAACTTGGGATTGCAGATTTGAAATGATAGAACCCGGTTTTCCTTTGTAAATTGCGGATTGAAATGATATATATCTGTATCACTTGACCTAGGTTAGAAAACTATATACAGGCCCGTGGTTATTTTATAAAGTGTTTTTGGATATTTTTAAGTATTTTAAAAATATAAATTTATGAAATTTGATTTAAATAGATTTTGAAATGTTTTAAAATAAAGAAATTATGATTTTTCTATGAGTTGAAAATGTAATTAATGAATGGTTAAATTGGATTATTGAAATATAACTTAAGTTTGGAATTTGGAATTTTGGTTAAAAATGGTATTTAAGTTATATGAATAAAAATGAAAATTTAATTATATTTGGAAAATGGTAAATATGATAATTTGATTAAATTTGAATTTAAGCGATTTATTAAAGTATTATTGATTTTTCTATGAGTTTAAGTGGTTAAATAAATGAATGTTTAAAAGTGATCTTTTAAAATATAACTTGACTTGGAAATGTGAAATTTGGTTTTAATTAAAGGTTTAAGTTAATTAAATAAAATTGGAAATTTAGTTAAATTTGTGAAATGGTAATTTAAATTTGAAGTGTTAAGTTATTTGTTGAAATGTGAAGAATTGGAAACTTTTACACTTTAATTTATTAAGTAAATTGTTGAAAATTGGATTTAATTATAAGAAATTTATTGTGAAAAAGATATATGTTAAATGATATGTAAATGAACATTTTAAATGTTAAAAATATGATTTTTAAAATGTTTATGTGTTTTAAATTGAAGTTATTTATTTGCTGGAAATACACTAAAATCTGGAATTAACTTTTAATAGCATTCAAAAATGCTATAGTTTCTGAATTGAACTAAAATTGTGTAAAAAGAGCTATTACAGCATTTCTGAAATGCTGTAGTTGCTGTAATTGAACTTATAGGCTAATATTGAACTCAGGTCTATTATAGCATTCTCTGGAAATGCTATAGTGGTCTACAGTCTTTGCTGAAATCAAATAAAACCTTTGTTTTGAAATCTGAGTACCGCCGCACTTCTGAAATGCTGTCTTTTCTGTTTTGAACTATAATTTAACTAAAAACTGAGTTTTAACAGCAGTTTTAAATGCTGTCTTTGCTGAATTAAAATGTTTTCAAGAACAACTTATAACAGTTTTTCTGAATGCTGTGAAAGGCTGAAATTTTCAATGTTTATGGTTTTTAACTTAGTAAATGAACTCAGAATAATTTAAAACTTTGGAAATTGAATACTTGATTTGGAAGTATAATAATTACACTTTTAAATGGTTTAGATGAATTATTTTGATTGAAATATAAACTATTTAAAAGGTGACTTGAAATGATAATAAATGAATGATATCTTTGAATTTAAAAGGTATTTAAAGCTGAATATTTGGATTTGAACTCAAATAAATGATTTGAAATGAAGTTTTTAAAAGGATATGATATTTTGATATATTAAAATGATTTGAAATGAAGTTTTGAAAAGATATGATATTTTGATATATTAAAATGATTTGAAATGAAGTTTTGAAAAGATATGATATTTTGATATATTAAATGATTTTAAATGAAGTTTTAGAAAGATAGGATATTTTGATATATTGAAATGATTTGAAATGAAGTTTTGAAATGATATGATATTTTAAATATATTGAAATGGTTTGGAATTGATTTAATCTTTATTTCGATAAAGATTTGGATTTGAAATGATATTCTATTTTGAAGTATAAAATATTATTTTTAAATTTATAACCATGGGTTATAATAACAATTGGTTGTTAAAGAGACCGGGATCGGAAATGGACATACTCTCTGTCGATACCGAAAACCACTTTAACAACTGTGTACGCGGTGGAGTTTCCAGAATGAAGTAGGATGGTGGCGACGATCCTAAGGTATATACGTGGACCCAACTCCCGTGAGTTGGCATAAGGTGGCTAAAACAGGAGCGATTGACGGACCAAGGGGGTAGCACCTCTGATCGGACACACTTCTTCGATACCATTCTATTACTTGTGATTGTTTGGTGGCCACCCTTGATTTGGGAGTGTTGTTCGAGGTGGGTGGTAGTGGTTGCTATGCGTCACCACTAGTCCGGATGCGTAATTGGTATATCTACCCTGGCATTGCCTAGTTGTGCCGTGTCACCTACCATATCGAGCTTTACTACGATTTTGATTTAAAGATCCGACCGCGTTAAGGTTTTCCATCCCCTTAACGCTATTTTCTATATGATTATACTTTACTATTTAGACACTACTGTATATAGCGTATATTACTACATAGTAAATAGTTTAACGGATCCTTAAAGAATGGGCGATCCCAAGCATTCTTTAAGTTACTTGTACCTTTATTACAGTTCACTAGAGTTGGTTTACATTATATAAGTATATATTGTCCTGACTCGAGTGTTTTGTGTTTTGCTTTACGCTCGGGTCAGCCTGAGTTATTCACAGGTTTGGATTTCCACTCTCTTGGAGATTTGAATCGCTGGAGATTATCTGCTTGTCTTGTCCTATCTATTTCAGTTCCGTTGTTCTACTCAGCTTGTACTTAGTTATTTTATTGAGACTTTTGTTGTACTCTATTTCTTTTGTTGTATCTTATGTAACTCTGACATATTTATATAGTAGCTTCATGAACTACTATTTCTTTTACTTCCGCTGCATTATTTTACTCTGTGTCTGTGATCTGTGATTATATTTATTTACTGTATATTCTGAGATTTGCCAAATTTTATTTACAATGCGGTATTTTGAGCAATTCAATTCCGGCATGAGTGTGTACCTATACACTTATAATGGATGCGAATGGTTGAAAATATCGGGTCGTTACAGTTGGTATCAGAGCTTTGGCTTTGAGGCAAAACTTAGAATGTACGGTAAATTTATTTACAGAATTACTTTCGTTCAAGTTTGAATCTCTTCCTTTTGATTCGATTTCCTTTGAATTTTGGAACGTTCCTGCGGTTCCGAAATTCATTCGTGTCCCTCACTATTCATCATCTTTTAATTCTGGAGTATCCCATGACTCCACTTCCAATGATCTTTATAGTGAATTGGCAGTCTCGCCAATATTCTAATTTTCTTGTAAAAGGGTGAAAATCCTTTATAATCAACATTGATTCACCAGAGATTTATATTTATCCTTGGTTTAGATGCTAATATCTTTTATTTTTCCAAACTCTATCTCTTGAGATCGAAGGTAGATTTACCCCAGAAAATCCACATTTGATCTTATCCATTAAGTCACGATTGACCCGGTTAAGGTTGTTCGCGATTTATCTAAGCTTACCCATCTCTCTACTCTGTTTAACCATCTTGTCTTTTGTTTCTAAACTATCTCCAAACATTTTGAATTGTACTTGTAAATCTATGTTTTTTTTATATATTGTGTTGTTTGAGTTGTTGATGTTGATTTGGGCTTCCGATCGATTCGTCTGATCAACGCTATCGATAGGATTTCTAAAACACTTTGATAGAACAAACTGACACAATATTATTTTAAAAAAAATTTGGTTAATAAAATAAATTTTGATATAAGTAAATATTATGGAACTTAATAAATTGATTTAAATTGATTATTTGAAATGATAATACTTGATTTATCATTCTATAAATGAATTTATAAATAGTTGTTTATAAATTTGATTTGGGAACTGAAATGAATTTAAAATCAAGAATTTGAGAATTTAATTTCTGATGATTTCAAACCTTGTGTTTAAAGTTTTAAAAGGACATATTATTTAAAGTATTTTGAATAGAAATTTGTTTCCAAAGAATTTTAAAGCTTTAAAATTTTAGTGCTCTTCTCTTTGTCGCTGGAAAATAATTTCGGTGATGACCGCGGCATCATCGACTTTCATTTTCGAGTTTCGAAGTGAAGAGACCGCTCTGTAGGCTTGCTATAGTGTTGCTTTGAGAATTTAATTGATTTGAACTTCTAAAATATGATTTGATTTATATATAGATATATGATTTAAAATTGATTTGACATATTATGTACATATATTTATTTATCTCTAACTGGTTTGAAGGAAATCGGAAATTAGTTCTTACATTTTTTTTCTTCTTAAAGAATAATTTCAATTATAAAAAGAAAAATCAAAAATTTGGATAAATGATTCAAACTTGAGATAATTGAATTGGAAAGTTTTATTTGTATAGCACACAACTTCATTTCCAATATAACTTACCTAAATTACATAGAAGTTGAATATGAAATTGGATAATATACAATATAGAAAGGATTTTATAAATAAAATTTGAGTGGTTATAATAAATGTTATACACTTAAATTTTAGTTATAAAAGATTAACAGAGGTAAATAGTGAAAAAGGAATTTAAAGAGATTTTATTTAAATAACTTAATAATCAAATTTGATTTACTATGGAACCTTAAGTCTAACCTAGGAATTTTAATAAAGGTTATTTCCTAAAATGAATATGTTGTATAATAAATAATGTATCTTTGAATAGATAAAATAAAAAAATAAAACATTTGAATTGGACATTTTGTAATAAAGTTTATTTAACTTGAATTCATAGTTAATTGATGTCTAAATGAATAAATGTGTATAGAAATTTGATTGTTATATTTGCTATGATAAATATTTTATTTATGAAATAGATATGTCTTGAAAAATGAATGATTATAATTTAAATAGTTAAAATGTATTTTAACATCACTAACACTTGATAATTGAGAATTTGGTTTTCAAATGGAAATTTTAAGTGTAACTTATTAAAGGAATATCTATTTATGAAATGGGTATTTTAAATAAAGTGTTAGGGTATGTGTTAAATTTAGAGCTAAGTAAAATAGTGAGCTTTTGACTTAGTAAACGAAGTATAGTTTAATTTGGATATTCCATTCTTAAAAGTTTGTTTTAATAAGTCATAAGTTAAATGATATCCAAATAAATATTTCTGGAATTAAACTGATTTGAAATATTAATATATCTACTTAGCATTTTATAAGTGCTGCTATTTTGAAAAGACAATGTTTTGGAAATTTTTATAATTGAATGAACTTAGAAATGTTAAAACTTTAAAATGAATATTATTTGACCTTGAATTAAAATGGTTTAAATGAAGATTTTTTTTTAAAGGGTGTTATGATTTTCTAAGTATTATGTTTTTTTTTAAAAGAATAACATGTCCAAAGTGTTATGATTTTAGTAGTGTGATTTCCAAATGATAAACATCCCTAAATTGTTATGATTTCAAAGCATTATGGTTTCAAGTTTATTATCTTATTTTGTTTTCCAAACTATCTTTTGGTTGTCCTTATTTCTCTTATCTTGTTACAGAATGGGAAGGCTATTGCTTATACCAGTCTGTTTAGAAATCTTTCTGTAATCTTTGACAATCTTGGATACTCATTTTTGATTCTGAACACTGTTTTTCCATTCATAGACCATCGGTCAAGTGAAAGGGGTGATTCGGACTCTAGAGGATCTTTTTAGTGTTTGTGTTCTTGATTTGATCACCTTCATCTTGCTAAACTTACCTATAACAGTAGTTATCAGGTGTAATTCCAATCTTCTTATCATCTTGTCTTAATTCTATTCATTCTATCTTTTTATGTGCTTTCCCGTACCTCGTTCCTTTTCGGGGACGAAAAGTTTTGAGTGGGGGAGAGTGTAACAACCCTGTATTTTTCAAATATTTTTAAATTGATTTTTTTCAGATTCAAAAGCTTTATTTATGAAAAATAATAAATTTTGTTATTTTAAGTATAAACTTTGATTTTGATGTGGATTAGAATTCCAAATATGACTAAATTTAATATTTCCAGAAAATGTGAATTTTTGTCAAATAGTCAAACTTTGACTTTTAAATTTAAATTTTATTTATTTAAAATCTTAAATTTTATCTTTAATTATGAAAATAGATGAAATAACTTGAACACTGCTTTTTGTTTCGTTGAAAACGGAGTTAAACTGCAAAAGATATGTACACTTCAATTTTGAGTATAAATTGTTTATTTTGCAATTTTATTATTTTAAATTGTATAAATTATATTTTCTTTATCATATTTTATTTTAATATGTTTAATATGTTATATTATGTATATTTTGACTTTTAAATATTTTTAAATTGATAATAGAATTTTTCCAATGTTTACTGTGTTGATTTCCTATTTTTAAAGGCTGTTTTCTTATTTTCTGCTATTTTCTTCATTAAAATTATATTTAAATTAATTTTTTTTTTATTTTGTGAATGTATTTTTATTTTATGTCATTATTTATGTTTAAAAATATATTACAAGCTCATATGAATTTTCTAAAGTTTATACCATTTATTTTCAAATTTTCTAGCCTAGTTGACAATTTTTGCTATTTTCTTGATTTAATTATTTATAATTAATATTTATTTATTTATATATTTTTTTATTTGTTACATTTTCGAATTTTAACTGAAATTATATGTATTTTCAGATATTTAAACTTATTAAAAAGAAATAGAGGAAATTTGAAAAGTTTTAAACTCTTGAAACTCCTAAGGCTTTCCATCTCCCGACCTTTCATTTTCCCAACTCTTCTCTTAATTGTTTTGGGCGTGTAATCTACTCATTTCAGCTGCATTTTTTTTCACTTTCACGAAATTCATTTCTCCTCCTCTCACAAAAAAATCACGGCTATTCTCCTTGTGAAGCTTAGGTAAAAAAATTCTATCTTCTTCTTGTCTTTTTATGATTTTCTACTTGAATTTGCACATGCTCTCCACCTTCATAGCTGTATTCCCCTTCCTCCAAGCTGTGGCTGACCACCACCACCACTTTTCTCTGACCATCACACAGCCTAACACCTCTCCTCCTCAGGCCAAGCCAAGCCATGATGAAGATCATCACAAAAATCCATCTAAACTAGCACTAGCCATCACCTATGCACTCAAGCTGACCTAGTTTTGGTACCATCACCTTCCACCACCCATGGCCGCCACCAACACCACCTCCACCACCTCTAGCACCACTTGGACCCTCTGCAACATCATCACCTTGGACCCCACTCCTCTGGCCGTGCCCCATGAGCTTTGGCCGAGCCTTGAATTGCCTTGAATCCATGTTAAAGTGACATTGTTTTGCCTTGTTGTGTTGTTTCATGCATACTCACATTTTGCTATCCTCTAAACATGTTTGGCCGACCCTTAGGCAACCAAAACCTGATCCAAATCTTGCCTTAGACCTGTAGTACATCATATGGCTGAACCTGAAGGTTGTTGAAAGCAAGTGCAAAGCAATTCTACTTTGATTCGTGCAGTTGATTCTATATTATTCTATCGTATTGTGCATTTGAAAACTAATATTGTTTGTATTGTTTTGTCTTATGTATTCGAGGAAGTTAACCTTGTCTCTCCCACACTCATCATCATCATGGCTGAGAAAATGAACCCCTTGTTCGAGCTTTTGAATGGTTAAAGCACAGTCAAGTAATCTATTCCGTTGTTGCTTCTTATCTTCATTGTTTCAACATTGTTTGCGTTGAATATTTATGTGTATATTGTCTTGTTTGGTTATTGTTTACAAGATAAATATCAAGGCTCTCCATTCATTCAAATCAAAAGTCATGCTATATCGTGCTTGTTGTGCTTTCTGGAATCTATTCTGTGTGTTTTGATCGCTAATCTCCAGCTTTAACAGGTGAGTTATTCTCACCAGACAATATGTACCTATATAACTAGTAAATTGACACCCTGTGAATCTGTAGAAATATATTATCATGTTATACTTGACTATGTTATGATCATATGATGTTTATACACCTGTTATATCATCCGTTACTGTTATATAATGTATTCTGTTCATTTATATCTGTTTATCACTGCAAGTTCCCTGTAGACTAGAATCACTATGGGTTGAAATGATACATACCCGAACGGACTTTAGAATAGGGAAAAATCATTATGGGCTGAAATGATAGGCCTGAATGGTTTTTATTTAACTTATTTTAACTTGGGATTGCGGGTTTGAAATGATATAACCTGGTTTTTCTTTGTAAATTGCGGATTGAAATGATATATATCTGTATCACTTGACCTAGGTTAGAAAACTATATACAGGCCCATGGTTATTTTATAAAGTGTTTTTGGATATTTTTAAGTATTTTAAAAATATAAATTTATGAAATTTGATTTAAATAGATTTTGAAATGTTTTAAAATAAAGAAATTATGATTTTTCTATGAGTTGAAAATGTAATTAATGAATGGTTAAATTGGATTATTGAAATATAACTTAAGTTTGGAATTTGGAATTTTGGTTAAAAATGGTATTTAAGTTATATGAATAAAAATGAAAATTTAATTATATTTGGAAAATGGTAAATATGATAATTTGATTAAATTTGAATTTAAGCGATTTATTAAAGTATTATTGATTTTTCTATCAGTTTAAGTGGTTAAATAAATGAATGTTTAAAAGTGATCTTTTAAAATATAACTTGACTTGGAAATGTGAAATTTGGTTTTAATTAAAGGTTTAAGTTAATTAAATAAAATTGGAAATTTAGTTAAATTTGTGAAATGGTAATTTAAATTTGAAGTGTTAAGTTATTTGTTGAAATGTGAAGAATTGGAAACTTTTACACTTAAATTATTAAGTAAATTGTTGAAAATTGGATTTAATTATAAGAAATTTATTGTGAAAAAGATATATGTGAAATGATATGTAAATGAACATTTTAAATGTTAAAAATATGATTTTTAAAATGTTTATGTGTTTTAAATTGAAGTTATTTAGTTGCTGGAAATACACTAAAATCTGGAATTAACTTTTAATAGCATTCAGAAATGCTATAGTTTCTGAATTGAACTAAAATTGTGTAAAAAGAGCTATTACAGCATTTCTGAAATGCTGTAGTTGCTGTAATTGAACTTATAGGCTAATATTGAACTCAGGTCTATTATAGCATTCTCTGGAAATGCTTTAGTGGTCTGCAGTCTTTGCTGAAATCAAACAAAACCTTTGTTTTGAAATCTGAGTACCACAGCACTTCTGAAATGCTGTCTTTTCTGTTTTGAACTATAATTTAACTAAAAACTGAGTTTTAACAGCAGTTTTAAATGCTGTCTTTGCTGAATTAAAATGTTTTCAAGAACAACTTTTAACAGTTTTTCTGAATGCTGTGAAAGGCTGAAATTTTCAATGTTTATGGTTTTTAACTTAGTAAATGAACTCAGAATAATTTAAAACTTTGGAAATTGAATACTTGATTTGGAAGTATAATAATTACACTTTTAAATGGTTTAGATGAATTATTTTGATTGAAATATAAACTATTTAAAAGGTGACTTGAAATGATAATAAATGAATGATATCTTTGAATTTAAAAGGTATTTAAAGCTGAATATTTGGATTTGAACTCAAATAAATGATTTGAAATGAAGTTTTTAAAAGGATATGATATTTTGATATATTAAAATGATTTGAAATGAAGTTTTGAAAAGATATGATATTTTGATATATTAAAATGATTTGAAATGAAGTTTTGAAAAGATATGATATTTTGATATATTGAAATGATTTGAAATGAAGTTTTGAAATGATATGATATTTTAAATATGTTGAAATGGTTTGGAATTGATTTAATCTTTATTTTGATAAAGATTTGGATTTGAAATGATATTCTATTTTGAAGTATAAAATATTATTTTTAAATTTATAACCATGGGTTATAATAACTATTGGTTGTTAAAGAGACCGGGATCGGATATGAACATACTCTCTGTCGATACCGAAAACCACTTTAACAACTGTGTACGCGGTGAAGTTTCCAGAATGAAGTAGGATGGTGGCGACGATCCTAAGGTATATACGTGGACCCAACTCCCGTGAGTTGGCATAAGGTGGCTAAAACAGGAGCGATTGACGGACCAAGGGCGTAGCACCTCTGATCGGACACACTTCTTCGATACCATTCTATTACTTGTGATTGATTTGGTGGCCACCCTTGATTTGGGAGTGTTGTTCGAGGTGGGTGGTAGTGGCTGCTATGCGTCACCACTAGTCCGAATGTGTAATAGGTATATCTACCATGGCATTGCCTAGTTGTGCCGTGTCACCTACCATATCGAGCTTTACTACGATTTTGATTTAAAGATCCGACCGCGTTAAGGTTCTCCATCCCCTTAGCGCTATTTTCTATATGATTATACTTTACTAATTAGATACTACTGTATATAGCGTATATTACTACATAGTAAATAGTTTAACGGATCCTTAAAGAATGGGTGATCCCAAGCATTCTTTAAGTTACTTGTACCTTTATTACAGTTCACTTGAGTTGGTTTACATAATATAAGTATATATTGTCCTGACTCGAGTGTTTTGTGTTTTGCTTTACGCTCGGGTCAGCCTGAGTTATTCACAGATTTGGATTTCCACTCTCTTGGAGATTTGAATCGCTGGAGATTATCTGCTTGTCTTGTCCTATCTATTTCAGTTCTGTTGTTCTACTCAGCTTGTACTTGGTTATTTTATTGAGACTTTTGTTGTACTCTATTTCTTCTGTTGTATCTTATGTAACTCTGACATATTTATATAGTAGCTTCATGAACTACTATTTCTTTTACTTCCGCTGCATTATTTTACTCTGTGTCTTTGATCCGTGATTATATTTATTTACTGTATATTCTGAGATTTTCCAAATTTTATTTACAACGCGGTATTTTGAGCAATTCAATTCCGGCATGAGTGTGTACCTATACACTTATAATGGATGCGAATGGTTGAAAATATCGGGTCATTACACTTGTCATACTTGTATCCCTATACGCGACCACTACGATTTGTTTTGTGTTATACCTATGGAGTACTCCCTGATATCCCACTAGTTTACGGTTGAGTTTACAGTGCTGTATAGACTATAACACTTATATAAAATGTGTTAAGGGGGATAATGGTAACGCCTTAACACTATTTTGATACTTTATATTACTGATAGGCATTATCTACTTATCGTACACTACTACATAGTAGATAGTTTAACGGATCCTTAAAGGATGGTTATTCCAAACATCCTTTGAGTTACTTGTATTTTGATTGTTATTTCACTTGAGTTGGATTTATTGATATAAGAATGTTAATCCTGACTCGAGTGTTTTGTGTTTTTCTTTATGCTCGGGTCAGACTGAGTGTACCAGTATTCGAGACTCACCTTTGGAGTTGGAGCTTCGCTTGGAGATCCAGCTATATATCCAGCTTTCAGATATTCAGTTGATTCTAGTGATGTATTCTGATATTGTATTTGACTATTATATTCGAGACTTCTATTGTATCTTATTTTACTCTGATATGTATATAGTAGCTTCATGAACTACTATCTTTTGTTTCCGCTGCATTTATTACTCTGTGTCTGTGATTCTGTGATTATTTATTTACTGTATATCTGAGTTTTGCCAAATTTAAATTAACAATTCGGTATTTTGAATTATTCAAGTCTGACATGTGCGGATGCGAATGGTCCAAAATAGCGGGACGTTACAGTAGGTATCAGAGCTTTGGTAGCTCTAGGCAAAATTTAGCATATATGGTAAATGTATTTACGGAATCACTTTTATTCGAGTTTGAATCTCTTCCTTTTTGACTCGATTCCCTTGAATTTTGGAACGTTCCCTCGGTTTCGGAATTCATTCTTGTCCCTCACTATTCGTATTCCTCTGAATTTTGGAGTATCCAATAACTCCACTTCGAATGATCTCTATAATAACTTGGCGGTCTCGCCAATCTTCGAATGATTTGTAAACGGGTGAAACTCCTTTACAATAGGCATTGATTTACCGGAGATTTCTATATCCTCGATTTTCGATGCTATCTATTTCCTGCTATACCTGAATTCTATTTCTTGAGATCGAATGTAGATTTGCCTCGAAATTCTGCATCGATATTATTCTTGAAGTCACGGTCGACCTAGTTAAGGTTGCCCGCGATTTATATAAACTTATCAATCATCCTACTTTGTTATTTAATCATCATATCTTTGTTTCGAACTTATCTTCAAATCAAAAATTCTCTTTGATTTGAGTCCATCAAATTTGAATCTCTATCTTTGCTTTAAAATCTATTCTTGTATCGTCGAGCGAGGAATTGTATTTATAAATTAATATTAAAAATGTTTTATATATTGTGTTGTTTGAGTTGTTGATGTTGAGTTGGGTTTTCGATCGATTCGTCTGATCAACACTATCGATAGGATTTCCAAAACACTTGAACAGAGCAAACTGACATAATAGTATTTTCGAATTTGGTGAATAAAATAGTTTTGTATGATTATATTACATATAAGTATAAATTTCTCTGAAATTAAATTGTTAATGAAGTTTGTTGTCAGAAATGATAATATTTGATTTTCATTTATTGTTTTATAAACCATTGACTATTGCATAATATGAATAAATGAATTTATAAAACTTGGATATAATTTGATTTAGAATCTGAAATGAATTTAAATCAAGAGTTTGAGAATTTATTTTTCGAAAATTTCAAACCTTGGTTTTAAAGGTTTTAAAATGTATATCTAAAGTAGTTTCGAATAAAAATCATTTCATAGAAATTTTAGATGTTTAATCAAGTGCTCTTCTCTTTGTCGCTGGAAAATAATTTCGGTAATGATGGCCGCATCATCGACATTCATTTTCGAGTTTCGAAGTGGAGAGACCATCAGTAGCTTGCTACACTTTTATTTTGAAATGAATTTGATTAGAATTTCTAAAGTATGACTTGATTTAAAAATATATATATATATATATATTAGTATTTGATTTAGATTTGACTTGGATATATTATATTTATATAATTATCTCTTAATGGTTTGAAGTGAATCGGAAATCTAATTCTTGAATTTATGTAAAAGATGATTTCAATTATAAATGAAACCAAAATTTTGAATTAATATTTAAACTTGGGAGAATTGAATTAGAAATTTACTTGTATAATACTCGATTGCATTCAATATAACTTACCTAAATTGCTCAAAAAGTTAACTATGTAATTGGATAATATACAATATAAATTATCTTTATAAATAAAATTTGAGTGCGTATAAAAAAATGTTATACACTTAAAGTTTAATTATAAAATGATTAATAGAGATAAATAGAATACTAGGTTAGTTGAATAATAAATGTATTAATAAAATAAATTGTTGTTTGAAATAAATTTTGTAACAAACAATGATCAATTGAAATAAATCAAGTTAATGAAATTCCTTGAGTTTAAAGTCAATTGTTGAATATAAATTAATCTAAATTGAAATTTATATGGTTTAAACTAATTGTTTTATTTTGTTTTCAATCTATTTTCTTTCTAGTTGTTTCTTTTCGCCTACCTCCTTCCTTTTCGAGAACGAAAAGTTTTGAGTGGGGGAGAGTGTAACGACCCGTAAATTTTAACCGTTTTAATAATATGATTAATTGAATTTTCGTGAAATTGCAAACAATAAAATTTTGAAATAAAAATTTAATATTTGAAATGCATACAGTTAAACATATCAACTGATAAATTTTCATCCGAAATATGGAAGTTTATTTCGTGTGTAATTTTATTTCAATTTAATCGATTAGTAATTGATGAAAATAAAATGTTTTCGAAACCTAAATATTTTTACATAGAAAAATTCTAAATCATCTTCTGAGCAAGACATTATTTTTTGTTTTATTGAATTCGGGCTTCTTTAACTTCGTCGATCTTATTTTTCTGCGTTTTTGCTGCACTTTCACTAGTAGAAAATTCGAACTTTTATAATTTGATCGTGCCACTGACATCTGTATACCGTTTTGATCGTCTTTTCATGCTGATCTCTATGGTATATTCACTTATGTGTTTCGGAATCAGGTACGTGGCAAAGTCTGTGTAATATTTAGTCGTACCGGATACGCATTCAAGCCTTTTTCAGTTCCTGCATCTCTACAATTCCCACCGTGTAATACCATTAGCCACTAGCTATTATTGTTCCCAAATTTCAATATTGGACTTTCTCTATTCCCAAGTTCCCTAATTATTTTGCTATTTTAATTTTTTCGGTTCATCTCCCTCTCTCTGCCTGAAGAAAAAGAACCTGTAGCCTCTTCCTTCCTTTTCCACTGTGCTTCTTTTTCTTTTTACTCCTTGCGTGAACACACCCATGCTTTGGCCTCCCCTAAATAATACTAAAGTTTATATTTGCCATGTAGCCACTAATCTTCACCACTTCCATCCAAAAGCATACACACTTCTCTCCACTAGCAACTGCCACCATTAGCTCCACCCTGCATCTCACCAACGGCCACAGTTCCAATCCCTACCCGCCCTCCTTCGGCACTTGCAACCTTTTCCTTCCACCACCACGACAACCATCAACTTCGAGTTCTCCAGCAACTGTAGCAGCAACACCCTGGTTTCTTATCTCTAGTATCATCGTCGGCCCCACTACTCGACCCAATGTCAGCCAGACCCAGTTCGCCACATCCCCACGCCGAGACGCCTCCACCTACTCATCTCGGCCGAGCCCTCACCCTCACCTCCTCACCTCATCATCCGACCTGCTCCGCCGCATATTTTCACTTTCATCAAACGCCGAGCACTGCCAAACTTTCTCTCCATCGCAGCCTTACTCACCGCTGCCACAACCGAACAAAGCCTCCACTGTGTCAGTCCTTTCTTCTTGTGCTCGCCAATTCTTCAACCACCTATTGTGCATGCTCAAGGTATTATCATTCGTTATATATATAACTATATGTTGCTTATTTTAGTGTATATAGATCTTTATTTTATTTTCTTTTACAGTCCTCATATAATACATAAGTTATATTTCCACCCGAGCAACTCTCGCACCGAGACCTCCTCCTCTAATCAGCAGCCGTGCTCGCCCATGCCTCCTCACTCTCCCTTGTTCTGTTGGGTGGTTACGTCACCTTATATAAGATAAGTTACATTATATTTTTTTATATATATGTTTATACTCGTGTATATATAGTAGGTTGGCAATAGAGTTAGTATATTAATTATATACATGTTTTTTTTATCCGAGCATATATGTTGTTATTTGAGTTTTAAACATGTCAGTTTTGTATTTTGTTATGTTTATTTTATACAAACCTACTATATACATATTGTTTATAAGCATGAGTTGATATTAGTATATAAGTATATTTATGGTTTTATATAAGTTCTATTTTTGTAAAAAGTATATGAACTGAAACTGGTTACACAGATATAAGTTTCATAAAGGTGTATATATGTAGTTTATGCACTATATTTTACCTGGGTCTGCAAGTATATATAAAGATATATTTAGTCTGTAAGTGTTTATCTATATATTGTATATAATCTAAGTTTATATGAGTATGTATATATGTTACTTTATGAAAATATACATATAAGTTTCTTTTTAACTTTGAAATCTATGTATATTGACAGTCTCGTATAGTTATAGTTTTAATTTATATTAGTCTATATAGATTTTTACGTTGTTAGCTATATATGTTTTCAATATCTATATTATATAATTTTATGGTGATTAACTTATACGCGTAGGCCATATTGACCGACGATTGATTTTATATGTATATATATTTTCGAGCTGATTCTAATTGCTTCGTCAATTTCCTTATCTATCAGTTTTATTCATTGACTCGTACCCACCTTGTTATTGGGATTCGCGCATGGATTTTGTAACTCTACTTCATTGTCTATCTCTCTCAAACCTTGAAAGGTGAGAAATCACTCACGATTAATGTTCTTTTATTTATTAAATTTGATTTCAATTGAAACGACAATTGAAATATGTTGTTGTTAGTTATCTACACTGTTATATATATGTTTTACCTGTATCAGTTCACATGTGACATCTGACACCATTGTCTGTTATTTATACAATGATAATCTAGTTTGGCTGTTAAATGATTGATTCGTTGATGCTGACATTGGACGTTAAATTTTTAATGTTGTAAGTGATAAATAATTTGAAATTGAAATTGACGTAGGATAGTTAGATTTGATATATGTGTTAAATTTGATTTGATGACATTTGCATAATATGACCCCTTTAAATGTTTAATTACTTGACACGTAGTAATGGTTAATTACACCTTGAACCATTTGAATGTATGTTGTATAAATTGATGTAGTATGAATTGAATAATAGATACCAAGTGAAGAACCGCATAAAATATTAGTGCAATAATCTTTAATCTACATGAAATGATAGTGTAGATTCTACAAATAATTATATTAATTTGCACAAACAACAATGTAAATTAATACGATTATTTCGGGATTATTTGAATTAATTATTGGATTGTTATTGATTGTTGTTATTGCTTGTTTATTTATTTTGACACCATCCCAGTTATCACGCTGCAAGTTCCCTTTGTTATGCTTTGATTTTTGAATTGAAATGGAACGGGTTGAAATGATAAATACCCAAATTGAACTTTGACCTAGGATAGAGAATTAAATAAAAATCGATTGGCCAATAATTTGATATAAAAATAAAATGAAGATTTTATTTGAATAAATAATATGGTTTTGAAACGAAGTTGGAATTTGAATTTTAATGAAAGGAAATGTTAATATTTAATAATCTGAATCAAAATATTAACATAGTAGATGATGAATGAACGTTGTTTTAAAATTAATTATTTAATAATTAAATTTGGAATTATTAATAATTAAGT
The DNA here is from genome assembly GCA_030737815.1 of Allium fistulosum. Classification (NCBI taxonomy): domain Eukaryota; kingdom Viridiplantae; phylum Streptophyta; class Magnoliopsida; order Asparagales; family Amaryllidaceae; genus Allium; species Allium fistulosum. Next base: position 1,143,412,971 of record CM060902.1, read on the forward strand.
TTTGAAATTAGTTAATAATTAAGTTTTGAAATTATTTAATAATTAAATAAGATTGAATTATTTAATAATTAAATAAAATTGAATTCTTTATTAAGTAAAATTGAACTTCTTGAATAAGTGAAATTAAGCTTCTTTATTAATTGAGTTTTGAAATTGTAACTAAGTAAATTAATAAGTGAAATTGAATTTCTCTAATAAGAAATAAAATGTGTTTTATTGAAATTAATGTAAGACTTGAAATGTAAAGAATTTGATTTGATGAATTTAATTTAATGCAATTTGTAAGTTTTAATATAATGGAGTTGAACTTAAATAATTGATTTAATAAATTGGAAGTTAAATAGAAATTGTTTTGAAGGATAATTTACTTAACGAATATTGAATGAAATCGATAAATGAACTTAAATTGATTTGAATGTAGATTAAATCATTTTAAATGATTTCAGAATGAAACTTATATACGAATTTAAATGAATATTGGAATGGTTTTAAATAAAAATTGAAATTGTATTATAAGATTTTGAAATGGTAATTTGGATGTTTTGAAACGTAAATTTTTGGAAATTGGTTTAGAAAGACAAATGAAATGTTGGTTTACAAATTCCAATTTGAAATTGTAATTGATTGGTTTTGAAACATATAAACGACCAATCGGTGTAATAATCATGAAAGTTATTAATGAGACTGGAATCGGTTAGGGCCATACTCATTGTCTAAACCGAAAACCACTTTAATAACTATACGCGGAGTATGATCCAGAATGAAGTGGTTGGAATGATGTACATGATGACTGAAGAAAGAGAACGATAATGGATAGCCTTGACACTTGTGTCAAATTGGAAATGACTAAAACAGGAGCCGTGCCGGGCCAAATGAGGTTAGCTACCTCGAGCGAACACACTTCTTCGTAAACTACTCATTACTTGTTATCGATTAATGCACCCTCGAAATTTTGGGTGTGTTGTTTCGCGGTGTTGCGATTGTTGCGGCGATGCGTTCTCACCAGTCCGGATCAGGCGAACGGTAGTTTCACTACCTTGGGTATTGCCTCATGTGCCTTGTCATACTTGTATCCCTATACACGACCACTATGATTTGTTTTGTGTTATACCTATGGAGTACTCCCTGATATCCCACTAGTTTACGGTGGAGTTTACAGTGCTGTATAGACTATAACGCTTATATAAAATGTGTTAAGGAGGATAATGGTAACGCCTTAACACTATTTTGATACTTTATATTACTGATAGGCATTATCTACTTATCGTACACTACTACATAGTAGATAGTTTAATGGATCCTTAAAGGATGGTTATTCCAAACATCCTTTGAGTTACTTGTATTTCGGTTGTTATTTCACTTGAGTTGGATTTATTGATATAAGAATGTTAATCCTGACTCGAGTGTTTTGTGTTTTACTTTACGCTCGGGTCAGACTGAGTGTACCAGTATTCGAGACTCACCTTTGGAGTTGGAGCTTCGCTTGGAGATCCAGCTATATATCCAGCTTTCAGATATTCAGTTGATTCCAGTGATGTATTCTGATATTGTATTTGACTATTGTATTCGAGACTTCTATTGCATCTTATTTTACTCTGATATGTATATAGTAGCTTCATGAACTACTATCTTTTGTTTCCGCTGCATTTATTACTCTGTGTCCGTGATTCTGTGATTATTTATTTACTGTATATCTGAGTTTTGCCAAATTTAAATTAACAATTCGGTATTTTGAATTATTCAAGTCCGACATGTGCGGATGTGAATGGTCCAAAATAGCAGGACGTTACAATAATCTTTATGATGCTTGTCTAAAAGGTAAATTAAGAAAATCTTCTTTTAAATCTATATATGAAACTTCAGTTAAGCAACCATTAGAATTACTTCACTTCGATTTGTTTGGGCAAAGCCAAGTAAGGTCCATAAATCATAATAAATATGTTTTTTAATAGTCGATTATTTTTCAAGATTTATATGGACTTTGTTTTTAAAACATGAAAGTGATACTTTTGAAATGTTAAAAAAATTTGTAAAAAGAACTCACAATTTCAAAGATTTAAAAGTTAAAGTATTAGAAGCGATCATGGAGGAGAATTCAAAAATGATGATTTCACAAATTTTTGTACTAAAAAAGGAATTGATTATTATTTTTCTTTTTCCAGAACACTATAGCAAAATATGTTATGGAAAGAAAGAATATAACTTTATAAGAGTATGCTAGAACATTACTAAATAACAGGTTTTTGCCTGAAGTGGTCGCTATTGTATGTTATGTTCTAAATCGCATTTCAATAAGACTTAAAACGAAATGTACCCCATATGAACTTTTTAATCAAAGAAAACCTAAAATATCTTATTTTCAAGTTTTTGGTGCAAAATGATTTATATTTACACTAAAGATAATCTAGGAAAATTTAATTCTTAAACCGATGAAGGCATTTTCATGGGATACTCAAATAGGAGTAAAGCTTACAAAATTTTCAATAAAAGAACAAATACTTTTGAAGAAAATCTACATGTTTCCTTTGATGAAAATTTTAATAAGTCTAAAGATAATACTGAAATATCAAATACAAACCAATCTATAAATGTCATTCAAAATACAAAACAAATTAAACTTAATGGAAACCCACGGGAAACTAATGAATCTTCAGAACAAAATCAAACCAAAGGCCCCATCGTATTTTAAAAGATCACCCTATTGAAAATATTCAAGGGGATGTAAGGACAAAAGTTTTAACTAAAAGACAATTGAATAGGATGAGTCACTTAGCTTTTATTTCAAATTTAGAACCTTAAAACTATAAATAAGTTGGAAATGATAAATACTAGATTTTAGCAGTGCAAGAAAAATTAAATAAATTTAAAAGAAATAATGTATGAGAATTAGTTGCCAGACCTAATGATCAATCTGTAATAGGAACTAAATGGGTTTACAAAAATAAAAGTGATGAAAATGGAGAAATAATAAGAAACAAACCTAGGTTAGTTGCTTAAAATTACAATCAGGAGGAAGGGATCGACTATGACAAAACTTTTGCTTACATTGCACTACTTGAATCATTTAGAATATTACTAGCCTTTTCGTGTCACCATAACATTTGTAACGACCCATATTTTTGACCATTTAAAAATATTTAATTTAATTTAATTATCGAACAAAGATGGTTAGAAACAAAAATTTATATTGTTATTAATGAAATATATCGAATGGAAGTGATAATCTAAATTGAATCTGTAAATGAAAAAATTGCAGTAAGAGAAAAGTTTTAATTAGTATCTAAATTGAAACAAACAATATTCAATTGTATTAAATTAATAACTAAAGTATGAACAAAAAATGTCATTTAAATAAAGAAATTGAATAAATGTGCAATAAGATAAAAGATGATAACAAATTTCAATATAACCTTTTGATATTGATTGTAAGGAATTATTAATAGAATTTGAATTAACAAATATTTATTCTTAAATACGAGATTGATCGGTTGTTAATAAAAGAAGAACATAAGTCGAATAGATAAATTTTCTGATATTTGAAATATCTGAATCTATTAAATTTGAAACTATATAAGATTTTCAAAACGCTAATTTCTGAATAAGAAGAAAAATTATATATACATGAATGTAAACTTCACCATTTCAAACTTATGATAATATATATATATATATACAAGTTCCATTTTGATGACAAAAATATATATAAGTTTATATATGTGTATATATGTTTAAAAAATATTGTATATGTAAATAAATATATATACATGAATGTATAAACTTTATAATGGAAAATTTCAAACTTATGACTATGTATATATGGGTATATGTTTATAAAAATAGTGCATATGGAAGTATATATATATATATATATATATGTATGTATGTATGTATATGTAAACATGTGTATATCTAAATGTACATGTAATAGGTAAAAATGTAAATATGTATATGATGAAAAAATATACATAAGTATATATATATATGTATATATGTATATATATATATATATATATGAGATAGTGAATAGGTAAATATACACATATAGTAAAAATAGTGTAAGTCTATATATGTATATATATATATATACATGTAGGATATATATTTTCACATGGAAGCATCATGATGGGAAACATCAATTCAAGCCACAAAAATATAAAATCAGCATACAATAAATCAAGTCATGCAAACAATAAATCAAATCAAACACAAAAAAATCAAATCAGCCCCAAGGAATCAAATCAGCAAAGGCAAAAAAATGAGAAAAGAAAAGAAAATAATAATATATATATGAAGTGGAGAAGCCAATACATGTGCACAGCCACCATATGCTTGCACTGATCCTTTATATATACATAGCCGAGCGTGTTCTTGTTCATTCTTATATAAAAAAAACTCACTACCATTAAAATAAAAGATCTGCCATTAAAAACATAATTAGGTTAATTGTACAAGGGCTTTGAGGGAAGGACTTAAGTAAGCAGCGGCGTTCATCATCTTTTAAAACAAGTGAGTAAAATTTCTTTTCTCTCCCTTATTGTTTAACATATATGTGTATATATCTGCGTATATGGATGAATTTTGATCTATGCAAAATGTTATGTGATTGTTAGGAAAATATGTATAGGTTTGAATGTGTACAACAGGGTCAGTTCCACTACACTGTACTTCTTCTCCTTCTCTTCTCTGTTTCTTTGATTTGGGTAAACAGTTAAGTTCACGGAACTTTAAAAATCTATACCTCAAAATCCTTCTTGTTTTAAAACATGATCCCAAAATGAAAAGTGTTTGTTTTTGAATGAAGATCACTTTAAAATTTATTCCATTCGATTTTATTAAGCAGAGGCTGAGAAAACTCTAGTTTGCAGGGAGTAGGTCAAGTATTGATGAAAATTAAATTTCATAATTTAATAAATGGATTGCATAGTTGTGTTTGTTGTTGGAAATCATGATTTTTAAGAGTGGTATGAAGATTTTTAGTGATGTGTGGGTAGAGAAAGGTGGAGATGAACGTATTTGGGGGTTTTGGCAAATTCTGGCGATCGAGGCGATTTCGGGTGATGGAGTTGGCCGTGGGGGAGGAGCAGGTGGTGGCACATCTGGGAAAAATGTAGCAATAGTTTTTACTTGTGTGTGTGGGCTTAGCGAACTCGAAGTAGGTTTAGGATTGTTTGCGTTTGTGCCTCGGTTTCATGGCAATGGCGACAAGGGAAAGGACATGGAGGCATGCGCACCAGGGGGAAAAGGTAGAGGATATGATGGCAAGGCCGTAGGTGAAGTTCGATGGTTGATGGGGGTCTAGTCGTTGTGGCAAGGCGATTGTAGGTATGGTGGTTGTTCCAGGTTGGGTGAGGGAAGTTCAAAATTTGAACTGGAGCTCTGCCGTGGATTTTCAAGTGGGTAGGCGAGATGAGGGGATCGTGGGCGACTCACGAGGTTGGTCGACGATGAAGTTTGTTGGCCGAAGGAAGGGTACACGTGCACGTTTTCGTGCATAGTCTCGTGCATGTCTTCGGTTCCAAATGGAAGAAGGAAGAAAGGATATTGGGAGGAAGGGAAAGAGTAGTTGGGCCGGGCTTTGGGTTTGATCAAGTAGGGGTTTGGTTGTGTAAAAAAATAAAATAAAAAAATAAATAAAAAGTGAAGTTAATTTAATTAATTTTTACTTTAAAATCGATAAACCTAAACCCTATTTTCTTATTCAATTTAAATCCAAACGACGAGTAGATTTGTGCGTCGAGTCCCTATCATCAAGAACTTCCATATGAATTTATATCGTCTAGTTTTCTGCGATGCAAAATTTGAATGATTTTAATAATTGAAGTAAACGAGTAAGTAACTTTTTATTTGATTAATTATAGGTTAATTAATCAATAAATTGTTAAATGAACCGTTTAATTTTAAATTAATTAAAAAAATCATTCATTTAAATTTCTTTATTGACGAGTAACCTGGATTAAAAATATAACTCGACTCAGTTAATTGGAACCAGTTCAGTTTTGAATTATAAATTGCTTTAATATCAATTATAAATTGTTGATTGAGCTAATGATCTATACTTTGGTGGATATTTCCTTTAGATATTGATTTCAATTATCTGTTGTCTGTGCCATTAAGTAGCCAAAAAAATTAAAGTAGTTAGAATAAAATGTTGACACGTTTTATTGAAAGTAAATCGACTTGTTCTGATCACTATTCCGAACTTCGGAAAATGTGATGATTACAAGCGAATCAATTCCGATGGACTGGTCATGATAAAGTAAACATATGGGACGAACTTCCATATGTGAATATTGACACCCTGATTGTGAAATTGTTATTTAAACGACCTAGCCTTTTAAAAAAATTTATTTGGATTCGATGAGACCAGCATCGGATATCAGCATTATTCGAAAATCACCTCGATCCAATAACCACTACGAATCTTTAAGTTTTGATTGTAGAGCCCAGTCTGCTAGAATTTAATTAATGTAACAATTTCGGCTATTTAAATAAGTATTTGTACTTAGACATTATTATAATATCACCGGATTTTCTATAAAAATGTTTTGGTTATCGTAAGGTAAAACCCCGTCGTGTTTATGTGGGATGCGGTCCTACGAGATACCTTTTTTTCAAAGGATTTGATAACTCTAATAATTCAATTTGAGTTTGTTTGCTCATGCTGGTTTTCCAGACTGACTCGAGTGTTATTTTATTATAATGCTCGGGTCAGACCGAGTATTACAGATTCAAGTTAGAGTGTTTCGGAGCTCAGGAGATCAGCTGGAGGATTTCAGACGTATATAACATACTTGATTATATTCCGCTGTGTGAGTAGACTGTATAGTCAACACTGGTGAGGACAAGTTATAACAACTGTCCATATTGATGTATTGATTGTTGTACTATGATGGTTGTATATGTATTGACAGTTACAGTTATCCTTGTATAAAGATATGTTATTATATATTATATTTTGTTCCGCAATGATTGTGAGATTCTGTGTTGTTGATTCTATTTTCTTCTACCTTTTTCTTCTTCACCCCTAATGATTCGGTATTTCCGGCACTCGATTGCTTGGCATCCTATACAGTGAACGTATTTATGTTGATTTTCGAGGGTCGAAAATCTGGTTCGTTACAACATTAAATTATATCAAATGGACTTAAAAATCTCACTTTTAAATGGTTTTATTAAATAAAATGTATATGTAGAACTACCATCATTATTTAAACATAAAGAATATCCTGGCCATGTTTTTAAACTTAAAACGGCTCTTTCTAAAACAAGCACCGCATGCTTGGTATGATAGATTTTAAAACTATTTACTTAAATTTGGTTTTGAAAATGATAAAGTAGACTCCACTTTTTTTATAAAACATAATAATAATGATTTACTAATTGTCAATTTATGTTGATGACATTATCTTTGGATCAACTAATGAAGAACGCTTTACAGACTTTTCAAATATAATGAGAAAAGAATTTGAAATATCCTATATAGGACAATTAAATTATTTTCCCAGTTTACAAATTAAACAATTAGAAAATGGTATTTTTATTTTATAATAAAAATATTGCAAATATTTAATCAAAAGATTTGGTGTTAAAAATATGAGTACCAAATCAACTCCGATAGAGCTGTTCACTTATATAAAGATGAAAATGGTAAAATTGTCAAGCAAAAACTATTTAGATGTATGATTGGATCTTTACTATTTTTAACAGCTAGTCGCCTAATGATGAATGTGTGTCTATGCACTATATTTCAAGGTAACCCTAAAGAATCACACTTACATGCTATTAAAAGAATTCTAAGGTATCTTATTGGAACTAGAAGATTATAGACTTTTCAATCCAAAAGGATGTACATTTGATTTAGTATCATATAATGATGCTAATTTTGGTGGACATCGAACACATTGAAAAAGCACAAGCGGCACACGCCACTTTATTGGACAATTTTTAGTTTTAAGGTTTAGTAAAAAACAAAATCATGTATTTAACTATTTGTGAAGCATAATATATCTCAACAGCTTTAACTTACGCTCAAATAATATATGCAACAGACACATAAATATTTTGGTATAAATTTAAGAAAATCTCATATATATCATGATGACATAAGTGCAATAAATTTAGCAAAAAATCCAATTAACTATACAAGAACTAAAAACATTGATATAAGACATCATTTTTTACACGACCTTTTTTACACGACCACCGTGAAAAAGAAAATATTACTTTAGAATTTGTAAATACTGAAAATCAGATTGCAGATATATTAACTAAGCCATTAAATGAAAATACATATATTACATTATATCGAGAACTTCGAATTTATGTTCGCTAACATATTTAATATGATGAATTTTTCTAATGAAAAGTTTTTCAATAGAAATTATTTTTATCAAAATATTTGTACATAAATAACTTCAATTAAAGAATTTTAGCATTATTTCTTTCTAACGAATTATACAAATAAATTACATTATAAACATATAAATTCATATTATTGAATTCTTGAAATTAAATTTGTTTATGTCATAAAAAAAATTGTGCATAATAAACCTTTATTAAAAGTTTTACCTTATAAAGAACTCCTATGAGTTATAAATAATAATTTCTTTAAAAAGGATTTTACAAATAGTTTATAAATCATAAAATTCGTGAAAAATTAAAATTTACATTATTTCTTATGAAGATAAACTTTAAGTTAAAAATTTTACGTTGTGTTATATTAAATTATATTTATAACAAAATTTAACAAAAATTAATGTACTCTTATTTAAATTATATATAGTACTAACATATATATAACATAATTTATTTTAAATTAAAATTTCCTTTTGAAATTCTAAAGCTGTGAGAAAATTAGTGCATCAGTGTGATTCCCAACGAGTACATTGGGGACGGGTTATTTTACCTCGCCCGAGAGCAATTTTTAACCCTTCCTCTTCTATTTTTTCATCCAGCTCTTCATTTTTACTCCTCTATTTCAAAGTTTAAACCCCTTCTCTGAAACCCTAGCCCCCAATTTCAAAATTTTCATCAATTTTTCATCAAAATTTCAAACTTTCTTCTCATGGCAAGAGGAAAAATGCCAATTTCCTCCACATCTTTTGGTTCTATCGAAGAAATTCTTACCAATCAAGTAGAGATGGCTTAAGATTGACCAAGACAACATCAAGAGATTCAAAGCTATCTTGATGAATGATTTTCTAGAAGGTAGATCGGTAAATTTAAATTCTCTATCCTTATATGATATTCAAGATATTTTTACTTAAGCTCAATTAGTTAATATCATTAATATGGAAAATTTTGAAATAAATATTTATCCATAATGTATCGCTTATTCCACACTAATATAGGGATAGGACAAGATGATAAGGAGATTGTACTTTTTACTAGCATAAAAGGGGTAGATATTAAGTTTAACGAAGAAGTATTAGGCACTACTTTAGGAATTTCATCTGAAGGAGTTAGTTTATATGATTTGATGATGGATAATGAAAATATAATATGACAAATTTTAGAAAGGCAAAATGGAAATTGAACCGTATCAAATCTCACCACTTAGCTCGAATTGTTGTTCGCATTCTCCAATATAATTTGATACCTAAAATTAGTAGTTTGATGAGATTTATCCACAAGTTTGTAAGGCCACTTATATCATACTTGGAGATATTATAGTCAATTAGGCTTATGCTATCATGGATAATGTTGGCTCGGTTTTTAAAGCAGGTAGAGAGAGGAAAGTAAGGAAGTAGGTTTGGGATATAATGAAGAAGGCAGAACTGCCGGGCCAAATACTTGATCTGGCATTCACTAAAATGCCAGATCAAACATTTGGTCCGGCACTCTCCAGAGTACCAGACCAGATAGTTGGTCTGACACTCTCCGGGATACTGGACTAGATATTTGGTCCGGCACTCTCCGGAATGCCGGACCAAATGTTTGGTCCGACTTGACATATCAAGCACCGGACCAAATGTTTGGACCGGCGAATGAGAAGCTCCCTGACCAAATGTCGAACCAGACCTTCCTACCCAAAATGCCGAGCCAGATTCAGAGAGCTATATCTCCACCTCCACACTTCACAACTCTACTCTATAAATACCAGAGCTTCTCAACAACAATGGGGATAGTTTTGGGAGAAAAAAGAGAAAAATCTACTGAAAATCCACCACTTCAGCTACTTGAAGTTTTACTCTTTTCACATATATCTTGTATTTGTAATCAAATCAAAGATAGAATAATAAGATGGAAAGTGGATGTAGGCACATTCGGGCTGAACCACTATAAAAACTTTGTGTTATTTGTTTTCCTTATCCGCTTTCCAAACTTTGCACTTGTGAACTGTCTCTGTGTTTCCTGGAATTCATTCCGTACATGCTGGAACATAAAAATCCCACGTCAATCAAATCAAATGAAACTTAACTAAAAAATGAAAAAGGAAGAAATCAGATTTTGAGGTGTTTGTCCAACTTTTGAGCAAACATTTTTGGTGCTTTCACTGAAAATGAACGACGACGGGCGAGCGGAGGAAGCCAAACTCTCCCGTCCATTACTCTTCCAACCTTAGCACATCATTAGAGCACGGCTCCCTTTAAGTGAAATGTCGACAAGGGTAAAAATACAGTTACCGCAAATACACTCAACGCCATCCAAGAAGATCAAGAAAACCCAACTGCTCGCTCTCTACCCCTAGACTCGGTTGTCACCCGAGAAGACTTAGAAAGGGTTGTGAATGAGATGACTGACCGCTTCTCTGCCCAACAAGAAGCTTTGGTGGACCAACTCATGACACGCTTAAGGAGCACGGAGGAATCCACTCACAATACCAGATCCCAAGGTTAATCCCAGTCTAGAGAGTCGCGTAGAAGGAACAGATCTCCCACCAATGATGAGTTCAATCAGGAGGATCCAAGGGCTCGAAGCCGAGCCAGGACCCAACCCGAAGCCGGCCCAACAAGGTCGTGAAGAGATGGACCCAGTCAAGGGGGCCCCAGACATGGACCATTTGTGGTTGATCCTATCACGCTTCGAACCAATCATCGCCAGTCTGGCCTCAATCAAGGCACCATCACTATCAAAGAGAGGGGGCCTCTTCTCCTAGGGCCGCCCCCGAGTCCGAAGAAAGAATGACACGTCTCTTCAGGGAGTACCTCAGGCATGAACAACTTGAAAGGGGGATAGGCGCCAAAGTATCCAACCCTTTCACTAAGGACATAGAGGAAACAACCACGCCTCGAGAATGGAAGATGCCCACCATGGATCCATATAAGGGCACCTCCGACCCAATCGTCCACCTACAACGAAACTCTCAGCACATGCTCATGAATGGAGCAACTGAAGGTGTATTATGTAAATGTTTCCCCCTGTTTTTGTCAGATTTAGCAACCATATGGTTCTGTCACCTACCTCACAGATCCATCAGTTCTTGGGAAATGTTGAAGGAGAAGTTCATAAGCCAGTTCTGAATTGATGTGGAATAGCCTAGGGACGCGTATTCCTTGTCCGACGTAAAATAGAAATCAGGGGAACCTCTGCAACAATACCTTACCCGTTTTAACATGGCCGCAGCAGCGGTGCAAAATGCGGTTGAAAGACTTACACTGATGGCACTATGCGGAGGCGTCCATCCGGACTCAAAACTTGCGAGAAGACTGATGAAGGAGAAGTCTCTAACTCTTCAGGAATTCTACCATGAAGCAGGAAAATATATGAGATTGGAGGATGCTGCGGTAATCCGACATGGCGAGCAGCCTGCAGGGAGTTTCAGCTCCCATGGAAACACTAGAGTCCCACCTCGAGGAGAAAGGAGCAAACCAAACAATGACGATAAAGGTAACCATCAGGGTAACCCCGGAACTGAAAAAAGCAATAAACGATGATACAGACCGGGACCGAGGTTTGATTCCTACACTCCTTTGAATGACACTGTGGAAAACATTTACTTGGCCACTCAACACGAATTGAAGTACAAGCGCCCTCCATATAAGAAGGAATCAGAAACTGCGATTAGGATGGGAAAGTAGTGTCGCTTCCACGAGTCTCACGGACATAATACAGAAGAATGTCAACATTTGTGGGACCTCATTAAAGAATACATCCGGAAAAAGAAATTGGAACGGTACGTACAACAAAAGCATAACTCCCCTGCTCCGACCCATGAAGGACCAGGGCCGCTCCGACATGGAAATAACAAAGAAGAAGCAAGTGTGAGCCGCGCCAATCAAGAGAAAATAATTGTTCATACTATATCAGGGGGCCCGCATTCAGCCGACGGAAGTTGGGCCGAGATGGAGAGGTATGGAAAGTCTTTGAAGGAGGGAGAAGGGTATGTTCATTCCATTACAGAAGGACTCCTCGCCAAACGAAGAGAAAGGACCAATATAACCTTTAGTGATGAGGATTTGGTTGGAAGACAGTACCCACATACCGATCCTATGGTCATTTCTGCCTGGATCGGCCCGACATAGGTGTTTCGCATTCAGATCGATACGGGAAGCTTGGTGAATATATTATTCAAATATGCCTTCAATGAAATGAAGTTATCAATGAGAGACATCGCCATGCAATAAGCCCCTACATGGATTCATTGGAGAAGCCACAATTCCGTTGGGGCAGGTGGACTTGTTTGTTGAGCTAGGAAATCACCCTCAATCCGTTATCTAAAAGCCAACATTTGTGCTGGTAGACGGACATTCTGCTTATAACGCATTTCTAGGCAGACCTGCCTTATCAGATTTCCAGATAATCTTAGCCCTTTGGTGCCTGAAAATGAAGTTCTCTACCAATGGGGGAATTTGAGAAGTAGAAGGCGACCAAGACGCAGCTCGCGATTGTTATGTGACAAAACTCTGCAAGAACAAAAGGAAGGAAAAGGGCAAAAACGTAAAGACCGCCCTCTACGCCAAAACTGTGGAAGCATAGCAATTAAAGAAGGCCCCTCCTCTCGAGTATACTAGTGACCCGTTTAATGAACTAGACCCGAGGGACAAAGAGGAGGAGGCCAGCATTGAGCCCATGGAGGCCATGGAAAATGTTGCAGCAGATGATCGCGACGAAACAAGGCTTTTCAAGATAGGGTCGCAGCTGGAAGAAAAAATCTGAAAATCTAATTTGTAGGGTTCCTACGTAGAAATTTGGATGTGTTCGCGTGGACCCACGAAGACATGGTGGGAATATCCCCCGAAACGGCCTGTCACCACCTAAATATAGACCCAACCAAGACCCCGGTCAAGTAGAAGAAAAGGAGCATGGGAATGGGACGCTCAACTGCCCTCAACGAGGAGGTAAAAAACCTACTTGCCAACAGTTTTATTCGTGAGGCTATCTAACCCAAATGGATCTCCAACCCGGTTCTGGTGAAAAAATCCAATGGAAAATGGCGAACCTGTATCGATTTCTCCAATCTCAATAACGCTTGCCCCAAGGATTGTTTTCCCTTGCCCCGAATCGACCGACTGGTGGACGGAACAGTAGGGAATGAATTGTTATCATTTATGGATGCCTACTCGGGATATAACCAGATTCCCATGCATGTACCAGATCAATAACATACTAGCTTTGTCATAGATTTGGGCCTATATTGCTACAAGGTCATGCCCTTCGGACTTAAGAATGCTGGTGCGACCTATCAACGCTTGGTTAATAAGATGTTTGAGCAGCAGATTGGTCACTCCATGGAAGTGTATGTCGACGACATGCTTGTCAAATCAAGAAAGGGAATAGATCATTTACACCACCTAAATGAGATGTTTCAGGTATTGTGCAAATACAAAATGAAGTTGAATCCATTAAAATTCCCCTTCGGAACACATGCAGAAACCGCCAGTGCTTTCTACCCCAGTAGATGAAGAAAGCCTAAACTTGTACATGTTATCCCGCCTTTTCGCAAGGTCGTGACACCAAGAACTTAACTGGAAACCGAGGACAGTCCATTCCGAAGATCGGTTATACACAGGTTCACTATGCATACTGGCGAATTTTGTCTGAGTCTGGATCGAGCTACAATTGACAAGGCACGACAAGCAAAACTATGAAAGCCAACGTTCCAAATTTCAAGTCAATCTGAGTTCGTATGCTTAAGATATGATCGATGCAACTCAAGTGATCACCTTGTTTGTATCCATCAAGCAATTAGAAAAATCCTCCTTCGTATCGATCTTGTTTGAATCCATCAGATGCGCATGGCTTCGTATCGATCAGGGGAGCACAAGTTCGTATCCGTCCAGAGTAGCATTCTTCGTATCCATCCATATTCGCATCCCTCCACAGTGGCCTCCTTCGTATCCATTGGGGTCGAACTCGATCGTACCCATAGAACGCACGTTGTTCGTATCCATCAATCCTCATACTGCTTCGCATCCATCATCTCTAGCTTGTTCGTATCGATCAACTAACATCCACTTCGTATCCATCGAAACCATACAAAGCCGCTACTTCGTATCGATCCATTAACACACACTACACTCGTATCGATCGGCCAGTGATCGGTGCGAACAGTATAAGATGGACCGGTGTGAAATGCACTTATGTTTATCGATACGAAATAGAGCAGCGACGATCGATACGAACAAAGCAGCAAATAATGGATACGAACAGGGCTAAGCTGGATCGATACGAACGAGGCGCATCCATAAGAAAGAATCGGTCGCTCGACATAAAATGTGGATTGATCCTAAAAGAAAGCGCCACATCATCGGACATCACGTGTAGAACCATCGATGCGAAGCTATCGATACGAACATCATCGATATTAATTCAACAGCCTTCGAAAAGTCCGAACTTGCATCGATCATAACTCAAAATCTACAAGCCCAAATGCCACCAAATTTTTACAGGAGCTTGCGTACATCCTCAAGAATGTTCATGATCGATCTCGACTCGATTGGATGAAATACTAATCGATATGAAATTCATTCGTATCGATCACGGATCGAGTGCAAACGACACGGGATCGATTGTGTGGGCCCACCCACGTGAGAGAAGAGGTTTTCCGAGATTTGAGCGAGATATTTGCAGCCTACGCCTATAAATAGCAGCCTAGAACCTACTGAAGAGGGACTTTTGGCTCTTCTACATCCATACTCTGCCGAAATAATTGTTGTATTCGAATTATACTGTTGTAACACGTTGTAACCAGCAAGCAAAAATCAATAAAGTCAATCATTTCATAGTGGACGTAGGCCATACGTCGAACCACTCTAAATCCATGTGTTTCTGTGTGTTTTTCTTGCTTATTATTGGTGTGTTTGTTAGATTTTCCTCCTTTTCCATTTATATTCTTCATTTTATCTTTTCAAACACATCTGAAGAGTATTGTACCCAATTTTGGTACAAACACTTTGGTGCTTTCATCGAGAAAAACCCAGTTTTTCTCCTGCTCGTTGGATCTACTATCAATATCGGATTGCGTAAATCTAAGAAGAAGATCCAGATTTCAAGTTTAAAGTTCTTCCATCCTATTCGGATTTGCATCAATTCTAGGAAAGAGCTTCGCTATCCATTATGGTTAACACTAGGACTACTTCAACTACCGCAGATCCAGAAGGACGGGACAGACAGAACCCCATACAACTATCTCCTGCCGATCAGAATGCTGCCGGACCATCAGATCCGCAAGGCCCTATCACTAGGGAAGAATTTCAATTGCTAATGCAAGAGCTTACTCAAAGCCGCCAACAGCTTACTCAGCAACTGCGTGCCAATGCAGAACTGACCAATCAACTAAACCGTCAAAGACGAAGGAGATCCAGAAGGGATCAGGCTTCCTATTCATCCACTGAAAGTTCAGCCTCTTTTGACTTTAATCATAGATCCACGCGCCCATGGCTGGACGGAAGTTACACACAAGCCATTGGACATCAGCACACATTGAATCTTGGGCAACCGAGAGTTGGCCCGTTAACCAGCCATCAGACTGGACCCTTCTTCCAAGGAGGTGCTGCCCCATATCACATTACCGACAACCGCACTACCACTGCTACTGAATTGGGAGTTGATGTCCAAAACCGGACGGATCCGACCCACCGCCAACGCAATCATACTCCTGAGCCTTATGTCCCCGAAGACTTAGAACCAAGGAGGCGAGACATGGACCGTCGACCGCGACCGGCCCCTCCTCGCATTGTGGAACCCGACCACACCTTGGCTCAGCATGCCCAGAACGTCCAAATGCCAGATATCCCGACAGTGATCCGTCAAATGATCCGTGAAAGTCAGGATCTTACTAACGACGATTGGGGAATCTCCCGGAGTCATACCCCTTTCACTAACAACATACTCTATGTTGAACCACCTAGGCGATTCAGGATGCCGACTCTACCTGTTTATGAAGGGAGCTCTGATCCCAATCAGCATATCTTAAAGTACGAATGGTTGATGAACGCCGCACGGGCTGCTGATGCGGTCAAGTGTCAAAGTCCGATTTCCCTAGGGGGCATAACAACTATGTGGTTTACCCGTTTACCACCTCGGTCTATCTCGTGTTTTGACCAGTTGGCAACAAAGTTTATTGAGCAGTTCTGCATGCATGTCGCAAAGCCGAAAGATGTTAATACTTTATCTAGTGTCACTCAAGCCCCTGGAGAGACATTCAGATGTTATTTGGAGAGATTTCATGCTGCATGCGTTGAGATTAGTAATCCCAACAATAACACGATTCTGATGGCACTAACTAAGGGGATCGATCCCGATTCTGAGTTCGAAAACTGGTTGGTTGAAAAACCTCCTACGTCATTGGACCGTTTCTATTCGAAGACAGCCCAATTCTTGAGAAGGGAGGATGCGGAATAGTCTAGGAAGAAGGATGATGTAGGGCCTAGTGTGGAAGGTATCCAGAGCAATGTTGTTGTTAAGCAAAATCTGGAGAGTTCCGGAAAGGTACAACTGAATATACAGAATAAACAGAATCAACAGAAAGGCAATGGAAATCAAAACAGGAAACATGATCAGAATCGTGGGCTGCGACGTAGGGCTCATATGTTTGATAGTTATACCCCTTTGAATACGTCGTTGGAGAATGTGTACTTACAGACTTGCAATACTATTTAATATAAGAAACCTACTTTGAAGTAGTCATCGGAAAAACAGATTCAGATAGGAAAGTTTTGCAGATTTCATGATAGCTATGGCCATAACACGAACGAGTGTCGTCATTTGCAAGATATTATTGAGAAGTTGATACATGAAATAAAGTTGGAACAGTTTGTGCGGGCGCCGCAGTCCGGAGGTGCCGGCCCATCGAATCAGTACCATATGCCAAATCAGGCAAGACATGATGAACCCGCTTGTACTGGCGGGAGGTTGGTGATAAATACTGTTAGTGGTGGTCCACATCCAATGGATTGGAGCTGGAGGGAAATGGAGTCGTATGTCAGCTCTATCAGGCATGTGGGCTTCGAATGTTGTAGTAGTCTGGAAGACGGGGCTCCGGCCAAGCAACAGAAAACGATGACTGATGACATCATGTTTCGAGACCGGGATGCCGACAGATTCGAAGCCCCAACCATTGATCCACTTGTCATTTCAGCTCAAATAGGTCCTGCTTGGATGAAGAGGATCCTAGTGGACAGTGGAAGTTCAGTAAATATATTGGTTAAGCGAGCTTATGATCAGATGAAAAAGGAAGAAAAAGATCTGAGGCCTTGTCAGTACCGCATCCATAGCTTCAATGGAATTGCGACTATACCCACTGGGATCGTGGAGCTACCAGTGGAATTGGGAATTGCAGAACACTGGAGAGTCCGGATACTACATTTTGTTGTATTGGATATAGATTCGCCATACAATGCATTTTTAGGCCAACCGGCCCTAGCTGAGTTCAGGGCTGCCATTGCCCCTTGGTGTCTGACCTTAAAATTCCCTATTAACAATGGAGTTGGAGTCATTTAGGGAGACCAGGCTGCTGGACGAGCATGTTATGTTGCTGAGCTGCGGGAAGCGCAGCGAAAAGAAAAAGGAAATGTTGTAGAGGAATCTCTCTGCGTCCTCTTTGCGGAAAATTGACTACTAACACCTGGGCCTAGGCCCAGGCACCCCAACCAATTCCCAAGGGACCTTGACCCGAGAGATACTAAAAGTGAAGACGAAAGTAAAGACAGTCAAGCTTCCCCGGCCGAACTGACGATCGATGTTCCGATCGACGATAATGACGATTCTAAAATGATAAAGATTGGATCTCAGCTAAGCCAACAAATGCAAGAGGAATTGGTTGAATTTCTCTGGGCAAACCTCGACGTGTTTTCCTGGATGCACTCTGACATATGTGGGATCTCGCCAGACATCGCGAGCCACACATTGAATATTGACCCGCGGCACGTCCCGTTCAAGCAAAAAAGGTGTGGTATGGATCCAGAGAGATCTGCCGCCCTTAAGGAAGAGGTAGAAAAGCTCAAATCGAACGGGTTTATTCGAGATGCAGTATACTCGGAATGGGTGTCCAATCCTGTTTGAAAGCCAAATGGGAAATGGAGAACATGTGTTGACTACTCAGACTTGAATAAAGCTTGCCCTAAAGACAGATTTCCACTTCCCCGAATCAATCAGCTCGTAGACTCAACGGCTGGACATGAACTCTTATCCTTTATGGATGCGTATTCTGGCTACAACCAGATACCCATGCACTTACCTGACTAGGAGCATACCAGCTTTGTAACCGTTCTGGGACTTTACTGCTACAAAGTTATGCCTTTCGGACTCAAGAATGTTGGAGCAACTTATCAACGGTTAGTTAATCAAATGTTCGCTAACCAGATCGGAAAAACCATGGAGGTATATGTGGATGACATGCTAGTGAAGTCACGATTCTCCACTGATCATATAAAAGACCTGGAGTCAATGTTTAATATCCTCCAAGAATATAGAATGAAGCTCAACCCGTTGAAATGTCACTTTGGGGCCGCATCCGGAAAATTCCTTGGGTTTATCGTCAATTCTAGTGGAATCAAAGCTAATCCTGAGAAGATCTGGGCAATCAGAAATCTCGAGACTCCAAGAACTATAATGCAAGTCCAAAGCCTCAATGGGAAAGTAGCCGCACTAAGCAGGTTCATCTCAAAATCCACTGACAAATGCATTCCCTTCTTCGATCTGATCAGAAAAGGGAAACAGAACTTTGAATGGACTACGGAGTGTGAGGATGCCTTTCGAGCATTGATTCAACACCTCTCCACACCACCTATTCTGTCAAAGTCCATTGATCATGAGAGATTATACATTTACTTGGCAGTGTCAGAGAACGCTATCAGTGCTGCCCTAGTTCGGGAGGAAGATCGGATACAACAGCCAGTATATTACATTAGAAAACGACTGGCCGGGGCAGAGAGAAATTATCCAAAGCTAGAAAAGTTGGCTTATTGTATTGTTATTGCCTCGAGGAAGCTCCGTCCATATTTCCAGGCTCATCCTATCATCGTTTACACCGACCAGCCATTACGACAGGTCCTTACACGGCCTGAGATGTCTGGTAGGTTACTTAAGTGGAATATCGAGCTAAGCCAGTTTGACATTACTTACACTCCAAGGCGAGCCATTCAAGGACAAGTCCTAGCAGATTTCATAGCTGAACTCACTATCCCGAAGCACTTGCCCAAAACCAATGAATCTCCCAAGTATATGTGGAAGCTGCATACTAATGGTGCATCAAATGACCATTGCTCAGGTGCAGGGGTTGTACTTGAAACTCCTGAAGGTCAATCTATATTCTATGCTTTAAAGTTTGATTTTCATGCGACCAACAACGAGGCTGAATATGAAGCCCTACTCGCCGGATTGAGACTTGTCAGAGATTTAAGAATAATTGCTGTGGAGATTTATTATGATTCACAATGGATCGTCTGCTAAGTTCAGGGAGAGTATCAGGCGAAAGACCGAAGACTGGCTGCTTATCTCGCTCGAGTTTAGGAAATATTGAACCAGTTTGATTATTATGCCATTTATTGTATACCCCGAGAGCGTAATCAGAAAGCCGACACATTAGCAAAGTTAGCCAGTACAGTTGAGGCACAACAAATGGGAATCGTTTCCATGGAAACATTGTCTTCCCCTAGCATCGATTAGATGGAAAAAGACTGGGTATTTGAGGTCATTCCCGATAAGGAGTCATGGATGACTCCGTTCCAAAACTATCTCGAGCATGGGACCCTGCCGGAGCATAGGAGTGAAAAGAGACAAGTTCTTCGAAAAGCTTCGCAGTTCACTATCCAGAATGGAGTCATGCATAGAAGAGGGTACTCTGTTCCTTTACTCTGGTGTATCACTCACGATGAGATCAAACGAGTATTGCATGATGTACACGAAGGAGAGTGCGGCGATCACACCGGGGGGCAAGCTCTTGCCAAGAAAGTGCTCCGATATGGATACTATTGGCCGACCATAAATCGCGATGCATCGGATTATGCTAGAAAATGTGACAGATGTCAGAAGCATGCTCAAATTCCAAGAGCCCCACATACCGAAATAAATCATATGGTCAGTCCATGGCTGTTTGCAGTATGGGGCATTGACATTATTGGCTCTCTACCTCTAGCCAAAGGTGGTGCGAAGTACGCCGTCGTCGCAGTTGATTACTTTACCAAGTGGGCGGAAGCTGAACCCCTTGCTACAATCACGATAAAGAAAGTGATCAACTTTGTAGTGTGCAGCATTATCTGCCGATTTGGTCTCCCACATACCATCGTCACAGACAACAGAGCTCAATTCGACAGTGTTGAATTTAAGAATTTCTGTCAATGGTTTCACATCCAAAAGAAGTTCTCCGCAGTTGCACACCCTTAAGCGAATGGACAGGTTTAAGCTGTTAATAGAGTTATAAAGTCTATTCTGAAGAAACGACTGGAAAAGGCCGGGGGAAAATGGGTCGATGAACTTCCTATGGCTTTATGGGCTTATCGGACAACCCATAAATCCGCGACCGGCCATACTCCTTTCTCTTTTTCTTACGGTTCAGAAGCCGTTATTCCAGTCGAGATGGAAGTACCTTCTCATCGTGTGACTTATTATGATCCAAAAACAAATGCTATATTACTTGCCGAATCTCTAGATTTATTGGATGAGAAGGGAGAAGAAGCTGATTTGATGGCAGCCGCATACCGAAGTCGAGTCGCCCGATTGTACAATGCAAAGGTCCGACCCCGAACCTTTGAACTCGGCGATCTCGTACTCAAGAGAATTTACCCGGTTCCTTCATATATGAAACCAACGTGGGAATGACCGTATGTGATTGAACGAAAGCTCGAAGATGGTACATTCAAATTATCGACCGTTGACGGTCTTGCTCTGTCGAGAGCCTGGAACAGCGAAAGTCTACATCGCTATTATACATAATAGACTCTGTTTATTTATTCAGTCTATTTTTCATTTGCAATTTGTTTATGCATTTCGAAATTTGAATTTGTAATAAGGCAACTGACTTTGCCGTATTTTCTTATTTCAACAATAAAATGCAATCTCTTCGAGCCAGAGCTGTGATTTATTTGAAATGCGTCATATGACCAACACTATGCACGGAGAGCTAAGTTCCACCATACGGTGGGGTTTATTCAAATAGGGAGTGACTGTGATACGACCGGTCACTCACTAAGTGAAACCCGAGCTCAGGGATAAGTCATCACACTGAAGCCAAAAAAGGATTGATACACGACAATCCTCTAACTAACTCCAGATTCCCAGAGTGCGAACTGGAGTATAAACCTGTAAATGCGGTTTCGAAGAGGGTGGATCTGTCCACCTAACAACTTTGCCCTATTTAACTAAGTTTGAGGAGGATGGATCCGTCCATCTAACGACCTCGCTTGTTAACTCAGGGTGGATGTGAGCCGACCATCCACGATCCTGATAGATTCGTCGTTCCCGGTGTGCGAATGAAATCCTAAAGCCTAAACAGATGTGACTGACCATCTGTCGGCCAACTCCAGATTCCCGGAGTGCAAATCAGAGTATAAACATTAAACAACTCCAGATTCCCAGAGTGTGAACTGGAGTATAAACATCGAATAACTCTAAATCCCCAGAGTGCGAGTTGGAGTATAAACGCAAGCCGGGTGTGACTGACCGCCCATAAAATAACCTAAGTCCCCGGAGCATGGACGTGTCTCGAAACCTTGTGTGGGTGTGATAGACCACCGATCTACAAGTGCAATCCCCAGAGTGTGGATGCGATCGCCAATAGACGAGCAAATGTGATTCGACCACCTGAACTCGTCTTGTTTCAATTCTGCTTCAGCGAAGTTTAGCTCGATATATTAAAGGTGATCAACAATTGTTAACCAATCTTTTCAATTTCTCCCCGGAACTGGGGGCAGAAATTAAGTGCCAACCACTGATTGGGACAGTGCAATATCGGAGTTCGACTTAGCGCTCGATCGCGACCCGAGACCGTAACTCCGGAACTTAGCAACTAAACCCGGGTCCGATTTAAAGACTAAAACTCAATAAGTGTATAGAATGAAAGTTCAAATGCTGAAGCAATTTAACAAATGAACACAAATTGAGCTGAAGACAAAATGAAATTTTATTTCTTCTTTGGAAGAAAAATGGTAAGTACAAAACTATACCAGAAGTCCTACTAGCAGGGGCCGAACCCACATCTGTACATGACCTACAAAAAGAAAAACAAAAGTGGATTCCTAACTATCTACCAAAAATGAGCCGAAGAGACATATCTATTCTTTCTTTTTTCTCAGCTTCTTCTTCGGCGTTGACCCGCTGGATTCGCCGCTTGGTTTCCTCTTTGAACCCTTGCCTTTTGGCAGCTGATCTCCAGTTGGGGGCATTATGTTAACTTCCTCCTCCGAGCTCAAGTAAATAGGAATGCTTCCCGAAGGCGGAGTCAGAGGAATAGGATCAATGTTAGTAGGTAGAGGAGGCACACTTGTATCAACGACCGTTCCTCCCGGGGAGATCATCCGCAAAGGGGCTGGGCCAGGTCCCGCCATTCCACCTCCAAAGCCACTGCCCCGCGCAGTTGCTTCCATCTCAACGTTGATTTCAGCCAGTATCTCCTCCTCACGAATTGTTTGAGCCTCGCCGGGAATGCTAGCCGTTGGGCCCGAAGAGCTAGTCATAGGTACGCCCCCACTCATGACAAATGGCAGATCAGCAAAGGGGTCACTGTGATGACTGAGAAGTTCCTCCATCATCTGTTCATCGAAAGTCAGTGTGCTCTCTTGTACCCCATCCGTAGGTGCAATAGTCGTTGTCGTGATCGCTTCCGTTATGATAGCCTCCTGCTCATGATGCAACTCTTGGGTTGCAGGAGGCATTGCAGGTGTAGCTCCTACCATTGAATAGAGACAAAGATAAAGTTATTAGTGATTGCTTCAAATAACACTTCCCACTTTGAATGAGCATAAGAGATGTTCAGAGTACCTTCCTTAGAATGAGTTGTAGACAGAACTGGAGCAGCTTCAGTGATGGGCTCGTGAACTGGAGATAACCGCGGTTGACCGGGATTATATGCAGGAACAGACTGAGGATCAACCGCAGATGTAGATTCAGGCTGAGTTGGCACAAGAATTTCGGGACCCGCATCATGGTGCTCAACACCAGAACCCTCTCCAGCTTTCGAATGCTGAGTGCCAAGTTTCTCCATTTCGTATGTGATCGTGATGTCATAGAGAACTTTCCTTTCATCTTCAATCAGAACTCGGTTCTCCGGTTCGAATTCATCAATCACTTCAGTTTGGTGTTTTGCCTTCTCATCATCCACCAATCGGCCCCAAGCGTTATATAGGTGTGTTGGATAATTATCGAGCCAGGTTAGATCCTTGTACTTCAATACTCTAGTGTTGTATGTGATCATAAGATCTTCAATATCGGCCTCTAACCCGGCTTCTGCCATCTTAACTTCATCCTCAACCTTGGCTTCAGCCTCCCGAATTTTAAGTGTTGCCGCATCCCTTTCACCCCGAAGCACCATGGCTTGTTCGCACGCCTCCTGGGCTGCTTTGTTTGCATCGTCTTTTTCTTTGACAATTTCGGAGAATTTGGCCTTAAGGTCCTCAAGCTCCTTCAACGCGTCATCCTTTTCGGCCGTAACAGTTGTGTTTCGATGGCCCATCTCCTTGACCAAAGCAATATGTGTCTGTCGCATCCTTTCCATGGATTGATTTGCCTCATCGGCTTTCTTAGTGGCCTCTATTTTCGACTTCCTGGAAGATTCGGCCTCATTGTTAAGCACTTGTATTATACGGTCCTTTTGAGCGATATCGGTCTCTAACTTCTCGATTACTTTTGCCCGCTCAAAGGCCACCGCTGATGCTTTGCCTGCCGTCTTCATCCACTCCCGATACTGGTTATATATATGATGGATGTAATCATGCATAGTTTGCTCTGCCTCAACTGGAATTCTCTTTAAATGCGGAGGGAAGACGAAGCCATCGAAACAATATTTGGGAAGTCTTTTTTCAACTGGGAAATTCTGATCGCTCCTTCTCCAGTGGGCTCAGTGACTGCTTGTTTAATAATAGTGGGAGTTTCATCCTCAGTTCTACGGCACTGCGAATCAGATCTAGGAGTTTGAGAAGACGGTTTTTGGCATGGAGGCTCTAAGAATTGTTTTCCATGGCCGGAGGGTGGTGTTGGAGTTCGAGGAGGTGGAGATCATAATCAGGAGCGATATCTATATTCTCTATCTCTATCCCTCTCCTTCTCATAACGTTCTTGACTAGAATAACCATGATCGCGGTCTCTATCAGCTTTCCTCCTACGGGACTCATAGTATGAACTGGATGACTAGCGTTCAGAGCGAAGGCTTCCTAACATAGATCTCGCCTAGTCATCGTATCTGTAAAGTAGAAGGAAAAGGAGAATCAGTCATTTCCAGAAATGAATAACTTATGATTGGAAATCGTGTAGTGCCGTGAAGTGTATGCATGTGTTAAACCCCCCGACCAACCGGATATGTCGGCCATACTTGTAGGAAGTGGCTCGCTTAAATCTAAGGCACTTTGAAGCCCTTCCAATCTAGTGTCGTGTTGAAGCGACACATAGTCCGGAATTGGAATGTCAGCGAGCCCTTCGAAAGGATTCTCTATTTGCGAGGAAGGAGCCTCCGAAATTCTAACACCGGAGGCTGGTAGGGACACGACTACAGATTTCCATCTTGAAGACTTATGACGCTTATGTGCTACTGCCTTGCCTTTTCTCCTTCCCTCTAAACCCTGAAAACTGTCAGAAGGCCTGGCTACGGGTTCGTCGTCAGTGGGCGTATTTTCTTCATTGCCCTCCTCAGCTATTACAACCCCGGGCGCTTTACGTTTCACCCGCCTCGTCGGGGCTGCACTAAGCAATCCCTCAAGTCTTATGCTCTGGTTTCGCTCGGTTAGACCAACAATCCTCAAGTTTCTATATGTGAGCACTGAGTCAATATCTCTCATTTTGCTCGGCACTTCCTAAAGAATCCGTACCATTTCTTTGAAGTGGGCACCTTCGGGTCACAGAATTGCGGCTGTAAAGGAAAGAAGATATTAGTTTCAACGTCAATTATGACTATCTCGTTAACTACTAGAAAAATTGCAGCACTTACGTCTGACTAACCATCAACTGACAAACCCAGGAGGACATCGGACGTAGAACCACTCCGTCTTAAAGTAGCTGAGCCTGGTCAGGATCCCAACACCACTTGGCAATTCCTAACTGCCTTTAGAAATGTGAATGAAGGATTGTTTCCCCGATTCTTGACATTAAACAAATATCCGACTTCTTTCGGAGTCGGGGGTCGAAAGAGATGTTCCATGAAAACAATGAATAGGCTGTTCATCATTGCATATCCATTTGGATGTAATTGCGACGAAGCGATTCTAAAGAAAGTTAACACTTCTTGAATATACTGATTGAATGGAGGAAGTGTTCCCGCTGTGCACGAACGTCGATTAAAGGCTCTGAATCCTTCTGGGGAGCGTGTGGCCTGTTATTTGGCTCGGGAAGTAGAACGTCGTCTAATGATAGACCGTGTCTTAAGCATATTCGCCCCAGCATATCTTTGGAGACATTGGATGGCACAGAGTCTTGTGGGTTCACGATAAAAGTTACTCCTAGCAGCTCGTCCGGAGCTGGACCTATTACTTCGGCTGTAATAGCCGGCATCTCTATTATCAGAGAAGACGAGCTTTGAGGTTCCTACAGCTGTGAACTTGTAGATTCCATAGTTAATCAACTCATCAAAAACCATCATTAGATGATAATAAGCCCGTGTGTCCCCTAGTGTGAAGTGCATGAGTGTGTTGTGCAGTGCTACATAACACTTAAAAGATTCTACAGAATTTAAGAAATGTTCAAATTATGAGACTTCAGAATTCAATTGGAGTGACCGTCATCGCTGACCGTCACAACCATGCCATCCAGACTTTAGAGACCGATCTGATTTAAAGTTTGTTAAAATTTTGTCAAGTTACAGTTCCATCGACGAGCTTTAAAGGGCAGTTAAATATGCAGTTTAATAGTTAAGTCCAAATATGCGAGGCTGAAGCTTGTCGGAGTCAGGTTCGAGTATGCACAAGATTTCGTATCCATCAAGATTTAAACTTAGATCATTCAAAAAAAGTTCAAGTTCGCATCGGTCAGGTAAGACTGGGATTCGTATCGATCTGAAACCTTAGTCTCTGCATCGATCATCGGTCTATACTTCGTATCAATCACTAGGAGCAGGACTTCGCATCGATCACCGGCCTAGTCTTTGTATCGATCATCGGAGTCAGAACTTCGCATCAATCATGCGGGCTAAGTCTTCGTATCGATCGCTCCAGATCGATGCGAACTCCTACCATCCTCGATCAATACGAATCTCGCCCTTTTCATTCAGCGCTTCCAGGATCGATACGAATTCCTAGTGTTCCCAGATCGATGCGAATTACTTCCCAATGTTACAACACTCCTCCTCGTATCCATCAGTCGACCTTCTTCCCCAAGCTATTTGAACGCCATTGCTCCTCCCTCAATCTTGCTCCGACCCAACTCCGGTAGCAACGTCACCGGAATCGGCCATGACCTTGAACGAATTGGCACGGAAACTCGAGTCTCATCATTCTAGAATGGAATTGATGGATTAATTACTTAAGTTGAGCAATCGGTTTGAAGGAACAAAGAGTTAGACGATTTGGGACGAAGACAGTTTTCATTTCCCGAGTGCTCTTTCGATACGAAAGTAGAAAGTAAAAAGTGAGCAAGTGAAAAAATTCTAAGTACAAAACGTATTTATATGGGTGTATAGCTAGGAAGAAATGATTCGTCTCCCAGTGCCAGTGACCGATGAAGCAGTTTGCACATCACCGATACGGAACCTCATGTTCGTATCCACTTACTGTCGACCTGAAGCCACACTTATTCATGTCCGTCACTGATCCATCGATGCGAAGAGACCTTCTTCATACCCAACCACCATCCATCTAATGCAACAACCGTTTGTATCCATTGGTATCCATTAATATGAAACAAGCACTCCAAGATCCTACCATCATGTATCGATGACCATCGATACGAAAGTCACTACAAGATCATGTTAAAGCCACTCAACTCCATCGATACGAAATGACAATTTCGTATCCCCTATTCTAAGACCATAAGATTTCGTACCCATCGATACGAAAGAAAATTTTCAACTCCTCGAATCGATCCAAGAGAGGATCAATACGAAGGAATACACTAAAAAAAACCACCAAGCGTTGTTACAACTCGAATTTCACATCGATTCAGGAGAGGATCGATACGGAATTCGATAAGAGAAAACTGACAACGACTCATGAGCGTGCGAACATTAATGGGAGTCAGGTTAACATACATACATGTATGACGGACTAACATCCAATTTTAAAAATTCACAGGAATTGAATGTTCATCTGGTGACAATTACAACAACAAACAACAGTTTGCATCCAACGCTTAGTTACAATAGTGCACAGTACAACAATTAGCAGTCAACAATTCAGTATTTATATCACTGGAGATCAATCGAAGGTTATATATTTTGACGAAAAGACAACAACCATTCAGTGAATCGCAAAGAACTTCGTCAGAATAGAGATCGCAGATTTTAAAAGCATGCCATGTTCTCACAAGATGTACTTTGGGGGGGCAAATGTTATCCCATCTTTTGGCAAGGCTGTGACACCAAGAACTTGACTGGAAACCGAGGACAGTCCGTCCCGAAGTTCGGTTATACACAGGTTCACTTTGCATACTGGTGAATTTTGTCCAAGTCGAGCTACAATTAACAAGCCACGACAAGCAAAGCTATGAAAGCCAACGTTCCAAATTTCAAGTCAATCCGAGTTCGTATGCTCAAGATATGATCGATGCAACTCAAGTGATCACCTTGTTCGTATCCATCAAGCAATCAGAAAAAAACCTCCTTCGTATCGAACTTGTTCGAATCCATCAAATGCGTATGGCTTCGTATCAATCAAGGGAGCACAAGTTCGTATCCATCCAAAGCAGCGTTCTTCATAACCATCCACATTCGCATCCCTCCACAGCGGCCTCCTTCGTATCCACTGGGGTCGAACTCATTCGTACCTATAGAACACACATGGTTCGTATCCATCCATCCTCATACTGCTTCACATCCATCATCTCCAGCTTGTTCATATCGATCAATCAACGTCCACTTCGTATCCATCGAAGCCATACAAAGGCGCTACTTCGTATCGATCCATTAACACACATTGCACTCGTATCGATCGGCCTGTGATCAGTGTGCGCAGTATAAGATGGACCGGTGCGAAATGCACTTATGTTGATCGATACGAAATAGAGCAGCAACTATCCATACGAATAGGGCAGCAAATAATGGATACGAACAGGGCTAAGCTGGGTCGATACAAATGAGGCGCATCCATAAGAAAGACTCGGTCGCTTGACATAAAATGTGGATCGATCCTAAAAGCAAGCGCCATGTATCAGACATCACGTGCAGAACCATCGATGCGAAGCTATCGATACGAACAGCATCGATACGAATTCAACAGCCTTTGAAAAATCCGAACTTGCATTGATCATAACTCAAAATCTACAAGTCCAAATGCCACCAAATCACAGGAGCTTGCGTACATCCTCAAGAATATTCATGATCGATCTCGACTCGATTGGACAAAATACTGATCGATATGAAATTCGTTCGTATCGATCATGGATCGAGTGTAAACGACATGGGATTGATCATGTGGGCCCACCCACGTGAGAGAAGAGGTCTTCCGAGATCTGAGCGATATATTTGCAGCCTAAGCCTATAAATACCCGCCTAGAACCTACTGAAGAGGGACTTTTAGCTCTTCTACGTCCATACTCTGCTGAAATCATTGTTGTATTTGAGTTCTACTGTTGTAACACGTTCTAACCAGTAAGAAAAAATCAATAAGTCAATCATTTCATAGTGGATGTAGGCCATACGCCGAACCACTCTAAATCCGTGTGTTTCCGTGTGTTTTTCTTGCTTATTATTGGTGTGTTTGTTAGATTTTCCACTTTTTCCATTTATATTCTTCATTTTATCTCTTCAAACACATCCGAAGAGTGTTGTACCCAATTTTGGTACCAGGGCAAGAGGTTTACCTTGCCAAGCTACTATGTAATCAAACATATCCCACGGGGGGAGAATTGAGAAGCGGATTCCCTTGCCAAAGAAGCTAGCATGAGAAACGAGCCGATGCCGGGGGCAACCCCCGTCATGATGCAAGTTACACCAAGCTTCGAGTGTCTTCAGATCACACCCATCAGTAGTAAAGAAGAAACATTGATGACCCCCATCGTCAAATAGCTACAAGAGGGGATCCTACCGATAAATCGCAATGAAATTAGAAAAATCTTAAGGAAGGCATCCCGCTACACCATCCAGGAGGGCATCCTATACCGTCGTGGGTTTTCCAATCCCCTACTAAGGTGTGTCGTAGGAAACAAAGCAAAAGATATTCTCAACAACACACACCAAGGGAGTTGCGGTGACCACACCGGCGGTCAAACTCTAGCCAAAAAGATCCTGCGCTATTGGTACTTTTGCCCCACACTGAACAAAAATGCAACCGAGTTTGCTAGAAGATGCAACAAGTGCCAGAGATTTGCCAAAATCCCTAGACTGCCACCTTCTAGTCTGACCCAGATGGTTAGTCCTTGGCCCTTCGCCTTCTGGTGGATCGACCTAATCGGGGAACTCCCCATGGGGCGAGTAGGGGCGAAATACGCAATAGTGGCGGTAGATTACTTCACCAAATGGGTGGAGGCGGAACCTTTAAACAATATTTCATCTACCAAGGTGATAAATTTTCTAATACGTAATGTCTTGTGCAGGTATGGGGTACCACAGAAAATCATGTCGGACAACGGGCTCCAATTTGACAGCGAGGAATTCGCCAATTGGTGCCACGAGCATGGGATCGCCCAAAGCTTTTCAGCTGTGGCGCATCCACAGGCAAACGGGCAAGTCGAAGCAGTGAACAAGGTGTTGAAAACACTAATCAAGAAGAAACTGGAAAAATCCAAAGAGGCATGGGTCGACGAGTTGCCTACGGCTTTGTGGGCCTACCGAACTTCTTATTAAACTGTGATAGGACACAATCCATTTGCACAGGCGTATGGAGCCGAAGCCATGCTCCGCGTCGAAACAATCGTCCCCTCACACCGAAGGATATAATATAATCCGGAAGAAAATGAGGAGCTATTAAACGTACCACTCGACCTAATCGAGGAGAAGAGAAATGATGCCGCCCTCAAAGCAGCCGCTCATAGACAAAAGGTGGCAAGGCAATACAATTCCAAGGTGAGGCCTCGAACACTACAAGAAGGAGACTTGGTTCTCAAACAAGTCTTACCACGACCTAGGGCGTTAGATCAAATTTGGGAAGGACCGTTCGTTGTACATAAAGACCTCCACAATGGAGCTTACATCTTGTCGACGGTAGATGGAGAGGTGTTTGGGAAAGCGTGGAATCTCCAACATCTCCGCCGCTACTTCTCTGGAGTTGTAAAGAAGCATGTACTAAAGCAATAAAAGAAAGACAGTGACGTAGGCATATTTTGGCCGAACCACAATAAAATCTGGTGTCTCGTATTACTTATCTTATTTAATTGTTCTTTTGTTTAATTATTTTATCTGATGATCATTCCTACTGCGAACAATCGCAGACTCTCGCCGGCAGCAGTGAAAGTAAGATAGCCACGATAAAGGGCACGAAACAAGCCTGGGAAGTTCACTGCTGATGATCGGCACCCCAAGCCGGCAACAATGAACCGATCATAAGCCACGAATTAGGCACAAATTATAGCCAAGGCAGTTCATCATTGGCCTTTGGCTTGCCGGCAATTACGAACCGACTATAAACCCCACGATTAAGGCATGGTCGCAGCCAAGGGTAGTTCGCACTTGACGATCAGCACTACACATGCCGGCAACGATAAATCGAATAATGCTCACGACACAGGCTTTAGCCCGAGTAGTTATCGTTCATGATCGGGCTTGAATATAACAACACTTCTACGTTTCTCTGTATCTCTAAACACTATAACGATTAACTAAGTCATAAACAGTTCACAAATAAACAGAGCAGACTGTAAAAAACACAAATCATAAAAGTCATCCCAGAAATATATGTATATATATATAAAACAACAGAAGTTGAACAGTACAGTGTTAAATTTCTCCCGTACAAAGCTTATCGCTTATATTTATGTACATATGCGGAACGTCCATACATCCTTCAAAAATGCATGCAGGAAAGGGAAAAAGAAATCTCCTTGGCTAAGAAGGAGGGACGTCCTTGCCGCTCGGCCCACTCCCTCCATCCCTGTCCTTCGAGGGCTCTGATTGCCCGAGAAGCTCGCCTTCCTCTTGCGAAGACCCAACTAGCTCCGGAGGCACCCCTGCATGAGGCAAATAAAAATAATTGTAAACTTTGCAGTCCAGAATAGGTAATGACAGAGCTAGAGTAAAAAGGCAAGATACCCGCGGCAATGTGACTTGGATCACCAAGCCCCTTGAGATCCGATACGCCCTCATTATCCTCGTCCTCGGCCAGCAACTCATACTCCTTGGCTATAGCCTTGGTCTCCTCCACTGTGAACTGGCTGTTCACCATCCCAACGTCATACATAGCCCTTTCTTCCTGTGCGACTACAGCCTTAGTCTCCTCGATAAGTCGAGCATGGATCCCGGCCATCACCTGAGGGTAGTCATCCATCCACTGAAGGTTCCTATGTTTCTAGAACATGAAGTAAGTATCCTTCAGCATTTGGTTGACCATGTCGCAAAAGTCGCTGGATTTATCGACTTCGGTCTGGAGGGCAACCACCTTACTCATGTATTGCTCCTTATCTCTCCTCAATTGAGCATGCTCCACCTTCAACCTATCGACCTTAGCTTGATATGAGTCTCTCTCCTTTTTCCACTTACCCCGAGACTCCCTCGGCTCGGCTAAAGCCTCTTCCGATTTCTTCACCTTGCCCTTGAGGGAGCGGATTCGCTCCAGATTCTTCTATCGAGCCTCATCCACTGAACTGATGGCCATGTCAATCTGCATCTTACATAGGTCAACAGCCTCTTTACTTGCCTCCTCCTTAGGATTCGTTATCTCAGAGGCGCGGGATAATTCGACGTCCTTTAACTTACCACTTTCTCCCTAAGCGCCTTGCGAAGGTCCTCCATCTCTAAGCGCAATCGCACATTGACACTCCCTACTTCTTCACTAGCTTTGGCCAAATAGGACTGATAGTCAACTATGTTTCTGGTCTCATCTATAATCTGAACCATCTGCGCTGTAACGACCCACTATTTTGGACCATTCAAATCGACAATAAATCCACACATGTCGGACTTGAATAATTCAAAACAATAGATTGTTAATTTAAATTTGGCAAAACTCAGCATATACAGTAAATAAAATAATCACAAATCACAGACACAGAGTAATATAACAATAATGCAGCGGAAACAAAAGAATAGTAGTTCATGAAGCTACTATATATATATAACAGAGTTAAACAAGATACAACAGAAGTCTCGAATACAATAGTCAAAAACAAGATCAGAATATATCACTAGAATCAACTGAATATCTGAAAGCTAGATAAATAGCTGGATCTCCAAGCGAAGCTCCAACTCCAAAGGTGAGCCTCGAATACTGGTACACTCAGTCTGACCCGAGCGTAAAGCAAAACACAAAACACTTGAGTCAGGATTAACATTCTTATATCAATAAATCCAACTCAAGTGAAATAACAACAGAAAATACAAGTAACTCAAAGGATGTTTGAGATAACCATCCTCTAAGGATCCGTTAAACTATCTACTATGTAGTAGTGTGCGCTAAGTAGATAATGCCTATCAGTAATATAAAGTATCAAAATAGCATTAAGGCGTTACCATTATCCCCCTTAAAACATTTTATATAAGCATCATAGTCTATACAGCACTGTAAACTCCACCGTAAACTAGTGGGCTATCAGGGAGTACTCCATAGGTATAACACAAAACAAATCGTAGTGGTCGCGTATAGGGATACAAGTATGACAAGGCACATGAGGCAATACCCAAGGTAGTGAAACTACCGTTTGCCTGATCCGGACTGGTGAGAACGCATCGCCCCAACGATCGCAACACCACGAAACAACACTCCCAAATCAAAGGTGCGCACCAATCGAAAACAAGTAATGAGTAGTTTACGAAGAAGTGTGTCCACTAGAGGTAGCTAACCTCACTGGCCCGGCACGGCTCCTGTTTAAGTCATTTCCAATTTGACACAAGTGTCAAGGTCATCCATTATCGTTCTCTTTCTTCAAATCCAGCAACGTCATCATTCCAACCACTTCATTCTGGATCACACTCCACATATAATAGTTATTAAAGTGGTTTTCGGTTTAGACAGAGAGTATGTCCCAAACCGATCCCGGACTCTTTAATAACTACGTAATTATTACGCCGATTGGTCATTTAATAAATCTTTCAAAATAGTTTATATTTCAAAACCAAAATATCATTGACATTTCAAAACCAAATACGATATCACTTCCATTTCAAAACCAAATACGATATCATTTCCATTTCAAATATATCCATCTCAAATATATATCCATTTACAAGTCTTAGTACTTCAAAGTTATAACACTTTCTAAATCAATCACTTTGGAAATCATAATTCTTTGGAAATCAAAATTTAGAATCATAATGCTTTGGAATCATAACACTTTCCTTCAAACAGTTTAGATTTAATAATAGTATATAAAATAAAATAGTTTACAAAATAAAATAATTTATATAAAATAGTTACACGTTAAAACAATTTTTATTAAAATAGTTAGTATATTTAAAATAGTTTATATTAAAATAGTTATATTAAAATAGTTTATATTAAAAATAGTTTATAAAATAATATAAAATAGTTTAAATATAATTTAAAATACTTTATATAATAAAATAGTTTCCTCAAATTCCACAAATTGATTCAACTCAACTCGGATTCCAAAATTCAAATTTAATCAAATATCAAATCATCAATTTCAATTCGATTCAGTTTCTAAATAGACCATTTCAAATTATCAATTTCAAATACATATTTGAACCACAAAATAAGCCATTTCAATTTCAATATATTT
The DNA here is from genome assembly GCA_030737815.1 of Allium fistulosum. NCBI lineage: Eukaryota > Viridiplantae > Streptophyta > Magnoliopsida > Asparagales > Amaryllidaceae > Allium > Allium fistulosum. Next base: position 1,143,447,534 of record CM060902.1, read on the forward strand.
CAAAGCTTTAAATATTCAACATTTCAACTAAATTTAAAAATCTCGTATATATCGAATTCACTTAGATATTATTTAGCTTTGAAATGTTCACTTAATAAAATACAATATCATTTAAATACAATCCAAATTTCAAATCATTTAATATTCCTTCAATTTATTTAAACTTGAAATATTCCTTTAAATCATCTTAAATCAAAACCACGTTATAAAACTTATTCTTAAATCTTCTGTAACGACCCGCCATTTTGGACCATTCGCATCCATTATAAGTGTATAGGTAGACACTCATGCCGGAATTGAATTGCTCAAAATACCGCGTTGTTAATTTAAATTGGCAAAAACTGAACATATACAATAAATAAAAAATCACAGATCACAGACACAGAGTAATAAGTGCAGCGGAAATAAAAGAGATAGTAGTTCATGAAGCTACTATATGAATATATAAAATACATCAGAGTTTACAACAGAAGAATAATACAATACATCAGAGTTAAACCAGAATACATCACTGGAATCATCGAATACTGAAAGCCGGATAGATAGCTGGATCTCCAAGCGAAGCTCCAACTCCAAAGGTGAGTCTCGAAAGCTGAACCACTCAGTCTGACCCGAGCGTAAAGCAAAAACACAAGACACTCGAGTCAGGATTAACATTCTTATATTAATAAATCCAACTCAAGTGAAATAGCAATTGAAATACAAGTAACTCAAAGGATGTTTGGAATAACCATCCTTTAAGGATCCGTTAAACTATCTACTATGTAGTAGTGTACGATAAGTAGGTAATGTCTATCAGTAATATAAAGATATCAAAATAGCGTTAAGTCATGGCCCATTCCACCCTTAACACATTTTTATTCCCACAAGCATATACAAGACCGTAGTTTCCCCAAAACCGGAAGTCACCAGAGGGCAATCCATATACTCAAGGTACAAATCAAATTCGTAGTGGTCGCGCATAAATGGAATACAAGTATGACAAGGCACATGAGGCTATACCCAAGGTAGTGATACTACCGTTCGCCTGATCCGGGCTGGTGAGAACGCAACGCCGCAGCGCCCGCAACACCGTGAGACAACACTCCCAAAATCAAGGGTGCACCAATCGACAACAAGTAATAAGTAGTTCGAAGAAGTGTGTCCACTTGAGGTATCAATCCTCCATTGGCCCGGCACAGCTCCTGTTTTAGTCATTTCCAATTTGACACAAGTGTCAAGGCTATCCATTATCGTTCACTTTCTTCAATCATCAACGTTCGCCAATCCAACCACTTCATTCTGGATCATCACTTCGCGTATAGTTATTAAAGTGGTTTCCGGTTTAGACAGTGAGTATGCCCCAAACCGACTCCGGTTCCTTTAATAACCTTTCGTGATTATAACACCGATTGGTCGTTAATATATTTCAAAACCATTTCAATTTCAATTTGAATTCGTAAACCAACAATTTATTTGTCTTTCAAAAACCAATTTCCAATAATTTACGTTTCAAAACTTTCCAATTTTAATTTCAACATTTCTATATTCAATTTCAAAGTTTCAATTAAAACAATCCAAATATTTGTTGCATTTCGTATATAAGTTTCATTCCGAAATCATTTAAATAAATTTAATTTAACTTTCAAATCAATTTGAACTCATTTATCGATTTCATTCAATATTCGTTAAGTTACTTTATCATTCAAAACAATTTCTATTAAATTTCCAATTCATTAAATCAATTCTTAAGTTCATCTTCATTAAATCAAAATTTACAATTTTGAAATAACTAAATTCGTCAAATCAAATTTTTCAATTACAAGTCTTACATTAATTCCAAAAATCACATTTCCATTTCTTGTTAAAGAAATTCAATTTCACTTATTTACTTCTTAAATAATTTTCCAAAACTTAATTAATAAAGAAAACTCAATTTCAATTATTTACTAAGTAAATTCACTTATTCAAAAATTCAATTCAAATTAATCATTAAATAATTCAATCTTGTTTAATTTTTAAATAATTCAAAACTTGATTATTAAATAATTCCAAAGTTTAATAATTTCAAACTCAATTTTAATTTCAAACTTGATTTTTAAATCATTTCAACTTAATTCAATCCTTCTCAAATTTTAACAACCTTCTTCCATCAATTTCGTTTTAATATTTTGTTTCAGATTAAATATTAACATTTTCCTTTCATTTGAAAATTCAAATTTTCAACTTCATTTCAAAACCATATTGTTTATTCAAATAAAATCTTCGTTTTATTTTAAATCAAATTTTTTTGACCAATCGGGTTTTATTTAATTTTCTATCCTAGGTCAAAATTCAATTTTGGGTATTTATCATTTCAACCCGATTCCAATTCAATTCAAAAATCAAATCAATAAAGGGAACTTGCAGTGTGATAACTGGGATGGTGTCAAAGTAAATAAACAAGCAATAACATCAATCAATATCAATCCAATAATCAATTTAAATAATCCCGAAATAACCGTATTAATTCGCATTGTTATTTGTACAAATTAATATAATTATTTCTAGAATCTACACTATCATTTCATGTAGATTAAAGATTATTACATTACGGTTTTTACTTGTCATCTATTTACATTTTCATACATCATCAATTTAACAACATACATTCAGTGGTTTAAAATGTAATTAAACAAATCATACGTGTCAATAAATTCAACAGTTAAAGGAGTCATATTATACAAGTGTCAGTTAATCAAATTCAACATTTAATTATCCTATACCAAGTTCAATCGCATACTATTTATCATTTTACATTAACAATTTATCGTCCAATATAAACATCAACAATCAATCAATTATCAGCCAAACTGTATTATCATCGCATAAATAATTAACAGAAAATGGTGTCAGATGTCACAGGTGAACTGATACAGGTAATGGCATATATAACAGTTTAATTAACTAACAGCAGCATATTTCAATTGTCGTTTCAATTGAAATCAAATTTAATAAATAAAAGAACGTTAATCGTGAGTGAGTGCTCACCTTTCGAGGCTAGATAGATTTGACAAAGAACAATCTATGGATTCCAAAGCAACGCTAATGGAGACAAATTCGATGAACAAAGCTGATGGATAGAATTTGACCAGATCAATCAGAACTGGATTGACGAAGATAGTTAATATCAGTGAATTTGATATAGATATAGTATATATAATCTATATATATATAACATGGTTCATAACTCACGAATAACTATATAGATCTGAAACTATATATACATATATCTCTTCCAAACCAAAAATCAAAATAGAATCCTTCACACAAACATATATTCCTATATAATAACTATTTCCAAATATCAAAATGGCCGCAAATCATATTATCAAGTGCTCTTTATAACATATATATTAAAATAGTCATGCCGGCAGATATATATAAAACAGTATAAAATTTACTATTTCAAAAATCCAGAGTAGGTTATAATATATAGGAAAATATATATATGCAGCTGATCATCGAAACTCACGTATGTTTGTTTAAATTCTAATGTATAATTTTAAACTGACATATCAACAACATAAAATCTAACAAATTATAAATATATATATCTATATACCTATACTTATGTGACCTTGTCGAAAGTAGTTACAAAATACACATAATAACACATATTACTGACATTACCTCACACTCCTTTATACTGTTGCAATATTTTATATAAAATTCGATTTTTATAACCACCTACATAACTATATAACACCAAGCTCTCATACAATCTGCGTAGTAACCATATATAACTTGTATACTTTCATATAGAATTTTTTATTTTATATATAATATACGTACTAACAAAAGAAACTAAACTGCATAACTTTATAACTATACAACTCTATAACCTTACAACTTATATGAACTGAACTGACATAAAATTTACTAATATACTATAACTAATATAAATTTCGCTCAAAATAAATGTTAGTACAGAAAAGAAAAATGCAGACTAAGCTAAATATACAAAACATTGTATTTTATTTTTATATACAAACATAAACATGTATTTTTTTTTTAATACAAAAATAGACAATCAATACTTGCAGCTGAAAATATTACACTGACCATAAACTAAACTAATTAAATTCAGTGGATTACCCGATGTCATAAGTTACAACAACTAGATTCCTATATAAACTTAGTACTCATCTCATTTCCAAATGCAATCTACCATTAAACCCAAAACATTATCAACCAATATTTCCCCACACCATCGGTATTGTCTTCTTTTTCCCATTTCTTAAGTTAGAAACCTGACTGCAGTAGTGATAAATACACTCTCTTGCTAAATTCATTTCATCTGCAGCTCGAAATACATATATGAAACTCGAAATACATATAATATAAAACGTATATATATGTAATGTAAACTTTTATAACCATAAATATAGATAGATATATAATATAAGATAAATACTTACATAACTTACATAAAATATATATATATACATAACAATTTAAATATTAAAATAAAGTAATATATTACCTTAACCTAAGAAAGTGTGTTCGGCCGCATGAGATGGAGTAGGTACACAAGCAGGTAAGCTTCACAGGCAAATACAAGCAAGCGTACATCTCCATAGTGAGCGAGCTTTGGTAGGTGAGAGGAGGCAGTGGAGGAGAATGCATGGGTGTTCGGCCATGGTGGGTTGTGGAGGGGTTCGGTTGGGAGGAGGCTAGCGGGCTTAGGCGCGAAGGATGGAAAGCCTAGGTTTGGGTGGCTGATGGCGTGCATGCGGAGGTGGGCTAGGGATCGGAGATGGAATTCGGGCTTCCGTGGTGGCCATGCTTTGCACTACGTTCGGCTAAGGGAATTTAGTGATGAGGTTTTGTCGGTTTTCAGGGAGGAGCGGAGGGAGGTAGTCGGGTGTGGTTGTGGTGGCGAGGGGATGGTGGCCGAGGCGGGTCAGGTGGGTGTGGATCTGATGGTGGGTAGGGGTCTCACGTGGTGGGGCTTGCATGGGAAGAAGGTTGAAAGGGGAGGAGGTGGGCGGAAGACTGGGAGGTGGAGTTTGCATTAAAAAGGAAGGCAGTGAAAAGAAGAAAGAAAAAAAACGTAGGAATTGAAAAAATGGATGAGGGAGAGGTGTCTCGTGAATGAAAGCATGAGAAACGTGAGTCAGTGGAAAAATGAAACGTGCACTTTAATGAATGTGCACTTCTCAACCGGTGGCTCTTCGTTTCTTAACATCAATTCACGTGACCATTACCATTCTAGCCTATTTAAAATAAATAAGCTAAATACAAAATAAGTTCAAATTCAAAAAGTTGAAAGTGGGTACCGATACGGAAGTCGCTTTACAGGTTTCGTCGTTTACCGGACGTCGAAACACTCATACGAATATACCATAGAGATCGGCATGACAAGACGATCAAAACGGTATATGGAAATCAGTGGTACGATCATCCGATAACAATCGATATCGGTACCGGAATACTGCTATTTTCCAGAAAATAAGAACGACGGAGCAATAGATGTCCGAATTTGGACAAATGACGAACTGATATTTTGCTCAGAAGATGGTTTAGAATTTTTCTATGTAAAAATATTTAGGTTTCGGAAACATTTTATTTTCACTGCTTTTTAACTGATTAAATTGAAGTGAATTTACGCGCGAAATAAACTTTCATATTTTCGGACGAAAATTTACCGATTGCTATGTTTAACTAGACGTATTCCAAATATTAAGTTTTTATTTCAAAATTTTATCGTTTAAAATTTCACAAAATTTCAACTAATTACGTTATTAAAACGGTTGAAATTTACGGGTCGTTACATTCTCCCCCACTCAAAACTTTTCGTCCCCGAAAAGGAACGAGGTAGGAGAATAGAACAACCAGAAAGAAAACAGATTTGAAATATAAAATAACAATTAATTTAAACCGTATAAATTCAAATTTAAATAAATTGATATTCAATAATTGATTTAATCCATTTGATTTCACTAAAATCAATCTCAACTATTTCTAAATTCATTATCTTATTATCCCATTTTCTTAAATTTACAATTTCTAAAACCATAAATTAGAATAGTCTTTTATTATAATCATATTTTCAGCAATTTTAAATTCTTCTTTATTCCAAATTACTGTTAAATGTATTATACTTACTATATCTAATCACATATATTTAACCCATATAAATTAATTTAAACCATATAATTTGAATGTAAATTAATTTATATTCATTAATTGATTTTAAGTTCAAGGTATTTTCATATGTTGATCAAATTTCAATTTATTAATCCTTTCAAAACAAATTTATTTCATTATTAACTGAGTTTACTTATTATCCTATCTAACTCTATTAACATCTTTATAATCAAAATTTAGTGTATAACATTTATTATAAACACTCAAATTTTATTTATAAATTCAATTTATCTTATATATTATCCAATTACATATTCAACTTTTGAATGATTTAGGTAAATTGTATTAGAATGCAGTTGAACAATATACAAATAAAATTTTTCCCAATTCAAATATTCAAGTTCAAATATTTATTCCAAATTTTGGTTTTATTTATAATTAAAATCATCCTTTAACAAAATTTAAGAATTTGATTTCCGATTAACCTTAAACAATTTAGAGATATATACAATATATTTATCAAATCAAATTTAATTTTAAAATAAGATACCCATATATATATATAAATCAAATTATACTGAAGAAATTCAAATCAAAATATTTTTCAAAACAAAACGTAGTAAAGCTACAGAATGGTTTCTCCACTTCAAAACTCGAAAATGAATGTCGATGATGCGGCCGCCATCACCGAAATTATTTTCCAGCGACAAAGAGAAGAGCACTGATTTCAACATTTTAAAATTCTTTGGAAACGATTTCTATTCGTAAATACTTCCAATAATATATACTTTAAAATTTTAAAACCAAAGTTCGAAATCACCGGAAACTAAATTCTAAATTTCTAAATTAAATTCATTTCAAATTCCAAATCAATTTATAGATTTATTTAGAACAGTAAATGATAATCAAATATTATCATTTCAAACAAACAATTTAATTAACCTATAAAATTCCATAAAAAATTTACTTATATTTTTACAGTATAATCAAAAAAATTTGAAAACAATATTGTGTCAGTTTGCTCTGCTCAAGTGTATTGGAAATCCTATCGATGGCGTTGATCAGACGAATCGATCGAAAACCCAAATCAACATCAGCAACCCAAACAACACAATATATAAACATTTTAATTTAAATTTACAAATACACTTCCTCGCTCGACGATACAAGAATAGATTTAAAGCAAGGATAGAGGTTTAAATTTGATGGACTCAAATCAAAGAGAATTCCGATTCGAAGACAAATTCGAAAGAAAAGATAAGATGATTCAATAACAAAATCGGGAGATGGGTAAGTTTATTTAATTCACGGGCAACCTTAATCGGTCGTCCGTAACTTCAGGAATAGATCGATGCAGAATTTTGAGGCAAATCTACATTTGATCTCAAGAAATAGAATTCAAGTATAACAGGAGATAGATAGCACCGTAAACCGAGGATACAAAAGTCTCCGGTAAATCAATGCCAATTGTAAAGGAGTTTAATCCTTTACGAATCATTCGTAGATTGGCGAGACCGCCGATCTATTATAGATAACATTCAAAATGGAGTTATGGGTGCTCAAGAATTGAAAGAAGACGAATAGTGAGGGACACGAATGAAATTTGGAACCGTAGGGAACGTTCCAAAATTCAAAGAAATCGAGTCGAAAGGAAGAGATTGAAACTCGAATGAGAGTGATTCTGTAAATACATTTACCCTATATGTTAAGTTTGCCTAGAGCTACCAGAGCTCTGATACCAACTGTAACGACCCGCCATTTTGGACCATTCGCATCCATTATAAGTGTATAGGTAGACACTCATGCCGGAATTGAATTGCTCAAAATACCGCGTTGTTAATTTAAATTGGCAAAAACTGAACATATACAATAAATAAAAAATCACAGATCACAGACACAGAGTAATAAGTGCAGCGGAAATAAAAGAGATAGTAGTTCATGAAGCTACTATATGAATATATAAAATACATCAGAGTTTACAACAGAAGAATAATACAATACATCAGAGTTAAACCAGAATACATCACTGGAATCATCGAATACTGAAAGCCGGATAGATAGCTGGATCTCCAAGCGAAGCTCCAACTCCAAAGGTGAGTCTCGAAAGCTGAACCACTCAGTCTGACCCGAGCGTAAAGCAAAAACACAAGACACTCGAGTCAGGATTAACATTCTTATATTAATAAATCCAACTCAAGTGAAATAGCAATTGAAATACAAGTAACTCAAAGGATGTTTGGAATAACCATCCTTTAAGGATCCGTTAAACTATCTACTATGTAGTAGTGTACGATAAGTAGGTAATGTCTATCAGTAATATAAAGATATCAAAATAGCGTTAAGTCATGGCCCATTCCACCCTTAACACATTTTTATTCCCACAAGCATATACAAGACCGTAGTTTCCCCAAAACCGGAAGTCACCAGAGGGCAATCCATATACTCAAGGTACAAATCAAATTCGTAGTGGTCGCGCATAAATGGAATACAAGTATGACAAGGCACATGAGGCTATACCCAAGGTAGTGATACTACCGTTCGCCTGATCCGGGCTGGTGAGAACGCAACGCCGCAGCGCCCGCAACACCGTGAGACAACACTCCCAAAATCAAGGGTGCACCAATCGACAACAAGTAATAAGTAGTTCGAAGAAGTGTGTCCACTTGAGGTATCAATCCTCCATTGGCCCGGCACAGCTCCTGTTTTAGTCATTTCCAATTTGACACAAGTGTCAAGGCTATCCATTATCGTTCACTTTCTTCAATCATCAACGTTCGCCAATCCAACCACTTCATTCTGGATCATCACTTCGCGTATAGTTATTAAAGTGGTTTCCGGTTTAGACAGTGAGTATGCCCCAAACCGACTCCGGTTCCTTTAATAACCTTTCGTGATTATAACACCGATTGGTCGTTAATATATTTCAAAACCATTTCAATTTCAATTTGAATTCGTAAACCAACAATTTATTTGTCTTTCAAAAACCAATTTCCAATAATTTACGTTTCAAAACTTTCCAATTTTAATTTCAACATTTCTATATTCAATTTCAAAGTTTCAATTAAAACAATCCAAATATTTGTTGCATTTCGTATATAAGTTTCATTCCGAAATCATTTAAATAAATTTAATTTAACTTTCAAATCAATTTGAACTCATTTATCGATTTCATTCAATATTCGTTAAGTTACTTTATCATTCAAAACAATTTCTATTAAATTTCCAATTCATTAAATCAATTCTTAAGTTCATCTTCATTAAATCAAAATTTACAATTTTGAAATAACTAAATTCGTCAAATCAAATTTTTCAATTACAAGTCTTACATTAATTCCAAAAATCACATTTCCATTTCTTGTTAAAGAAATTCAATTTCACTTATTTACTTCTTAAATAATTTTCCAAAACTTAATTAATAAAGAAAACTCAATTTCAATTATTTACTAAGTAAATTCACTTATTCAAAAATTCAATTCAAATTAATCATTAAATAATTCAATCTTGTTTAATTTTTAAATAATTCAAAACTTGATTATTAAATAATTCCAAAGTTTAATAATTTCAAACTCAATTTTAATTTCAAACTTGATTTTTAAATCATTTCAACTTAATTCAATCCTTCTCAAATTTTAACAACCTTCTTCCATCAATTTCGTTTTAATATTTTGTTTCAGATTAAATATTAACATTTTCCTTTCATTTGAAAATTCAAATTTTCAACTTCATTTCAAAACCATATTGTTTATTCAAATAAAATCTTCGTTTTATTTTAAATCAAATTTTTTTGACCAATCGGGTTTTATTTAATTTTCTATCCTAGGTCAAAATTCAATTTTGGGTATTTATCATTTCAACCCGATTCCAATTCAATTCAAAAATCAAATCAATAAAGGGAACTTGCAGTGTGATAACTGGGATGGTGTCAAAGTAAATAAACAAGCAATAACATCAATCAATATCAATCCAATAATCAATTTAAATAATCCCGAAATAACCGTATTAATTCGCATTGTTATTTGTACAAATTAATATAATTATTTCTAGAATCTACACTATCATTTCATGTAGATTAAAGATTATTACATTACGGTTTTTACTTGTCATCTATTTACATTTTCATACATCATCAATTTAACAACATACATTCAGTGGTTTAAAATGTAATTAAACAAATCATACGTGTCAATAAATTCAACAGTTAAAGGAGTCATATTATACAAGTGTCAGTTAATCAAATTCAACATTTAATTATCCTATACCAAGTTCAATCGCATACTATTTATCATTTTACATTAACAATTTATCGTCCAATATAAACATCAACAATCAATCAATTATCAGCCAAACTGTATTATCATCGCATAAATAATTAACAGAAAATGGTGTCAGATGTCACAGGTGAACTGATACAGGTAATGGCATATATAACAGTTTAATTAACTAACAGCAGCATATTTCAATTGTCGTTTCAATTGAAATCAAATTTAATAAATAAAAGAACGTTAATCGTGAGTGAGTGCTCACCTTTCGAGGCTAGATAGATTTGACAAAGAACAATCTACGGATTCCAAAGCAACGCTAATGGAGACAAATTCGATGAACAAAGCTGATGGATAGAATTTGACCAGATCAATCAGAACTGGATTGACGAAGATAGTTAATATCAGTGAATTTGATATAGATATAGTATATATAATCTATATATATATAACATGGTTCATAACTCACGAATAACTATATAGATCTGAAACTATATATACATATATCTCTTCCAAATCAAAAATCAAAATAGAATCCTTCACACAAACATATATTCCTATATAATAACTATTTCCAAATATCAAAATGGCCGCAAATCATATTATCAAGTGCTCTTTATAACATATATATTAAAATAGTCATGCCGGCAGATATATATAAAACAGTATAAAATTTACTATTTCAAAAATCCAGAGTAGGTTATAATATATAGGAAAATATATATATGCAGCTGATCATCGAAACTCACGTATGTTTGTTTAAATTCTAATGTATAATTTTAAACTGACATATCAACAACATAAAATCTAACAAATTATAAATATATATATCTATATACCTATACTTATGTGACCTTGTCGAAAGTAGTTACAAAATACACATAATAACACATATTACTGACATTACCTCACACTCCTTTATACTGTTGCAATATTTTATATAAAATTCGATTTTTATAACCACCTACATAACTATATAACACCAAGCTCTCATACAATCTGCGTAGTAACCATATATAACTTGTATACTTTCATATAGAATTTTTTATTTTATATATAATATACGTACTAACAAAAGAAACTAAACTGCATAACTTTATAACTATACAACTCTATAACCATACAACTTATATGAACTGAACTGACATAAAATTTACTAATATACTATAACTAATATAAATTTCGCTCAAAATAAATGTTAGTACAGAAAAGAAAAATGCAGACTAAGCTAAATATACAAAACATTGTATTTTATTTTTATATACAAACATAAACATGTATTTTTTTTTTAATACAAAAATAGACAATCAATACTTGCAGCTGAAAATATTACACTGACCATAAACTAAACTAATTAAATTCAGTGGATTACCCGATGTCATAAGTTACAACAACTAGATTCCTATATAAACTTAGTACTCATCTCATTTCCAAATGCAATCTACCATTAAACCCAAAACATTATCAATCAATATTTCCCCACACCATCGGTATTGTCTTCTTTTTCCCATTTCTTAAGTTAGAAACCTGACTGCAGTAGTGATAAATACACTCTCTTGCTAAATTCATTTCATCTGCAGCTCGAAATACATATATGAAACTCGAAATACATATAATATAAAACGTATATATATGTAATGTAAACTTTTATAACCATAAATATAGATAGATATATAATATAAGATAAATACTTACATAACTTACATAAAATATATATATATACATAACAATTTAAATATTAAAATAAAGTAATATATTACCTTAACCTAAGAAAGTGTGTTCGGCCGCATGAGATGGAGTAGGTACACAAGCAGGTAAGCTTCACAGGCGAATACAAGCAAGCGTACATCTCCATAGTGAGCGAGCTTTGGTAGGTGAGAGGAGGCAGTGGAGGAGAATGCATGGGTGTTCGGCCATGGTGGGTTGTGGAGGGGTTCGGTTGGGAGGAGGCTAGCGGGCTTAGGCGCGAAGGATGGAAAGCCTAGGTTTGGGTGGCTGATGGCGTGCATGCGGAGGTGGGCTAGGGATCGGAGATGGAATTCGGGCTTCCGTGGTGGCCATGCTTTGCACTACGTTCGGCTAAGGGAATTTAGTGATGAGGTTTTGTCGGTTTTCAGGGAGGAGCGGAGGGAGGTAGTCGGGTGTGGTTGTGGTGGCGAGGGGATGGTGGCCGAGGCGGGTCAGGTGGGTGTGGATCTGATGGTGGGTAGGGGTCTCACGTGGTGGGGCTTGCATGGGAAGAAGGTTGAAAGGGGAGGAGGTGGGCGGAAGACTGGGAGGTGGAGTTTGCATTAAAAAGGAAGGCAGTGAAAAGAAGAAAGAAAAAAAACGTAGGAATTGAAAAAATGGATGAGGGAGAGGTGTCTCGTGAATGAAAGCATGAGAACGTGAGTCAGTGGAAAAATGAAACGTGCACTTTAATGAATGTGCACTTCTCAACCGGTGGCTCTTCGTTTCTTAACATCAATTCACGTGACCATTACCATTCTAGCCTATTTAAAATAAATAAGCTAAATACAAAATAAGTTCAAATTCAAAAAGTTGAAAGTGGGTACCGATACGGAAGTCGCTTTACAGGTTTCGTCGTTTACCGGACGTCGAAACACTCATACGAATATACCATAGAGATCGGCATGACAAGACGATCAAAACGGTATATGGAAATCAGTGGTACGATCATCCGATAACAATCGATATCGGTACCGGAATACTGCTATTTTCCAGAAAATAAGAACGACGGAGCAATAGATGTCCGAATTTGGACAAATAACGAACTGATATTTTGCTCAGAAGATGGTTTAGAATTTTTCTATGTAAAAATATTTAGGTTTCGGAAACATTTTATTTTCACTGCTTTTTAACTGATTAAATTGAAGTGAATTTACGCGCGAAATAAACTTTCATATTTTCGGACGAAAATTTACCGATTGCTATGTTTAACTAGACGTATTCCAAATATTAAGTTTTTATTTCAAAATTTTATCGTTTAAAATTTCACAAAATTTCAACTAATTACGTTATTAAAACGGTTGAAATTTACGGGTCGTTACATCTTCAAATTCAATAAATTTCAAATCGATATATTTAAAGACAATACTTAATTAATCAATTCCGAATAAATTTTAAATCCACTTTAATTTAAACTTATTGATAAGAATAATTTCAATATCAATTAAAACCATATATAAATCTTTCCAAAACCATAGAAATTATTTCAAATTATTTATATTTAGATCAATGGTGTTTGTATATAATTTTCTATCCTATGGTCAAGTGATACAGATATTTATTATTTCAATCCGCAATTTAAATATATATGGGTATATATATATCATTTCAACCCGTAATCCCAAATTCATTTTAATTAAAAATCGCTTGGGTTTATCATTTAACCCATAACGATTTTCTCCTATTCTAAAGTCCGTTCGGGTATGTATCATTTCAACCCATAGTGATTCTATACTAACAGGGAACTTGCAGAGTGATAACAGATATGATAATAATATAGCAGGCATATATCATCAATATAAATAACAGATAATGGTGTCAGATGTCACAGGTGAACTGATACAGGTAATAGCATATATATAACAGTGTAAATAACTAACATCAGCATATTTCAATTGGCAGATAATGGTGTCAGATGTCACAGGTGAACTGATACAGGTAATAGCATATATATAGCAGTGTAAATAACTAACATCAGCATATTTCAATTGTCGTTTCAATTGAAATCAAATTTAATAAATAAAAAACATTAATCGTGAGTGATTGCTCACCTTTCGAGGCTAGAGAGAACAAACAATGAATTGAGTTACAGATCCAAGCATGAATTCCAAAATGAAGCTAAGTTGGCACGAATTTTGGACGACAAAGCTGGTGAAAAGGAATTGATAAAGCGAATCAGAACCAGCTTGATATAAACCAAACTGAAATATGTTTATATACATATATATTTCAAAATCAATTTTAAAACATACATTCAAACATATATATATGAAAACCAAACTCATATCTACTTATCTACATAAACTAATATATAAATATGCACATTATCCTTTAAACTAATACATATAATTAAATGTTGCCAAAACATATATTAACTATTAAAACTGTGAGTAAATAAAGGGTAAAAATGAAGTAACCGACATATAACAGTTTACAAACAAAGAAATAAGAGGAGCTGCTACGTACATTTATATATCATCTTACTTCACTGATATAATATATATATATAAACAGTCGGATAAATATCACCGTTCAAAATTACTAAATACCTATATATATATATACGACAACCGATATAAACATTATACAAAACAAATGCAAACATATGTATATATACTAACACCTGTTATATATAAAAATCAATAACCTGACACATTGTTTCTTTCGAAGATAATAGCCTAGCCTAGTATATAGGAATATAGGTAGTATTTAATATCTTGCAAATTTTAATATGAAGCCTGTCACTTCATATACTTATAACAACAACTATATATATACTATTATAATACCACACATATACATTTTATTATTAAAACTGTTTCCTACCACAAAGCTTCAGCCACTATATATAGACTGTAAACAAAATACTTCTTTTAAAATATACATACTTATATATATAGGCACGAAACTACTATATACTATATATATATAACAGAATACATTTTATACATATACTTAAAACACATATTATTTCTCCACAACACACGAATATATGTATTTATATACCCTTTCAAATCAATACATATATATTTAAATAACAGCGAGTGCCACCTTAAAACTATCCCATATAATAAAATCTTATATAACTAAGCATGTATATAAACCACTTTATAATATAACATATAATACTTCTTTTATAAAATAATATATATAAACATTTATCTAAAGCAACCTATAGAAAATGAATATCACCTTAAACACAAACGTGTGTAACATGCAACTGACGTATATGTTATACTAAAACAATATATATATAAAAGTATGACCTACTTATATAAAAGAAACTACAACAGCTTATATTATAAAGTAATTATTATACCTTTATACATAAACTCAACACTTTAAACTAAATTATTCATATATATACATATATATATATATACGAGCAATTGTATGCTGACTTAACACATACATAGAGTAAAATAGAACACAACATATTATAATTTAGTATACTAATATATAAGCAGATTATCTAAACAAAGTTTATATTAAAATATCTAAATAATTTAAACACTCATATATATAAACTTATATCAAATGTTACACAAACTAACAATATAATAAACTAGCCTATATATATAAACGTATACAATTCTAGAACTTAAAATATACTCTATTTATAAACTATATATAATCCACTTACATATATATATATATATATATATATATGCCTACCCAATAAGAGGACAACAAGGCTAAGAAGGCTGAGGCCGAGAAGGGGTGACGCACGCATGGCCGAAGTGAGTGAGGGTGGAAGGCACAATGCGGTGAGAGGTTGAGAGCTGGGTGCAGCTGCCATGTCGAGGAGGGGTTCAAGCGAAGGTGGGTTGCGTCGGTGAGGTGTAGATCGGGTTTGTGTGTAGCTCGGCACAGTAGTGGAGGGTGTATACGAGCGGAGGCTGTGGCTTCGGTTGGCCAGGCCTACGTGGGTAGGGTGTGCTCTTCGGCAAGAGGAGGAGGGGAGAGTTTGCTTTGGCTGAGAGATGAGCACAAGGAGATGCAGTTTGTAGGCGTGTAACTAGTGGAGGAGTAAGGATGGAAGCACGGCATCAAAAGGAAGTATAGGCGATGAGGAAGATGACAGGCTTTGGTCACAGCAAAAAAAATGAAGAGGAGAAAAATAAAGAAAAGAGGAGGAAAGAAATTAAAGGAGAAAGGGAAACGTACAGAATGAAGTTAAATAATAAGTTTCACACGTTTAGACTTTCGAGATATACGAGATGGCAACGGCTGAATTCAAGCAAATAATAAGTTGTAATAAATGCTAGTTGCTGTCAATTCCCGTTTCAAATTTGAATGGGCGCAGTTATCAAAAGTGTAAAAATTTATACCGATACAATTAATCGTTTCACGGTTTCAATGCGTACCGGATTCCAAGATGCGCAACTGTATACACTGTTGAGATCAGTATGACGATACGATCAAAACGGTATACATATATTGGTGGTATGATCGAACTATCAAAAGTCGATGTTCGTACCGAAAATGCTGCTATTTCGTCGAAAATAAGATCGACGGAGCAATAACAGTCCAAATTTGGAGAAACGAATTATGACGTCTCACTCAGAAGATGATTTACAATTTTTCTATATAAAAGTATTCAGGTTTGGAAAACATTTTATTACCATCGATTTTTAACTGATTTAAATTGAAATAGAATTACACAATAAAATTTACTTGCATATTATTTGATGAAAATTTACCAGTTGCTATGTTAAAATAGACGCATTTCAAATATCAAATTTAAATTTCAAAATTTTATTGTTTAAAATTTCTCAAAATTCCAATTAATTATGTTATTAAAGAAGTTAAAATTTATGGGTCGTTACACTCTTCCCCACTCAAAACTTTTTGTCCCCGAAAAGGAAGGAGGTAGGAGAATAGAAACAGCCAGAAAGAAATAATAGATTTTTATATTCAAAATAAACAATAAATTTTAAACCATATAAATTTCAAATTAAATTAATTACTATTCAACATTTGGTCTAATCCATTTGAGTTCACTTAAGTTAAATCAATCTACCTATTTCTAAATTCATTATCTTCTTATCTGGTCATCCTAAATTAACCATTTCTAAATCATCAGTTTGTATAATCATTTATTATACTCATATTTTCAACAAATTTAATTCTTTTTCCAGATTATTGTTAACTTTATTCTACTTAATATATCTTATCACATATTTCAAGGTAAAAGGAACTCGGTGTCAGGATCCACCGTGCGACGACCCGTAGGGTCGGGATTTATATCAAGATGACCCTCAAAGGGATTCAGCGCCGGCTGCCGATAATCTGAGAAGAAAGAATCAATATTGCCCTCACCAACTCATCCGACACTTCGTGCACTTCAGAACCCATCAGATAGTGACAACAACGACTGGAGGAAGTTTGGGAACTAGGGGAGGTGGCTTCCTTACCCGGGGACCTCACGTGTTTTTAAGAAGACTCATGGCTCTCTCCCTTATCCAGGCCTGACGGGCTCTCCCTAACATTCTCTTGCACAGTTTATTCCCCTTTGGAAGTCGTCTTGGAAGAAACGGAAGTCATTTTCATCCGTATGAACTGCTCAAGATGCCTGGCAACTTCATTCAGCTTAGGGTTTCTCCTTTTCCCTAGACACAGGCAACAACATTGGATCCAAGAAAGCAAGAAACATAATAAATGCGTAACACTTAAGACACTAAGACACATCAAGCTACTACAAACCCTTGGGGTAGACTGGATCATATGGCCGAGGCGGGGTCTCACTCAAATAAGGAACACCCAAGGATGAGACTCCACTCGAAGGAAGGAGAACACATGGCGACCGGACTTCGTTGGATTGAGGAGCAGGAGGAGGCTGGGACTCGTCGAAAAACAAAAAGTTTTCAAGAAGTATCTCAAAGTTGGTACAGTAATCAAAAGTACTTGGAGAAAGCCCGAACTCCTCGCCGATTCCCACTCCACCGGTGCTGGAAGAGGCGGTATTTCACCTGAATCACCTGAAGCCATGTTCTCCCGGGAAAGATCGGCAACAAAAGATGACCTTGGGGCTGGCTCAGATTGTTCCAACTGCTCAGGCTACTCTCGCATGGCCTCGGCATTCTTTAAAGAATCCACGCCCAATCCCTCGCTGCTTATGATATCCACATTCGGAGATACATGAACATCCCCTTTCGTTGCTTCAGAACTACTCTCTGATACTTCCTCCTCTTCACTTTCTGCTCCCAAATGAGAACCTCCCTCATCGCCAGGGGAGGGAGCATCTCGAATACACAGATATTTCCTAAGCGGGGAGGACAAACTACACTCTTCTTATGTCTCAGTTTCTTCAAGGCTTTAGCCACACCACTTCCTTCATCTGGGCCTAGGCCTTTACCTTTGTCTCCATCACCCCCGTCGCCTCCAGCTCCCGCTGCTCTCTCAGCAGAACTTGGCCTAATCTTGTACACGGACTGTTTGGGGACAATCAAGTTGTAGAATCCGAGGGCTGCATCACGGAGTAGGAATGAAGCTTCTCGCTCGGCCTCCGCGACAGCCAATATTTCTTTGGCCATCCTTTTTAAGCCATCATCCTCCACCGCATTCACACAACCTGAAATTTATGGAGCAATAAGAGGCCAGGCTAACAAAAAGTTCATAAAAAGATAATACAATAACTTACAGCCAGAGGTAAAAGCGTGTTGGGGCACGGTGTCATCACGTATAAAGAAATATTCCCTCTTGAACATACTAAACTTAGAATATAAATCCAAGACGGGTTTGAATTTGTGGGCGGACTCTAAACTGATAAAAGGACTCCCCTTCCGATAACTCCTCACGTTATACAGATATCTGATCTCTCTATGAGTGGGGGGTCTCCGATACCGCTTCATGAATATCAGATATAAACACGTCAGGATAGCATAAGAGTTCGGCTGAAGTTGCATAGGAGCAACCTTCAAATAAATCATGAAGCTGACGATCTAATTGGTAAGCAGAGGAATCGCGCCGCACATACAATGATACTTGTTGTATGCCATATACCCACCTAGGGGAAATCACGCTTTATCGTCCGTAGCAAGTAGCATCATGTCCCGACGGTCTATCCCGAACGTAGTAGCTATGGAGTTCATCTTATCTATCGTCAACACACTAGGATAACACTCCGAAGGCCTAACTATCATTTGATTAGGAGCATAACCTTCCACCAAAGAGTAAGCAGAACTGGGTTGCCTGGGAGGATTGGCTGGAGCGTCAGAGGAAGAAGGACCTGCCCTGGCAGGCTGAGAAGCCACAAACCTGGAAACGAAGCTCACGACCAGAAGACATGTTCCCTGTGCAAGAAAGTGAAGGTCAAGCAAAGTTCAAAAAGAAGTTAAAAACACTCACGGGGAACCTCCTATTGTCTAGCCCAGTTGAAACCATACTCCTAGCCTAACCATCTCGACCTCGACGAACCTATGGACCATGTGCTCGGGCTATTTAGTCTGGCACTACCCTATCCCAGAGACGGAACGACATCACAATGCCGAACCAAACCCACCGAATGATGGTTATGTTGGCTCGAAGCTCGCCCTCCTGTAAGCAAGCCACGCGCACACGTTTCATGCCCTTGCCTAGTCGAACTTAGCAACGTGAACTTGTGACCGAGTGGAGCATCAATATGATGATTTACCAAATCATTGTGGGAACAAAGTACAATACTGTCTCCTATGCTATAACCAGCATAATAAGACCTTACAGCCCAACCGCACAGGCCACTCAATAACTTGGATCGGGCAGACCAACTAATTGCGCAATGTACCCAACTCCAATAACACAAACCAACATTCCATCAGGAATCGCTAACCCAACAGGAAAACCCTTTCACCCTCCATAGTCACGGCCACCTTACCTTCACCAAGCATGAGTTTCTCCTTCACCGAATCACTCTCGAATTCCCTCGTTCACTTCCTTTCCTCGATTCGAAACAAAAGCTGTTCACGCTCACGGCATGTACCAAACTCCCCTAAGATCTAAACCCTAAAAACTTAGGACAAAAATCGAATTTAGAAAACTTTACCTCGAGTAATGAAGATACGGAAATATCAAGAGTTCAGGCAATGAGAACTGGCCAGATTCGAAGTTCAATCGATTCAAAGTAAATTGAAGAAATTTAGTATAAGAAAAAATAGAAAAGGGGAGCGGTATTTAAAGGGGATAAGAAAGGGAAGATGAATGGTCTCGAGTTTTTGACCGGTTGTTGAGACTTAGTGCCAAACCAAACAAAGCACGTTGTATGACTACACAACATACTTTGAGGGGCAAGTGTTTGCTCGGTTTTTAAAGCAGGCAGAGAGAGGAAAGTAAGAATGCAGGTTTGGGATATGACGAAGAAGGCAAAACTGCCGGGCCAAATACTTGATCCGGCATTCACTAAAATGCCGGATCAAACATTTGGTCCGGCATGCCGGACCAGATATTTGGTCCGACACTCTCTGGAGTACCGGACCAGATATTTGATCCGGTACTCTCCGGAATGTCGGACCAAATGTTTTGTCCAGCTTGACATATCAAGCATTGGACCAAATGTTTGGACCGGTGAATGAGAAGCTCCCTGACCAAACGCCGAACCAGACCTTCCTACCCAAAATGCCGAGCCAGATTTAGAGAGCTATATCTCCACCACCACACTTCACAACTCCACTCTATAAATACCAGAGCTTCTCAACAACAATGGGGGCAGATTTTGGGAGAAAAAAGAGAGAAAACTCTGTTGAAAATCCACCACTTCAGCTACTTGAAGTTTTACTCTTTTGGCATATATCTTGTATTTGTAATAAAATCAAAGATAGAATAATAAGATGGAAAGTGGATGTATGCACATTCGGGCTGAACCACTATAAAAACTCTGTGTTATTTGTTTTCCTTATCCGCTTTCAAAACTTTGCACTTGTGAACTGTCTCCGCGATTCTTGAAATTCATTCCGTACATGATGGAACATAAAAACCCCACGTCAATCAAATCAAATGAAACTTAACTAAAAAAAGAAAAAGGAAGAAATCAAATTTTGAGGTGTTTGTCCAACTTTTGAGCAAATAGATAATACGATTGAAAATAGATCAGAGGAAAGAAGGAGATACAACCCATACATGAATCTTATCACTACTATATTTTAGTACTTTGTTGTTCCTCTCGAAGTTGA
This sequence comes from Allium fistulosum, assembly GCA_030737815.1. Taxonomy (NCBI): domain Eukaryota; kingdom Viridiplantae; phylum Streptophyta; class Magnoliopsida; order Asparagales; family Amaryllidaceae; genus Allium; species Allium fistulosum. Next base: position 1,143,468,778 of record CM060902.1, read on the forward strand.
GACTTCCATCCAACATCATTATGGGTCTATTTATGATGCCAACGTACTTTGAGCAATGAAGATTCCTACTACTTTGGATGACATTCATGTCAAGATTCCTTTTATTAACCACTATAGGCTAATATCCCCTCTGCTTCATATCACTGGTCCTCTCAATAGCCTCCTTGTAGCTCTAGAAAATATCAGATTATTTCTATGCTTGAGACACAAGAGCAATTCATTCAGTTAGTCATAATGGAGTAGAAAAAGAAGCTTGTCTTTATTAGAGCTTTATTGATACTATTTTGAGGTTGTCTGCACAACAGTGAGCGGGGTTGGTACGAGTAGTGAGGGTAACACTCTACAGCCTCTACTCGTTTAAGATAAAATGTAATTTTCGCAATAGCACATAATCTTTATGTAAGAGCTCAGGGCAATCACGCGCCTAGACCATCATTTCAACATCCTGCAAGATCTACTAGGTTGGGAACTACTGCTCGAGGCCCTAAACCATTTGCTGGACTCAGCCATGCATATGGATCTCTTACTCATCTTTTCAAGCATGAAGTCGCCACCTCACTACTTTTACAGTATCTGATCCTACCACTCCGAATGGTTACTATGACTTATAAGAGATTAGACTACTATCTTGCTCCAGATATGGTATCTTTGTTTTTGTTCATTTGCATTTTGTTAGACATTTGTTTTGACATTCTATTTGGTTGTGCGTTTGCATACCGTTACATTTTGTTCTGCACAACATGATACTTTGTCGTATGTTCTGTTTATGCATTTTATTGCATGCTTTCCTTTCATGGCTATCTTTTTGCACCATGATATGCATATTGTGATTTTCATTCTATCACCATGTTTCGTGTCTTTGATATGCATCCTGGAGTATTTTTATCTATTTTCTCCTTTTTGTGATAACAAAAAGGGAGAAATATTCATACATACGCATACATTAAGGGGGTGTATAGATTCAGGAGGAATATTTCACGATAGAATGTTATACAATGTCTATGTGTGCATGAATGCATTACGAATGGTCATCATAAAAAATGAGGAGAATGTTAGTGCAATATTTCTTAGATTTTGATAACGACAACTTCATATGTTAGTCATAGCAGAAAAACAAGAGAGCGATATCAACAAAGCTCATATTGAAGTGGAGATTGCTTACTATCTTGATAAAGTATCGGCGAAAGAAAATTCTATGAAGACTTTAACACTTTGAGTCCATTGTCTTAGATAAATCTTGTTAAAACTCATAAGAATCTCATCATAGTTTTACAAGGCTTTAAACTTGCTAAAAATATTTTTTAATAATTTTTTCGAAGTTTTTAAATATTTTTAAAAGCTTCTTTTATATAACTTCAGTTTTTTGCAAAAAAATGAACACCAATCCACCGGTGGGGCCAACCGGTGCATCGGTGCACATGAATTTTCTAGAAATATGAAAGATGTGAATTTTTGCAAATGTCGCATCTCTTTCTCTTCATTTGGTCATGACGTTCACTGCAGTTTCTCATGGCAACATACATCTCTCTTCAATAAAAACCCTTATATAAATATGTATTGATTTCAAAGGAATTGATAACTTTTAATCTTCTAATTTCTAAAAGCAATCTGCAATCAATGTCTTTCACCTATAAAACCAGTGTTCTGATCTTAACTTATCCTAAAATCCTTGCCCGTTGAACTCCAAAAACATTCTTGTGAGTAATAGAATGCTTGTACTCAAGTTGGAAATAAGTGTATTCAGACACAATTATTGTAAAATATAGTTATTCTTTTAAGTTAGTGAACAGATATGTTTATCGGCTCAAGCACTGTGTAAACTTGTTCCTCTGGGTGAAGTGGAGGTGTTAACTAGTGAAAAGCTAAAATAGAGATTCTGGGACAGGACATAAACGGTGCTCCAAACTAGTATAAAAATTCTGGTGTGTTAGTTTTATTTACTTTATTTTACTACTGCTAGTTAGCTTATTACTATATATACATACTCTATTAGTGTGGCCATATATATACGATCCACTAGAATTTTAATATGGATGTCTTTAAAAGAGTTTGGGACTATCGTTATTGGATAAAGTTTTTATGTTTTGAATATAAGTTACGTAAAATAAAACCAAACCAGCTATATGTATATAAGGAAATTCATAAAATATTTATGTATACCTACTCCATTGTGCTAAGAAACAACTATTTTTTTAAGAAACACCAACTTCATGACGAAGGAATTTCTTTTATAAATTATTGGTAGTAAAATGGTTTTGGATACGATCCAAAGATAAAGTGATTAAGAGGGATGAAATGAAATTAATTAAACCTAAACGGACACAATGCATTAGAATGTCTAATGAATATTCTCGTATATTAAGGAGAAACTTTGAGTTTCTTACCAATGTTGAGAACATATATTGATTCATCATTAAATGCGCTTAAATAAATCCGGATTTTACTGATAAAATTATCTCTTAGCATGACTTTGAAATTTTCCACATATGTATTGAAATAGAAATTTCAAACCATGATTTAGAATAGACCAGTTGCACATAAGAACCAAAGTGTCTCAAAGTCAATGGGAGCGATATTGATTTTGTGGGTTCCAATATGATCTAAGAACTAGTACGAAAGTATCGTTCGATAAGCATCAGAATTGAACAAATATTTTGATTTCAAATAGTTTAATTCTTAGTCTAAATTCAAAGGAAGCGTATGTCTATAAAAAAGAACTATAGTGGTACTAGAATATTTTTAAAAGGTAAACAACAAACTTATGATTGTTGATGATGTACTTAAGTTAAAATCAATATAGCTTGGTTATTCAATATTCAACATTGGATTCATAAATGATACCTTTTGTATTTAGTATAAAAGGATGTTGGGAATGTCCCTTATGATTTGCACAAACACCATATTAAAAATTTTAGTTCGGAATATGTAAGATGAATTCCTTATGCATTAGCAATAGGAATTATCATGCATGTTGTATTGTCTACAATATTGTTTTTTGCTTATGTATTTGATACATGATGCAAATATCAAGTCCAAATTAAAATCACCAAATGGTAGTTTAGAGTCTTCTCGAGTAGTTATGAAATACTAGAGAATTATTAATAAAAACAATGAATTCCTTATGAAAGAGTGTTCAGACTCGAACTTCATAAGTGATATAAAGTATAATATGTCAATGTTAAATTCATGTTCAAACCTTAGCCAAGGAGTTTTAAGTTGGAAATGTTTCAAATGAAAGGTTGTGGCTGATTCAACAAAAATGCTAGGTACGCCGCCTTGAATAGTGCCACAATAAAATAAGTGGAAATTAGGGAGGCGTCCCTATCATACTTTCATATTGTAAAGCGGGTCCCTATCAAAGTTTTATTGTAAAGCGGGTCCCTGTTTTCTGGAAACAAAGAAAAATTATTGCTGAAATGTCAGCAACTTTTATAAATAAGTGCTGATATTTCAGCAACTATCTGTGTCAAAGTTTTATTGTAAAAACAAAGAAAAATTATTGCTGAAATGTCAGCAACTTTTATAAATAAGTGCTGATATTTCAGCAACTTTCATAAACTGTGTTCACAGTGTACATAAATGTTGCTGAAATATCAGCAACTTTTATAAATAAGTGTTGATATTTCAGCAACTTTCATACACTATGTTCACAGTGTACAGAAATGTTGCGGAAATGTCAGCAACTTTTATGAAATGTTGCATCATGCTCTGCAATAATCGTGAATAAAAAACAGGGACCTAATTTACACTGAAATTTAATGAAGGACTTTTCGTGAATTTTGAAACTTAATAAGGACCTGTGCCAAAAGTACCCATAAAATAATATATAAATATAAATGCACTAATTTATAACTGAGCCAGCGGTGATTCTAAGTTTAAGAATACTATGTCATTGTTATATGATCACAATCATGAAAAACGCTCACTAGAAGTTGAGAAACATACTCCAAATAGTTCCACATGATAAAGACTTTTTATCAGCATAAGAATGAGTTGATTGCTAAAGTAGATAATTAAAACAACATAGCAGATCCATTCACAAAGGGACCGGCTCAACTAATTCTCATCAAACTGATCGAAGGGATGGGATAGAGGTTCCATAATTGGCTCTAAGTGCAAATGAGATATTGATAGAGTTAAGAGTATGACCTAGGGGCAATTCTGTAATTTAATATAGATTATTAACTCTGTATTATAATCTCATTCGAAATAAAGTGTGTTTTTGTTTCTATTATATAGTTGTTATAATGAGTTATATTAACTAATTGTTTAATTTAAGTATATATAATAGAAAATCCATAAATGGTACGTTTTGTGCTAGTAGTTACAGTGCATTGTAATCATGAGCAATTTACCATAATATAATAAGCATACCATTTGAAATATTCTTAGTCAAGATGTATCGAGATTGGATATCGATCATTGGTTGAGACTAGAGTACGTAACGCTATCCAAATGTTGGGCAGTGTATTACTCATGATTGCTAGGGACACCAAGGGGTTACGTATTTATAGTTATTGGATAACTATGAAATGACTCACTCAATAGTTTTCTGTTGGTTAATATATTTAAGGTCAAACAAAGAATATTAAAGTGACAATATTACATAGTTCTCTCGACTTGAGAATACTATTGAACTGTAATATGGACACTCGACTTGTATTATAGCTAAACCATGGCACGACATCCATCAAACAACTATAGTTGGGTCTGAGTTGGAGAATTCATCTACTTAGTTATATGAGGTTAGTACCACTGTAACAAACCTACTATTAATTACCTAATTAATTTAATTTAATTATGGATAATTATTTTTAATTGTGATTTGTAAAATTTAATTATGAAATTAAATCTAGTTTTAAGAATAGTTGATTTAATTTATTTAAGAAATGATTTTCATTTCTTAAAGAAGATTTCAATTTAAATTTTTAAACATTAATAAATCATTATTTAATTTTGGTAATTAGAGTAAAAGGTTAATATTGAGATTTATCGTTAAAAATGAGATTTTTCAATTAATAGTTTATTTTATTAAAACTATTAAGAATAACTTTTATATTCAGAAGTTCTAATTCATTTTTACAATATTGTCAACATTAATAAGAAGTGAGAATTGGTATGTTATTTATTTAGAAATAAAAAATCATAAGTACTGAAATCATAATATTGTTTCTAAATAATAAACTCAAAAGAGAAAACAAAAATAAGAATAGATTAGCAACACTTTTCTTAAGAAATTAGTAACACTTTGCTATTGGATCCAAACCAAAACCTCTTAGCCCATATAGGTGATATTAGTGTAAGAAATGAGATATACGTACAATTCATTTCTCATTTATGTAACAACCCGACATTTCGTATCCATTTAATTATCGCCTCTTGACAATCTAATCTGGTTGCTAATAGCTATCGGCATTTTGATCGAATTGAAATTCTCTTCTTATCCGGTTTGAATTCTTTTCAAATTGGATTGAGATTCAATTATAAAATTGAATTTAAAAAGGTTGTGGGCTTTACAAATCATCTTGATCCATTCTTTCTTGGTGCGGTATTCATCAAAGACAACCCAAATCCCCCTTCCTCCATTCGTTAACCCGTTTCTTTATCTATCTCTGGAGATTAGAAATGGCGACGATTTCCTCTTGCAATCTGAATTAGGGCTTTCGATTTCTTTTGTGCTTGCTGTCTGGAGCCTTGTGCTTCTCGATAGCCTTGAGATACTATCGTCTTGCTTGTTCGTGGAGGCTTACCAAATTTTAGGGTCTTTCTGATTTGGGGCTTCGTTCCCTTAGTGCTCGGCTTCTTCTATATTCGGCGACAAGGTGAGTGACCCTCACATCTAATTCAGTACTATGTTTCGTGTTTGATTTTGCTAAGACTGCTGCTTGATTTTGTTTCGTTTGAATTTACTATCATCGGTTGATTCTCTTATGCTTTGTGATTTTGTTCTTGTTGTCTTCGGCACTAAGTTAACTGTGAAGATGATTCTTTTCGACTTCAACCACTTGGACTCTAATTTGAACTGTTTTTGAATTTCCTTTTATTTCGGGAGTGAAGTCTCGATATTACTTTGGTCATTGTAGCTTTGGTATAGTCTGCACTATTTATCCCCAATCTCTTGTATTCGTGATGTTGTGCATATGTGCTTTTGTAACCTCATGTACGATATCACCTCTGTTGTCTGCACCTTTTTAAGTTTACATCTGTTGGGTTCACTTCCAATCTGTCTCAGGGCTGGAGTGCATAATTGCATATTGATGTTTCTCCATTTATGTTGTACCTGTTATGTGTTGTATTGTTGCCTTGGTCAACATTGTAGTTTCACTGCAACTATATGTGTATGCTTGCCTTTGAATTTTGCTTAGGGTTCTGTAGCTTGTATACTCCATTAGTTGTACCACCGCCATTTTGCACTGTTAGGCTTATATTGCCTTTGTTTGTGCTCGAGTCTGATACATTGCATTGATGCACTGTACTCATTTGCATTTGGTCACTGTAATTCACTGGTGACATCATTCTCATTTGAAGTTGTTGTTGAAGTTGGGTTGACCATGTTCTGCCCTTATTCATTGGGTTGCATTGTTTCCTCATGTCACTGTTTACATGTGCACTGGTTCATGTGTAGGTGTAGTCTTTTGGTAGGGATGCTGTCATGTGTACATTCCGTACAGTTGTGTCTTTGTATCGAGTGCATTTGTTAATTAAATCTGGCTATTGGTTCAGGGTCGAATCAATAAACTAGTTTGCATACCTTTATGTTGCCACTCTGTTGTGTTGAGCCTGGTCTTTGTTTCTTATTCATTTGATGGAAATTGGTCCAGATTTGTGTTCCTGTGTACATGTTCACATGGGTTTGCTTTGTGTTGCATTGCATACTGTCACTGCCCATTTATGTTGATATTCTTTGTAAGTCTGGTCTTGTTGTTTCTTGATGATACTGTCCACTGTTTCATTGTAGTGTACCCTGTCCTGTTGCACTTGTAGTATCACTTTGACCAGCCTGTTTGTTTATCACATTTGCTTCATTACTGAGCCCGTTTCACTTACTTCACCATTACTTGGTGTTGTCTGCATTTCACTTGACCATTTGTTGACACTGCAGTTTCTTCACTTGGCTCCTACTTATATACCACTACATGTTGTTTATGTTACTCGACTTATGTGCATGTGTCTTTGAACCTATGTGTTTGTGGCTACACTTCATTTATCAGTGCAGCACTCGCCTCTCTTGTTATTGCTCTTTACTAATCTGTCATGATCTTGTTTGTTGGTTCTGTATTTTTTTGCCTTCCATATTGTCTTGAGTTCGAGACTTCTTCATTTGCCCATCTGTGTTGCCATATTGATCACTCGTTCATTTGTACATGTTTATTCTCGAGTTGTCCATCTCAGTTGAACTGCACTTGGTTCTGCTTCATGATGTACTCGAATTCGTCTCTATTGCTGTATATGCTTGAACTGTTGATGACTTTTCTACAGTTTAGTTGCAGCCTGCCTTTGTCCTTACATCTGTTTGCCACTGCAGTTTCATTGTGGTGGTGACTTTATATTCGGTGGTGGCGAGGCAGTGCACGCGTGCGTGCACTGCAGCCACCCAGAATTGACAGTTTTGAATTGATTTAGTCGATTTGATAAATTGTTTATTTATCTCTGTTGATGATTTAAATCTGCTGATCTTTGTTTAACACTATTAAGTGTTATATCGACTGTCATCCGATTTCTTTGTTTAAAGAGTCGGATAGACGGGAATTATTGTGACTGTTGTCTATTCGATATTGATTATTATTGCTCCTGTGCATTAATAACTGAGTTTGAATTAGACTGACCCGGGTATTATTTTCTTTTGAATTTAATACTCGGGTCAGACCGAGCATTTACAGGTTGTAGATTTTTAGCTTTGGGTTGCTGCTAGAGCTATGAAGACTTTTTCTATTATTTGAAGTGGTCTTCGTCTTGTTGCAGTAGTCAGTGTGTCTGTTTTAAGATGATAATGTATTCATGTATATTAGTCGATAATGTACTTGTATATATAACTTCTTGAGTCGACAATTGTAGTTGTATCATTTGTATTGTGTCAAATGTATTGTAACTGATATCAGTTATTATATATATGAGACTTTTCGTTCCATCTGTATTCCGCATTTATGTTTTCTGTGTTATTTTTATACCTATTGTCCTAAACTATTATATCCACTGTGTAGTAGCTTTGAGTTTGTATCGGTATGTCGGGTTTCCTCTAAAAATGAAATGCAATGTTTTATTATCTGACATGTCGGTGCTCGCACAAAGCAATGACATAGATGGTCGCTCCTCAACAGCCTTATTCTCCGTGCTAGTTGACAACACTACATCGTAGTGTTCTTGGCTAGCGTGGGTATAGAGGTGGGGCATCACAGCTTGGTATCGGAGCCTGGGGTTTAGGACAATTATAAAACATAACTTAGATGGAGCATGTGTTACAGCTATTTGTCGATGTTTATCTCTCATCTTTACATATGATTATTTTTGACTGTTAGGTATGAATTCCTAACGCTTATTCTTGTGTTTTCGGCTTTGAATTGATTTAGCCGATGTTGATTTTGTTTTAATTTGGCAAATTAAAGCCATTTTGACTTTTGGACTTTGTTCCACTTTTGTTCTATGCTATGAGTGTCATTGTGTACCTGTTACACTGTGATGAAAAAATAGCTGGACCAGTTGCAAATTGAGTAATTTTGATTTCTCATTCACATCTAGTTTGAATCTCAGCGATTTTGAACTTGATATTTTGTGTTTTCCTCATCTTGAATTCCATTCGACTTCGGTCACTTTGTTTTTGAGAAATTGCTAATTTCTTGATTTTTAAGACTCTGATTTTGTTTGCCATTGGTTTCTTTGATAATGATGATTGAATCATTTTGTACTCGACTGCGGCTATTAATTGTTGACTTCGACATTGACTTGATTCTTACTTTTGTTGAAGTCATTTATGCATTTCTGCTCGTTTTGCTTTGTTTTTCCAGTTGATAATCGATTCTTCTTTTCTAATTAGTTGTTATCACCTTTGTCGATTTTGATAACTTCTATTTCTGGAATTTTTGGGTATTCCTACTTTGATGAATTTGGAATCGAATTCTTTGGATTTTATTCACGTCTTCGAATGTGAAATTTTAGTGAACTGACTTGGTTTCCTAATTTAATCGATTCTTGATCATTTCCCCGATTTGTTGCTATCATTTATTAGCAACTTTGATGACATTTTCTTCGGGATTTTTGTGAACATACTTTCTGATGGATTCAGTATCGATTTCTTTGGATTCCATTCACATCTTCGTATGTGAATTCTTGTGATTGATTGTTTCTACAATCATTTTTGTGATTTGTCACTTTAAAAATATAAAGGTTTTCTATACTAGTAGTAAATATTAAAATCCTTTTTTCCAAACGATTTCAAAACTATTTTACTACAAAGCTCTTTTTCTTAAACCTTTTTCCAATCTATTAGTATATACAAGCCTTTATTTCACTCGTATGAGAAATTGAATTAAACGGCCTAGTAAAACAAGTGGTATGAAACGCTTGCGTTTACTTCGTTGGTTAACTCCTGGACTTGTTCGATTGAACCTTTTGTGACAATTTTCTAGTGTAGATTTACAGTTTGTTCGTAAATATTTAAGTTAAGCAAGTGGTTATGGGACATGAAGCTAAACTTTTATATTTACTAGCTTAGTGTAATTGACACTTCTCGTTGATCATGACGATCATTTTATGATTTAGAGTAGCAATTGTGCGATGTCTCTTTGTTTGCAAGGTTAGACTAGACTGCAGTGGTGTGATTCCGACTCACACATATCTCTTTGTTCGCAAGGTTAGTCTAGACCGCAGTAGTGTGATTCCGACTCACACATATCTTTTTGTTTGCAAGGTTAGACTAGACACCACTTGTGTGATTCCATTCACACATACCTTTTTGCTTTTTGGTTAGTCTAGACCTTAAATTTGTGTGATTCCACTCACACATATCTTTTTGTTTGCAAGGTTAGACTAGACACCACTTGTGTGATTCCATTCACACATACCTTTTTGCTTTTTGGTTAGTCTAGACCTTAAATTTGTGTGATTCCACTCACACATATCTTTTTGTTTGCAAGGTTAGACTAGACACCACTTGTGTGATTCCATTCACACATACCTTTTTGCTTTTTGGTTAGTCTAGACCTTAAATTTGTGTGATTCCACTCACACATATCTTTTTGTTTGCAAGGTTAGACTAGACACCACTTGTGTGATTCCATTCACACATACCTTTTTGCTTTTTGGTTAGTTTGGACCTTAACTTGTGTGATTCCACTCACACATATCTTTTTGTTTGCGAGGTTAGACTAGACACCACTTGTGTGGTTCCATTCACACATACCTTTTTGCTTTTTGGTTAGTCTAGACCTTAATTTGTGTGATTCCACTCACACATATCTTTTTCTCCGCGAGGTTAGCCTAGACCTCAATCTGTGTGATTCCGACTCACACATGTGGGATAGCGACCCACGGTCTTCGGACCATTCCTGTGTGAAAATTTAATGGATGGCTTCCATGAGATAGCGTCTCGTCTTGTGATACCGGTGTTTTGGAGTTTTCATGCTCCCATTTTGTGATAGGCCTTCCCCTTTTCCTTTTTATGATTTAGACTAGCAAATGTGCGATGTCTCTTTCTCTGCGAGGTTAGCCTAGACCTCAATCTGTGTGATTCCGACTCACACGTGTGGGATTGCGACCAACGGTCTTCGGACCATTCCTGTGTGAAACTTTAATGGTTAGCGACCATGAGATAGCGTCTCGTCTTGTGATACCGGTGTTTTGGAGTTTCCATACTCCCATTTTGTGATAGGCCTCCCCCCCTTCTGGTATTTTCTGGATTTCTTGTGATGATTTCTGGAATTTTGTGCTTCACCAATTTTCGTGATTTCTATTGATATGTTTATCAATTTTTGTGCATTGGTGAATTCATGTGTTATTCACTTGTTATGAATACAAGTTTAGGGTATGATATCCCTTTCTATCTTTGAGAAGATTCTTGTGACATTTTTTTTATGAATGAAAATTTATTGGTATTATACTTTGATGCCAGTTATTTTGATGAAATTTGACGTGTTAACTTCAGTAACCGTCAATTTTAAAATGGATTTACAAGCGGTTCTCCCGCAATGCTGAATTTGTTGTCCGTTTTACTATACTTTGAGAAGTGCAATTTCCTTATCTAAGTTGCTACTAATATTGCTAATTTAATCACGTGTTTTCAAAATTCTTTATTTTTAAAAAGTTGTTTCAAAAATATAAATTAAAATTGTTTTCAAAATTTTTACAGTTTACATTTTCAGAAGAACGAGGAAGCGATTTAAACGTTTCAGAAAAATCGAGGACTATGACCCCTTTCTTTTACTGATTCGCTTAATTCCGGACTTGTCCGTTTGAGAATGTGAAATGTTATTTTTAAAACACACAATTCTGCACTTTCAAAGAAACGATAAAGAGATTTAAATGATTTAGCAAAAGTAAGGAGTATGGAACCATACTTTTACTACTTCGGTTAATTCCGGACTCGTTAATTGAATATTTACGATTTCTGATTATCGTTTTTGATAATCAGATATTTGTGAAATTTGATTATCATTTGTGATAATTAAATATTTTCCGATTTAATTATCGTTTGAGATAATTAAATATTTTTCGATTTGATTAATCGAATATTTATGATTTCTGATTATCGTTTTTGATAATCAGATATTTGTGAGATTTGATTATCATTTGTGATAATTAAATATTTGTGTTCCTGATTATCGTTTGAGATAATTAGATATTTGATTTGTTTTCTGATTATCGTTTGAGATAATTAGATATTTGATTTGTTTTCTGATTATCGTTTGAGATAATTAGACATTTGATTTGTGATTTCTGATTATCGTTTTTGATAATCAGATATTTGTGAAATTTGATTATCGTTTGAGATAATTAAATATTTTTCGATTTGACTAATCGAATGTTTGTGTTTCTGATTATCGTTTTTGATAATCAAATATTTGTGAAATTCGATTATCGTTTTTGATGATTGAATATTTGCGATTTTGAGATTTGAGCTTCGTCTTTTTCTCTGGCAATTCAGGTGAGTAATTTGATTTACTCACATTCAATTCGTGAAGTACGTGAATCCTGCTCTGTTTTTCCTTTTCTATTAAATGCTGGAACTCGATTGATTCTTACTTTTGATAGTCGTCTGATTTTGATTCCTTGACCCCCACGATGTTGATTCTTTTGGTTTGAAGCAGTCGAACCTTTTGATTTTATATCTAATACTTCCTTGTTGACCTTTGCTTTGCTTATGCATTCGACATTGTTATGTTCTTATGGTTGTTACCTTTTTCCCAATTATCCCTTAGGATTGCGAGGACGCAATTTCTTTAAGGAGGGAAGTCTGTAACAACCCGACATTTCGTACCCATTTAATTATCGCCTCTTGACAATCTAATCTGGTTGCTAATAGCTATCGGCATTTTGATCGAATTGAAATTATCTTCTTATCCGGTTTGAATTCTTTTCAAATTGGATTGAGATTCAATTATAAAATTGAATTTAAAAAGGTTGTGGGCTTTACAAATCATCTTGATCCATTCTTTCTTGGTGCGGTATTCATCAAAGACAACCCAAATCCCCCTTCCTCCATTCGTTAACCCGTTTCTTTATCTATCTCTGGAGATTAGAAATGGCGACGATTTCCTCTTGCAATCTGAATTAGGGCTTTCGATTTCTTTTGTGCTTGCTGTCTGAAGCCTTGTGCTTCTCGATAGCCTTGAGATACTATCGTCTTGCTTGTTCGTGGAGGCTTACCAAATTTTAGGGTCTTTCTGATTTGGGGCTTCGTTCCCTTAGTGCTCGGCTTCTTCTATATTCGGCGACAAGGTGAGTGACCCTCACATCTAATTCAGTACTATGTTTCATGTTTGATTTTGCTAAGACTGCTGCTTGATTTTGTTTCGTTTGAATTTACTATCATCGGTTGATTCTCTTATGCTTTGTGATTTTGTTCTTGTTATCTTCGGCACTGAGTTGACCGTGAAGATGATTCTTTTCGACTTCAACCACTTGGACTCTAATTTGAACTGTTTTTGAATTTCCTTTTATTTCGGGAGTGAAGTCTCGATATTACTTTGGTCATTGTAGCTTTGGTATAGTCTGCACTATTTATCCCCAATCTCTTGTATTCGTGATGCTGTGCATATGTGCTTTTGTAACCTCGTGTACGATATCACCTCTGTTGTCTGCACCTTTTTAAGTTTACATCTGTTGGGTTCACTTCCAATCTGTCTCAGGGCTGGAGTGCATAATTGCATATTGATGTTGCTCCATTTATGTTGTACCTGTTATGTGTTGTATTGTTGCCTTGGTCAACATTGTAGTTTCACTGCAACTATATGTGTATGCTTGCCTTTGAATTTTGCTTAGGGTTCTGTAGTTTGTATACTCCATTAGTTGTACCACCGCCATTTTGCACTGTTAGGCTTATATTGCCTTTGTTTGTGCTCGAGTCTGATACATTGCATTGATGCACTGTACTCATTTGCATTTGGTCACTGTAATTCACTGGTGACATCATTCTCATTTGAAGTTGTTGTTGAAGTTGGGTTGACCATGTTCTGCCCTTATTCATTGGGTTGCATTGTTTCCTCATGTCACTGTTTACATGCGCACTGGTTCATGTATAGGTGTAGTCTTTTGGTAGGGATGCTGTCATGTGTACATTCCGTACAGTTGTGTCTTTGTATCGAGTGCATTTGTTAATTAAATCTGGCTATTGGTTCAGGGTCGAATCATTAAACTAGTTTGCATACCTATATGTTGCCACTCTGTTGTGTTGAGCCTGGTCTTTGTTTCTTATTCATTTGATGGAAATTGGTCCAGATTTGTGTTCCTGTGTACATGTTCACATGGGTTTGCTTTGTGTTGCATTGCATACTGTCACTGCCCATTTATGTTGATATTCTTTGTAAGTCTGGTCTTGTTGTTTCTTGATGATACTGTCCACTGTTTCATTGTAGTGTACCCTGTCCTGTTGCACTTGTAGTATCACTTTGACCAGCCTGTTTGTTTATCACATTTGCTTCATTACTGAGCCCGTTTCACTTACTTCACCATTACTTGGTGTTGTCTGCATTTCACTTGACCATTTGTTGACACTGCAGTTTCTTCACTTGGCTCCTACTTATATACCACTACATGTTGTTTATGTTACTCGACTTATGTGCATGTGTCTTTGAACCTATGCGTTTGTGGCTACACTTCATTTATCAGTGCAGCACTCGCCTCTCTTGTTATTGCTCTTTACTAATCTGTCATGGTCTTGTTTGTTGGTTCTGTATTTTTTTGCCTTCCATATTGTCTTGAGTTCGAGACTTCTTCATTTGCCCATCTGTGTTGCCATATTGATCACTCGTTCATTTGTACATGTTTATTCTCGAGTTGTCCATCTCAGTTGAACTGCACTTGGTTCTGCTTCATGATGTACTCGAATTCGTCTCTATTGCTGTATATGCTTGAACTGTTGATGACTTTTCTGCAGTTTAGTTGCAGCCTGCCTTTGTCCTTACATCTGTTTGCCACTGCAGTTTCATTATGGTGGTGACTTTATATTCGGTGGTGGCGAGGCAGTGCACGCGTGCGTGCACTGCAGCCACCCAGAATTGACAGTTTTGAATTGATTTAGTCGATTTGATAAATTGTTTATTTATCTCTGTTGATGATTTAAATCTGCTGATCTTTGTTTAACACTATTAAGTGTTATATCGACCGTCATCCGATTTCTTTGTTTAAAGAGTCGGATAGACGGGAATTATTGTGACTGTCGTTTATTCGATATTGATTATTATTGCTCTTGTGCATTAATAACTGAGTTTGAATTAGACTAACCCGGGTATTATTTTCTTTTGAATTTAATACTCGGGTCAGACCGAGTATTTATAGGTTGTAGATTTTTAGCTTTGGGTTGCTGCTAGAGCTATGAAGACTTTTTCTATTATTTGAAGTGGTCTTCGTCTTGTTGCAGTAGTCAGTGTGTCTGTTTTAAGATGATAATGTATTCATGTATATTAGTCGATAATGTACTTGTATATATAACTTCTTGAGTCGACAATTGTAGTTGTATCATTTGTATTGTGTCAAATGTATTGTAACTGATATCAGTTATTATATATATGAGACTTTTCGTTCCATCTGTATTCCGCATTTATGTTTTCTGTGTTATTTTTATATCTATTGTCCTAAACTATTATAGCCACTGTGTAGTAGCTTTGAGTTTGTATCGGTATGTCGGGTTTCCTCTAAAAATGAAATGCAATGTTTTATTATCTGACATGTCGGTGCTCGCACAAAGCAATGACATAGATGGTCGCTCCTCAACAGCCTTATTCTCCGTGCTAGTTGACAACACTACACCGTAGTGTTCTTGGCTAGCGTGGGTATAGAGGTGGGGCGTCATAATTTACTTCAGCCAAAACCAGAAGCTTCTTCTTCTCAAACTCTATTAAACCCTAGAATCCAAATAATGCCCCAAATCAAGTGCAAAACATAGGGCTTTTGGTTAATCCTAATAGAGTGATTTTGGTGAAGATAATGGTTTAGCAAGGCTTAATTAAGGATCTAGAAAGCTATAGAAAGTAAATACGTGAGTTAATCACTCATACTACTATCTCTAATCCATGTGTATGCAATTGTCAGTTGCTATTTGATTGAATTGGATAAATTTTGGTTGTATAGTTGATATTCTTTTGTTCAAGTCTTTAAATTGCTAAAACATTAGTCTTTGATCTCATTTAGTTGATTATTAGAGTTGGTTATATGAATGCATGTTAGTTTCTGAGGTCATATGGCAGATATTATTCGTCGGGACGAGCTGCAGTCGTGCCAGAGCTGATGAACGTCGTCTAAGGGGGGAAACGGCACCTGGAACTCACGTTCCAGGTCTGTAACCGATGGACCAGTTGTGATTACCAATGCACCGGTCGGCACCTCGAACATGAGTTCCAGGTTACCTCAGCCCTCCCCGAACCGTCTCTTGAACATGTGTTTTGCTTGCTTCATTGTGGTATTGTTTCCTTGTGCTTTGAGTGTTTGTTTGTGGTCATTTGGATATATATTTCCACTGATTTGTTAAACAATAAATTTGATTTGGAAATAAAATAAAGTTAGAACTCTATGGAATTGGTTCATGGCTATAATCTTGTGATGACTTAATATTTTATCGTAGTGAATTCTACTGTGATTTATGAACTTTGAATCATTTTGATATTTGGAAATTTATAAACTTATATCTACCTATTTTATAAATATAAATACTTAGCTTTGCATACAAATAATTTTGTAAAGAGAGTTTATTTAAGCTATAAATATCAAACTTTTTTTCTAAATTGGACTAGTTCCTTTTATAAATGGTTTTAACAAATAGTTATGTTTATATTAAGTATTTCTAGAATAAACTAGTGCGAACCCGTGCTCCACATATGGGTATGGCTAATTTTTTCCTTTTAATTGTCAGAAAATGTTAATTGCTATCATATAGAAATAGTAGTTTGGTGAAAATTAACCTAAGAATTTTATTTGACCCGTTCTTCCCAAATGGTTGAACTCCAATCAATGTTATTTTTGTTTCTAAACATATTTTGACAAATGGATATTGAATTTTTATGCATTTGATGGAACAAAGTAGATTTGACTATTCTTCATGCTCATGGAAATGGCATGAGCAGAAAGGTATACCAAATTTGGTGTCTAACAAATTACAACCATTAGATATTTAATGTGTTAGATGAACATGTCGTTGTTGACACACTTCAATAAAGCAAAAAATGGAGACCAAGATTTTATTAATAATGCAAAGTGGATTCAGGATGAAATTTACTAAAAAAATGTAGAGTTTATAGGATAACTAAGATAGAAACATGTAGGTCCGTGTTTTTTCACTACTTAGACCCAAATGATTGCATCATTTCACTTGAGGTTCAGAGTCTTAAATAATGCTAGCAACTAATGTAGAGAATTTAAGGGATCCCCTAAGATTAATTTAGTTACTAAATATATAAGAACCATGTAAATGTGGTTCATATTTTCATCTTTAGATTGGGTACAGCTCAAAATAATCAGCAACATGTCTAGAGGTATGCATTACATAATTGTTGATATTTTTAAAAATCATCAATAGCCATGTCTACATATCTGTACACATATTTGTTCATCCACTGAAATAACCAATACATAAAATGAAGGAAAAACCAAATAAGTGCATGTTGTTTGGGTTGCAGGTAGATCACTTGTAAGATTATGGGAAACAAAGAACTTCCTTACTCGTTGAGCAGTAACGCAGAGAAGAATAGGTTCAGCATGACCTTGCGGAGTTCATTGTCGTAAAGATCACCAAACGACACTGTCACAGATAAAGTAGCACTGTCACAGATTATGGACAGTCTCCAGCCAACACAGCTTCAATTGCCGATTCTAGTGGTGTGGTGGTCAGCATCAGTTCCTGAACAATCATAGTTACTAACCCTGCCAAGCACTGTGAAAATGCAACACCATGTCATGTTTTTTACTCTAGAAAACGTTCCTCCATTGCTAGCATCTACTATTGCCTTGAGAATCTGTTGAATACAAAGATTAAGGATAGTTTGGCTCAATACTTGGCCCTTAAAACTTAAAAAAGCAATTATATATTTTTAAGATATGGTGAGAACATAGTCTGAGCCAAAAGCAAAAAGGGTAAACAGGCTCATTTCCACTAAAGGATAAAAATATAGTGTACAAAACTCTAGTTTTATATTATTTATTTTAAAAAAAAATTTGAATTTGCCATTTTCTACTTTAAACTGTGGACTTTTCTTTTACAACTGAAATGAACAAAATAAATCCATTGATATAGGACTGAATTCTAAGTAGATAGCAAAGTATTTCTAGGCTAAGATCTTAAGCAGTAGTAATGATTATTTACATATTTATAAGTAAAGTAAGTAAACTAATATTAGGTCCCCTATTTGAACCATGCAAACTTAAAATTATGCAAGGCTCTTGAATATAAGCTTAAAATTAGCTATAAAATGTAAAAATAATAAAAAAAAACCAAAATTCTATATATAAGATTCAAAATTTAAATAATTACATCGAAAATTGACAGGACTCTTAAATAGTTAAACTAAGATAGACGATGCATAAAAATATATATAACAATCAGTGTATATGGAATAGGAAATGTTAGAATAGATTAAAATATAAAATTCACCTGATGTGGACTGTGATCCATTATAGACTGCTCCTTGAACTTCAATTTCAATGAATACTCACCATTTCCTTGAATACGCATAGTACCATAATGGTCACAATAAAGTTTTTCAAGTATAAGGTTGTAAATTGAAGTGGTCACCTGATAAAAAATCTGACAATTTCAAGTTTGCCCATACAATAAATCAAGTCCAAACGTTTTCATGCTTGCATCGATATCAATGCCACCCTCAATACCATATATTTTTAGTTGCAATATATTTTAAATATATGCAATGTAAAATCAGGGAACTTATCCTTTTCACACTCATAGGTGCATATTGGATGTGAATTGGATCTAACTAAAATTTATTGCTGATTTTCCCTAAAAAATCCAAATGAGGATATTTTTCCCACTACATATAAAATGAATTATTAGTTATTTCATGACAAATGTTAACCAACACTGAATTAAATATTAATTTCAAATTTAGCCAGATACACGTGCTAAATATTAAAATGTATTATAGTGAAGTTAATAATAATCTATATATATCAAACATTGTAGCTCAGTTGTACGGAAGTTAACGGGTTTGATGAACCTCGTACTTCCCATTTCTTCCGTTGTAAACAATTTGAACTAAAGACATTTTACCTGCAAAAAAAAATAACATGATGTGTCCACTTCTAAGTTGAATCGAAAGAGATGACCATTGCTGGAACGTTGCATGAAATTGATAATTCATTTGCGTTATTTAATTATTCTACATGTTTGCGATACACTACGTTTCTCAAACTCTCATTTTCAATCAGTTTTGACTGTACTTTTCCATCTTTCATTGCAATAGCTTATTATCAAAAAAATACTTGTACCAATTAATGATAAAGTTAACTTAAAGTGTATATGATTTAGATTTCACTTATATACTTTATTCTTCGTATAATTGGTAATTAACTACAAACAGAACTAAGGTTAATATACAGCGACATATTTGCACGTAATAAAATTGTGATAGATTAAAATATTATCGAAAGTTGAGAGAGATTTAGTACGTTGATAAAGATACCAAATCTTGCTGCTTGGATTTGGAAAAAAACTTAGTGATAACTGTTGTTAAAATTTCAATAGGAGCGGAAAATTTTTAATAATAGAGGCAAAATAACTGAAGGAAGAGAAAGTTATTTTCTTATACAACTAAATGAAAACCGTACAACATAAGAAGAAAACAAAACGATTGATCCTAAAATTATGCCAGGATAGCAGCTGATAGTACTAAGAAAAAGTAAACAACTTGAAAAATTCAACGATATGATAAAGGCAGTCCTAAACACAATATTCAACACTCCTCCTTGCTTTAGGAACTGCATACACCAAGCTTTTTTCTGAAAAATTCAAACTTGCTGACCGGAAGTGGCTTTGTGAAAACATTTGCAACTTGATCATCAGTTTTGTAGTAAACAAGATTGATATCTCCATCCTTTTGTATTTCTCTTAAAAAATATAGCTTAATATTGAAGTGTTTAGTTTTTCCATGAAACACAGGATTTTGAGAGATTGCAATAGCAGCTTGGTTATCAATAAAAAATTTTGTGCTCTCCATTTGCTTCATGTTAAGATCAACTAATATCTTCCTCAGCCACAAAACTTGATTAACAACAGCTGTTGCAGCGATAAATTCTGCTTCAGCTATAGATTGAGCTACAATTTCTTGTTTCTTTGAGCTCCATGAGAAAACATCGGAACCAAATGTGAAGCAGTAGCCAGAAGTGCTTTTCATATCATCAGTGCAACCTTCCCAATCGCTATCTGAGAAACCATACAGCTTAAACTCATTGCTCCTTGTGAATTTTATACCAAAATCACATGTGCCTTTAACATATCTAAGCACCCTTTTTGGAGCCTTAAGATGCCATTCACTTGCACAATACATAAATCGAGATAAAATGCTTACAGCATTCAAAATATCCGGCCGAGTTGCTGTGAGATACATCAAGCAACCAATCAAGCTTCTAAAATATGCCTGGTCTATCTTATTAGTTCCATCTTATTTGCTAAGTTTCTCTTTTGAGTTCATAGGAGTGCTCATTTCTTTGCAATTATCAAGTCTAAACTTCATCAGAATCTCCTTAGTATATTTCTTCTGGCAAATGAAAACTTCATATTCACTTTGTTTAATCTCCATCCCAAGAAAAAATGTCATCAATCCAAGATCCGTCATCTCAAAAAAATTCATCATCTCTTGTTTGAATTTCTCAACATCACTTGATTTGTTTTCTGTAACAAGCAAGTCATCTACATATAGTGAGATGATAAGAATGTTTGGACCATTAAGCTTGACATATAGTGTTGCTTCAGATGGGCTTCTAACAAATCCTAAACTTTGAAAGTATTCATCAATCCTGCTGTACCAAGCTCTTGGAGCTTGCTTTAAACCGTAAAGAGCCTTTTTTAAAAGGTAGACTTTGTTTTCATCTCCGTGCTTTATATAGCCTTCTGGTTGCTCTACATAAATCTCCTCTTGTAGGAAACCATTCAAGAATGCCGATTTGACATCCAATTGATAGATTTTCCAGTTATTTTGCGTCGAAATAGCAAATAAAAGCCTTATAATATCAAGTCTAGCGACAGGTGCAAAGGTATTTGAGAAATCCACACCAGGTATTTGAGCGTATACTTTGACTACTAATCTAGCTTTATACTTGTTGATTGAACCATCGGCATTAAGTTTAGTTCTATATACCCACTTGACTCCAATAACCTTTCTATTTTGAGGTCGATTAACCAATTCCCATGTTTTATTTTTTTTCAATCATCAATAATTCTTCCTTCATTGTTGTAACCTAGTTCTCACTGGTCTTGGCTTCTTCATAATTGGTCGGTTCACATATAGCAATGTTGCACCTTTGATAAACATCAGAAAGTTGTCTTGTTCCCCTAATGGATACATCATCTACCATTTCATTCTCCCAATCTTCAATGCTTTGTCCTACTATGTTAAAAATAGGAAACTGGAAATTTGGTTCTTTTGAGATTGAATCTACCTTCTTTACATCATCCCAATTCCATTCTTCATCTTCCATAAAATGCACATCTCTACTTATTGTAATCTTTTCAGTTTCTGGGTGAAATTTTTTATAAGCTTTTGCAACAGAGCTATAACCAATAAAGATCCCTAGAAGTGCTCTTTTATCTAATTTGTCTCTTTTGACCTGTGGAACATGAGTGAAACACAAACATCCAAATATTTTTAAATTTTTTAAAGATGGCTTATATCCATACCATACCTCAAATGGTGTTTTATCTTTCACCACTCTTGTCGAAAGCCTATTTTGTAGAAAAACATCAGTGCTTGCTGCTTCAGCCCAGAACTGCTTTGGTAGATTTTTTTCATGTAGCATACACCATGTCATTTCTAATATAGATCTATTTCGTCTTTCACTAACCCCATTTTGTTGTGGAGTATATGGCGTGGTTAGTTGATGTTGAATACCTGCTTCCTCACAAAACCGATCAAATATTTCAGAAGTGTACTCCTTGCCATTGTCTGAACGAAGAGTTTGAATTTTACACCCACTCTCATTTTCAACTTTGGCTTTAAACTTCCAGAACACTTGAGCTACATCTGATTTATGTTTCAAAAAGAAAATCCAACACATACGAGTGAAATCATCAATGAAAGCAACATAATAAAAACTACCATTTAGAGAAGGTGTTCTTTGTGGGCCAGCAACATCAGTATGCATTAATTGAAGCTTTTTGTTGCTCTCCATGTTGTTTTAGGAAACGGTCTTCTGCTTTGCTTTCCATATTAACATGTTTTGCGGTTTGGAATATTATTATCAAGTTCAGGAAGATCATTTGACCTTTCCTTTGATTTCATTTGCACCAGCCCCTGATAATGATAATGTCCGAGCCTTTTGTGCCATAACTCGTTGATATTTTCTTTAATTTTAAAGGCAGTGTGCTCCTCTAATAAATTTAGAGCAAAACTTTTCCCTTTCATTTTTATTTTGAAAATATCTTTACCATTTGCGTCTTTAATTAAACAGCATTTGTCTTCAAATACAACTTTATTTCCTATTTCAATTAGCTGACCAACACTTAATAAATTTTGATCAATTTCAGGAACATATAACACATCAGAAATGAATTTTGTACCTGAACTAGTTGAGATTGCAACTGTTCCTTTTCCTTTTACAGCTATATACTTGCCGTTTCCAACTCTAACCTTCGATGAATTTGTGCTGCTTAGTTCCTGAAATAGATCTTTGTTATATGTCATGTGGTTTGTACAACCACTGTCTATAAGCCAGCTCTCATTTGATTCAATGGTAGAGAAACATGTAGCAACAAACAGATGATCCTCCTCCTCTTGGTCAGCGGTCTTTGCCTCTTCATCACTTTGCTGAATTTTGTTTCTACAAATAATAGCTTCATGCCCCATTTGATTACATCTGCTGCACTTAGCTTCGGGTCTCTTCCAACATTTAAATGGAGGATGACCTTGCTTTCCATAATGTTGACATGGTGGATAAGTTCGCTTTTGAATTTTGTTCTTTCCCTTTGCATACGCATATGCTGTACTTGCTCCATTTTCTTCCATATCCTCCTTATTTTTACTTTTGGCTACATTATGATGCTTAGCTGCTAAAGCTCCTTCTGTGACTATATCCTCTCTCATTATTCTTCTTTGTTCTTGTGCTTGCAATGCATTTAGCAATTTTTCCAATGAAATCTTTGATAAATCCCTTGTGTTCTCCAAGGTTGTGATAGTTGCTTCATACCTTTCAGGCACAGTGACAAGAATTTTCTCAACAATTCTGGAGTCAGTAAATTCTGATCCAAGAAGCCTCACTTTATTTGCGATATTAAAAAGTCGGTCGGAGTAATCTTTGATCGTCTCAGAATCCTTCATCCATTGAAGTTCAAATTCTCTGATCAAGTTCATGACCTGCATACCTTTGATTCTTTCATCCCCTTCATACTCCTTTTTTAGATAATCCCATATCTCTTTTGCTGTCTTTAAGGACATAATGCTAGTGAAAATAGTAGATGTGACAGCAACAAACAAGCATGCCTTAGCCTTTGATTTCTTTGTTTTTTCTTTCTTTATGCACTTTTATTTGTGCCAAAGTTGGATTGTTTGGAAGCATAGGAATTTCCAGGTCCTCTTCCACTGCTTCCCATAGATCCAAAGCTTCTAAGTATGTCTCCATATGCACTGCCCAAATCTGGTAGTTGTTTCCATCGAACACTGATGGAGCAAACGAAGATAGACTAGTTTCAGTTTCCATAGTTTTAAATTTTTAAGCATAGATCCCTTAAGAAGACAGTTCTGATACCAATTGTTGTTAAAATTTCAATAGGAGCAGAAAAATTTTAATAACAGAGGCAAAATAACTGAAGAAAGAGAAACTTATTTTCTTATATAACTAAATGAAAACCGTACCACATAAGAAGAAAACAAAATGATTGATCCTAAAATTATGCCAGGATAGCAACTGATAGTACTAAGAAAAAGTAAACAACTTGAAAAATTCAACGATATGATAAAAGGCAGTCCTAAACACAATATTCAACAATAACAGTAAGGATTTAAATGGTGGATGAGGGTTTGGTTTTGAGAAGAAACACAGGGTTGAAGAAAGAAACGCTGATTTATATCACAAAGTAAACCGTGTTTAACCAGTGCTGTGTTCATCGAGTCCCTATGCACTTTCCGTTTATTAGCTGCAAGTAATAAATTCAAATTTGAAAACTTTCTAATTTTATAAGTAATAAATTCAGATTTGAAAAATCTATTCTAAAATTTGAATTTCAAATTGGAAGTACTCTTTGGACCGTATGCAATTTTTAGTTAGAAATTGAAAATCCTAAAAAAAATTCAGAGCCGATCACATAATTTATGACCAAAAAATTTCCCCACTTGCATCTGTCTCATTTCAGATTCAAATTTCCCATTCCAACACAGTGGGATATTCTGAATCATTTTAATCAAAAGTAAGTAATGGTTTTGCATTGTATGCAATTCTAAGTACAATGAAAGACAACAAACACTCACCTAGGAACAAAATTTTGAGCATCTAGTGTGTAGCGACCCAGAATTTTGGTTATTTGAAATTGGAATATTTAATTGTTTTTAAATATTTAAAAGTAAAATTTTAACTTGACTTTCAAATATAATGATTTATTAGATAATTTAATTATTGGATTAATAATTGAAAATTGGTTAAAGCATTGAATCTTGAGTTTTAAGCTTGATAAAAATAATTTAGGCCTATAAAATTTCTATTAATAAGAATGAAAGTAAATAAAATTTTGAATTGAATTTAAAAGCGATTTACTCGATTTTAAAGATAATTTGTTTGAGTTAACAAATAAAAATAGCCTTCCAAGGCACAGTCTCGAAATTCGATGAAAACCAGTTCCAATAGATCCGTAGTACTGTATTATTATTGAATTTCAAATTTTGTAGCATTTGGAGTTATTGTTTGATCGTACGGGATAGAAACGTGTTGAAATTAATATCAAAAATTTAGTATAGTAATTGGGTCCAAAAAGCCATCTTCTCCATACGATTGAATTAGGACTTGAAACCTTTTCCATTGCGTTCGAAATAGGGGTATAACATTATGAACACATAGCATCATGCCTCGATAGGGGGTCGAAATTTTGAGTTGCGTAGATCGAGATATTTTGAAATTAAATTAATATATTAATTAGTCAATTCCCCTTTTAGTTGTTATTCCATCCTTTCACTGTACATTGACCTATGCAAACACGCGAACATCACTTCCCTCCATTTTTAATAGTGCACACAAGTTATAGTAAACAGAAAAGAAAGAAAAAAAATGAAAACATCAAACTTCAAAAAATTTATCTCCCAAAATATTCAACTAAAAATTCCCAAACAAATTCCTAAATTCAAGTTTCTCAATTCTCTTTGATCTGCTATAGTGTTGTGGAGTGCGGCTTCATGAGGAGGAGGCTGATAGTTTTACAATGTTCGACAAAAACTAGGGTCTGTTTTTTCTTGTGATTGAAGGCGATTTTGTCAATTTGAATGGTGGGAATGAATTCATGATTGAATTTAGCAGCTGTTGGGAAATTTTGGTGAAGGTCGAGCGCCTATGGGAAGTCGCAACATTCACTGTTCGCGTGGGAGGAGCCCGAGGTCGTGTTTTATGGGGGGTTCGAGTGTGATAAAATGGCGTGGAATTTGAAGCTCTCGCGAGATGGAGCGCAACGGAATTGTCGGGGAGGAGTTTCGTGGAGCAAAGAGAAAGAAAGGGGAGAGAGATAGTGCGGCCATGGCGATGTTTCATGTACAGGCGTACATGTTTGTGGTGTGGAAGAAGAATAGGAAGGGAGCGGGTGGGATTTTTGTTGTAGGCTTGGGCCGTGATTTGAATAAAAAAGGGAAGAAGAAGGCCACGTGAAGCTGTAGCATGGAGAAGGAAATCCTTGTTTGGGGGAAGACTTAGTGTTTGGGCCAGGCTTCGTTAGTGGTAATTAATGTTTTCAATAATAGTTAATGTGTTAATCAATAGATTAATAAAGAAAATTTTAAATTTTAAATTTGTAATCTTCTAAAATGCTGTAAATCATTCGTTGTAGGTCAGATTCAAACAAAACAAGTTCCCCTTGGATCATATCGTCTAATACTATGAAGTGGAATTGATTTGGTGACAATGGGAGCTAGCAGGAATTTTGGTAAAAATTAAACGTCCGTTTAATTTTTAAAATTAAAATGGATCACTTCAGCGTTGACGAAAATAAATGTGAGTAAATCTCACTCATTTGGATGATTGGCATTAATTTTAGGGACAGTTTGGCATAGATCCCTAATAAGTTTAAAAATACACAAAAACGCCAGTAAAAAGAGTTTGTAAATTAGGTCCCTAGAATTAAGTTAACGAATAATGGCATACACTTATGTAATTATTCGGTGAATAATTGCAGACATTTATGCAATTATATCAAAAAATTGCAGACATTTCCACAATTATTCACTGAAAAATTGTGGGAAATTCTGCAATTATTCACTAAAAAATTGCGGAAAATTCCGCAATTATTCACCAAAAAAATTGCGGAAATTTCCGCAATTATTCACCGAAAAAATTGCATAAATTTATACAACTTTTGGATATATTGCATAAATGTCTATAATTATTCAGTGAATAATTGCATAACTATATGCAATTACTTATAACTTAATTCTAAAGACCTAATTTACATACTTTTTTTACTGGGGTTTTTGTGTATTTTGAAACTTATTAGGGATCTGAGCCTAATATTCACTTAATTTTAAATAGTTGAAATTAATTAATAATTGATTGGTTGAATTGATAAATTATTATCAATTGAATGTGATATTATATATAGTATATATATTAGTAGTTGTCTCGCTTATTGGAGCTGATGAGACCCAATGCGCCCCGCATAATAGCGGATGCCCTAGATTACCGCGATATCCCGCCTCGAAGCGGGATTGGTATTTTTATGTTGTATTAACATCTGTGGTTGTAGGGAAATAGGTTGGAGGGATCCAACTGGATTCCTCAAAAATGTTGAATTTAATTTCATATATTGTGATATATGATATGTTTGGATAATCTGTGATAGATTATAGTGTGATTTGAATTTATTGGATGCTATGGTAACATTGGCCTAGATTTTGGTATTTCAAAATACCATGAATATATGTTGTGAATTTGAAAAGAAATTAAAAAGGGATTTTAGAGTGAAATATTTATATAGAATTTTGGATTGGTTAAAAGGAATTGAGTTGGAAAAAAATAAATGGTTTGACCATAAATTGTACTTAAATATTCTGTGATATTTTAAATGGAGATTTTGGAATAATATGTATATGGAAGGATTTTAAATAATAATTCTTAAGTGATACTTGTTTAAATATAAAAGGTTTTAAAAATCAGGATTTTAAATAGAATGGAAGAATAGAAGGGAATTTGGAAATAAATATAAAATTGGTTATACTAGATCTTAATTAAGGTTTCTAAATTACGAAATGGATGTAGAATCGAGATTTGGTTGGGTTTTGTAACATAGTTGGGTTATTTTAAGAAATTGATTTATGAATGGAATTTAATTTAGAAATCGATTTAAATGGATTAAGTGATGTGAAACCGTTATAAACTGGAAATGAGATTATGGGATTTATAAACAATGTTTATAAATAAAGGTGAAATGAGTATCAATTGATAAATTGAAGATATAAATTCACGGTGAGAATTTATAATGAGATGGGTAGAACGGTTTAAAAACAAAACGATAGATTTTACTTTTGGAAATGTGAAAAAGGGATTTATGAAATTAGGGACGTAAATCGATTGGTGATGAATCGCGACAGATTTATAAATATTAGACTGGCTATATTGGAATTGAAAAATATATTAAGTCGAGTTTGTTTTAAAAAGAGGATTTTTAAATTATTAAACTAGGTAATTTAAATATGTTTTAGCATAAAAATATTTTAGAAAGTTAGTTATTTAAATATTTTTAAATTGTCAAAATGAATTATAAGTATATAACAAGTCTTGTAAATCGAATAGAATTTTAATAATAAATCAGAATTAATTACTGTTCAAAGTTATGTAATTGTTTAAAATTGTTTAAAAGTATATTTAATTATTAAATAAGTTTTCGGAAAGTAATGGTATACTTTCATGGCGAAATCAGAGGCAGAAATTGCTTGCAGTTAAGTTGGATTTCTCTAGGATAGAGACGTAATAATTGAGTTGCGAATCCATGGTTGATACCGCGTGGTGCTTTCCATATTTATTTTAAAAAAGTTTTCAAATATTTTTGAAGGGAATTGTTTGTGAATATACTTATTTCGATGAGATAAGTATATACTTTTGAATAAAGAGATTTAATTAAGGAACCCGGAATTTATCGAATTAGTTGTAAACGAGTTAAGGAATTTACAATATAAATTTTGAAGGGTTTTTGAGAAAAGAGAAATTAATGGAACTTTCCTAAGTTTTGGAAAGTAAGGGGTTTAGAAAATATATTTTTAAATATTTTTCTAAGTGTTGAAATAAGAGATGGTTTGAAATACCCTGATATGGATATAAGTATTTGAGTTGTCTCAAATATTGAAAATTTGGAAGGGATTTGAATATATATCTTATAAAGATATTTCGAAAATAAATTTTGAAAAATTATAATATGGGCCTAGTGACTGCTTCTAGATGTTATATTGATAGTTAAATAACCAACTATCAAGTATTGGCCAATTTCATTGATCGTTTCGAAGAGACCGGATCAGATTTAATTATCTGAAAACCACTTCGATCCGATTTGAGTGTTACAAATGGATACCGTGAGGATAATGAAGATGGTGATTCGGTTTGCCAGACCCAGGAAAACTTGTATGGACGAATGCTATCATAACATCGTCATTGGAGGATGATGAGCATTCTAAGTGAAATTGTTCTTGAAAGGTAAACGTAGCCTCAAGCCTCATCAACCGGAATGACTGAAAATTAGGGGAGATGCACAAGGCTAAGTGGGTCATACCCAATTAGGGTATGTTATCACCTTTCTAGATACCCTTGGATATATTATTAATTACGGATATGGTGGTGCATGGAAAAAGAGCTCTCGATAATGGTGGGAACACCCAGGGTGATAACATATTCGGTTCTATCCAGGTTAGGGGTAGGGCCGGTCTTGTGTTATAGAGGATCCCGGCGAGGTTCTCGGTACATTTTTCTAGATGTGTACCGTGATAGGTGGTACCCCAGTGCCTAGTCATTGTATGGAAATCCATTATCCAATACGTATCTTTACGGTTTTAGTTGTAGAGCCTAGTATGCTGGAATTTAATGAATGTAACAATTTCGGCTATTTGAATAAGTATTTGAACTTAGACACTATTATAATATCAGATGATTTTGATATATGTTTTGGTTATCGTAAGGTAAAAACCCGTAGTGTTTATGTATTGCGTGGTCTTACGAGATACCTTTGTTTTTCAAAGTATTTTTATAATAGTAAAAATTCAAATTGAGTGTATTTTCTCACGCTGGTTTTCTGGACTGGCTCGGGCGTTATTTTATTATAATGCTCGGGTCAGACCGAGTATTACGTATTCCACGTACTTGATTATATTCTGCTATGTATTGTAAGTTGTATATTCAGCACTAGTGAGGATAAGTTATTATAACTGTCCAGTGTTGAGTTATTGATTTGTTGTACTCTGATGATGTAAGGTATAGATATTAGTTATAGTTCTTTTTGTATAAAGACATGTTATTATCTATTATATATTGTTCCGTTGCGATTGTGAGATTCTATGTTATTGTTTTCTTTTTCTTCTACCTCTTCTTTCTCTTAGTTCTTCGTCTTTTCGTACCATTTGTGTTAGACAAGTGTGATGAAATGTTAGCTCAATGGGTACGGAACGGCGGATCATTACATTTGGTATCAGAGCTAAAGATTAAGCAAGAACCTTGGCTTTGATGCGGTAACTCATTAGAGATAGGGTCAGTAGTACCCTAGAATGAGTTTGACTGTATTAATAGAAATGAGTGTGTATTTGTTAGTGAATATGAAATGTTTTATATTGTATTGGTTGGTCAGTTGAGTGGCTTATGCATTCTGGTCAATACGAGTAATTAACGTTATTGATAGGGGTCTCTAAACACTTGAACAGATCAAATGGACATGGTATTGTTTTGAAAATTAGGTAAATGAAATAATTTTACCCTGATTATTTTTATATGAAAGAAATAATTTTTTAGAAATTATTATAGTTGTATATGGCGTGCTTGTTTGTTAGGAAATGATAATATTAAACTATTATCATTTGTTGTTGTGGTGATTGAATAAAAAGTTGATATTATAGTCAACAGTTAAGAAATAATTTCATATAACGAAATGGAATTATGTAAATGTGATTTATAATTTGAAATGAAATTGAATTCCAGAAGTATTTTTAAATATGATTTGTTAAAAGGGTTTGAAGGCTGTGAATTTGGGAATATAATTCCAGTTGGTTTTGAAATGTTTTTCAAAGTCTTAGAAAATAATTGTGATATTATTTGGAGAATATTTTTTTTGGAAATATTTAAAGGAATTTTAAAAGGAATAAAAGCACTGAAATGACTTCGGTTGCTGGAAAATAATTTCGGTGATGACTGCAGCATCATTGACGTTCATTTTCAAGTCTCCAAGGGAGGAATTGCTACCTTAATGATTTGCAATTGGAGTTTTGTTTGGTAAAACTGGTTTTGGTTTGAAATGCAAAAGAATGATTTGTTATGCCAAGGGATTTTGTGTGTGTGTGTATGATTTCAAAAATGATTTGAAATACTTAGAATAAAGTGTTTAACTCTGGGATTTTTATGTTTCATTTGGAAACATGAGAAATAAGTTGATAACTTATAAAATTTGTAAATTGCAAGACAAAGCAATGTTTAAACTGTTGGATAAGAATGCAAGAGAAGTAAAAATTTGGGATTGAATTATGAAATGGAATTTAACTTGAATTATGTTAAATAAAACGAGAATTGAAAATTTAGCCTAAGTTGGACTAAATAAAATAAATTTTGGAAATAAAATTTATTGAAATTTGGAATGAATTAGTGGATGGAACTAATTAAAATAATTAGTGAATTAAATATGGTTTGAGATATGGTTGATAAAATTCAATATTTAAAATTGGGAGATAAATTGAGTTCAAATGGAATCGAAATTGAATTTGAATAGAAATAAATGTAAACTTAAATAGTCAAGTTATAATAAACATAAGAACTTTTATATAAATTTTTTATAATTGGCTTAAAAAAATTGAAGGTGAAATTCTTAAGTGAATTGGTATTTGAGGGATATACCAAGTAAATAGGTGAATGTGAAGTATAAATGTAAATGATAATCGTGAATGATTGAATGGAAATGAAAGTAAATATGAATGGAAAAAAAATTGATGTAGCTAAGAATCAATTGGAATTTAATACGTAAGTTGTATGTATATTGTTTATTCGCACAATGATTTGATCCAGATTTGAGCATAAAATTTCGAGATAATTTATATCGATCTGAGTCGGAATTTTTCACTCGGTACTCGACGACGAACACTGGATATGGATTTTTTTATTGATTCTGAGAGTCTCTATCATAGTATACGGCTATGCAAGGAGAATGATGGTGTAACATCCTCATATTTTCAACCATTCGCATCCACATATGTCGAACTTGAATTGCTCAAAATACCAGATTGTTATTTTATATTTGGCAAAACTCAGCATATACAGTAAATAAAATAATCACAGAATCACAGACACAGAGTAATATAACAATAAGCAGCGGAA
This sequence comes from Allium fistulosum, assembly GCA_030737815.1. Classification (NCBI taxonomy): domain Eukaryota; kingdom Viridiplantae; phylum Streptophyta; class Magnoliopsida; order Asparagales; family Amaryllidaceae; genus Allium; species Allium fistulosum. The sequence continues at coordinate 1,143,500,389 of CM060902.1, forward strand.
AAAAAAGAATAGTAGTTCGTGAAGCTACTATATATATGTAACAGAGTTAAAACAAGATACAACAGAAGTCTCGATACATAGAAGTTTTAATACAATAGTCAAATACAAGATCAGAATATATCATAGGAGTGAACTGAATAACTGCAAGCTGAATAGATAGATGGATCTCCAAGCAAAGCTCTAACTCCAAAGGTGAGTCTCGAATGCTGTGGCACTCAATCTGACTCGAGCGTAAAGCAAAACACAAAACACTCGAGTCAGGATTAACATTCTTATATCAATAATTCCAACTCAAGTGAAATATCAACTGAAATACAAGTAACTCAAAGGAGGTTTGGGATAACTATCCTCTAAGGATCTGTGGAACTATCTACTATGTAGTACAATACACTATTATAATATGTCTATAGTAAAGTAAACTATTAAAATAGCGTTAAGGCGTTATCCATATCCCCTTTAACACATTTTATAGGGCCAATAGTCTATACAGTACCGTAATACCTCCTGATCGGGAGGCTAACAGAGGATACTCTGTAGGTACGAAACAAAACAAACTCGTAGTGGTCTCGATATGGTAGGTGACACGGCACAACTAGGCAATGCCAGGGTAGATATACCAATTACACTTATGGACTGGTGGTAACGCATAGCTGCAACTACCGCCCACCTCGATCCACACTCCCAAATCAAAGGTGCGCACCAAATCAATCACAAAGTAATAGAATGGCAATCGAAGAAGTGTGTGCGATCGGAGGAGCTACCTCACTTGGCCCGTCGATTGCTCCTGTTTTAGCCACCTTATGCTAACTCACGGGAGTTAGGTCCACGTATATACCTCATATAGGATCGTTGCCACCATCCTACTTCATTCTGGAATCTCCACCGCATACACGGTTGTTAAAGTGGTTTTCGGTATTGGTAGAGAGTATGACAATAACCGATCCTGGTCTCTTTAACAACCAAACGTTATTATAACATCGCGGTCATTTCAAAATAGTTTATACTTCAAAACCAAGATATCATTTCCATTTCAAAACCATATCAATACGATATCATTTCACTTCAAATATATCCATTTCCAAAATCATAGCACTTTCAAAGTTATAACACTTTCGAAACCAAAATACTTGAAATTATAACACTTTGGAAATCATAACACTTTGAAATCATAACACTTTGGAAATCATAACACTTTCCTTTAAACAGTTTAGATATTAATAATAGTATATATAATAAAATAGTTTATAAAATAAAATAGTTATATAAATTAGTTATATGTTAAAATAGTTTATAATAAAATAGTTAGTATACTAAAATAGTTTATATAAAAAAAATAGTTTATATTAAAAATGATTTATATTAAAATAGTTTATATTAAAATAGTTTATATTAAAATAATTTATAAGGTAAAATATACAAATAGTTTTAAATATAATTTAAAAATACTTCATATAATAAAATAGCTTCCTCAAATTTCACAAATCGATTCCAATTCAACTCAAATTCCAAAATTCAAATTTAATCCAATCTCAAATCATCAATTTCAATTCAATTCAGTTTCTCAATAAACCATTTCAAATTATATCGATTTCAAATATAGATTTGAACCACAAAATAAACCATTTCAATTTCAATATATTTCAAAGCTTTAAATATTTCATAATTTCAAAACTAAATTTGATAATTTCATATATATCTTAATTTAACTTCATTATTATTTAGTTTTGAAAAATTCACTTAATCATTCAATAACATTTAAATAAAACTTCAAATTACAAATTTAAATAAATTAAACATCCCATTTCAATTTATGTAAATTTGAAATAATTCATTTAAATCACTTTTAAATCAAAAATCAAGTTATAAAATCATATCTTTAAAATCTCAAATTAAATAAGTTTCAAATCAAATTTATTTGAGTATAATTCTTAAATAAATACAATTTCCGACCAATTTCTATTCCCGGTTCCAACCTTAATTTATTAAAAATTATTATAAACTCTATATCTGAAATACAATTTAAATAAATACTTAAACATATTATTAAATTTATTTATATATTTCAAAAAAAATATATATATATATTAAAAATAGTTAAATTATAAATAAACACTTAAAAATTTATAATTTCTAAATTTACTCATAACTATAAAATTTTCAAAACATATAATCTAAAAAAATCAAGAATTTAAATATATATAATATTTAAAAATCAATATTTATATAAAACCATATATATATCTTTTAAACCTTGGAAATCATTTCAATATATATATATAGACCAACGGTGTCTGTATATAATTCTCTATCCTATGGCCAAGTGATACAGATATTTATCATTTGAATCCGCAATTTAAATATCTACGGGTATATATCATTTCAACCCGCAATCCCAAATTCAATTCAATGAAAATTGCTTGGGTTTATCATTTCAACCCATAACGATTTTCTCCTATTCTACAGATCGTTCGGGTATGTATCATTTCAACCCATAGGGAATTCTATACTAATAGGAAACTTGTAGAGTGATAACAGATATGATAAAAATATAACAGGCATATATCATCAATATAAATAATAGATAATGGTGTCAGATGTCACAGGTGAACATATACAGATAAATGGCATATATATCAATGTAAATAACTAATGGCAACGTATTCCAATTGTCGTGTAACGACCCGTAAAATTTCAACTGTTTTAATAACGTAATTAGTTGAAATTTTGTAAAATTGTAAACGATAAAATTTTGAAATAAAAATTTTATATTTGGAATACGTCTAGTTAAACATAGCAACTGGTAAATTTTCGTCCGAAAATATGAAAGTTTATTTCGCGCGTAAATTCACTTCAATTCAATCAGTTAAAAAGCGATGAAAATAAAATGTTTCCAAAACCTAAATATATTTACATAGAAAAATTCTAAACCATCTTCTGAGCAAGATGTCAGTTTGTCGTTTTTCCAAATTCGGACATCTTTGGCTCCGTCGATCTTATTTTTCAGCGTTTTTCTTGCATTTTCCGCTATTAGAAAATTCAAATTTTTATAATTCAATCATAACACTGATATCAGTATACCGATTTGACCGTCTCATTGTGCTGATCTCCGCGGTATATTTGATTGTCAAATTCGGAGTTCGGTGTGCGGTGCAATCTGCGAAACGATTTCGTATCGGTTCTGAATTCGATTTTTTCAGCTTCCCTTACCTTTCATATCCCAAATATTAACCAATAGCCATCAGTCACTATTATTTGCTGAAAACTTAACTTCTGACTTTTGTTATTCTTTGGCTATTAGCATTCCAACCGGTTCCCTATATTGTTTTGGCTCGCTTTAGCCTTTTCACTTTGTTCTCCAAGTATAAAAAATTTAATATTGAAGCATGCTCCCTTTCTTCAACCTGTACGTCTCTCCACTTCCTCATATTCTCGGCCACCCCATCGAGCTGCTACCATGATTTTTCCTCATGCCTGCTTCAACCCGAGACTCTCCAGCCAATACCACGTGCGGCCCCACCTGTAGCACCGTTTGCCTAAACCATCCAAACCGAGCCTATAGCCCAACTAGCCTTACACGCGACAGCCTCTCCATCCCATCTCCGTTCATCCCTCCGCCTTGCTCCGCCCACGCGCCAGACTCCTACTCCCCTCTGCCTCCATTTTCCTGCCACCGCCACCAAGCTTTCTCCTCTGTTCTCGGCCTGACCGGAGATAGAAACCCATTCCCACCAAGGCTCCACGTCCATCATCCATGCCAACCACATCAACCAACTCCAGGCGTGCCGATCACCACTTTTTTCCAGTTCCCCTACCCGAGCCCTTCTATGGTCGCTCACAATCAAGTCTTCACCACCAAAGCTCTACCGATCTCCGCCATCACAGCAAGCAGCCGCTCATTCCACCGTGCCCTCCTTCTCTCCGACCTCCAGCTCTGAAACCCATCTTGTATGTCCAGTTTCCTCCTCTTCGTGTTATATACATATGGTACACATATTTTAAATTATAAATGTATGTTTATATATTATTATTATGTTGTTGATTTCTATATATTATATGATAGTGAAGCTATAGCTTTATGTAAGTTATATATATTATTTTGAATATGAATTCTATGAAGGAGTTTATGATAGTTTGATTATATAATATGTATATGCTTAGTTTACGGCTCTTATAGATCTACCATATTTAGTACCATGTATTCTTTTTATAAAAGTGTATATATAAGAGATTTTTATGTCAGTACTAGCTGTAATAAAGTGTATATAATGAGTATTATTTGTTATGTATGTTTATTAATAGTTGAAAGGTATTTATTATTTTATTGTGGTAGGACAATATACATTGCAGGGGATAGATAATACAGATGGTCTATATAGATTTTGATATGACATGTATCTGCATTTTGATCTTTCAAGGTGTATACTATATTGTGGATATTTGGTTATACCAACTCTTGTGTTTGAAAACTGATTTGAAATGTTACTTTGTAAATTAATACTTTGTGATAACTTTAAAACATATACACGTGGTTTATATATTTCAACCTTACAAAGGAATATCTTTTGAAGTTATTTATATGGACTCTATATAATAGTATATATATATTTTTAATTTGTATGTGTTGGTTATAGTTATAAGGTTTTGATTCATATATTAGTTATATTAGTTTTGTATATATAGGTTAGTGTATATATATCAGTTAGTTATAAAGGCTGAACATTTATATAGTTATATGTTATACGTACAATAATATATATAAGTTGTTCACTGTGTTATATATTAGCATGTATGTACAAATTGGTTTGAATTTAAAGAGTATTATATATTATACTTTGTGGTGTCTGTTGGTTTCTTGGTTTTCATGCATGTGTATATTATAATAATACCAAGTACGTTCATATATTTATGTATGTGTTAACGATAATGATCTTAATGTATATTTTATTTTTGTGTGTTAATATATTAGTTATATTGATTTTATAATATAATAAGAACATGAGTTTATACATATATGTATATAGTGGTATATTGGAGTCTATATGATCTGTTTTGAGTCAAAATATTTATTTTAGCAAAGCAAGTTTATATGGATTTATATAATAAACATTGATTTGATAATAAACATATATACTATTTTAACTATATGTTTTAAATTTGAAATTTTAGAAAATTTATATATGTGATATACTTGTTCCTTTGATCTCATGCCATTTGACTAACATTCTCAATACCAAATCTATCGCAGCAAGCTTCCGACTTGTCGCTATCCAGCTCGCTTGATCTGTATGTTTGTCTTTGTCTATTCGCTTCCATTCTCGTTCTCTCTAGCCTCGGAAGGTGAGCACTCACTCACGATTAACGTTCTTTTATTTATTAAATTTGATTTCAATTGAAACGAAAATTGAAATATACTGCTGTTAGTTAATTACACTGTTATATATGCTATTACCTGTATCAGTTCACCTATGACATCTGACACCATTTTCTGTTAATTATTTATGCGATGATAATACAGTTTGGCTGATAATTGATTGATTGTTGATGTTTATATTGGACGTTAAATTGTTAATGTTAAAATGATAAAAAGTATGCAATTGAACTTGATATAGGATAGTTAAATGTTAAATTTGATAACTGACATTTGTATAATATGACCCCTTTAACTGTTGAATTTATTGACACGTAGGATTTGTTTAATTACATATCGAACCACTGAATGTATGTTGTTATATTGATGATGTATGAAATTGTAAATATATGACAAGTGAAAACTGTAACGACCCAGAATTTTGAACAAATTAAATTGAGAATATTTAATTAATTTTAAATATTTGAACGATGATTTAATTTGAATCCCGAATATAACTCTGAATTTTACGATTTAATTATAAAATTTAATCTATTGAACTGGATAAAAAATTTGAATCTTCAGTTTTGAGCCGATTAAAAATATTTCAAAGGCTTAGGAAATTTATATTGATAATTCTGAAGGTAATAGAACTTTCAGAATTGAATTTGAAACTGTTCTGTTCAGTTTTGAATTTTATTGTTCGAACCGATATTTGAAAATAGCGTTCCGAGGCGCAGTCTCGGAATTCGACGAAACCAGTTCCATTGGGTCCGTAATATTGAATTATTGTCGGATTTCCAATTTCGTATTTATCGGAGTTGTTATGGGAGCACACGATAGTTAAACGCATTGGAATTTAATCAAAGTCAATTTAAATTTAAAATTTAAATTTTTGGTCAACGACACCACGTTATTTCCTTTGATCACGCCAGGAATCAAGGAACAATATCGTGTAAAGCATGACTGTGCTTGTTTGAAATACTCCTCCCCCTCACTTCGATTCACAGAAGAAAATAAAAAAAAATGGCCGTAGCCTCTTCCATAAAATCAAAGAAAAAAAAAAAAGTGGCCGCGACATTTAAATCGAAAGAGGGATGCGAGTTCGTCGCGTTCGATTTCTGGGGGAGCTTTGCGTCATTCAATCGAGCTCGAGCTCGAAGTTGCGTTCGATAAAGCAGGGGTAGCGCGTGATCGAAGAAGGCGGCGCGAGGCCGAGGACAGCGAGTGCGGCGGCGTTCGCGTACGCATGGAGTCGCGCGATGGTTAGGGCTTGGGAGGCTCGAGAGGTACGGCGGTCGAAGGTTTGGAAAACTTGCGATGGATTTGGGCGAACTCGAGCTCGCAACGGATTTGGGCATGGCGATTCGCGAACGTCAGGTTGGAGGGGTCCTTGGCGGTGATGTTTAGGGCGACTGGAAGGGATGTTCGCGAGATGGAGGTTGCGTGTTCCAGTGTTTGGGATGTATGCAATGGCGATATCGCGACTGGGCGCTCAAGCTCGTGGTCGAGGCAGCGGCGACGTGACTTTGGGAAGCTCGAGTTTGAAGGGGCGATGGAAGACGTGGGAGGAAATCTGGTGATGTTGATTTTGGGTTGAATTCGACAGTAAGGTATACAAAAGATTATTCTTTGATTTTAAATTTTTAATATGCATATAAATTTTTACAGTAAAGAAAAAATAATTTATTTAAGGAAATTGGATATATACAGTAAGTTTGTAAGACGTTGATTTACATATGTGTATGTATATATATATATGTATATATATATATATTATACAATAAAGGAAAGTTATTTTGAAAATAAGGTGCTTAGTTAAACAAATTTATTTAAAAGAAATTGGTTAACAATAAAATCATTGGGGAATTAAAATTACCAAGCGGAAAATTTATTATTCGATTATTTCGAATATTAATAAAACTGTATAATTGTTTATACCAGGTTAAAATCGAGAAAAAAAAACTGAAATGGAAATTGGATGGCAAATTAACAAGCTAAGGTGAGATCTTCTCACTCGAAAATTGAATGTGGAATTTTTGCAGTTATTGATTTGATTGATTGCTATTTGATGTGATATTAGATATTATAGGATATATCTATATATATAACAATATATACATATTGGCATATGTATATATTGGATTGATGATTTCCCGCCTCGTATAGCGGATGAGACCCTATTGCGCCGTTAGTAAGCGGATTTTTATAAAACCCATATACCGCGATAATTCCGTACTGGAGCAGAATTGGTATTGTGCTAACGTCTTTGGATGCAGGGAAACAGGTTGGAGGGATCCAACTGGATTCCTCAACAGTATTTATTTATTTATAAATATTGTGATGTATATTCTGTTATCATATGTTGATATATGATGTTTTGAATGTGTGATGGACTAATTGATGCTGTTGCATCATCGGATTCAGTTTTGAAGTTTAAAATAACATCTTTTACTTTAAAAAGGGTTTTTAAAGTGATCTTGTTAAAATAAACATTTTATTTGATCTTTGAGTTGATTTATTTCAAATAAATAAACGCCTACAATTTATAATTATAAAATGTGAAGATATGAATTTATAATTATAAAATGTGAAGATATGAATTTATAATTATAAAATGTGAAGATATGAATTTATAATTATAAAATGTGAAGATATGAATTTATAATTATGAAATGTGAAGATACGAAATTTATGGATTGATTAAATTTGAAGTTATAAAATGTGAATAAAATTGTGGAATAAAAGATTTATAAGAAAATTTACTTATAAACTTGACTTTTTGCCCTTAGATGGAATATAAATAGAACTTGCTAATAAAAAATGATTTTTGAAGCTGAAATTGTTATGAAGTGTAAAAAAGAAATTTATAAAAGTTGTTTTATAAATCTAAAATCAATTGAATTTTGATAAATGGATTATAGAAGGTTATTTAAGAAGATTTATAAATCAAAGTTGTTATAAGAGAGAAATAGAATTTATAAACGTTGTTTTATAAATTCGAAATCAATTGAATTTGATAAATTAAATATAGAAGGTTATTAAAGAAGATATATTCACGATCTTGGATAGCGAATTATCTTTGAAATAAATGTGTAGAAAAGATTGAAATTTGGTTAAGTGAAGTATATTCACGATTTTGGACAGTGAATATATTATTGAATAAAATGGATTCATTTTTGAAGAAGTGATATTAAAAATGAAGTTAAACATTTTAAAGATGTTTTAAAATGTATTATGAATCGAAAACATGGATTTCAACATTTTTATTTTTGAAATAGGCGTTTTCGAAAATATAAGGAAATTATGGACTATAACACTATTGTTATAGTAAATAATTTCCGAAAGGAAATGTTTTTATATAGTATTGGGATTTACATATCTATCTTAAAAATTCGAATCCCTATACTAGTGATTTTGAGTCGTCGTAACGATGTTTTACGTAACATTCGTTTTTGACTCAAATTGATGTTGTTATAGAAAATAAATGATTTCCTTAAAGAAGGAATATATACTTAATATTGATTTAAGTATATTGAATATTTTCAAATGTTGAAAATAAATAGATTTGCGAAATACTTATTTTTGAATAAGTATGGAAATACTTTTCCAAAATGAAATGAAACGTTTTGAGATTTTATCTTCTAAAGATAAATTGAAATTGAATATTGAAAACGGTTTGAAAATCGAATATCAGTAGATATTTTGAAAATATAAATTCACTATGGAATTTATAAAGGAAAGGGAAACTGTTTAGAAAAATAAACGTTGATTTATTTTTGAAGTGTGGAAAAGTTTTTATACCTAGTAAAGATATTTTTGAAGATAAAATAATTTGGAAAATTATTTGGAATCTGATGATGTTGCGCATCTTTATTGATAGTTAAATAACCGACTATCAATAATTACCTTTAGATAGGTATTTGTTGTGATTGAATGAATTTGAATGCCACACTTATTTTTGAATAATCGCTCACTATTCGGGTTAGCCGGGAAAGGACCATGGGGTCGTATAACCCATTCCGAATATGTGATACGTCGTTATGAATCGCATTTGAAGACCGGTGTTGAAGACCGGATATTTTTGAAAACGGAAGGATTACCGTCGAGTTACTCTACATCGGCTGATCTCCGATTTAGAGGTTTTATCACCCTTAGTGACGGGAAGTCCTGACGTGATTGAAAATTATCCGGATGTGCAAGGGCTTCGTGAGAAGTGCCTTCGGTTCTGTTCGATCCCGGAACAGACTTGTATAGATTGTGTGTCTGACGTTACAATTTGAGATATAAAGCTGATTTCTTTCAAATACATTTCTGTTGGTGGCGGAGAATTTATTCTCTTAGCTTAACACCCTTCTCTGAGACGTACGAGCTCAGAGGTTATGTAGTTGAAATTTATCAGCGATAGATCCCAATTTGGTAACGTGGCATACTGAGTGTTGCTGTAAAATGATCAGTGTTTGATCATTTGTGATATGATCATTTGTTTGATCTTATATCTTTTTGATCATAGGTTGATCATTTTGTTTGACCCGAAGCAGGGCTTTTTGAGAAAGCGTAGCTTTGTGGACGAGACTTCGACGAGCCTCACACCCCGGAAATGGTCGAAACAGGACGAATGCGGCAAGGTTCTAGGGAGTAGCGCCCCTTAGTGTATGTCATTCCTTCTTGTAACGACCCGACTTTCCAGTCCCGGAAAATCGAACCATTTGTGTTAAAGAAGAAGAGGTAGAAGAAGAAGAAACAGAAAATCACAACAGAATCTCACATCGCAGCGGAATAAAATATAATATATACAAAACAGATCTTTACTCAAACAGAAAAATATATCTGTTTATACAATATATTTACAGAATACATCATCAGAGTTCATCACATCAATGACATACATCCAAATACACAGCGGAACAATAAACAAATACGGAAGTACGTATCGCCATCCAGCTCGTCTCCTGAGCTCCACAGCTACAATCTGAACCTGTTTATCTCGGTCTGACCCGAGCATCATATAAAACAATACCCGAGTCAGTCTGGAATACCAGCGTGAGAAAATCACACTCAAACTGATTATTAAAGTTTCAAATCCTTTGAAAACAAAAGCATCTCGTAAGACCACGCCACAAATAAACATGTCGGGTTTTTACCTTACGATAGCTAAAACACTTTTTATAAAAATCCTCTGATATTATAATAGTGTCTACAGAAAGTAAAATAGAATCTAGCTGAAATGCTTACATCTCACATTTCAACAATAGTTGGGCACAATCAAAACCGTACAGGCACGTAGGGAGAATGGATTTCCAACGAATGACTAGGCACTGGGGTACCACCTGTCACAGTACGTGGCCTAGATCACAGTACCGAGGAGTACGCCCGCTCCCCTGCAACACAAGGCCGGAATCATCCCTTACTGGATAATTCCAAATAAAATCACCCCACGGTTGGGATCAGCAACCGCAACACTAAGCCGAAATAAAGGGACATCTAGACAGGGATGACCTTACTCTCAAGTGGGTGCTACCCACGAAGCCTTGCTGCATAACCCCTGATTTTCAGTCATTCCCGGTTGATGAGGCTCGAGGCTAAACGATACCTTTATAGCACATATCCCTTAGAATGCCCATCGTCCACCTGACGATGTCTCGAAAGCATTCGTCCATACAAGTCCGTCCCGGGTTCGAACGGAACCGAAGGCACTATTCCTACTAGATCCATTTTGGAAATATCCTCAGGATTAGTAGCGACTAGCCCTTGCACTTCACTGCTCCATCTTCGACTTCGAACACGTTACCCGAAACGTACAAACCGAATCGAAGTAGTATTCGAGTCTCCAGACCTAGAATCCTGGTATACGGAAACTCGATCCCGGTCTCTTCGAAACGATCAACGCATTTGGCCAATATTGATAGTCGGTTATTTAACTATCAATTAACATCCACAAGCAACCATCACACACTAAATAATTTTCCACATTATTTATTTGCCCAAATATCTTCGCAAGATATATTTCCAAATTTTCAAAGCTCATTTGAAAACAATTTCAAACCAGTTTCCGCTTACGGAATACATTTCCCAAATAAATATTTTCACTGAATCACCAAGTACAAAATACCTATAGATTTTAAAATAACTTTAAAACACTTTATTATAATTATACTTTAACATTTAAATTTGGAAAACTACTTTAATACTTAATTAAAATAATACTTTTAAGAATATTTAAAATAAGGTTACCTTGTACAATATAAAACTAAGTTTTCACCTTTTTAAATAATATACTAGTCACCCTTTAAATAATTATTACGATAATAGATTTGGAAAATATTTACTTTAGAATTTAAATATTAGAAATAATCAATTTTCTAAACATACCTTTTTAAACAACACGAAAACCTTTAACTTATATTTAAGAATTCTCTTTGAAATCGTACTTGGCTATCCAGGGAATACACTTCTCTTCACATCTTTTAAAAATAAACTACCATTTATTTTTAAACACATTTACATTTCTCAATAAATTCCCACCTTGAATTTATATTTAAAATATCCACTGATATTTTATTTCACTTCATAAACCCAGTTTATAAATTTTAAAATCTCATTCTCTTTTAAAAATCCAAATTTTAAAACACTTAAATCAATTTCCAATCGATTTCCATTTTACTTTACTTTGAAATAAATTTCCCTATTTAATTCAATTTTTCAAATACATTAACTTTCATCCTTTATTTCTTTATTATGAGTTGAACCCTTTTTAACTAAAATACCAATTTCGGCTTTCCAAACTTCTTCAATTAATATTTTAATTAAATTAAATCTTTAAATTTCAATAAAATCAATTCTTTTATATTTTTAAATAATACCACTTTAGTTAAAGATTTATTTCTTCCCTGTTACATTCAAAATCCTCTTTTCCATATTGGTTCGAATTAAGAAATTTCTTTATTTCTTTTACAATTCCTTATTTAATTTATTCGAATTCACTAGAATTATTTAACTTAAATTTTACTCTTTTATTTCTTTCCAAAATTCAATTCAATTGCTTTTGATAACTCATTATACTGGGAAATTCAATCCAACCAGATTATCCAATATAAATCATCACAGGATATCAAAAATCATATCACAGAATATTCGAACAAAATTAAATATTTTGAGGAATCCAGTTGGATCCCTCCAACCTGTTTCCCTGCATCCACAGACGTTAGCACAATACCAATTCCACTTCGAGGTGGAATATCGTGGTATATGGGTTTTATAAAATATCATCCGCTATTATGCGGCGCATAGGGTCTCATCCGCTATATAATGCGGGAATATCAACTCCAATATATACATATGCCAATATATATATATTGGTATATACTACTATATATATACCATATCAAATCAATCCAATCATTCAATCCAAATATTTAAATTTATCCATTTAAATTAAAATTCAGCTAAGTGAGATTAACTCACCTTTATTTTAATTTGCAGTCCATTCCCATTCATTTCCATTCCAGCTGGTTCCATGATTTTGAACCTTGTATAAACAATTTGTGATTTATTAACATTCGAACTTATCGAAATTAAATTTTATTTATTTATTTAACTTAAATTATAAATTTAATTCTAACCAATTCCCTTTTCAGATCCTTAGTAACCAAAATAAATTTAATAAACAGTTGAATAAGTTAACCATCTTAATATTTATTTTAATTGAAAGAGTGAGTGGAAATATATATATATATATATATATATAAGTATTTATTTTTTTCTTTCTTTTGAAATCACCTATATATATAAAATAACTAATGTAGATTCAAAAATCTAACTTGAATAAACTCTACAATATCGTCAAAATCCCTATATATCTATATATATTTTTATTGTTTACTGTAAATTTATAATTTATAATTTTTCCCTAATCTATATATATGTGTTCATCAATTTAAATTGGATTTGCTTAACTTTTACTGTATATGCACATATACGTATACTGAACTCAAAACAAAATAAGTTTAAACCTTACTGTATCACTCCAATGTCGACATGGTCTTGAACCACGAGATAGAAATCTCAGTGGTCTTGAGGTGATTCACGTTTCTGCAGTCGATTCCCTTCGTCCCTCACGTCCTCGCCAATTCTTGCGAACGAGCCGCCTCGAATTCCCACGCACGCGCACTCGCCGTACGCCACCACGCGATATCCTACGCCTTTATCGATTCCACTCCATCCACCCCCTGCCCCGAGCTCACGAATCCCACGCGAATCCTACCCTCGAACAACTGCACCGGCTTCCTCCCAACTAGGTCGCGCGATAATGATTTGCGGAGGCCACTGAAGAACGAGCTTGACCCGAATTTAGTTTTGAATCGAATTGGATTTAAAGGGAAAGAGGAACGCAATTGATTTCTTCTTTTCGTTTCCGGTGATTTCGCCTTAGAACGAGAAGAGGGATTTCTATTTGAATGATATAAAATTTTAGAACTATTTGATTTGTAGAGGGGAGGAAAGGAATGGGTCTCGTGAATCTCTGTTCGAAAGAAGGAAGGGGAAGTATGAATTTAACTTCGGCCATTACTTTGAAATGAAAGGGGTAAGCTTTGCACGATTATTTCCATGATTTTAGGCGTATTTAACGGGAACACTGAGAGGAGAGAGAGTACGAGATTTTCATCTGATGTTCACCAAATACAAATTTAAATTTAATTTAAATTTCAACGCGTTTACTTACCGTGTGCTCACATAACAACTCCGAAAAATACGAAATTTGAAATCTAATAATAATTCAATATTACGGACCCAATGGAACTGGTTTCGTCGAATTCCGAGACTGTGCCTTGGAAGGCTATTTTTAAAATTCATTTTAAATGATATAAAATTTCAAAACATAACAAACCATTTTTAAAGTTGATTCCAACACTTCTATCCACTTCAGTATTATCTATATAAACTTTATAAGTCTTCAAATTATTTTTAACAAGCTTAAAGCTCCAGATTCAATAATTTACCAATTTCGATAATTTAAATTCAACAATTACTTGTCTAATCAATAATGATATTTGAAATTAAAGTTAATAATTATCTTTTGAATATTTAAAATTAATTAAATATTCCAATTTCAAATGTACAAAAATTCCGGGTCGTCACATTCCTCCCCCCTTAAAAGAATTTCGTCCCCGAAATTACTAGTTAAGAGGAATGATTCAATCCCCATTAACTATTTCCTTACCCCAAATAGTTTTAACCACCTCCCAAAACAATCTTTTATTAATGATACACTAATCATCTTTTAACTTCCCAAACTTATTCATAAGTTCAACCCATACCACCTACTTATCCATTCAAATTTAAATTTGAATTCAAATTTTGAATTATCAAAATTTTCTCAAAATTTTCTAACTCCCTAAATTTCCGAAAAATTTTGCCAACGTCTCCTTTGCGCGGCTAGCTCGGTACTGCTACAAAATGGCTCTACGGCCTTCCAATCTCAAAAAGAAAACAAAAAGCCAAGTGGCTGGATCCAAAACCCAATCAAATTTCATATAGAATTTCAAATACATACCTTTTTGTCGGGCCATTAAATTTTATCTTCTAAAATCAAAAATCCCAATTATCCATTGCTTTTATACACCTGTATATCCTACTAAGCAATAATATCCACTCACAATTCCAAAGTCATTTTATCGACTTCTTTACAAATTTCCAATATTTGTTTTACTTAAGCCCGTACGATGCACATATATCATCCGTACGCAATATCACATTCGATCGCTCAATCGATCACATAATTTCACTTCCGAACTAGTATCGTCCACCCGACTTCCTAGTGCGGACTTAGATCTGGTTCCTTGATCAGAAACCGTCATTCTCTTTGCATAGCCACAAACTATGATAGAGAATATCCAGAATCAATCAACAATCCATATCCAGGTTCGCCGTTGAAAATCGAGTGAAAAATCCTGATTCGGATCGATAAAACTATCTCGAAATTCTGTGTTCGACATCTGGATCAAATAGCTATGCGAATAAAATAATATACGTATATCTTACGTATAAATTCCAATTGATTATCAGTTATATCAATTCTCCTTTATTCACATTCCTTTTTATTTGTTATCCACTTATTCACAACTATCCCATTCCTCAACTTCAGTTTTAGTCTTCATTCAACTATTCACTTAGTATATATATATATTTCCATTCCAAAATTACTAAGTATATTTCCAATACAGATTTTCTTAAGAATTTCATTCTTCAATTCTTAAGTTCAATATAAATTTTCTTATATTTATTTACTACTTCACCACTGAAGTGTATATATTCAAATTGAATTCCAATTTCATATGAATTCCAACTTACTTCGATTTACTACTTCATTTCCAAATTTTTTTTCTTAAATTCAATTCATCTCCAACTTCCAAAAATTGAATTTTATTTAGCTCGAAAACAATCCAAGTTAATTCATTCAATAACTATTTCTCAACTTATTTAAACCACTCCTCTGTTTGAGTTCAGTTTCCATTCAACATTTACTTAAGTCAATAACTTAAGTTTATTTTCCATTTAACCAACCCTTTAAAGTTTTATTTCCATCTTTCACTTGATTCTTATTTAATCAAATTCCATCCATTTATTTATTAAATCTAATTGGTTCATTCACTCAATCATTATGAATTTTAATTTCCATACTCAATTCATCTGGAATTATTTTATTAATAACCAGGCCCTTTCCAATTTATTTTTACTTATTTGGGTTTCATTCGCAATCCAAACCATCATTATTTTTAATCCAATTCCATTAACTCCCAATTCAATTTCATTAACTAATTTATTATCTAATTAGTTCCTCCACTGGTTAAAATTAAATACTTGCCTTTTAATTCCAAATATCACTTCACTTAATTTTCTTAAGTTCAATTTATTTTATAATTCAAGTTTGGATTTATTTAAAAATTAAGATTGCTCATCTTAGTCATTTCCATTTGATAATTACAATTTCAAATTATAACTCTTAATGGTTCAGAGTAATGGATTCCCATTTATGACTTACAATTTCATTTCTATTCATAAGTTTTAACTTACTTACTTAAGATCTTAAGAATATGAATTCCTTTACACAATTATAAGTATTTTACATTACCTTTATATCCTATTCTCAATTTTTATTTAACTTATCTTAAGTTAAATTCAAATATATTTTATTCACCTTCATATACTCGAATTAAATTTTAATTCCAGGATACGAATTTTATACAAGTTTTACAATTCATTCACCTTCAAGTTCTCTAACTCTTTTATCTATCAACTTATATTACTCATTGAGTTATTTTCATCTCATAATTATAATCCCAGAATTAAACTTTCATTCCCTTCTTATTTCAATCAACTTCATTCTATACTTTATATTGTTGATTCATTTAAATTTCCACATTTAAATTTTAAATAAAATTTCCAGAATCCAATTGCCCGATTTTATTTCAAAACCATTTTGAATCCATAAATAACTCACACATCTGATATATCACATCAAATCCAAATTTCCAAAACAATCTGCTTTTACCAAACAATTTTCCCTTTGAATTTCAAAACCAACCCAGTTCACAATCATTTTCAATTTAAAACAGTTTGGTAGCAATTTCTCTTTGGAAACTCGAAAATAGACATCGATGATGCTGCAGTCATCACCGAAATTATTTTCCAGCGACCAAAAGAGAATTTAATGCTTTTATCACTTTAAAACATTTCAAACATTTTTAAATCCCAAATCCCACCAGATTTCAATTCAATTTCAAAAATATTCATGAAATAATATCACCATTATTTTCCCAAAACCTTTAAACTATTCTTAAATCCAAAGGAATTTTAAACCTTTCCCAAAACTTCAAATTCAAAATCCATTCAACTTTATATCCAAACATTACTTTGGAATTCTATCACATTTTATTCCAAGTTGTAAGTCACTTTTACAATTTACATTTACAAATTTCATTTGTTTATGAATTAATCTCATTTGATTATAAATCACATTTGTAATTCACATTTGTATATAAAGTTTATCCCAATTTATAAATTTCATTTATAGTCTATATTTCAAATTCCATCTTGTTATATAAATTTATTCTTCAACTTAGGTTATAAGTTTTCAATTTCTACTCAATAATGAGACTAACTCATTATTGTCATTTTCTAACAACCAAGCAACCAAATATATAATTTACAAAAGTTATCCTTTTATATATAAAAATAATTTGGGCAAAATTATTTCATTCACCCTATTTAAAACAATACTGTGTCGAACTGTTCTATTCAAGTGTTTAGATACCCTTTCGATACAGTTGTCCAGACTGTGCCGACGAAGGTTCATATGCCACTCAATAAATCAACCAACACAATATAAAACCATTTTATATTCACTAACAAATACGCGCTCATATCTATTAATACTCTTAAAATTCCCAACAGAGCCAAGGTTATCGCTAGCCTAAGCTCTGATACCAAGTGTAACGACCCGACTTTCCAGTCCCGGAAAATCGAACCATTTGTGTTAAAGAAGAAGAGGTAGAAGAAGAAGAAACAGAAAATCACAACAGAATCTCACATCGCAGCGGAATAAAATATAATATATACAAAACAGATCTTTACTCAAACAGAAAAATATATCTGTTTATACAATATATTTACAGAATACATCATCAGAGTTCATCACATCAATGACATACATCCAAATACACAGCGGAACAATAAACAAATACGGAAGTACGTATCGCCATCCAGCTCGTCTCCTGAGCTCCACAGCTACAATCTGAACCTGTTTATCTCGGTCTGACCCGAGCATCATATAAAACAATACCCGAGTCAGTCTGGAATACCAGCGTGAGAAAATCACACTCAAACTGATTATTAAAGTTTCAAATCCTTTGAAAACAAAAGCATCTCGTAAGACCACGCCACAAATAAACATGTCGGGTTTTTACCTTACGATAGCTAAAACACTTTTTATAAAAATCCTCTGATATTATAATAGTGTCTACAGAAAGTAAAATAGAATCTAGCTGAAATGCTTACATCTCACATTTCAACAATAGTTGGGCACAATCAAAACCGTACAGGCACGTAGGGAGAATGGATTTCCAACGAATGACTAGGCACTGGGGTACCACCTGTCACAGTACGTGGCCTAGATCACAGTACCGAGGAGTACGCCCGCTCCCCTGCAACACAAGGCCGGAATCATCCCTTACTGGATAATTCCAAATAAAATCACCCCACGGTTGGGATCAGCAACCGCAACACTAAGCCGAAATAAAGGGACATCTAGACAGGGATGACCTTACTCTCAAGTGGGTGCTACCCACGAAGCCTTGCTGCATAACCCCTGATTTTCAGTCATTCCCGGTTGATGAGGCTCGAGGCTAAACGATACCTTTATAGCACATATCCCTTAGAATGCCCATCGTCCACCTGACGATGTCTCGAAAGCATTCGTCCATACAAGTCCGTCCCGGGTTCGAACGGAACCGAAGGCACTATTCCTACTAGATCCATTTTGGAAATATCCTCAGGATTAGTAGCGACTAGCCCTTGCACTTCACTGCTCCATCTTCGACTTCGAACACGTTACCCGAAACGTACAAACCGAATCGAAGTGGTATTCGAGTCTCCAGACCTAGAATCCTGGTATACGGAAACTCGATCCCGGTCTCTTCGAAACGATCAACGCATTTGGCCAATATTGATAGTCGGTTATTTAACTATCAATTAACATCCACAAGCAACCATCACACACTAAATAATTTTCCACATTATTTATTTGCCCAAATATCTTCGCAAGATATATTTCCAAATTTTCAAAGCTCATTTGAAAACAATTTCAAACCAGTTTCCGCTTACGGAATACATTTCCCAAATAAATATTTTCACTGAATCACCAAGTACAAAATACCTATAGATTTTAAAATAACTTTAAAACACTTTATTATAATTATACTTTAACATTTAAATTTGGAAAACTACTTTAATACTTAATTAAAATAATACTTTTAAGAATATTTAAAATAAGGTTACCTTGTACAATATAAAACTAAGTTTTCACCTTTTTAAATAATATACTAGTCACCCTTTAAATAATTATTACGATAATAGATTTGGAAAATATTTACTTTAGAATTTAAATATTAGAAATAATCAATTTTCTAAACATACCTTTTTAAACAACACGAAAACTTTTAACTTATATTTAAGAATTCTCTTTGAAATCGTACTTGGCTATCCAGGGAATACACTTCTCTTCACATCTTTTAAAAATAAACTACCATTTATTTTTAAACACATTTACATTTCTCAATAAATTCCCACCTTGAATTTATATTTAAAATATCCACTGATATTTTATTTCACTTCATAAACCCAGTTTATAAATTTTAAAATCTCATTCTCTTTTAAAAATCCAAATTTTTAAACACTTAAATCAATTTCCAATCGATTTCCATTTTACTTTACTTTGAAATAAATTTCCCTATTTACTTCAATTTTTCAAATACATTAACTTTCATCCTTTATTTCTTTATTATGAGTTGAACCCTTTTTAACTAAAATACCAATTTCGGCTTTCCAAACTTCTTCAATTAATATTTTAATTAAATTAAATCTTTAAATTTCAATAAAATCAATTCTTTTATATTTTTAAATAATACCACTTTAGTTAAAGATTTATTTCTTCCCTGTTACATTCAAAATCCTCTTTTCCATATTGGTTCGAATTAAGAAATTTCTTTATTTCTTTTACAATTCCTTATTTAATTTATTCGAATTCACTAGAATTATTTAACTTAAATTTTACTCTTTTATTTCTTTCCAAAATTCAATTCAATTGCTTTTGATAACTCATTATACTGGGAAATTCAATCCAACCAGATTATCCAATATAAATCATCACAGGATATCAAAAATCATATCACAGAATATTCGAACAAAATTAAATATTTTGAGGAATCCAATTGGATCCCTCCAACCTGTTTCCCTGCATCCACAGACGTTAGCACAATACCAATTCCACTTCGAGGTGGAATATCGTGGTATATGGGTTTTATAAAATATCATCCGCTATTATGCGGCGCATAGGGTCTCATCCGCTATATAATGCGGGAATATCAACTCCAATATATACATATGCCAATATATATATATTGGTATATACTACTATATATATACCATATCAAATCAATCCAATCATTCAATCCAAATATTTAAATTTATCCATTTAAATTAAAATTCAGCTGAGTGAGATTAACTCACCTTTATTTTAATTTGCAGTCCATTCCCATTCATTTCCATTCCAGCTGGTTCCATGATTTTGAACCTTGTATAAACAATTTGTGATTTATTAACATTCGAACTTATCGAAATTAAATTTTATTTATTTATTTAACTTAAATTATAAATTTTAATTCTAACCAATTCCCTTTTCAGATCCTTAGTAACCAAAATAAATTTAATAAACAGTTGAATAAGTTAACCATCTTAATATTTATTTTAATTGAAAGAGTGAGTGGAAATATATATATATATATAAGTATTTATTTTTTTCTTTCTTTTGAAATCACCTATATATATAAAATAACTAATGTAGATTCAAAAATCTAACTTGAATAAACTCTACAATATCGTCAAAATCCCTATATATCTATATATATTTTTATTGTTTACTGTAAATTTATAATTTATAATTTTTCCCTAATCTACATATATGTGTTCATCAATTTAAATTGGATTTGCTTAACTTTTACTGTATATGCACATATACGTATACTGAACTCAAAACAAAATAAGTTTAAACCTTACTGTATCACTCCAATGTCGACATGGTCTTGAACCACGAGATAGAAATCTCAGTGGTCTTGAGGTGATTCACGTTTCTACAGTCGATTCCCTTCGTCCCTCACGTCCTCGCCAATTCTTGCGAACGAGCCGCCTCGAATTCCCACGCACGCGCACTCGCCGTACGCCACCACGCGATATCCTACGCCTTTATCGATTCCACTCCATCCACCCCCTGCCCCGAGCTCACGAATCCCACGCGAATCCTACCCTCGAACAACTGCACCGGCTTCCTCCCAACTAGGTCGCGCGATAATGATTTGCGGAGGCCACTGAAGAACGAGCTTGACCCGAATTTAGTTTTGAATCGAATTGGATTTAAAGGGAAAGAGGAACGCAATTGATTTCTTCTTTTCATTTCCGGTGATTTCGCCTTAGAACGAGAAGAGGGATTTCTATTTGAATGATATAAAATTTTAGAACTATTTGATTTGTAGAGGGGAGGAAAGGAATGGGTCTCGTGAATCTCTGTTCGAAAGAAGGAAGGGGAAAGTATGAATTTAACTTCGGCCATTACTTTGAAATGAAAGGGGTAAGCTTTGCACGATTATTTCCATGATTTTAGGCGTATTTAACGGGAACACTGAGAGGAGAGAGAGTACGAGATTTTCATCTGATGTTCACCAAATACAAATTTAAATTTAAATTGAATTTAATTTAAATTTCAACGCGTTTACTTACCGTGTGCTCACATAACAACTCCGAAAAATACGAAATTTGAAATCTAATAATAATTCAATATTACGGACCCAATGGAACTGGTTTCGTCGAATTCCGAGACTGTGCCTTGGAAGGCTATTTTTAAAATTCATTTTAAATGATATAAAATTTCAAAACATAACAAACCATTTTTAAAGTTGATTCCAACACTTCTATCCACTTCAGTATTATCTATATAAACTTTATAAGTCTTCAAATTATTTTTAACAGGCTTAAAGCTCCAGATTCAATAATTTACCAATTTCGATAATTTAAATTCAACAATTACTTGTCTAATCAATAATGATATTTGAAATTAAAGTTAATAATTATCTTTTGAATATTTAAAATTAATTAAATATTCCAATTTCAAATGTACAAAAATTCCGGGTCGTCACACTTCTGGATAAAGGTGGTATCATGGTATGGAGCCCAGATACTTAACCTCTGTGGTTGCTGCAAAATTTATTTCTTTGTGGTTGTTGCGAATCGGGGATCCTCGGGAAGATCGGTGACGATCGGGGGATGGCATACGCGTGTCAGTAGTTACCTATTTTTGCAGAGGTAACCCGGCCTTGTGTTGGCAGAGATCCGGTTAGGTTCTCGGGTCGTCTATTCCAGGGACGTACCCATCGTGGAAAAGGAAGTTCCTTAGCCTGACCATTTGTTGGAAATCCAAAGAAACAATACGTGACTTGTACGGTTTTAGTTGTAGAACCTGCCATCTAATATGGCAGCTATAGCAAGCATACTATAATGGTACCTATGCTGGCTAAGATTTATATTCTACTTTCGAAATGTTTTCTACACTATGCACTAATAATAATATAAAAAAGAATTTGATTTTTGCGTAGTAAGCATCTTTGACTATCATAAGAAGAAATCTCCTCCAAGTCTGCGTTTGCATTGTGTGTGTGGCAGGAGGTCTTATGGTAGTTTCATTTTCCAAAAGCATTGCGAATTGACTTTAAAATTCTTCTGTTGTTTATTTTTAAGATAAATAACTGTTTTACGATCTCACACCAGTCACCATGACTGACTCGGAGTTTATTGTTTCCCTTCTAAACTCTGGGTGCCCACAAATTTTCCACACGGGCAGCCTAGAGTTATATTATCAGGATATTCTGGAGCTTTGGAGATAAGCTGGAGGACGAGACGTAGTATTTGTATCTGATAGTATTTATTCCGCTGTGTATTCTGTATGAGGACAAGTTTATATAACTGTCCATTGTTGTTTATTGACTCTGATGATATGATGTGATGTAATGTAATAACAGATATAGTTCTTTTGTTTTTAAATGATATTCATTTATCTATTATATATTGTTCCGCTGCGATATGTGAGATTCTGATATTGTTTCTGTTTCTGCTCTTGTTCTGTTGTTGTTCTTCTTTCTTTTTCTTCTATCTTCTTCTTCTACCTTTTTCTTCTTCTAAAACCCTCACTATTGGAATTTCCGGCGTTCGATTTCTCGACAGTCGATAAAGTGAGTATCGATGTCGAATTTTCGAAAGTTGAAAATTTCGGTATGTGACAAAGTGGTATCAGAGCATATGGTTAAGCGACAACCCTGCTCTGTGGAGTGTTACTCATTAGAGATAGAGTCAGCAGTACTCTAGGATGAGTTGAGTGTAATAATAGATATGAGCGCGTATTTGTTATTTAATATAAAATTGTTTTGTATTGTGATGATTGGTTTATTGAGTGGTATATGAACCTTCGTCGGCACAGTCTTGCAAAACTGTATCGAAGGGGTTTCTAAACACTTGAATAGAACAATTCGGCACAGTACTGTTTTAAATAGGGTAAATGAGATAATTTTACCCAAAACTATTTTTGGATATAAAAGAAAGGATTTTTCCATAAATTTCTATAGTATATGGTTGCATGGTTGTTAGAAGTGATAATATTAATCTATTATCATTGAAATTAAATGAGAAATTGAAATCGTAACTCCAAAGTTAAGAAATAAATCCATATACAAATGAAATTTAAGAATGTAAATTATAATTGTGACTTATAATTTAAAACGGAATTCCAGAGAAGTTTTGGAAATGTTTTGAAAAGAATTTGAAAATTTTGGAGATTTGGAAAGTTAAATCGTTTTTGATTTGAAAATGAATTTCAAGGGTTTTGAAAAGTATTTTGGAGAATTGAAAGCTCTAAACTCTTTTCGGTCGTTGGAAAATAATTCCGATGATGATCGCGACATCACCGGTGTTCATTTTCGGGTTTCCAAAAGAGGAATTGCTGCCAAATTGTTTTAAAAGGAAGTTGTTTGAAAAGTTGGGTTTTGTTTTAGAAATTCAAAGGATAATTTGAATTGTTTTCAAAAATGATTTTTGAAATGTTGAAAAAAAAACTCTGGAACGCTATATGGAAATGTTTATGAAATATTATGAAGTCGATAACTTGTAAAGTTTAAGTTTAAATAAAAATCTAACTTAAAAAAAATGAATTCATATATGAATAGAATTTGTGAATATGAAATATTAATGTGATATATAGTTTGAAATAAAGTTCCAGAAAAATATTTGAAGATAAAATTCATAAAGGAATGAAATTAGTAATATGAATGTACAAATGACTTTATAAATCAAATTGTAAATAAGTCGAAGACTTATAAAGTATTTGAAATTCGAATTGAAAATGGATAAAATTACGAATGAATAAATGAATTTGCAATAGAAAATGCAAGAAAATGAAATTTAATGTAAAAAAATTCATTTTGAATTGGTAAGTAAGACTGAATTGAATTTAGATTTGTGAAAACTGAAGTGAAGTATTAAACTAAGATTAGTAAGTAAAGCTAATTGAATATTGACCAAATAAATAAGGTTTGAATGAATTAAATTCGTATGAAATTTGAAATCCAGTTTAATGTAAGTGGTTATAAACCAAAATGGAAAATTGAAAATAAATTTTGGGAATGAACGAAAGACTAAAACTGGAATTGAAACTGAAGGTTGAAAACAAATTTGAATTTGTAAGTGGATTACAATTTGTGATAAATTAGTAAATGAAACTAATTTAAAATGATGCAGTTGTGAATGAAAGTTGATTGATAAAATTCAATATTCAGAAGTTAAATTGAATTGAAAAGGTAAATTGAATTCAAATGAATGTGAAATGTGAAATTGAATGATAATGGATATAACTTCAATAGTAAACTAGAAATGGTATAAGAAGTTGATATTGAAAATTTTGTAATAGAATTTGCAAAATGATTTGAATATGTGTAACTAGATATTATGGCTAGTAGGACATACAGGTGTTATAAAAGGAATTGGAATTGAATTGCAAAGATAAATTTGAATTGCTCGACAAAAAGGTAAGTATTTCAATTTGAATATGAGATTTGATGACTTATTTCTTTAGCCGCTTGGCTTTTTCTTTTTCTTTTTGAAATCTGAGAGTCCGTAGGGACGTTTTGTAGTCGTACCGTATTAGCCGCGCAAAGGAGACGCTGGCGAAATTTTTCGAAAATTTCGAGTGTTAGAAAATTTTTGAGAAATTTTTGAAAGTTTGAATTTGAATTTGAATTTTGAAGAAAAACAATATTGTTTGAAACTTTAATTGGAGTTGGAAAGTTAGTAAAAATGATAACGAATCTTTAGTAGAAAGATTTGTTTTGATGAATTGATAAAACTATTGAATTTGAGAAAAATAGTAGACGAGTTAAGGACTTTTTTTTTTCCTAACTTGTAATTTCGGGACGAAATTCTTTTAAGGAGGGAAGTCTGTAACGACCCAGAATTTTGAACAAATTAAATTGAGAATATTTAATTAATTTTAAATATTTGAACGATGATTTAATTTGAATCCCGAATATAACTCTGAATTTTACGATTTAATTATAAAATTTAATCTATTGAACTGGATAAAAAATTTGAATCTTCAGTTTTGAGCCGATTAAAAATATTTCAAAGGCTTAGGAAATTTATATTGATAATTCTGAAGGTAATAGAACTTTCAGAATTGAATTTGAAACTGTTATGTTCAGTTTTGAATTTTATTGTTCGAACCGATATTTGAAAATAGCGTTCCGAGACGCAGTCTCGGAATTCGACGAAACCAGTTCCATTGGGTCCGTAATATTGAATTATTGTCGGATTTCCAATTTCGTATTTATCGGAGTTGTTATGGGAGCACACGATAGTTAAACGCATTGGAATTTAATCAAAGTCAATTTAAATTTAAAATTTAAATTTTTGGTCAACGACACCACGTTATTTCCTTTGATCACGCCAGGAATCAAGGAACAATATCGTGTAAAGCATGACTGTGCTCGTTTGAAATACTCCTCCCCCTCACTTCGATTCACAGAAGAAAATAAAAAAAAATGGCCGTAGCCTCTTCCTTAAAATCAAAGAAAAAAAAAAGTGGCCGCGACATTTAAATCGAAAGAGGGATGCGAGTTCGTCGCGTTCGATTTCTGGGGGAGCTTTGCGTCATTCAATCGAGCTCGAGCTCGAAGTTGCGTTCGATAAAGCAGGGGCAGCGCGTGATCGAAGAAGGAGGCGCGAGGCCGAGGACAGCGAGTGCGGCGGCGTTCGCCTACGCGTGGAGTCGCGCGATGGTTAGGGCTTGGGAGGCTCGAGAGGTACGGCGGTCGAAGGTCTGGAAAACTTGCGATGGATTTGGGCGAACTCGAGCTCGCAACGGATTTGGGCACGGCGTGTAACGACCACGACTTTCTCTCCATAGAAAGTCGTATCGCTAATAAGAAAGAAAGGGGTAGAAAATAGAAAAGAAGAGAAGAAAGAAAGAAACAACAGCAACAATCTCACAGCGGAACGAATAAATTATATTAATAACATAAACTATTACATAGTATACAACACTTTACAGAGTTACACAGTATATACATCACTTACTAGACAGTTATAAACATCTGTCTAGACATTACAACTCAATACACTACAGAGATACAGACACAGCGGAACTACTATATATATCTACAACGCTGAAGCCTCCTGCTCCATTGCTCCTCCACAATTCGTCAAAGCTAAACCTGAATCCCTTGGCTACTCGTAAAAATTTGAGTACCCAAGAGTTTATAAAACAGAAATAAACAACTTGGGTCAGACATGGGTCTGGTGTGAGTAAACGGGTTAAAATTGCTTAACTTCAAAACCTTTTGAAAGAAAAGGTATCACGTAAGACTCCCCACAAATAAACATGGGTAAGTTTTTACCTTACGCTAACCAAAACATTTGATAGGAAATCTGATTGTATTATAATAGGGTCTAGGGTTTTCAAGTAAAATACAGAAATAGCTGAAATGCTTACATCTCACATTCCAACATAGTTGGGCACAACTAATACGTACGGCACTTATTGGAGTTTGGATTCCATACAATGGCAGGGCTACTGGGGTACCGCCCGTCACAGTACGTGGCCTAGATCACCGTACCGAGGATCACTCCCAATCCCCTGCAACACAAGGTCGGAACATCCCTTACTGGATAATTCCTGCACAAGATACCTCACGGTTGGGATCAGCAACCGCACCACTAAGCCGAAATAAAAAGGGACATCTAGACAGAGGTAACCTTGTCCTACTTGGGTGCTACCCACTAACCTTGCTGCACCTCCCCTGTTTTAGCCATTCCCGGTTGATGAGGCTTGAGGTCACGATTACCTTAGAAAAGAACACATCACTTAGAATGCTCATCGTCCACCTGACGATGTTCTGAAAGCATTCAATCCATACAAGTTCGTTCCGGGTTCGAACGAAACCGAAGGCATTATCTCGTTACACTCGTTTTGGAATCACCCTCAGAGTTAACGACAATAACCCTTGCACTCTGAATCTTCATCTTCACTTGATTCACGACCTATCGTTAATTTGGATCGATGTGGTATTCGGGTCTCCAGACCTGGAAATCCGGTATACGGAAACCCGATCCCGGTCTCATCGAAATCCAAAGCGTATCTTTTAAGGCCAAGTTGTTTTAAAGGTTAAAACAATTTAATTTATTATCTTTATACACAAAGAAAGATAATTTACAACAGATAATCAACATTATCAGATAATCCATACAATTCAACTAACATCCATATCATACAGCATATATCTCATCAGAGATATCAATCAATGCCAAGTATTCAATACTATCACTCATTCATAAGTAATGATTTATATCATCTCTAATTAATTTAAAGTGAATTAAATTAATTACTTCATTTTATAAATCCTGCTTACTTAACCATTAATTAATTACAATTTAATTAATTAATTATCCTTTAATTATTCATTTCAATTAATTATCCTTGATTAATTATCCTTTAATTACATTCAAGTAATTAGCCTTTAAATTAATTTCACAAATTAATTATCCTTAATCAAATATAGTAATTAACCTTTAATTACTCTATAAACTAATTAACTATAATTAATTACATTAATCCTTAATTAATTACATTAATTAATTACTCTTTAATTACTTATTATTGATTAATTAATCTTAATTAATCAAACTTTAATTACATCATTAATTATATTAATTAATGATCCTTAATTACTTCTTTTAATTAATTACTTCATTTAAATTAATTACATTAAGTAATTATTCTTTAGTTAATTATAGAAATCAATTAACTATTAATCACTTTCCTTTAATTAATTAAACCTTAATTAATTATCCTATTTAAAATTAATTACATTTAATAATTAATCTTAAATTAAACCACATTTATTAATCACCTTTGATTAATCTCATTTAGTAATTAACTTCCCTTAATTACTTTCACTAACTAAATTAATTACTTCCTTTAATTATCCTTAATTAATCCCTTGATTAATTACAAAAAGTAATTAAACTCAAATTACTTCTATTCTTAAATCATCTTCCATTAATTACATCCAGTAATTACCGTTAATTACTTTACTAAGTAATTACAAATCCATTACTTAATCACATTAATTAATTAGTCTTATTTAATCATATTTATTAATTAACTTTAATTAATCACATTAATTAATTATCTATGTAATTAATTCTTAATTACCTTTCATTAATTATTTCCATAAAGTAATTATCTTTTTTTTATTAATTGCATTTAGTAATTACAAATTAATTACTTACACTAAGTAATTTACTTAATTAATTACATTTAAGTAATTAATCCAATTCAAAGTTTATCCTTGATTAATTAATCAATTAATTAATTATCTAAATTTAATTACAATAATTAATTATTTCTAATCACTAGTTAATGATCCCATCATTAACTACCCATTAATTTCCCATTAATTACTTACCCTAAGTAACTATCTTTAATTAATCTCATCATTAATTTATTATACCAATAAATTTTATTAGGTGATAATTCTTTTAATTAATTTACTAATTAATTATCACAACTTTAACTAATTTTAAAGATAAATTCTTTATCTTTATTAAATTCTTAATTACATCATTAAATTTCCATTTGAAAACATTTTTCAAATTAATTAATTGAAAGATTTGAAAACAATTTGCAAAACAATTATATAATTGAAATTATATAATTTTCTTTAACCCAAAACAATGTAAACTTTAAAATTTTTAAAACTTAAATAAACATTCTTTTAAAAACATTTCACTTTAAATTCACTTTAAAACTTAGTTAAACACTTTGCCTTTTTATACAACTGTTCAACTTTTACTTACTTTTTTACAAAAAATCTTAAACCCAGGCTCGAAATACTCACCCGAGCCCTACCCTCAAACACCCCGAGTCATCCCCGAGTCTTCCACCAACTTCATCTGCTTCGAGAAAATTACCCATTCGCACGCGACCAAACCCGAGTTTCCCAGCCTTCAGATACGACGTGCACGCGGTGCACTTGCACCAACGCCTCCGACCTCTGGTGATCGTCGCGACCACCTTCGACAACCACTCGAACTCACTCGACCCCAAACAAGAACCCAGAAACTTCGAACGACAGTGAACTCGAAATCGAACCCATCGTTCAAAAATCTGAAACCCACCATCATCGGAAAACCATTCCTTCCTGTCGATCCTGACATCGATGAACCTCGCCGTCCACACTCGAGCTTCGTCTCGAACCCCAGCATCATTTACCCCTATTGCGATCAGCACCGGTACCTTCACGGCGCACCACGATCCCAATTTCCGACCTCGCTTTCAAACTAGACTAAAACCCTAGTTTAACTTTGATCACCATCCACAGTGATCAAGAATTTAATCAAACATTTTTCCTAAACGCACCGACCTCCCAGCAACCTATTGCTACGATCCCGGGGTCCAGCATCTTGTCGATCGTCAAAATTTGCACAAAAACTCGAATCCGTTCACCCTCGCATTTCTCAGTGAATACTCACTTGAAAATTTGGATTTCACTTTTAAAAATCATAATTTTCAAAAACGTTTCAATTGATATATTTAAAATCAGAAATCATGATGGATGAAATATCAGTTTACATTGGTATTGCCTGTTCTTTCAAATTTCCAGAAAAAGTTTTAATCTAATTTACTTAAATTTAATTTTTAAAACTTAAATCATGATCCTACAAACATATTTTACTTAGATCTCGAAGCCTAAAACTGATTCGAGAAAGAGCTTTTAATTTCTGAAACAGGTTTTATAACATGTATTCTTAAAACAGAGAGATATACTGGATCAACAGACATGCACAGCCATATCTCAAACAAATCAAATGTTTATACATATATTCACAGCCAAACATTCAAGTAATCATTTTATACTATATTTCCACAAACTTTCATCACATGCAGCAAGTTTAACCACAGAATTTTTAACTGTTTTTAAATTAAAAGTTTACTCACCAGTTTAAAAATGAAGAACAGAGCCTTCTTTTGTTTTGGAAACAGCTTTTGAAACTTTTAAAATTTGAATTGCTGAAGCTGCTTGAGTTAAAAACTTGAATTGCTTCTTTGTTTTAGACTGGAATGCTTGTTGTTTTAAAAACTTGGGTTGCTTGTCTCAGATTTGAAGAATGTAGACTTTGATTCAGGTTGAAGAGAACTTGCAGGCTTTTGATTTTACATTTCTGTTTTGAAGAGTTTCTTACTTTATTTGTTTTGAACTGAAGTTTTCTTAACTTTGAAGAGAATAGGAAAAAAAATATGAAGAGAATGAAGTATATGTTTATATAAACTGAAATTATCTAAAAATAAAAATAAAAGAAAAACAAGATTAAATGACACTTGTCATTAGCCCTTACTCATTATTTAACACTTGTTTAAATGACGTCTTAGGAAATTAACACTTGTCTTTTAAGTATTTATTCATATTTATATTTATTTTTAAATGTAAATAAAATGCCTTTTCTTATTATTTAAACACTTATCTATATATATTACTTTTTAAAGAGATACAAAAGCTAATTATATTTATAAATAAAAGTTTATACAAATATTATAATATCCAACAATTTAAATATTTATTCTTTTGAACTTCAAAACTTAAATTCAAATTCAAATTAAATTAAATCCTAAGATTCAATTTAAAAGTTAAGTTATATATATTTACATACACTATTTATTCCATTTAAAATAACAATTCCTTTTAGCATTAAAATTCATACATATTAAAAATAATACATTATACTTGTTATTTGAAAATAACATATTTTATAATTTAAACAAGAGATTATATTATCAAGAAATATTTAAAAGAAATAAAACAAACCAATTTTTGTAAATCTTATTTATTTAAACTTAAGTTAAAAATATCTTAAACCAATTAAAATATTTACCTGAAGTATTTTAAAACTATAAAATTACTTATTTAAATATCTTTGAAAAGTCCAGATTAAATTAAATCTAAATTTCCAATTTACCAAAGCTTCTATTAAAATATATACAAATAAATATATATATATTCAAATAGAAAATATCTTATTAGATTTTAAAAGATAAAATCATCAATTAATATTAATTTAATCAGATTATTAAATTAAATTCAAATCTTATTATCAAAGATTATCCATATCAATTTAATTATTAAACAGATTATTAAATTGATATTGTCAAAATTTCCGGGATATTACATTCCTCCCCCCTTAAAATAATTTCGTCCCCGAAATTTAAACAAAGGTAATTTAATAATCTTATTAAAGATTTAAATTCAAAACACAAGCATCTACTATCATCCATATGCTAGCAACCATAGCAACCAATTCATCCAATCAAACAATTCTAACTATCTAGACTAAATTCTAGATAAAATTCATCGAGTTTCCCCAAGTATATATATATACCGGGATACTCGCTCTACAAACAATCTAAACTACTAAGCTATAGATCTCCTACTCATCTAGATCTACAGAACTAAACAGACTATCAGACTACAGACGAGTCTGACTCAACTACCAAACTTCTAGAACTGCTGATTCTAAAACCAGAGATAGATCAAATACGTACTCCTTCAGAGATACGTAAAACACAATGAATTCCAATTATCCAAACTGACCATTCAGTTCCGAAGTCCAAATACTTATCCAAATCAGAACTCAGACGAGATCCAAACACAACTCTACTCCACAATTCAGTAGATTCCAAACTTACTTCTCCCATCCAGAGATACACTCCAAACTGCTTTCGCTGCTCAACTCTGATATGAGGTAGGACACAAGCACAGACTGGACAACTCATTTCTAGAAATAAGGTTCACTGATCCATAAATAAAACTTAGATACTCCAGCAAAACTTGAGTTGCTTCGCCAACTCCATCTCTAGGAAACATCCTTCAACTAGACTGAACCATCGGTATCACTCCTAGAATCCAGTCGATAAGAAAACTCAATCTCTAATGCCGACAAATTTCTGACTTCCCTAAAGATATCCAGAAAAATTCTGACAACCCAAGAGAACACTCAGACAATCGCAAGTCACTTTTGCGATCAACCCAGCCAAAATGCAAAGAAACTGTTCTCTTTTTACCAATCATAACAGCTTACACTTAATTATCCAATCCATCGAAGAAATGGATCCACTCTGCTGCTTCTGAACTTCACCTTCAGAAAAACTGCTTATCCAGAAAACTTCCTGCCAATGCACAGAACACTCCGAGCTGCACTGCTGACACTGATGCCAAGGACTTCCTATTCCAAAGATCTTCGAGAAATTCGAACTCCAAACCAAACAGAAACACCGTGCTGAACTCAGCCACAATACCAAAGCATACACACTTCCTTAATCTTGTTCCAAAGAAAACATCTTCGGGAACATCCATCGTCACTGTATCTCATCATACAGCTACTATTACCTGAGGTATCAAGGTACCATCACACATTTCTGCCTACCCGACAGATCCAACTCTACTCATCCATACTTCAAAGATAAACTCCGAACCATTACAGTTTCCTTCGGAGATCGATGAAATCCTTCACCACAGCAAAGCTTACTCGAGACGGTATTGGGTCTACAGTCTCGACAGATACACTTCCAACCTCAACACTCAGACTCCAACCATTGGTAGTCGTGTTACACACACCACTACCCTATCTACCTTTATATCCTATATTGGAAAACCTGTATGGGTAACCCAACAAATAGGTAGAATAGATATATATATTTAAAATGATACTTTTTATATAGAAATTATTTCTGGGTAAAATTATTTCATTTACCTCTTTAAAACAATATTGTGTTTGTTGGCCTGGTCAAGTGTTTAGAGATCCCTATCAATAACGTTAGCTACTCGTATTGACCAGAATCCATATACCACTCAACCGATCAATTAACACAATATAAAACCATTTTTATATAACTAACAATTACGCGCTCTCAAGATAGACACCACTTCAGAGCCTAGGTATTCACTCAACCTACTGCTCTGATACCACTGTAACGACCACGACTTTCTCTCCATAGAAAGTCGTATCGCTAATAAGAAAGAAAGGGGTAGAAAATAGAAAAGAAGAGAAGAAAGAAAGAAACAACAACAACAATCTCACAGCGGAACGAATAAATTATATTAATAACATAAACTATTACATAGTATACAACACTTTACAGAGTTACACAGTATATACATCACTTACTAGACAGTTATAAACATCTGTCTAGACATTACAACTCAATACACTACAGAGATACAGACACAGCGGAACTACTATATATATCTACAACGCTGAAGCCTCCTGCTCCATTGCTCCTCCACAATTCGTCAAAGCTAAACCTGAATCCCTTGGCTACTCGTAAAAATTTGAGTACCCAAGAGTTTATAAAACAGAAATAAACAACTTGGGTCAGACATGGGTCTGGTGTGAGTAAACGGGTTAAAATTGCTTAACTTCAAAACCTTTTGAAAGAAAAGGTATCACGTAAGACTCCCCACAAATAAACATGGGTAAGTTTTTACCTTACGCTAACCAAAACATTTGATAGGAAATCTGATTGTATTATAATAGGGTCTAGGGTTTTCAAGTAAAATACAGAAATAGCTGAAATGCTTACATCTCACATTCCAACATAGTTGGGCACAACTAATACGTACGACACTTATTGGAGTTTGGATTCCATACAATGGCAGGGCTACTGGGGTACCGCCCGTCACAGTACGTGGCCTAGATCACCGTACCGAGGATCACTCCCA
Source organism: Allium fistulosum (assembly GCA_030737815.1). Lineage (NCBI taxonomy): Eukaryota > Viridiplantae > Streptophyta > Magnoliopsida > Asparagales > Amaryllidaceae > Allium > Allium fistulosum. Next base: position 1,143,534,877 of record CM060902.1, read on the forward strand.
ATCCCCTGCAACACAAGGTCGGAACATCCCTTACTGGAGAATTCCCGCACAAGATACCTCACGGTTGGGATCAGCAACCGCACCACTAAGCCGAAATAAAAAGGGACATCTAGACAGAGGTAACCTTGTCCTACTTGGGTGCTACCCACTAACCTTGCTGCACCTCCCCTGTTTTAGCCATTCCCAGTTGATGAGGCTTGAGGTCACGATTACCTTAGAAAAGAACACATCACTTAGAATGCTCATCGTCCACCTGACGATGTTCTGAAAGCATTCAATCCATACAAGTTCGTTCCGGGTTCGAACGAAACCGAAGGCATTATCTCGTTACACTCGTTTTGGAATCACCCTCAGAGTTAACGACAATAACCCTTGCACTCTGAATCTTCATCTTCACTTGATTCACGACCTATCGTTAATTTGGATCGATGTGGTATTCGGGTCTCCAGACCTGGAAATCCGGTATACGGAAACCCGATCCCGGTCTCATCGAAATCCAAAGCGTATCTTTTAAGGCCAAGTTGTTTTAAAGGTTAAAACAATTTAATTCATTATCTTTATACACAAAGAAAGATAATTTACAACAGATAATCAACATTATCAGATAATCCATACAATTCAACTAACATCCATATCATACAGCATATATCTCATCAGAGATATCAATCAATGCCAAGTATTCAATACTATCACTCATTCATAAGTAATGATTTATATCATCTCTAATTAATTTAAGTGAATTAAATTAATTACTTCATTTTATAAATCCTGCTTACTTAACCATTAATTAATTACAATTTAATTAATTAATTATCCTTTAATTATTCATTTCAATTAATTATCCTTGATTAATTATCCTTTAATTACATTCAAGTAATTAGCCTTTAAATTAATTTCACAAATTAATTATCCTTAATCAAATATAGTAATTAACCTTTAATTACTCTATAAACTAATTAACTATAATTAATTACATTAATCCTTAATTAATTACATTAATTAATTACTCTTTAATTACTTATTATTGATTAATTAATCTTAATTAATCAAACTTTAATTACATCATTAATTATATTAATTAATGATCCTTAATTACTTCTTTTAATTAATTACTTCATTTAAATTAATTACATTAAGTAATTATTCTTTAGTTAATTATAGAAATCAATTAACTATTAATCACTTTCCTTTAATTAATTAAACCTTAATTAATTATCCTATTTAAAATTAATTACATTTAATAATTAATCTTAAATTAAACCACATTTATTAATCACCTTTGATTAATCTCATTTAGTAATTAACTTCCCTTAATTACTTTCACTAACTAAATTAATTACTTCCTTTGATTATCCTTAATTAATCCCTTGATTAATTACAAAAAGTAATTAAACTCAAATTACTTCTATTCTTAAATCATCTTCCATTAATTACATCCAGTAATTACCATTAATTACTTTACTAAGTAATTACAAATCCATTACTTAATCACATTAATTAATTAGTCTTATTTAATCATATTTATTAATTAACTTTAATTAATCACATTAATTAATTATCTATGTAATTAATTCTTAATTACCTTTCATTAATTATTTCCATAAAGTAATTATCTTTTTTTATTAATTGCATTTAGTAATTACAAATTAATTACTTACACTAAGTAATTTACTTAATTAATTACATTTAAGTAATTAATCCAATTCAAAGTTTATCCTTGATTAATTAATCAATTAATTAATTATTTAAATTTAATTACAATAATTAATTATTTCTAATCACTAGTTAATGATCCTGTAACAACCCGCATATCTATCGATTCTATATTTAAATATTTTATTTAAATATTTTATCGTTAGTCGGATGTTAGTCCGAAAAGCTACTTTTTGCATACGGTCAAATTAGGACTCGAGACCACCCCCATTGAGTTCAAAATGACGTTTGCGATCTTTTTGAGTGTAAACTTCGATATGTTTGGAGATAGTGAAATTTTCGTCACTTTTCCCGCTTGAGACTTTGGTTTGGACTGCATTAACTCAGCCCAACCCCCTCTTCTCTTCATCACTTCATCAAATACTTCAAGCTTCTTCAAAAAAATGGTGGAGGGAAAGAGAAATTAAAACTCCCAACTCAAATTCTATTGCAAATCCGAGATTCAACATCAAATTCAAGTAGAAGATTGTGGATTCAAGCTTTGGATTGCTTCCCCTTGCTTTCAATCTTCATCTTCATCAATTTCGTGGAAAAGGTGAGATTTTTGATCTCACATCTTGCCTATAATCGTCATTGGACTGTTGGGAATGATTCCTCATCACTTTAGCATGTTTGTTGCATTTGGTTTGGATTGGATTGGCGAAAAATTCCAAATTTTAGTGATTTTGGTGAAAAAACTGCTACTAGGTCGTTCTGGCCATTTTTAGCTCGTTCGGAGTTAGGTCGTCCATCCATAGGTCGTAGGTCGCCTGCGAGTTAAGTCTTAGGTCACCTGCGAGTTAAGTCTTAGGTCACCTGCGAGTTAAGTCTTAGGTCACCTGCGAGTTAAGTCTTAGGTCGTCGTCGACCTATAAATCCCAGGCAAAAACTTAGGTCGTCGCCGACCTATAAATCCCAGGCAAAAACTTAGGTCGCTGCCGACCTATAAATCCCAGGCAAAAACTTAGGTCGCTGCCGACCTATAAATCCCAGGCAAAATCTTAGGTCGTTGCCGACCTAAAATCCCCAGGCAAAACGTTAGGTCGTTGCCGACCTAAAATCCCCAGGCAAAACGTTAGGTCGTTGCCGACCTATAATCTCCAGGCAAAGTTAAGTCGCTCGAACTTTGTTAAGTCTTAGGTCGTTGCCGACCTATAATTCCCAGGCAAGATGTTAAGTCGTTCGCGAGTTAAACCTTATGTCTTAGGTCGTTGCCGACCTATAATCCCCAGGCCAAGTTAAGTCGTTCGCGAGTTAAACCTTATGTCTTAGGTCGTTGCCGACCTATAATCCCCAGGCCAAGTTAAGTCGTTCGCGAGTTAAACCTTAAGTCGTAGGTCGTCTCCGACTTATCCCCCAGTTAAGTCGTTCAAGTTAGGTCGTCGCCGACCTTACACTTGGTCTTTTGAGTTCGCGAATTCCTTAGGTCGTATGACCTATTTTTCCTTAGGTCGCTGGACCGCTTGCCTTCACTAGGTCGAACCCCGAATTACTCTGCGTAGGCAATCTTATCTGACAAAGCATTTATCAGAATTTCTACTTTGATGGTTTTGGGATTGACTTCTTTGGACTTTACTCACGTCTTCGAACGTGAATTGATTTGTTTCTACAATCGTTTTAATGACTTGTCATTTTAAAGATATATGAAGGTTTCAATACTAATAGTAAATATCAAAACTCTTTCATCAAAGCGATTTCAACACTATTTTAAGTATCAAAAGTTCGTTTTCTCAAACCGATTTTCAATCTACTAGTATATACAAGCCTTTACTTCACTCGAATGAGAAATCGACTTAAACGACTTAGTAAAACGAGTGGTATGAAACGCTTGCGTTCACTTCGTCGGTTAGCTCTTGGACTTGTTCGATTGAACCCTTTTTGTGACAATTTCCTAGTGAAGATTTACAGCTTGTTCGTAAATATTTAAGTTAAGCAAGTGGTTATGGGACATGAAGCTAAACTCATATATTTACTAGCTTGGTGTGATTGACACTTCCTTATGATCATGACGATCATTTTTGTGATTTAGACTAGCGATTGAGCGATGTCTCTTTGTCTACGTGGGAGACTATACCCCGATTATGTGATGTTTCGCCATCACATTTCCTACGGTCTTCGGGCCATTCCTGTGTGAAAATTTAATGGATAGCTTCCATGAGATAACTTCTCGTCATGTGTTTACGCGTAGGTGAGTTTTCATGCTCCCATTCATGTGTTAGGCCTCCCCCCTTTTTATGTGTTTTCTGGATTTCTGATGATGATTTCTGGAATTTTGTGCTTCACCAATTTTCATGATTTTCATTGATATGATATCAGTTTTTGTGCATTGGTGAATTCATGTGTTATTGACTTGTTATGAATACAAGTTTAGGGTATGAAACCCTACCTTATCTTTGAGAAGATTCTTGTGATATTGATTAATCTTTTGTTGATTATCATTTACATACTTATAGTAGTATGTCGCTATGGTTATTACATGTTCATGTCATGCCTTTTACTGTATACCATATCATCTGATATTTATAGTTAGACTGATCCGTTTATTATTTTCTTATAAATAATACTCGGGTCAGACCGAGATGTTACAGGTGCTTCTGCTTGACTTCTCTTCAGGATTATTCTGACTTTTGGCTAACTACTTAGATTAGTAGTTTTTGGATGTACACCTTTGAGATATAGACTCTATGTTGTGTACTTATTCTTTTGTATAGCACGTGATGCTATTCTTTTGTATTATCGTGGATCTTTCTGACCACTACTCTGATGTACACTTTCATGTGTTATATATTTATTCATATCTTCTTCCGCCTTTGTGATATGGATGTCTGTGACTGATTTATGTTATGATTATTTCTATGTTTGTTTTCCGAAGATTATATATAGCCACCGTGTGATAGCTTTGTGTTTGTACCGGTATGTCGGATTTCCTCCTTAAAAGATATGCACTCTATTCTATCTGACGTATCGGTGCTCGCACAAAGAAGTTACATGGATGGTCGCTCCTCCACAGCCTTATTCTCCGCGCTAATTGACAGCACTACATCGTAGTGTTCTTGGTTAGCTTGGGTATAGAGGTGGGGCGTCACAGATCCCATCATTAACTACCCATTAATTTCCCATTAATTACTTACCCTAAGTAATTATCTTTAATTAATCTCATCATTAATTTATTATACCAATAAATTTTATTAGGTGATAATTCTTTTAATTAATTTACTAATTAATTATCACAACTTTAACTAATTTTAAAGATAAATTCTTTATCTTTATTAAATTCTTAATTACATCATTAAATTTCCATTTGAAAACATTTTTCAAATTAATTAATTGAAAGATTTGAAAACATTTTGCAAAACAATTATATAATTGAAATTATATAATTTTCTTTAACCCAAAACAATGTAAACTTTAAAATTTTTAAAACTTAAATAAACATTCTTTTAAAAACATTTCACTTTAAATTCACTTTAAAACTTAGTTAAACACTTTGCCTTTTTATACAACTGTTCAACTTTTACTTACTTTTTTACAAAAAATCTTAAACCCAGGCTCGAAATACTCACCCGAGCCCTACCCTCAAACACCCCGAGTCATCCCCGAGTCTTCCACCAACTTCATCTGCTTCGAGAAAATTACCCATTCGCACGCGACCAAACCCGAGTTTCCCAGCCTTCAGATACGACGTGCACGCGGTGCACTTGCACCAACGCCTCCGACCTCTGGTGATCGTCGCGACCACCTTCGACAACCACTCGAACTCACTCGACCCCAAACAAGAACCCAGAAACTTCGAACGACAGTGAACTCGAAATCGAACCCATCGTTCAAAAATCTGAAACCCACCATCATCGGAAAACCATTCCTTCCTGTCGATCCTGACATCGATGAACCTCGCCGTCCACACTCGAGCTTCGTCTCGAACCCCAGCATCATTTACCCCTATTGCGATCAGCTCCGGTACCTTCACGGCGCACCACGATCCCAATTTCCGACCTCGCTTTCAAACTAGACTAAAACCCTAGTTTAACTTTGATCACCATCCACAGTGATCAAGAATTTAATCAAACATTTTTCCTAAACGCACCGACCTCCCAGCAACCTATTGCTACGATCCCGGGGTCCAGCATCTTGTCGATCGTCAAAATTTGCACAAAAACTCGAATCCGTTCACCCTCGCATTTCTCAGTGAATACTCACTTGAAAATTTGGATTTCACTTTTAAAAATCATAATTTTCAAAAACGTTTCAATTGATATATTTAAAATCAGAAATCATGATGGATGAAATATCAGTTTACATTGGTTTTGCCTGTTCTTTCAAATTTCCAGAAAAAGCTTTAATCTAATTTACTTAAATTTAATTTTTAAAACTTAAATCATGATCCTACAAACATATTTTACTTAGATCTCGAAGCCTAAAACTGATTCGAGAAAGAGCTTTTAATTTCTGAAACAGGTTTTATAACATGTATTCTTAAAACAGAGAGATATACTGGATCAACAGACATGCACAGCCATATCTCAAACAAATCAAATGTTTATACATATATTCACAGCCAAACATTCAAGTAATCATTTTATACTATATTTCCACAAACTTTCATCACATGCAGCAAGTTTAACCACTGAATTTTTAACTGTTTTTAAATTAAAAGTTTACTCACCAGTTTAAAAATGAAGAACAGAGCCTTCTTTTGTTTTGGAAACAGCTTTTGAAACTTTTAAAATTTGAATTGCTGAAGCTGCTTGAGTTAAAAACTTGAATTGCTTCTTTGTTTTAGACTGGAATGCTTGTTGTTTTAAAAACTTGGGTTGCTTGTCTCAGATTTGAAGAATGTAGACTTTGATTCAGGTTGAAGAGAACTTGCAGGCTTTTGATTTTACATTTCTGTTTTGAAGAGTTTCTTACTTTATTTGTTTTGAACTGAAGTTTTCTTAACTTTGAAGAGAATAGGAAAAAAAATATGAAGAGAATGAAGTATATGTTTATATAAACTGAAATTATCTAAAAATAAAAATAAAAGAAAAACAAGATTAAATGACACTTGTCATTAGCCCTTACTCATTATTTAACACTTGTTTAAATGAGGTCTTAGGAAATTAACACTTGTCTTTTAAGTATTTATTCATATTTATATTTATTTTTAAATGTAAATAAAATGCCTTTTCTTATTATTTAAACACTTATCTATATATATTACTTTTTAAAGAGATACAAAAGCTAATTATATTTATAAATAAAAGTTTATACAAATATTATAATATCCAACAATTTAAATATTTATTCTTTTGAACTTCAAAACTTAAATTCAAATTCAAATTAAATTAAATCCTAAGATTCAATTTAAAAGTTAAGTTATATATATTTACATACACTATTTATTCCATTTAAAATAACAATTCCTTTTAGCATTAAAATTCATACATATTAAAAATAATACATTATACTTGTTATTTGAAAATAACATATTTTATAATTTAAACAAGAGATTATATTATCAAGAAATATTTAAAAGAAATAAAACAAACCAATTTTTGTAAATCTTATTTATTTAAACTTAAGTTAAAAATATCTTAAACCAATTAAAATATTTAACTGAAGTATTTTAAAACTATAAAATTACTTATTTAAATATCTTTGAAAAGTCCAGATTAAATTAAATCTAAATTTCCAATTTACCAAAGCTTCTATTAAAATATATACAAATAAATATATATATATTCAAATAGAAAATATCTTATTAGATTTTAAAAGATAAAATCATCAATTAATATTAATTTAATCAGATTATTAAATTAAATTCAAATCTTATTATCAAAGATTATCCATATCAATTTAATTATTAAACAGATTATTAAATTGATATTGTCAAAATTTCCGGGATATTACACGGCGATTCGCGAACGTCAGGTTGGAGGGGTCCTTGGCGGTGATGTTTAGGGCGACTGGAAGGGATGTTCGCGAGATGGAGGTTGCGGGTGCCAGTGTTTGGGATGTACGCAATGGCGATATCGCGACTGGGCGCTCAAGCTCGTGGTCGAGGCAGCGGCGACGTGACTTTGGGAAGCGCGAGTTTGAAGGGGCGATGGAAGACGTGGGAGGAAATCTGGTGATGTTGATTTTGGGTTGAATTCGACAGTAAGGTATACAAAAGATTATTCTTTGATTTTAAAATTTTAATATGCATATAAATTTTTACAGTAAAGAAAAAATAATTTATTTAAGGAAATTGGATATATACAGTAAGTTTGTAAGACGTTGATTTACATATGTGTATGTATATATATATGTATATATATATATATTATACAATAAAGGAAAGTTATTTTGAAAATAAGGTGCTTAGTTAAACAAATTTATTTAAAAGAAATTGGTTAACAATAAAATCATTGGGGAATTAAAATTACCAAGCGGAAAATTTATTATTCGATTATTTCGAATATTAATAAAACTGTATAATTGTTTATACCAGGTTAAAATCGAGAAAACAAAACTGAAATGGAAATTGGATGGCAAATTAAAAAGCTAAGGTGAGATCTTCTCACTCGAAAATTGAATGTGGAATTTTTGCAGTTATTGATTTGATTGATTGCTATTTGATGTGATATTAGATATTATAGGATATATCTATATATATAGCAATATATACATATTGGCATATGTATATATTGGATTGATGATTTCCCGCCTCGTATAGCGGATGAGACCCTATTGCGCCGTTAGTAAGCGGATTTTTATAAAACCCATATACCGCGATAATTCCGTACTGGAGCGGAATTGGTATTGTGCTAACGTCTTTGGATGCAGGGAAACAGGTTGGAGGGATCCAACTGGATTCCTCAACAGTATTTATTTATTTATAAATATTGTGATGTATATTCTGTTATCATATGTTGATATATGATGTTTTGAATGTGTGATGGACTAATTGATGCTGTTGCATCATCGGATTCAGTTTTGAAGTTTAAAATAACATTTTAAAAAGGGTTTTTAAAGTGATCTTGTTAAAATAAACATTTTATTTGATCTTTGAGTTGATTTATTTCAAATAAATAAACGCCTACAATTTATAATTATAAAATGTGAAGATATGAATTTATAATTATAAAATGTGAAGATATGAATTTATAATTATAAAATGTGAAGATATGAATTTATAATTATAAAATGTGAAGATATGAATTTATAATTATGAAATGTGAAGATACGAAATTTATGGATTGATTAAATTTGAAGTTATAAAATGTGAATAAAATTGTGGAATAAAAGATTTATAAGAAAATTAACTTATAAACTTGACTTTTTGCCCTTAGATGGAATATAAATAGAACTTGCTAATAAAAAATGATTTTTGAAGCTGAAATTGTTATGAAGTGTAAAAAAGAAATTTATAAAAGTTGTTTTATAAATCTAAAATCAATTGAATTTTGATAAATGGATTATAGAAGGTTATTTAAGAAGATTTATAAATCAAAGTTGTTATAAGAGAGAAATAGAATTTATAAACGTTGTTTTATAAATTCAAAATCAATTGAATTTGATAAATTAAATATAGAAGGTTATTAAAGAAGATATATTCACGATCTTGGATAGCGAATTATCTTTGAAATAAATGTGTAGAAAAGATTGAAATTTGGTTAAGTGAAGTATATTCACGATTTTGGACAGTGAATATATTATTGAATAAAATGGATTCATTTTTGAAGAAGTGATATTAAAAATGAAGTTAAACATTTTAAAGATGTTTTAAAATGTATTATGAATCGAAAACATGGATTTCAACATTTTTATTTTTGAAATAGGCGTTTTCGAAAATATAAGGAAATGATGGACTATAACACTGTTGTTATAGTAAATAATTTCCGAAAGGAAATGTTTTTATATAGTATTGTGATTTACATATCTATCTTAAAAATTCGAATCCCTATACTAGTGATTTTGAGTCGTCGTAACGATGTTTTACGTAACATTCGTTTTTGACTCAAATTGAAGTTGTTATAGAAAATAAATGATTTCCTTAAAGAAGGAATATATACTTAATATTCATTTAAGTATATTGAATATTTTCAAATGTTGAAAATAAATAGATTTGCGAAATACTTATTTTTGAATAAGTATGGAAATACTTTTCCAAAATGAAATGAAACGTTTTGAGATTTTATCTTCTAAAGATAAATTGAAATTGAATATTGAAAACGGTTTGAAAATCGAATATCAGTAGATATTTTGAAAATATAAATTCACTATGGAATTTATAAAGGAAAGGGAAACTGTTTAGAAAAATAAACGTTGATTTATTTTTGAAGTGTGGAAAAGTTTTTATACCTAGTAAAGATATTTTTGAAGATAAAATTATTTGGAAAATTATTTGGAATCTGATGATGTTGCTCATCTTTATTGATAGTTAAATAACCGACTATCAATAATTACCTTTAGATAGGTATTTCTTGTGATTGAATGAATTTGAATGCCACACTTATTTTTGAATAATCGCTCACTATTCGGGTTAGCCGGGAAAGGACCATGGGGTCGTATAACCCATTCCGAATATGTGATACGTCGTTATGAATCGCATTTGAAGACCGGTGTTGAAGACCGGATATTTTTGAAAACGGAAGGATTACCGTCGAGTTACTCTACATCGGCTGATCTCCGATTTAGAGGTTTTATCACCCTTAGTGACGGGAAGTCCTGACGTGATTGAAAATTATCCGGATGTGCAAGGGCTTCGTGAGAAGTGCCTTCGGTTCTGTTCGATCCCGGAACAGACTTGTATGGATTGTGTGTCTGACGTTACAATTTGAGATATAAAGCTGATTTCTTTCAAATACATTTCTGTTGGTGGCGGAGAATTTATTCTCTTAGCTTAACACCCTTCTCTGAGACGTACGAGCTCAGAGGTTATGTAGTTGAAATTTATCAGCGATAGATCCCAATTTGGTAACGTGGCATACTGAGTGTTGCTGTAAAATGATCAGTGTTTGATCATTTGTGATATGATCATTTGTTTGATCTTATATCTTTGTGATCATAGGTTGATCATTTTGTTTGACCCGAAGCAGGGCTTTTTGAGAAAGCGTAGCTTTGTGGACGAGACTTCGACGAGCCTCACACCCCGGAAATGGTCGAAACAGGACGAATGCGGCAAGATTCTAGGGAGTAGCGCCCCTTAGTGTATGTCATTCCTTCTGGATAAAGGTGGTATCATGGTATGGAGCCCAGATACTTAACCTCTGTGGTTGCTGCAAAATTTATTTCTTTGTGGTTGTTGCGAATTGGGGATCCTCGGGAAGATCGGTGACGATCGGGGGATGGCATACGCGTGTCAGTAGTTACCTATTTTTGCAGAGGTAACCCGGCCTTGTGTTGGCAGAGATCCGGTTAGGTTCTCGGGTCGTCTATTCCAGGGACGTACCCATCGTGGAAAAGGAAGTTCCTTAGCCTGACCATTTGTTGGAAATCCAAAGAAACAATACGTGACTTGTACGGTTTTAGTTGTAGAACCTGCCATCTAATATGGCAGCTATAGCAAGCATACTATAATGGTACCTATGCTGGCTAAGATTTATATTCTACTTTCGAAATGTTTTCTACACTATGCACTAATAATAATATCAAAAAGAATTTGATTTTTGCGTAGTAAGCATCTTTGACTATCATAAGAAGAAATCTCCTCCAAGTCTGCGTTTGCATTGTGTGTGTGGCGGGAGGTCTTATGGTAGTTTCATTTTCCAAAAGCATTGCGAATTGACTTTAAAATTCTTCTGTTGTTTATTTTTAAGATAAATAACTGTTTTACGATCTCACACCAGTCACCATGACTGACTCGGAGTTTATTGTTTCCCTTCTAAACTCTGGGTGCCCACAAATTTTCCACACGGGCAGCCTAGAGTTATATTATCAGGATATTCTGGATATTCTGGAGCTTTGGAGATAAGCTGGAGGACGAGACGTAGTATTTGTATCTGATAGTATTTATTCCGCTGTGTATTCTGTATGAGGACAAGTTTATATACCTGTCCATTGTTGTTTATTGACTCTGATGATATGATGTGATGTAATGTAATAACAGATATAGTTCTTTTGTTTTTAAATGATATTCATTTATCTATTATATATTGTTCCGCTGCGATATGTGAGATTCTGATATTGTTTCTGTTTCTGCTCTTGTTCTGTTGTTGTTCTTCTTTCTTTTTCTTCTATCTTCTTTTTCTACCTTTTTCTTCTTCTAAAACCCTCACTATTGGAATTTCCGGCGTTCGATTTCTCGACAGTCGATAAAGTGAGTATCGATGTCGAATTTTCGAAAGTTGAAAATTTCGGTATGTGACAAAAACCGTAATGTAATAATCTTTAATCTACATGAAATGATAGTGTAGATTCTAGAAATAATTATATTAATTCGTACAAATAAAGTGCGAATTAATACGGTTATTTCGGGATTATTTGAATTGATTATTGGATTGATATTGATTGTTGTTATTGCTTGTTTATTTACTTTGACACCATCCCAGTTATCACACTGCAAGTTCCCTTTGCTATGTTTTATTTTTGAATTGAATTGGAATCGGGTTGAAATGATAAATACTCAAATTGAACTTTGACCTAGGATAGAGAATTAAATAAAAACCCGATTGGTCAATAATTTGATTTGAAAATAAATTGAAGATTTTATTTGAATAAATAATATGGTTTTGAAATGAAGTTGAAATTTGAATTTTAATGAAGAGAAAAATGTTAATATTTAATAATCTGAAACAAAATATTAACAATGTAATTTATGAAAGAATGTTGTTTAATTTGAGAAATGATTGAATTAAGTTGAAATTATAATTAAGTTTGAAATTATTAAAGTTTGAAATGATTTAATAATTAAGTTTGAAATTATAATTAAGTTTGAAATTATTAAACTTTGAAATTATTTAATAATTAAGTTTTGAATTTTTTAATAATGAATTATTTAATGATTAAATAAAATTGAATTCTTAATAAGAAAAATTGAACTTTTGAATAAGTGAATTTTACTTCGTAAATAATTGAAATTGAGTTTCTTTATTAATTAAGTTTTGGAAAATTAATTAAGTAAGTAAATAAGTGAAATGGAATTTCTTTAACAAGAAATGAAAATCTGATATTTTTGGAATTAATGTAAGACTTGTAATTGAAAGAATTGATTTGACGAATTGAATTTAATTCAAAATTTTAAGTTTGATTTAATGAAGTTGAATTTGAATAATGGATTTAATGAATTGGAAATTTAATAGAAATTGTTTGAATGGCAAATTTACTTAACGAATATTAAATGAAATCGATTAATATATTTAAATTGATTTGAATGTTAAATTAAATTAATTTAAATGATTTTGAAATGAAACTGATATTCGAACTTGAATCAATATTTGAATTGAAATTGAATTATAAGATTTTGAAATGGTAATTATGAAGTTTTGAAACGTAAATATTGGAAATTGATTTAGAAAGACAAATGAAATGTTGGTTTACGAATTGAAATTGAAATTGAATTTGATTTGGTTTTGAAATAAATAAACGACCAATCAGTGTAATAATTACGGAAGTTATTAAAGAGACCGGAATTTGGTTATGGATATACTCTCTATCTAAACCGAAAACCACTTTAATAACTATACGCGGAGTGATGATCCAGAATGAAGTGGTTGGAATGATGTACGTGATGACTGAAGAAAGAGAACGATAATGGATAGCCTTGACACTTGTGTCAAATTGGAAATGACTAAAACAGGAGCTGTGCCGGGCCAATGGAGGATTTGCTACCTCAAGTGGACACACTTCTTCGAACTACTTATACTTGTTGTCGATTGGTGCACCCTTGATTTTGGGAGTGTTGTTTCACGGTGTTGCGGGCGCTGCGGCGTTGCGTTCTCACCAGTCCGGATCAGGCGAACGGTAGTATCACTACCTTGGGTATAGCCTCATGTGCCTTGTTATACTTGTATTCCATTTATGCGCGACCACTACGATTTTGATTTTTACCTTTAGTATATGGATTGCCCTCTGGTGACTTCCAGTTTTTGGGAAACTACGGTCTTGTATATGCTTTTGGGAATAAAAATGTGTTAAGGGTGGAATGGGCCATGACTTAACGCTATTTTGATATCTTCTTATATTACTGATAGACATTATCTACTTAGCGTATATTACTACCTAGTAGATAGTTTAACGGATCCTTAAAGGATGGTTATTCCAAACATCCTTTGAGTTACTTGTATTTCAATTGCTATTTCACTTGAGTTGGATTTATTAATATAAGAATGTTAATCCTGACTCGAGTGTCTTGTGTTTTGCTTTACGCTCGGGTCAGACTGAGTGTACCAGTATTCGATGCTCACCTTTGGAGTTGGAGCTTTGCTTGAAGATCCAGCCATCTATTCTGCTTTCAGCATTCGATGATTCCAGTGATGTATTCTGCTTTGTATCTGATGTATCATATTACTCTTCCGTTGTATCTGGTTTAACTCTGATGTAACTTATATATTTATATAGTAGCTTCATGAACTACTATCTCTTTTATTTCCGCTGCACTTATTACTCTATCTCTGTGATCTGTGATATTTTATTTACTGTATATGTTCAGTTTTGCCAAATTTAAATTAACAACGCGGTATTTTGAGCAATTCAACTCCGGCATGAGTGTCTACCTATACACTTATAATGGATGCGAATGGTGCAAAATGGCGGGTCGTTACATGTCGTTTCAATTGAAATCAAATTTAATAAATATAAGAACGTTAATCGTGAGTAATTACTCACCTTTCGAGGCTAGAGGAATTTGACAACCCGATAAGATACGAATTGAATCGTGAACCAGCCGATCGACCAATCCAACGACAAATCTCAAAGTGAAGCAAATGGAATCGATATTGATAGACAAAGCTGAGAATTTGAAATTGATGAAAACAAATCAAAAATCAACTAGATATAACTGAAACGAGATGCATAATATATATAACAAAATTTTAAATTTAGAAATACACATTTTAAAAATCTCCATATGATATATTTAAACATAATATATTAACAAACAATCTATATGTATTATATTACACAATCATTATTTAATTTAAAGTACATATATTTTAAAATCAAACATTTACATATAAAACAGAATAGCATAAACAATCACTATGATTCCCTTGAATTAAAATATAGATAATTACTAGATTTACATATATATAGGCTTTAGAAAAAGTAACTGCTTATCGAAACAGGCATATGCAGCATCCAAATATGTAATATTTCCCTAAATCGATACCTAAATAAACTTATATATATATATAAGCTACATATAAAAAAAAATATAACTGATATACAAAATTACTTTTGATACTTCTTTTCAATGTTCTAGAAAAATATACACATGAAATAAAAGTAGAGAAGAGCAGCTTTGTAACGACCCAGAATTTTTGATAATTAAAATTTGAATATTTAATTAATTTTAAATATTTATAAGTGGAATTAAGAAGTCGAATGATTTATTTTTCGGATATTGGATTTAATTTGACAATTAAATCGATAAATTAAATAGTGAAATTCCAGAGATAATTGAAAATCGAGTTTAAAAATGATTGAAAATGATTTGTAAGATTTTATTTAATCATACTGGGGTTATAGAAATATTTTAGAACTTTCAGAATCGAGTTTGGAGTTAATCTGTGAAAATTGAATATTTTAATATTTAATTATCGACTGTAAAAATAGTCAATTTTCGAACAGTCTCAGAATTGGACGAGACCAGTTCCATTGGATCCATAATAGTTAGTTATTATCGGATTTCAATTTTCGTAGCAATCGGAATTGTCATTTGACCGTGGCAGCTCCGAACGCATTGAAATTGTTTTAATATTAATTTAACGAGTTAAAATAGTCATTTTTCAAACGGTCTCGGATTTCGACGAAACCAGTTTCATCGGATCCGTAATGTGATATTATTGCATGGTTTCAAATTTCGTAATTTTTGGATTTACCATTTGTCTGGTACAAATTAAAACGCCTCGAAATCGATTTAAATCGATTTAATTTAATTTGATCGTTTATTGCCATATCTCACATATACGATCGAATTAGCTTCCGAAACCTGTTCCATTGCGTTCGGAACGCGGGGTAAACCCCAGAAACGCCAGTCACCGCGCGTAAATCGGAGTTTGAAAATCCCGGATGAATAGTGTTTGATAAAACTCTATAAATATACCCATCCTTTTTTCACAAAAATAAGAAAATAAAAACCCTAGGGTTTAAAACACCAGCCGCCACTTCTATAACCCACGGCCAGCAAATCACCACGTTCTCCCCTCAATAACTCCCAATCCGTCGACTCTCACGTGAAATCGTTAACTACAATATTGGAGAGACTTGCGAGAGCTACGCATCCGTACGGTGGAGCGACGTGAAGATCGTCGTGTTGGCCAGGAATCAAGCAGGAAGAGGCCACGTTTGATCTCGTTTTTAGGATGGAGGAGGCAGCCGAGCTTCAACATCTTCTGGCCGAAGGTGGAGGTGGCCGAGGCGTTTCGTGGGGTGGTGGTTAGATGGGCTCTCGACGTTGTAGGTGGAGCGGTTCTAAACCCTAGGTGGCGGCATGGGTTCGTTTATCACGTTCATCACCTGGGAAGTTCACGCGAGGAAGAAAGAAAAGGTCGTGGCCCAGATTTGCTTTGATTAAATCCAACGGCTAATGTTAGTGAGGGTTTAAAATTTAAAATAGAAATTTGTAAATTGTTTATATTTATTCGTATGATCTTTAAAAATGCATATCTTGGTCATACGTTATCAGATTTCGATGAAACAAAATGCGTTGGAATCGTCTCGACGTGTACTTCGCTATGGAACTGAATTGGAGCCATTTGGAGCTAGTTTGAATTTCGGGTAAAATTAAACGCCGTTTAATTTTATTCGAAAATAAACGCTGAAATCAGAATTAAAATCACGGTGAGATCTTCTCACTCAAATGAAAGTGGATTTTCTTTTACAGTTATTATTGATTGATTGATTGACTGTTTGGATGTGATGTTAGATATAGTAGGATATATCTATTATATATATAGCAATATATACATATTGGCATATGTATATATTGGATTGATGATTTCCCGCATCGTATAGCGGATGAGACCCTATTGCGCCGTTAGTAAACGGATTATTTTTATAAAACCCATATACCGCGATAATTCCGTACTGGAGCGGAATTGGTATTGTGCTAACGTCTGTGGATGCAGGGAAACAGGTTGGAGGGATCCAACTGGATTCCACACCAGTATTTATTTATTTACAAATATTGATATATATGTTGTTATCATATTGATATATGATATTGAATGTTGTGATGGACTAATTGGTGTGTTGCATCATCGGGTTCAATTTTAAAGTTTAAAAATAAACGATTTTTACTTTAAAAGGATTTTTAAAGTGATCTTTGAAATTATATGTTTTATTAAATTTTTGAAGTGATTTATTTTAAATAAATAAACGTTCAAATCTTAAAGTTATAAAAGTTAAGATGTGACGACTCGACTTTCCACTCCCGGAAAATCGCATCGACAGTAAGAAAGAAAGGGGTGAGAAGTAGAAAAGAGAAGAAGAGAAAAGAAACAAACACAAATACTCACAGCGGAAACGGAATAAAATATAATATATCACATAACTATTACATAGTATCATATACATCATCTATCAGAGTTACACAGATTACACATCATATACTAGACAGTTATAAACATCTGTCTAGTTATTACATCTCAATACAAAACAAAGATCTAAACAAGATCAACACAGCGGAAACTACTATCTATATCTACAACGCTGAAGCCTCCTGCTCCATTGCTCCTCCAGATTACTCGTCAAGGCTAACCTGAATCCCTTGGCTACTCGTAAAAATTTGAGTACCCAAGAGTTTATAAAACAGAAATAAACAACTTGGGTCAGACATGGGTCTGGTGTGAGTAACAGGTTAAACTTGTTTAACTTCAAAACCTTTTGAAAGAAAAGGTATCACGTAAGACTTCCCACACATAAACATGGGTAAGTTTTTACCTTACGCTAACCAAAACATTTGATAGGAAATTCGATTGTATTATAATAGGGTCTAGGGTTTTCAAGTAAATATGAAATAGCTGAAATTGTTACATTATTAAATTCCAGCATACTAGCCAACAAAGTGGGTTATACAATCAAGTCCGTTATCACTTATTGGAAATTGGATTCCATACAATGGCAGGGCTACCGGGGTACCGCCCGTCACAGTACGTGGCCTAGATCACCGTACCGAGGATCACTCCCAATCCCCTGCAACACAAGGTCGGAACATCCCTTACTGGATAATTCCCGCACAAGATACCTCACGGTTGGGACCAGCAACCGCACCACTAAGTCGAAAATAGAAAGGGACATCTAGACAGAGGTAACCTTGTCCTACTTGGGTGCTACCCACTAACCTTGCTGCACCTCCCCTGTTTTAGCCATTCCCGGTTGATGAGGCTTGAGGTCACGATTACCTTTAAAAAGAACACATCACTTAGAATGCTCATCGTCCACCTAACGATGTTCTGAAAGCATTCAGTCCATACAAGTTCGTTCCGGGTTCGAACGAAACCGAAGGCATTATCTCGTTACACTCGTTTTGGAATCACCCTCAGAGTTAACGACAATAACCCTTGCACTCTGAATCTTCATCTTCACTTGATTCACGACCTATCGTAAATTTGGATCGATGTGGTATTCGGGTCTCCAGACCTGGAAATCCGGTATACGGAAACCCGATCCCGGTCTCATCGAAATCCAAAGCGTATCTTTTAAGGCCAAGTTGTTTTAAAGGTTAAAACAATTTAATTCATTATCTTTATACACAAAGAAAGATAATTTACAACCGATAATCAACATTACCAGATAATCCATACAATTTAACTAACATCCATATCATACAGCATATATCTCATCAGAGATATCAATCAATGCCAAGTATTCAATACTATCACCCATTCATAAGTAATGATTTATATCATCTCTAATTAATTTAAAGTGAATTAAATTAATTACTTAATTTTATAAATCCTTCTTACTTAACCATTTATTAATTAATAAATTATCCTTTAATAATTCATTTTAATTAATCATCTTTGATTAATTATCTTTTAATTTCATCCAAGTAATTTTATTTCAATTAATTACTTAACTTAATTATTCTTAACCACTTATAGTAATTAACCTTTAATTACTTCATTAATTAATTAACTAAAATTAATCCAGTTAATCAACTATAATTTATTACATTAATCCTTAATTAATTACATTGATTAATCACTTCATTTAATAATTATTGCTTAATTAATAAATCTTAATAACATCATTAACTATATTAATTAATGATCCTTAATTACAACTTAATTATTAATTACTTAATTAAATTAATTACCTTAAGTAATTAACCTTTAATTAAACAACATTTATTAATCACCTTGATTAATCTTCAATCAGTAATTAACTACCCTTAATTACTTTCATTAACTAAATTAATTACTCCTTAATTAATTCTTTAATTAATCCCTTGATTAATTTTTTCAAAGTAATTAACTCAAATTACTTCTATTAATAAAATCATTTATTCAACTAATTACTTCCAGTAATTATCTTATTATTTACTTCCCTAAATAATCTTACCTTAATAATTACATTAAGTAATTATTATCAAATCATCTCTTGATTATTCTAAATTAATTAAACTTAATTAATTAATTTAACTAAATCAAATTAACTTCAATTAATTACAATAAGTAATTAATTCTTAATTACTTCCAATAAGTAATTACATTTAAACAAATTCTATAATTGATTATCTTCAAATTAATTAATCTAATTAACTATTAAAATTAATCCTATTAATTAATTATTTAATAATCCATAGTTAATGACCTCATTAACTATTATTTAATTACTTTCCTTAAGTAATTAACTTATATTAATATTATTAATTCTAAATTAATAAATCTTAATAACCAATTTATTAATCTCTAATTACTAAATTAATTAAGTGTTAACCATAACTTAATTAATATTTAATTACTTATTAATTAATTCCTAACCATTAATTAATACTCTAATTTAATCCCTAACTACAAATTAATCATCCCTAATTAATTAATCTTAATCATAAATAAATTAGTTTAAACCTTTAATTACCTATTTAATTAATCCAAATGATTAATTAATCAAATAATTTAATTATCTATTAAATCTCCTAATAAATTAAATAAACACAAGTATTTAATTATTTTAAGATAAACTTATTTTTTTATTGATAAACAAGTTATCATTTACCATTCATATTTGAAACATCCATTTCAAATCTACTTTTAAATTTCATTTTAAATTCTGTATTTAAAATGAATACCAATTTATTTTTAACTAAGTTTTTAAAACAATTTAAAAACTTTTACTTATTAAAAATCTTCTCTCTTATAAAAGAAATTTAAGAAGAGTTTAAACCAAATTCCTTTTTAATTTCAAACAATTTAAATCTAACTACCATTTAAAACCTATTTAAAACATATAAATTTATAACTTATTTATTTCAAATCTTTAAGATTCAAACCCAACTTGAATCTATGTAGTTAAACTTTTATTTGAATTCTAATTTAAAATTTTCTTTACAAATTTAAAACCAGTTTAAAGTTTAGAAACAGACAGTTTTAAAAACTTGTCAACACAAAAGTACTCGAGTCCAACCTAATCTGCTTCGAGTCCCCACCCTAGTTTCCCCGAGTCTCCCTCGCAAAAACACTCAAAAGTCTCGAGTCCTTCCTGTCACTTGAGTTCAATACTCCAGCTCCACTACTTCGAGAAAATCCCTCAATTTCACGAGCAATCTCCCGGGCCAAACATCAATATCCTCGAGTCTCTTCTTCCATCCTCAAAGAAACTGCTACCAGTACAACACTCAAGCGTGCACGTGCACAGTCCAGATCGACGCCTCCGGCCATCACCGAGTATCTCCACCCATCGACGATCATCCACCTACCAGAAAACTACCATCACTACTTCGATCACTGCTCGAACTCGAAATCGAGCCTAAAATCTAAAACCAGGAACCAGACAACATTTCCCAAAGCCTGTCAACATCTCTTCGCCTTCGAAATCTCGACCACCAGAACGCCAGTGACTTCGGCGACGAGTTCATCTACGTCACGACTATCAATTCCCAGAGTTTCGTCGAACTCGATCCATCCTAGACGAAATGATGCTCGATTTCTCTAGACTGGTAATAACTAGGTTTAAAATTTTAAAACTTAAATCATTTCTTCCTCAATGTCTAATTCGATTTCCAGTCACTTTTCCTAGTATCCTTGATCATTACACTACCACTACTAAAGATTTCAAACTTCCAATTTCACTGAGATGATCAAAATCACCAAAATTTCATTTCTGACTTAAACCAGAACTGCTCTTATTATACTAGACTAAAAACTATGATATTCATGCTAAAAATCATATTATCATCTATGTTTTCAATTTATAAATCTGAATTTATAAATTACAGAGTTCAAATTTTCACTTTATAAAACATGTCTCTGTTGTTTTTTATTTCAGAGGCACTCAGACTAAATTTTGACTTAATTAAACCTTTTTAATCTTTAGTTTACTATGAAACAACTAATTTTACTTAAACCTTAGATCTACATTTAAAACTAGATCATGAGATATGATTTATATCAAAAACAGTAGCCTGGAATTCAAGATAACAGGGTCACACTGATATTCATGCACACAATACATTCACATATACAAACAAGAAGCATTTCACAATACACATATATATATACAGAACTATCTACAAACATTCATATGAAATCAGTTTATAGACTAGGACTTAACATGAAATCATTAATTTTGATCAATATCTGAAACTGGTATTTGATAACAGGCAAGAACATACCAAAATTAACATGCATTCAAAACCAAGCAGAATACAGAGAATTGCATCATTTATTTACTGTAAACAGGATTATCAGATGAAGAAATCAAGCAACTTATTTAGGTTATTTTAAATAAAATTGTTACTCACCTGTTCAAAGATGAAACAGAGGCAGTTTAGCTTCTGAAGGCTGTAAACTTGCATGCTTGTTTGAACTTGATTTTTAAACTTTAGTTGTTGAAGCTTTAATTTGATTTAAACACATGCATGTTGCTTCCAGTTTGAAGAATGAATGGAGACAGATTTGAGAAAATGAAGGTTGCAGGCTGATTCTTTGATTTGGATTTTGGAAAATTGTTTACAGAGATTTGATGTTGATAATCTCTGGTTTGAGGAATTTGAAAATCAGGTTTTTGATTTTAGATTAGAGGAAAAGTTGAGAAGTGGTATGAGAATTATTGATTTCCAAACTGATTGTATAAAGTCTGATCTGAAGATATATATTGAATTTCAGATTTTAGTTTTTAGAGAAAGATTTAAGTTTCTCTTGGCTTTTGAAAGAAAATGAGAAGATTAGAAAGAATGAAATGAAGATATGCAATGTTAATATACATGTATATTTTTGATTTATAAAATAAAAGAAAATGAAAATAAATAAGGACACTTGTCCTATACAATTGTTTATTAAATTACACATGTTATAATGAAGCTTTAGATAATGACACATGTCTTATAAGTAATTACTCATATTTCTATTTATTTTAAAAGTTATTTAAAAAGCCTTTTCTTATTTATTTAAACACTTATCTATATATATTAAAGAGAAACAAAAGCTAATTATATTTTATAAATATAGGTTTATACAAATATTTTAAAATCCAAAACAATTTAAATATATATTCTTTTGAATTTCAAAACTTTAAATTCAAATTTTATTATCAAAGATTATCCATATCAATTTAATTATTCAACAGATTATTAAATTGATATTGTTAAAATTTCCGGGATATTACATAAGATCTTTGTGAAATATAATCGAAAAGTGATTTTTGGATTAAATAGTTGATTTATTTATAAAATGGTTTAAATTGAGATTTTTTAAAATATTATAAACGGTTTGCTTAAAAGGTTTATAAAGTTG
Organism: Allium fistulosum; assembly: GCA_030737815.1. Taxonomy (NCBI): domain Eukaryota; kingdom Viridiplantae; phylum Streptophyta; class Magnoliopsida; order Asparagales; family Amaryllidaceae; genus Allium; species Allium fistulosum. The sequence continues at coordinate 1,143,557,649 of CM060902.1, forward strand.
ACATTTTATAAATTAAGATATTGGAATTATAAAATGAGTTTTTATAAGTGTTAAAAATGAAGCGATAATAAAAATCATATGTGAACGAGATTTATAGATTTATAAATTGTGGAGTATAAATTTGTATAGAAGTTGTAGGATAGAAGATTTATAAGGAATTTGCTTATAAATTAGATCTTTGCACTTAGATGAGATTTGAACAGAATTTGCTAATAAAATGATTTTATAAGTTGAAATTGTTATGAAGTATAAATGTGATTTATAAACGTTGTTTATAAATCCGAAATCACTTATTTTGATAAGTAATTTTAGAAGTTAATAAAAGGAGAATTTTATAAATCGAAGTTGTTAGAAAATATAAAGGTGAATTTATAAACGCTGTTTTATAAATTCGAAATCAATCAAATTTGATGAATTTAATATAGAGATTATTAAGGGAATTTTATCCACGATTTTGGACAGTGGATAATTCTTGAAATAAATGTGTAAAAAAGGGATTGAAATTTGGTTATTGAAGTATATTCACGATTTTGGACAGTGAATATATTATTGAGTAAAATGGTTATGTTTGGGAAAGTGATATTATGAAATGAAGTAATTGTTTTAAAAGATGTTTTAAAACGTGTTAAGTATCGAATACATAGATTTCAACATTCATTGTTGAAATAGACGTTTCGAGAGATAAGGAAATGATGGACTATAACACTGTTGTTATAGTAAATGATTTTCGAAAGAAAATGTTTTTATGTAGTATTGGGATTTATATATCTATCTAAATCCGAATCCCTATACTAGTGATTTTGAGTCGTCGTAACGATATTTTACGTAACATTCGTTTTGACTCAAATAAATGTGCTTAAGAGAATGATTTCCTTAAAGAATGAAATATATACTTAATTTTGATTTAAGTATATCGAATATTTTCAAATGTTGAAAATAAAAGATTTGTGAAACACTTATTATTAAATAAGTATGGAATTGCTTTTCCAAAATGAAATGAAATGTTTTAGAATTTATCTTTGTAAAGATAAATCGAAAATGAATATTTGAAAACGATTGAAAATCGAATATTAGTAGATATTCGAAAAATATAAATTCACTATGGAATTTATAAAAGAAAAGGGAAGTTGTTTAAAAAATAAACGTTGATTTATTTTTAAAGTGTGGAAATTTTATATCTAGTAAAGATATTTTTGAAGATAAATAATTGGGAAAATTATTTGGAATCTGATGATGTTGCGCATCTTTATTGATAGTTAAATAACCGACTATCAATAATTACCTTGAATGGTATTTGTTGTGAATTGGATGAATTTGAATGCCACACTTATTTTTGAATAAGCGCTCACTATTCGGGTTAGCCGGGAAAGGACCATGGGGTCGTATAACCCATTCCGAATATGTGATACGTCGTTATGAATTGCATTCGAAGACCGGTGTTGAAGACCGGATATTTTTGAAAACGGAAGGATTACCGTCGAGTTACTCTACATCGGCTGATCTCCGGTTTAGAGGTTTTATCACCCTTAGTGACGGGAAGTCCGGACGTGATTAGAAATTTATCCGGATATGCAAGGGCTTCGTGAGAAGTGCCTTCGGTTCTGTTCGATCCCGGAACAGACTTGTATGGATTGTGTGTCTGACGTTACAATTTGAGATATAAAGCTGATTTCTTTCAAATACATTTCTGTTGGTGGCGGAGAATTTATTCTCTTAGCTTAACACCCTTCTCTGAGACGTACGAGCTCAGAGGTTATGTAGTTGAAATTTATCAGCGATATATCCCAATTTGGTAACGTGGCATACTGAGTGTTGCTGTGAAATGATCAGTGTTTGATCATTTGTGATATGATCATTTGTTTGATCTTATATCTTTGTGATCATAGGTTGATCATTTTTGTTTGACCCGAAGCAGGGCTTTGTAGAAAGCGTAGCTTTGTGGACGAGACTTCGTCGAGCCTCACACCCCGGAAATGGTCAAAACAGGAAGGAGCGGCAAGGTTCTAGGGAGTAGCGCCCCTTAGTGTATGTCATTCCTTCTGGATAGAGGTGGTATCATGGTATGGAGCCCAGATACTTAACCTATGTGGTTGCTGCAAATTTATTTCTTTGTGGTTGTTGGAAATCGGGGATCCTCGGGAAGATCGGTTACGATCGGGGGATGACATACGCGTGTCAGTAGTTACCTATTTTTGCAGAGGTAACCCGGCCTTGTGTTGGCAGAGATCTAACCGTAATGTTAGGTTATTTCTCGGGTCGTCTATTCCAGGGACGTACCCACCGTGGATAGGAAGTTCCTTAGCCTGACCATTTGTTGGAAATCCAAAGAAACAATACGAGCCTTGTACGGTTTTAGTTGTAGAACCTGCCATTTAATATGGTAGCTATAGCAAGCATACTATAATGGTACCTATGCTGGCTAAGATTAATATTCTACTTTCGAAATGTTTTCTACACTATGCACTAATAATAATATCAAAAGAATTTGATTTTTGCGTAGTAAGCATCTTTGACTATCATAAGAAGAAATCTCCTCCAAGTCTGCGTTTGCATTGTGTGTGTGGCGGGAGGTCTTATGGTAGTTTCATTTTCCAAAAGCATTGCGAATTTGTTTTATTTTCTTTGTGAAAAATAACTGTTTTACGATCTCACACCAGTCTCCATGACTGACTCGGAGTTTATTGTTCCCTTCTAAACTCTGGGTGCCCACCAATTTCCACACGGGCATCCTAGAGTTATGTTATCAGGATATTCTGGAGCTTTGGAGATAAGCTGGATGACGAGACGTAGTATTTGTATCTGATATTATTTATTCCGCTGTGTATTCTGTATGAGGACAAGTTATACAACTGTCCATTGTTGTATATTGACTCTGATGATTGATGTATGTATAAACTGATATAGCTTTCTTGTTTTAAAAGACTAGTGTTTATCTACTATATATTGTTCCGCTGCGAATGTGAGATTCTGATATTGTTTCTGTTCTGATGTTGTTCTTCCTTCTTCTCTTTTTCTTCTATCTTCTTCTTCTTCTGCCTTTTTCTTTTTCTTAAAACCCTCACTATTGGAGTTTCCGGCACTCGATTGCTCGACAGTCGATAAAGTGATTATTGATGTCGAATTTTCGAAAGTCGAAAAATCCCGTACGTGACAAGCTTCTTCTCAGCCAAAATGTATACCAACCAAACACAAAGCAGCATGCAAATATATTTTATATTAAAAATACATTCTTTAAATCTTAAAATCAATACTTGATTTTAAATACACCCAGTAACATTGAAACTTCTATATATATATATATATATACTGAAAAAAACAATGTTCGAAGTCGATATCTTTTTAAATATAATATAAACTATTGTATATAGAACCAATATATAACTTTACATACATATCATATTTTAAACTCAATGTTTATAAAAAAAATCAATATTAAAATTTAAAACGTATATATAATAAAGATCTGGAACCACTTTTATATTATGTACTCATCCAAAGTTGTAGAAACTATAAGTAAAAATATAAAACAGGCAAGCTATAATATAACAGCTTATAAATAACCTATATAGATTCATATATATACAAGCTAACAGATCGGGTATAAACTTATACAATACAAATAGTTGATATATTACCAAGCTTACTACTTACATAAATAAAATAGAGCTCAAAGAAGGGGAAGGGAAGAATGAAGGCGGTTGCAGCAGCTTGGTTGAGGTCGGCTTGTCTTGGGTTGCCAAAGACTGCGCTGGGTAGCAAGGCTTGAAGGCCTCGGTTGGGTTCGGCCCTAGGGAGGTTCAGGTGGGGTTGCGGCTTACGGTGGAAGGGGAGGGGGAAGGTGGAGATGCTTTAGGTGACTATAGGTGGAGCGGTGGAGGGCGTAGGCTGGGAGAGAAGGGAAGCGGTGAGAGGAAGAAAGGTGATGGGTTGGCATAGTGGTGATAGGAGGAAAGAAAACGAAGTTGTGGGATTGCCTCGGGAAAAATTTGGGAAAGCACGGACACACCATGGCTTTGCTTCGAGAAAAAAAACAAATGCAACTGATATCATATACATGGTAGTTATAAAAAATTTCAAGGCAAAATGAAATAGGACTTGCTTCGAGCAAAATAAAAGATGAACCGGGTTGTATTCGAGCAAAACTGGTGAGACGAGGAAGATTCAAATACACGAATGCTTTGTTAGTGTTTTTTTTTGTTAAGAATGACAGAACGAAAGTGGAAGAGAAACAGAGGAATGGCAAAGGAAAGGTCGAACCATACATATAAAGTGAATTGGTGGAATAGTGAAAGTCAGGGCACGAAAATTTACGAAATAATAAAAGCAAATGACCGTTGATTTTTCAAACGGTTGAAAATTGAAAGTTCACGGAACATTCTAGAACTCAAAATGGGTACCGATACAACTACCCGTTTCGCGGATTTCGCCGCGTACCGGACGTCGAATTACAGAAATGAATACACTGCGGAGATTAGCACGACGAGATTAACAGAATGGTACACATATATAAGCGATATGATTATCTTATCAAAAGTTGATATTCGGTACCAAAAATGCTGCTAAAACGCCGAAAATAAGATAAACAGAGCAATAGTAGTCCAAATTTGGTGAAACGAAATATGACGTCTCACTCAGAAGATGATTTACAAATTTATTATATATAAATATTCAAGTTTGGAAAATATTTTATTATCATCAAATATTAACTGATTTAAATTTAAATAAAATTACATAATAAAATAAACTTCCATATTGTCAGATGAAAATTTACCATTTGCTATGTTTAATTAGGCGTATTCCAAATACCAAATATTTATTTCAAAATTCAATTATTTAAAAATTCACAAAATTTCAATTAAATATATTATTAAAACCATTAAAATTTACGGGTCGTTACACTCTCCCCCACTCAAATCTTTTCGTCCCCGGAAAGGAACGAGGTAGGATAGGCACAACCAGAAAGAAAATTATATTGAAATACAAAATACAACAATTAATTCAAACCATATAAATTTCAATTTAAATTAATTAATGTTCAATAATTGATTTTAAATTCAAGGTATTTCATTAAGTTGATTTATTTTTAGTTTATATTAATATTTGTTACAAAAATTCCTTTTATAACAAAATTTAATTTTCTTTATCTCATTTATTAGATCCATTTGATTTTACTTAAGTAAATTTCACTTATAATTCAATCTTAACTATTTATTTATTCACTAGCTTGTTATTCAATTAACTCAATTAATATTTCCTATAAGCATAAATTAGGTGTATTGACACTTATTATAACCATTTAAATTTATTAATAAATTCCTTTAACATCATTTTATATTGTATACTATTCAATTACATTTTCAACTTCTGAATAATTTATGTAAGTTGTATTGGAATGAAATTGAATATTATACAAGTAAATTTTCCAATTCAATTATTTCAAGTTTAAATATTTATTCAAAATTTTGGCTTCATTTAAAAATTGAAATCATCCCTTAACATAAAATTTAAGAGTTAAATTTCTGATTTCAGTTCAAACCATTTAGAGATAAATGTATACATATGTATATTATATATATCAAATCAAATCCATAATTATATACCTATATATATTATACATCAAATCATCCTTAAGAAATTCAAGTCAAATATATTTCTCCAGAACAAAATGTAGCAAAGCTACTAATGGTCTCTCCACTCTGAAACTCGAAAATGAATGTCGATGATGCTGTAGTCATCATCGAAATTATTTTCCAGCGACAAACAAAGAGAGTACTGATTTAAACCTTTAAAAATTCTTTGAAAACAAATTTCTATTCGAAAGCACTTTAAATAGTATACTCTAAATTTAAAACAAATTTTCAAAATACTAGAAATTTAATTCTTAAATCCTTAATGTAAAGCTATTTCAATTCCAAATAAATTCATAAACCATGTTCTATATTGTCATTTATTTATATTGAGGCAATAGTCAATGAAAATCAAATATTTTCATTTCTAACAACCTATTCATTTAACTATTTAATTTCAGAAAATTATACTTATTTATATAATATAATTATACAAAATTTATTTCATTTACCAAATTTTAAAACAATATTGTGTCAGTTGCTATGTTCAAGTGTTTTGGAATTCCTATCGATATCATTGATCTGACGAATCTATTGAAACCCAAATCAACATTAACAACTCAAACAACACAATATATAAAACATTTTATATTAATTACAAATACACTCTGTTTGTTCCAAAATTGGGCACAACACTCATCGAAAGGGTTTGAAGAGATAAAATTGAAGAGGTTAAATGGAAAAAGAGGATTATCTAACAAACACTTCAAAAAAAAGAACGCAGAAACACAGAAATTTAGAGTGGTTCGGCGTATTGCCTACGTTCAATGTGAAATTGATGATTTTATTGAAGTTTTATCGATGATTACAACCGATTACAGCGGATTACAGCGAATTATATTGATGAATTTCGAGTACAACAATAGCCTTGTAGCGCAAAAATGTTTTTGGCAGAATCTGGACGTCAGAGAGCCCAAAAAGACCCCTTTTCTGTGAGCTCTGGGTTGCTATTTATAGGCATAGGATGCAAATATCTCGCTCAGATCTCGAAAGACTTCTTCTGGCACGTGGGTGGGCCCACGCGATCGATCCCATGAAGTTTCGACTCGATCCGTGATCGATACAGATGAATTTCACATCGATCAAGATTTGACCCAATCGAGTCGAAACTTGGCATGAACATTCCTTAGGTCATATGTAAGCTCCTGTGAAAATTTCATAGCATTTGGACTTGTGGATTGCAAGTTATGATCGATTCGAATTCGAGTCTTCGGTAGGCTGTTTGGTTCAAATCGATGCATTTCGAATCGATCTCTTCGTATCGACGACCACACACGTGATGCTAGTTGACGTGGCGCTTTCTTTCAGGATCGATCCGAAGTCCATGCCGAATCGATCGAGTTTTCCCAATGTTTGCGCCTCGTTCGTATCGATTTGACTGGGCTGTGTTCGTATCGTTCGCAGTCGCCTCGTTCGTATCAATGGAAATGGCCTTGTTCGTATCGATAGATGTGGTTTAGTTCGTATCGATGAATATGACTCAGTTTGTATCGATGGAATTGACTTAGTTCGTATCGTGCACTGTGGCTCTGTTCGTATCGATTGTGTGGTCTTGTTTGTATCGATCTAAGTTGGCCCAACTTGATGGATACGAACAAAGGATGACGTGATGGATACGAACAGCGGTTACTTGATGGATACAAAGTAGTGATCATTTGATGGGTACAAATAGGTTCGATACGAAGAGAACCGCCTTTGGGTGGATAAGAAGTATACCTTTATATTATAGTTGATGGATGTGAAGTAGGCTATAGCTGATCGATACAAACAACGGTAACATGATGGATACGAACAGTGGTTATTTGATGGATACGAACTGCTGATGTCTGATGGATTCGAACAAGGCTCTTTATCTGATGGATACGAAATGACGCGCTCTGATGGATGCGAACAATGTGTTCTCTTAACTCGTATCGATCATATCTCGTGCATACAAACTCCGATTGACTTGAAACTTGGAACGTTGGCTTTCACAGCTTTGCTCGTCAGGTTTTGTCAATTGTAGTATGATCCAGACTCCGACAAAATTCATCGATATCCTTAACAAACCTGCGTATAACCGATCCCTGGGATGGACTTTCCTTGGTTTCTAGTCAAGTTCTTGGTATCACGGCCTTGCCAAAAGGCGGGATAACATTTGCCCCCCAAAGTACGACTTGTGAGAACATGACATGCTTTGAAAAGCTGCAATCTTTATTCTGAACAGTTTCATCTGACTTGTTGACCGGTAGTTGCCTTTTCGTCGAAAGATGTAACCTTTGATTGATTCGTTGGAAACAAAAATCATTAACAGTAGACTGCCAATTGTTGTACTGTGTACTGTTGTAATCGAGCGCTGTATGAATATTCAATTCCTGCGAATTTTAATGATTGGATGTTAGTCTATTATAAATGAATGTAGGTTAGCCTAACTCCCGTTAACGTTCACGAGTCGTTGTCAGTTTTTTATTTTATTTTTATCGAGTTTCGTGTTGATCCTCTCCTAAATCGACGTGAAATTTGAGTTGTAACAACACTTGATGGTCATTTTGAATATTCCTTCGTATCGATCCTCTCCTGGATCGATGTAAAAGGTCAAAAAAATTATCTTCATATCGATGTCAATCGATACGAATTTAGTTGTTATTCTAATGTAGTTCGTATCGATGGATACGAAATCTTAGGGTCTTCGAATAGGGGATATCGATGGAATTGAGTGGCTTAAGTGTGATCCTGCTGTATCCTTCATATCAATGGAACTCTTACTGATGGATACGAAGATGATGGCCGATCATTAACGGATACGAAATGCCAATTTCCGCACCACTCTAAGTTGATGGATATGAATGGGTCTCTTCGTATCGATAGAATCTCTGACCGTTTTAAGCGGTTTTGGCTACTGGGATACGAAGAATTTTCTCCCTTGGATATGAGACCATATAAATATCTTCTGTACTTAGAATTATTTCACTTTCTCAACTTTTATTTTCAGCTTTCGTATCGATAAAGCATTCGAGAAACAAAAACTGTATTCGTCCCAAATCGTCCAACACTTTGTTCCTTCGAACCGATTGCTCCACTTATGTAATTAATCCATCTATTCTATTCTAGAACGATGAGACTTGAGTTTCTATGTCAATTCGTTCAAGGTCGTGGCCGATCCCGGCGACGTCGCTACCGGCGTTGGGTCGGAGCGAGATTGAAGGAGGAGCAATGGCGTTCAAACAGCTTGGGGAAGAAGGTCGACTGATGGATACGAGAAGGAGTGTTGTAACATTGGAGGTAATTCGCATCGATCTGGGAACACTAGGAGTTTGTATCGATCCTGGAAGTGCTGAATGAAAAGGCGAGATTCGTATCGATATGTGGCGATCGATACGAAGACTTAGCCTGCATGATCGATACGATGTTCTAACTCTGGTGATCGATACGAAAACTGGGCCGGTGATCGATGCGAATTCCTACCCCTAGCGATCGATACGAAATATAGACCGATGATCAATGCGGAGACCAAGGTTTTAGATCGATACAAATCTTAGTCTCACCTAACCGATTCGAAATTGAACTTTTGTTGAACGATCTAGGTTTAAATCTTGATGAATATGAAATCTTGTGCATACTCGAACCTGACTCCAACGAGCTTCAGTCTCGCATATATGGACTTAACTGTTAAACTGCATATTTGACTGCCCTTCGAAGCTCGTCGATGGAACTGGAATTTGACAAAATTTTTAACAAACTTTAACTCGGATCGGTCTCTAAAGTCTGGATGGCACAGTTGCGACGGTCAGCGATGACGGTCACTTCCAACTGAATTTCGAAGTCTCGTCGTTTGGACATTTTCTTTAACTCTATAGAAATTCTTCAAGTAACATGTAGCACCGCACTGCACAACACGTTCACGCACTTCACACTGGGGAACACTTGGGTTTTTATTGTCTAATGATGGTTTCTAATAAGTTGATTAGCTATGGAATCCACAAGTACACAATAGCAAGAGCTTCAGGATTCATCTTCTTTCGTCCTAGAGATTTCGACCATCGCGGCTGAAGTTATAGACCCAGCTCCGTATGAGCTTCCGGGAGCAATTCTCATTGCAAACCCGCAAGATTCAGTACCGTCCAACGTCTCGGAAGACATGTTGGGACGTCTATGCCTAAGGCATGGTTTGTCCTTGGACGATGTTCTATTACCGGGGCCAAATGATAGACCGCACGCTCCCCCAAAGGGGTTTACTGCCTTCAATCGCCATGCGTGCGCAGCAAGAACACTTCCTCCTTTCAACCAATATATTAGGGAAGTGTTGTCTTTCCTCGAATTGCTCCATCGCAAATACATCCCAATGGATATGCTCTGTTGAATAGCTTATTTATGGTATTAATGGAGTATCTCTTTCGGCCACTGGCTCCAACAGAAATCAGATATCTTTTTAACTTCAAGTGTAGGGGAGATAGTCCATCTTTTACATTCTTGGAGGCGGTCAGGAATTGCCAAGTAGTAACCGGATCTTGGACAAGGCTGAGTTACTTTAAAACAGAATGGTTCTACGTCCGGTGCCCCCCAGGATTTTCCAGCCGATGGCTAGTCAGACGTAAGTGTTACAATATTCTTCAAGAGTTATCCAGATGATAGTAGTTGATATAAACTGACATCTTCTTTTCTTTACAACCGCAATTTCATGACCTGAAGGCGGGTATTTCAAAGAAATAGTAAGGGTCCTTCAAGAAGTTCAAAGTGAAATGAGCGACATTGATTCGGTTCTAACCGACAGAAATTTGAGAATCGTCGGACTGATTGAGCGGAAGCAAAGCATAAGGCTTGAAGGGACACTGAGGGCAGCCCCGAAGAAGCGATTGAAACGCAAAGCACCCGGGGTCGTAATAACCGAAGGGGTCGACGAAGAGAGAACACCCACGGATGACGAACTTGTGGCTGGGCCCTCGACCGGATTTCAAGCAAAAGAAGGAAGAAGAAAAGGCAAGGCCGCTGCTTACAAACGTCCTAAGTCTTCGAGGTGGAAATCAGTCATGGTTTCCTTGCCGCTTCCCGGCATTAGAATCTCGAAGGCTCCTTCCTCGCCAACAGAGAGTCCTTTTAAAGGGCTTGCCGATATTTCGATTCCGGACTATGTGTCACTTTAACACGACACTGGGTTGGAGGAGCTTGATAGTGATCTTGATCTAAGCGAGTCGCTTCCTATAAGTGCGGCCGACATTTCCGGTTGGTCGGGGGGTTGCACACACATACACACTTCACGGCACTACACGATTCCCAATCCTAAATTGTTCAATTCAAGAGATCACTAAGCCTTCTTTTCTTTTCTTTTTATAGGTACAATGTCCAGACGAGGGTCGATGTTAGGAAGTCTTCGCTCAGCCCGTCGATCTTCTTCATATTATGATTCACGTAGGAGGGAAGAAGATAGAGAACGCGATCGTGGGTACTCTAACCAGGAACGTCAAGAGAGAGATAGAGATAGGGAGTACAGACACCGATCCCGATCCCGCTCTCCTCCTCTTAGACTCCCTACACAACCTTCGGGTCAAGGGAGACAGCCAGTAGATCCCCCTCGTCACAAACCATCCTCGCATGCCTCTCGGTCTGATTCTTAACTTCATAGAACCGAGGTTGAGCGTCTTGTCATTGCTGAAAAAGCTATCACTGAGCCCACTGGGGAAGGGGCCATTAAAATCGCTCAGCTGAGGAAAGAGTTCCCAAATATATGCTTCAACGGCTACGTTATTCCCCCTCATTTAAAGAGAATTCCATCAGAGGTGGAGAACGCAATGCATGATTACATTCATGACATTTATTCCCAGTATAAAGAGTGGGTGAAGGCTGCAGAGAAAGCATCGAAGGTGGCCTTTGAGCGAGCTAAAATAATCGAAAAGTTAGCGTTTGATCTCGCTCATAAGGACCGCATCGTGCAAGTGCTTACTGATGAATCTGAGTCCTCTTGAAAATCAGAGATAGAGGCCACCAAAAAGGCCAATGAGGTGAATTTAGCCATGGAGAGGATGAGGCACACACGTTATGCCTTGGTGGAGCAGATGGGCCATCACAACACCACTGTCACAGCTGAAAGGGACGCCGCTCTGAAAGAACTTGCTGAACTTAATGCTAAATTTTCCGAAGTCATCAAGGAAAATGATGATGCAAACAAAGCTGCCCATGAAGCGTGTGAACAGGCTGTTGTGCTCTGGGGTGAACGGGATGCGACCATGGCTAAGGTCCGAGTGGTGGAGACTGAGGTCAAAAAGAAGGTTCGAATGGTCGAGTCTAGGCTAGAAGCTGATATCAAAGATCTCCTCATTGTTTATAATGCCAATTTTTTAAGGCATAGAGATCTAGTCTGGCTCGACAACTACCCAACTCATTTACATAACGCTTGGGGCCGATTGGTTGAGGAGGAGAAGGCGGTGCATCTGGGTGAATCAATCGACGAGTTTGAGCTTGAGAATCATATGTTAAACGAAGATGAACGAAAGATTCTCCACGAGTCGATGATTTTGTATGAAAAAGAGAGGCTCGACACTCAACACTTGGAGGTCGAAGAAGGTTCAGGCGTGGAGCATCATGATGTGAGTGCTGAAGTTCCTGCGTTAACTCAGCCTGAATCTGCACATGTGGTTGATCCCCAGCCCATTCCTGCCTATAATCCGGATCAGCCGCAGCTATCTCCAGCCAGAGAACAAGTTTCTGAGGCTGTTCAGCCGTCCACAAGCCAAATTGAGGAAGGTATTCTAAACATCCTATATGCGTAACTTAAGTCGGAGTCGTCATTCGAATTAAGTACTAACAGTTCTTCTTTTGTTTTTGTCCAGTGATTGATGCTGCAACGGTCGTGCCTCCTGTTACTCAAGAATCACATCATATGCAGGAGGCAATAATAACTGAAGCCACCACCACAACGACCATGGCATCGACCGATGGAACGCAAGGGTGCACTTTAGTTTTTTATGAATAGATGATGGAGGAACTTCTCGGTCATCACAGCGATCCTTTTGCGGACCTGCTATTTGTTATGGGCGGAAGTGCCCCTGCTACTGGCTCTTTAATGCCAACTACTGATGCTCTCAGCGCGGCCCAAACAATTCGTGAAGAAGAAATACTGGCCGAAATCGATGCTGAAATGGAGGCAGCGGCCCATGGCAGTTGTTTTGGAGGTGGGATGGTGGTACCTGGTCCGGCTCCGTTAAGGATGATATCACCTGGTGGTACAGTGATTGGCACCAGCGCGCCTATCCCGCCTCCTATAGTCGATCCGGTTCCTCCGACTCGCCTTCAGGGAACATTCCCATGCATTTGAGCTCGGACGAGGAAGTGGATATCATGCCCCCTCCTGGAGATCAGCTGTTGAAAGGCAAAAGCTCAAAAAGAAAGATAAGCGACGGCTCCAGTGGGTCAACACCGAAAAGGAAGCCGAAAAAGAAAAAAGAGTAGATGTGCTTCTTTGGTTTATTTTTGGTAGATAGATAGGAATCTACTTTTGTTTTTCTTTCGTAGGCCGTGTGTAGATGCGGGATCGGCCTCTGCTAGTAGGAATTTTGGAATCAACTTGTACATAATTTCCTTTCTCATATAATTGAAATGAAACTTTATTCTTGTTTTGAACTTGATGTTTGTTTACTTGCTTAAGTGTTTCAGCATTTGACTTCCTCGTTTGAGTTTATTCGTCAAGTCCTACAATCACGGCCATAAGTCACGACGGGACATTAGGTTGAACTCTGATATTGCACTGCTTTAGTTAGCAATTGACACTTAAGTTCTGCTCCCAGTTTCAGGGATGAGCTGAAAGGATCGGATAACGACCGTATTTCGCTTTCAATGCAGCATGCTCAGCATTGTTGAATTGATGTTGAAACAAGGAGGATTTTAGTGGCCGAATCACACTCGCTCTTTTATTGATGATTGCATCCACGCTCCGGGGACTTAAGTTATCTTCATGGGCAATCAGCCGTGTTTGTTTGACACTTATCATTTCGTCTGCACTCTGGGGACTTAGAGTCAATTGGTATTTTATACTCCAGTCCACGCTCCGAGGACTTGGAGTCGGTTGACGTTTACCTTCCGGTTCGCACACTAGGAATCCGGATCGTCTCGATGTCTATACTTCGGTTCGCACTCTGGGACTCCGAAGTAAGGTGATGACTTGTACTCCAGTTCGCACTCTGGGAACTTAGAGTTAGTTGATGTTTATACTCTGGTTCTTATTCTGGGAATTCGGAGTTGGTAAACAGACGGTCAGTCACATCTGTTGCATGTTTTTGGATTTCGCTCGCACTCTGGGAACGAAAGGTGTATCAGGATTGTGGATGGTCGGATCACATCCACCCTGAGTTAACAAGTGAGGTCGTTAGATGGACGGGTCCACCCTCCTCAAACTTGGTTCAGATACGAGCGAAGTCGTTAGGTGGACGGATCCATCTTCTTCGAAAATGTATTTGTAAGTTTATACTCCAGTTCGCACTCTGAGAATTTGGAGTTAGGTGAAGGATTGTCGTGTATCAATCCTTTTCTGACTTTGGTGTGATGGCTTGTCCCCAAGCTCGGGTTTCACTTAGCGAGTGACTGGTCGTATCACAGTCACTCCCTATTTGAATAAATCCCATCGTATGATGGAACTTAGCTCTCCATGCATAGTGATGATCATATGAAGTATTTCAAGTAAATCACAGCTCTGGCTCGAAGAGATTGTATTTTATTGCTGAAATAAGAAAATATGGCAAAGTCAGTTGCCTTATTACAAATTATAATCTCGAAATGCAGAAACAAATTGCAAATGAAAAAAACTGAAAGAATAAACAGAGCCTGTTATGTGTAGTAGTGACGAAGACTCTCGCTGTTCCAGGCTCTCGAAAGAGTGAGACCGTCAACGGTCGATAATTTGAATGTGCCATCTTCGAGCTTTCGTTCAATAACATATGGTCCTTCCCAAGTTGGCTTCATATGCGAAGGGACCGGATAAATTCTTTTTAGTACGAGATCACCAATTTCAAAGGTTCAGGGTCGGACCTTGGCATTGTATAATCGGGCGACTCGACTCCGATATGCGGCTGCGCCCCTCAAATCAGCCTCTTCACGCTTCTCATCCAATAAATCAAGAGATTCAGCAAGTTATATAACATTTGTCTTCGGATTGTAGTATGTCACACGTTGAGAAGGTACTTCTAATTCGACTGGAATAACAGCTTCTAAACCATAAGAAAGAGAGAATGGAGTATGACCGGTTGCAGACTTGTGGATTGTACGGTAGGCCCATAAGGCCATAGGAAGTTCATCGACCCATTTGCCCCCGGCCTTTTCCAGTCGTTTCTTCAGAATGGACTTTATAACTTTGTTAACAGCTTCGACCTGTCCATTCGCTTGAGGGTGTGCAACTGTAGAGAATTTCTTTCGAATGCGAAACCGTTGTCAAAAATCTTTAAATTCAACACTGTCGAATTGGGTTCCGTTATCAGTGATAATGGTGTGTGGGAGACCAAATCGACAGATAATGTTGCGCACTACAAAGTTGATCACTTTTTTTGTCGTTTTGGTAGCAAGAGGTTCAGCTTCGGCCCACTTTGTAAAGTAATCAACTGCGACGATGGCGTACTTCCCACCACCTTTGGCCCGAGGTATAGAGCCAATAATATCAATCCCCCATACTACAAATGGCCATGGACTGACCATCTGAGTTAACTCAGTAGGCGGAGTTCTTGGAATTCAGGCGTATCTTTGACACTTATCACACTTCTTGGCATAGTCCGATGCATCACGATTTACAATCGGCCAGAAATATCTGTAGCGGAGTACTTTCTTAGCGAGAGCTTACCCCCCGGTGTGATCGCCACATTCTCCTTCGTGTACATCATGTAATACTCGTTTAATCTCATCGTGAGCGATACATCGGAGCAAAGGAATAGAGTATCCTCGTCTATACATGATCTCGTTCTGAATAGTGAACTGCGAAGCTTTTCGAAGAATTTGTCTCCTTTCATTCCTACGCTCCGGTAGGGTTCCATGTTCGAGGTAGTTTCGGAATGGAGTCATCCATGATTCTCTATCGAAAGCGACTTCAAATGTCCAGTCCATCTCCATCTGATCGATGCTCGGAAAGGATAACGTTTCCATGGGAACTAGCCCCATTTGTTGTGCCTCACCTGAGCTGGCTAACTTTGCTAATGAATCAGCTTTCTGGTTTTGCTCGTGGGGAATGTAATAGATAGCATAATAGTCAAACTGATTTAGTACTTCCTGAACTCGAGCTAAGTAAGTAGCCAGTTTTTGATCTTTCACTTGGTATTCCCCCTGAACTTGACACACAACTAATTGTGAATCACAATAAATTTCCACAGCAATGATTCTCAAATCTCTGGCAAGTTTCAATCCAGCTAAGAGGGCTTCATATTCAGTTTCATTATTAGTCGCACGAAAATCAAACTTTAAAGCATAACATATAGATCGACCTTCGGGGGTTTCAAGTACAACCCCAACACCCGAGCACCGGTCATTCGATGCACCATCAGTATGCAGTTTCCAGATATATTCGGGAGATTCACTAGTTTTGGGCAAGTCCTCTGGAATAGTAAATTCAGCTATGAAGTCTGCTAGGACTTGTCCTAGAATAGCTCGCCTTCGAGTATAAGTAATATCAAACTGGCTCAGTTCGATATTCCACTTGAATAACCTACCAGACGTCTCAGGCCGCGTAAGGACCTATCATAACGCCTGGTCAGTGCAAACAATGATAGGATGAGCCTGGAAATATGGACGGAGCTTCCTTGATGCAATAACAAGGCAATAAGTGTAACGACCCGTATTTTTCGAGAGTGAAGAAAATTCAAATTTTGGAATTTAATACAGTAAGAAATTAAAAATTTATGATTTTAAATAAAATTTACTTTGAATTATAACATCTAGTTTTGATTTAATAAAGTGAAAACTATTTTATGTGATTTCAAATGTATGGTTTAATAAAAGTTTAATTGGATAGATTTAATATTGTGTAAAGCATGAAATCAGTTTATGATTAACTGGAATTGGGTTTTAATTGTAAATTAACTTCTAATCTATTTGTAAACAATAAATGTAAATTTGTCTATTCAAACTTATTTAAATTCTAGTCTTGGATTCTGCTCATCGTACATATCAACCTATTGAAATTTATTGTCAATAAAATTTAGTATAATTGAATTTTTCATAAAAGGAAAGAAATATAAATTTTAATTTAATAAGGCTTAATTAGTTAAATGATTCAAAAATTAAGAAATTGAGAATTTAATACTGCATTAGTTAATATTAACATTTTAATTAAGGAACTAAAAATTATAGACCAATTTATATCCAATTTTATTAATTTGAAATATAGTTTATTTTGAAATTAAATAAAGATGAATTTTTTTTTGAATATAATAAACTGAAATCTACCACTTAAAAACAAACAATAGAATTTTACGACGGAAACTTGTTATTTACTATGCATCCATCTAAACATAGCAAATGGCAAATTTTCGTCGAATAATATAGATGTTCTATCAGTCACTAGAAATTCAGTTTAAATCAGTTAATAACAGTTGAATTTAAAAATGTTCTGAAATCTAAATATGTCAACATGAGAAAATTTATTTAGAACACTCTGAATAAGACTACGTAATACGTTTCGCGAAATTCGGCGTTTCTAGCTACGTTTGAATTTTTCCATACGGGATAGCAACATATATCGGTGTCAGTGTAACAACCTGGAAATTTTAATAGTTTTATAACGTAACTAAATGAAAATTGGATATTTGGAATACGTCTATTTTAATATAGCGAATGGTAAATTTTTATCAGAAAATATGCTAGTAAATTTATTGTGTAATTCTATTTCAATTTCAATCTCAATCAGTTGAAAATTGATGGTAACAAAATATTTTCCAAACCTGAATATTTTTACATAGAAAATTTGTAAATCATCTTCTGAGCAAGACCTCATATTTCGTTTCTCAAAATTTGGACTGCTATTGCTCCGTCGGTCTTATTTTCGACGAAATAGCAGCATTTTCGGTACCGATTATCTACTTTTGATCGGATGATCGTACCATTGATATCAGTGTACCGTTCTGTTCGCCTCATTGTGCTATTCTCAGCAGTATATTTATTTCTGTATTTTGAGATCCGGTACGCGACGGAAGCAAAAAACTGTTCGTTGTAACGACACCTTTAATTGTGACCGTTAACTTCCCTCGGTTTCAAATTGTGAAACGTACTGTGCACAAAAATATTAATTACCTTAAGTTCTCAGCTAAATCAAAGCCTGACCGTTGTTATTTCTTTTGTTACTTTTTATATATATTCGGTCTAGCTTTTCCTTTGTTATACTGTTCATTTATATGCAACGTTTACTGTGCCTATTCTTCTCCTCTCCCCTCATTTTTTTTCACTTTCTACTCTTATATATTTGGTTTATGGCCGAATGTCATTCTGCTCCATCAAAACTTCTCCAACCCTTATCTCCGCCGCGCCGGCCATCCCGAGCACTGATCCACTCCGCTTAGCGCCTCTCTTTTCCTCTGACGGCAAGCACAACCACCATGGCCCACGCCCCTGCCCTGTCTCGTCTACCTTTATGGCTGAAGCCGCCTGCCACAGCCTCCGGCCGAGTCGGGAACATCCATCGCCGTGCGTTTCCCTTTTGCGTGTAGATGCTGCGTTGGTATGTACGAATATATATATAGTTTATACGATAATGGTCTATTTGTATATATATGTTAATTTTATACGTTTGTATATCTAGGTATATATATATATATATATATATGTCAGTGTATAGGTATGAATGAATGTCAGGTTGTTATCTGAGTTTTTAATATCATCGGTACGTATGTATATAGTATATATATTTGAACTAGTTGTATGTATATTCATTAGCTAATATATTTGAACAACCTTGGGTCTACATATTTGCCTGGAAGATAATTATATTGGTTATATTATATTGCATAGGTCTACTATATATGTCACATTACTAGATATGTAAATTGTTGTCAGTTATATATGATAGATATTTGTTTAAAAAAATATGAGTTTATAAAATGAGATTTGGGCAGTGCAATTTGCTGAGGTTATATATGTATAGTAATAAAGAGTTTTATATATAAAGGAAGCATTTTATATTATATACATATTTCTCTGGCCGAGCATGTATTCGAGTTTGTTGGTATGCTTGTATAAACACTACCTATATATATATATGTATTTTAATTTACACTTAATATTTTAATACAAATGTTCATATATATGTAAATTTATATGTACTGAAAGTAAATATAAGTAGTATACCATTAGATTAGTCGTTTGACATTTTAAGTTTCCTATTTGATATATAAGCATATATATATGCTTATATACTAATTATATATATATATATAAGGTTGATTTCAAAGTATATATGTATATAGGTTTATAATAATATTGATTTTATTATTATAAGTTTGTAAACTTGTAGATACGTTTATATACAGTTGTCACATATAAGTATATGTGAATTTGTATTATATATATATATATATATATATATATATATATTTTATATGTTGGTATTTAATGTTGAGTTGAAATTAAATGCATATTTTATTTTAAAATATGTTTAAATTGATTTTAGAAAATTTATATATATGTAATATATCATGTTTCATTGATCTCGTGCCATTTTGACTGACATTCTCAATATTAAAATCTATCACAGCAAAATCCTAACTTGTCGTTGTTCCGCTCGCTTGATTTGTATGCTTATCTTTGTCTATCCGCTTCCATTCTCGTGCATCTCTCTAGCCTCGAAAGGTGAGCAATCACTCACGATTCACGTCTTATATTTATTAAATTTGATTTCAATTGAAACGACAATTGAAATATTACTGCTGTTAGTTATTTTCATTGCTTTATATATTGTGTTATCTGTATCTGTTTACCTATGACATTTGACTCCATTACCTGTTATTTACATTTATTTGATATGCCTGTTATATTATTGTTCATATCTGTTATCACTCTCCAAGTTCCCTGTTAGTATAGAATTTACTATGGGTTGAAATGATACATACCCGAACAATTTTGTAGAATAGGAGAAAATCGTTATGGGTTGAAATGATAAACCTAAGCGATTTTCATTGAATTGAATTTGGGATTGCGGGTTGAAAGGATATATACCCGTATATATTTAAATTGCGGATTGAAATGACAAATATCAATATCACTTGACCATAGGATAGAAAACTATATACAGACACCGTTGGTCTAAATATAAATATTTTGAAATTAATTTCTATGGTTTGAAAGAAAATATAATATGGTTTATTTAAATTTGAAAATATCATGTATATGAATAAGTTTTAATATAAAATAGATTGAATAATGAGCTTCAAATTTAGTGCAATTTGATTTAAGTAAATTACAATATGTTTAAGTATTTATTTAAAATTTAATTTAAAAATAGATTTATGATTCTATAAGGTAAGGTTGGAAAGATAACTTTGAATTTATTCGAAATTGTATTTAATTAAGAATTTTGTTTAATTAAATCGATTTGAAACTTATTGAATTTGACGGTTTTAAGATATGATGTTATAACTTGATTTTTGATTCAAAGTAATTAAATGGATATTTCAAGTTTTAACTAAATTAAAGGAAATATTTAGTTTAATGTAATTTAAGGTTATTTAAATGATAATGGATTTACTAAGTGGATATTTCAAAACTAAATAGTTATGAAGTTAAATTAAGGTATACATGAAATTATCAATTTAAGTTTTGAAAGTGCCATAATTAGGATATATATATATATATATATATTTGAAATGGAAATGATATTTTGGTTTGAAATATAAATTATTTTGAAATGACCACGGTGTTATAATGATGTGTGGTTGTTAATAGCATATAATTCTACATAGTAGATAGTTCTATGGATCCTTAGAGGATGGGTATCCCAAACATCCACTGAGTTACTTGTATTTCAGTTGATATTTCACTTGAGTTGGATTTATTGATATGAGAATGTTAATCCTGACTCGAGTGTTTGTATTTTCTTTACGCTCGGTCAGACTAAGTGATACAGCAATTGAGACTCACCTTTGGAGTTTGGAGCTTCGCTTGGAGATCCAACTATCGATTCAGCTTTCAGCTTTTCCAGTTGATTTGTTCAGAGATGTCATCAGTCTGTATTGGAGATATTCTGTTGTATTTTATTTCAAACTCTGTTGTTTATATAGTAGCTTTATGAACTACTATTTATTAATCTATTCCGCTGCATTCTGTTATAAAAATCTGTGTCTGTGATTCTGTGATTATTTTATTTACTGCATATGCTGAGTTTGCCAAATTTTAAATTAACAATATGATATTTTGAGCAATTCAAGTCCGACATGTGCGAATGCGAATGGTTGAAAATATCGGGACGTTACAGTTGGTATCAGAGCTCTGGTTTTAGGCAAAACTTAGCATATGTAGTAGATTTAATTACAGAATTACTTTCATTCGTGTTTGAATCTCTTCCTCTTTAATTCAGTTTCCTTTGAATTTTGGAACACTCCCATATGTTCTAAAATCCATTCTTGTCTCCCCTATTTGTATTCTTTTGATTCTGGAGTGTGACGCCCCACCTCTATACCCACGCTAACCAAGAACACTACGATGTAGTGCTGTCAATTAGCGTGGAGAATAAGGCTGTGGAGGAGCGACCATCCATGTAACTTCTTTGTGCGAGCATCGATACGTCAGATAGAATAGAATGCATATCTTTTAAGGAGGAAATCCGACATACCGATACAAACACAAAGCTATCACACGGTGGCTATATATAATCTTCGGGAACAAACATAGAAATAATCATAACATAAATCAGTCACAGACATCCATATCACAAAGGCGGAAGAAGATATGAATAAATATATATATCACATGAAAGTGTACATCAGAGTAGTGGTCGGAAAGATCCACGATAATACAAAAGAATAGCATCACGTGCTATACAAAAGAATAAGTACACAACATAGAGTCTATATCTCAAAGGTGTACATCCAAAAACTACTAATCTAGGTAGTTAGCCAAAAGTCAGAATAATCCTGAAGAGAAGTCAAGCAGAAGCACCTGTAACATCTCGGTCTGACCCGAGTATTATTTATAAGAAAATAATAAACGGATCAGTCTAACTATAAATATCAGATGATATGGTATACAGTAAAAGGCATGACATGAACATGTAATAACCATAACGACATACTACTATAAGTATGTAAATGATAATCAACAAAATATTAATCAATATCACAAGAATCTTCTCAAAGATAAAATAGGGTATCATACCCTAAACTTGTATTCATAACAAGTCAATAACACATGAATTCACCAATGCACAAAAACTGATATCATATCAATGAAAATCATGAAAATTGGTGAAGCACAAAATTCCAGAAATCATCATCAGAAATCCAGAAAACACATAAAGGGGGGGGAGGCCTAACACATGAATGGGAGCATGAAAACTCACCTACGCGTAAACACATGACGAGATGATATCTCATGGAAGCTATCCATTAATTTTCACACAGGAATGGCCCGAAGACCGTAGGAAATGTGATGGCGAAACATCACATAATCGGGGTATAGTCTCCCACGTAGACAAAGAGACATCGCTCAATCGCTAGTCTAAATCACAAAAATGATCGTCATGATCATAAGGAAGTGTCAATCACACCAAGCTAGTAAATATATGAGTTTAGCTTCATGTCCCATAACCACTTGCTTAACTTAAATATTTACGAACAAGCTGTAAATCTTCACTAGGAAATTGTCACAAAAAGGGTTCAATCGAACAAGTCCAAGAGCTAACCGACGAAGTGAACGCAAGCGTTTCATACCACTCGTTTTACTAAGTCGTTTAAGTCGATTTCTCATTCGAGTGAAGTAAAGGCTTGTATATACTAGTAGATTGAAAATCGGTTTGAGAAAATGAACTTTTGATATTTAAAATAGTGTTGAAATCGCTTTGATGAAAGAGTTTTGATATTTACTATTAGTATTGAAACCTTCATATATCTTTAAAATGACAAGTCATAAAACGATTGTAGAAACAAATCAATTCACGTTCGAAGACGTGAGTAAAGTCCAAAGGAGTCAATCCCAAAACCATCAAAGTAGAAATTCTGATAAATGCTTTGTCAGATAAGATTTCCTACGCAGAGTAATACGGGGTTCGACCTGCCCGGTCAGGTCGCGGGGGTCCAGGGGGCAGCGCCCACGGCGGGGTGCGGGGCAGCGCCCCGTCACGGTATGACTTAGAGAAGGCAGGCTGGTCAAGCGTCCTAAGGAAAAGTAGGTCATACGACCTAAGGGAAGACTGCCGTGCAACCTAGCTGAAGAACAGGTAAAATGACTAAGTACTAACTCGCGAACGACCTAGGGGAAAAACAGGTCAAACGACCAAGTACTAACTCGCGAACGACTTACGACTTAAGGGAGGCAAGCGACTTACGACTTAAGGGATAAGGTCATACGACCTAAGTGGAGAATGCCACGCGACTTAGCAGAAGAACAGGTCGAACGACCTAAGGGAAAAACAGGTCAAACGACCAAGTACTAACTCGCGAACGACTTACGACTTAAGCCTCTATTCGAGCTACGAGCTAAGGCTGGAACGACCTAGTGGAGTTAGGTCGGGGACGACCTACGACTTAAGGTCATACGACTTAACGGTTTAAAAGCCAACGACCTAGGACTTAAGAGCCATACGAGCTACGACTTAAGCTCAAATACGAGCTACGACTTATCACTTAACTCGCGAACGACCTAGCGAAGGCAGAACACCCAGAACGACTTAACACTTTAACTCGAGAACGACTCAGGCCTTTAACTCGTGAACGACTCAAGCCAGGCGAACAGAAATACACGCGCGCGACTTAAGCCCTTAACTCGTGAACGACTCACGACTTAGACTTAACTCGTGGACGACTCAGCGAAGGCCAGAAACGACTTAAGGCCAGAAAAATCACCAAAACGCTGAAAATTGAAGTTTTTCGCCAATCCAATTCAAACCAAATGCAAATGTTGATGCAAATGCAATAGGGGATCATTCCCAACAGTCCAATGACAATTTAAGCAAGATGTGAGACTAAAAATCTCACCTTTTCCACGAATTTGATGTTGGAGAGCTTAAGAACGAAGCAAGAATCAACCCCTAGCTTGAATCTATGTTCTTCACCTTGAATTTGGAGTTGAATCTCGGATTTGCAATAGAATTGGAGTTTGGAGTTTTAATTTCCACTTCCCACCACCATTTTTGATGAAGCTTGAATGTTAAAACAAAGGGTGAATGAAGTGAGGAAGAGGGTTGGGCTGAACTAAGGAAGTGCAGTCCAAACCAAAGTCTCAAGCGGGAAAAGTGACGAAAATTTCACTATCTCCAAACATATCGAAGTTTACACTCAAAAAGATCGCAATCGTCATTTTGAACCCAATGGGGGTGGTCTCGAGTCCTAATTTGACCGTATGCAAAAAGTAGCTTTTCGGACTAATATCCGACTAACGATAAAATATTTAAATAAAATATTTAAATATAAAATCGATAGATATGCGGGTTGTTACATGGAGCATCCCATAACTCCACTTTGAATGATCTCTATAAAAATCGGCGATCCCGCCAATCTTTGAATGATTTGTAAAAGGGTGAAACTCCTCTATAATTGGCATTGATTCACCGGAGATTTCTATACCCTCGGTTTAGATGCTGCTATCTCTTGTTATGCCGAATTCTATCTCTGGCGACCGAATGTCGATTTGCCTTAAAATTATGCATCGATCATATTCCTGAAGTCATGGTTGACCCGGTTAAGGTCGCCCGCGATTTATATAAGTATATCCATCTTCTATTTTGAAATTTAATTACCTCATCTTCGGTTGAGCCTATCTTCGAATCAGAAGTCTATTTGATTAGAGTTCCTCTAATCTGAATCTCTATCTCTGTTTTGAAATCCATCCTTGAATCATCCCTTGAAAAATCGGGATTGTTTGTATTTTAGAAATTGTTTATATATCAAAATTATTATTTTGATAAGTATGATCATATTCTATATATAAAAGTGAAAATGTTTTCGATAAGGATTATATACCTTTTTTAAAACGAGAATTTGAAGTTTCGAAAGGATTTGAAATTTGGAAAATTTTATAAGGAATTGATTCATATAAAAATGATTTATAACTGAAGGGTTTTAAATTGGAAATTTGAGAGATTGAACTCCGGTATTTTGAAATTGGTTTTAAGATTTTGAAAAATATATAATAATACGATTTGAAAGTATTTTCCGAATAAGAAATGTTTCAAATGACTTCAAATGAGTTCCAATGATTTCGAAGAAATTTCAAAAAAGTTTTTAAGAAAATAGAAGTCCAAAACCCACTTATGTCGCTAGAAAATAATTTCGGTGATGAGTGCACGCATCATCGACATTGATTTTCGAGTTTCAGAGTGAGGGATAGGCCACTTTAGTAGTTTTGCTATGCGATTGATTTTGTGAAACCAATTTTGATTTCAAATTCCGAAGTATGATTTGATATTCGAAAGAAATATGTATATATATTTAAAATGATTTGAACTGAGCCCAGTGTTCAGTCCTCGAGTTTCGGATTTGATTTGGTATAACCCTATCTATTGAAATTGATTTATTAATTGGTTGCTGATTTCCAACTCTTGGATTAGAAATTTGATTTTCTCCGAGTATATTGAATGTTCGAACACTTCCAAATCAAGGTTTAATTTTCAAAGCTATGTAATTTCGAAAAGTATAAATTATTTGACAAAGTATATAAGTTAGTTTTGTATGTTAAGTATGAAGTAATATGATTTAAATAAGATTGAAACTATTTTGTTAAGTAAATGAATAAGACTATTTTGAATTATACTAATATGAAATTTAGTTTTGAAATGTTTTGAATAAAATTTAGTTTAAATGTTTTAACTTAGTAACATCTTTTATAAACTATATATATATATATATAATAATAATAATAATAATAATAATAATAATAATAATAATAATTTTCAAAAGGGTAGATTTGATCTTTCAAATAGAAATAAATAGTTTAAAAGTTTAAAGGGATGGTTATAAACTTGGTAATCATTTTGGGTATAATTGATTTTGAGAAAATATTTGGTTTCGAAAAGTAGATTAGAATTTAAAACCCGGTATTTATATGATGATTTGGAAATGAATTTGTTTGACCTGAAGTATGTTGTTGGAAACTTTGAAATTGAAGATATTTAATTTGGAAGGAATAATTTGATGAAACCATATACGATTTTGAAACTGAACTGATATTGAAACGAATTGAAATTGAGAACCTTATTTTACTAAATACTTGATTTGGGAGTTATCGAACTTATATAAAATTGATTTGTATAAGTATGAAGTTGATTCGAAACTATATGATTTGGAAAGGTACTCAATTTGAAAAGTGAAATCGTATATAATCGAAGTCTATATAAGTGTGATTTGATATACTTTTGATTTTGGAAAGTATTCGATTTGAAAATGAAATCTTATATATAATGGACTTTATATAAGTATGATATTTGAAATTGATTTGAAAAGGGTACTATATGATACATATTTTCGAAGTAAAGATATGAAAAGTGCCTTATGCTTGATGTCCTATTTGTGGCCACATTTAGGATTCATTCTATCGATATTATTCTCTCTGATTTGGGTTTTCCGGATATGATACTCGAGTGTCCATCGAATTCCATGGCGTTACCCATGGTCTTACGAACTCGACTGCATAGCGTAATTCGCAGAGCCGTGACGGCTTATGGGTACAGATGTTTCCTGGGGGATCCAGGCGTAACCATTGTGTATCTTCGATCTATGGTCGTTTAGTAGCGTAATCCGCAAGGCAGAGATTGCTTAAAGGGTAAGAATGTTTCCTGGGGGATCCAGGCATAACCATTGTGTATCTGCGGTCTACAGGTTTTTGGTTATCATGGCAAAATTCGCAAGGCAGCGATTGCTTAAAGGGTACAGATGTTTCCTGGGGGACCCAGGCATAACCATTATGTATCTGCGATCCATGATTCAATTCGGTTGATTTGTTTGGATTGTACTTTCCATATCAGTTTTGAAGGTTTTTCCAGTATTTTCACTGGGTGTTGAAACAAGTCTACTAAGTACTTGGAGAATTCTAGCTTTGCGCCTGATCAACGCATAGCTAGAGTCTGGAAGAACGAGGATAAACTTGTTGAGACATCGAGTTATAAAAGTATTTTTCAAAAGAAAAATTGTTTCGATATAAAAGTATTTTATTATAAAAGTATTTCAACAAAGGAATTTTGTATTAACATTTGAAATTGAAATTTTGTGGTTTAAATTTAATTTTGCATCCCTGGTACTATTCTATTGAATCTACCTTATCTGCTCAGCTTTATCAATTCTGCTTTACCCTTTTTCTTTTGTCTTCGTTCCTTTTCAAGGACGCAAAGTTTTGAGTGGGGGAGAGTGTAACGACCCGTATTTTTCGAGAGAGAAGAAAATTCAAATTTTGGAACTTAATACAGTAAGAAATTAAAAATTTATGATTTTAAATAAAATTTACTTTGAATTATAACATCTGGTTTTGATTTAATAAAGTGACAACTATTTTATGTGATTTGAAACGTATGGTTTAATAAAAGTTTAATTGGATAGATTTAATATTGTGTAAAGCATGAAATCAGTTTATGATTAACTGGAATTGGGTTTTAATTGTAAATTAACTTCTAATCTATTTGTAAACAATAAATGTAAATTTGTCTATTCAAACTTATTTAAATTCTAGTCTTGGATTCTGCTCATCTTACATATCAACCTATTGAAATTTATTGTTAATAAAATTTAGTATAATTGGATTTTTCATAAAAGGAAAGAAATATAAATTTTAATTTAATAAGGCTTAATTAGTTAAATGATTGAGAAATTGAGAATTTAATACTGCATTAGTTAATATTAACATTTTAATTAAGGAACTAAAAATTATAGACCAATTAATATCCAATTTTATTAATTTGAAATATAGTTTATTTTGAAATTAAATAAAGATGAATTTTTTTTTGAATATAATAAACTGAAATCTACCATTTAAAAACAAACAATAGAATTTTACGACGAAAACTTGATATTTGCTATGCGTCCATCTAAACATAGCAAATGGCAAATTTTCGTCAAATAATATAGATGTTCTATCAGTCGCTAGAAATTCAGTTTAAATCAGTTAATAACAGTTGAATTTAAAAATGTTCCGAAATCTAAATATGTCAACATGAGAAAATTTATTTAGAACACTCTGAATAAGACTGCGTAATCCGTTTCGCGAAATTCGGACGTTTCTACCTACATTTCAATTTTTCCGTACGGGATAGCAACGTATATCGGCATCAGTGTAACAACCTGGAAATTTTAATAGTTTTGTAACGTAACTAAATGAAAATTGGATATTTGGAATACGTCTATTTTAATATAGCGAATGGTAAATTTTTATCAGAAAATATGCTAGTAAATTTATTGTGTAATTCTATTTCAATTTCAATCAGTTGAAAATTGATGGTAACAAAATTTTTTTCAAACCTGAATATTTTTACATAGAAAATTTGTAAATCATCTTCTGAGCAAGACGTCATATTTCGTTTCTCAAAATTTGGACTGTTATTGCTCCGTCGGTCTTATTTTCGATGAAATAGCAGCATTTTCGGTACCGATTATCTACTTTTGATCGGATGATCGTACCATTGATATCAGTGTACCGTTCTGTTCGCCTCTTCGTGTTGTTCTCAGCAGTATATTTATTTCTGTAATTTGAGATCCGGTACGCGACGGAAGCAAAAAACTGTTCGTTGTAACGGCACCTTTAATTGTGACCGTTAACTTCCCTCAGTTTCAAATTATGAAACGTGCCGTGCACAAAAATATTAAATACCTTAAGTTCTCAGCTAAATCAAAGCCTGACCGTTGCTATTTCTTTTGTTACTTTTTATATATATTCGGTCTAGCTTTTCCTTTGTTATACTGTTCATTTATATGCAACGTTTACTGTGCCTATTCTTCTCCTCTCCCCTCATTTTTTTTCACTTTCTACTCTTATATATTTGGTTTATGGCCAAATGTCATTCTGCTCCATCAAAACTTCTCCAACCCTTATCTCCGCCGCGTCGTCCATCCCGAGCAACGATCCACTCCGCTTAGCGCCTCTCTTTTCCTCCGACAGCAAGCATAGCCACCATGGCCTACGCCCTCTCCCTGTCTCGTCTGCCTCTATGGCTGAAGTCGCCTGCCACAGCCTCCGGCCGAGTCGGGAACATCCATCGCCGTGCCTTTCCCTTTTGCATGTAGATGCTGCGTTGGTATGTACGAATATATATATAGTTTATACGATAATGGTCTATTTGTATATATATGTTAATTTTATACGTTTGTATATCTAGGTATATATATGTCAGTGTATAGGTATGAATGAATGTCAGGTTGTTATCTGAGTTTTTAATATCATCGGTACGTATGTATATAGCATATATATTTGAACTAGTTGTATGTATATTCATTAGCTAATATATTTGAACAACCTTAGGTCTACATATTTGCTTGGAAGATAATTATATTGGTTATATTATATTGCATAGGTCTACTATATATGTCACATTACTAGATATGTAAATTGTTGTCAGTTATATATGATAGATATTTGTTTAAAAAATATATGAGTTTATAAAATGAGATTTGGGCAGTGCAATTTGCTGAGGTTATATATGTATAGTAATAAAGAGTTTTATATATAAAAGAAGCATTTTATATTATATACATATTTCTCTAGCCAAGCATGTATTCGAGTTTGCTGGTATGCTTGTATAAACAATAGTTATATATACGAGTACATATGCACGCCCAGGTAGGCCTACATTTAACCATAATATGCATGCATTTTTATTTGTACCTGTGAAAGTAGATTTGATAGTAGCATCCCCACATTTGAACGCCGCCTAGGTAGAAACCGCTATTTTTTTTGTTCTGGCTGCAATAACTCCTTCATACTAACTCGGAATCAGGCAAAACTTCGACCGTTGAATTCCTACCTAAATTACAGACAATATGGTACACTCGGATACTTCATCTTGTGAACGCACACTGTAGTTATCCAAGGGGACTGATAGTTTACTTAGAAAATAACATGGCACAACATCCTTATATTTGAACTCCACCTAGTGCAGAAGCCGCTATTTTTTTTATTCAGACTGCTATATTTTCTTCATACTAACTTGGAATCCGACGAGACTTCGACAGATTAACTCCCACCTAAATTACGGACAATATGGAACACTCGGATACTTCGTCTTATGAACGCACATTGTAGTTCTCCATGGGGACTGACAATTGTACTTAGAAAATAAGAGGCTACCACATCCCCATATTTGAACTCTGCCTAGTGCAGAAGCCGCTATTTTTTTTGTTCAGACTATAATATTTTCTTCATACTAACTCGGAATCCGGCGAGACTTCGACCGATTAACTCCCACCTAAATGACGGATAATATGAAACACTCGGATACTTCATCGTGTGAACGTACACTGTAGTTCTCCGTTGGGACTGACAGTTGTACATAGAAAATAACAGGCTATATTCCCATATTTGAATACTATTTCTTTATAAGATAAGATGTAAAAGGGTATATTTGGAATTTCAAAAAGACACTGAGTAAATCTATTCAATGAATTCTCTTTATTAGTAGTAAAGATAAAGATAGAGTGAACGATTTCCATTATTATAATGAGGGGTATTTCTGGTATTTCAAAACGACACGGTTGAATTCCTATTTAAGGAATTCTCATTATCAGTAGTAAAGATAAAGATAAAGGTAAAGATGGGATGTTGACATAACAATCCAAGGGGACTGACAGTTGTACTTAGAAAATAACAGGATACCACATCCCCATTTTAGAACTCCGCCTAGTGCAGAAGCCGCTATTTTTTTTGTTCAGACTGCAATATTTTCTTCATAATAACTTGGAATCCGGCGAGACGTCGACCGATTAACTCCCACCTAAATTACGGACAATATGGAACACTCAGATACTACATCTTGCGAACGCATATTGTAGTTCTCCATTGGGACTGACAGTTGTACTTAGAAAATAAGAGGCTACCACATCCCCATATTTGAACTCTGCCTAGTGCAGAAGCCGCTATTTTTTTTGGTCAGACTGCAATATTTTCTTCATACTAACTCGGAATCCAGCGAGACTTCGACCGATTAACTCCCGCATAAATTACGGACAATATGAAACACTCGGATACTTCATCTTGTGAACGTACACTGTAGTTCTCCATGGGGACGGACAGTTGTACTTAGAAAATAACAGGCTATATTCGCATATTTGAATACTATTTCTCTATAAGATAAGATGTAAAAGGGTATATTTGGAATTTCAAAAAGACACTGAGTAAATCTATTCAATGAATTCTCTTTATTAGTAGTAAAGATAAAGATAGAGTGAACGATTTCCATTATTATAATGAGGGGTATTTCTGGTATTTAAAAACGACACGGTTGAATTCCTATTCAAGGAATTCTCATTATTAGTAGTAAAGATAAAGATAAAGATAAAGATGTGATGTTGACATAACAATCCATGGCGACTGACAGTTGTACTTAGAAAATAACAGGATACCACATCCCCATTTTTGAACTCCGTCTAGTGCAGAAGCCGCTTTTTTTTTTGTTCAAACTGCAATAACTTCTTCATACTAATTCAGAATCTGGTGAGACTTCGACCAATTAACTCCCACCTAAATTACAAACAATATGGAACACTCGGATACTACATCTTGTGAATGCACACTGTAGTTCTCCATGGGCACTGACAGTTGTACTTAGAAAATAACAGGATACCACATCCCCATTTTTGAACTCCGCCTAGTGCAGAAGCCGCTATTTTTTTTTCAGACTGCAATATTTTCTTCATACTAACTCGGAATCCGGCGAGACTTCGACCGATTAACTCCCACCTAAATTACGGACAATATGGAACACTCGGATACTTCATCTTGCGAACGCACACTGTAATTCTCCATGGGGACTGACAGTTGTACTTAGAAAATAAGAGGCTACCACATCCCCATATTTGAACTCTGCCTAGTGCAGAAGCCGCTATTTTTTTTGTTCAGACTGCAATATCTTCTTCATACTAACTCGGAATCCGGCGAGACTTCGACCGATTAACTCCCACATAAATTACGGACAATATGAAACACTCGGATACTTCATCTTGTGAACGTACACTGTAGTTCTCCATTGGGACTGACAGTTGTACTTAGAAAATAACAGGCTATATTCCCATATTTGAATACTATTTTTCTATAAGATAAGATGTAAAATGGTATATTTGGAATTTCAAAAAGACACTGAGTAAATCTATTCAATGAATTCTCTTTATTAGTAGTAAAGATAAAGATAGAGTGAACGATTTCCATTATTATAATGAGGGGTATTTTTGGTATTTCAAAAAGACACGGTTGAATTTCTATTCAAGGAATTCTCATTATTAGTAGTAAAAATATATTTTAATTTACACTTAATATTTTAATACAAATGTTCACATATATGTAAATTTATTTGTACTGAAAGTAAATATAAGTAGTATACCATTAGATTAGTCGTTTGACATTTTAAGTTTCCTATTTGATATATAAACATATATATATATATATGCTTATATACTAATTATATATATAAGGTTGATTTCAAAGTATATATGTATATAGGTTTATAGTAATATTGATTTTATTATTATAAGTATGTAAACTTGTAGATACGTTTATATACAGTTGTCACATATAAGTATATGTGAATTTGTTTTTTTTTAAATATAGATATTTTATATGTTGGAATTTAATGTTGATTTGAAATTAAATGCATATTTTATTTTAAAATATGTTTAAATTGATTTTAGAAAATTTATATATATGTAATATATCCTGTTTCATTGATTTCGTGCCATTTTGACTGACATTCTCAATATCAAAATCTATCACAGCAAAATCCTAACTTGTCGCTGTTCCGCTCGCTTGATTTGTATGCTTATCTTTGTCTATCTGCTTCCATTCTCGTGCATCTCTCTAGCCTCGAAAGGTAAGCAATCACTCACGATTAACGTCTTATATTTATTAAATTTGATTTCAATTGAAACGTCAATTGAAATATTACTGCTGTTAGTTATTTTCATTGCTATATATATGTTGTTATCTGTATCTGTTCACCTGTGACATTTGACTCCATTACCTGTTATTTACATTTATTTGATATGCATGTTATATTATTTTTCATATCTGTTATCACTCTGTAAGTTCCCTGTTAGTATAGAATTCACTATGGGTTGAAATGATATATACCCGAACGATTTTGTAGAATAGGAGAAAATCGTTTTGGGTTGAAATGATAAACCTAAGCGATTTTCATTGAATTGAATTTGGGATTGCGGGTTGAAAGGATATATACACGTATATATTTAAATTGTGGATTGAAATGACAAATATCAGTATCACTTGACCATAGGATAGAAAACTATATACAGACACCGTTGGTCTATATATAAATATTTTAAAATTGATTTCTATGGTTTGAAAGAAAATATAATATGGTTTATTTAAATTTGAAAATATCATGTATATGAATAAGTTTTAATATAAAATAGATTGAATTATAAGCTTCAAATTTAGTACAGTTTGATTTAAGTAAATTACAATATGTTTAAGTATTTATTTAAAATTTAATTTAAAAATAGATTTATAATGATTCTATAAGGTAAGGTTGGAAAGATAAATTTGATTTTATTCGAAATTGTATTTAATCAAGAATTTTGTTTAATTAAATCGATTTGAAACTTATTGAATTTGACGGTTTTAAGATATGATGTTATAACTTGATTTTTGATTCAAAGTAATTAAATGGATATTTCAAGTTTTAACTAAATCGAAGGAAATATTTAGTTTAATGTAATTTAAGGTTATTTAAATGATAATGGATTTACTAAGTGGATATTTCAAAACTAAATAGTTATGAAGTTAAAATAAGGTATACATGAAATTATCAATTTAAGTTTTGAAAGTGCCATAATTAGGATATATATATATATATGAAATGGAAATGATATTTTGGTTTGAAATATAAATTATTTTGAAATGACCACGGTGTTATAATGATGTTTGGTTGTTAATAGCGTATAATTCTACATAGTAGACAGTTCCATGGATCCTTAGAGGATGGGTATCCCAAACATCCTCTAAGTTACTTGTATTTCAGTTGATATTTCACTTGAGTTGGATTTATTGATATGAGAATGTTAATCCTGTCACAAGTGTTTGTATTTTCTTTACGCTCGGATCAGACTGAGTGATACAGCAATTGAGACTCACCTTTGGAGTTTGGAGCTTCGCTTGGAGGTCTAACTATCGATTCAGCTTTCAGCTTTTCCAGTTGATTTGTTAAGAGATGTCATCAGTCTGTATTGGAGATATTCTGTTGTATTTTATTTCAAACTCTGTTGTTTATATAGTAGCTTCATGAACTACTATTTATTAATCTATTCCGCTGCATTCTGTTATAATACTCTATGTCTATGATTCTGTGATTATTTTATTTACTGCATATGCTGAGTTTGCCAAATTTTAAATTAACAATCTGATATTTTAAGCAATTTAAGTCCGACAATTGCGGATGCGAATGGTTGAAAATATTGGGACGTTACAATAAGCCAATTTATCCAGCTTTGGGTAATTTCTCTCAGCTTCGGTCAACCGTTTACTAACATAATAAACTGGTTTTTTCACTCGGTCCTCCTCCCGAATTAAGGCAGCACTGATTGCATTTTCTGATACTGCCAAGTAAACGTACAACTTCTCATGATCAATAGGCTTTGACAAAATAGGCGGCGTGGAGAGATATTGAATCAGTGCTCGGAATGTGCCTTCGCATTCTGCAGTCTATTCGAAGTTGCGTTTCCCTTTCCTGATCAGATCGAAGAAAGGGATGCATTTGTCGGTGGATTTCGAAATGAATCTGCTCAGTGCCGCTACTTTCCCATTGAGACTCTGAACTTGCTTTATGGTCCTTGGAGTTTGAAGATTTCTTATTGCCCATATTTTTTCAGGATTGGCTTCAATTCCTCGAGCGTTGACGATGAAACCCAGGAATTTTCCAGACGCGACTCCCAAATGACATTTCAATGGGTTGAGCTTCATCCTGTACCTCCGGAGGATGTTGAAGATCGATTCCAGATCTTTGATATGGTCAGTGGAAAACGTGATTTCACAAGCATATCGTCTACGTATACTTCCATGGTCTTTCCAATCTGATTAGCGAACATCCGAAAGACCAATCGTTGATAAGTAGCACCGGCATTTTTGAGTCCGAATGGCATGACCTTGTAGCAATAAATTCCCAGATTAGTTATGAAGCTAGTATGTTGCTGATCAGGTAAGTGCATGGGTATCTGGTTATAACCAGAATACGCGTCCATGAAGGATAATAGTTCATGCCCAGCTGTTGAGTCTACGAGCTGATCAATTCTGGAAAGTGGAAAACAATTTTAGGACACGCTTTATTCAAGTCTGGGTAATCAACGCACATCCTCCATTTCCCATTCAGCTTTCGAACCAGTACCGGATTAGACACCCATTCCGGATATAATGCATCTCTGATAAATCCGTTCGCTTTAAGTTTGTCTACCTCTTCTTTAAGGGCGGCAGATCTCTCTGGATCCATACCACGCCTTTTATCCTCGATCGGGATATATTGCAAATCAATATTAAAGGTGTGGCTCGCGGTGTCCAGCGAGATCCCACACATGTCAGAGTGCATCCTGGCAAACACGTCGAGGTTTGCCCGGAGAAATTCAACCAATTCCTCTTGCATTCGCGAGCTTAACCGAGACCCAATCTTTAGCATTCTAGAATCATCGCCATCGTCGATCGGAACATCGATTGTCAGTACAGCCGGAGAAGCTTGACTGTCTTTACTTTCACCTTCATTTTCATTATCTCTTAGGTCAAGATCTCTTTGGAATTGGTTGGGGTGCCCTGGCCTGGGCCCAGCCACCAATTGTCAATTATCAGCAAAGCGGACGTAGAGAGATTCCTCTACGCCCTTTCCTTTCTCCCTTCGCTGCGCGTCTCGCAGCTCAGCTACACAACAGGCTCTCCCAGCAGCCTGATCTCCTTGAATGACCCCCACTCCATGATCAGTGGGAAACTTTAGAGTCAAACACCATGGGGCAATGGCTGCCCTGGACTCAGCAAGAGCCGATCGACCCAAGAAAGCATTGTAGGGGGAGTCTATGTCTAGCACAACAAATTGCAATATCCGGACTCTCCAGCACTCTCCAACTCCCAACTCCACCGATAGTTCCACTACTCCAGTGGTTATAGTAGCACATCCATTGAAGCCATCGATTCGAGACTGACAAGGCTTCAAATCTTTGGCTTCAATCTTCATTTGGTCGTAAGCTCGTTTAAACAAAATATTCACAGAGCTTCCACTGTCAACTAAGATCCTCTTCATTCAAGCAGGACCTACTTGAGCCGAGATGACCAGTGGATCGATAGTGGGGGCTTCGACTTTATCAGCATCTCTATTCGGAATATGATGTCATCAGTCATCGTCTTCAGTTGTTTGGCCGGAGCCCTTCATTAAAACTACTACAACACTCGAAGTCCGCATGCCTAATAGAGCTAGCATACGACTCCATCTCCTTCCAGCTTCGGTCTGCTGGATGAGGACCACCACAAACAGTGTTTATCACTAACCTCCCGTCGGTATGAGTGGGTTCCTCCTGTCTTTCCTGGTTTGGTGCACGATTTTGATTTGATGGGCCCGCACCTCCTGACTGCGGTGCCCGCACAAACTGATCCAACTTTCGTTCACGTATCAGCTTTTCGATGAGATCTTGTAAATGATGGCACTCATTTGTATTGTGGCCGTAACTTTCATGAAACCTGCAAAACTTTCCAGTCTGAATTTGCCTCTCTAATGATGGCTTCAGAGCAGGTTTCTTGTACTGAACGGTATTGCAGGTCTGCAAATACACATTCTCCAATGATGTATTCAATGGAGTATAACTATCGAACATAGGAGCTCTGCGTCGTGGACCATGATTTTGATCTCGCTTTTTATTTTGATTTCCATTATCCCTCTGCTGACTTTGTTTATTTTGTATATTCAACTGAACTTTTTCGGAACTCTCACCGGATTGTTTAACTGGAATATTACTTTGAATTCCTTTCATACTAGACCCTGCGTCATCCTGCTTCCTAGACTTTTTCGCATCCTCCCTCCTCAAGAATCGGGCTGCTTTGGAATAGAAATGGTCCAATGACGCAGGAGGCTTCCCAGCCGACCAATTTCCGAACATGGAATCAGGATCAATCCTCTTAGTCAATGCCATCGGGATAGAGTTGTCATTGGGATTACTTATTTCTGCACACGCAGCATGAAATCTCTTCAAGTAACGTCTGAGTGTCTCTCCGGGAGCTTGAGTGACACTAAACAAAGTATTAACATTTTTAGGTCTCGCAACATGCATACGGAATTGTTCAACAAATTTGGTGGCCAACTGGTTGAAACTAGAAATGGATCGTGGCGGCAAACGAGTAAACCACATAGTAGCAATGCCCCCTAAGGAGATGGGGAAACTACGGCATTTAACTGTATCATCGGCTCTCGTAGCATTCATTAGCCATTCATACTTCAGGATGTGTTGATTGGGATCAGAACTTCCTTCATAGACTGGCAAAGTTGGCATCCTGAATCGCCGAGGTGGTTCAGCCTATAATATGTCATTAATGAAAGGGGTATGACTCCGGGAAATCCCCCAGTCGTCATTAGTGAGACCCTGACTTTCACGGATCATCTGACAAATCATCGTCGGTATATCCAACATTTGGATATTTAGAGCAAGTTGTGCCAAGGTGTGGTCGGGTTCCACAATGCGAGGCTGGACTGGACGTGGTCGACGGTCCGTGTCTCGCCTCCTTGGTTCAAGATTTTCAAGGACATAAGGTTCTGGATTGTGTTTTCGTCGGTGATGATGCGGATCAGCTTGATTTCTAGCATCAACTCCTTGTTCGGTAGGGGTGGTGGCAGTGAGGTTGCGTGTGACATGGTAAGGGATGGTACCCCCTCAGGAGGAGAGTACGGCCTAATGGCTGGTGGATGGTATAGCCCTAGGTTGTTCAAAGTTTAGAGTAGGTTGGTGTCCAGTGGCCTGGGTGTAGCTTACGTCCAGTCGCGGGCGCGTAGATCTGTGATTGTAGTCAGATGAGGCCGAACTTTCGGTAGATGAGTAGGATTCCTGATCTCTTCTGGACCTCCTTCGTCGCTGACGCTGCAGCTGGTTGGTCAATTCCACATTAGCACGGAGTTGCTGAGTAAGTTGCCGACGACTCTGAGTTAGCTCTTGCATAAGCATTTGGAATTCTTCCCTAGTAACAGGGCCCGACGGATCTGATGGTCCGGAAGCATTCTGGTTGGATGGAGGCAATTGTAGGGGATTCTGTCTATCCCGTCCTTCCTGATCAGCAGCTGTAGAAGAAGTCCGTGTGCTAACCATAATGAATTGATAAAGTCCTTTCCTAGATCTGATGAAAATCTAAATAGGATGGAAGGGCTTTTAGGCTTGAGATCTGGATCTTCTTCTTGGATTTATGCAATCCAGTATCGATAGTAGATCCAAAGAGCAGGAGAAAAACTGTGTTTTTTCAGTGAAAGCACCAAAGTGTTTGTACCAAAATTGGGCACAACACTCTTCGGAAGGGTTTGAAGAGATAAAAATGAAGAGGTTAAATGGAAAAAGAGGATTATCTAACAAACACTTCAAAAACAAATAAGAAAGAACGTAGAAACACAGAAATTTAGAGTGGTTCGGCGTATTGCCTACGTCCACTGTGAAATTGATGGTTTTATTGATGTTTTCTCGATGATTACAACTGATTACAGCGGATTACAATGAATTATATTGATGAATTTCGAGTACAACAGCAGCCTTGTAGCGCAAAAATGTTTTCGGCAGAGTCTGGACGTCAGAGAGTCCAAAAGATCCCTTTTCTATGAGCTCTGGGTTGCTATTTATAGGCGTAGGATGCAAATATCTCGCTCAGATCTCGGGAGACTTCTTCTGGCATGTGGGTGGGCCCACGCGATCGATCCCATGAAGTTTCGACTCGATCTATGATCGATACGAACGAATTTTGCATCGATCAAGATTTGACCCAATCGAGTCGAAACTTGGCATGAACATTCCTTAGGTCGTACATAAGTTCCTGTGAAAATTTCATAGCATTTGGACTTGTGGATTGCATGTTATGATCGTTTCGAATTCGAGTCTTCGATAGGCTGTTTGGTTCGAATCGATGCATTTCGAATCGATCTCTTTTTATCGACGACCACACACGTGATGCTAGTTGGCGTGGCGCTTTCTTTCAGGATCGATCCAAAGTCCATGCCGAATCGATCGAGTTTTCCTAATGTTTGCGCCTCGTTCGTATCAATTTGACTGGGCCGTGTTCGTATTGACCACAGTCGCCTCGTTCGTATCAATGGAAATGACTTTATTCGTATCGATAGATGTGGTTTAGTTCGTATCGATGAATATGACTCAGTTCATATCGATGGAATTGACTTTGTTTGTATCGTGCACTGTGGCTCTGTTCGTATTGATTGTATGCTCCTGTTCGTATCGATCTAAGTTGGCCCAACTTGATGGATACGAACAAAGGATGACGTGATGGATACGAACAGCGGTTACTTGATGGATACGAAGTAGTGATCATTTGATGGGTACGAATAGGTTCGATATGAAGAGAACCGCCTTTGGGTGGATACGAAGTATACCTCTGTGTTGAAGTTGATGGATGCGAAGTAGGCTACAGCTGATCGATACGAACAACGGTAACATGATGGATACGAACAATGGTTATTTGATGGATACGAACTGCCGATGTCTGATGGATTCAAACAAGGCTCTTTATCTGATGGATACGAAATGACACGCTCTGATGGATGCAAACAATGTGTTCTTTTAACTCGTATCGATCATATCTCATGCATACAACTTCCGATTGACTTGAAACTTGGAACGTTGGCTTTCACAGCTTTGCTCGTCATGATTTTTCAATTGTAGCCTGATCCGGACTCCGATAAAATTCATCGATATCCATAACAAACCTGCGTATAACCGATCTTCGGGATGGACTTTCCTTGGTTTCCAGTCAAGTTCTTGGTATTACGGCCTTGCCAAAAGGCGAGATAACACATCCTCAATCGATGATTCCAGAATGGATTTCAAAGCAAAGGATAGAGATCCAAATCAGAGGACCCTAATCAAAAGAATTCAAATTCGAAGATAAGTTCGAAAGGGAGATAAGATGATTAAATAACAAAATAGGAAGATGGATATACTAATATTAATCGTAGGCGACCTTAACCGGGTCAAC
Source organism: Allium fistulosum (assembly GCA_030737815.1). NCBI lineage: Eukaryota > Viridiplantae > Streptophyta > Magnoliopsida > Asparagales > Amaryllidaceae > Allium > Allium fistulosum. The sequence continues at coordinate 1,143,597,773 of CM060902.1, forward strand.
CGTGACTTCAAAAGTATGATCGATGCAGAATTTTAAGGCAAATCAACATTCGATCATAAGTGAATAGAATTTGGGCATAGCAAGAGATAGCAGCATCTAAACCGAGGATCCAGAAATCTTCGGGGAATCAATGCATGTTGTAAAGGAGTTTCACCACTTTACAACTCATTCTAGGATTGGCGGGACCGCCGATTCGTTATAGAAATCAATCGAAGTGGAGTTATGGGATACTCCAGAATCAAGAGAACATGAATAGGGAGAGGCAAAATGGATTTCAGAACGAAGGAAAAAGTTCCAAAATTCAAAGGAACCCGAGTCAAAGAGGAAGAGGTTCAAGCACGAACGAAAGTGATTCTATAATTAAATCTACCTTATATGCTAAGTTTTGCCTAATACCAGAGCTCTGATACCAACTGTAACATCCTGATATTTTCAACCATTCACATCCACACATGTCGGACCTGAATTACTCAAAATACTAGATTGTTATTTTATATTTGGCAAAACTCAGCATATACAGTAAATAAAATAATCATAGAATCACAAACACAGAGTAATATAACAATAAGCAACGAAAACAAAAGAATAGTAGTTCATGAAGCTACTATATATATGTAATAGAGTTAAAACAAGATACACCAGAAGTCTCGAATACATAGAAGTCTCAATACAATAGTCAAATACAAGATCAGCATATATCACAGGAGTCAACTGAATAACTGCAAGATGAATAGATAGATGGATCTCCAAGCGAAGCTCCAACTCCATAGGTGAGTCTCTAATGCTGTGGCACTTAGTCTGACCCGAGCGTAAAGCAAAACACAAAACACTCGATTCAGGATAAACATTTTTATATCAATAATTCCAACTCAAGTGAAATATCAACTGAAATACAAGTAACTCAAAGTATGTTTGGGATAACCATCCTCTAAGGATCCGTGGAACTATCTACTATGTAGTACAATACGCTATTATAATATGTCTATAGTAAAGTAAACTATTAAAATAGCATTAAGGCATTACCCATATCCCCCTTAACACATTTTATAGTGCCAATAGTCTATACAATACCATAATACCTCCTGATCGGGAGGCAACCAGAGGATACTCCATAGGTACGACACAAAACAAACTCGTAGTGGTCTCGATATGGGAGGTGACATGGAACAACTAGGCAATGCCAGGGTAGATATACCAATTACACTTCCGAGCTGGTGGTATCGCATAGCCGCAACTACCGCCCACCTCGATCCACACTCCCAAATCAAAGGTGCGCACCAAATCAATCACAAAGTAATAGAATGGCAATCGAAGAGTGTGTCCGATCGAAGGAGCTACCTCATTTGGCCCGTCGATTGCTCCTGTTTTAGCCACCTTATGCTAACTCACGGGAGTCAGGTCCACGTATATACCTCATATAGGATCGTCACCACCATCCTACTTCATTCTGGAATCTCCACCGTGTACACGGTTGTTAAAGTGGTTTTCGGTATTGGCAGAGAGTATGACAATAACCGATCCCGATCTCTTTAACAACCAAACGTTATTATAACATCGTGGTCATTTCAAAATAGTTTATACTTCAAAACCAAGATATCATTTCCATTTCAAACCATATCAATACGATATCATTTCACTTCAAATATATCCATTTCCAAAATCATAGCACTTTCAAAGTTATAACACTTTCGAAACCAAAACACTTGAAATTATAACACTTTGGAAATCATAACACTTTGAAATCATAACACTTTGAAAATCATAACACTTTACTTTAAACAGTTTAGATATTAATAATAGTATATATAATAAAATAGTTTGTAAATAAAATAGTTATATAAAATAGTTATAGGTTAAAATAGTTTATAATAAAATAGTTAGTATATTAAAATAGTTTATATAAAAAAATAGTTAATATTAAAAATGATTTATATTAAAATAGTTTATATTAAAACAATTTATAAGGTAAAATATATAAATAATTTTAAATATAATTTAAAAATACTTTATATAATAAAATAGCTTCCTCAAATTTAACAAATCGATTCCAATTCAACTCAAATTCCAAAATTCAAATTTAATCCAATCTCAAATCATCAGTTTCAATTCAATTCAGTTTCTCAATAAACCATTTCAAATTATATCGATTTTAAATACAGATTTAAACCACAAAATAAACCATTTCAATTTCAATATATTTCAAAGCTTTAAATATTCCACAATTTCAAAACTAAATTTGATAATTTCATATATATCTTAATTTAACTTCATTTTATTTAGTTTTGAAAAAATTACTTAATCATTCAATAACATTTAAACAAAACTTCAAATTACAAATTACAAATTTAATAAACTAAATATCCCATTTCAATTTATGTAAATTTGAAAATATTCATTTAAATCACTTTTAAATCAAAAATCAAGTTATAAAATTATATCTTTAAAATCTCAAATTAAATAAGTTTCAAATCAAATTATTTGAGTACAATTATTAAATAAATACAATTTCAAACCAATTTTTATTTCCAGTTCCAACCTTAATTTATTAAAAATTATTATAAACTCTATATCTGAAATACAATTTAAATAAATACTTAAACATATTATTAAATTTATTTATATATTTCAAATATATATATATATATATATATATTTTAAAAATAGTAAAATTAAAAATAAACACTTAAAATTTATAATTTCAAAATTTACTCATAACTATAAAATTTTCAAAACATATAATCTAAAAAAATCAAGAATTTAAATATATATAAAATAACATTTATATATATAATATTTAAAAATCAATATTTATATAAAACCATATATATATATCTTTTAAACCTTGGAAATCATTTCAAAATATATATATATACCAACGGTGTCTGTATATAATTCTCTATCCTATGCTCAAGTGATACAGATATTTATCATTTCAATCCGCAATTTAAATATCTACGGGTATATATCATTTCAACCCGCAATTTAAATATCTACGGGTATATATCATTTCAACCCGCAATCCCAAATTCAATTCGATGAAAATCGCTTGGGTTTATCATTTCAACCCATAACGATTTTCTCCTATTCTATAGTTCGTTCGGGTATGTATCATTTCAACCCATTGGAAATTCTATACTAACAAGGAACTTGTAGAGTGATATCAGATATGATAAAAATATAACATGCATATATCATCAATATAAATAACAGATAAAGGTGTCAGATGTCACAGGTGAACAGATACAGATAATGGCATATATATATATATCAATGTAAATAACCAACAGCAGCATATTCCAATTGTCGTTTCAATTGAAATGAAATTTAATAAATATAAGAACGTTAATCGTGAGTGATTGCTCACCTTTCGAGGTTAGAGGAATTTGACAACCCGATAAGATACGAATTGAATCGTGAACCTGCCAATCGACTAATCCAATGACAAATCTCAAAGTGAAGCAAAAGGAATCGAGATCGATAGACAAAGCTGAGAATTTGAAATTGATGAAAACAAATCAAAAATCAACTGGATATAACTGAAACGAGATGCATAATATATATTACAAAATTTTAAATTTATAAATACACATTTTAAAAATCTCCATATGATATATTTAAACATAATAAATTAACAAATAGTCTATATGTATTATATTACACAATCATTATTTAATTTAAAGCACATATATTTTAAAATCAAACATATACATATAAAACATGACAGCATAAACAATCACTATGATTCCTTTGAATTAAAATATATATAATTACCAGATTTACATATATATAGGCTTCAGAAAAAGTAACTGCTTATCGAAACATGCATATGCAACATCCAAATATATAATATTTCCCTAAATCGATACCTAAATAAACTTATATATATATAAGCTACATATATATAACAAATATATAACCGATATACAAAATTACTTTTGATACTTCTTTTCAAAGTTCCAGAAAAACATACACACGAAATAAAAGTAGAGAAGAGCAGCTTCTTCTCAGCCAAAATGTATACCAACCAAACATAAAGCAGCATGCAAATATATTTTATATTAAAAATACATTCTTTAAATCTTAAAATCTATACTTGATTTTAAACACACCCAGTAACATTCAAACTTCTATATATATATGTATATATATATATACTGAAAAAAACAATGTTCAAACTCGATATCTTTTTAAATATAATATAAACTATTATATATATAACCAATATATAACTTTACATACATATCATATTTTAAACTCAATGTTTATAAAAAATCAATATTAAAATTTAAAACATATATATAATAAATATCTAGAACCACTTATATATTATGTACTCATCCAAAGTTGTTGAAACTGTAAGTAAAAATATAAAACAGGCAAGCTATAATATAACAACTCATAAATAACCTATATAGATTCATATATATACAAGCTAACAGATCGGGTATAAACTTATACAATACAAATAGTTGATATATTTCCAAGCTTACTACTTACATAAATAAATAGAGCTCAAAGAAGGGGAAGGGAAGAATGAAGGCGGTTGCAGTAGCTTGGTGGAGGTCGGCTTGTCTTGGGTTGCCATAGATTGCGTTGGGTAGCAAGGCTTGAAGGCCTCGGTTGGGTTTGGCCCTGGGGAGGTTTAGGTGGGGTCGCGCCTTATGGTGGAAGGGGGAAGGCGAAGATGCTCTAGGTAACTATAGGTGGAGCGGTGGAGGGCGTAGGCTGGGAGAGAAGGGAAGCAGTGAGAGGAAGAAAGGTGATGGGTTGGCACAGTGGTGATGGGAGGAAAGAAAACGAAGCTATGGGATTGCCTCGGGAAAAATTTGGGAAAGAACAGACAAACCATGGTTTTGCTTCGAGAAAAAAACGAATGCAACCGATATCATATACACGGTAGTTATAAAAATTTTCAAGGCAAAATGAAATAGGACTTGCTTCGAGCAAAATTAAAAACGAATCAGGTTGTATTCGAGCTAAACTGGAGAGACGAGGAAGATTCAAATACACGAATGCTTTATTTTTGTTTTTTTGTTAAGAATGGCAGAACGAAAGTGAAAGAGAAACAGAGGAATGGCAAAGGAAAGGACGAACCATACATATAAAGTGGATTGGTGGAATAGTGGAAGTCAGGGCACGAAAATTTATGAAATAATAAAAGCAAATGACCGTTGATTTTTCAAACGGTTGGAAATTGAAAGGTCACGGAACATTCTAGAACTCAAAATGGGTACCGATACAACTACCGGTTTCGCGGATTTCGCCGCGTACCGGACGTCGAATTACAGAAATGAATATACTGCGGAGATCAGTACAACGAGATTAACAGAACGGTACATAGATATAAGCGATACGACTATCTTATCAAAAGTCAATATTCGGTACCAAAAATGCTGCTAAAATGCCGAAAATAAGATAAACGAAGCAATAGCAGTCCAAATTTGGCGAAATGAAATATGACGTCTCACTCAGAAGATGATTTACAAATTTATTATATAAAAATATTCAAGTTTGAAAAACATTTTATTATCATCAAATATTAGCTGATTTAAATTTAAATAAAATTACACAATAAAATAAACTTCCATATGTCAAATGAAAATTTATCATTTGCTATGTTTAATTAGGTGTATTCCAAATATCAAATATTTATTTCAAAATTCAATTATTTAAAAATTCACAAAATTTCAATTAAATATATTGTTAAAATCATTAAAATTTACGGGTCGTTACAGACGGTTTCTAATCAAAAACCAGATCTGAGTCCGCGCTAGAGATTCGTGTGAACGATACTAGTTCGAAAGAGAAATTGTGTGATCGAGTGAGCGATCAGATTTGATATTGCGTACGGATGATATATGTACATCGTATGGGTTTGGTGAAGTAAATATTGAAAATTGAAAATGCTGCATAAAATGATTTTGAATTATATGATTGGATATCATTAGTAAATTAGATACAGATATATAAAAGCAAAAGCTAAATTGATGTCTTCGGTTTCTAAATAAAATTGGATTGCCCGACAAAAAGGTATGTATTTAAATTGTTGTTTGAATTTGATGGTTTTATGATTGACCCACTTGGCTTTTGTTTTCTTTTGCTGGGTTGAGCCTGTAGTGGCGATTTGTAGTTGTTCGAATATAGCCGCGCAAAGGGGACGCTGGCAAAAAATTTCGAAAATTTAAGGAGTTAGGAAATTTTGAAGAAAATTTTAATAACTAAAACTTGATTTTGGATTATAACTTGAAATGGTTGAGTAAATAATATTATTGGGAATCTATGGATGAATTTGGAAATTAGTAAAAGTGATAATGAGGTATCAGCAAATTGGTTTTGGAAAGTTAGAGGTTTAAATTGATCTGGAAAGTTGTTTCAAGTGATTGGGTTTGAGAAAGTTAATGGGTTTTGGACCATTCTTCTTACCTTGGCAATTTCGGGGACGAAATTCTTTTAAGGGGGAAGGAATGTAACGATCCAAAATTTTGGTTATTTGAGATTGGAATATTTAATTGATTTTAAATATTTAAAAGTAAAATTTTAACTTGAATTTCAAATATAACGATTTATTGGATAATTTAATTATTGCATTAATAATTGGAAATTGGTTAAAACATTGAATCTTGAGTTTTAAGCTTGATAAAAATAATTTAAAGGCCTATAAAATTTCTATTGATAAGAATGAAGGTAAATAAAATTTTGAATTGAATTTAAAAGCGATTTACATGATTTTAAAAATAACTTGTTTGAATTAACAAATAAAAATAGCATTCCGAGGCACAGTCTCAGAATTCGACGAAAACCAGTTCCATTGGATCCGTAATAGTGTATTATTATCGGATTTCAAATTTTGTAGCATTTGGAGTTATAGTTTGATCGTAAGGGATAGAAATGCGTTGAAATTAATATCGAAAATTTAGTATAATAATTGGGTCCAAAAAGCTATTTTCTCCATATGATCGAATTAGGACTCGGAACCTTTTCCATTGCGTTCGTAATAGGGGATAACATTATGAACGCCTTGCGGTACGCCTCGATAGGGGTTCGAGATTTTGATTAGCGTAGATCGAGATATTTTGTAATTAAATTAATATATTAATTACTCAATTCTCCTTTCAGTTGTTATTCCATCCTTTCACCGTACGTTGACCTATTCAAACATGCCAACATCACTTCCCTCCATTTTTAATAGTGCACGCAAGTTACAATAAACAAAAAAGAAAGAAAAAAAATGAAAACATCAAACTTTAAAAAAATTTATCTCCCAAAATATTCAACTAAAAATTCCCAAACAAATTCCTAAATTCAAGTTTCTCAATTCTCTTCGATCTGCTATAGTGTTGTGGAATGCGGCGTCATGAGGAGGAGGCCGACAGTTTTATAGTGTTCGACAAAAACTAGGGTTTGTTTTTTCTTGTAATTGAAGGCTATTTTGTCAATTTGAATGGTGGGAATGAATTCGAGATTGAATTTAGCAGCTGTTGGGAATTTTTGGTGAAGGCCGAGTGCCTATTGGAAGTCGCTACATTCACTGTTCGCGTGGGTGGAGGCAAGCTTGTGTTTTATGGGGGGTTTACGTGTGATAAAATGGCGTGGAAGGTGAAGCTCTCGCGAGATGGAGCGCAACGGAATTGTCGGGGAGGAGTTTCGTGGAGCAATGAGGAAGAAAGGGGAGAGAGATGTGCAACCATGGTGATGTTTCATGTACAGGCGTACATGTTCGTGGTGAGGAAGAAGAATAGGATGGGAGCGAGTGGGATTTTTGTTATGGGCTTGGGCCGTGATTTGAAAAAAAAGGGAAGAAGAAGGCCGCATGAAGCTATAGCATGGAGAAGGAAATCCTCGTTTGGGGGAAGACTTAGTGTTTGGGCCAGGCTTCGTTAGTGGTAATTAAGGTTTTCAATAATAGTTAATGTGTTAATCAAGGAATTAATAAAGAAAATTTTAAATTTTAAAATTGTAATCTTGTAAAATGCTGTAACTCATTCGTTGTAGGTCAGATTCGAACAAAACAAGTTCCCCTAGGATCGTATCGTCAAATACTACAAAATGGGATTGATTTGGTGACAATTGGAGCTAGTAGGAATTTTGATTTTTTAAAATTAAAACGGATCGCTTCAGCATCGACGAAAATTAATTTGAGTAAATCTCACTAATTTGGATGATTGGCATTAATTTTAAATATTTGAAATTAATTATTGATTGATTGGTTGAATTGATCAATTATTGTCAGTTGAATGTGATATTATATATAGTATATATATTAGTAGTTGGATTGATTATTCCCGTTTATTGGAGTGGATGAGACCCTATGTGCCCCGCATAATAGCGGATGCCCTAGATTACCGCGATATCCCGCCTCAAAACGGGATTGGCATTTTTATGTTATATTAACATCTATGGTTGTAGGGAAACAGGTTGGAGGGATCCAACTGGATTCCTCAAAAATGTTGAATTTAATTTCATATATAGTGATATATGATATGTTTGGATAATCTGTGATAGATTATAGTGTGATTTGAATTTATTGGATGCTATGGTAGCATTGGCCTAGATTTTGGTATTTTAAAATACCATGAATATATGTTGTGAATTTGAAAAGAAATTAAAATGGGATTTTAGAATGAAATATTTATATAGAATTTTGGATTGGTTAAAAGGAGTTGAGTTGGAAAAAAATAAATGGTTTGACCATAAATTGTACTTAAATATTCCGTGATATTTTAAATGGAGATTTTGGAATAATATGTATATGGAAGGATTTTAAATAATAATTCTTAAGTGATACTTGTTTAAATATAACAGGCTTTAAAAATCAGGATTTTAAATAGATTGGAAGAATAGAAGGGAATTTGGAAATAAATATAAAATTGGTTATACTGGATCTTAAATAAGGTTTCTAAATTACGAAATGGAAGTAGAATCGAGATTTGGTTGGGTTTTGTAATATAGTTGGGTTATTTTAAGAAATTGATTTATGAATGGAATTTAATTTAGAAATCAATTTAAATGGATTAAGTGATGTGAAACCGTTATAAACTGGAAATGAGATTATGGGATTTATAAACAATGTTTATAAATAAAGGTGAAATGAGTATCAATTGATAATTTGAAGATATAAATTCACGATGAGAATTTATAATGAGATGGGTAGAACGGTTTAAAATGAAAAAGATAGATTTTACTTTTGGAAATGTGAAAAAGGGATTTATGAAATTAGGGACGTAAATCGATTGGTGATGAATCGCGAGAGATTTATAAATATTAGACTGGCTATTGGAATTGAAAAATATATTTGTATCAAGAAGTCGAGTTTGTTTTAAAAAGTGGATTTTTAAATTATTAAACTAGGTAATTTAAATATGTTTTAGCATAAAAATATTTCAGAAAGTTAGTTATTTAAATATTTTTAAATTGTCAAAATGAATTATAAGTTTATAACAAGTCTTGTAAATTGATTAGAATTTTATTAATAAATCAGAATTAATTACTGTTCAAAGTTATGTAATTATTTAAAATTGTTTAAAAGTATATTTAATTATTAAATAAGTTTTCGGAAAGTAATGGTATACTTTCATAGCGAAATCGGAGGCAGAAATTGCTTGCAGTTAAGTTTGGATTTCTCTAGGATAGAGACGTAATAATTGAACTGCGAATCCATGTTTGATACCGCGTGATGCTTTCCATATTTATTTTAAAAAAGTTTTCAAATATTTTTGAAGGGAATGGTTTGTGAATATACTTATTTCGGTCAGATAAGTATATACTTTTGAATAAAGAGATTTAATAAAGAATTTTATAGAATTCGTTATAAACGAGTTAAGGAATTTACAATATAAAATTTGAAGGGTTTTTGAGAAAAGAGAAATTAATGGAACTTTCCTAAGTGTTGGGAAGTAAGGGGTTTAGAAAATATAATTTTAAATATTTTTCTAAGTGTTGAAATAAGAGATGGTTTGAAATACCCTGATATGGATATAAGTATTTGAGTTGTCTAAAATTTTGAAAATTTGGAAGGGATTTGAATATATATCTTATAAAGATATTTTGAAAATAAATTTTGAAAAATTATAATATGGGCCTAGTGACTGCTTCTAGATGTTATATTGATAGTTAAATAACCAACTATCAAGTATTGGCCAATTTCATTGATCGTTTCGAAGAGACTGGAATCGAATTTAATTATCAAAAACCACTTCGATCTGATTTGAGTGTTATGAATGGATACCGTGAAGATGATGAAGACGGTGATTCGGTTTTCCAGACCCAGGACAACTTGTATGGACGAATGCTATCAGAATATCGTCATTGGAGGACGATGAGCATTCTAAGTGAAATTGTTCTTGAAAGGTAAACGTAGTCTCAAGCCTCATCAACCGAAATGACTGAAAATTAGGGGAGATGCAGCAAGGCTAAGTGGGTCATACCCAATTAGGGTATATTATCACCTTTCTAGATACGCTTGGATATATTATTAATTACGGATACGGTGGTGCATGGAAAGAGCTATCGATAAGGGTGGGAACACCTAGGGTGATAACATATTCGGTTCTATCCAGGTTAGCTGAATGACAGAGATGTATTCCACGTACTTGATTATATTCCGCTGTGTATTGTAAGTTGTATATTCAGCACTAGTGAGGACAAGTTATTATAACTGTCCAGTATTGAGTTATTGATTTGTTGTACTCTGATGATGTAATGTATAAGTAACAGTTATAGTTCTTTTTGTATAAAGACATGTTATTATCTATTATATATTGTTCCGCTGCGATTGTGAGATTCTGTGTTGTTGTTTTCTTTTTCTTCTACCTCTTCTTTCTTTTAGTTATTCACCTTTTGGTACCATTTGTGTTGGACAAGTGTGATGAAATGTCAGCTCAAAGGGTACGGAACGGCGGGTTGCTACATAGTGTCTTATATCATTTATTTTGCAGAACATGTTTGTGTTTTTATAATGTAATGAAATATATTTGGCAGAAATCATCAACTCAAAATCTTTATTTACTTCCATTTTAAAAATATAAAGTGCAATGAAACACTTAAAATTGTATAATATCTGAAGTTCTAGTTTGTGATTTTCTAATAACATGGGTTATGTTGTTAAAAAAATGTGTTACAATAATACAATAATCATAATCACATGAATAAGTAGTCAGGACTGAAGGAAAATCCTTCTGTTATATTACCTGTTATAATAATCCAAGAAACTTACCTCTGTTTTTGCTAACAATCAGAATTTGCAAAATCGAAACTTCTGTTATATTGCTTTTATTAAAAAGGTGGTGTGTCATAAGTTTTACAAATAGAAAAAATGTTACATATTGAGCGATATAGCATCATCATTAAAAAGTGCATGTACATGCGTACATATAAATTAAACAATGGGAGAAAATCGAATCCATTGATAAGCAAAGCAGGGGTTAACCCACTATCCTCAATTCAAGACATTGGTGTATTTCAACAAATTTTAACTACCGGTAAGTGATTAGATTCTAGATCTAAAGTTTTAGCATAATAAGTAAAACCCTACTTTAAATTCCTATTTTGTGTCACGAAATATGGCACATCCCAGTACACATCAAATGGAATAGTTTTACAAAAAATTGAACAAACTGAAATTTGAATGTTGTCTTTTGTCTTGGGGAAGAAAGAGTATGATGTATAAGTTAAATCAACTTAACATTTAGTTTAATTAAAGCTCATTTTTCATCAAAAATACAACTAACTGATTTTTATTTTTTACTTTTCCTAGATGTAAATCACATGGAAGTAAAATCATATTCAGTATTGTAGTCATACTTACTCTATAATCTTGTACATTACATATAAGTTGAGGATGCAAATATTTGAACAATATATACTATTTTGTGATATGAAATTTGACATAAAATTATAATAACTGATAGTTCAAACCATAATATATAAGTTAAACATATAAATTGATAGGTCCAATTATTATAAAGTCAAAAAACAGAGGGAACATAATTTTTTGGAGATAAGCAAGAATTTAAATTAAAGAAACAAAATAATTTAATTTTTGGAGGTTATGTTCTTAACTGAAAGGCATTTGCACCTTTATAAATCATATATGAACCTTTTACGTTATAGAATATAAGATGGTTTGTATATCCATTAGCATGATATATGTAACCAATATCTATGAATATAAAATGAATTTTGATGAGCAAGATATATTGAAACAGTCTTGATTTCTATGGAGATAATGGTATTTTTAAAAGATTGTATATGCAATAAAATTGTTTGATTCTGATATTTGTAGATTACAAAACATGAATTCGTTATACTTTGTGGATGCAAAAAGGCAGGGATGTGAATCCCTTCATTTATATGTGTACACACACACATATATACATAAAGTTGAAGAGCTAAGCCTAAGGATACGTAATAGAAAATGAAAAAATAAATAAAATAACCATTTTATTTTTCTCTAAATGGAATAGCATACCTACAAACTATGTATGTTTGTGTCACCGACTGAAAAGTTGAAAACATTTTTTGTATATAATAAAATTGCATAGCATTTGTTTCTTTCATTCCTAGTAGTAAGAAATTGGAGACATCTATAAATGGAGAATCATTGATTAGCTCTCAAAAAAATTTAAACATGAGCTACCACTACTCTGAGATGGTTCATAACATACAAACGGATAACCTCATCTTCAGAAAATTTTTCACTGCTACACAATATATGGATGTGAAAATAAATAAACTAATTTCAAAGGTTAATAAGTAATGCTCAGAGATAGATGGAAATGAGCGTAGTTATTTAATGTCATTTTGAATATTAGATCCACAGAAGAGCATAGTTAACCATTTCTGTCTAAATAATATCTAAAAACATTCATCTATACCCCTTACTCTTTTCACTGCTAGCATATTTATAAATGCATGGTGTATTTGCATTTGTAGTGGATCAGGAAAGACCTTCCTGATTCTTATCTAATTGTAGTATCAATGTTTTCCTTTGTGTGTGAAAACATCGTTTCCAACCCAGAAAATAAACCGTGATGGTCGACAGAGGACAAAGACAAAGACAGTGCCTGCAGTAACACTCTGATTTATTCGACCCATGAGTAAAATTATAAATCATTCCTAAAACTTTTGATATGAGGGATGTATCTAAATTGGTTTCTATATTGCAGTAATGATTCATGAAGTTGCTGGAAAACATAAATCAATTTATGGTTGGAACATTAACAATACAAATGAGAAGGCGAGGAAATAAATTGAGATAGTTAACTGCATATAACGTGAGAACAAAATCGAAACATGAGAACAGTATATAAACCAAAATTCGATAGTAAATTAAGTACAGTGGAGGGGAAGGCATAATGATAAATAAAATTAGGCATTTGACTGCAAAAAGAAAAATTCACAGACTGCAAATTGCAAATGTTACCTCATGAATAATATCATCACTTGTTGATTTTGCTTCTGTGCAAGCACTCCTAGCCTTACCTGAATTTCTACAGGTTCAAATTATAATGTGAGTAGAAGAGTATATTGCATATTTGAAATGAAAATGCTTCATTTTAAAATTTTACGTTTAAGTATAGTAACATACCACATTCTTTGATTGCTTGTTCACATTTTGGATACAATTTATTGATACTTTCATAATTTGATTGGTTAATCAATTTATTATCTAATGAAAAGTCTGTATACGCCCTGTACTTAATTAATGGGTATGTGAGGCCATTACCAATAGCGAAGCCCTGCAACAAAATATATCATCTAACACTGTTGAAATTCAACTATCAAATATATGTAACAAAGATATGTTTAAAATACCTTTAAATTGATGTGAGTGCCTTTTTTTGCTTTGTTTCCTAAGTTAACCTGACTTGCAAAAGCGTGGATGTACTGTCTAGCATATGATTCTCCTGTGATGTAGAAATCATTCTTTGTGTAGTCTGGGTACGCTTGGTAAAAAATGCCTGAGAATGTCACAATGATAAATTATTTCTCAATGCTATTCTTGCTTACTAATAAATATGTTTCATGAATATGTCTACACTGCATGGAACTGGAATTTACCTACATAAAATCGTATAGATCATTGCTCACACCAGTTTCATCGTGGCATATGTCTCGATCATCAGAGCTATTACTGAAAGCTATTCCGATTGGTTGATCCACGTATATTAGGTATGAAGCTAGAAAATAATTATGTTTACAGTAATTTTTTCGTATAGTTGAAAACTAAAAACCCGATATAACTTTTGTTTTTGAATAAAAATTGATCCCATCCAAAGTCATTCCATTTAAGTGATAGATTTTTAAAATTTTGGCAAGGACCATTAACATAGAACAATGCTAATTCACTACAACAACCGAGGTCGCCAATCAACCAAATTACTATTGTAACGACCCATCTTTTTGGACGGTTTAAATCGACGATAAACTACACAGGTCAGACTCAAACTATTCAAAATGGAAGATTGTTATGGGGTAAATAAGAAAAAGTAGAGAAAGAAAGAATAACAAACACAGAATCTCACAGCGGATTGAAAAAAATATAATAATCAAATAAATAGTTCATGAAGCTATTTTCAAATAATAATTGATTACACATTTACAATACAGATAAGAGTACATACAGCAGTAATAATTAAATAATGCAGCGGAACAACATGATGCAGCAGAATAAATAAAATAGAAAATGATAGTATACGATCTTCGTCTTCGTCCTCCCGAGATAAATGGTCTTCAATACACTGAAAAGCTCAGACTGACCCGAACGAATTGAAAAGACAAAACACTCGAGTCAGAACTAAAGATCTTATGTAAGTTAAGTCAACAGTAATAAATATTGGTGTACCGGCGTTGGAGATGTTTACGGGATTTGACATCTCCTATCCAGTGTCTAACGTGAGTGCAATAACTTAAGAGATGTTTGGGATTACATCTCCTAAGGATTCGTTAAACTATCTACATACATAGTAAAATAAGCTATTATAATAGTGTCTACAGTAAAGTAAAATGTTAAAATAGCGTTAAGGCGTTACCCATATCCCCCTTAACACATTTTATATATTCCCGTTGTCAATACAGTATCGTAAGCTCCACCAAACTGGTGGTTTACCCATAGGGCACTCCATAGGTACAGTACAAAACAAACTCATAGTGGGCACGATAAGGCATGTGACAAGGCATGCGAGGCAATGCCCAGGGTAGGATACTACCGTTTTGCGGATCCAGACTAGTGGTAACACATAGCAGCTACTACTACCCACCTCGGAACACACTCCCAATCAAAATCAAGGAGTAGCCACCAAATCAATCACAAAGTCATAATATGGTATCGAAAAAGCATGTCCGATAGGAGGTGCGACTTCACTTGGCCCGGGTGGCTCCTATTTTAGTCACATCAAGCTGACTCGTGGGAGTTAGGGCTACGTTAATACCTCATACAGAATCATTCGTCAAACCATCATACTTCATTCTGGAATCTCCACCACGTACACAGTTGTTAAAGTGGTTTTCGGTACTGACAGAGAGTATGACAATATCTGATCCCGGTCTCTTTAACAACCAAACGCTTATTTCACACCGAATGGTTCTTTTACATTTCAAAGGTCAATTCACAATTGATATCAAAATATCATATTCGAGAAACAATATAATATCGCTAGAAAACTATAATCCGAGAACGTACCTATTTGTTGGGCAAAAAACGCTTATTTATGAAACCAAAAGCAGTAGCTATTGCTTCCATAAACCTGCATTTCGCTTATACAATCCAAAGAGGTTAAAAATTATGTAAAAGAGAAATATTTAAGTTGTTTCAATTTATAACAAACAAATCATCACAACATACAATAGTCATTTGCAATCAAAACCATACAATCATCACATGAAATCAAAGTAATCGACCATTCATCCATAGCAACCAAAACAAATGGTCTGTTCGGGTTCAGAAACTTTTAATCATATAAAATAATAAATAAACTACTAAGTATACCATACACTCAACAGTCTCAGATAAAACTTAATAGATTATCCATACATCTTTATACAGTTAGACGTATCCTTTCCCAAATATCCATAAGCCAAAACAAACAATAATTTCAAATCTCGCTTAAGTTTATTCTTATTAATCTCCTTTCATATTACTTACTGTTCTTCAGTTTCATTCATTCATACAATGATTATTTTCTTAAATTTGCATTTATCACTTACATAATTTCATTTCTCATTTATTCATATGATGCCATTTTCATTACTTACACAAGTTACTTCCATTTAAATTCTCTGATTATCCATTATTATGTAAGCCTCTTTACGATTTAATTCACCATTAATAGATTATTTCTTTTTCACATTCATTTCTTCCATATATAGTATTATTGAATATTAAATCCATTTCTAAATCATTTCAACACTTTCTGAAGTTATAATCATTCAATTAATATAGGGTTCACTTTTACTATTCATTTTTATTACAATTAGCTACAACATTAACTTAAGTTTATAATCATTTACGTATAGTATTCACTCTTTCTATAAATTTGATTAGTAACATTTCAAATTATTAACTTAAGTTTATAACCATTTATAACATCAGAATTCTTATTTATAGAAGAAATTCCATTGAACACTTTTATTTTCTAATTTTTACTTGTATAATATTCTATTACATATTCTTATTAACATTTCAACTTTTAATATTTTGGTAAGTTATATATGTCTTTTAGAAAGCATTTGAAGGTTACACAAGTTCATCTTATTCATTTTAATTAACAATAGTTCAATAATTCATCTTCTAAATTTCATTATTCCCTAATTTACAAGTTTCCATGTAACGACCCGCCATCCTACGACAAGGAAGACGCATCGTTTTGAAGAAAAGAAAGGGGTAGAAAGTAGAAAAGAAGAGAAGAAAGAAAGAACAACAACAGAATCTCAACAGCGGAACGAATAATTTATATTAATAACAAAAGTATTACATCATATACAATGATTATCAGAGTTACACAGATTATACAACACCTACTAGACAGTTATAAACATCTGTCTAGTTATTACAACTCAACACAAAACTCTATTTAGAGATTAACACAGCGGAACTACTATCTATATCTACAACGCCGAAGCCTCCTGCTCCATTGCTCCTCTAGATAACTCGTCAAAGCTAACCTGAATCCCTTGGCTACTCGTAAAAATTTGAGTACCCAAGAGTTTATAAAACAGAAATAAACAACTTGGGTCAGACATGGGTCTGGTGTGAGTAACAGGTTAAACTTGCTTAACTTCAAAACCTTTTTGAAACAAAGGTATCACGTAAGACTCCCCACAAATAAACATGGGTAAGTTTTTACCTTACGCTAACCAAAACATTTGATAGGAAATCCAGTTATATTATTATAGGGTCTAGGGTTTTCAAGTAAAATACAGAAATAGCTGGAATGCTTACATCTCACGTTCCAACATAGTTGGGCACAACTAATACGTACGGCACTTATTGGATTTTGGATTCCATACAATGGCAGGGCTACCGGGGTACCGCCCGTCACAGTACGTGGCCTAGATCACCATACCGAGGATCACTCCCAATCCCCTGCAACACAAGGCCGGAACATCCCTTACTGGATAATTCCCGCACAAGATATCCCAGCAGTTGTTGCAATTCAACTGCCCACACAACCGAATAATAAGAAGGGACCTCTAGACAGGGATAATCTTGTCCTACTTGGGTGCTACCCACTAACCTTGCTGCACCTCCCCTGTTTTAGCCATTCCCGGTTTGATGAGGCTTGAGGCTACGATTTACCTTTAAATCAGAACACACCACTTAGAATGCTCATCGTCCACCTGACGATGTTCTGAAAGCATTCAATCCATACAAGTTCGTTCCGGGTTCGAACGAAACCGAAGGCATTATCTCGTTACACTCGTATTGGAATCACCCTCAGAGTTAACGACCATAACCCTTGCACTCTGAATCTTCATCTCGAATCTGAAAGTACTATCTCCGTCAACTCATTACGGAATCACCCTCAGAGTTATATTGACAAAGAATAGTTCTTACACCTCGAGTCTTCACTTGCTCCATTTTGATTTCACGACCTAACGTAAATTTGGATCGATGTGGTATTCGGGTCTCCAGACCTGGAATTCCGGTATACGGAAACCCGATCCCGGTCTCATCGAAATCCAAAACGTATCTTTTAAGGCCAAGTTGTTTTAAAGGTTAAAACAATTTAATTCTATTATCTATTTACATACAGATGGATAATTCACAATAGATAATCGACATTATCATTAAAAGCAGATAATTCATACCATTATGCAACCAAAGCATCCAAATCACACAATATCTATTATCTCATATCTGAGATCTCAAACCATTCAAGGTAAATCAATATCATTCAGTATCCTTAAGCAATGATTTATTAATCACCATATATAGTTAATTTAAAATGAATTAAATTAAATATTTCATCTCAAATTAATTTAAAGTAAATTAAATTAATTACTTCCATCATTAAAATCTTGCTTAAATCATTATTAATTAATTATCAATCAATTAATCAATCATCATCCAATTATTCAATTTAATTAATCATCCTTGATTAATTATTTAATTACATTCAAGTAATTAGTACTTAAATTAATTTCACAAATTAATTATTCTTAACCACTTATAGTAATTAACCTTTAATTACTTCATTTATTAATTAACTATAATTAATTACATTACTCCTTAATTAATTACATTAATTAATCACTCAGTTATTAATTATTTCTTAATTAATCAATTCTTAATTACATCATTAATTATATTAATTAATAATCCTTAATTACATTTTATCATTACTTAATTACATTAAGTAATTAATCTTTAATTAAACCATAATTTATTAATCACTATTGATTAATCACATTCAGTAATTAACTAACCTTAATTACTTCTTAAAATAAATTAATTATTCCTTAATTAATTTCTTAATTAATCCCTTGATTAATTTCCATTAAGTAATTAACTACCCTTAATTACTCCATTAATTACATCAGTAATTATCTATTAATTACTTTCCTAAGTAATTATACTTCATTAAATTACATTAAGTAATTATAATTTACAAATCATTAAGTGATTATCTTAAATTAATTAAACTAAATTAATTAACTTAACTTATCAATTTAAACTCAATTAATTACAATGAGTAATTAATTTCTTAATTACTTCCATTAAGTAATTTTATTAATTTCACAAATGATTATCCTTTAAATTAATTAAACTTAATTAATTATCAAAATTAATCACATTAATTAATTATCCTTAGTTAATGATCTACATTAACTATTAATTATTTTAATTACCTTTCTAAAATTATTAAACATTAATTAACCATTATTAATTACAACTTAATTTATCCTAATTATCAATAAATTAATCTCTAATTAATTAATTAATTAAGTTCTTAACTATAACTTAATTAAACCTTAATTACTTTATTAATTCAATTAATCCTTCATCAATCAATTTTTAAACCCTTAATTACTAATTTATTAACCCAAGTCATAAATTAATTAAATTGATTAATTATCTTTAATTACCTTAATAATTTATTTTATCCTAAATTATTAAATCTTAATTTACTTTAGGAAAACACTTTATTTCTATTAATGATTAAACTATCATTAATAAAGCATTTACACAATGTACTTTTAAATTTCATTTTAAATTTAAGATTTAAAATGAAGACAAGTTTAACTTTAACAAAGTTTTAAAACTATTTAAATCCTTTTAAATTACATGTTTAAAGAAATATTTATTTAATTAAAAGAAATTTAAAACTAAATTCATTTTAAGTTCAAATCAATTTAAAATATACTTCAACATCCAAAGTTGCTTCAAACCATTTTAATTCAAAACCTTATATTTAAAAATTCTAACTATTTAACCCTTTTAAAATATTTAAATCCATTCAAAATTTAAATACCTTGTCTTATTTAAAAACTGAGAATTTAACTTAAACTTCAGATTTTAAACTAGATTTAAACTTATTCAAACCTTACCTTTCATTTAAACTTAGTTTTTAAATTTATTTAAAAATTTTAAAACTGGCAAACAGGTCTCTGTTAAACCTGTACAATATATACTCGAGACTTCCCTTCAAAACACGAGAGCCACTTCGAGTCTCCAACCAAATTCCACGAGAACACACCCGAGTCGCTCCTCCTCCTTCCCAAAACACATCAGATTCTCAGACGTGCACGTGCACGTGCACCAGCCCACGGCGACATTCCGACCATCTCTCCGGCATTCTCCAAGCTGCAAACGATCTCAACGATCAACTCGACCAAACGGAACTACAAAATTTACGGTCAAACGAAAACGAACAATCTCGAACAAAACAGGAACCAAAATCTGATCGGAAATCGATCGCTGATCGTCACCTCCGACCTCCAGACCTCACGCCGTTCAACCCAAAGCCACGCCATGATATCCAGCTCCGATTCCCCCATGACCGATCGCCTGGAACACCTCGAGATTGACGCAGTTCCTCTTTAAACCCATACGAGTAAAACTGGCCTTAAAACCCTAAAATCCATCACCCAACCCAATCCAAGCCTTAATCCAACAAATGGCCACGGTCAAGCTCTTCACCATAACTACGCGCACCTCCCAGCGTCACCGTACCGATGTCTTCCCCACCCACGGTTGTGAAATTAATTTTTAAAGAGAAATTGGTCCTCTTAAAATTCCTTACATTATGAACTACTAAAAATCACAATTTTACTTCTAAAATTCTTATTTCTATAAAAGAATCTAAATAGCGTGCTTGAATTCTTGTTTTAAATACATTAAATTTTCACCCAATTTGGTTATTTACTGTAAAACTTATCACTTGTTAACTATACAGCATAATCTATCCATAGGATTATTTTTAACTTAAACTACACACAAAAATAAACGTTTTCATAGTTTATAACATCAACAGATTTGAATTCGATCTAGAGATATAGAATTTTAAACTTGTTTAGTCTGTTAGAATCAAACAGAGGCCAGACAGATATGCACATATGTATATACTCAGTAGTTCAAACAATTACATCCATGTATACAGGGTAGTTTCAATCATATTTCAAAAATGAATCATTCATGCAAACATATTATATCATATCCATATTAATTTCTCACATGCAATAGATTTGAACTGTTTTAACAATCAGGAAAACAAGAACAGAGAATATTACAAACAAACATACAATTACCTATAGACATTCACTTATAGATATATGCAATACTCATTTATATTCGACCACTACTAGCATGCAACCATTTGTATTTTAAATGTTAAGAGTTACTCACAGATTTAAAATAGAGACAGGGCTTTTCTGATTTTTGAAAACAGCACTTGAAATCTTTTGAATCCTTAAACTGAAATGCTTTTGCTATTGAAACTTTAAACTTTGAACTTGAATGCTGCTCTGATTTAAATACTTGAGTCTTTTGCATTGCTAAGCTGATTTACTTGCTAGCTGAAATGATTTTGTCTTTTTAAAACAGAGAAGAAATTTCTTCCAGATTTTGAAATGCATTCAGATTGAAGAGAGGTTACAGGCTCTTGATTTCAGGTTGAAGAAAATGGTTTCCAGGTTTTGATTTGCATTTTTGTTTTGAGGAGTGTTTTGATTTCAGATTTAAGAAGAGCTTTGCAGACTAAAGATTGTTTCCAGATTTGGTTTTTAGAGAGATTATTTGAGTTCTTCTTGGTTTTGAATTGAAGAGGATAGAAAAGAAAATGGGTTACAGATCTGTTTTGAGATTATATTTCAGCTGAAGTTTCTTAGTTTTTGAAAAAGAAAAGGATGGAAAGAGAAAGCATTGTTTATATAAGTAGAAATTGTGATTTACCAAAATAAAAGAAAAATAAAATAAAATTAAAGATGACATTTGTCATGTTGTTTAATCTATTGTTTAACACATGTTTTATTAAGCCTTAATATGGTGACATTTGTCTTATAAGTATTTAATACATATTTTTATTTATTTTTAAATGTGAATAAAAGCTTTTATATTAGTTTGCTATTTATAAATACTTACCTAAATGTATATATGCATTTCTCTTTTAAAGAAAATGTAAATAAACAAATTATATAAAATTAAAAGCTTATTCAAATATTTTTAAAAATGTTTATTCTTTTAATTTCTATTATAAATCCAATTTCATATTCAATTTAAATTTAAACTTAAGCTAAAATCTATTTTTAAACAATTAAACATTTATCTTATGTATTTAAAACTATATAGTTATTTATCAAATATCTTTGAAAAGCTAAATATTAAATTAAATCAAAATTTCCAAATTATTAAATATTAGAAATTTGAAAACATAATTTCATTTGTTAAATTCAAACCAACTCATCTATTTATAATATATACAATTATACATATATATTATAAATAGAAAATATTCTATTAAACTTTTAAAAGATAAATCACTAATTAAATATTTATTTTAATTAGATTATTAAATTTATTCAAATTTATTAACAAAGATCAACAAATCAATTTAATTCCCAATGCAGATTATTAAATTGATATTGTCCAAATTCCCGGGATATCACATTCCTTCCCCCTTAAAATAATTTCGTCCCCGAAATTTAAACAAAGGTAATTTAATAATCTATTCAATATTTAACAAGCATATATTATCAACCATATGCTAACAACCATAGCAAACAATCATCCAATCAAACAATTCTAATTATCCAGACAAAATTCTGGATAAAATTTCCTCGAGTTTCCCCAAGTATATATATATCGGGATACTCGCTTTACAAACAATCTAAACTACGAAGCTACAGAACTCCTACTCATCTAGATCTACAAACTAGACAGGATATCAGACTACAGACGAGTCTGACTCAACTACAAAACCTCTCGAACGGCTGGTTCCAAAACCAATGATAGATCAAATACGTACTCCCTCAGAGATACGTAAAACACAACGAATTTCAGTTGTCCAAACTGACAATTCAATCCGGAAGACCAAATACTTATCCAAATCAAAACAAGGAAGAGATCCACAACTTTACTCCTCAAACATCAGAAGACTGAACTTACTTTTCCTATTCAGAGATGCACTTCCAAATTGCTTCTGTTGTACAACTCTGATCTGAAGTAGATAAGAATGCTGATGAAGAACACAACACAGACTGGATAACCCATCCTAGAAATAAGGTTCAACAGATTTATAAAGAAAACTTAGATACTCCATCAAATCCTGAGCTACTTCATCAAACTCTATCTCTAGGAAACATCTTTCCACTAGTCGAACCACCGGTACCACTCCTGGAATCCTGTCGATGAGAAAACTCATCTCCAGATGCGGACAAACTTCTGACTTCCCTGAAGACATCCATAAAATCTTCAATAACTCAAAGATCACTCAAACTATCGCAAGTCACTTTTGCGATCAACCCAGTCCAGTATCCAAAGATAAACTGTTCTCTCTTTACCTATCGGAACAGCTCCCACTTATCTATCCAATCCATTGAAGAAATGGATTCCACTTTACTGCTTCTGAACTCCATTTCAGAAAAACTGCTCAGCCAGAAAACTTCCTGCTAACACACAAAATACTCCGAGCTGCACTGCTGCCACAGATGCCAAGGACTTCCCAACCAAAGCTCTTCGAGAAACTCGATCCTCAAACAGAGACGTCATGCTGAACTCAGCCACAACACCGAAGCAGACTTACTCCTTAAACTCGTTCCAAAGAAAATATCTTCAGGAACATCCATAATCACTGTATCTCATCACACAGCTACTTCCTCCAGAAGTTACCAAGATACATCACTTGCTTCTGCTTAACTGGTAGATCCAAACTCTACTCATCCAACTGCACTTCAAAGATTGACTCCGAACCTTAACAGTTTCCTTCGGAGATCGATGAAATCCTTTACCACAGCAAAGCTTACTCGAGACGGTATTTGGTCTACAGTCTCATCAGATACACTTCTAACTCCAAACATTCAAACTCCAATCAATGGTAGTCATGTTACACACAGCCTACCTCATCTACCCTTATAACTTAATTTGGATAACCCGAATAGGTAACCCAAATAGGTAGAAATAAATATATATATATAGTTATATAAAAATTACAAATACGCTCTCTCAAGATAGACACCACTCCAGAGCCTAGGTATTCACTTAACCTATCGCTCTGATACCACTGTCACGACCCGCCATCCTACGACAAGGAAGACGCATCGTTTTGAAGAAAAGAAAGGGGTAGAAAGTAGAAAAGAAGAGAAGAAAGAAAGAACAACAACAGAATCTCAACAGCGGAACGAATAATTTATATTAATAACAAAAGTATTACATCATATACAATGATTATCAGAGTTACACAGATTATACAACACCTACTAGACAGTTATAAACATCTGTCTAGTTATTACAACTCAACACAAAACTCTATTTAGAGATTAACACAGCGGAACTACTATCTATATCTACAACGCCGAAGCCTCCTGCTCCATTGCTCCTCTAGATAACTCGTCAAAGCTAACCTGAATCCCTTGGCTACTCGTAAAAATTTGAGTACCCAAGAGTTTATAAAACAGAAATAAACAACTTGGGTCAGACATGGGTCTGGTGTGAGTAACAGGTTAAACTTGCTTAACTTCAAAACCTTTTTGAAACAAAGGTATCACGTAAGACTCCCCACAAATAAACATGGGTAAGTTTTTACCTTACGCTAACCAAAACATTTGATAGGAAATCCAGTTATATTATTATAGGGTCTAGGGTTTTCAAGTAAAATACAGAAATAGCTGGAATGCTTACATCTCACGTTCCAACATAGTTGGGCACAACTAATACGTACGGCACTTATTGGATTTTGGATTCCATACAATGGCAGGGCTACCGGGGTACCGCCCGTCACAGTACGTGGCCTAGATCACCGTACCGAGGATCACTCCCAATCCCCTGCAACACAAGGCCGGAACATCCCTTACTGGATAATTCCCGCACAAGATATCCCAGCAGTTGTTGCAATTCAACTGCCCACACAACCGAATAATAAGAAGGGACCTCTAGACAGGGATAATCTTGTCCTACTTGGGTGCTACCCACTAACCTTGCTGCACCTCCCCTGTTTTAGCCATTCCCGGTTTGATGAGGCTTGAGGCTACGATTTACCTTTAAATCAGAACACACCACTTAGAATGCTCATCGTCCACCTGACGATGTTCTGAAAGCATTCAATCCATACAAGTTCGTTCCGGGTTCGAACGAAACCGAAGGCATTATCTCGTTACACTCGTATTGGAATCACCCTCAGAGTTAACGACCATAACCCTTGCACTCTGAATCTTCATCTCGAATCTGAAAGTACTATCTCCGTCAACTCATTACGGAATCACCCTCAGAGTTATATTGACAAAGAATAGTTCTTACACCTCGAGTCTTCACTTGCTCCATTTTGATTTCACGACCTAACGTAAATTTGGATCGATGTGGTATTCGGGTCTCCAGACCTGGAATTCCGGTATACGGAAACCCGATCCCGGTCTCATCGAAATCCAAAACGTATCTTTTAAGGCCAAGTTGTTTTAAAGGTTAAAACAATTTAATTCTATTATCTATTTACATACAGATGGATAATTCACAATAGATAATCGACATTATCATTAAAAGCAGATAATTCATACCATTATGCAACCAAAGCATCCAAATCACACAATATCTATTATCTCATATCTGAGATCTCAAACCATTCAAGGTAAATCAATATCATTCAGTATCCTTAAGCAATGATTTATTAATCACCATATATAGTTAATTTAAAATGAATTAAATTAAATATTTCATCTCAAATTAATTTAAAGTAAATTAAATTAATTACTTCCATCATTAAAATCTTGCTTAAATCATTATTAATTAATTATCAATCAATTAATCAATCATCATCCAATTATTCAATTTAATTAATCATCCTTGATTAATTATTTAATTACATTCAAGTAATTAGTACTTAAATTAATTTCACAAATTAATTATTCTTAACCACTTATAGTAATTAACCTTTAATTACTTCATTTATTAATTAACTATAATTAATTACATTACTCCTTAATTAATTACATTAATTAATCACTCAGTTATTAATTATTTCTTAATTAATCAATTCTTAATTACATCATTAATTATATTAATTAATAATCCTTAATTACATTTTATCATTACTTAATTACATTAAGTAATTAATCTTTAATTAAACCATAATTTATTAATCACTATTGATTAATCACATTCAGTAATTAACTAACCTTAATTACTTCTTAAAATAAATTAATTATTCCTTAATTAATTTCTTAATTAATCCCTTGATTAATTTCCATTAAGTAATTAACTACCCTTAATTACTCCATTAATTACATCAGTAATTATCTATTAATTACTTTCCTAAGTAATTATACTTCATTAAATTACATTAAGTAATTATAATTTACAAATCATTAAGTGATTATCTTAAATTAATTAAACTAAATTAATTAACTTAACTTATCAATTTAAACTCAATTAATTACAATGAGTAATTAATTTCTTAATTACTTCCATTAAGTAATTTTATTAATTTCACAAATGATTATCCTTTAAATTAATTAAACTTAATTAATTATCAAAATTAATCACATTAATTAATTATCCTTAGTTAATGATCTACATTAACTATTAATTATTTTAATTACCTTTCTAAAATTATTAAACATTAATTAACCATTATTAATTACAACTTAATTTATCCTAATTATCAATAAATTAATCTCTAATTAATTAATTAATTAAGTTCTTAACTATAACTTAATTAAACCTTAATTACTTTATTAATTCAATTAATCCTTCATCAATCAATTTTTAAACCCTTAATTACTAATTTATTAACCCAAGTCATAAATTAATTAAATTGATTAATTATCTTTAATTACCTTAATAATTTATTTTATCCTAAATTATTAAATCTTAATTTACTTTAGGAAAACACTTTATTTCTATTAATGATTAAACTATCATTAATAAAGCATTTACACAATGTACTTTTAAATTTCATTTTAAATTTAAGATTTAAAATGAAGACAAGTTTAACTTTAACAAAGTTTTAAAACTATTTAAATCCTTTTAAATTACATGTTTAAAGAAATATTTATTTAATTAAAAGAAATTTAAAACTAAATTCATTTTAAGTTCAAATCAATTTAAAATATACTTCAACATCCAAAGTTGCTTCAAACCATTTTAATTCAAAACCTTATATTTAAAAATTCTAACTATTTAACCCTTTTAAAATATTTAAATCCATTCAAAATTTAAATACCTTGTCTTATTTAAAAACTGAGAATTTAACTTAAACTTCAGATTTTAAACTAGATTTAAACTTATTCAAACCTTACCTTTCATTTAAACTTAGTTTTTAAATTTATTTAAAAATTTTAAAACTGGCAAACAGGTCTCTGTTAAACCTGTACAATATATACTCGAGACTTCCCTTCAAAACACGAGAGCCACTTCGAGTCTCCAACCAAATTCCACGAGAACACACCCGAGTCGCTCCTCCTCCTTCCCAAAACACATCAGATTCTCAGACGTGCACGTGCACGTGCACCAGCCCACGGCGACATTCCGACCATCTCTCCGGCATTCTCCAAGCTGCAAACGATCTCAACGATCAACTCGACCAAACGGAACTACAAAATTTACGGTCAAACGAAAACGAACAATCTCGAACAAAACAGGAACCAAAATCTGATCGGAAATCGATCGCTGATCGTCACCTCCGACCTCCAGACCTCACGCCGTTCAACCCAAAGCCACGCCATGATATCCAGCTCCGATTCCCCCATGACCGATCGCCTGGAACACCTCGAGATTGACGCAGTTCCTCTTTAAACCCATACGAGTAAAACTGGCCTTAAAACCCTAAAATCCATCACCCAACCCAATCCAAGCCTTAATCCAACAAATGGCCACGGTCAAGCTCTTCACCATAACTACGCGCACCTCCCAGCGTCACCGTACCGATGTCTTCCCCACCCACGGTTGTGAAATTAATTTTTAAAGAGAAATTGGTCCTCTTAAAATTCCTTACATTATGAACTACTAAAAATCACAATTTTACTTCTAAAATTCTTATTTCTATAAAAGAATCTAAATAGCGTGCTTGAATTCTTGTTTTAAATACATTAAATTTTCACCCAATTTGGTTATTTACTGTAAAACTTATCACTTGTTAACTATACAGCATAATCTATCCATAGGATTATTTTTAACTTAAACTACACACAAAAATAAACGTTTTCATAGTTTATAACATCAACAGATTTGAATTCGATCTAGAGATATAGAATTTTAAACTTGTTTAGTCTGTTAGAATCAAACAGAGGCCAGACAGATATGCACATATGTATATACTCAGTAGTTCAAACAATTACATCCATGTATACAGGGTAGTTTCAATCATATTTCAAAAATGAATCATTCATGCAAACATATTATATCATATCCATATTAATTTCTCACATGCAATAGATTTGAACTGTTTTAACAATCAGGAAAACAAGAACAGAGAATATTACAAACAAACATACAATTACCTATAGACATTCACTTATAGATATATGCAATACTCATTTATATTCGACCACTACTAGCATGCAACCATTTGTATTTTAAATGTTAAGAGTTACTCACAGATTTAAAATAGAGACAGGGCTTTTCTGATTTTTGAAAACAGCACTTGAAATCTTTTGAATCCTTAAACTGAAATGCTTTTGCTATTGAAACTTTAAACTTTGAACTTGAATGCTGCTCTGATTTAAATACTTGAGTCTTTTGCATTGCTAAGCTGATTTACTTGCTAGCTGAAATGATTTTGTCTTTTTAAAACAGAGAAGAAATTTCTTCCAGATTTTGAAATGCATTCAGATTGAAGAGAGGTTACAGGCTCTTGATTTCAGGTTGAAGAAAATGGTTTCCAGGTTTTGATTTGCATTTTTGTTTTGAGGAGTGTTTTGATTTCAGATTTAAGAAGAGCTTTGCAGACTAAAGATTGTTTCCAGATTTGGTTTTTAGAGAGATTATTTGAGTTCTTCTTGGTTTTGAATTGAAGAGGATAGAAAAGAAAATGGGTTACAGATCTGTTTTGAGATTATATTTCAGCTGAAGTTTCTTAGTTTTTGAAAAAGAAAAGGATGGAAAGAGAAAGCATTGTTTATATAAGTAGAAATTGTGATTTACCAAAATAAAAGAAAAATAAAATAAAATTAAAGATGACATTTGTCATGTTGTTTAATCTATTGTTTAACACATGTTTTATTAAGCCTTAATATGGTGACATTTGTCTTATAAGTATTTAATACATATTTTTATTTATTTTTAAATGTGAATAAAAGCTTTTATATTAGTTTGCTATTTATAAATACTTACCTAAATGTATATATGCATTTCTCTTTTAAAGAAAATGTAAATAAACAAATTATATAAAATTAAAAGCTTATTCAAATATTTTTAAAAATGTTTATTCTTTTAATTTCTATTATAAATCCAATTTCATATTCAATTTAAATTTAAACTTAAGCTAAAATCTATTTTTAAACAATTAAACATTTATCTTATGTATTTAAAACTATATAGTTATTTATCAAATATCTTTGAAAAGCTAAATATTAAATTAAATCAAAATTTCCAAATTATTAAATATTAGAAATTTGAAAACATAATTTCATTTGTTAAATTCAAACCAACTCATCTATTTATAATATATACAATTATACATATATATTATAAATAGAAAATATTCTATTAAACTTTTAAAAGATAAATCACTAATTAAATATTTATTTTAATTAGATTATTAAATTTATTCAAATTTATTAACAAAGATCAACAAATCAATTTAATTCCCAATGCAGATTATTAAATTGATATTGTCCAAATTCCCGGGATATCACATTCCAATTTTTTATTTATATATTTCATTAATCACTTAGCATATAATTACTTATATTTTCTTCATTTTAGAAACTTCCAATTATTAAAATAGTTAAGATTTCATTCACTACAATAATTAAAATTTCTAATTTGTAGAAACTTAAGAACTAGACACTAGGTTCCCTTTTTCAAATCATTTTAAAATAATATAGATACTCATATCTTATATATATCAATCATATTTAGAATTAAAGTGAAGAATTTGTTTATCAAATTAATTGTGCAGTATAACTACTACAATGGTCTTCCCACTTTGAAACTCAAAAATGAACGTCGATGATGCGTGCACTCATCACCGAAATTATTTTCCAACGACAGAGAGGGGAGTACAGATCTTATTTCCTTTAAAATTCCTTTAAAACATTCCTTTCAAATCATATTGAAATATTTATATTTGAAAATACTTCCAAATAATACAAATATTATATTCCAAATCTTTCGAAAGAAATTTTCAAAATCCTGGAACTTAAGTTTTAAATTTCCAATTTATATTTACTTTACTTGTAAATCCTATTTTTCAATCAATATTTATAAAATTTCACTACCTGACAAACAACATATTACATCCAACTATATCATTTATAAAAATTATCCTTTTATATACAAATTATATACTAGGTAAATTATTCATTTACCTATATTTCAAAACAAATATTGTGTTGGTCTGCCCTATTTAGTGTTTAGAAATCCCTATCAATGCCATAGTGTCCTATGTACCGACTGAAATTTATAAATACTAAGAAGAACAAATTGTCATAATATAAAAACCTTTTATAACACTAACAAACACACTCTCTCATATATATACACTCAACGACTCATTCTAGGGTATTACTACTCCATTTCTAATGAGTCAGACCCCACAAAGCTAAGGTTATCGCTAAACCAAAGCTCTGATACCAACTGTAACGATCCACCTTTTTGGATGGTTTAAATCGATGATAAACCACACACGTCAGACTCAAACCATTCGAAAGGGAAGACTATTATAGGGTAAATAAGAAAAAGCAGAGAAAAAAAGAATAACAAACATAGAACCTCACAACGGAATGACAAAATATAATAATCAAATAAACAGTTCATGAAGCTGTTTATAAATAACATTTTATTACACCTATACAATACAGATTAGAGTACATATAGCAGTAATAATTAAATAATGCAGCGGAACAATATGACGCAGCGGAATAAATAAAATAGAAAATAATAGTATACGATCTCCGTCTTCGTCCTCCCGAGATAAATGGTCTTCAATACACTGAAAAGCTCAGACTGACCCAAGCGAATTGAAAAGACAAAACACTCGAGTCAGAACTAAAGATCTTATGTAAGTTAAATCAACAGTAGATAAATATGGGTGTAACGGCGTTGGAGATGTTTATGGGATTTGACATCTCCTATCTAGTGTCTAACGTGAGTGCAATAACTTAAGAGATGTTCGCGATTACATCTCCTAAGGATCTGTTACACTATCTACATACATAGTACAATATGCTATTATAATACTGTCTATAGTAAAGTAAAATATTAAAATAGCATTAAGGTGTTACCCATATCCCCCTTAACACATTATATATATATTCCCGTAGTCTATACAGTACCGTAAGCTCCACCAAACTGGTGGTTTACCCAGAGAGCACTCCATAGATACGGTACAAAACAAACTCGTAGTGGGCGTGATAAGGCATGTGAAAAGGCATGCGAGGCAATGCCCAGGGTAGGATACTACCGTTTTGCGGATCCGGACTGGTTGTAACGCATAGCAGCTACTACCGCCCACCTCGGAACACACTCCCAATCAAAATCAAGCGGTGGCCTCCAAATCAATCACAAAGTCATACTATGGTATCGAAGAAGCCTGTCCGATAAAAGGTGCGACCTCACTTGGTCCGGCGTGGCTCTTGTTTTAGTCACATCAAGCTGACTCGCGGGAGTCAGGGCTACGTTAATATCTCATACATAATCGTTCATCAATCCATCATACTTCATTTTGGAATATCCACCACGTACACAGTTGTTAAAGTGGTTTTCGATATTGGCAGAGAGTATGACAATATCCGATCCTGGTCTCTTTAACAACCAAACGCTTATTCACACCGGATGGTTCTTTTACATTTCAAAAATCAATTCACAATTGATATCAAAATATCATATTCGATTTGATATATCATTTTCAAAATCATATTTACTTTCAAAACCATATCGATAAAATTGGTTAAATCTCATTTCAAAATCATCGTATTAAATCAAATGTAGCATTTCACCAGAAAATATCATTTTAAATCCCAACTTTGGTTATAACATCATTTAACCATATTCACTTTAAATCAAGGATTTAAATATAAACATTTCAACTATACACGTCTGAAATTTAGAAATAGTTTAGATGGTTTAAAATAGTTTAAATAGTTTACAATAGTTTTTAAATAGGTTTAAGATAGTTTAAATAGATTCAAGATAGTTTAAATAGATTTAAAATAAATTAAATAGATTTAAATAGATTAGATAGATTTAAATAGATTAAATAGATTTAAAATAGATTAAATAGATTTAAAATAGATTAAATAGTTTTAAAATAGATTAAATAGATTTAAAATAGATTTAAAACAGATTTAATAGATTTAAAATAGATTAAATAGATTTAAAATAGATTAAATAGATTTAAAATAGATTATATAGTTTTAAAATAGATTAAATAGATTTAAAATATATTAAATAGTTTTAATTAGTTTAAAATGGGTTAAAATAGATTAAATTAGGTTAAATAGATTAAAATAAATTAAAATAGATTAAAATAAATTAAAATAGTTTAAATTGGTTAAAAATAGTTGAAAATAGATTTAAATTAGTTTAATAGTTTGGAAACCTTAATATCAGGATTTTAAAACAATAAATCTTTGAACAACTTATATTAAAATAATTAATTTGGAATTAATATCAAAATTAAACCATTTCTTCTATTTCAACACATCTGGACCATGTCCAGCTTTCAATTCAACTAACTAAAACTGGATTTTTTTAATTTCAGATTCTCATTAAACCATTTAATCAATATCGATTTGATCAAATCCATGTTTGAATTATCAATTTAAACCACTTCGAATTTAAATAGATTTCAAAGTTATATTCAAACAATTTCAATAGCTCAATTTCGATAAATTTCATTTATGCTTCAAAAATTCAACTTTGAATTACCATTTTAATTCTTTAAACAATTCATTAAACCAATTCCAATTTTAAATAAAGCTTGGATTTCAAAAATAAATCAGTTTATACAAATCAAATTTTATTTCAAATATCGTTTAACTGAATTCAAATTCTAAGGATTTAAAATCATTTAATTTAACCAATCCGGTGTCCGTATATAATTCTCTACCCTATGGTCAAGTGATACAGATATTTATAATTTCAATCCGCAATTATTTTATATTTATGGATATATATCATTTCAACCCGCAATCTCGAATTTAATTACAAATTCATGAAATCGCTCGAGTCTATCATTCCGACCCATAACGATTTCTCCCTAATCTATCAGATCGTGCGGGTGTGTATCATTTCAACCCATAGGGAACTTGCAGCATTATGACAATATAAAAATATAACATCCAATCATCCAATATGAACAATCAACAACCATCACAATCATCATTCAAACCAACTAGTAAATAACAACAATTGACTGATTATCAATAATAGGTATTAAAAGGCAATTAAATTCAATATTAAATTAAATGACGGTTAAATGCAATAAAAGTCATATTTAACTGGAATGGCAATTTAAATATATCAAACATCGACCAATAAATTTCTAATCACATCATAAATTTAAATTAACTAACATAAGACAATTCAGTAGTTGTGAGTGGGTTAAAACACTTAACTTTTGATTTCAAATTGATTTGAAATCCAATTATAGCCCAAAATTGAATAGTCTCAGAATTTGTCTAACCTAGTTTCATAATGTTCGGAATTTCGATACGATCGCAGCGGAACAAACCGCACGTAAATCCGACATCGTATGCAAAAGTTATTATCATTAAAAGTTAAACGATTTAAAATATGAAATAAATATATAAATAATATAAAACACTAACACGTCACCACTGTACACGTGTCTCCTTCTATCATGCGCACGAACCAAAGAACCCATGCACCCTGTCAACTTCGTCGTTTGACCGCCTTTTACCGCCCCCACTTGCCACCGAATGCCCTGGCACCACCGCCACAAGCTTTGCCTGGCCGAGCCGCATCTACAGGTGGCCTCGCCTCAATCTCTGGTCGCCAAAATCCAAGCGCCATCGTCACCAGTTCTAGGTTTCGCTGAACCATAAACGGCCAAATCCAGGCACCTTAGGCCACTACACAACCTCCAACCACCATCAAACGACTCCATATGTCGATCTCTCCAATACCCATAAACCATTTCTCCGATCGTTGCCCCAATCAATAACGCCCAATTCCACGCTTAGGGTTCGTTGATTCAGACTTTGACTGAGATTTTCCATTTATTCATGCACTTTTATGAAAAACAAACACTTGCCGTAGATTCCATTCGTCGAGATTATTCCAATGATATATAATATGATATAGTTTAAGGAGTTTTAATTTTTTCCGATTTGATTTTGAATTGCAATTGAATATAGGAATTAGAATTTCTACCATTTGAGAAGGAGGAACAGATAGATGGAATTGTACGTACAGTAATAAGAGATAGAAAGGCTGCTAGGATTTAGAAAGAGTATTTACATAGACTAGGCCCGATAAGAAAGAACGAATATATCGATTTGGTTTGAAACGACAATAACGACCCGAAAAGCCCGTTCCGCTTCCAAAATGAAAGTGGGTCATCCCATATACCAAAATAGATGTTTTCGATATTTTTAAATTCAATGAAACCTATGTTTCAAGTCCTAATTCCATTGTATGAAGAAGTTAGCTTTTAAAATCAGCTTATTTCAAATTGATTTCTACGCGTTTTGAGCCCGTACGATTAAACGATAAGTCTGATCGCTACGAAACTTGAAATCCTACAATAATTCACTATTACGGATCCGATGAAACTAGTTTCATCAAAATCTGAGATAGTGGCCGAAATGGCTATTTTCACGTTAATTAAATAATTTATTATTAAATTGATTTTATCACTTTTAAAATTCAAATTTAATAACTAACAAATTTTATCATTTATATAAAACATTTAGTTTATTTACTTATTTACCATTTATAACCAAATTTTATATCTACAGTCATTTCAGTTAATTGAAATTGCATTTAAAGTAGTTATCAATTACCTTAAATTACCACTATTACATTTCATTCTAGTTATTTTCTTATTAACAAATTGTAAATTTTTAATTTCTTCCAATATTATATTACAAAATCTTATTAAATTCAATAATTTAGTTATCGGAAAATTACGGGTCGTTACAACTACATGGTCCTCTCTCTTTTGTCTTGACTTAAAAAAGAAGCAGGATAGCCAGTGCATATTCGTTGAGTGGTAACGATCAATCGTTTGAATTGTATATAACATAGACATCAAACTATTATATACTTAATATTAATTGTAATCAACATATGAAGTATATAAACCATTTTATTTTGTTGCATGCTTGTTAATTGTAGGCGTGGTGAATAACCGATTTCTGAATCCAAATAAACAATAAAGTATCTCATAATTCATAAAGTACAATTGACTTAAGGAAACAACTGAACAATCATGTTCGCCATCTCAAATTATATGAATTCAATACTAATGAGAGTGAGAATATATATTTTTTGCGATGGATATTTATTGCATAGAAATGAATGAATAACGTTGTGGTAAAGAAATTTAAAAGGTAAACTATTTCATAAGCTAATTATCACTCTGTGCAAAATTAAACAGTTTTTTCTTTTACACAATAAACTGAAAATTAATTAAGAAACATCTATAATCAAACGACACATATAGTAACAACTAAGATTCAAATAAAAGATATCTCACCTTGCATTGTATGAATGCGAGAGTTTGAAGTAACCTGCATGATGTCCAAGGTCATTCACAAAACTTCCTTTTAAATTAAGACCAGGCATATGTATTTCTTTCTCAACAATTTTACTTCACCTCTCTAGATCGAAATTAACTCTTCCATTATCCGCATGTGCATCTTTCGATGAGAATTTAAGAAACATGTATCAAACAAAACATTGCAATCATGGTCCATAAGAAATTTGTATGTCAAATTGTGTAATATTTGGTACATATCAAACCTCACTATCAAGGTACCAATGTACGATTATTCTAAAAATTCCAAATGATCATACTTTGCATCTATCTTTGGTTCCTCTTGAGAAATCATAATTACATCTTCAATTCATTTTTCGTTTAGCCATATGTTTCAAAAAAAAATCAGTGCATTTCTGAAATTATCAGTAGTAAAAAAGCAAAAACATGCATTATTATAAAAGACTTTTACTCAGTAATAGCAAACTATTTAGATTTCATATGTAAATAAACAAAAAATTCGAAAAAAGTTCTTAAAGATATATTATAGAATTGGCTTGCGAAAGAGATTTCTCCTACTAACATTCGAAATAAGAAGAAAATCCTAGTATAAACCTAAAACATATTCCTTTGTCACATCATGCCCAAAAGATAGCCCAAAGCAAACCAAAAACAGATATTGCATTGGTTGAGAAAGCAAATAGCTGCAAAATAAAATCATATCATTAAAAGCATTGACTACTCTCTATATATCTTATCCATCTCTGATTCAATGTATGTGAATCATTGTTTAGTACTTTGTTACTCAAGAATTGCGTCTACTTGGTTGTGAACTCTACGTAACAGAAGTGTCTTAATGCTCAAATATATTTTCAAACACAGATAATTTAAAAAAAATGTTAAGAGTGTCTCGAATCACATGATAAGCTGTTAGTTATAATGATGGAAAAATAGAAGAAAAAAACAAAAATAGTGACTAACTGGAAGGAAACACTTTGTTATAAAAAACAGAACTCTTAAAACAAAAAAATCAAAATATAATTTTTGAAAATATGAAACAAATACATTACAGTTTTCATTTTGATTTTTCTTTCAACCTACTAAATCCAAATGCTTTAAAAAAAAGGGAAAACATCTGAAAAACGAAAGTTATAATTGAGTATAGAATCCAAACAACACCGATCAAATATACAAATCGTAGGAGACTATTATGACAATAAGAATACCGAGGTAAATAACCTAAATGTGACAACAACAAACAAATACTAACCGAATAAATAAACTACACGAAGAAGAGGAGACAATGGTTGAGGAGATTACCTGAATATGACAACCTTTGCGTGCCTTGGGAACATACAGAGGAACGGGGGGAAGGGCGAAGAGTGTCAAGGTTAGGGTGAAGAATAGCGGTTGGAAGAAAAAATTACAACGGCCGGGAAGGGGACAACATCGTTCTCCTTTGTGAATTAAAAAATTGAAATTAGGGTTTGGTTGGAACAGGGGTTGAAGGAATTGAAAAGTATAAGTTGTGACGATTGTGTGGTTTGGAGGATGTTTGCACAAAAAATGGACAAACACCTCAAAGTTGTATGATTTAGTAGATCTTATGTTGTTCATAGTGATTTTGGAGGTTTATGCAACTATATGAAAAACAGGGGCTAAACTGTAAAAAGACACGCAGATTTATAGTGGTTCAGCCAGAATGTGCCTACGTCCACTTTATATGTTATTTCTCTTCTTTTATTGTGATTACAAGTACAAAGCTTTGATACAAGTAAAAGAAAGTTGTTTGAGAGTTCCTTCCGTGCTTGAGCTCACAAAACTTGTCCCCCATTGTTGTACCCCTGCCCCTCTATTTATAGAGTGAGGCTGGAAGCAAGGGTCTTGGATGTATACAGCTGCTGGTGGGCTTGGGCTGATGCAGTCTGGCCTGGCAACCTTGGTTTGGTATAGCTCTGGCCTAGTTGTAAGTAGACGGATTTTGGTTCGGTAGGACTTCGGTAGGACTTGGTTCGGAGGTGAAGTGATCCGGTAGTATTTGGTTCGGTGGTTGGTTGGATCGGTGGGGTCGTGGAGAGGAGTTGATTCGGCAGTGTTGGTTCGGCGTTGAGTTGGTGATATGGTTCGGTGAGGCTTGGATCGGTGGCTTCGTTGGTTCGGTAGGATGGAGTTTACCGAATGGACGTGGCGGGATGAGAATGCCGGATGGGTTTCTATTGGGCATGGGAACCGAATGAAGTTCTGCCGAATGGGCCCTGGAGATTGTCAATGCCGAATGACTTTTAGGTAATCCTGGGTGGATGCATCTTGCTTTTTGGTCTCGAGGTCTTCTGGGTGAGAACACGCCCAACATTTGCCCCCCAAAGCGGGACATATTCTCGAATATGGCGTGCTTTGTTCGATACTTTCATTCGGCCCTTGGATACCGATCCAGATGGTCCGGTCCTGTCCTCTTGTCTATAAGTAAGGACCATATGCCTTGGCTATTTCCTACCTACCGTACTAAACACTTGTCTCTGCCGGATCAGACTCTTACCCTCGCCGAATCAAAACGTGGTAGCCGAATCACATCTGGTAACCGAATCAGATCTGGTAGCCGAATCAAACATTTCGCCGAATCAGTTACTTTGCCGAATCAGGTGAGTGAATATTCTGCCGAATGATCTTGCGTTCGTGCGTTTGTATGCCGAATGGACTTAGTCCTCCGATACCGAATGACATATAAACGTTTGATACCGAATGAGATTATTGAGTTGTTGTACTGAGTAAACATGTGTTTTATACTTTGAATTTTTAAGCGAAATTCCAGATTATGCTGCTTGTATGCTCTAACGATATACCTTTCCCATGATTGCAGATAAATGTCTCGAAAAGTTGAAACTCGATCAGATAAGAGGAGATCCGGGGGTGAAGGAGAGTCCTCGGCCTTGCCCCCAGCTCAATCAGGATCGGAGCGTCATGGGCCCGCCCCGAGGTCATTAGTGGATGGATATGGTCCCCAGGAGTTGCTGGATTCCCCGCCTGACTGCTTTCCTAGTTTTCTCAAAGAGGAGCAACTCGACGTTATATCTCGTTCCTTCGGGATTGATAGAGCCCTCATGCTGCTGCCGGGTCCAGGAGTCATGCCATACAGTCCTCCCGAAGGATACTTTGCTTATAGCAGGTACCATTGCATGTGTGGTGCTATCCCGCCTCTCAATGCTTGGATAGTCAGCTTCCTTACGTACCTGAAGGTGGCCCCATTTCAGCTTCAGCCCAACTCTTACGCCATACTGGTGAGCCTTTTCGTTATTTTTCGGAGGAAGTATGGTCGCGCTCCCTCCAACCGGGAGATCCGGTACTTGTACAATTTAAGGGGCTACAAGAAGGGGTCCCCATATATTAACTTGGAATCTGCTGTGACCTTCAAGCCGGTCCTGGACCTTTATTCCAAATTCAGCATGTTCAAGAAAGAGTGGTTCTTTGTTAGGGACGACTCCGTCTCTATCCGGCGCTTTACCTCTGGATGTAAGTTGATGCTTTTACTTATAATTTCTATCCTGATTGTGATGCTTCTTCTCATACTTTCTCATTTTTGCTAGCGACAGGTGGCTTTCCTGTTGTGGAGACTGACCGCCTGGTCCAGACGGCGGCGGAGATAGAAGGCATTCTTGGGAAATACAGATCATCTGCTTACTTGATTAGAAATGCGATCCTTCTAGAATATAACTTGATCCTTCCGCAGCAGTCTGTAGTTAAGTTGAGGGAAACAGCGGAAGAGAGGGCGGCTGCTCAGGCCAAGGGAGGCGTTGCGGCAGAGGGTGGAAAGAGAAAACCATTCACGAAACCTCTAGCCGTTGGAGGTAAGAAACTTAAGAGGTCAGACGGTCCTTCTCCCAGCAATTGTCCACTTACTCAGGGGGAGATAGACGTGGAGGAGGAAAGAGGTGAGGCGGAGGGCGGAAGTGACGTTGAGCGTCTTGGTGACGAGGGTGGCGATGGACAGGGTGGTGATGGTTCCAGGGCTCTGTCTTTTGGGCAAGTAGGCGAGATGCAAGAGTGGACGGATGATGCCCTCCGTCAAGCTTTTGAGGGGTTGGGTGATGATCCGGCTTTGGTAGAGAAGACCGGGGAGGCGGACAAAACCGGGACTGGTGCAAGTGAGTCTTCTCCGACTATTCCGGCCAAGGTGGCTCTGACGACTCAAGGTGAACTCTTGACCCCTGCATGCTTCACTAATGATAGGGACTTAGGAATATTTTATGACCCGCTCCCGTCCTGGAATGAAATCCAGGACTTATTGCAGTATCCCACTCCTCCCCAGGGTTTGTACAACCACAGCTGTGTTTCTTTTCCTTTTCTAACTTGTAACCTACCGCGTTTCTTGAATCATATAGTAATGTAAGATTATGACATTTGTTCTTTATATCAGGAGCAGGCAAGACGCCCAAAGCTTCAGACCTTCGACACAGGCTCGAGCAATATAAACTTTCCAAAATTTCTGCTAAGCCGAAGCCCTCAGCCCAACGCTTCGGGGATGTAGTCGGGTACCGTCCTCTTCTTGGGGTCATCGAAGAGGGTATTCAGCAGAGGAAGAGGAGTCATCCTTTATCCGAAACTTCGCTCGGTCCTCAGCCTCCGGCTCAGCCTATTCATGACATTACTGAGGAGGGTAGCGAGTTTGTACCCTCTCCACACCCATCCGGAAACCCTTCTGTTATTCATATCGACCGTCCCGACTTGGCCCGTAATCCCTTCGCGGGTCATCCTGATCTGGATCCAGGTTCTCAGGATATTACTTTTGACGAAGTTACTGGTGAACACCTTCTCCCCCGTAACCCCATGGTACGAGTACTTGACGAAGCCAAGTCCTTAGACCTCGATCTACTCACCACTCGTATAGTCACTATGGGAGACGAGGCCAAAGCTAATATTGATCGGGTGGCAGAGGAGGCCAAGAAGCTGATGGGGCATCACGCTCGGCTGGTTAAGGCCGGAGAGGAGATAGGGAGCGCCAATATCCGACTTCGATTGGTGGTCTCGGATCAGGCCAAGCAGCTTGCGGATCAGGCTATCCAGATTTCTCAGCATGAGGCTGCTACTGGGCGATTGAGGAGAACCATGGAAGAGGCCAGTCGGGCCGAATTGCGGAAAATGGAAGCTGCTTGCAAAGAGCGGATTGACATGGCTATTACCACGGTGGATGAGGTTCGGAGAGCGGATCTCGAGCAGGTGGAGGAATTGTCCGAGAAGCTTGAGGCTGCAGAGCTTGCTCAAGCTAAGTTGAGGGAAGAGATGGAGGCGATGCGGAGGTCCCTTCAAGCTGATTGCTCGAGATACAGGCTGGAGAGAGATGCTGCCGTGGAAAGGTTGTCGGCCTCCGATGCCCGGATGAGGGAGTTTGAGGAGAACGAAGGAATGATGGATGACATGCTCCAGGACATGTATTTCCGGACTTGGAAGCAGGGTAACCTCTCTTGGATGGATGATTATCCCAGAGTCATGGCCAAGACATATCTTCGGGCTTTGGAGGAGGCTAAGGCTGATGCAGATAAAGAGGGTGGAACGGTCTTCAGTATGGATGTGGTCACTGCCCAGTTCACCAAGGAGGAGAAAGTGGCGGTAAAGGAGGGTATGCGGCTGCTTGCTGCTGAAGAGGCGGGTGTGCAGGTAGAGGATGACGACCAGGATGGTCAAGAAGCTAGTACCGGTAAGTCTTCCTTTCTAGTCTTTCTGTTAACTTGGTTACTCGTCACTAATGAATCCTTTTTATGACCGGACAGGCGGGCAAAAGAACAAGGACAAGACTTCGACGCAACCAGCTCCATGACTGAACCTGAAAAATTCTTTTTGTAGGCTTGGCATTGTTGTATCTGTTAGTCTTAAGACAGTAGAGTAACCTCTAAGTTGTAATTCTTGCTACTTGTAATAACATTATTCTTGACGTGTACTTTTTTAGCTCAAGTTGATTTTGTCATTTCTTGAATATTTGTTGCTATTTCGACATATCGTATGAGAAATGTAGCTATGTATATTCTTGTAATTAAATTGTGTTTGATGTCAGATTCTGGTTTTAAATCATAATCTCATGACTTGCAATGTTAGCGTGTGGTGTGAAAAAATCAAATTATAGTCATGCATTTGTACATAAAGGAAGAAAATACCGCCTTTCATGTTCTGTTTGTAAATGGCAGTTTTGAATATCTTGTATGACCAAGCATGGAAAGCAGTTGAGTGCCCTGCCATCTGATTGTGAATCTCTGCATCCATTGGCGGGTATCTCTTACCCTGCATCCTGTACTTTATGGTTTGTTATAGAGGATAGGAGGAAAGTTTTTCAAGTAAAATTGAAATATGTGAAATAGTAAAACTTCCAGTCACGGAAGGCCTTCGATGTGCTTAAGTTCGTGGCAAACGGGTTTTGTAGTCACT
The DNA here is from genome assembly GCA_030737815.1 of Allium fistulosum. Lineage (NCBI taxonomy): Eukaryota > Viridiplantae > Streptophyta > Magnoliopsida > Asparagales > Amaryllidaceae > Allium > Allium fistulosum. The sequence continues at coordinate 1,143,640,210 of CM060902.1, forward strand.
TTCCCTAGCTGTGGGTCTTGGAGACATTTGTCACCCATCTTACGCCTCCGCGGGGAGTTAATTCTTTTTTACCACAGCCGCACTTAAGACACACCGGAGCCGAGATCGCGCACAGTAACTACCCGGGCCATTATGGCCCGTACTCATGGGTATTATTCGACTTACTGTGGCCGGCTAGCGTGGGTGCCGATCGTCAACTGTGAACTGCCCCTGGCTGGCCACACCTTATGTTGGGGCTTATAATCGGTTCACAGTCGCCGGCGAGCCTAACGCCGTAATGAGCTGCCTCGGCTATAGTCGGCCTTCTCGGTGGCTTATAATCGGCTCATTACAGTTGGCTTTAAGGGCCGTCGCGAGCAATGAGTTAACCCGCAGCAGAGGGATGCTGGAGCAAAAGTGTCTCATTGGCGAGGGCATAGATTCGCATAGTACCTGTTGGGGCTCGTCCACGTGAAGTTGCATTGTGGAGTGCTTTGAATAGAAATGCTATATGCTCAGGATTTTGTTCAACAGAAAAGGATAAAGTTTAACAAGCAGCCAAGATACAAAGGAACAAGTTAAAAAAGAGACAGGGCTTTTTTAAAGTGGTTCGGCACGAAAAAATGCCTACGTCCACTGATTCTCTTTGTTAATTAACTTCATATGGGCAATACAAGTTAAGAAAAGTATCGACGGAGGTGTTGGATGTTCCATGCCCTCTGGAACACCTCTCCGTCCACTGTTGACAAAATATAGGCTCCGTTGTGGAGATCTTTATGAATTACATATGGTCCATCCCAGATTGGGTCTAGTGCTCCGGGGCGAGGGAAGATTCGCTTGAGGACAAGATCCCCTTCTTGTAAGGTACGATGTTTGACTTTGGAGTTGTATTGTGCTGCCACCTTTTGCTTGTGGGCTGCTGTTTTTAGGACTGCATCATTCCTTCTCTCCTCGACTAAATCCAAAGACATGTTGAGGAGCTCTTCGTTTTCTTCTGGGTTATAGTGGATCCTACGGTGGGAAGGCACAATGGTTTCAACTGGGAGCATAGCCTCCGATCCGTATGCCAAAGAGAAAGGAGTGTGCCCTGTTGATGTTCTGAAAGATGTGCGGTAGGCCCATAGTGCCGTAGGGAGTTCATCCACCCAAGCGCCCTTTGATTTTTCGAGCTTCTTTTTGATCAGAGTTTTCAGAATTTTGTTGACTGCTTCGACTTGTCCGTTTGCTTGGGGATATGCTACGGATGAGAAGCTTTTGTGAATTCCGTGTTCTTGGCACCAGTTGGCGAATTCCTCGCTGTCAAACTGAAGTCCATTGTCTGATATGATTTTTAGTGGGACTCCGTACCTGCACAGAACATTTTTGATTAAGAAGTTGATAACTTTCGCCGAAGATACTTTATTTAGAGGTTCTGCTTCCACCCATTTGGTGAAATAGTCGACTGCTACTATAGCATATTTGGCGCCGCCTCGACCCATTGGCAGTTCACCGATTAAGTCAATTCCCCATACTGCAAAGGGCCAAGGGCTGGTCATCTGAGTAATCTCGGTTGTTGGTAGCCGAGGGATCTTAGCAAATTTTTGGCATCTGTCACACTTCTTGACGAAATCTAAGGCGTCCTTGCTTAAGGTGGGCCAGAAATATCCGTATCGGAGTATCTTTCTTGATAACGTTTGCCCTCCGGTGTGATCTCCGCAGCTTCCTTGATGAATGTTGGATAAGATTTCCTTGGCTTCCCTTCCGGCGACACACCTTAATAATGGGTTAGAGAACCCGCGCCGATAGAGGATGTCTCCTTGTATTGTGTAGCGGGACGCTTTCCTCAAGATTTTCTTGACTTCGTTACGCCCGTCGGGTAGTGTGCCATTTTGTAGGTAGTCTCGGATGGGAGTCATCCAAGTCGCTTCTTCGGTTGCAGTTATCAGATTCACTTGCTCAAAACTTGGGATCATTTGCTTTGAGACAGTTACTGCCCCGAAGATGGCGACGTCTCTCATACTTGCTTGCTTTGCCAATTCGTCGGCCTCTTGGTTCTCTTCCCGAGGGATGTGTTTGATTAAGTAGTGGTCCAATCGGCTGAGAAGTAACTTGGACTTCTTTAGATATGCTATGAGTCGTTCTTCTCGAGCTTGGAATTCCCCTAGTATTTGATTAACAATAAGCTGAGAATCGCTGTGAAGACACAAAGAATTGGCTCCGATATCGATAGCAATTTCTAATCCGGCTATTACTGCTTCGTATTCTGCATCGTTGTTGGTGGCAGTGAACTCCAACCTTATAGCATAGTGCAGTTTATTTCCCCTGGGAGTGATGATTACCACACCTGCCCCCGAGCCTTGTTCGTTAGATGCACCGTCCACAAAGAGATTCCACTTGATATCTTCTGTTATTTCCAGTTGCTCCTTATCCTCGTTGGTAGTGAATTCTGCAATGAAATCAGCCATGGCTTGTCCCTTGATGGCGGTGCGAGGGTGATAGGTGATATCATATTGACTCAGCTCAATACACCATTTAAGTAGTCGCCCGGAAGTATCAGGACGATGGAGTACCTGCCTTAGTGGTTGATCGGTTAGAACCTTGATGGAATGGGATTGGAAGTAATGACGTAGCTTTCGTGAAGTGATTAGTAAACAGTATGCTAACTTTTCAAGCTTAGGATATCTGACTTCTGCCCCAGTAAACCTTTTACTGACGAAGTAAACTGGTCGTTGCGTGCGGTTATCTTCCCTTACCAAGGCAGCGCTTAGAGCGTGAGATGACACAGCAAGGTATAGGTATAATTCTTCGCCTTCGCTTGGGGTCGAGAGTACCAGTGGTTTCTGGAGGTGTTCGATTAGGTTAAGGAAAGCGGTCAAGCATTCGTCCGTCCATTCGAACTTTCCTTTATCTTTCTTTAGAGCTTCGAAAAAGGGGACGCACTTGTCCGTTGCTTTGGAGATGAATCGGCTTAGGGCAGCCACTTTTCCATTTAGGCTTTACATTTCCTTTCGGGTGGAAGGTATCTTGATGTCCCTTAATGCTCGGACTTGTTCAGGGTTTGCTTCTATCCCTCGGGCATGGACGATGAATCCTAAGAATTTTCCTGATGACACTCCGAAGGAGCACTTTAGTGGATTCAACTTCATTCCATACTGTCGAAGTACCTGGAACATTTCGCCCAGGTGGCTTACGTGATCTTTGGCTTTCCGTGATTTTACCAGCATGTCGTCTACATATACTTCCATTGTTCGTCCTATTAGCCCTGCGAACATCTTGTTGACGAGGCGCTGGTAGGTGGCTCCTGCATTTTTAAGTCCGAAGGGCATCACTTTGTAGCAGTACAAACCCCGGTCGGTGATGAAACTAGTGTGATCTTGGTCGGGAGCATGCATAGGAATTTGGTTATATCCTGAGTATGCATCCATAAAAGACAGGAGTTCGTGCCCGGCTGTGCTGTCTACAAGTTGGTCGATTCTGGGAAGCGGGAAACAATCCTTTGGGCAGGCGTCATTTAGGTTGGAGAAGTCAATGCAGGTCCGCCACTTCCCATTAGCCTTCTTTACTAGTACCGGGTTGGCGATCCATTCTGGGTAAATAGCTTCTCGTATGAAGTCATTGGCGAGTAGATTCTTTACTTCTTCATCGAGGGCTGCTGATCGCTCTGCCCCCATACTTCTCTTTTTTTGTTTTACAGGTGCCTTGGTAGGATCAATTTTTAATACGTGGCACGCTATGTTGGGGGAGATTCCGGTCATGTCAGCGTGTGACCAAGCGAATACATCCAAGTTGTGGCGGAGAAAATCAACGAGTTGTTCCTTCAATTCCGTTCTCAGCTGCGACCCAATTTTCAGTAGCCTACTTGAGTCGTGCTTGTCTACAGATATAAACTCCATAGCCTCTGCAGGCTCGGCGGTGGCCTCCTCCTCTTTGTCCCTAGGGTCTAATTCATTGAAAGGGTCGCTGGTGTACCGAAGAGGAGGGGCTTTCTTTAGTTGCTATGCTTCAAGGCTTTTTGTGCAGAGGGCAATCTCTACACCTTTCCCTTTATCTCTCCTGTGGTTGTTGCGAAGTTCGGTTACATAGCAGTCTCGTGCAATATCTTGGTCTCCTTCCACTTCCCCTACTCCATTGTCCGTTGGAAATTTCATTTTCAGGCACCACGGGGCTAGGACAATCTGGAAGTTAGATAGGGCTGGTCTTCCTAGGAAGGCGTTGTAGGCCGAATGGTTCTCTATCAGCACAAACGTCTGTTTCCTTACAACGGAGCGGGGATGGCTTCCAACTTCAACGAAGAGGTCCAGCTGCCCGATGGGCATTTTCGCATCTCCAGTGAAACCGTGTAGCGGTTTATCGCAGGGAGATACATCCTTCATTGATAGCCTCATTTTGTCGAATGCGTGTTTGAACAGGATATTTACAGAGCTTCCGGTATCTACCAGGATTCGGTAAACTTCGGCGGGACCGAGTCGGGCAGAGATGACCATGGGATCCATGTGAGGGTACTGTCTTCCTTCTAGGTCGCGTTTACTGAATGTGATGTCTTCACTTTCTTTCCGCTTTGGGTGGCGCTCTTCTATAACCGTATTGACACAGTCTCTATTGTCTCTGAGCGACTTCCCGTATCTTTCCATCTCTTTCCAACTTCTGTCTGCGATGTGTGGACCTCCTGAGATGGTATGGACCACTATCTTCTCTTGACTAGAGCTGCTAGCGTTGCGGTCGCCTCTGCCGGTCCCTGGTGAGGGTAGCCTTGGGTTTTCACTGGCAGGAGCTGGAGTCCTGTCTTGACTTTTTACATAGCGCTCCAGTTTCTTTCTTCTGATGTGTTCCTCAATCAGATCTCGGAGATGATGGCATTCGTTGGTATCATGTCCGTGGGATTCGTGGAAGCGGCAGAATTTTCCAGATTTCTGTGCGCTATCTGATTCCTTCTTGTATGGTGGGCGTTTGTATCTAACTTCGCCTTGGGTGGCAAGGAAGATGTTTTCGACGGTCTCGTTCAAAGGGGTGTAAGAGTCGAATCTTGGTCCTGGCCGATATAGGCGTTTTTCTACTTTCTTGACACCAGCATTGTCTCTGGAATCATTCCTTCGAACGTCCCTTGCCACAGCAGGGGCGTTGCCAGGGGTCGTCTTACTTTGCTGCCCTGACTGCTCCTCAATGGCAGCGTCCTCAAGCCTCATGTATTTCCCGGCTTCATGGAAGAAATCGGGTAAAGTAGCTGGTTTTTCTTTTGTCAATCTCCTAGCAAATTTAGTGTCTGGATGTACCCCACTGCAGAGGGCCATTAGGATAAGCTTCTCATCGGCATCCTGAACTGCGGCTGCGGCGGCGTTGAATCTGGTTAGGTATTGCTGCAGCTTTTCTCCAGGTTTCTGTTTGACGCTGGATAAGGAATAAGCGTCCTTAGGTTGCTCCACATGAATGCGGAACTGACTGATGAATTTTTCTTTCAACATTTCCCATGAGCTGATGGATCCTTGGGGTAGATGACAGAACCAGGAGGTAGCAAGATCTGCTAAGAAGAGCGGGAAGCATTTGCACAGCACCCCCTCTGTTGCTCCACTCATGAGCATGTGCTGCGTGTACCTCTATAAGTGTACAACGGGATCGGAGGTTCCTTTGTAAGGTTCCATTGTTGGCATTTTCCATTCTCGGGGGGTGATAGCAACTTCGATATTGCGGGCGAAAGGGCTGGTTACCCTAGCGCCTATCCCTCGATCTCTTTGCTCCCGTTGGACACACTCTCTGAATAAGCGCGCCATCCTTTCATCAGAATTTGGAGCAGACAGAAATGAGTTTGGCTCTGTTCTGTGGGGTTGATTCCGTCCAGACAACCTGTAGGGATGGTATCGTCTATCATTCCTCATATTTTCCAGTGGCTGCCTTTGATCTTCTGGGAGCATGCTTGGGTCAGCTACAGTTGGCCCTTGCCTTGATCTTCCCCGGTTGGGTTCTGATCTTAGCACTTCCTCGGGTCCAACTTCGGGCTGAACTCTAGCTCGGCCCCGTTCACCGGTGTTTCTGTGGTTAGGCAGCATGACAGGCTCAGCTGCAGTTGACCTTCGCCCGGTACCTTCCCCGTTGGGTTCAGTACCAAACGTTTCCTCAGGCCTAACTTCGGGCTGGGCTCGGTCTCGGCTCCTACCACGGCTACTTCTGCCGTTAGCTCCTTCGAAGAAGGAAGATCTTTGCTGTCTCTGAGATCCTCCAGACTGGGACTCGCCCCATGATTCAGTGTTGCGGTTGGATTCTTCAGCGTCCCTCAAGCGTGACATGAGATGGTCCACCAAGGCTTCCTGCTGGGACGTGAAGCGGTTAGTTACTTCAACAACAACTCTGTCCAAATCTGCCCTAGTAATTGCTGCAGGCTGTTCTGTGGCAGGAGTGGTTGGGTTAGCCTGTCCTCCATTTGTTATCGTTGCTGGAGGAGGAGGATTCACTTGATTTGCGATAGCTGGATCAGGAAGGCTACTGGATGCGATGTTTTTTCCTTTGTTAACATCTTTCCTCTGTTTGGGAGGCATGTTTTCCAAGTGGCGGATAATGCTGTTAGGAAAACTTGTTAAGCGGATGAAGCTGAAGCTTCGAGCTTCAATCTCTCAATGAAAGCACCAAAAATGTTTGCACAAAAAATGGACAAACACCTCAAAGTTGTATGATTTAGTAGATCTTATGTTGTTCTTAGTGATTTTGGAGGTTTATGCAACTATATGAAAAACAAGGGCTAAACTGTAAAAAGACACGCAGATTTATAGTGGTTCAGCCAGAATGTGCCTACGTCCACTTTATATGTTATTTCTCTTCTTTTATTGTGATTACAAGTACAAAGCTTTGATACAAGTAAAAGAAAGTTGTTTGAGAGTTCCTTCCGTGCTTGAGCTCACAAAACTTGTCCCCCATTGTTGTACCCCTGCCCCTCTATTTATAGAGTGAGGCTGGGAGCAAGGGTCTTGGATGTATACAGCTGCTGGTGGGCTTGGGCTGATGCAGTCTGGCCTGGCAACCTTGGTTTGGTATAGCTCTGGCCCAGTTGTAAGTAGACGGAGTTTGGTTCGGTAGGACTTCGGTAGGACTTGGTTCGGAGGTGAAGTGATCCGGTAGTATTTGGTTCGGTGGTTGGTTGGATCGGTGGGGTCGTGGAGAGGAGTTGATTCGGCAGTGTTGGTTCGGCGTTGAGTTGGTGATATGGTTCGGTGAGGCTTGGATCGGTGGCTTCGTTGGTTCGGTAGGATGGAGTTTACCGAATGGACGTGGCGGGATGAGAATGCCGGATGGGTTTCTATTGGGCATGGGAACCGAATGAAGTTCTGCCGAATGGGCCCTGGAGATTGTCAATGCCGAATGACTTTTAGGTAATCCTGGGTGGATGCATCTTGCTTTTTGGTCTCGAGGTCTTCTGGGTGAGAACACGCCCAACAGAGGATAAGGAAGAAGTCGTAGAGTAGGGTACGAAAAGGAAGAAATACCAAAAGCGACTATTCATTTCACAAAATACTTAGGGGCCTTATGAGCTCTTGAAATGTAACTTAGTAATAATAGTATAGTATAGATGGTTATGAATTTTGGAAGGTGGATTTGGAAATACAAACTTAATCTATTTCTAAATAGAAATGATTTTATGGCTTTGGAATTTACGGTTTTGGAAATACAAGCGTAAGAGGTTTTTAAATAATTATTAGAATACCAAATTGATTTTTAAATGAATTTATGGATTCACAAATAAATGAATACTTATATAAGTGGCTTTTGGAAATTTGTTTGTGAATAATATAACTCTATGGAATTTTAAGTATCAATGTGGTTTTGGAACATATAAAATCTTAGTTTCAAAAAATAAATACTTTTGGGACAATTCAGATTAATGGAACATTTTAATAAGCGATAAATCAAATAAGTTATTTAGGAACCCTGATTCTATAATTTAGGGAAATACTAATAATCGACTTAGTGTTATCGATTGGTTTAAATGCTCTCGTGTAACGATTTGTCGAATATGGTATAACTCGTTAAATAGAATGTTTGAATGGAACTTACTAGCCCATTAGCATGGGGCTGCTAGATTCTTAAGAGAATATAGTTCAAGTTTTCCAGTAGTATCTGTAATGAGTGAAATTTACTAGCTTCTAGTAAATACTGGAATTTCACCATGCGGTATGGGACATTTTGGTTAAGTTCTAGTGATTACTGAAAATGATAATACCTGGCACTTTAGAGTATCTCCTTTTAGGGTTCACCGAGGACCGATAAATCTTAAGAGGTATACTCCTGGATTTCTTTCGAGTATAATAATAATGAATAAAAATAGAGTTTTTGAGTCATGGTTACCATGATCGTCTTGATCAGTTGAGATTTGGTTTCCTCGATCCTTGTGATCGTGTCGTGTTCCTCGATCTTTATGATCATGTCGAGATTTTGTGTTACGGTATGGAGAATCCTTGGTACCAGATCGGTACGAGTGATACCACATTGGTTGCCACGGTATGAGTATAATCTTTACGATTGTTATGTACGATCAGGTGAGTGATCAGTATGGAATTGGTATTCATGTGCTTAGAGATATTGTACTTTGTATTGTGAATTTTGTGTTTAATAACTAATCTTTGTTTATGAACTAAATGTACAACCCTGTTTTGAGTTAAATTAATTTCGTGACTTGTTATTTCTTGGATATCTGAATTTATTTATATGTTATTTATTCTTGTGTTATATCTTATTCTCAACTTATTGGAATTTAGAGATAGTCTGACCCGGGTGTTATTTTAATGCTTGGGTCAGCCCGAGACTTTTCAGGTTACAAGACAGGTAGACTTATGGATGGTTGGGCTAGTTGGGAGATAAACCATTTTGACTATTAGTTTATCTCATTTAGGATTTTGTGTTGTATATAAGATGGATATTTGAGATAGTGATTTTGTGACATCCCGGAATTTTAAGCAATATCAATTTAATAATCTGTGTAAAAAATTAAATTGATTGGATAATATTTGTTAATAAGATTCGAATTGATTTAATAATCTTCTTTAATAAATATTTAAATGGGTGATTTATCTTTTAAAAGCTAATAAATTATTTCTATTTATAATGTATATATATTTGTATACATTGTAGATAGATAAGCTTTATTTTAAAGTTAATAAATAAAGGCATATTTTCTAATTCTAATATTTTTGGTAATTTGGAAATTTGATTTAATTCAATATTAAATAAATAACCATTTGGCTTTAAAATATACTCAAGATTAAAGTTAAAATTGTTTAAATGATTTTAGCTTAAATTTAAATTTAATAAAAGGTTTGTTTGTTCTTTTAAGTATAGCTTGATGAAAATAAGTAATAAAGTGATAATTTCTTTTATAAATTATGTTAATTTAATAATGAGTTATTTTTAAAACAATATTAATAATATAATGTTTTTACAAATAGATTTTTAATATGAATAGAATTGTTATATATATATATATATCTTGGAAGAACTATGATTTGTAAATTTGAAAGGAAGTCTTTCAAAAATGTTTAAATAAAATAAACCTTATAAATATTTAATATAAGTATAAAATAAAATAATAATAGGTAATTAAATATTTGATAGTTTAAGTTTAAAAAAAAGGAAATAAACACACTCATGTTAGAAATAGAATTTAGCACTTAGGTTAACTTTTATAACAAATAACTATAGCAACTTTATATTTATAAGACAAGGTATATATGTACATAAAATATGATAAGACATACCCAGGCAAGTAAAGGTAAAATAAGTTAAGTATGTAACAAGGCAAATAAGTATTGTATGTAGCCTGTAAGTATTAGGCAAGGCAAGAAGTAATAAGCAAAAATATCTATGAACACATATACAAAGAAATATGGTAAGTCTAGAATCTTATAGTCCTTAGGAACATATATTTGCAGGCAAGTAAAGTATTGTATACACTTAAGTAAAATAAAATATGTAGGCAGGAAAGTAATATCATAATAGTACATACGAAATGGAAAAAAAGATAAGTATGCAATGGGTAAGGTACCAAGGCATTTAATGCCATTATCTCTAGTACTCAAGATATCTCATTTCAGCCTCCATTTATAAAAAAATCTCTGACTTATTTTTTTTTCAAAAGAAGATAGTGTACCAGTGGAATACAAGCCTCTGCACTTGTTCATATATATAAGTTTCTTTCCTCTTCCGTTCATAAACAAATGTAAACCAGAGAAAAAAAAATCAAAACCTATGCATTTTGCAAACTAAAACCTGTAGTCTTCATTTTCTTCAATCTATTCAAAAGCCTGCATCTTCTTCTACCTGAAACAAGCTTAAGGAAAACAAACATTTTCTTCTACAAGCTTCAGCAACTCAAGTTTTAAAAACAAAAGGGCATATTCCAGTAATTCAAGTTTTCAAAAGCTATTTCAAAAAGGCTCTGTCTTTCAAACAGGTGAGTAACTCCACTTTTAAAAATTTAAGTATGAAAAATTTGATTGCATGCTATGAAATTTGAAATAAATGTGTATTGTATGATATCTGCGGTGTATATATATCCTGTATAGTTGCATGTTGTTTTTTTCCAAAAGTACTCTCTGCTTATATCTTCCAGTATTCAAGTTTTGATTTAAAAATTCAAACCTTTTGATCTTGGCTCTGTTTAAATTTAAGTTTCAAATGAAACTTGTCTGTTTAATCATAAACTTTAGTTCTAAATTATACTTAAGTTTGAGAAAATATGTAAATGTCGCTGGAAAATATAAACAGATGATCAACCATTAAATTAGTGAATATTCAAATACCATGATTCGATTTTTCAGAGTTAGGATCTGAATCATCATACAAAATCATGATTTTTAAAATCAAAATCAAAACTTTAAGTGAAGTATTGAGTGAGAATTTGGGTGTTGTTTGGAATATGAATTTTTGGTAATATCTGATGATTCCTTGGCTTATGGTGGTCTGGTTTTCTCGTGGTGATAGAGGAGGCTATGGTGGAGGTGGGAAAAATAGTCGGAGGTGGCCACGACCACGGTGGCGTATGCGGCAGGTGTTTGAAGTTTGTAAACCTAGTTATTGAAATGTTTGTGTTTTGGTCTCGTTCGATCACCAGAGGCGATCGAGCGTTACGGGCTCTTGAGAATTTGTAGAAGGATGGTAGGCGAAGCCGTGGACGGTGGTGGTGGTTCTCTGGTGGTCGGAGGAGCAGGGGTGAAGTGTTGACAGGTATTGAGGGGGAAAACTGTTTGTGTTCCAGGTTTTAAAGGGAGAACTCGATTTCGATTCGAGTTGTTGTGATGGATTCTGATGATCGTGATGTCATCTGGAGATGGTCGCTGATGGGTGGAGTGCTGGTGGATGGCCGGAGATGGCCAGAGCCATGGTGCACGTGTACTGTGCATGTTGGAAATTCTGGTGATCTTTTGTGTGCAGAGGAATTTTAACTCGGGGAATACTCGAGTTATTCGAGTGAATGACTCGAAGCAGGAGGGCATATGACTCGAAGCAAAGTCTGGTTGACTCGAGACAGTTGTTGTTCAGGCATTAATAAACTTGTTTGTTTCCAGGTTTTTAAATTTAGTTCAAATTTAAAAACAGGATTTAAACTGTGATTTAAATATAAAGTTTAAAGTATAGATTCAAATGGAACTTTTGAATCATAAGGTTTAAAAATGAATTTGGATTTTAAATCAAGAATTTTAAATCAAGTTAAAAGCAAGTAAATCAAGAAATTAAATCAAAGTTAAATATGGATTCAAGTTTTCTTGAATTCAATTCTGTAATTTAAAATCAGTTTTTATTTTAAAATCTAAATGTTTAAATAATTTTTAATCAAATAATTTTTATTAGAAATTTGTTTCAAATAATTGTTTGATATGATTTTGACATAGTTCTTTTTAAGGATTTTAGATTGAACTTTAAATTGGATTAATGTTTAAAGGAATGATCATTTTGAATCTTAAATTCAAAATGTAATTTAAATTTAAATTCAAAAGTGTAATGTTTTACACTTTAATGCTAATGAAATCATTTATAAAGAAATGGATTATCTTAGAGATAATTAAGATATTAAAGTGATTTAATTAATAAGATAATTAAAGGCTGACTTATTCATTTAATTTATAATTAATGATTTAGAATTAGAGATTAATTAAGGAAGTAATTAAGGAAATGATATTAGTTAATGAAGAAATTAACTAAGGATTATTTAAAATAATTAATTAATGTGATAAAATTTGATAATTAATTAGATTAATTAATTTAGATAATCTATTGTAAATTGTTAAATGTAATTACTTGATAAAAGTAATTAAGAGATTAATTACTTATTGTAATTAATTTTGATGATATGATTAATTTAAGTTAATTAATATATTTTAATTAATTTAAGATAGTCATTTGATAAATCTAAAGTGAAATTACTTAGTGTAATTAATGGAGCATAATTACTTAGGGAAGTAATTAGATGATAATTACTTGATGTAATTAATACAAGATGATTTGTAAGTGAAGTAATTTGGGTAATTACTTTTGTAATTAATCAAAGGATTAATTAATGGAGATAATTAATTATGGGATAATTAATTTATTTAATAAATAATTGAGGATAGTTAATTACTGGTTTGTTATTAATCAAGGGGATTAATAATTGTGTTTAATTAAAGATTAAATTACTTAATGTAATTAACTTAAATGAAGTAATTTAATCTAAATATAAATTAGAGATCATTAATTAATATAATAAATGATGAATTTATAATGGACTAATTGAAGAATAAATAATGAAGTGATTAGTTAATGTGATTAATTAAGGACAAATGTAATTAATTATAGTAAATTAATATATGAAGTAATTAAATGTTAATTACTATGAATGATTTAGAATAATTAATTTGTGGAATTAATTAAAAGACTAATTACTTATTGTAATTAGAGAATGATTAATCAAAGGTGTTTAATCAAGTTGAATACTTAGAGAATAATTAATTAAATTGATCTTTAATTAGTTAATGGTTGTATAAGCAAGATTTATAGATGTAGTAATTAATTTAATTTACTTTAAATTAATTAGAGATAGAAGTAATTAATTTAATTCATTTTAAATTAATTATAGATTGTGAATAATAAATCATTGTTTTGGATGATGATATTGATATCCCATTGATTGATTGTGATCTCAAAAATGAGATGAATAATATCTATTGTGATATGGATGCTTGTTTTAAGTATGATAATATTGATTATCTATTTGAGTTGATAATATGGATTATCTTTTTATGATGATAATGTGATTATCCATTGTTATATTGTGATTTATCTATCTGTGTGTATATAGATAATTGAATTGAATTGTTTTAAACTCTAAAACAACTTGGACCTAAAAGATGGCGATTTGGATTTCGATGAGATCGGGATCGGGTTTCCAGATTTGGAAGTCCGAAAACCACATCGATCCAAATTAACGATAGGTCATGAATCTCAAGTGAAGATGAAGATTCAGAGTGCAAGGGTTATTGTCGTTAACTCTAAGGGTGATTCCAAAATGAGTGTAACGAGATAATGCCTTCGGTTTCGTTCGAACCCGGAACGAACTTGTATGGATTGAATGCTTTCAGAACATCGTCAGGTGGACGATGAGCATTCTAAGAGATGTGTTCTCTAAAGGTAATCGTAGCCTCAAGCCTCATCAACCGGGAATGGCTAAAACAGGGGAGGTGCATCAAGGTTAGTGGGTAGCACCCAAGTAGGACAAGATTTCCCCTGTCTAGATGTCCCTTTTTATTTCGGCTGTGTGGGCAGTTGGTTGCAAACAACTACTGGGGTGTCTTGTGCGGGAATTATCCAGTAAGGGATGGTTCCGACCTTGTGTTGCAGGGGACTTAGGGTGGGTCCTCGATACGCTGATCTAGGCCAGGTACTGTGACGGGCGGTACCCCAGTAGCCCTGCCATTGTATGGAATCCAATCTCCAATAAGCGCCGTACGTATTAGTTATGCCTAACTATGTTGGAATGTGAGATGTAAGCATTCTAGCTATTTCTGTATTTTACTTGAAAACCCTAGACACTATTATAATATCACTGGATTTCCTATCAAATGTTTGGTTAGCGTAAGGTAAAAACTTACCCATGTTTATGTGTGGGAAGTCTTACGTGATACCCTTTTCTTTTCAAAGGATTTTCAAAGTTAAGCAACTTTAACCTGTTACTCATACTAGACCCATGTCTGACCTGGAGTTTATTTCTGTTTTTCTTAAACTCTCGGGTACTCAAATTTTTACGAGTAGCCAAGAGATTCAGGTTAGCTTTGACGAATTGTGGAGGAGCAATGGAGCAGGAGGCTTCAACGTTATAGATATATAGTTTTCCGCTGTGTTGGTATCTCTGTGTTGTATCAAGTTGTATTAACTAGACAGGTGTTTATAACTGCCTAGTATGTGATGTATTATATGTGTAACTCTGAGGGATGTTGTATATTATGTAATATTTATGTGATTAATATAATTTATTCGTTCCGTTGTTTGAGATTCCGATGTTGTTTCTTCTTTCTTCTCTATCTTTTCTATTTCTCACCCCTTTCTTTCTTAAAGATGATGCAACTTTCTGGTGGTAGAAAGTTGGGTCGTCACAGTTGTTATCAGAGCGCTAGTTTGAGTGAATACCTAAGCTCTGGAGTGGTGTCTATCTTGAGAGAGCGTATTTGTAATTTTGATATGTGTATATATATATATATATTATTTCTACCTATCTGTTGGGTTACCTGTTCGGGTTTTCCAATATAATTTATAAAGGTATATAAGGTAGTGGTGTGTGTAACACGACTACCAATGGCTAGAGTTTGAATGTTTGAGGTTGAAAGTGTATCTGTCGAGACTGTAGACCTAGTACCGTCTCGAGTGAGCTTGGATGGTGTAAGGATTTCATCGATCTCTGAAGGAAACCTGTTAAGGTTTGGAGTTTATCTTTGAAGTGTAAGTTGGATGAGCTAGAGTTTGGATCTGTCGGTTGGACAGAAGTAAGTGATGATATCTTGATACCTTAAGATGTAGTAGCTGTGTGATTAGACACAGTGACTATGGATGTTTCCAAAGATGTTTCTTTGGAACAAGTTAAGGAGGTGTGTCTGCTTCGGTATTGTGGCTGTGTTCAGCTGGATGTTTCTGTTTGGTTTGAGGTCCGAGTTTCTCGAATGGCTTTGGATTTGGAATTCCTTGGCATTGGTGTCAGCAGCGCAGCTCGGAGTGTTCTGTATGTTGGCAAGGAAGCTTTCTAGCTTAGTAGTGGAGTTTAGAAGTAGCAGAGTGGTTCTGTTTCTTCGATGGATTTGCTACATAAGTGTAAGCTGTTCTGATTGATAAAGAGAGAGCAGTATCTTTGGAACTAGGCTGGATTGATCGCAAAAGTGACTTGCGGTAGTTTGAGTGTTCTCTTGTGTTTCAGAGTTTTTTTTTCTGGATATTTTTAGAAAGTCAGAGTTTTGTCAGCATCTGGAGATTGAGTTTGGTATCGACTGGATTCCAGAAGTGGTACCGATGGTTCAGCTTAGTTTAGAATGGTTTTTGAGTTTGGTGAAGTAGCTCAGGTTTTGGAGGAACTTCTGGGTTTTATTTTTGGATCTGTTGAACCATATTTTGGGGATGTATTGTCCAGTCTGTGCTTGTGTTCGTTATCAGCATTCTCATCTGTTTCAGATCACAGTTGCGCAGTGGAAGCATGGTGGCAGCTGTTTTAGAGTGGAAGCATCTGGAAATTTGCAGTGTTTGGATTAGAGAGTTTTCTACAGGAAATTTTTCAGGACCTGAGGCCAGTTTGGAATGCATCTGTTTTATCTCTTCCAGATGTGAGAAGTAAGATCTGTCTTTTGATTTTGGAGTAGAGTGGAGCTCTGAGTTTTGGTTGATCTTGGAAAGATCATTTTGGTGGATTGATTTGGTTCAGTATTGTTCTAAGGGCATCAACAAGGGTTGAGCTGATCGGTAAGGATGTAGGAGACCCAGGATCGTCCGAAGGATTTTGTGGATAAGAATCGAAGATTTGATTTTGGATAAGTGTTTGATCTTCAGGAGTGAATTGTTAGTTTGGATAACTGGGATTCGTTGTGTTTCACGTATCTCGGATAGAGTACGTGTGAGATCTATCTTTGGTTGTAGAACCAGCAGTTCAGGGAGTTTTGGTTGTTGAGTCAGACTTGTCTGTGGTCTGATATCCTGTCTTGTTTTGTAGATCTAGATGAGTGGTAGCTCAGTAGCTTAGTAGTATTGATTGTTTGGATTCTATAGAGCGAGTAAACTAGTATTTATACTGGGGAAACTCGAGAAAATCCTATCCAGAATTTTGTCTGAATAGTTAGTTTTGTTTGATTGGATGAATTGGATGCTATGGCTGTTAGCATATGTTTGATGATATATGCTTGTGTTTAAAATTTAAAACTTTAATTAGATTATTAAATTTCCTTTGTTTTAAATTTCGGGGACGAAATTCTTTTAAGGGGGGAGGAATGTGACATCCCGGAATTTTAAGCAATATCAATTTAATAATCTGTGTAAAAAATTAAATTGATTGGATAATATTTGTTAATAAGATTCGAATTGATTTAATAATCTTCTTGAATAAATATTTAAATGGGTGATTTATCTTTTAAAAGCTAATAAATTGTTTCTGTTTATAATGTATATATATTTGTATACATTGTAGATAGATAAGCTTTGTTTTAAAGTTAATAAATAAAGGCATATTTTCTAATTCTAATATTTTTGGTAATTTGGAAATTTGATTTAATTCAATATTAAATAAATAACCATTTGGCTTTAAAATATACTCAAGATTAAAGTTAAAATTGTTTAAATGATTTTAGCTTAAATTTAAATTTAATAAAAGGTTTGTTTGTTCTTTTAAGTATAGCTTGATGAAAATAAGTAATAAAGTAATAATTTCTTTTATAAATTATGTTAATTTAATAATGAGTTATTTTTAAAACAATATTAATAATATAATGTTTTTACAAATAGATTTTTAATATGAATAGAATTGTTATATATATATATATCTTGGAAGAACTATGATTTGTAAATTTGAAAGGAAGTCTTTCAAAAATGTTTAAATAAAATAAACCTTATAAATATTTAATATAAGTATAAAATAAAATAATAATAGGTAATTAAATATTTGATAGTTTAAGTTTAAAAAAGAAAAGAAAAAGGAAATAAACACACTCATGTTAGAAATAGAATTAAACACTTAGGTTAACTTTTATAACAAATAACTATAGCAACTTTATATTTATAAGACAAGGTATATATGTGCATAAAATATGATAAGACATACCCAGGCAAGTAAAGGTAAAATAAGTTAAGTATGTAACAAGGCAAATAAGTATTATATGTAGCCTATAAGTATTAGGCAAGGCAAGAAGTAATAAGCAAAAATATCTATGAACACATATACAAAGAAATAGGATAAGTCGAGAATCTTATAGTCTTTAGGAACACATATTTGCAGGCAAGTAAAGTATTGTATACACTTTAGTAAAATAAAATATGTAGGCAGGCAAGTAATATCATAATAGTACATACGAAATGGAAAAAAAGATAAGTATGCAATGGGTAAGGTACCAAGGCATTTAATGCCATTATCTCTAGTACTCAAGATATCTCATTTCAGCCTCCATTTATAAAAAAATCTCTGACTTCTTTTTAAAAAAATAGAAGATAGTGTACCAGTGGAATACAAGCCTCTACACTTGTTCATATATATCAGTTTCTTTCCTCTTCTGTTCATAAACAAATGTAAACCAGAGAAAAAAATCAAAACCTATGCATTTTGCAAACTAAAACCTGTAGTCTTCATTTTCTTCAATCTATTCAAAAGCCTGCATCTTCTTCTACCTGAAACAAGCTTAAGGAAAACAAACATTTTCTTCAACAAGCTTCAACAACTCAAGTTTTAAAAACAAAAGGGCATATTCCAATAATTCAAGTTTTCAAAAGCTATTTCAAAAAGGCTCTGTCTTTCAAACAGGTGAGTAACTCCACTTTTAAAATTTTAAGTAGGAAAAATTTGATTGCATGCTATGAAATTTGAAATAAATGTGTATTGTATGATATCTGCTGTGTATATATATCCTGTATAGTTGCATGTTGTTTTTTTCCAAAAGTACTCTCTGCTTATATCTTCCAGTATTCAAGTTTTGATTTAAAAATTCAAACCTTTTGATCTTGGCTCTGTTTAAATTTAAGTTTCAAATGAAACTTGTCTGTTTAATCATAAACTTTAGTTCTAAATTATACTTAAGTTTGAGAAAATATGTAAATGTCGCTGGAAAATATAAACAGATGATCAACCATTAAATTAGTGAATATTCAAATACCATGATTCAATTTTTCAGAGTTAGGATCTGAATCATCATACAAAATCATGATTTTTAAAATCAAAATCAATACTTTAAGTGAAGTATTGAGTGAGAATTTGGGTGTTGTTTGGAATATGAATTTTTGGTAATATCTGATGATTCCTTGGCTTATGGTGGTCGGGTTTTCTCGTGGTGATAGAGGAGGCTATGGTGGAGGTGGGAAAAATAGTCGGAGGTGGCCACGACCACGGTGGCGACTGCGGCAGGTGTTTGAAGTTTGTAAACCTAGTTATTGAAATGTTTGTGTTTTGGTCTCGTTCGATCACCAGAGGCGATCGAGCGTTATGGGCTTTTGAGAATTTGTAGAAGGATGGTAGGCGAAGCTGTGGACGGTGGTGGTGGTTCTCTGGTGGTCGGAGGAGCAGGGGCGAAGTGTTGACAGGTATTGAGGGGGAAAACTGTTTGTGTTCCAGGTTTGAAAGGGAGAACTCGATTTCGATTCGAGTTGTTGTGATGGATTCTGATGATCGTGATGTCATCTGGAGATGGTCGCTGATGGGTGGAGTGCTGGTGGATGGCCGGAGATGGCCAGAGCCACGGTGCACGTGTACTGTGCATGTTGGAAATTCTGGTGATCTTTTGTGTGTAGAGGAATTTTAACTCGGGGAATACTCGAGTTATTCGAGTGAATGACTCGAAGCAGGAGGGCATATGACTCGAAGCAAAGTCTGGTTGACTCGAGTCAGTTGTTGTTCAGGCATTAGTAAACTTGTCTGTTTCCAAGTTTTTAAATTTAGTTCAAATTTAAAAACAGGATTTAAACTGTGATTTAAATATAAAGTTTAAAGTATATATTCAAATGGAACTTTGGAATCATAAGGTTTAAAAATGAATTTGGATTTTAAATCAAGAATTTAAAATCAAGTTAAAAGCAAATAAATCAAGAAATTAAATCAAAGTTAAATATGGATTCAAGTTTTCTTGAATTCAAATCTGTAATTTAAAATCATTTTTTATTTTAAAATCTGAATGTTTAAATAAGTTTTAATCAAATAATTTTTATTAGAAATTTTTTTCAAATAATTGTTTGATTTGATTTTAACATAGTTCTTTTTAAGGATTTTAGATTGAACTTTAAATTGGATTAATGTTTAAAGGAATGATCATTTTGAATCTTAAATTCAAAATGTAATTTAAATTTAAATTCAAAAGTGTAATGTTTTACACTTTAATGCTAATGAAATCATTTATAAAGAAATGGATTATCTTAGAGATAATTAAGATATTAAAGTGATTTAATTAATAAGACAATTAAAGGGTGACTTATTCATTTAATTTATAATTAATGATTTAGAATTAGAGATTAATTAAGGAAGTAATTAAGGAAATGATATTAGTTAATGAAGAAAATTAACTAAGGATTATTTAAAATAATTAATTAATGTGATAAATTTTGATAATTAATTAGATTAATTAATTTAGATAATCTATTGTAAATTGTTAAATGTAATTACTTGATAAAAGTAATTAAGAGATTAATTACTTATTGTAATTAATTTTGATGATATGATTAATTTAAGTTAATTAATTTAGTTTAATTAATTTAAGATAGTCATTTGATAAATTGAAAGTGAAATTACTTAGTGTAATTAATGGAGTATAATTACTTAGGGAAGTAATTAGATGATAATTACTTGATGTAATTAATACAAGATGATTTGTAAGTGAAGTAATTTGGGTAATTACTTTTGTAATTAATCAAAGGATTAATTAATGGAGATAATTGTTTTTAATTAAAGATTAAATTACTTAATGTAATTAACTTAAATGAAGTAATTTAATCTAAATATAAATTAGAGATCATTAATTAATATAATAAATGATGAATTTATAATGGACTAATTGAAGAATAAATAATGAAGTGATTAATTAATGTGATTAATTAAGGGCAAATGTAATTAATTATAGTAAATTAATAGATGAAGTAATTAAATGTTAATTACTATGAATGATTTAGAATAATTAATTTGTGGAATTAATTAAAAGACTAATTACTTATTGTAATTAGAGAATGATTAATCAAAGGTGTTTAATCAAGATGAATACTTAGAGAATAATTAATTAAATTGATCTTTAATTAGTTAATGGTTGTATAAGCAGGATTTATAGATGTAGTAATTAATTTAATTTACTTTAAATTAATTAGAGATAGAAGTAATTAATTTAATTCATTTTAAATTAATTATAGATTGTGAATAATAAATCATTGTTTTGGATGATGATATTGATATCCCATTGATTGATTGTGATCTCAGATATGAGATGAATAATATCTATTGTGATATGGATGCTTGTTTTAAGTATGATAATATTGATTATCTGTTTGAGTTGATAATGTGGATTATCTGTTTATGATGATAATGTGATTATCCATTGTTATATTGTGATTTATCTATCTGTGTGTATATATATAATTGAATTGAATTGTTTTAAACTCTAAAACAACTTGGACCTAAAAGATGGCGATTTGGATTTCGATGAGACCGGGATCGGGTTTCCAGATTTGGAAGTCCGAAAACCACATCGATCCAAATTAACGATAGGTCGTGAATCTCAAGTGAAGATGAAGATTCAGAGTGCAAGGGTTATTGTCGTTAACTCTGAGGGTGATTCCAAAATGAGTGTAACGAGATAATGCCTTCGGTTTCGTTCGAACCCGGAACGAACTTGTATGGATTGAATGCTTTCAGAACATCGTCAGGTGGACGATGAGCATTCTAAGAGATGTGTTCTCTAAAGGTAATCGTAGCCTCAAGCCTCATCAACCGGGAATGGCTAAAACAGGGGAGGTGCATCAAGGTTAGTGGGTAGCACCCAAGTAGGACAAGATTTCCCCTGTCTAGATGTCCCTTTTTATTTCGGCTGTGTGGGCAGTTGGTTGCAAACAACTGCTGGGGTTTCTTGTGCGGGAAATATCCAGTAAGGGATGGTTCCGACCTTGTGTTGCAGGGGACTTAGGGTGGGTCCTCGGTACGCTGATTTAGGCCAGGTACTGTGACGGGCGGTACCCCAGTAGCCCTGCCATTGTATGGAATCCAATCTCCAATAAGCGCCGTACGTATTAGTTGTGCCCAACTATGTTGGAACGTGAGATGTAAGCATTCCAGCTATTTCTGTATTTTACTTGAAAACCCTAGACACTATTATAATATCATTGGATTTCCTATCAAATGTTTGGTTAGCGTAAGGTAAAAACTTACCCATGTTTATGTGTGGGAAGTCTTAGGTGATACCCTTTTCTTTTCAAAGGATTTTTAAAGTTAAGCAACTTTAACCTGTTACTCATACCAGACCCATGTCTGACCCGGAGTTTATTTCTGTTTTTCTTAAACTCTCGGGTACTCAAATTTTTACGAGTAGCCAAGAGATTCAGGTTAGCTTTGACGAATTGTGGAGGAGCAATGGAGCAGGAGGCTTCAGCGTTATAGATATATAGTTTTCCGCTGTGTTGGTATCTCTGTGTTGTATTTGTGTTGTATCGAGTTGTATTAACTAGACAGGTGTTTATAACTGTCTAGAATGTGATGTATTATCTGTGTAACTCTGATGGATGTTGTATATTATGTAATATTTATGTGATTAATATAATTTATTCGTTCCACTATTTGAGATTCTAATGTTGTTTCTTCTTTCTTCTCTATCTTTTCTATTTCTCACCCCTTTCTTTCTTAAAGATGATGCAACTTTCTGGTGGTAGAAAGTTGGGTCGTCACAGATTTATAACACTTGTATATTATGCGAGTCTAGTATTTTATTTTGTAGACTCACAGTTTGTATATGTATATGAGATTTTTATTCCATTGTGATATGTCAATGTTGTTTATATGATATATTGTTCTGATTCTGAGAAATCGGTATGATTATTACTTTGAACTGAGATTGTACACGTAAAATTATATTCCAGAGATTAAGTAAACTGTAAGTATGACGTGTCAGTGTTAGTTAAAGATATATTCACATTCAGTCGCCCTTAACAAGTCGTATTCTCTGTATTAATATACAACATTATTTATAATGTTCTTTACAAATATGGGTGGGGATTACAGTTTGGTATCAGAGCTAAGTCAGAACAATATACATATCTAGACATAGTGAGACTTAGAGTCCTATCTCTTGGGGTGTATGGTAGATGGTTATATTATTTATCTATATCTATATAGAGATAGGAATATAAATTGATTATTGGAATAATCAATTAGGACGTATTTTGATTTAAAATTTTAGTTAGTTAAGTTGGGATTTGTAATATTAAACTTTTGCAAAGTGATGTTTTAAAAATCTTTTAGAATTTTAGAAAATTTTGGCTTATTCATAGATAAATTTTAAAGAGATAAATTGGAATGAATTAAGTTAAAGTGTTTTAATAGAGAATTTGGGAAATTTGAGTAAATAAATTTAAGATTTAATTAATCTTGGAATAATCAGAGTTGCACATTGGAATTTTAGGAATATATTTGTAACACCCCATAATTTGGCGTTAGTTATTTGATTAGTTAGTTAGTTAATTAATTAGGCTCAAAAAATGCAATTTGTGCAAATGATGGAATTTGACTATGAAACCAGCACCATTGCGCTCGTGGCTAAATTCTGAGCAACTTTCATATTTGGAGTTTTGCGATCAGAGTCCAAACGAAGAAGTTATGGATGAAAGACGAATTCGAAATGAAAATAATTAAATAAGAAATAATTAATGTTTTTATATTAATTACTCGGGCCCATAGGCCGACCCATCATTCGGGATGGTCGACCCTTAGCAGTTGATCGGTCATCCAAGGGCGGTCGACCGGTGGCAACTTGGTGGCTCCAGTAAATCTAGGCCGCAACGGTCCGAATTTAATATATTTCGATCTAACGGTTCTGGTTGATTCTAGCGCCTATAATTTCAACCCTAACTCTCCCTTCTCTTTTCATATTTTTATGGAGGCAGTAGCGAAGCTCTGCCATTTCTTCTTTTCCACTTTTGTTCTAAATCATAAAGATAAGATATTTGTATCTATATTCATACAAATCGGAGAAGAGCAGAAATCTAATAAAAAGGAGAAGAGAAGAGAATCAACCATACGCGTATTTGAGGTAATTTATATATTTGTATATATTTTCTCTCCCAATCCCAAATCTCTTCCTAGATCTGTAATTCTAATGTATGTGAATACCCTTTTATATATATATCTCTTGGATTAAAAAGGATTTGGAGATAAATCAAAGGTTCTACTTCAGATCTGGAGATTTGGATCACTTTTAAAGGCGAGTGGGAATTTTTATAAATGTTTATTAATATGAAAATTATTCCATTGGTGTTCATTTGATTTTTATGCCTGATTGGATAATTGTATATGAGTAGTAGGCAATGAATTGAATACGATCTGAATACAATAAATATCGCCTACATATTCTTGTTTATGAATTGATTTAGCATTGTATACAACCTGATCTAAAAAAATCAGTACCAAAAGTATGAATTTAGAATATTGATTTAAATGAAATTTGTTCCAGATCTGAAATAGGTTGTACAATAATGTTATAAATTTGGAATATGACCTTAAACTTGTTAGAATATAAACTTTTCTATATTTGGAACTGTTGGAATTTTGATCCGTTTAATATTTGTAAATTAGTTTGATTTCTTTCCCTTTTAGAAAGATACAACATTTGATCTAACAAGGAATATATACAAATAGAAAGAGAAAGAGATGCGTAAAATATGAATTCATTGTAGTTTACACTATCTATTTCAGTAATAAAATGAAATGATTATTCCTTGTAATTTCAAACAATGCAACCTTTTATAATTTAAAAGTTACATCATTTGTTTTAAACTAATTTATGGAAATTATAACAGATAATATTTTTAGATATGATTCCAATAATTTAACATGGAAAAGTATATTCTAGTAAAGATATAACTAGAACATATTTGATAAAAGCAAATATGTGTACGTAATTATAACACTTATAATAATTAAATAAAAATCTAATAACGACACTTGCACGTAGTATTCACGTTTAGGATAATTAACTAATGAGAAAAGAAATTAAAAGGTTGTAACTCCAATAAATGGTAATAAATATGGGAGTCACAATAAATTAATAGGGTAAATGGATTAATAGGACCGATGAAAATGGAATAGATATAAAAGGTTACTAATTTGAAACTAGTAATCATGCATAAATGTCTTAGGGAATGCCCGTTATGATTTTATGGACAAACTGACATTTATGAGCATTAAACAGTGATTTATGGATAGATAAATATTTAAGGTAAATCATGTTGCCTTAAATAAAAAGGGAATTAGTAAGCTAAGTCCAATGTCTACCTAAGATAATATAAATAAAGACTTATAATGGTTAATTGGAATTAGTGGGTTGGTGATGCAAGGTCAGTAGAGTCACTCGATGGAAGATTGCCCTTCACTTTGAGGCTACCCACAGTCGGGTGTACTTACTACTAATGTGAGACATCACTAATCCAATGACCCATGACAACGTGAGAGATTGGGTTTTCTTTCTTAATTGGAAAGTATTAAATTGTCCAAATTTGGAATTAGGAGTGGTGAGGGATATCTCGATAGGGGTTCGCTTTTGGTTTGAGGTCTTAAGTAGTTGAAGGGTCCGCTTCTCTCCTAAATGAAAGTATTCAGTAACCTAGTGAGATTCCAAATAATTGAATAAATAGGGATGTCTCTATTAAGGGTTTACTTCATCATTGATGTCTTAAGTGGCTGAAGGGTCCGCCTCCCTACCGAAAGAAGTAAGCTAATGAGATGTCATATTTATATTTATAATTAAAAAGTGAGAGTGGATATCTCGAGAAGGGTTCGCTTTAAGTTTGGGGTCTTAAGTGACTATAAAGTCCTCTTCTTTCCTATAAAAGAAGTATTAAGTAGCCAAATGAGATTTTCAAGCAATGACAGCTAGATAGTACCATTGAGGAGCACGCTTCTAGAAGTATGTCTTAAATGATGTGATCTACTTATTTTCCAGTGGGAAGTATTAAGTGGCTTGGGTACAGTCTCTTACATTGCTAAAGGCGAAATAATAATAGTACCATTTAGGAGGACACCTTTGGGATAGGCCTTAAATGATGGGGTTTGCGTTAGTTAAGGTCTTAAATGACTAGAGTCTGCTTATTTTCTAATAAAAAGGTATTAAGTGGCTTGGGTACTGTTTATTACATGACTACAATTTTATCGGCGATAAATGTGGTAATAGTTGGACATTAAATGTCGGAAGCCTTAAATAGTGGTTAAAGGTCTTGTAGCTAGGACCCACTAACAATTGGCAATATTGTTAGGAAACCATCTTGGGAATAAGTCTTAAACGACGGGTCTACCTCAATTAAGGTCGTAACTGAAAAAGTCTACCTCTTCCTCTTTTAAAAGTATTATAAAAGCATGCTTCATATTTGGAATTATTAAGATGCTAATGGGTTTGGGAAGTATTGGGGGGTTGATATGGCTTCATTAGTATTTCGTACCTTGGGAAGGGGTAAGTATGTAATCGTATGTGCAATACAAGGTTAGATTAGAATTGCTAACCTAAATGGACATAACAATTAAATGGAAACCTATCTGTATAAGTTTATGTTATGGACAGTTTATATTTTTCCACTCACCAGAACGTTGTTCTGACCCCTTCCTCATTGCAACCCATAGGATAGATCTAGAGGAACGGGTCACTAGAACTAAATGTGCTTTGCTGTTGGAGAGTCTTCTTTCTCTCATGCTCCATGCTAATGTGAAAAATCTTCTATCCAAGGAATATCATTAATTCCAAGGTAGTATTCATAGTCGGTATTCTTATCCTATTATTATTTCCGTTGTGAGTTTAGATTTCTATCAATCTCGGATAATGCTCATGCTTATTTGCAGGTATCAAATCTAATGATCTGTGCTCTGATGGACTTGGTTTTCGATTTATGTCGAAATTTAGGCCCATTATGATACGGGTTGATACATTTGGTATCAGTGCACTAGGTTAGTAGACCAGAGGGATTACGGTAAATTGAGAGAACGTATTTATACTTTTCTATCTAGTAATATTATATTTTTATGCTAGATTCTAAGAGTTCCGACTATAAAAGTAGTTGTATTTCCACTCCGAAGAAATGGGAAAAGCAACTATGAGTTGGAAATATCTTGGAGCTAATATTTTCACGCCGACTTTGAAGTACCCCATGGAGTGTTGGCGATGCATAAAGCACTTTTGATGAAGAGCATGAGTACGACATATGGCTGAATCAGGGAGACTGGATTTGTTCGGCTTGACGATTGAGATTCTAGCTACCTTGTGATTTTGGATTTTGAGTTCTAGTTAGAGACACATAATTATTCCAGATGGAAGGGAAACTGGATTATGTATGTCGCAATTGTCCGGAAGCAAGTCTTTGCTAGGGTGCATTCATTGATCACCTCTTTGATGACAAACCGGATATTTATTTTAATAATTAATGTCAATTCCTTAGTCTAAAACCTATGAGAGAATTTTTATAAAGTATATTTCGGAAATTCCATAGATTTTGAAAAAGGGGGTTTTCAAATGGTTTCTTTTCCTAAAGATTTATTTTGGAAATCTTTTTTTAGGAAAGTTTCAAAATTTTAATTTTCAAAGAAACACGTATACCACTAGATTTGCCGTGTTAAGAAATTTCTGGTTTGTAAAAGATTAATTCTTTAAATCCTTAAATATTTATATTATCGGTAAAGGCTTGATATTGATTTTTGGCAAGAAAATAGTTTTTCATTTTGGGAAATTTTTGTTTCAAAAAGGTATTTGGAAACCTTGAAATATATATATAAGTTTGACTTTTAAAGGATGTTTTGATATGAAGTGGTTTCTGTTATTTAAAAACAAACATAAAGGAGCATATACTTAGCTCAGTGATTTTTCTGTTTATAAAATTGAGGGTTTTTATATTTTCTCTCTTTAAGGTACGGACAAAATAAGAATGACACTCAACTTTATGGGGGTATGTAGTTTGAAGTGTTGTTAAACCCACCAACTATTGGAAGAAATATTTTTGTTCGAAGTAGGCATGCAATAGCAGCTAGAATATTTTTAGATTTTGGGAAGTGTTGTTGGTCGCAACAGTTTTGCTGAGGCTATTGCAAACTTGCAAAGAAATGATCTACACAGTAAGGTGGATACCGTTGTGTGGAAGGTAGAATTTTTCTGAATGGATTAAGATGAAGATGGTGTACGGAACGGTCATTAGAATATTAATTAATTTGACCGGCCCTATTTGGTCTAGGTTCAAGCCACGCCAAATCTAGGCTAGCAGTCGACCGATTGACCTAATAGTGGTTGACCGCTAGGTGGATTCGGGCTAGACCCGAACCTGGAATGCGACTTTATGTCGCGTCCAAACCTTCAGCTGCCGCACCCTCTCACCCCCCTCACTCTCTTCCTCCTCTTCAATTTTTCTTACCCGAACCCAATTCCACTTCCCCTTCCTTCGCTTAACCAAAGCCTCTCTCCTCCATTCTTCCACCAACCGACGCCAAAATCCTTGTGCGTCAGATCTTTTCCCACCACTACTCCAGATCTAAATGATTTTCTCCCTTTTCCGACCGCCTTCAGCCCATGGCACTACCACACACCAGTGGCTCTTCTCTCGTCATCCCAGCCTCACTCCGCAAGAAGTCGCTTGACTTGACCAGAGTGAGCAAAAGATCGCCACCTATCTTGAAATGGCAAACTTTGATTTCATTTATGGATGACTAGTGAAGTTAGGAGATTTCGCCGATCTTGGCCTTGAAGAGCTTTTCGTCACGGCGGGACTTGCACCGATTATCTGCTTTGAGACTTATGAGTAGGAATATTACCCGCGTTGCATCTGTCTTTTCGATGCACAGATGGCATAGAATTTCGATGATGACAACAGTTACATTGAGTCCGAGATGAAGTGTGCTCGTATTGATAATCTCGCTGGAATTTTGGAGATATCCATGGTAGGCGTAGATTTGGACAACATAGAGATGAATGACCTTGAGATTCTATAGCGGATCATTTCTGGGAATGTCGGTGATTGGAGGACCAACAATTTGCGACCGGTGGCTTGACTCGTCATGCGCATCATTCAACAAAACATCATTCCGAAGACGGGGAGCCTTGACCAGATCTACACCTCAGTGCGAAAAGATGCCTATGCTATAATTGGCAACGTAGCCGTCAATTGGGCTTGTGTCTTGATGCTCTATATGGTCGATTATTGAGTTGGTACCCCCAAAGACTCAATTTCCATATTGCCACCTGCTCACTCGAGTGTTTAGGCATTATAGGGTAAATTTGAGCGGAGAGCCAATAGTAAGGAAGGTTCCTCCCACCATCGACCAGACCACCATGAAGAGGATGAATATTACTTTGCCACCTGCCGCAACACCTGTACCACCACCAGGGCCGCAACACCAGTAGTAGAGGATAGCATAAGGCATCGAGGGTTACATAAGTCCTGAGCTTGTTGTTATCCATCAGGTTCAGGTAGAGCTCTGAGAGATTAGAACGGAGCAGTGGTGCCAAGGGTGTGAGATTGGGTGCATAGCCGCCATGCTACGATCATTTCACAGTCCCGACCATGGCTCGATGTCACATCCCATTTTTTTGTACCAATTTAAACCGACTTAAACCACACTTGTCAGCCAAATCGCACGGAAAGACGGATAGTGAAAGAAAGAAAGAAGGTAGAAATAGAAGAAGATAGAAGGAAAAGAGAACAAACCAGAATCTCACAGTGGAACGAATAAACTATAATATAAACAATCTTTACATGAAACCAAAACTGTTATTTTATATAACATATACAGACTTTATATCAGTGTTACAACCACACAAATTGGACAGTTATATCAATCTTGTCCTTACAACAATAACCACACAACCCAAAAACAGACTGAATATAAACATCTATGAGAATACGTCTCTTGATCCAGCTCCTTCTCCTGAAGCTCTCAGTCTTCCAGCTAAACCTGGAAATATGCTCGGTCTGACCCGAGCATATAGGAAAACACCAAGCCCAGGTCAGTCTGGTAAACCAGCATGAGAAACACACTCAACTTGATTATTAAAGTTTAAAAATCCTTTGAAAACAAAAGGCATCTCGTAAGACCACGCCACAAATAAACATGTCGGGTTTTTACCTTACGATAGCTAAAACATTTTTATATCAAAATCCTCTGATATTATAATAGGGTATATATACAAATACTTATTTAAAATAGCTGAAATTGTTACATGATTAAATTTCAGCATACTAGCCACAAAGTGGGTTCTACAATCAAAACCGTAAAGGCACGTAGGGAGAATGGATTTCCAACTAATGACTAGGCACTGGGGTACCACCTGTCACAGTACCTGGTCTAGATCAGTGTACCAAGGACCACGCCCGATCCCCTGCAACACAAGACCGGAACTACCCCTTACTGGATAATTCCGAGTAAGATCACCCCACGGTTGGGATCAGCAACCGCACCACTAAGCCGAAATAAAAGGGACATCTAGACAGGGATGACCTCACCCTAATGGGTGCGACCCACATAGCCTTGCTGCATAAACCCTGATTTTCAGTCATTCTCGGTTGATGAGGCTCGAGGCTAAGCATTACCTTTTTAGAACATATCACTTAGAATGCTCATCATCCACTTGACGATGTTCTGAAAGCATTCATCCATACAAGTCCATTCCGGGTCCGAACGGAACCGAAGGCACTACTCCTACTACATCCATTTTGGAACCACCCTCAGGATTAGTAGCGACTAGCCCTTGCACTTCACTGCTCCATCTTCGATTCCAAATTCGTCTTCCTCACGAAAACGTACTCGTTGGATCGAAGTGGTTTTCGAATTACAAATCCGATCCTGGTCTCTTCGAAACAACGTTCGCTATTTCCTAGTAAACTCAACCCCGGTTCTTTAGGAAATACACAGACGAAATACAAGATCGGAGTTCACCTCCTAACCGTTTGTGGATGGGTCTTCTTAAAATTCGTCCTAGAGAACAAACGAGTTTATACATATGGTATAGCACCTCGAATGGTAACCGTACTATATAATTCTCGAGTCTCCTCTAGATATTTCCAAAGTTAGGTTTTGTCCAGATTTGATAGTCGGTTATTTAACTATCAAACAATCAATTCAACCAAGTTATTTCCCGTTACAACCTTTAAGCCTTGTTCACATTCAAAATCCTAGCAGATTTAAGAAAGCTTATTTTACTGGGTAAATATAAATTTAAAACAACTTCTTTCCAAATCATACTTATAAAATTTCTAAATACATTCCTTAAGATTTTTAAATAAAAATAATCTTTTTATAAAAGTTATCTATAATATATTATTTTAAAACAACACTTATATTTAATAGATTATATTAAAGGAAATATACTTAAATACTAAAAAAATTTACTTTTTAAATAATTATTATAAAAATAATATTTATACTTGAAATAGTTTAAATAATACCTACTTATAACAATTATACCTTTAAAAAGATTTCCAGAAATAATAATAAACTATTCTTGATATTTCAAAAATATTTAACAATTCTTTTAAAACATTATTAAAAATAATATTTATTTTTGAAACAAAACTAGATTTAAAATCAATCCAAACAGAATAAGGCTTATCAGTCTCGATGGTACTTATCAATTCACCATTCACTATTCACAGTCACACAGATATTCACATCAATCAGCTTCCATAGATCGATTACATTATATTCTCAAATATAACTGACAGGCAATTAACAGATGTATGCATAAATAATAGATCGGGGATTTTCATTGCTAGTAACAACTACACAGATAATATCAGATAGATGGCTTATACTATTCAAAGAAATTAAATTAACTATTTAGCAGAATGGTGTATGTTTCCGCTGTCTAGATGTCAACAGTTTGAATAATCTAAAATAAACACATCTATTTAGTTTGGGAATGTCTTAACAGATAGGCTACAAAAATTATATAACGGCATTCATTTCCAATTGGTAATTAAATCCTATCTGTACAAGCTTGTAAAATTTCACTTATTTAATTTCACAATGGATCGTATGACGGTGTAACATCCGTCGTTACGAATCATCCACTTAATAACACTTTATTTTATGTGAAATTAAATCACTATTATAAACATTAAATCACTTACGAGCTTAAATTAATTCAAAAGTATAAACATTTATTTCCCTTAATTATCTTAATTAAACTTCACTTAATCCAAATAAATTCAAGGATTAATAATAAATTATTACTATTAAAAGCTTGACTAATTTATAATAAACATAATTTATTATAAATGACCATAATTAAATAGACTTAAAGTAAAACAAATCTATATATTTTAAAATTCCTTGTTTATATTAAACTTAAATAAACATTGAAAATTTTACTTTTACTTTAACTTTGTTATAAACTAAATCCTTATTCCACACATTTAATCTTTAAATTATTAAACGGGCCGAAGCCCAAAAAAAACACAGACCCGCCTCTTCACTAATCCTCTTCTCTTCTACTACCTCCTACCAGAATATCTTCCATCCTCCCAAGGCCACTTGAAATCTTTCGCCACGAACCGGAAAACAATTCCGACCAACTCTACAACAACCACTCGAACATCGAACTAAAACTCGAACCACACAGCTTGATCGAACCCACATCTCACGCGATTCACCAACCCAAAACATCCACGTGCACGCTGTGCACGTGTACGCCTTCGCCAGCGACCCTCGCACCGCCACGACAGGCCCACCCAGTCACTCATCATCCCACGACCCCAAAAGCCACTTCGACGAAGCAAAAATCACCACCGATCGAATAATCGATCTTCAGCTCCACCAAGATCCAAAACCAGAAATCAACATCCACCACAAAATGACCCACCGCGCCCACGTCCGGCCACTACTCAACACGCCACCAACCTCGACCGAAAGTCCACTCCAGCAGCTACCTCCATGCCAAAACTCACGAACTCCGGTCACGCCACCAGCTTCCAAATCGATCGCGATTCTACCAATGCCGCAGCTACCTTAAAACCCTAGAATCCACTCAACCATCCAATCCAAGCCCAAAAATCCAAATTCGCCACGGTCGACCCCTCCCCAATGACCATCAGCTCCTTCTAGACCTGGCCGCGCCACCTCACGGCGACGAGATTGCCGGAAATATATTTTTGATCGGAAACCGTTCATCTACTATTTTCTCGAGATAAAGAACTCTAAATATTATAATTCTACAACTAAAATTCACATTTTCACACAAGGATCAAGACTTCATGTTTGAATCCTAGAATTAAAAACATTAAATTTTCATCAAAGTTTGATTGTTCACTGTAAAATGGAACCCTATCAAACTACACAGCATAATTTGCTCACAAACTATTTTTAACTAATACTATACTAGAAAATGAACATATTCCTAGTTTACATCAACATGCAAAATGAACTAGGTGAAGAGATATAGATTTTTGAATTACTGGGATGAACAATATTCACAGTTTAATAGAGCACAGAACAATTTCATTTCCAGGTTAAAGGATTAATGTTTCTCACCTTAAACATTTGCTTCCGGATGCCTTAAATTTGAAGTTGAAATCTTTAAACTGAAAACTTGAAACTAGCTTTTGAATCCTTCTGGTGGTTTGAATAAAAAAACAGAGAATGTTTCTTAAGCTTCCAGACAAGTTACAGAGTGTTTACTTCTTCTTTTTCTTTTCTGATGCTTCCCATTTAACAGAGATATTTCTCCTCGGTTATTGACCTAAACTTATACATATATAAACTTGCAGTATACGTTTTTAGGTAGAAATGATATTTTAGAGGCTGTGTAGATATTGTCTGGGCTGAGAGATATTTGAAAATAAGTTTTTGAGGATGAAGTTGATATTTTCTCAACTGGGTGACATTTGAAAAAGAAGGATGATTATTACAATATCCTATCAGTTGTTTTACTGCCAAATGTAGGTTTGTGTACTGGTAAAATTTATCACCATTCATTCGTTTTTTTATACTTTGTTAAAAACTGTTTTTGTTAACTGTTTTTCACTTAACAATAAATGATTTTGCTATCTTTTCTTCACTTTAGTTATATATATAAACCTTTAAATACTTTAAAGTATGTGTAAGTACTATTATAAAATAAATCAGCACATAGTAAATATTGACCAAGAAGAAATGTAATTGTCACTATTACATTTTAAACAAAAATAAGAAACTAGATTAAAATAATACTTAAGGTATGTACTCTTATACATTTTAAAATAAAGGTCAGAAACAAATGAATTAAAATAACACTACCCATATACATAAACAAAATGAAATCATTTTAATGATGTTGGATAACCCAAAGTTGATTATTGCCTTATAAAATAAATGTTTGCATTTTGTACGATTTTAGAAATGAGACTTGTCATTTTAGATAATAAAAAAATAATACTTCATAAAACATTCTCTAGTTAACATGATTTCTTATACATATGTTACAAACAAGAATTACAAAGTGATATTAAACTATTTTTAAACCTTTGTGTATATATGTAACCATATATACAATTTTTAATTTATAATATAGATATATATTATTTCCAAATATACCAAGTCATTTACTATCTATGTGTATATAATTTCTCCCAATTATTTATGTGATTCATATACACGTCTATTTATATTATAATCTTTTATCAATTTAAATATTATAAATTCCCTTTTTAACTTATCATTACATATATACAACTTTTCTAACTCAATGTACACATACCATTATTTTATAAACTTAAAACTCCTTTTTATTTAATATAAACAATCTTGTTTATATACCCAAAATCAAAATACCCTTTTACTTTATTATCTATTTCTATCCAAATTATATACATATAGATTTAATTTAATGCCATGGATTCCTGTTCTCATTATGTGTAAATTTTATTGTTTCCAATATATAAGACTATGAGCATTTTATTTTAATAAATTTAAATTCTCTAATATAGTTTATCTTTAGAATAAAATATACACATTTAATCTTTAAACAAAATGCATATATATCTCCAAAACAATCTACACATATATTTTTTTCCCAAAACAAAATATTTATATTCTATTTTTAAACCATAATATATATGTAAGAAATTCCATTTAAATCAATCTATACTTTAATACAGATTTGAAAATTTAAATTATACTGGTTCAGAAAAATTAGTATATTATTATTCGTTATCTGGGATTTTTGAATATTAAAATACAATATTATTGAATATTATAAATTGATATCCACAACCCGGAATGTCCAAAATCTCGGGTCGTTACACTCGAGATCCAACCGTGAAGCGAGACATTCTCACAGTTTTTAGGCGGTATTTTATTTAGGATTGTTGTTTTTTTTATTTTCAGCATTTATTCTTTCCTTTTTGTGTTGTTGGGTTGTAAAACTGTCACGTACCGGAGTTTTCGACTTTCGAAAATTCGACATCGATACTCACTTTATCGACTGCCGAGCAATCGAGTGCCGGAAACTCCAATAGTGAGGGTTTTTTTAAAAGAAGAAAAAAAATAGAAGAAGAAGAAAAGAGGAAAAAGAAGAAGATAGAAGAAAGAAGAGAAGAACAACAGAACAACATCAGAAACAGAAACAGAGACAATATCAGAATCTCACATATCGCAGTGGAACAATATATAATAGATAACACTAGTCTTTTAAAACAAAGAACTATATCAGTTTATACATACATCAATCATCAGAGTCATATACAACAATGGACAGTTATATAACTTGTCCTCATACAGAATACACAGCGGAATAAGTACTATCAGATACAAATACTACGTCTCGTCATCCAGCTTATCTCCAAAGCTCCAGAATATCCAGAATATCCTGATAATATAACTCTAGACTGCCCGTGTGGAAAATTTGTGGGCACCCAGAGTTTAGAAGGGAAACAATAAACTCCGAGTCAGTCATGGTGACTGGTGTGAGATCGTAAAACAGTTATTTTTCACAAAGAAAATAAAACAAATTCGCAATGCTTTTGGAAAATGAAACTACCATAAGACCTCCCGCCACACACACAATGCAAACGCAGAATTGGAGGAGATTTCTTCTTATGATAGTCAAAGATGCTTACTACGCAAAAATCAAATTCTTTTTGATATTATTATTAGTGCATAGTGTAGAAAACATTTCGAAAGTAGAATATAAATCTTAGCCAGCATAGGTACCATTATAGTATGCTTGCTATAGCTGCCATATTAGATGGCAGGTTCTACAACTAAAACCGTACAAGGCTCGTATTGTTTCTTTGGATTTCCAACAAATGGTCAGGCTAAGGAACTTCCTTTTCCACGATGGGTACGTCCCTGGAATAGACGACCCGAGAACCTAACCGGATCTCTGCCAACACAAGGCCGGGTTACCTCTGCAAAAATAGGTAACTATTGACACGCGTATGCCATCCCCCGATCGTCACCGATCTTCCCGAGGATCCCCGATTCGCAACAACCACAAAGAAATAAATTTGCAGCAACCACAGAGGTTAAGTATCTGGGCTCCATACCATGATACCACCTTTATCCAGAAGGAATGACATACACTAAGGGGCGCTACTCCCTAGAACCTTGCTGCATCCTTCCTGTTTCGACCATTTCCGGGGTGTGAGGCTCGACGAAGTCTCGTCCACAAAGCTACGCTTTCTCAAAAAGCCCTGCTTCGGGTCAAACAAAATGATCAACCTATGATCACAAAGATATAAGATCAAACAAATGATCATATCGCAAATGATCAAACACTGATCATTTCACAGCAACACTCAGTATGCCACGTTACCAAGTTGGGATATATCGCTGATAAATTTCAACTACATAACCTCTGAGCTCGTACGTCTCAGAGAAGGGTGTTAAGCTAAGAGAATAAATTCTCCGCCACCAACAGAAATGTATTTGAAAGAAATCAGCTTTATATCTCAAATTGTAACGTCAGACACACAATCCATACAAGTCTGTTCCGGGATCGAACAGAACCGAAGGCACTTCTCACAAAGCCCTTGCATATCCGGATAATTTTCTAATCACGTCCGGACTTCCCGTCACTAAGGGTGATAAAACCTCTAAACCGGAGATCAGCCGATGTAGAGTAACTCGACGGTAATCCTTCCGTTTTCAAAAATATCCGGTCTTCAACACCGGTCTTCAAATGCGATTCATAACGACGTATCACATATTCGGAATGGGTTATACGACCCCATGGTCCTTTCCCGACTAACCCGAATAGTGAGCGCTTATTCAAAAATAAGCGTGGCATTCAAATTCATCCAATTCACAACAAATACCTATCTAAAGGTAATTATTGATAGTCGGTTATTTAACTATCAATAAAGATGCGCAACATCATCAGATTCCAAATAATTTTCCAAATTATTTCATCTTCAAAAATATCTTTACTAGATATAAAATTTCCACACTTCAAAAATAAATCAACGTTTATTTTTCTAAACAGTTTCCCTTTCCTTTTATAAATTCCATAGTGAATTTATATTTCAAAATATCTACTGATATACGATTTCCAAATCGATTTCAATATTCAATTTCGATTTATCTTTAAGAAGATAAATCTCAAAAACGTTCATTTCATATTGGAAAACATTCCATACTTATTTAATAATAAGTGTTTCACAAATCTTTTATTTTCAACATTTGAAAATATTCGATATACTTAAATCAAAATTAAGTATATATTCATTCTTTAAGGAAATCATTTACTATAACAACATTTATTTGAGTCAAAACGAATGTTACGTAAAACATCGTTACGACGACTCAAAATCACTAGTATAGGGATTCGAATTTTTAAGATAGATATATTAATCCCAATACTATATAAACCATTTCCTTTCGGAAATCATTTACTATAACAACAGTGTTATAGTCCATCATTTCCTTATTTCTCGAAAACGTCTATTTCAACAATAAATGTTGAAATCTATGATTTCGATATTCAATATATTTTTAAAACATCGTTTAAAACAATTAACTTCATTTCAAATATCACTTTTCCAAAACCATATCCATTTTACTTAACAATATATTCACTATCCAAAATCGTGAATATAATTCACTTAACCCAATTTCAATCATCTCTACACATTTTATTTCAATAAAGATTCGCTATCCAAAATCGCGAATATATCTTCTTTAATAATCTTCTATGTTTAATTTATCAAATTCAATTGATTTCGAATTTATAAAACAACGTTTATAAATTCTATTTCTATTTTCTAACGACTTCAATTTAATAAATCTTCTTTATTGATAATTCGATCAATATTCCATTTAAAGGCTAAAATCCAATTTATAAGTTAATCTCTTATAAATCTCTTATTCTACAGTTTCATACATTTTATAACTTCACAATTTATAAATCTATAAATTCCATATCTTCACGATTTATAATTCTATAAATTTCATTTTTTACACTTATCATCTCATTTTAAAATTCCAATATTTTAAATTTATAAATATCAACATTTTAAATCTTTTAAATAAACTGTTCACAAATATTCGAAAATCTCAGTTCAAACCATTTTATAAATTGCTTAAACTATTTATTTCAAAAATCACCTTACGGTCATAATTCACGAAAATCTTAACTTTTATAACTTCAAAATTTTAAACGTTTATTTATTTAAAATAAATCAATTCAACAATTCAATAAAACGTATAATTTCAAAGATCACTTTAAAAATCCTTTTAAATTAAAGGTCGTTATTTTTAAATTCCAAAACTTGAATCCGATGATGCTACAGCACCAATTGGTCAATCACAACAACAACATCATATATCAACATATGATAACAGAATATACATCAATCCTGTAAATAAATAACTACTGGTGAGGAATCTAGTTGGATCCCTCCAACCTGTTTCCCTGCATCCAAAGACGTTAGCACAATACCAATTCCGCTCCAGTACGGAATTATCGCGGTATATGGGTTTTATAAAAATCCGCTTACTAACGGCGCAATAGGGTCTCATCCGCTATACGAGGCGGGAAATCAATCAATCCAATATATACATATGCCAATATGTATATATTGCTATATATATAGATATATCCTACTATATCTAATATCACATCCAATAGCAATCATCAATAACTGCAATCCAAATTTAAATCTGAGTGAGAAGATCTCACCTTAGCATTTATTTTACAATCCATTCCATTTTGACTTGATTTCATCCTCTTTTAGACCTAGTATAAACAATTATACAGTTTATTAAAATTCGAATTAAATTGAGTAACTAATTTTCATTTTGTAATCTTCAATTCATCGGTGATTTCGTTTTAAACAGTTAATTTTAAATTTTAACTGATTTCCGTTTTGAAATAAACTTATTTAACTAAGATTTTATTTTGTCCCAATTTCTTTTAATAAATTTATCTAACAAAATTTAAATCAAAACTATCCTTCCTTTAAATAAATATTTCACTAAATAAATTATATTAGTTTTGATTTATAAATAACTACTTAACATTTTAAAATTCCAAATTAACTTCCAAAATATTATACAATTTTAAATTAACAGTCGAACCAATTTCTCCTTTAATAATTTATTTAACAAAACATTTGGTTTTATATAAACTTCCAACATTTAAATTTTCCTTTTCAAAATCCTATTTCTATATATATATATATAAATTATCTATTTACCTAAAATTAAAATAATAAACAGTCATACACTCTACTGTAAATATATACACACATATGTTTGTAAATTAAATATATTGAAAATAAAATCGAGGGTACCTCAAAACGCTACAGGCTCACGACCACCCAGGCATCACGCTGTCGTCGATCCATTTTGCTTCATCACGATCGAACGAAACCCAAGCCCTAGCTTCGCCGCCGCATCGACCTGACAACGCCGATCGCAACTCCAGTAGCCCCCTCGTCGCCTCACCTTCACCACGAACACCACCAACCTCTGTCGAATTCGAACAGAGCCCCCAGCCCAAACGCGTTCAATCGCGTGCTCGAATCCCTGGCCTCGCTGGTGACAGGGCACGCGAGCCTCACGATGTCGAGCTTCCAACCTCTCTCCACAAACATCGATTGACAGGTTTGGTTTGAGTCTCGCGAACGGAACCGAAGAATTTAGGGAAAGCCCCGCGTTTGATTCGAGCTCCCATTCTTCCTTTGTTCGATTATATTTTAGGAATTTTAGATTTTGAAATGAAATTTGTTCGAACAGAACAAACGAACGGAGATAAGCTCGAGAGATATATATTTTTTCTCGATTTGAATAGAAGAAACGGAGGATAGAAGTGAAAAGAATCGAGCGGCCATTATAAATTTTTCTTCTGAAATTTTGATTTCTGCTTCGTATGGGAGACAAAGGGTACGAGATATCATGAGACAAAGGGAACACGATTTGAAATAAAGGCGTCTCGATTTTTACAGGTGACGGTATTCCTGAAATGATGTAAGATATTTTAAATTGAAAACGATTAATTTTCGTCTAGACATTTCTATCTCGTACGCTCACACGAAGACTCCGAAAATTACGAAATTTGAAATCCGATAATAATTCAATATTACGGATCCAATGGAACTGGTTTCGTCGAATTCCGAGACTGTTCGAAAATTGGCTATTTTTACAGTCGATAATTAAATATTAAATATTCAATTTTCATAGATTAACTCCAATTTCAATTTTAAAAGTTCTATAACCTTTCTATAACTCCAGTATGATTAAATAAAATTTTCCAAATCATTTTCAATCATATTAAACTCGATTTTCAATTATCTCTGGAATTTCAATCATTAAATTATCGATTTAATTATCAAATTAAATCCAATATCCTTTAAATAAATTATTCCACTTATTAAATTCATTTATTAATATTTAAAATCAATTAAATATTCGAATTTTAATTATCAAAAATTCTGGGTCGTTACAAACTTCCCCCCTTAAAAGAATTTCGTCCTCGAAATTACAAGTCAGGAAGAATGGTCCTTAACACGTCTACTCTTTTTCCAACATCTAATAGTTTTATCAAATTTCCAAAACAGATCTCTCTACTAGAGATTCGTTATTAATTCAACTAAATTTCCAACTTCAATTATAAGTTTCAACAGCATTGTTTTACTTCAAAATTTAAATTTAAACTTAAATTCAAATTTTAACTTCAAAATTTTCTCAAAAATTTTCTAACGCTCTAAATTTTCGAAAAATTTCGCCAGCGTCTCCTTTGCGCGGCTAGATCGGTACTACTACAAAACGTCCCTACGGACTCTCAGATTTCAAAAAGAAAAAGAAAAAGCCAAACGGCTAGAGAAATAAGTCATCAAATCTCATATTCAAATTCAAATACGTACCTTTTTTCGAGCAATTCAAATTTATCTTTGAAATCAAATCCAATTCCCTTTATAACCTGTATATCCTACTAGCCATAATATCTAGTTACAGCATTCAAACTATTTTGCAAATTCTATTACAAAATTTTCAATATATACTTCTTATATCATTTTTACTTCACCATTGAAGTTACATATTCATTATCATTCAATTTTGCAGTTCAATTTTCATTTGAGTTCAATTCAATTTGAATTCTATTTATCTTCCGAATATTGAATTTATCAATTATCTTTAGTTCACTTCAAACTAATCTCAAAACTTCATTTTATTTCACACAATTCAATTTTGTTTTCAATATTCAGTTTCAATTCTAGTTCACTTCTTTTGTTCAATCATCAGATTTGTGTTTCAATTTACCACTTTGGTTAAATCTACTTGCATTTCAACTAGATTTCAATTCATTTTAAATTTAATTCATTCAAACCTTATTCATTTGTATAAGTTATCAACTTATTTCTTATTTCATAAGTATTTTAATATAGTATTCTAGAGTCTTACTAACATTTTCAAAATCATTTTGAAAACAATTCAATTTTATCTTTTTGAATTCCAAACCAAACCCAAATTTTTCAAACAACTTCCATTTAAAACAAATTGGCAGCAATCCCTCTTTTGGAAACCCGAAAATGAACACCGGTGATGTCGCGATCATCATCGGAATTATTTTCCAGTGACCAAAAAGAGTTTAGAGCTTTTATCTCTCCAAAATACTTTTCAAAACCTTTGAAATTCATTTCCAAACCAAAAAGAAATTAAACTTTCCAAATTTCCAAAATTTTCAAATTCCTTTCAAATCATTTCCAAAACTTCTCTGGAATTCTGTTTTAAATTACAATTCACATTTATAATTTACATTCTTTAATTTCATTTGTATATGAATTTTACTTCTCAAATCTTTGGTTATTACTTTATTTCTTATTCAATTTCTATATAACAATGATAATATGTCAATGCTATTATTTCCTAACAACCAAGCATCCATATACTAAGATAATTTATAGAAAAACATTTCTTTTCTATACAAAAATAGTTTTGGGTAAAATTATTTCATTCACCCTATTTTAAAACAATACTATGTCGTCTTGCCTCGTTTAAGTGTTTAGAAATCCCTATCGATAATATGGCGTCCCACATACCGACCAAAATTCATAAACATCTCAACGGATAAGCAAACACAATATAAAACATTTTTATATTCACTAACAAATACGCGCTCATATCTATTATTACACTCAACTCATTCTAGAGTACTACTGACTCTATCTCTAATGAGTAACACCCAACAAAGCAGGGTTGTCGCTTAACCATATGCTCTGATACCACGCTGTCACGTACCGGAGTTTTCGACTTTCGAAAATTCGACATCGATACTCACTTTATCGACTGCCGAGCAATCGAGTGCCGGAAACTCCAATAGTGAGGGTTTTTTTAAAATAAGAAAAAAATAGAAGAAGAAGAAAAGAGGAAAAAGAAGAAGATAGAAGAAAGAAGAGAAGAACAACAGAACAACATCAGAAACAGAAACAGAGACAATATCAGAATCTCACATATCGCAGTGGAACAATATATAATAGATAACACTAGTCTTTTAAAACAAAGAACTATATCAGTTTATACATATATCAATCATCAGAGTCATATACAACAATGGACAGTTATATAACTTGTCCTCATACAGAATACACAGCGGAATAAGTACTATCAGATACAAATACTACGTCTCGTCATCCAGCTTATCTCCAAAGCTCCAGAATATCCAGAATATCCTGATAATATAACTCTAGACTGCCCGTGTGGAAAATTTGTGGGCACCTAGAGTTTAGAAGGGAAACAATAAACTCCGAGTCAGTCATGGTGACTGGTGTGAGATCGTAAAACAGTTATTTTTCACAAAGAAAATAAAACAAATTCGCAATGCTTTTGGAAAATGAAACTACCATAAGACCTCCCGCCACACACACAATGCAAACGCAGAATTGGAGGAGATTTCTTCTTATGATAGTCAAAGATGCTTACTACGCAAAAATCAAATTCTTTTTGATATTATTATTAGTGCATAGTGTAGAAAACATTTCGAAAGTAGAATATAAATCTTAGCCAGCATAGGTACCATTATAGTATGCTTGCTATAGCTGCCATATTAGATGGCAGGTTCT
Source organism: Allium fistulosum (assembly GCA_030737815.1). NCBI lineage: Eukaryota > Viridiplantae > Streptophyta > Magnoliopsida > Asparagales > Amaryllidaceae > Allium > Allium fistulosum. The sequence continues at coordinate 1,143,683,092 of CM060902.1, forward strand.
ACAACTAAAACCGTACAAGGCTCGTATTGTTTCTTTGGATTTCCAACAAATGGTCAGGCTAAGGAACTTCCTTTTCCACGATGGGTACGTCCCTGGAATAGACGACTCGAGAACCTAACCGGATCTCTGCCAACACAAGGCCGGGTTACCTCTGCAAAAATAGGTAACTACTGACACGCGTATGCCATCCCCCGATCGTCACCGATCTTCCCGAGGATCCCCGATTCGCAACAACCACAAAGAAATAAATTTGCAGCAACCACAGAGGTTAAGTATCTGGGCTCCATACCATGATACCACCTTTATCCAGAAGGAATGACATACACTAAGGGGCGCTACTCCCTAGAACCTTGCTGCATCCTTCCTGTTTCGACCATTTCCGGGGTGTGAGGCTCGACGAAGTCTCGTCCACAAAGCTACGCTTTCTCAAAAAGCCCTGCTTTGGGTCAAACAAAATGATCAACCTATGATCACAAAGATATAAGATCAAACAAATGATCATATCGCAAATGATCAAACACTGATCATTTCACAGCAACACTTAGTATGCCACGTTACCAAGTTGGGATATATCGCTGATAAATTTCAACTACATAACTCTGAGCTCGTACGTCTCAGAGAAGGGTGTTAAGCTAAGAGAATAAATTCTCCGCCACCAACAGAAATGTATTTGACAGAAATCAGCTTTATATCTCAAATTGTAACGTCAGACACACAATCCATACAAGTCTGTTCCGAGATCGAACAGAACCGAAGGCACTTCTCACGAAGCCCTTGCATATCCGGATAATTTTCTAATCACGTCCGGACTTCCCGTCACTAAGGGTGATAAAACCTCTAAACCGAAGATCAGCCGATGTAGAGTAACTCGACGGTAATCCTTCCGTTTTCAAAAATATCTGGTCTTCAACACCGGTCTTCAAATGCGATTCATAACGACGTATCACATATTCAGAATGGGTTATACGACCCCATGGTCCTTTCCCGGCTAACCCGAATAGTGAGCGCTTATTCAAAAATAAGTGTGGCATTCAAATTCATCCAATTCACAACAAATACCTATCTAAAGGTAATTATTGATAGTCGGTTATTTAACTATCAATAATGATGCGCAACATCATCAGATTCCAAATAATTTTCCAAATTATTTCATCTTCAAAAATATCTTTACTAGATATAAAATTTCCACACTTCAAAAATAAATCAACGTTTATTTTTCTAAACAGTTTCCCTTTCCTTTTATAAATTCCATAGTGAATTTATATTTCAAAATATCTACTGATATACGATTTCCAAATCGATTTCAATATTCAATTTTGATTTATCTTTAAGAAGATAAATCTCAAAAACGTTCATTTCATATTGGAAAACATTCCATACTTATTTAATAATAAGTGTTTCACAAATCTTTTATTTTCAACATTTGAAAATATTCGATATACTTAAATCAAAATTAAGTATATATTCATTCTTTAAGGAAATCATTTACTATAACAACATTTATTTGAGTCAAAACGAATGTTACGTAAAACATCGTTACGACGACTCAAAATCACTAGTATAGGGATTCGAATTTTTAAGATAGATATATAAATCCCAATACTATATAAACCATTTCCTTTCGGAAATCATTTACTATAACAACAGTGTTATAGTCCATCATTTCCTTATTTCTCGAAAACGTCTATTTCAACAATAAATGTTGAAATCTATGATTTCGATATTCAATATATTTTTAAAACATCGTTTAAAACAATTAACTTCATTTCAAATATCACTTTTCCAAAACCATATCCATTTTACTTAACAATATATTCACTATCCAAAATCGTGAATATAATTCACTTAACCCAATTTCAATCATCTCTACACATTTTATTTCAATAAAGATTCGCTATCCAAAATCGCGAATATATCTTCTTTAATAATCTTCTATGTTTAATTTATCAAATTCAATTGATTTCGAATTTATAAAACAATGTTTATAAATTCTATTTCTATTTTCTAACGACTTCAATTTAATAAATCTTCTTTATTGATAATTCGATCAATATTCCATTTAAAGGCTAAAATCCAATTTATAAGTTAATCTCTTATAAATCTCTTATTCTACAGTTTCATCCATTTTATAACTTCACAATTTATAAATCTATAAATTCCATATCTTCACGATTTATAATTCTATAAATTTCATTTTTTACACTTATCATCTCATTTTAAAATTCCAATATTTTAAATTTATAAATATCAACATTTTAAATCTTTTAAATAAACTGTTCACAAATATTCGAAAATCTCAGTTCAAACCATTTTATAAATTGCTTAAACTATTTATTTCAAAAATCACCTTACGGTCATAATTCACGAAAATCTTAACTTTTATAACTTCAAAATTTTAAACGTTTATTTATTTAAAATAAATCAATTCAACAATTCAATAAAACGTATAATTTCAAAGATCACTTTAAAAATCCTTTTAAATTAAAGGTCGTTATTTTTAAATTCCAAAACTTGAATCCGATGATGCTACAGCACCAATTGGTCAATCACAACAACAACATCATATATCAACATATGATAACAGAATATACATCAATCCTGTAAATAAATAACTACTGGTGAGGAATCCAGTTGGATCCCTCCAACCTGTTTCCCTGCATCCAAAGACGTTAGCACAATACCAATTCCGCTCCAGTACGGAATTATCGCGGTATATGGGTTTTATAAAAATCCGCTTACTAACGGCGCAATAGGGTCTCATCCGCTATACGAGGCGGGAAATCAATCAATCCAATATATACATATGCCAATATGTATATATTGCTATATATATAGATATATCCTACTATATCTAATATCACATCCAATAGCAATCATCAATAACTGCAATCCAAATTTAAATCTGAGTGAGAAGATCTCACCTTAGCATTTATTTTGCAATCCATTCCATTTTGACTTGATTTCATCCTTTTTTAGACCTAGTATAAACAATTATACAGTTTATTAAAATTCGAATTAAATTGAGTAACTAATTTTCATTTTGTAATCTTCAATTCATCGGTGATTTCGTTTTAAACAGTTAATTTTAAATTTTAACTGATTTCCGTTTTGAAATAAACTTATTTAACTAAGATTTTATTTTGTCCCAATTTCTTTTAATAAATTTATCTAACAAAATTTAAATCAAAACTATCCTTCCTTTAAATAAATATTTCACTAAATAAATTATATTAGTTTTGATTTATAAATAACTACTTAACATTTTAAAATTCCAAATTAACTTCCAAAATATTATACAATTTTAAATAACAGTCGAACCAATTTCTCCTTTAATAATTTATTTAACAAAACATTTGGTTTTATATAAACTTCCAACATTTAAATTTTCCTTTTCAAAATCCTATTTCTATATATATATATATATGTATATATATATAAATTTTCTATTTACCTAAAATTAAAATAATAAACAGTCCTATACTCTACTGTAAATATATACACACATATGTTTGTAAATTAAATATATTGAAAATAAAATCGAGGGTACCTCAAAACGCTACAGGCTCACGACCACCCAGGCATCACGCTGTCGTCGATCCATTTTGCTTCATCGCGATCGAACGAAACCCAAGCCCTAGCTTCGCCGCCGCATCGACCTGACAACGCCGATCGCAACTCCAGTAGCCCCCTCGTCGCTTCACCTTCACCACGAACACCACCAACCTCTGTCGAATTCGAACAGAGCCCCCAGCCCAAATGCGTTCAATCACGTGCTCGAATCCCTGGCCTCGCTGGTGACAGGGCACGCGAGCCTCGCGATGTCGAGCTTCCAACCTCTCTCCACAAACATCGATCGACAGGTTTGGTTTGAGTCTCGCGAACGGAACCGAAGAATTTAGGGAAAGCCCCGCGTTTGATTCGAGCTCCCATTCTTCCTTTGTTCGATTATATTTTAGGAATTTTAGATTTTGAAATGAAATTTGTTCGAACAGAACAAACGAACGGAGATAAGCTCGAGAGATATATATTTTTTCTCGATTTGAATAGAAGAAACGGAGGATAGAAGTGAAAAGAATCGAGCGGCCATTATAAATTTTTCTTCTGAAATTTTGATTTCTGCTTCGTATGGGAGACAAAGGGTACGAGATATCATGAGACAAAGGGAACACGATTTGAAATAAAGGCGTCTCGATTTTTACAGGTGACGGTATTCCTGAAATGATGTAAGATATTTTAAATTGAAAACGATTAATTTTCATCTAGACATTTCTATCTCGTACGCTCACACGAAGACTCTGAAAATTACGAAATTTGAAATCCGATAATAATTCCATATTACGGATCCAATGGAACTAGTTTCGTCGAATTCCGAGACTGTTCGAAAATTGGCTATTTTTACAGTCGATAATTAAATATTAAATATTCAATTTTCATAGATTAACTCCAATTTCAATTTTAAAAGTTCTATAACCTTTCTATAACTCCAGTATGATTAAATAAAATTTTCCAAATCATTTTCAATCATATTAAACTCGATTTTCAATTATCTCTGGAATTTCAATCATTAAATTATCGATTTAATTATCAAATTAAATCCAATATCCTTTAAATAAATTATTCCACTTATTAAATTCATTTATTAATATTTAAAATCAATTAAATATTCGAATTTTAATTATCAAAAATTCTGGGTCGTTACAAAAACTATTAGTGGTCTTTTATAAAAGGCACGTACGATATTATGAGTTCCTATTCATTTTCTATGTTATTGTTGCTGGATATGCGAACCGCTTATATATATATGCATAGTAAAGAAACAATATAAATATGGGAATCTCATAAAGATACTTAATTAATAGTAAAGGCAATGTAAGACTGGAAATTTAGAATAGTTGAAAATTTTAGCGAAGGATATGAAAAAGTTATTTTGATATCGTGGGTCATTGTTCATGTTCTTTAAAAGATAAAAATTTTAAATAACAGACATGTTCACATTTTTAAATAAAATGTCAAATTTCTGGGTAAAGATTAGTTGTAGAATTTTGAAATTTGGTTTACGCGCTTAGCGCATAATCGACTTCCGACTACGCAGAAAGTGTGGCTTGATTTATCAAATTTTTTGGAAAGGAAAATATTTTGAAAAGTTTCCCCTTGATTTGAATAGTTCTATTTTGAAAAAAAAATGTTTTGTGTTTTAGTTATTTTTTACTCTTAAATTATTTTTACAGTTTTTGTTCAAGAGAAAATGTGCATCTAAATATTTTGGGATTTTATTTTCCAAACGACATACAAATTTTAAAAGTGAGAAAGATTTTTGTGAAAACTTTGCTTTTGAAGGCTACATGTTAGGCATAGGGAGGGCAAATAAAGTTAGAATTTACGAATTTAGTGGTGCATTAGGGTCGACGATGTGATAAATACGAGCGATAACAAGGGAAAAACTAGTTTAGCCTTGGAATTTCTATTTTCATACCTTGTCGACGACGCATCCAAGTCTATTTTTAGACTTAATTCCGTTTTAGAGCTTCATAATAAGCCTCCTTATGCGTTTTGTACATGGAAAATTTACAGTGAATCCGGGGCAGTGAAGAGATTTCCATTGTACTGCGGGAATAGGAAGATTATTGTGTGGTAAGAATGTTAAATTTTTGGTCTAAATTCCTTTTTTCGGCATAGGATTAAAGTTTAGGAAGCGATTTTTCGATGTGTTATAATATTGGATGATAAGAAGTTGATGCAAATTTGGTTGTTTTATGCTTCTATTTGCAGTTTTGGTTGAAATGATTTTTCAAAAAGCTGCATACATGTAGAATTGTCAGTATATATGTAGGTTGTTTGCATCATGATTTCAAAAATGTTTTTAAAAGAAATGCATTCATATAGAAGGATCAGATTTAGAATCATTCTGCATTTGGTGTTAGGTATTTAATTAGTTAGCTAGTTAATTAATTAGGCTCCGAAAATGGAATTTGTACAAACAATGGAATTTGACCACAAAATTTAAAATATTGTATTCATGGTGAAATTTTGAGCAACTTTCATATTTAGATTTTTGCGATCGGAGTCCAAACGAAGAAGATACGGACGAAAAACGAATTCGAAATGAAAATAATTAAATAAGAAATAATTAACCTTTTTATATTAATTACCCAGGCTCACAGGCCAACCCATCATTGGGGACGGTAGATCGATCACCCAAGGGTAGTCGACTGGTGGTGACCTGGCGGCTTCAGTAAACTTAGGTCGCAACGACCCGGATTTAATATATTACGATCTATAGTTTTGGTTGATTCTAGCACCTATAAATTCAGACCTAACTCTCCCTTCTCTTCTCATATTTTTTATGAAGGCAGTAGCGAAGCTCAGCCATTTCTTCTTCTACACTTTCTTTCTAAATTATAAAGATAAGATATTTGTAACTATATTCATATAAATCGGAGAAGAGTATAAAACTAATAAAAAGGAGAAGTGAAGAGAATCAACCATATGCGTATTTGAGGTAATTTATATATTTTTATATTTGTATATGTTTTCTCTCCCAATCCCAAATCTTTTCTCAGATCTGTAATTCTAATGTATATATACCCTATTATACATAACTCTTGGATTAAAAAGGATTTGGAGATGAATTAAAGGTTCTACTTCAAATCTGGAGATTTGGATCACTTTTAAAAGGTGAGTGAGAATTTTTATAAATTATTAAATATAAAAATCATCCCTTTGGTGTTTATATGATTCTTATGCCTAGTTGGATAATTGTATATGAGTTGTAGGCAACGAATTGAATACAATCGGAATACAATAAATATCACCCACATATTCTTGTTTACGAATTGCTTTAGCACTGTATACAACCTGATCTAGAAATCAATCCCAAAGTATGAATTTAGAATATTGATTCAAATGAAATTTATTCCAGATCTAAAATAGGTTATATAATAATGTTATAAATTTATATTATTACCCTAATCTTGTTAAAATATAAACTTCTCTATATTTGGAATTGTTGGAATTTAGATCTGTTTAATATTTATAAATTAGTTTGATTTCTCCCTTTTAGAAAGATACAACGTTTGATCTAACAAGGAATAGATACAAATATGAAGAGAAAGAGATGTATAAATTATGAATTCATTGTAGTTTACACTGTCTATTTCAGTAATAAAAAGAAATTATTATTCCTTGTAATTTCAAACAATGCAATCTTTTATGTTTTAAGTTAAATCTTTTGTTTTAAACTAATTTATGGAAATTATAACGGATAATCTTTTTAGCTATGATTCCAATAATTTAACATGTAAAAGTATATTCTAGTAAAGATATAACAAGAACATATTTGATAAAAGTAAATATTTGTACGTAATTACTGCCGCTTATAATAATTAAGTAAAAAGCTAATAACGACACTTACACGTAATATTCTCATCTAGGATAATTAATTAATGAGAAAAGAATTTAAATGTTTGTAACTCCAATAAATGGTAATAAATGTGGGAGTCACAATAAATTAATAGGGTAAATTGATTGATGAGACTGATAAAAATGGTATACATATAAAAGGCTACTAATTTGAAATTAGTAATCACGTATAAATGTTTTTGGGAATGTCCGTTAGAATTTTATGAACAAACTGACATTTATGAGCATTAAATGGGGATTTATGGATAGATAAATATTTAAGGTAAATCTTATTGCCTTAAATAAAAAGGGAATTAGTAGGCTAAGTCCAATGTCTACCTAAGATAATAGGATGGTTAGTTAAACTTAGTGGGTTAGTGATGTGAGGTCAGTATAGTCACTCGACGGAAGATTTCCCTTCACTTTTAGGCTACCAGCAGTCGGGTGTACTTACTACTGATGTGAGATATCATTAATCCAATGACCCATGACGACGTGAGATATTAGGCTTGCTTTCTTAATTGGAAAGTATTAAATGGTTCAAATTTGGACTTAGGAGCAGTAAGGGATATCTCTATAGGGGTTTGCTTCTGATTTGAGGTCTTAATTGGCTGAAGGGCCCGCCTCTCTCCTGAATGGAAGTATTAAGTAACCTAGTGAGATTCTAAATAAATGAATAATATGGATGTCTTTAAAAGGGTTTACTTCAGTGTTGAGGTCATAAGTGGCTGAATGATCCTCCTCCCTACCAAAAGAAGTAACCTAATGAGATGCCATATTATATAATTAAAGAGTGAGAGTGGATATCTCGGGAAGGGTTCGCTTTAGGTTTGGAGTCTTAAGTAACTATAAAGTCCTCCTCTTTCCTATAAAGAAGTATTAAGTAGCTTAATGAGATTTCCAAGCAATGAAGCTAGATAGTATCATTAAGGAGCATGCTTCTGGAAGTAGGTCTTAAATGATGGGGTCAGCCTATTTTCCACTGGGAAGTATTAAGCAGCTTGAGTACAGTATCTTACATTGCTAAAGCCAAAATAATAATAGTACCATTTAGGAGCACTCCTTGGGGATATGTCTTAAATGATAGGCCCTGCCTTAGTTAAGGTCTTAAATGACCATAGTCTGTCTATTTTCTAACAAAAAGGTATTAAGTGGCTTGGGTATTGTTTATTACATGACTACGATTTTATCGGCGATAAATGCGGTAATAGCTGGACATTAAATAGTGGAAGCCTTAAATAGTGGTTAGAGGCCTTGTAGCTAGGACCCACTGACCATTGATAACATTGTTAGAAAACCACCTTGGGAATAGTTCTTAAATGATGGGGTCTACCTCAATTAGGGTCGTAAATGACAGAGTCTACCTATTTCTCTTTTTAAAGTATTATAGAAGCCCACTTCATACTTAGAAGTATTAAGTGGCTAATGGGTTTGGAAGTATTAGGTGGTTGATATGGCTGCATTAGTATTTCGTACCTTGGGAAGGGGCAACTATGTAATCATGTGTGCAATGCAAGGTTAGATTAGAATTGCTAACTTAAATGGACATAACAATTAAATGGAAACCTATATGTATACGTTTATGTTATGGACAGTTTATATTTTTCCAATCACCAAACGTTGTTCTGACCCCCTCCTCATTACAACCCACATGATAGATTTAGAGGAACATGTCACTGGAGCTAGATGTGACTTGTTATCGAAGAGTCTTCTTTCTCTCTTGCTCGATGCTGATGTGAAATTCTTCTACCCAAGGAAAACCATTAATTCCAAGGTAGTAGTCATAGTCAGTATTCTTATCCTATTATTGTTTCCGTTGTGAGTTTAGATTTTTATCAATATCTGATAATGCTCATGCTTATTTGCAGGTACCAAATCCAATGATATGTGCTCTGATGAACTTGGGTTTCTATTTTTGTCGAAATTTAAGCCCATTAAGGTATGGGTTGTTATAATATTAGTTTCACTGAAAGTGACTATTTAGTTTTGGTTGATTGTTTGTTAGGAATTAATTGCTTGGTTGTATTTATTTAAATTGGATGCATGGATGCTAGTGATGATAAAATAAATATAACTAAGGAAAACTTGTAATTTTTTTATTGTGTTGATTTGTCCGGAAATTGTTTAAGGATTCTAATCAAAATGTGGGATGCCATGTTATCGACCGGAGTTGCTAAAAATCGAACGAGACATTTTAACATAAGAAATAATTAATTTGAAAATTTGGAAAATATTTGAGTTAAAATAATTTGAAATAATATTTTTAGCCGTCCAATAAATTGTAAGAAGTGGAGTGCATGGCAAGGTAATGTTGGTACTCTGTGTAATAACCTTTGTAGCCAAGTGATGAAATGAATCACTAAAATTTCGTGGCTTAATATTATTTTATATAATGAGATAAGTTAAGGAAAATATTTAAATTTTGGAATTAGTGTATACTAAAGTTAAAGGAATAATTGGAAATCAACTTTGATTTATGAATTTTACTTTTAAGTTGTTTGGTTTGAATAAAAGTAAATTGTTATATATGAATTTTAATTAAATAAGAAGTTAAAATTAAGAAAGTGCGAAAGTAAATTTTTTTGAAGTGGAAGGATATTTTATGGAAAAGTGTGTATATAAATATACAAATGGGATAAATATTAAAAGTATGTAATTTGGATATAAATAATATATGGAAAGGAATTATTTTGAGTTATATGGTTGTTTTGGAAAGAAAATATTAATTGGAGTTTTGATAATGTAAATAATTTCAAACTTGATATTATTATTTATGAAAGTAAAATATTTTGGAAAATTAATTTACATATTTCTTTCATTAAGGAAATTGCGGTTACGCAATTTCTTTAAGTGGGGAGTCTGTATCAGCCCCATTGTTAATTACCTAATTAACTAAATTTAATTATGGATAATTATTTTTAATTGTGATTTGTAAAATTTAATTATGAAATTAAATCTAGTATTAAGAATAGTTGATTTAATTTATTTAAGAAACGAGTTTTATTTCTTAAAGAGGATTTCAATTTAAAATTTCAAAAATATTAATAAATCAATTATTTAATTTTGGTAATTAGAGTAAAAGGTTCATATTGAAATTTATTGTTAAAATGAGATTTTTCAATTAATAGTTTATTTTATTAAAACTATCGAGAATAAATTTTATATTCAAAAGTTGCAATTAATTTTGACAAGATATGTCAACATTAATAAGAAGTGAGAATTTGGTATGTTATTTGTTTGGAAAAAAATCAAAATATGGAAAATCATAATAATTGTTTCTAAACAATAAACTCAAAAGAGAAAACAAAATTAAGAATATATTAGCAACACTTTTCTTAGGAAATTAGTAACACCTTGCTATTTAATCCAAACCAAACCCTCTTGGCCCATGTAGGTGATATTACTGTAAGAAATGAGATACGTACAATTCATTTCTCATTTTACCTCAGCCAAAATCAGAAGCTTTTTTTCTCAGACTTTATCAAAACCTAGAATCCAAATCAATCCCCAAATCAAGTACAAAACATTGGGCATTTGATTTATCCTAATAGAGTGATTTTGATGAATCTAGAGGTTTAGCAAGGCTTAATTGAGGATCTAGAAATATGAGGTAAAAGGGTGAGTTAATCACTCACACTACTATCTCTAATCCATATGTATGCAATTGTCAGTTGCTGTTTGATTGAATTGGATTAATTTTGGTTTCATAGTTCATATTCTTTTCTTCAAGTTTTAAAACTGCTGAAACCCTAGCCTTTGATCTCATTTAGTTGATTATTAGAGTTGTTTATATGAATGCATGTTAGTTTCTGAGATCATATGGTAGATTTTCATCGCCGGGACGAGCTGGAGTCGTGCCGGAGCTAATGAATGTCATCGGAGAGGGGAAATGGCACATGGAACTCATGTTCCAGGTCCGTAGCTAGTGGACCAGTTTTGATTACCATGCACCAGTGGTACTTGGAATGTGAGTTCCAGGTGATCTCAGCCCTCCTCAAACCATTGCTTGAATCCGTGTTTTGCTTGCTTTGTTGTGGTGTTGTTTACTTGTGCTTTGAGTGTTTGTTTATGGTTGTTTAGATATATATTTCTGTAACGACCCAGAATTTTTGATAATTAAAATTCGAATATTTAATTGATTTTAAATATTAATAAATGAATTTAATAAGTCGAATGATTTATTTTTCGAATATTGGATTTAATTTGATAATTTAATCGATAAATTAAATAGTGAAATTCCAGAGATAATTGAAAAACGAGTTTAATATGATTGAAATTGATTTGGAAAATTTTATTTAATCATACTGGAGTTATAGAAATATTTTAGAACTTTCAGAACTGAATTTAAAGTTAATCTGTGAAAATTGAATATTTAATATTTAATTATCGACTGAAAAAAATAGCCAATTTTCGAACAGTCTCAGAATTGAACTAAACCAGTTCCATTGGATCCGTAATAGTTAGTTATTATCGGATTTCAATTTTCGAAGCAATCGAAGTTATCATTTGACCGTGGCAGCTCGAAACGCATCGATATCGTTTTAATTTTAAATCGTCGAGTTAAATTAGTCATTTTTCAAAAAGTCTCGGATTTCGACGAAACCAGTTTCATCGGATCCGTAATGTGATATTATTGTAAGATTTCAAATTTCGTAATTTTTGGATGTACCGTTTGTCCGGGGCAAGCCAAAACGCCTCGAAATCTATTTAAATCGGTTTAATTTAAATTGATCGTTTATTGTCATATCTCACACATACGATCGAATTAGCTTCTGAAACCTGTTCCATTGTGTCCGAAAGGCGGGGTAAACCCCAGAAACGCTGGTCACCGTGCGAGATTTGGAGTTCGAAAAATTAGTTGAATAGTGATTTTCGGTTGAAATTCTATAAAAGGACCCATCCTCTTCATTCTTTAAGAAACCCTAATTCACTTCCTTCAGCCACCATTTTCAAAATCAAGGGCAAGGAACTCGTGATCTTCTCCCTCTAATTTCTTCCAATCCCTCGACAGTTAGAGGAAACGTTTAACTACAATGTTGTAGATCTAGGGGAGAGCTTCATATCTATACGGATATGATCGGTAATGGTGCGTTGTGGAGGGCGAAATTTACCCGCGTTCCCCTTACGTTTGTGTGTGTATTTTGAGATGGGGAGGAGGCCGAGTGCTGCTGCGCGTATGGAGGTGGTAGAGCGCGCGTAGGCAAGTGAAATGGAAGTCGCCGATCGTCGTTTAGATGCTCGAGGCAATCACGAAAATTCACAATCAAAGGCGACTATGGGTACGTTGTTTCGAACGTGATTACCTGGGGAAGGAGAAGCATTAGGGATGGCTCTGATTTGGGTTGCAGGAGTGAACGGCCTGGATGTATATTAGGTTTAAAAAAAAATTTAAAAATTTAATTTGTTAATTATTGTATTATAAATCGTATGATCTTTAAACTACTATAACTCTTTCATTCGAGGTCGGAAAATTACGAAACAAGCGGCGTTGGCTTCGTTTTGACGAATACTACACGATGCAGTTGGTTTGGAGTCGTTTGGAGTCAGTGAAATTTTTGGGTAAAATTAAACGCCCGTTTAATTTTATTCGAAATAAACGCTGAAAACAGAATTGAAATCGAGGTGAGATCTTCTCACTCAAATGAAAGTGGATTTTCTTTTACAGTTATTGATTGATGATTGACTGTTTGGATGTGATATTAGATATTATAGGATATACCTATATATAGCAATATATACATATTGGCATATGTATATATTGGATTGATTGATTTCCCGCCTCGTATAGCGGATGAGACCCTATTGCGCCGTTAGTAAGCGGATATTTTTATAAAACCCATATACTGCGATAATTCCGTACTGGAGCGGAATTGGTATTGTGCTAACATCTGTGGATGTAGGGAAACAGGTTGGAGGGATCCAACTGGATTCCTCACCAGTAGTTATTTATTTACAGATATTGATGTGTATTCTGTTATCATATGTTGATATATGATGTTGTTGTTGTGATGGACTAATTGATGCGTTGCATCATCGGATTCAGCTTTTGAAGTTTAAAAATAATGACTTTTACTTTAAAAGGATTTTTTTAGTGATTTTTGAAAATAAACGTTTATTTGAATTTTTGAGGCGATTTATTTTAAATAAATAAACGTTCAGATTTTAAAGTCATAAAAGTTATAATTTTGGTGAAATATAACCAAGAGGTGATTTTCGGGATATATAGTAAAGTAATTTATAAAATGGTTAAATTGGAATTTTTGAATAAGTATGAAGGGTTCATAGACGAGATAAACAAAATGTATACTTTATAAATCAGAACAAGGGAATTATAAAAGTATTTCGGTTATTATTGAATATAAGGTTATAAGCAAAATCTTATAAGAAATAAGATTTAAAATCTGTGAAGTTTAAAAGAACGATTTCTTTTAAATAAATGAATTATAAGTATTCAACTTATAATATGGATTTTTGATGTATACATTAACTTATAAATTGAATGGGTCATTAAAGAAGATGTATAAATCGAAGTTGTTATAAAATGGAAATAGAATTTATAAACGTTGTTTTTATAAATTCGAAAATAAATCAAATTTGATTGATTTTAAATATAGAGATTATTAAGGGAATTTTATCCACGATTTTGGACAGTGGGTGATTCTTGAAATAAATGTGTAGAAAAGATTGAAATTTGGTTATTGAAGTATATTCACGATTTTGGACAGTGAATATATTATTGAATAAAATGGATATGTTTTGGAAAAGCGATATTACAGAAATGAAGTAATTGTTTTAAAAGATGTTTTAAAATGTGTTAAATATCGAGATCATAGATTTCAACATTCATTGTTGAAATAGACGTTTTCGAGAAATAAGGAAATGGTGGACTATAACACTGTTGTTATAGTAAATGATTTCCGAAAGGAAATATTTTATATAGTATTGGGATTTATATATCTATCTAAATTTCGAATCCCTATACTAGTGATGTTGAGTCGTCGTAACGATGTTTTACGTAACATTCGTTTTGACTCAAATAAAATGTGTTTAAAGAATGATTTCCTTAAAGAATGAGATATATACTTAATTTTGATTTAAGTATATCGAATATTTTCTAAGTGTTGAAAATAAATAGATTTGTGAAATACTTATTTTTAAATAAGTATGGAAATGCTTTCTCAATATGAAAATGAACTGTTTTGAGATTTTATCTTTTAAAGATAAAATGAAATGTGGAAATTGATTTGAAATTGTTTTCAAATGGTTAAGTGTGGAAATAATATATCTAGTAAAGATATTTTTGGAAGATGAAATAATTTGGAAAGTTATTTGGAATCTGATGATGTTGCGCATCTTTATTGATAGTTAAATAACCGACTATCAATAATTACCTTGAGTAGGTATTTGTTGTGAATTGGATGAATTTGAATGCCACACTTATTTTTGAATTAACGCTCACTATTCGGGTTAACCGGGAAAGGACCATGGGGTCGTATAACCCATTCCGAATATGTGATACGTCGTTATGAATTGCATTCGAAGACCGATGTTGAAGACCGGATATTTTTGAAAACGGAAGGATTACGGTCGAGTTACTCTACATCGGCTGATCTCCGATTTAGAGGTTTTATCACCCTTAGTGACGGGAAGTCCGGACGTGATTAGAAATTATCCGGATGTGCAAGGGCTTCGTGAGAAGTGCCTTCGGTTCTGTTCGATCCCGGAACAGACTTGTATGGATTGTGTGTCTGACGTTACAATTTGAGATATAAAGCTGATTTCTTTCAAATACATTTCTGTTGGTGGCGGAGAATTTATTCTCTTAGCTTAACACCCTTCTCTGAGACGTACGAGCTCAGAGGTTATGTAGTTGAAATTTATCAGCGATATATCCCAATTTGGTAACGTGGCATACTGAGTGTTGCTGTGAAATGATCAATGTTTGATCATTTGTGATATGATCATTTGTTTGATCTTATATCTTTGTGATCATAGGTAGATCATTTTGTTTGACCCGAAGCAGGGCTTTTTGAGAAAGCGTAGCTCTGTGGACGAGACTTCGTCGAGCCTCACACCCCGAAAATGGTCGAAACAGGAAGGATGCGGCAAGGTTTTAGGGAGTAGCGCCCCTTAGTGTATGTCATTCCTTCTGGATAAAGGTGGTATCATGGTATGGAGCCCAGATACTTAACCTCTTTGGTTACTGCATTATTATTATCTATGTGGTTTGTTGCGAATCGGGGATCCTCGGGAAGATCGGTGACGATCGGGGGATGGCATACGCGTGTCAGTAGTTACCTATTTTTGCAGAGCTAACCTGGCCTTTTGTTGGCAGAGATCCGGTTAGGTTCTCGGGTCGTCTATTCCAGGGACGTACCCATCGTGGATAGGAAGTTCCTTAGCCTGACCATTTGTTGGAAATCCAAAGAAACAATACGAGCCTTTACGATTTCAATTGTATAACCTGTCTCCTCAGGAGGCAGCTATAGCAGGCATAATATAATGGTACCTATGCTGGCTAAGATGTATATTCTACTTTCGAAATGTTTTCCACTATGCACTAATAATAATATCCAAAATAATTTGATTTTTGCGTAGTAAGCATCTTTGACTAACATAAGAAGAAATCTCCTCCAAGTCTGCGTTTGCATTGTGTGTGTGGTGGGAGGTCTTATGGTAGTTTCATTTTCCAAAAGCATTGCGAATTGACTTTAAAATTTTTCTGTTGTTTATTTTAAAGATAAATAACTGTTTTACGATCTCACACCAGTCACCATGACTGACTCGGAGTTTATTGTTCCCTTCTAAACTCTGGGTGCCCACAAATTTTCCACACGGGCAGCCTAGTGTTAGGTTATCAGGATATTTCTGGATATTCTGGAGCTTTGGAGATAAGCTGGATGACGAGACGTAGTATTTGTATCTGATAGTATTTATTCCGCTGTGTATTCTGTATGAGGACAAGTTTATATAACTGTCCATTGTTGTATATTGACTCTTATGATTGATGTATGTATAAAATGATATAGTTCTTTGTTTTAAAAGACTAGTAATTATCTATTGTATATTGTTCCGCTGCGATGTGTAAGATTCTGATATTGTTTTTCTGTTCTGCTCTTGTTCTCTGTTGTTTCTTCTTTCTCTTTTCTTCTTTTTTTTCTTCTTCTACCTTTTTCTTCTATTTAAAACCATCACTATTCGAGTTTCCGGCAGTCGATTTGCTCGGCAGTCGATAAAGTGAGTATCGATGTCGAATTTTCGAAAGTCGAAAATTTCGGTATGTGACAAGTGGTATCAGAGCATATGGTTAAGCGACAACCCTGCTCTGTTGGGGGTTACTCATTAGAGATAGAGTCAGCAGTACTCTAGAATGAGTTGAGTGTAATAATAGATACGAGTGCGTATTTGTTAGTGAATATAAAAATGTTTTATATTGTGTTTGCTTATCCGTTGAGATGTTTATGAATTTTGGTCGGTATGTGGGACGCCATATTATCGATAGGGATTTCTAAACACTTAAACGAGGCAAGACGACACAGTATTGTTTTTAATAGGGTGAATGAAATAATTTTACCCAAAACTATTTTTGTATAGAAAAGAAGCGATTTTCTATGAATTACTATAGTATATGGTTGCATGGTTGCTAGAAGTGATAATATTAAATTATTATCATTGAAATTTAATAAGGAATCGAAATCATAACTCGAAAGTTAAGAAATAAATTCACATACAAATGAAATTAAAGAATGTAAATTATAAATGTGACTTATAATTTGAAACGGAATTCCAGAGAAGTATTTGGAAATATTTTGAAAAGAATTTGAAAATTTTGGGGATTTGGGAAGTTTAAATCCTTTTTGATTTGAAAATGAATTTCGAAGGTTTTGAAAAATATTTTGAAAGGAATGAAAAGCTCTAAACTCTTTTCGGTCGTTGGAAAATAACTTCGGTAATGACTGCAGCATCATCGATGTTCATTTTCGGGTTTCCAAAAGAGGTATTGCTGCCAAATTATTTTAAATGGAGGTTGTTTGAAAAAAAAAATTGGAGTTTTGTTTTGGAAATTCAAAGGATGATTTGAACTGTTTTCAAAATGATTTTGAAAAGGTTGAAAAGACTCTGGAATACTATATATAAAAATATTATGAAATTGATAACTTATAAAATATTGAAATCTGATTGGAATAAAATTCAAATTGTAAATGAATTTATAACTTGGAATAGAATTCAAGAAGGTAATTGAAAATTTAAAATTCAATAATGGAATGAAATTAGTAAGTGAATGTATAAATGATTTGATAAATCAAAATGTAAGTAAGTCGAAGACTTATAAAATATTCGAGAACCTGATAGAAATGAGATTCAATTTAAAATGAAAGTTGAGATTTATTTTGAATTTGTAAGTGAATAGAACTAGAACTGAATTTGATTCTACCAAATGAATAAGGTTTGAACGAATTAAATTCGATGATTATAAATGAAGATAAATTGAATTCCAATAGAATTAAAATTTGTGAATTAAATTCAAATGAAATTTGAAATGTGAAATTGAATGAGAATAGATATATAACTTCAACAGTGAAGTAAAAATGTATAAGCAGTTTATACTAGAAATTTTGTAATCAAATTTGCAAAATGTTTGAATGCTGTAACTAGATATTATGGCTAGTAGGATATACAGGTGTTATGAATGAATTGGAATTTTGATTTCGAAGATAATTTGAATTGCTCGAAAAAGGTATGTATTTAAATTTCAATATGAAATTTGATGATTTCTTGTCTAGCCGCTTGGCATTTTTCTTTTTCCTTTTGAAATTTGAGAGTCCGTAGGGACGTTTTGTAGTCGTGCCATGTTAACCGCGCAAAGGAGACGCTGGCGAAATTTTCTGAAAATTTAAGGCGTTAGAAATTTTTGAGAAAATTTTGAAGTTTAAAATTTGAATTTAAACTCGAATTTGAATTGAGAAGTTAAACAATGTTGTTTGAAACTTATAATTGAAGTTGGAAAACGAGTTGAATGATAACGAATCTTTAGTAGAAAGATTTGTTTTGATAAATTGATAAAACTATTTGAATTTGAGAAAATAGTAGACGAGTTAAGGACCTTTCTTCCTAACTTGTAATTTCGAGGACGAAATTCTTTTAAGGGGGGAAGTCTGTAACGACCCAGAATTTTTGATAATTAAAATTCGAATATTTAATTGATTTTAAATATTAATAAATGAATTTAATAAGTCGAATGATTTATTTTTCGAATATTGGATTTAATTTGATAATTTAATCGATAAATTAAATAGTGAAATTCCAGAGATAATTGAAAAACGAGTTTAATATGATTGAAATTGATTTGGAAAATTTTATTTAATCATACTGGAGTTATAGAAATATTTTAGAACTTTCAGAACTAAATTTAAAGTTAATCTGTGAAAATTGAATATTTAATATTTAATTATCGACTGAAAAAAATAGCCAATTTTCGAACAGTCTCAGAATTGAACTAAACCAGTTCCATTGGATCCGTAATAGTTAGTTATTATCGGATTTCAATTTTCGTAGCAATCGAAGTTATCGTTTGACCGTGGCAGCTCGAAACGCATCGATATCGTTTTAATTTTAAATCGTCGAGTTAAATTAGTCATTTTTCAAGAAGTCTCGGATTTCGACGAAACCAGTTTCATCGGATCCGTAATGTGATATTATTGTAAGATTTCAAATTTCGTAATTTTTGGATGTACCGTTTGTCTGGGGCAAGCCAAAACGCCTCGAAATCTATTTAAATCGGTTTAATTTAAATTGATCGTTTATTGTCATATCTCACACATACGATCGAATTAGCTTCCGAAACCTGTTCCATTGTGTCCGGAACGCGGGGTAAACCCCAGAAACGCGGGTCACCGTGCGAGATTTGGAGTTCGAAAAATTAGTTGAATAGTGATTTTCGGTTGAAATTCTATAAAAGGACCCATCCTCTTCATTCTTTAAGAAACCCTAATTCACTTCCTTCAGCCGCCATTTTCAAAATCAAGGGCAAGGAACTCGTGATCTTCTCCCTCTAATTTCTTCCAATCCCTCGACAGTTAGAGGAAACGTTTAACTACAATGTTGTAGATCTAGGGGAGAGCTTCATATATATACGGATATGATCGGTAATGGTGCGTTGTGGAGGGCGAAATTTACCCGCGTTCCCCTTACGTTCGTGTATGTATTTTGAGATGGGGAGGAGGCCGAATGCTGCTGCACGTATGGAGGTGGTAGAGCGCGCGTAGGCGAGTGAAATGGAAGTCACCGATCGTCGTTTAGATGCTCGAGGCAATCACGAAAATTCACAATCAAAGGCGACTATGGGTACGTTGTTTCGAACGTGATTACCTGGGGAAGGAGAAGCATTAGGGATGGCTCTGATTTGGGTTGCAGGAGTGAACGGCCTGGATGTATATTAGGTTTAAAAAAAATTTAAAAATTTAATTTGTTAATTATTGTATTATAAATCGTACGATCTTTAAACTACTATAACTCTTTCATTCGAGGTCGGAAAATTACGAAACAAGCGGCGTTGGCTTCGTTTTGACGAATACTACACGATGCAGTTGGTTTGGAGTCGTTTGGAGTCAGTGAAATTTTTGGGTAAAATTAAACGCCCGTTTAATTTTATTCGAAATAAACGCTGAAAACGGAATTGAAATCGAGGTGAGATCTTCTCACTCAAATGAAAGTGGATTTTCTATTACAGTTATTGATTGATGATTGACTGTTTGGATGTGATATTAGATATTATAGGATATACCTATATATAGCAATATATACATATTGGCATATGTATATATTGGATTGATTGATTTCCCGCCTCGTATAGCGGATGAGACCCTATTGCGCCGTTAGTAAGCGGATATTTTTATAAAACCCATATACTGCGATAATTCCGTACTGGAGCGGAATTGGTATTATGCTAACATCTGTGGATGCAGGGAAACAGGTTGGAGGGATCCAACTGGATTCCTCACCAGTAGTTATTTATTTACAGATATTGATGTGTATTCTGTTATCATATGTTGATATATGATGTTGTTGTTGTGATGGACTAATTGATGCGTTGCATCATCGGATTCAGCTTTTGAAGTTTAAAAATAATGAATTTTACTTTAAAAGGATTTTTTTAGTGATTTTTGAAAATAAACGTTTATTTGAATTTTTGAGGCGATTTATTTTAAATAAATAAACGTTCAGATTTTAAAGTCATAAAAGTTATAATTTTGGTGAAATATAACCAAGAGGTGATTTTCGGGATATATAGTAAAGTAATTTATAAAATGGTTAAATTGGAATTTTTGAATAAGTATGAAGGGTTCATAGACGAGATAAACAAAATGTATACTTTATAAATCAGAACAAGGGAATTATAAAAGTATTTCGGTTATTATTGAATATAAGGTTATAAGCAAAATCTTATAAGAAATAAGATTTAAAATCTGTGAAGTTTAAAAGAACGATTTCTTTTAAATAAATGAATTATAAGTATTCAACTTATAATATGGATTTTTGATGTATACATGAACTTATAAATTGAATGGGTCATTAAAGAAGATGTATAAATCGAAGTTGTTATAAAATGGAAATAGAATTTATAAACGATGTTTTTATAAATTCGAAAATAAATCAAATTTGATTGATTTTAAATATAGAGATTATTAAGGGAATTTTATCCACGATTTTGGACAGTGGGTGATTCTTGAAATAAATGTGTAGAAAAGATTGAAATTTGGTTATTGAAGTATATTCACGATTTTAGACAGTGAATATATTATTGAATAAAATGGATATGTTTTGGAAAAGCGATATTACAGAAATGAAGTAATTGTTTTAAAAGGTGTTTTAAAATGTGTTAAATATCGAGATCATAGATTTCAACATTCATTGTTGAAATAGACGTTTTCGAGAAATAAGGAAATGGTGGACTATAACACTGTTGTTATAGTAAATGATTTCCGAAAGGAAATATTTTATATAGTATTGGGATTTATATATCTATCTAAATTTCGAATCCCTATACTAGTGATGTTGAGTCGTCGTAACGATGTTTTACGTAACATTCGTTTTGACTCAAATAAAATGTGTTTAAAGAATGATTTCCTTAAAGAATGAGATATATACTTAATTTTGATTTAAGTATATCGAATATTTTCTAAGTGTTGAAAATAAATAGATTTGTGAAATACTTATTTTTAAATAAGTATGGAAATGCTTTCTCAATATGAAAATGAACTGTTTTGAGATTTTATCTTTTAAAGATAAAATGAAATGTGGAAATTGATTTGAAATTGTTTTCAAATGGTTAAGTGTGGAAATAATATATCTAGTAAAGATATTTTTGGAAGATGAAATAATTTGGAAAGTTATTTGGAATCTGATGATGTTGCGCATCTTTATTGATAGTTAAATAACCGACAATCAATAATTACCGTGAGTAGGTATTTGTTGTGAATTGGATGAATTTGAATGCCACACTTATTTTTGAATTAACGCTCACTATTCGGGTTAACCGGGAAAGGACCATGGGGTCGTATAACCCATTCCGAATATGTGATACGTCGTTATGAATTGCATTCGAAGACCGGTGTTGAAGACCGGATATTTTTGAAAACGGAAGGATTACGGTCGAGTTACTCTACATCGGCTGATCTCCGATTTAGAGGTTTTATCACCCTTAGTGACGGGAAGTCCGGACGTGATTAGAAATTATCCGGATGTGCAAGGGCTTCGTGAGAAGTGCCTTCGGTTCTGTTCGATCCCGTAACAGACTTGTATGGATTGTGTGTCTGACGTTACAATTTGAGATATAAAGCTGATTTCTTTCAAATACATTTCTGTTGGTGGCGGAGAATTTATTCTCTTAGCTTAACACCCTTCTCTGAGACGTACGAGCTCAGAGGTTATGTAGTTGAAATTTATCAGCGATATATCCCAATTTGGTAACGTGGCATACTGAGTGTTGCTGTGAAATGATCAGTGTTTGATCATTTGTGATATGATCATTTGTTTGATCTTATATCTTTGTGATCATAGGTTGATCATTTTGTTTGACCCGAAGCAGGGCTTTTTGAGAAAGCATAGCTTTGTGGACGAGACTTCGTCGAGCCTCACACCCCGGAAATGGTCGAAACAGGAAGGATGCGGCAAGGTTTTAGGGAGTAGCGCCCCTTAGTGTATGTCATTCCTTCTGGATAAAGGTGGTATCATGGTATGGAGCCCAGATACTTAACCTCTGTGATTACTGCATTATTATTATCTATGTGGTTTGTTGCGAATCGGGGATCCTCGGGAAGATCGGTGACGATCGGGGGATGGCATACGCGTGTCAGTAGTTACCTATTTTTGCAGAGCTAACCCGGCCTTGTGTTGGCAGGGATCCGGTTAGGTTCTCGGGTCGTCTATTCTAGGGACGTACCCATCGTGGATAGGAAGTTCCTTAGCCTGACCATTTGTTGGAAATCCAAAGAAACAATACGAGCCTTTACGATTTCAATTGTATAACCTGTCTCCTCAGGAGGCAGCTATAGCAGGCATAATATAATGGTACCTATGCTGGCTAAGATTTATATTCTACTTTCGAAATGTTTTCCACTATGCACTAATAATAATATCCAAAATAATTTGATTTTTGCATAGTAAGCATCTTTGACTAACATAAGAAGAAATCTCCTCCAAGTCTGCGTTTGCATTGTGTGTGTGGTGGGAGGTCTTATGGTAGTTTCATTTTCCAAAAGCATTGCGAATTGACTTTAAAATTTTTCTGTTGTTTATTTTAAAGATAAATAACTGTTTTACGATCTCACACTAGTCACCATGACTGACTCGGAGTTTATTGTTCCCTTCTAAACTCTGGGTGCCCACAAATTTTCCACACGGGCAGCCTAGAGTTAGGTTATCAGGATATTTCTGGATATTCTGGAGCTTTGGAGATAAGCTGGATGACGAGACGTAGTATTTGTATCTGATAGTATTTATTCCGCTGTGTATTCTGTATGAGGACAAGTTTATATAACTGTCCATTGTTGTATATTGACTCTGATGATTGATGTATGTATAAAATGATATAGTTCTTTGTTTTAAAAGACTAGTAATTATCTATTGTATATTGTTCCGCTGCGATGTGTAAGATTCTGATATTGTTTTTCTGTTCTGCTCTTGTTCTCTGTTGTTTCTTCTTTCTCTTTTCTTCTTTTTTTTCTTCTTCTACCTTTTTCTTCTATTTAAAACCATCACTATTCGAGTTTCCGGCAGTCGATTTGCTCGGCAGTCGATAAAGTGAGTATCGATGTCGAATTTTCGAAAGTCGAAAATTTCGGTATGTGACAATTTCCAATGATTTGTCAAACTATAAATTTGATTTGGAAATAAAATAAAGTAATAACTCTATGGATTAGTTCATGGCTATAATCTTGTGATGGCTTAATTTTTTGTCATAGTGAATTCTAGTGTGATTTATGGACTTCGAATCATTTTGATTCAAAGATTTGAAAATTTATAAACTTATATCTACCTATTTTATAAATAAATACTTAGTTTTGCATACAAACAATTTTGTAAAGAGAGTTTATTTAAGTTATGAATATCAAACTTGTTTTCTAAATTGGACTAGATCCTTTTATATATGGTTTAACAAATAGTTATATTTATGTTAAGTATTTCTAGAATAAATGATTATGGATTTTGGAAGATGGATTTTTAAATACAAACTTAATCTATTTCTAAATATAAATGATTTTATGGATTTGGAATTTACGGTTTTGGAAATACAAGCGTAAGAGGTTTTTAAATAATTATTAGAATACCAAATTGGTTTTTGAAAATGGATTTATGGATTCACAAATAAATGAATATTTATATAAGTAGCTTTTGGAAAAAATTTGTAAACAATATAACTATATGGAATTTTAAGTATCAATGTGGTTTTGGAACACGGAAAATCTTAGTGTCATAAAAGAAGTACTTTTGGGACAATTCGGATTAACGAAACATTTTAACAAGTGACAAATCAAATAAATGTTTTGAGAACCTTAATTCTATAATTTGGGGAAATACTAATAATCGACTTAGTGTTATCGATTGGTTTAAATGCTCTCGTGTAATGATTTGATGAATACGGTATAACTCATTGAATATAATGTTTGAGTGGAACTTACTAGTCCATTAGCGAATACTCGAATTTCATCGGGTAATATGGGATACCTTGGTTAAATTCCTATGATTGCTATTAGGAAGTATTTAACACTTTAGAGTTGTATTCTCTTTTGGTGTCGACATGGGGCTACTAGATCCTTAAGAGAATATAGTTTAGGTTTTCCAGTGGTATCCGTAACGAGTGAAATTTACTAGCTTCTAGTAAATACTGGAATTTAACCATGTGGTATGGGACGTTTTGGTTAAGTTCTAGTGATTACTGAAAGTGATAGTACTTGGCACTTTAGGGTATCTCCTTTTACGGTTTGGCCGAGGGCCGATAAATCCATAAGAGGTATACTCTTGGATTTCCTTTCGACCATAATAATAATGAATAAAAATAGAGTTTTCAAGTCATGGTTAACAAGATCATCTTGATCGGTTGAGATTCGGTTTTCCTGGATCCTTGTGATCATGTCGTGTTCCTCAATCCTTGTGATCATGTCGAGATTTTGTGTTATGGTATGGATGACCCTTGGTATCAGATCAGTACGAGTGATACCACATTGTTTGCCATGGTATGAGTACAATCTTTATGATTGGTATGTACGATTAGGTGAGTGATTAGTATGGAATTGCTATTCATGTGCCTAGAAATTTTTTGCTTTGTTCTGTGAATTCTGTGTTTAGTGACTAATCTGTGTTTGTGAACTGAATGTATAACCCTGTTCTGAATTAAATTAATTCTATGACTTGTTATTTCTTGGCCATCTGGATTTATTTATATGTTATTTATTCTTGTGTTATATCTTGTTCTCACCCTATTGGATATTTAGTGATAGTCTGACCTGGGTGTAATTTTAATGCTCGGGTCAGGCCGAGACTTTTCAGGTTACAAGACAGGTAGACTTATGGATGGTTGGGCTGGCTGGGAGGTAAACCATTTTGACTATTAGTTTATCTCATTTAGGATTTTGTGTTGTATATAAGATGTATATTTGAGATAGTGATTTGTAACACTTATATCTTATGTGAGTCTAGTATTTTATTTTGTAGACTCACAGTTTATGTATGCATATAAGACTTTTATTCCACTGTGATTTGTGACTATTATTTATATGATATACTGTTCTGATTCTAAGAAATCGGTGTGATTATTACTTTGAACTGAGACTGTACACGTCAAATTATATTTCAGAGATTAAGTAAACCGTAAGTATGACGTGTCAGTGTAAGTTTGAAGAAATTCATATTTGATCGCCCTTAAAAAGCCGTATTCTTGGTATTACTAGACAACATTATTTGTAATGTTCTTTAATAATATGGGTATCGCAGTGGGGTCGTTACAATCACGGTCAACTGAAGTCAACTCAAAGTCAATGTCTTTAGCCAAAGCAGTTCAGTCAATAATAAACGGTATTATTGAACCAAGGACTTTGTGTTTGGACTATCAGAGTTGAATATGGATGATACCGAAATAACCAATAACAAATTTCATAAGTCCTAATGTGATATAGTTTTGACAAACAGAATCGGTGTAAATAATTGCTATTGTCGGGTACTGCTTAAAATAGTAGAATTAGATTTTACCAAAATTGCGTAAGCGATAAATTCTACTAAACTATCGCACCGCTAGTTGAGGTGATGTATAAACGTTAAAATTCGAATTGTTCAATATTAATCGCTGATTGAATTTACACCTATGAGTCATACAATCGAAATGTTGAATACTCTAAAATACCAAATGATTTAATTAAATTATAATTTTATAATTTAATTAAATTATAATTTTATAATTTAATTAAATTGACTAAAATCTATGAAATATTAATTATTAAATTTTATTTGATTTATTTGAATTAGTATGTAATAAAGTGTGTATATAAAAGTTATATATGTACGCATTGATATGTGATATCGATAAATGTTTAAATTGGATTTAAATTATATTCATACTACTTGGGTTTGGAAACTTTAATGGAGCATATCTAGCCCTCTCTTGGCCTGCTATATGGTTGGGGGGGCTATTTTGAATAAAAAATGTGATTTTGAATTAACTTAAAGGAAGAGGTAAATTAGGAGATTTAGATCTTCACTTTTTCCTCCTCTTTATTACTTATTTAAACATCACCTACCCTTCATTAGGAATGACCATTTTGGAGCTTCCTCTTCATCCATTTCCACTCAAAAACTATAGGAGAATTCCTCCCCATTTTAAAACAAATAAAATCAAATAAATCTAGCTTAAGATGTGGTGATTACTTATAGTCTGTTGCATACTTCAGAGGAAGTCAGATCAGATCTGTACACTGAGTTTGATTCAACATTCAATGTGTTTTATCAAAGCAACAATTAGGTAACATCTATATTTATTTATTTATTCATTTATATAGTAAGTTATATCATTGTATGTACATAGACTAGATTTACAATATCACGAATTTATATATCTGCTTGTTGTCAATTCTATATATATGCTTGTATGTGTTAAAAATTTATACTTATATATATATATATATGGAAAAGATGTTAATAACTTTTAAATGATGATATTTTAAAATATTTTAAAACTCAAGTTTGAATTTTATATCCATATATTTATTATAAATATATATGTATAATTTAATTAAAAGTATCCGGTACGAATGTTTTCAAATTTTTTTTATACATACATACACATACATACTACACACACACACATACATGCATGCATACAAACATACATATATATATATATATATATGTTAAAATCTAAAAACAATATATACATATTTATATATAAACATTTCATGTACCTTAATTTTAATTACAATATATTGATTTATATCATTAATTATATGTATATCTATTTTATATAAATGATAAAAATAAATTTCGAAAGAAAAAATTAATTTTTTAATAACATCTCCATACATAAATGAATTTTAAAATAAATAAATAAACTATTTCTAAACTGCATGGAATATTGAAAAAATTGATTTTATCCAAAATCATTTTATGTCAAAAATAAAATTTTAAAAATTGAATTTTATTTTATATTTATAATATATAATTTATATTTATAAATGGTGTTTATAAAATTTTATAAATATATATGAATATGTCATATCATTTTCAAAAAAATTATTATATTTCATTTTGTGTGTGTATATTAATATTTTAAATATATAAATATTTAAATCTAAATTCGAATTTTGATTCAGTTATTATACTTAAATCTTGATCTGATTTTAAATTTAAACATTTCTTTAGCTATTTTAAATATTATATTTTTAATTGGTTTTATAACTAAAATATATCTACACATAATTATTTTTGTATATATACATATTTATTTATTTATCTATTTTATATATGAAATATACTCTAAATTATATATTTTTTAAATAATATTACATTGCAAACACGTATAGAAAGGGGTTAATGTGTCCGTTGCGATGTAAATCGTATCACTTAGATATGACATATTAAACCAGGTACATACTATATGCTGCACATGCATGTACATGTATATTTGTATTTGATACACATATACTAATGTATCACTTATATAAATAAAAAATTTAATTTAACATATTAAATAAAATAATGATTTTATTTAAAAGTTATTTGATTGGATCTGAATTAATGTAGGCTCATGGGACCAATACGATCTAAAATGTTCAAAAAAATGAAATTCACCCTTAACCCACTTCGTGCGAGCCCAGTTCCAACAAAGCATAGATGTGTACCAGCTATTACTCTGTACTAGGGGCGAGCTTTGGACATGGCAAGGCAGTATGGGACAGGAGTTGGTGCACTTTTGGCAGACATGCCATAGTATTTGGTGTACTAGGTTGTAAATTTTGTTATGTTGCACGCTTCTTTAGGAAACAATGCTGGAAAAAATCTTCTTATGCACGGTAATGGTCGGTTGCTTATTGCAAAAGATTGCCAAGAACAAAGCCGAAGGGGAGAGCTGAGCCAAACATGTGGTAATGAGATGAGCTGTATGGTGCAGGTCATAGGCGAGCTGAGATAAAGCCGTGCCAAAGACTGGTGACTATTGTAACAACCCGCATATCTATCGATTCTATATTTAAATATTTTATCGTTAGTCGGATGTTAGTCCGAAAAGCTACTTTTTGCATACGGTCAAATTAGGACTCGAGACCACCCCCATTGAGTTCAAAATGACGTTTGCGATCTTTTTGAGTGTAAACTTCGATATGTTTGGAGATAGTGAAATTTTCGTCACTTTTTGTGTTGAGCTTTTGGTTTGGGCTGCACCTCTTCTACCTCAGCCCAACCCCTTCCTTCTCTTCATCACTTCATCAACTTTGAAGCTTTAGCAACAATGGTGGAGGGAGTAGGAAATTAAAATTCCAAGCTCAAATTCTTTAGCAAATTCAACATCTAACTCCAAATTCAAAGTGAAGACATTGATTCAAGCTTGTGGTTGACTCTTGCTTCGTTCTTAAGCTCTCCAACATCAATTTCGTGGAAAAGGTGAGATTTTTGATCTCACATCTTGCCTATGATTGTCATTGGACTGTTGGGAATGATTCCCTATCACTTTTACATGCACATTGGCATTTGGTTTGGATTGGATTGGCAAAAAGCTCCACTTTTTAGCGTTTTTGGTGAATTTCCAGCCTTAAGTCGTTCTGCCTAGGTTAGGTCGTCCAGGCTGCTAGCTCGCGCGTTGAAAAATCACCACTATCTTAAGTCCTAGGTCGTTGCCGACCTATAACTCCCAGGCGAAGAGTTAGGTCTTCGCTCTTAAGTCTTAGGTCGTTGCCGACCTAAAATCCCCAGGCAAAACGTTAGGTCGTTGCCGACCTATAACTTCCAGGCAAAACGTTAGGTCGTTGCCGACCTAAAATTCCAAGGCAAACCACTAAGTCGCTCGAATTTTGTGAAGTGTTAGGTCGTTGCCGACCTATAACTTCCAGGCAAAACGTTAGGTCGTTGCCGACCTAAAATTCCAAGGCAAACCACTAAGTCGCTCGAACTTTGTTAAGTGTTAGGTCGTTGCCGACCTATAACTTCCAGGCAAAACGTTAGGTCGTTGCCGACCTAAAATTCCAAGGCAAACCACTAAGTCGCTCGAACTTTGTTAAGTGTTAGGTCGTTGCCGACCTATAATTTCCAGGCAAAACGTTAGGTCGTTGCCGACCTATAATCCCCCAGGCAAACTTTAGGTCGCTCGCACTGGCTTATCTCGTAGGTCGTCTCCGACCTAAGCTTCTTTTCCATAAGTCGTTCGCGAGTCAAGTGTTAGGTCGTCTCCGACCTAACGCCCTCGTCACCTTAGGTCGTAGCTCGTAAGTCGCTCGACCCTGCTAAGTCTTTAAGTCGGTCGAGTTAGGTCGGCCAGTATATCTCGTAGGTCGTCTCCGACTTATCCCCCAGTTAAGTCGTTCAAGTTAGGTCGTCGCCGACCTTACACTTGGTCTTTTTAGGTCGCGATTTTCCTTAGGTCGTATGACCTACTTTTCCTTAGGTCGCTTGACCAGCTTGCCTCCACTAGGTCGTACCGTGACGGGGCGCTGCCCCGCACCCCGCCGTGGGCGCTGCCCCCTGGACCCCCGCGACCTGACCGGGCAGGTCGAACCCCGTATTACTCTGCGAAGGCAATCTTATCTGAAAAGCATTCATCAGAACTTCCACTTTGATGCATTTTAAGCTGATTTCCTTGGATTTTATTCACGTCTCCGAATGTGAATTTTTGTGATAGATTGTTCCAACAATCGTTTTATGACTTGTCACTTTAAAGATATATGAAGGTTTCAATACTAATAGTAAATATCAAAACTCTTTCATCAAAGCGATTTCAACACTATTTTAAATATCTAAAGTTCGTTTTCTCAAACCGATTTTCAATCTACTAGTATATACAAGCCTTTACTTCACTCGAATGAGAAATCGACTTAAACGACTTAGTAAAACGAGTGGTATGAAACGCTTGCGTTCACTTCGTCGGTTAGCTCTTGGACTTGTTCGATTGAACCCTTTTCGTGACAATTTCCTAGTGAAGATTTACAGCTTGTTCGTAAATATTTAAGTTAAGCAAGTGGTTATGGGACATGAAGCTAAACTCATATATTTACTAGCTTGGTGTGATTGACACTTCTCGCTGATCATGATGATCATTTTATGATTTAGACTAGCAATTGTGCGATGTCTCTTTGTTTGCAAGGTAAGACTAGACCGCAATAGTGTGATTCCGACTCACACATATCTCTTTGTCCGCAAGGTTAGTCTAGGCCGCAGTAGTGTGATTCCGACTCACACATATCTTTATGTTTGCGAGGTTAGGCTAGACACCACTTGTGTGATTCCATTCACACATACCTTTCTGCTTTTTGGTTAGCCTAAGCCTCAATCAGTGTGATTCCGACTCACACATATGGGGTAGCTCCCCATGGTCTTCGGACCATCATGTGATAGGCCTCTTTCTCTTTTTATGATTTCTGGATTTCTTGTTTGATTTCTGGATTTTTATGTCATTGACTTGTTATGAGTACAAGTTTAGGGTATGATGCCCTCTTTGGATCTTTGAGAAGATTCTCGTGATATTGATCATTTCTCATCGGTTGATCTCCTGTTGATCATCATTTTCATACTTATAGTAGTATGTCAGTATGGATATTCTATGTTTATGCCATATCTTTTATTATATATCATGTCATCTGATATTTATAGTTAGACTGATCCGTTTATTATTTTCTTAAATAATACTCGGGTCAGACCGAGATGTTACAGGTGCTTCTGCTTGACTTCCTTCCGGGATTTGCTACTCTGACTTTTGGCTGACTATTTAGTTTAGCAGTTTTTGTTGTATACACTTGAGATATGGACTCATAGTTGTATTCTTTTTGTATAGCATAGGTTGCTATTCTTTTGTATTATTGTGGAACTTTTTGACCACTACTCTGATGTACACTTTCATGTGTTAGTTATATATTCATATCTTCTTCCGCCTTTGTGATATGGATGTCTGTGACTGCTTTGTGTTATGCTTATTTCTATGTTTGTTTCCGAAGATTATTTTATAGCCACCGTGTGATAATCAATTACATGGATGGTCGCTCCTCAACAGCCTTATTCTCCGTGCTAGTTGACAGCACTACATCGTAGTGTCCTTGGCTAGCGTGGGTATTGAGGTGGGGCGTCACAACTATTGAGCCCGACAGTTGGCTATATGTTATCTTGAGTCAAGCCAATGGTTGTATCCATGGCGTGTTGTTAGTGGAAGGGCTTGTATTGGGCCGGGCCTAGAAGTGCCAGTTGGCTTGGATTGTGCTAGGCTCAGAAGTGTTAGACAGTTTGTATTAGATGGCTTGAGTTTTGTTATGAAGATTAATTTGGAAAGGGCTAGCCCTTTATGTGCTGGTCGGCTTATCTTTTACTTACGAGAAATTTGAGCAACATTTTTCCCTCTAAGACCTTCTCTGTGAGCAGGGACGAGTTTGTCAAGTCGTGAAGATCCTACCAACCAGGGTGTCTGCTTTTCATTTAATGCATGTACTATGTTTCAACACATGATTAGTTGACACAATTCCTTCTTCAAAGTGGGACTATGACGATTCAGTAATGGGGACCATTGAGGTGATAACATCACTAATTAAACCTAGATGATTGGGATTTCTTTGCTTAGCCAAAATTTGTGTTTTTTGATCATCTTTTTGACATCAAATATTTATTGCCTCCATATTAGTGGTAGTCAATTGACATTGGCTAACTTTTCGATGACCTACGAATTTAGAAAATGCATTAGTGCCTTACGTCATAGTTTAGGCCTAAATTTGTTCCCTTGGCCTTATGCCAAATAGAGTAGTGGGTATGGGCCATGCATGTGACGACCCTGAATTTTTGACATTTGAAATTTGAGTATTTAATTGAGTTTAAGTGTTTGGAAGTTAGTTTAATTTGAAATTCAAATATCAGAATGAATTTGGCAATTAAATTATTGAATTTAATATATTAAAATTGGGTAAAAATATTGTATCTTCAATTTTGAGTTTGTTAAAAATAAATTGAAGGCTTGGAAAATTCATATTTATGATACTGAAGGTAATGGAACTTTCAGAATTGAATTTGACAGTAATTTGTTCAGTTTTGAATTTTATTATTTAAATTGAATTTAAAAATAGCCTTCCGAGGCACAGTCTCAGAATTTGACGAAACCAGTTCCATTGGATCCGCAATATTGTATTATTATCGGATTTCAAATTTCGTAGCTTTCGGAGTGACCGTGTGATCGTACGAGATAAGAACGCCTAGACAATAATTTATCGATTTAATTTAAATATCTTATATTATCTCACCAATCAAATTTCTTTCCCATCAGCCGACCTCCTCTGAAGATAAGCCACCCTAGATATCGACCCTGTCCTCTTTTCTAGTGTAAATCACGGAACCTTTCATTTCTGAAAAATCAGAACGAAATCAAAGAAAATTAATGGCCAGAGAAAATTAATTTCGTTCAGTTTAAATCAATGGCCGCGTTCCTCTGTTATTTTCGAAATCGAAACAAAACAAATGGGGAACCGCTCTCATTCATTTTAAAATCGAGGAATCGAAATTCAAATCAAATAAAATTAATGGCCGCCTGTCTTCTTATTCAAATCAACTCGAATCGAGTTCGTGGTGGCGCTTGGCGTCGAGCGATAAGGACTGGACGCGATCTCGCTTGGGCATGGCGACGTCGAGGCAGATGGAGTGCAGCGCGATGCTTCTGGCGAACGAGCGCGTGGGCGCACGAGGTGGTGCCGTGAGGAGTTGCAGTTGAAGTGATGGTGGTCGGCGTTTGCGTGTGTGCTCGGCGACGCTGACGGTGGCGATTTGTCGC
Organism: Allium fistulosum; assembly: GCA_030737815.1. NCBI lineage: Eukaryota > Viridiplantae > Streptophyta > Magnoliopsida > Asparagales > Amaryllidaceae > Allium > Allium fistulosum. The sequence continues at coordinate 1,143,716,483 of CM060902.1, forward strand.
GATTTCAATTTTGGGAAGGGGGGCCGATCTCGAGTTGGTCGAACTGAGGTATATGCCAGTCTTTTTATTTTTTTATTTTTATTATTTAGTTTAACTATAAGATAAGGTATTCAATTCAGATTTCTATTAAATTTTACAGAAATATATATATATATATATATATATATATAAAGAAGATTGTTTTTATTAAACAGAAGCTTCAAATGTTTGATACTGAAAGAAAGAAAGAAAAAAAAATGTAAACAGCAAGATATATTATCTTACAGTAAGGAAGATGTATAAAAATATACATACATACCTATTTTTGTTAAAAGTATTTACTATTAGATATAAATTAATCCTATTTCTTTTAAATATATGTACATAGATAAAACAGGAAAAAAATATATATATAGAAAAGACTTTGAAAAATATATCGGGATTTTTAAAATGTTTGAAGAATTTATAAAAGTTAGATTTTTGTAAATCTATAATATATTTTTTAAGAGTATATATAATTTCAAATGGAAAATTTCTAGTTTAAAATTAAATCACTAGTTAATTAAATCTAAATTTATTTTTGAGTTACTAAGAATAATTTATTAAAAGAAGAAAATTAGTTTAAAATAAAATCATTGGATAATTTAAATTACCAAACGAAAAATGGTTTATTCGATTTATTTTGAATATTAATAAATTGTATAATTGTTTATACAAGGTCTATAAATCGTGAAAACAAACTGGAATGGAAGTGAATTGCAAAACGAAAGCAAAGGTGCGATCTTCTCACTCAAATTAAATTGGCATTGCAGTTATTGATTGACTGTTTGGATGTGGTAGTATATATAGTAGTATATTATATTTGGAGTGTTGATTTCCCGCATTATATAGCGGATGAGGCCCTATGCGCCGCATAATAGCGGATGATATTTTATAAATCCCATATACCGCGATATTCCACCTTGAAGTGGAATGGGTATTTAATTGTTGTGCTAACTTCTGTGGATGCAAGGAAACAGGTTGGAGGGATCCAACTGGATTCCTCAAATTGTATGAATTTGTTTCACATGTTGTGTGTGATTTATTTATAATCTGTGAATGATTATATCGATGATTGAATTTGTTGAAGGCTATAATTTAGCCGAATGTATTTTTGGTATCGTTGGATACCAGAAATAAATAGAATTGGATTTTTTGAAATTAAAGTAAGAAATTTTAAGTAAATTCCTTTTGAAAGAATTGGGTGAAGTTAAAAGAAGGAATTTAAAAGCATAAAGTTGATTTTTGTAATCTTATCGAATTAATTCCAAAAATATGGGAAATGATTTTAATAAATGGGTTTTGAATAATATTGTTTAAAAGTGGAAGAATTTATTAAAAATTCAGATTTTAAATAATTTGGAAAGAATAAAGGGATTTATTTAAAAGGTGATAAATTTGTTTGAAATCAATTTGATAATTGATTTGGTATTGGAAAATAGATCTTTGGGAAATTAATAAGATAATTGATTTGGTGTTTGAATGAAAATTTATTTTGTGCTGAAATAAACTTAGAAATAAATTTATAATTGCTTTGTTATTTGAAATAAACTTGGAAATCAATTTGTAATTGATTTAATGTTTGAAATAAATTTGGAAATCGAATTGGAATCGATTTGGGGATTGAAATGAATTTTAAATCAATTTTGAATTTGATTTGGTGTTGAAATGTAAATTTAGAAATCAATTTGGAATTTGTTTTTGGGGTTGAAAGTGAATAATTGGAAATTGATTTGAAAATCATATATCGGTGAAAATTTGGAAATTTGGATTCACAATGGAAATAAATAATTTCGGAAATATTATTCCGCTAGTAGAAAATGACTTGAAATTGATTTTCAAAATGTTGAAGTGTGGAAAAATATATATCTTGTGAAGATATTTTGAAATTTAATAATTTGGGGAAAGTTATTTAAATTGGTTGATTGTTGTGAATGGTGTTGATAATTAAATAACCGACTATAAATATTTGCTTTTGGAATGGAACTTGAATTTGTTTTCAAAACAAGCGTTCATTATTCGGTTTAGCCGGGAGAGTACTTTGTGTCATATAACCCATTCCGAATAATGATACGACGTTATGGATTGCAAAGACTTCTTTGGGAATATCTTCGGTTCTGTTCGAACCCGGAACAGACTTGTATGGTTGTATGTCTAACACTACACTTTGAGATATAAAGCTGATTTCTTTCAAATACATTTTTGTTTGGTGGCGGAGAATTTATTCTCTTAGCTTAACACCCTTCTCTGAGACGTATGAGCTCAGAGGTTATGTAGTGGAAGGTTATCAGTGATATACTCCCAATTTGGTAGTGTGGCATGCTAAGTGTTGCTGTGTGTTGATGATCATTCGTTGATCATTTGTGATCAAAGCATGGCTTTCGTGTAAAGCGTAGCTTTGTGGACGAGACCTCATCGGACCTCACACCCCGAAAATGGTCAAAACAGGAAAATGCGGCAAGGTTATGAGGGTCGCTCCCTTTAGGGTATGTCATTTCCTTCTGGAAAAAGGTGGTATCATGGTATGGAGCCCAGATGCTTTACCTGTGTGGTTGCATTGTAACGCCCCGCCCCGAAACCCACATTAGTAAAGAGAATTATCAAGTAATTCCGTCTACTAATGCGGAGAATAGGGTTGGTTAAGGGCGACCGAATAGTAATGCATTAGCTAATGACTAAGTACGTCGAAATCTTACCAATTTTTTTTTCGAATTCCATATAGTTTACATACTCAGTGATTCACTAATACGATACTATACGGCTAACGGATCTATTCAGAACAAAGCACAATAATATCATAACATATCACAGAAACAGCAGTCACAGATAATATATATACTGATACAAAACCAAACATCTGATGTAATACCGTTAACCACATAATATAATACAACATCATCCCATAAAAGAATATATACATGAAGTGGTAAATAAAAGATCCATCAAAAGTGGAGATATCCAAGTCCATAGTCATGAGCCCACAAAAGATAGCAAAACGGATCCAAGCATAAAGGATAGTCATCCAACCTAACCTGCAACTCGATCTGACCCGAGTGATAAACACACGGGTCAGGCAACTGAATCTTATCGTTAGAAAGGAAATACGATAAGGTATAAGGGAAACATACATCAAGGGATCAATAATTGATAAGAATGACTAAGGTTGATATCAAGAATTCTCTATCTCTAAGATGTTATAATTCTACACTTACTTGGGTTAATACTAGGGGATTCATGCATATAAAGAAAACATCCAAATATGATTCATGAATAAATAAACTTCTCAAAGTGGTAAATGAAACCCAAGTATAAAACCATAAATTTGAAATCACCAAAATCCTCAAGAACTCATATTTCGCCTTATTCATCTCTATAAGGCTAAGTAAACACATCAAAATATTGTGAAATCAAAATTCTCTTAACTCATAAAATAAATCTCAGATTGGCCAATAATTACATGCTAAAGCATGTTGCACGTGCTAAAGTTCTCAGACTAGTGCTAGTAATATAGTTAGGTACCCAACAGAGGTCTCAGAGCCGACCGAGGTCACCTTTTTCCGGATTTCTCAGATTCTCAAATGACCCGAAGGTCATAGCACTAGTAATTCTAGAATGTGTCGCTAACTTTCGGAGAGGAATCTGTAAAGTGTTAACATGTGTCACATACCACACGTTCGCACTAAACAGTTTACTAACCGTTAGTCAAATCCACATTAAAATAGAAACTCAGATGTTCCCAAAAGTCATATACCTTGCCTCATATCATCGGCATATGGTATAAAATACTAAGCTCAAACTATTCGTAAATCAAGTGAAAAAAAAACAAATCATCAGAAAACTCATCAACCAAAGCAAATACAACACACAAGACTATATGCAAGTGCTCAAGACAGCGATCTTGCATCAGCTATTTCGATCCTTTAGTCACAGAATTTCAGAAAGTGATACAAATGAAAGTTGTCACACTCTTTATGCAGTTTCCAAAACTTTAAAAATTATAGGATTTGGATAAGAAACGCAAAAGTTATGCACAAAATACTAGCTCAGGTTGGCACAAAACACTGAGTACACTACAACAACAGGACAACGAGCTTGCAAGAGGTTTTTTAACATTTTAATCAATGAATTTCAGAAAGTGATACAAATAAAAGTTGTCACACTCTTTATGCAGTTTCCAAAACTTTAAAAATTATAGGATTTGGATAAGAAACGCAAAAGTTATGCACAAAATACTAGCTCGGGTTTGCACAAAACACTGAGTACACAACAACAACAGGACAACGAGTTTGCAAGAGGATTTTCAACATTTTAATCAATGAATTTTAGAAGGTGATACAAATAAAAGTTATCACACTCTTTCTGTAGTTTCCAAAACTTTAAAAATTATAGGATTTCGATAAGAAAGGAAAAAGTTATGCACAAAATACTTGCTCAGGTTTGCACAAAACACTGAGTACACAACAACAACAGGACAGCGAGTTTGTAAGAGGATTTTCAACATTTTAATCAATGAATTTCAGAAAGTGATACAAATAAAAGTTGTAGCTATATCTCTAAGCTTTCCGAAACATCTAAAATTATCTAATTTGGCTTAGAAACGAAAAAGTTATGGACGATCTCGTTTCAGTTTCAAAATAGACATAAATAAGCTACGAATTTTTCCAACCAGAGGCAAAATTCAGCTACTGTAAGTTTTATACTTACTGTACTTAGCAAAGGAGACGATTTTTGGCAAGAAGACTTGAGCTTTCAATGCTCTGGAGCTTCGATTCCACCTATAGAAGCTAGAAGAAAGCCATGCAAACCAAAAAGAGGGGTAAATAAAAGTTACAGTACATGAAAAATGGATTTCTCCTCAAATTGGAGAGATAAATAGATTAGAGATTATATTCTCTTGTTTTTGGACTGAAAATTTATCTAATTCGAGCAATAAAATGGAGATTTGGATGAATTCTAAGTTGAGGAGGCCATATGCAAAGCTTTAGGAAGTTTTCTGAGGAAGGAGATGAAAAAAGAAAATGAACTGTACGTTCATTTTCCTGTTTCTCATCCAAAAGCTTCTCTAGGCAATGGGTTTGGGCCAAAAGCAATAGCAACCCAATAACGCTTAATCAAATTTTAGTTTATCAAATTATGTTCATGTCATTTATTTAAATCTTCATAACTTCTTCAATTTAAATCCAATTTTAGCAAACTTGGACTTGTTGGAATCGTCTCAACACCTAGATTCCAAATAAAAATGTAAAAACCCAAATTTTACACTTTTATTATTTATTTTACTGATATTACTAAATTTAACCAATTTTTACACTTTTGCAAAATAAATTGCAATATGATACAAATTGATTAAATATAAACGTATATTACATTCCAATGAATGTAAATACATGTTCTAACACTAATAAAATATTTTGCATCATTATTAATCATATTCCCCATGAATAATTATTATATTAACCAATTCTCATATATTTAAATTAATAAAATGGCAATATTGGCAAAAAAAATCATAATATTGCACACATTATTAATTTTTAATTGAATGTACCCAAAACAATACATTCAACATTCATGAAATAAAGTAAAACTTTATTTCTCTCATGTTTATCATTTTATTTAGCCCAAGCTAACCCAAATCCATTGTTTATTAAAATAAACAATATTTTCTACTTATTAGTCCAATTAATTCCAATATTAAATTATAATTTAATATTCAAGGTAATCTCAAAAATCAGGGTTATTACAGACTCCCTCCCTTAATAAAATTGCGTCCACGCAATTTCTAGGGATAAATCTCTAACAACTCACAATACAAACGAATGAAACAAGAAATAACTTGAGATAAATATTCACCTTCATCAAAAGAAGAAAGAAAATCCGGATATGAACGCTCGATGGATTCTTTGGTTTCCCAAGTGCAATCATTGGGATTATCGGACCATTGGATCTTTACTAAGGGAACGTTCTTGCTTCGAAGGCGTCTCACCTCCGAATCAAGCACGCGAATAGGCTGCTGAGAAGTAGATAAACTCGGTGAAATCTCAAGCTCAAGCTGCTTGGAAGGATCAATGACTGAATCTGAATCTCGAATACATTTCCGAAGTTGAAAAATGTGGAAGACATCATGAATACCCGATAAATGAGATGGCAGAGACAATCGATATGCTATAGGACCAATGCGCTCAATAATCGGAAATGGTCCTATAAAGCGAGGAGCCAATTTCCCAGTGGAGCTAAAGCGCATTACTCCCTTCATAGGAGATACACGAAGGAATACAAGATCACCCACTGCGAATTCCAGAGGCTTCCTACGGTTGTCCGCGTAGGATTTCTGACGATTCTGTGCCTCTTTCATCCGCTGTCTAATCAAAGATATCTTCTCAGAAGACTCACGAATTGAATCAGGACCGAGAATGAACTTCTCGCCCGATTCCAACCAACAAGAAGGCGAACGGCACGGTCTACCATAAAGAGCCTCAAATGGTGCCATACCGATACTGGATTGGAAGCTATTATTAAAAGAGAATTCAACCAATGGAACATGATCTTCCCAAGAACCACCGAAATCAAGAATACACGCACGGAGGAGGTCTTCAAGCACATGATTCACCCTCTCAGTCTGCCCATCAGACTGGGGATGATAAGCTGTAGATATATTTAGCTTTGTACCCAAAGCTTGCTGAAAGCTAGTCCAGAAGTGACTAGTGAACAAAGGATTACGATCACAAACTATCGAAGAAGGAACACCATGTAATCGAACAATTTCCTTAATATAAAGCTTCGCTAAAAGAGGAGCATTCCTATTAGATTTAATAGGAACAAAGTGTGCGGATTTAGAGAGACGATCCACAATAACCCAAATGCTCGAATGACCCAACCTCGAACGAGGTAGGCCATCAACGAAGTCCATCGAAACCTGGTCCCACTTCCATAGCGGAACCTCTAAAGGTTGAAGGAGACCGGATGGCCGCTGATGCTCGGCCTTGACAAGCTGACAAGTCACGCAATTACTTACATAACTTGCAATATCCCGCTTCATGCCTTCCCAATAATAAAGGCGATGCATATCCGCGTACATCTTACTGCTACCTGGATGAATAGAATACATAGAGCGATGACAATCGTCAAGTATGTCACACCTAAGAGCTAAATCAGAAGGAATCACAATACGGTTTCTCAACCGGAGACAACCATGAGAATCAATCGAATAATCCCGCAACTCCTCATTACGGGACTTGGATGAGCTTCACTGAATGAGACGCATAATACCATCATCATGTCTCTGCGCTTCGGAGATATGATCAAGAAGAGATGGTCGAGCATCCATGCTAAATAAATAAGCTGGAGAATCAGAAGATGATGCTCAATCACGAATATCAAGACAAGATAGAGTCTCCAGAATATCCCATTCGGCTAACATCAAGGAAACTACCGCCGAATGCTTGCGACTAAGCGCATCAGCAACATGATTGCCCTTCCCAGGGGTATACTCAATGTCAAAGTCATATGAGGCGAGAAACTCTAACCATCGATGTTGCCTCATATTAAGATCTTTCTGCGAAAAGAGATACCTGAGAGACTTATGATCGGTGTAAAGAATGAAGTGCTCTCCCAAAAGATAATGACGCCACATCTTCAAAGCAAAGACGATAGCTGCAAGTTCTAAGTCATGGGTAGCGTACCGAATCTCGTTCGGACGTAATTTCCTTGAAGAGTAGGCAACAACCCGATCCTTCTGCATAAGAACCGCACCAAGACCACTAAGGCTGGCATCGGTATAAACGATGAGATCCTGATTCCCCTCAGGAACTACAAGCACGGGAGCATGAGTAAGAAGTTCCTTCAATCGCCGGAAGGAAGTCTCACACTTATCAGACCAAATATAACGAACACCCTTCCTAGTAAGACTAGTAAGAGGAAGAGCGATACGAGAGAAATCCTTAATAAAGCGGCGGTAATAACCGGCTAATCCCAGAAAGCTATGAATCTCATGAACATTCTCAGGCCTCTTCCAATTCTGAATAGCCTCAATCTTAGACGGATCGACTGAGATGCCATTGGAAGATATAACATGACCTAAGAATTTCACTTGCTTCTCCCAGAAGTGACATTTAGAAAGCTTTGCCTTGAGTTGATGCTTGCGGAGAGTACTCAAGACAATTCTAAGATGTCGAGCATGATCTTCTTCGGATCTAGAATAAACTAAGATGTCATCGATGAATACAAGGACGAACTTATCGAGATATTCCCTGAATACTCGATTCATGAGATCAACAAAGAAAGCAGGAGCGTTCATCAATCCGAACGGCATGACGAGCCACTCATATGAACCATATCGAGTGCGGAAAGTTGTAAGTGGAATGCTATCTTCCGCAACACGAAGCTGATGAAAACCTGTGGCTAGGTCCAACTGAGAAAAGACCTTTGCACCACTCAACTAATCGAACATGTCATCAATACGAGGCAATGGGTAGCGATTCTTGATGGTTAACTCGTTGAGCTTGCGATAGTCGACGCAAAGCCTAAGAGTTCCATCAGACTTCTTCACGAATACCACCGCGGCACCCCACGGTGAAGAGCTAGAACGAATGAAATGTTTGGTTTCGAGCTCGAGGAGTTGCTTCTTAAGTTCCTCATTCTCCTTAGTAGACATCCTCGTGGGAGGACGACTAGCGGGTTGCGCCCCAGGGATGAGATCAATACGAAACTCTATGGCCCGCTTGGGTGGCAAACCCGAAACAGGCACAAACACATCAGTGAAGTCACAAACAATCGGAATACGAGACACATCATCATCACTGTCTCGTGAATCAAGAGCATGCAAAGAGGCTAAGGAATCAACATCGGTATTCCGGAGAACCAGGGATAACTGAGAAGAGGAATCTGGATGTTGAAGATAAACGACTCTGTCTGAACAAAGAATCCTGGCATCGTATCAAACTAGCCAGGCCATACCAAAGATCATATCAAAACCAAGCGAAGGAATAACGTGCAGATTCGTACGGAAAGAAAATCCACAAAGCATAACCTCAACATCATCACAATATAAGCTAAGGGTTGCAAACCCCCCAACAGGATTTGCAATCCACAAAGAAGTAAGCAAACATGAAACATCCAAAGAACAAGCATCCACGAGTTCCTTTGATACGAATGAGTGTGACGCACCCGTATCAAAGAGCACTCTAATCGATCGATCATGAAATAGAATGGAACCTTCAAGAATAGAAGGAAATATACCTTTCGGTTGAGATGCATCACTAGAAGCTGCTGCTATATTAAGATTTCCCGGACGAGAACCCTTGTTCTTCTTAGGACAAGAGAAAGCCATATGTCCTTCGGCCTTGCAATAATTGCACTTCTTAGGCTTTGGACACTCACGGGCTGGATGGTTAGGAGAACCACAGTTATAGCATGCGAAAGGCTTAGGCTGAGAAGGAGCTTGGGATTGTGAAGAAGACGATCCACCTTGCTTCTTCTTCTTGGAATGAGGGAATCTAGGCTTGCGGAAAAGAAATCTCTTCTTCTTAGGATTAGACTGAATACCAACTTCTTCGTCACTCTCCTTCTCGTTCTCGACTGCCTCGAGATAGAGAGCGGAATCAACCAACTCTTCAAAGGAAAGCTTGAGTTGGAGCATTAAGGACTTCTTCAAATATTTCTTAAGTCCGGAAACAAACTTAAGATTCTTCTTGTATGGTGTACTAATGAATTCTAACCCATACTTAGAAAAAGCCTCGAAAGAAGAAACATAATCTGATACTGCGGAATTGCCTTGCTTCAACTCGATGAAGCGGCGAGTAAGAGAAGCTTTTTCAGACTCAGGTACGAACTTAAGCTCAAATCTATCTCGGAATTTCTGCCATGTGAGGGTAGTCTCATCCACCTCAGCAATAAGAAGCTCATACCAATCTAAATCACGCTCTTGTAGCATACTAGATGCCACAAGAACTCGATGATGATCTGAAAGCTCCATGCGTAAGAATATACGCTCACAAGTACGAAGCCAGGCTTGGACATCAAGAACCGACTCAGAGCCTTTGAATGGCTTGCCTCCGAGGTGAAAGAAGTCACTGCAAAGTCGTGCAAACACAGACTTGCGAGGAGATGAAGATGGAACAGGAGCGGGAGGTTGAGTGCTCCCAAGAAGCCCTCGAATCTGATCGGTAGTCATATAAATGCCTTCAGGTCGGGAACCACTGGACGATCCCGCTGCTGAAGTGCGACCTCTACCTCTACCAGACATAGCTGAAAGATAAGATAAGAAAAGATTATTCACAGGGTAGATATATATATATATCGCAATAGAAATGCAGTAGGTAAGGAATACTACGGAATAGTATTTAACATTCCTAGACGTATTCCCTCTTATCTACCCCGAAGGAATCGAAAGGATAAGGACATGACTAGGCTTGGCCACTTCTAAGGGATGAGATGTATAAAGGTGTTACACTAGATGTATGGTTCTTAGCGTCTGCTGTTCTGTATTTATTCTATTTTGTTCTGAAAGCTAGCTCTGATACCAAGCTGTAACGCCCCGCCCCGAAACCCACATTAGTAAAGAGAATTATCAAGTAATTCCGTCTACTAATGCGGAGAATAGGGTTGGTTAAGGGCGACCGAATAGTAATGCATTAGCTAATGACTAAGTACGTCGAAATCTTACCAATTTTTTTTCGAATTCCATATAGTTGACATACTCAGTGATTCACTAATACGATACTATACGGCTAACGGATCTATTCAGAACAAAGCACAATAATATCATAACATGTCACAGAAACAGCAGTCACAGATAATATATATACTGATACAAAACCAAACATCTGATGTAATACCGTTCACCACATAATATAATACAACATCATCCCATAAAAGAATATATACATGAAGTGGTAAATAAAAGATCCATCAAAAGTGGAGATATCCAAGTCCATAGTCATGAGCCCACAAAAGATAGCAAAACGGATCCAAGCATAAAGGATAGTCATCCAACCTAACCTGCAACTCGGTCTGACCCGAGTGATAAACACACGGGTCAGGCAACTGAACCTTATCGTTAGAAAGAAAATACGATAAGGTATAAGGGAAACATACATCAAGGGATCAATAATTGATAAGAATGACTAAGGTTGATATCAAGAATTCTCTATCTCTAAGATGTTATAATTCTACACTTACTTGGGTTAATACTAGGTGATTCATGCATATAAAGAAAACATCCAAATATGATTCATGAATAAATAAACTTCTCAAAGTGGTAAATGAAACCCAAGTATAAAACCATAAATTTGAAATCACCAAAATCCTCAAGAACTCATATTTCGCCTTATTCATCTCTATAAGGCTAAGTAAACACATCAAAATATGGTGAAATCAAAATTCTCTTAACTCATAAAATAAATCTCAGATTGGCCAATAATTACATGCTAAAGTTCTCAGACTAGTGCTAGTAATATAGTTAGGTACCCAACAGAGGTCTCAGAGGCGACCGAAGTCACCTTTTTCCGGATTTCTCAGATTCTCAGATGACCCGAAGGTCATAGAACTAGTAATTCTAGAATGTGTCGCTAACTTTCGGAAAGGAATCTGTAAAGTGTTAACATGTGTCACATACCACACGTTCGCACTAAACAGTTTACTAACCGTTAGTCAAATCCACATTAAAACAGAAACTCAGATGTTCCCAAAAGTCATATACCTTGCCTCATATCATCGGCATATGGTATAAAATACTAAGCTCAAACTATTCGCAAATCAAGTGAAAAAAAAACAAATCATCAGAAAACTCATCAACCAAAGCAAATACAACACACAAGACTATATGCAAGTGCTCAAGACAGCGATCTTGCATCAGCTATTTCGATCCTTTAATCACAGAATTTCAGAAAGTGATACAAATGAAAGTTGTCACATTCTTTCTGCAGTTTTTAAAACTTTAAAAATTATAGGATTTGGATAAGAAACGCAAAAGTTATGCACAAAATACTAGCTCAGGTTGGCACAAAACACTGAGTACACTACAACAACAGGACAACGAGTTTGCAAGAGGTTTTTCAACATTTTAATCAATGAATTTCAGAAAGTTATACAAATAAAAGTTGTCACACTCTTTATGTAGTTTCCAAAACTTTAAAAATTATAGGCTTTGGATAAGAAACGCAAAAGTTATGCACAAAATACTAGCTCGGGTTTGCACAAAACACTGAGTACACAACAACAATAGGACAGCGAGTTTGCAAGAGAATTTTCAACATTTTAATCAATGAATTTCAGAAAGTGATACAAATAAAAGTTGTCACACTCTTTCTGTAGTTTTCAAAACTTTAAAAATTATAGGATTTGGGTAATAAAGGCAAAAGTTATGCACAAAATACTAGCTCAGGTTTGCACAAAACACTGAGTACACAACAACAACAGGACAGCAAGTTTGTAAAAGGATTTTCAACATTTTAATCAATGAATTTCAGAAAGTGATACAAATAAAAGTTGTAGCTATATCTCTAAGCTTTCCGAAACATCTAAAATTATCTAATTTGGCTTAGAAACGAAAAAGTTATGGACGATCTCGTTTCAGTTTCAAAATAGACAGAAATAAGCTACGAATTTTTCCAACCAGAGGCAAAATTCAGCTACTGTAAGTTTTATACTTACTGTACTTAGCAAAGGAGACGATTTTTGGCAAGAAGACTTGAGCTTTCAATGCTCTGGAGCTTCGATTCCACCTATAGAAGCTAGAAGAAAGCCATGCAAACCAAAAAGAGGGGTAAATAAAAGTTACAGTACATGAAAAATGGATTTCTCCTCAAATTGAAGAGATAAATAGATTAGAGATTACATTCTCTTGTTTTTGGACTGAAAATTTATCTAATTCGAGCAATAAAATGGAGATTTGGATGAATTCTAAGTTGAGGAGGCCATTTGCAAAGCTTCAGGAAGTTTTCTGAGGAAGGAGATGAAAGAAGAAAATGAACTATACGTTCATTTTCCTGTTTCTCATCCAAAAGCTTCTCTAGGCAATGGGTTTGGGCCAAAAGCAATAGCAACCCAATAACACTTAATCAAATTTTAGTTTATTAAATTATGTTCATGTCATTTATTTAAATCTTCATAACTTCTTCAATTTAAATCCAATTTTAGCAAACTTGGACTTGTTGGAATCATCTCAACACCTAGATTCCAAATAAAAATGTAAAAACCCAAATTTTACACTTTTATTATTTATTTTACTGATATTACTAAATTTAACCAATTTTTACACTTTTGCAAAATAAATTGCACTATGATACAAATTGATTAAATATAAACGTATATTACATTCCAATGAATGTAAATACATGTTCTAACACTAATAAAATATTTTGCATCATTATTAATCATATTCCCCATGAATAATTATTATATTAACCAATTCTCATATATTTAAATTAATAAAATGGCAATATTGGCAAAAAAAATCATAATATTGCACACATTATTAATTTTTAATTGAATGTACCCAAAACAATACATTCAACATTCATGAAATAAAGTAAAACTTTATTTCTCTCATGTTTATCATTTTATTTAGCCCAAGCTAACACAAATCCATTGTTTATTAAAATAAACAAAATTTTCTACTTATTAGTCCAATTAATTCCAATATTAAATTATAATTTAATATTCAAGGTAATCTCAAAAACCAAGGTTATTACATGCATCAATCTTATTTACTGTGTGATTGTTGCTTTGTGATCGAGGGCCCTCAGATAAAGGTCGCAAACGACTGGGGGGTGGCACACTCATGTAGTAGTTACCTAGTAAGAGGTAACCCGGGCTTGTGTTGGCAGAGAGCAGTTGTCTCTCGGGACGTCCCTCCAGAGGCGTTTCCATGTGGCATAGGAAGTTCCTTAGCCTGACCATTTGTTGGAAAATCCAAAGAAACAATACGAGCCCTTTACGATTGCAATTTGTATAACCTGTCACCTCAGGTGGCAGTTATAGCAGGCATGATATAATGGTACCTATGCTGACTAAGATTAATATTATATTTTCGAAAGGATTTTCACACTACGCACTAGTAATAATATCAAAAGAGTTTTCTCGTATTAAGCATATTTGACTATCATAAGAAGAAATCTCCTCCAAGTCTGCGATTGCATTATGTGTGTGGTGGGATGTCTTATGGTAGTTTCATTTTCCAAAAGCATTGCGAATTTCTTTTATTTTCTTTGTGAAAATAATTGTTTTTAAGATCTCACACCAGTCCCACGACTGACCTGGAGTTTATTTTTCCCTTTCTAAACTCTGGGTGCCCATAATTTCCATACGGGAAGCCTAGAGTCAAGTTATCAGGTCATTCTGGAATTCAGAAGTTACTGTGGAGATCTGGAAGCGAGTTGGATGGCGAGATGTATCACTTATATTATGTATTATTCCACTATGTATTGTGTTATGTGGACAAGTTTATATAACTGTCCAGTGTTGTTGTTGTAAACTCTGATGATATGATGTATTGTATAAACTGATATAGTTTTTGTTTAAAGATTATTCATTCATGTATTATATATTGTTCTGCTGCGAATGTGAGATTCTGTTGTTGTTTCTATTTCTTTTCTTCTGTCTTCTTCTACCTCTTCTTTTTAACCCTAAAGATTCACACTTTCGTTCCACTTTGAGCTGAATTGTTGTAGAATTTTGTTAGCTCAAAGGAGTACGGATTTGCAAGCTTTTACATTTGGTATCAGAGCTTTTAGTTAAGCGACAACCTTGGCTCTATTGGGTGTTACTCATTAGAGATAGAGTCAGTAGTACTCTAGAATGAGTGTGAGTATAATAATAGATATGAGCACGTATTTGTTAGTGAATATAAAAATTGTTTTGTATTGTGTTGACTTATCGATTGATTGTTTATAGATTCTGGTCGGTTCAGTTTGGCCAACTGTAATCGATAGGGGTTTCTAAACTCTTAAACAAGATGAACTGACACAGTATTGTTTTAAAAAGGGTAAATGAAATAATTTTACCCAAAACTATTTTTGTATAGAAAAGAAATCATTTTCCATAAATTATTATAGTATATGGTTGCTTGTTTGTTAGGAAGTGATAATATTAAATTATTATCATTATTATATGGAAATTGAATAAGAAATAATGGTATAACCAAAGATTTGGAGATAAATTCATTTAACAAATGAAATTTATAAATATGAATTGAAAGGATAAGGAAATGAATTCATATACGAATGAGATTTGTAGATGTAAATTGTAAATGCGATTTATAATTTGGAATAGAATTCCAGATAAGTATTTGAAAATAAAATTCATTAATGGAATGAAGTTTACAAATGAGTTTTATAAGTTAAAATAAAGTGCCAGAGAAATTTTTGCAATACGAATTAAAGGATTTGGATTGAAATTTCAAAAGATTAAATTTTCTAATTTGAAAATGGTTTCCAGAAGTCTGGAAAATAATTATTTGAGAAGTATTTTTGGGTTGGATATGAAATCTGGTGGGGTTTGAAATTTAAATAATATTTGGGAAAATATTTTGAAAGGATATTATTAGCGCCAAAATTGGTCACTAACCCCAAAATCCAG
The DNA here is from genome assembly GCA_030737815.1 of Allium fistulosum. Classification (NCBI taxonomy): domain Eukaryota; kingdom Viridiplantae; phylum Streptophyta; class Magnoliopsida; order Asparagales; family Amaryllidaceae; genus Allium; species Allium fistulosum. The sequence continues at coordinate 1,143,732,077 of CM060902.1, forward strand.
ATGAAAGCACCAAATACCAATCACAGCTCAGAGATAGAATGTATGTAGAGAGTAATAATGTGAAGAACAGTTAAAACTGAAATGAAAGCAGTAAAGAACAACAGATTTTATAGTGGTTCGGCTAACTTCGGCCTACGTCCACTCCAGAAGTTTGCTTTTTATTGCTGTAATAATCGATTACAGTTACAAAATGGCAGAGTTGCCTTAGCCTTAGAAAAGAGAAAGTAAGAGAGCAGAAAGAAGCTCCCCCTTTACTATGCCCCTGCCTCTCTATTTATAGGCACAGATGGGTTGGACTTCCCTGGTGGGCCTGGTAGCCGAGTACCTCAGCCCAAATGGAGTGGTCTCCATATGCCGAACCATAGATGCCGAACGCTGAATGCCGAACACGGTGTGAATGCAGAACGATCTCCTCATGCCGAACGTTGGGAGGTGCGAGGTACCGAGGTATGGAGGTGCGAGGTACCAAGATATGGAGGTGCGAGGTATGGAGGTGCGAGATATGGAGGTGCGGAGTATGGAGGTGCGAGATATGGAGGTGCGAGGTGCAATGTCGAGCGAGGTGAGGTATGCCGAACGACCCATCCAATGCCGAACGCTCCTTGATGTCGAACGATCCATCCAATGTCGAACGCTCCTTGATGCCGAACGATCCATCCAATGCCGAACGCTCCTTGATGCCGAACGATCCATCCAATGCCGAACGTCTCCAGATGCCGAACGTTGGTTAATGCCGAGCGCTCCATCCAATGTCGAACGTCTCCAGATGCCGAACGTTGGTGAATGCCGAGCGCTCCATCTAATGTCGAACGACGAACTCTCTATGCCGAACGCTCGCCCAGTGCCGAACAAGATTTATGCCGAACACTCCTTCTAATGCCAAGCACTCGTTCAGTGCCGAACGATCCCTCTATGTCGAACGACGATCTCTCTATGCCAAACAGCCTTCAACGCCGGACCATCCCAATGCCGAACGTCACTTGCCAAACTGCCTATCATCATTTTAAACCGAACCCATCATACTTTAGTCTCGATAGTTGTGAAGTTGTTTAAGTTAAATCCGTCTGTCCGCGGCCTTGCCAAAAGGCGGGTTAACAGATATAATTGATTCCAAGGAATAATTTTGAAATGTTGTTTAAAAGACTCTGGAATTTCTTTAAAATGTTATGGAATGTAAATAAGTTGATAACTTATAACAATATTTGGAAATTTGACTGGAATGAGATTCAAATTGACAAGGAATGAATTTGTGAATGAACAAATGAGGTTATATTTGTAAATAAATGAATTGGAAGTTGAATTAATTAAATTAAAGTTAAATTATGAGCTGAATAAAAATGGTTTGAATTTGTATATAAATTCAAGTAAGTAGAAATAAATTGAAAATTTGTCTTGCTATTGATAAAATAAATTTAGGATGCATTGAATATGGAAATTTGGAAATTAAAAAGAATAAGTGAATATACTAATTGAATTAAATTAGTAGATGGAATGGATTTGATAAATGGAAAAAATAATCAAATCAAAAATTTAAATTAGAAATTGTTTACAAGGAAAATGAACTTGAGTTTTGAGTTGACTTAAGAAATATTTGGAAAAAAGTGTTGTCGAGTTTTGTGAAATGGTTTTGAATGAAATTTGTTTGGATTAATGAAATAAACCGAATGTGAATATGAAATGCAAATTGAATTGAATGGAATCAATTGGAAATGAAATGGAATTAAAATAAATTGAGTTGGTATCAATTTAAATTAGTTATAAACTAGAATGGATATTCTATTAAGTGAATATCGTCGAAATTTGCATAGAAACGATTGTCGTTTGACGCAAATGAGATTGTATCAAAATCTATGAGTTAATAAAAGCAAATGAAATTGATTTTGGAATCAATTGAAAGGGATATGAGTTAGATTCATTTAAAAATGAATTGAATATAAGGAATTGCATTGTAAACCATTGAATTGAATGTAAATTAGATGAAAGCGATTAAATTTGTATTGGAACTTTATAAATTGCTAATGGAAATTGTTTTGGATGTATTGCTTATGAAAACTATGTGTTCACTATAGAAAATGAGTAAAATGTTAATAGATTTACTATATATGTCACTTACGTGTTTAAATTGAGTAAGTACAGGTTTTTGGAAGCCGTTTGGCTGCATTTGGTCGCGCAAATAGCTTAATAAATAGCCGCTTTGCATAAAAATGCTAAATAAAGGTACGCAATATAAAAATAGGAAATATGAACTGTTTTTGTTTTTCCGACCGTGTGGGTCGATGTATATATATTTATATCTTTTGTCAAATTGCAAAAGCTCCTCCGTAGAGAGGAGACTCCGCCAAAATTTTCTGAAAATTTTGGGAGTTAGAAAAAATTTGGAATTTCTGAAAATTTCAGTAACGACAAATGATTTTAAATATGTAAGCAAATAGAATTGAAAACTGAAGTATTGGAATTCATTTTGAATCGAATTCAAGTAAAAAATTGAAATGAAAATCTGAATGAAAATTTGGAAATAAAAGTATTGAGATTTGAAATAAACTAGTGAATTGAAGCAAATTGATTTTATATGGAAGTGGAATTCAATTTGAATATAAACTTTATTAGTGAAGTAGTAATAATGAATATAAGAAATAATTGTATTGAACTTAAGAAATAATGAATGAAATTCTTAAGTAAATGGGTATTGGGAATCCAATAAGTAAATTTGGACATTGTTGTTAAGTAAGCAGGGATTATAAAGGCTATAGGAAAATGGAATTTGGATTTTTGATCTTAGAAGATAAGTTGGAATTTGCTCGGCAAAGGTATATATTTAAAATTTCAGTATGAAATTTGATGAGTTTCTGATTTTGCCACTTGGCATTTTGTTTTCTATTGGAATTTGGGGTCCGTAGGGACATTTTGTAGTCGTACCGAGTTAGCCGCGCAAAGGAGACGCTGGCTAAAGTTTTCAAAAATTTAGAGAGTTAGAAAATTTTTGAGAAATTTTGGATAATTTAAAATTTGAATTTGAATTTAAATTTGAATTGTGAAGTAAAATAAAGTTGTTTGAAAACTATGAAAGTGTTTGGAAAGTTAGTTGAAGTGATAATAGATCTTTAATAAAAGATTATTTTGGCGAGTTGATAAAACTGTTTGGTTTTGGGAAAATGACAAATGGGTTGAGGATCATTCTTCTTAACTTGTAATTTCGAGACGAAATTCTTTTAAGGGGGGAAGAATGTGACGACCGTGAATTTTTGACATTTTAAATTTGAATATTTAATTGAGTTTAAGTGTCTGGAAGTTAGTTTAATTTGAAATTCAAATATTAGAATGAATTTGGCAATTAAATTATTGAATTTAATATATTAAAATTGGGTAAAAATATTGTATCTTCAATTTTGAGTTTGTTAAAAATAATTTGAAGGCTTGGAAAATTCATATTTATGATACTGAAGGTAATGTAACTTTCAGAATTGAATTTGACAGTAATTTGTTCAGTTTTGAATTTTATTGTTTAAATTGAATTTAAAAATAGCCTTCCGAGGCACAGTCTCGGAATTTGACGAAACCAGTTCCATTGGATCCGTAATATTGTATTATTATCGGATTTCAAATTTCGTAGCTTTCGGAGTGACCGTGTGATCGAACGAGATAAGAACGCCTAGACAATAATTTATCGATTTAATTTAAATATCTTATATTATCTCACCAGTCAAATTTCTTTCCCATTAGCCGACCTCCTCTGAAGATAAGCCACCCTAGATATCGACCCTGTCCTCTTTTCTAGTGTAAATCACGCAACCTTTCATTTATGAAAACTCAGAACGAAATCAAAGAAAATTAAATCAATGGCCGCGTTCCTCTGTTATTTTCGAAATCGAAACAAAACAAATGGGGAACCGCTCTCATTCATTTTAAAATCAAGGAATCAAAATTCAAATCAAATAAAATTAATGGCCACCTGTCTTCTTATTCAAATCAACTCGAATCGAGTTCTTGGTGGCGCTTGGCGTCGAGTGATAAGGACTGGACGCGATCTCGCGTGGGCATGGCGACGTCGAGGCAGATGGAGTGCAGCGCGATGCTTCTGGTGAACGAGCGCGTGGGCGCACAAGGCGACGCCGTTAGGAGTCGCAGTTGAAGTGATGGTGGTCGGCGTTCGCGTGTGTGCTCGGCTACGCTGACGGTGGCGATTTGTCGCGATTTCGATTTTGGGAAGGGGGGCCGATCTTGAGTTGGTCGAACTGATATATATGCCAGTCTTTTTATTTTTTTATTTTTATTATTTAGTTTAACTGTAAGATAAGGTATTCAATTCAGATTTCTATTAAATTTTACAGTAATATATATATATATATATATATATATAAAGAAGATTGTTTTTATTAAACAGAAGCTTCAAATGTTTGATACTGAAAGAAAGAAAGAAAGAAAAATGTAAACAGTAAGATATATTATTTTACAGTAAGGAAGATGTATAAAAATATACATACATACCTATTTTTGTTAAAAGTATTCACTGTTAGATATAAATTAATCCTATTTCTTTTAAATATATGTATATAGATAAAACAGGAAAAAAATTTATATATAGAAAAGACTTTGAAAAATATATAGGGATTTTTAAAATGTTTGAAGAATTTATAAAAGTTAGATTTTTGGAAATCTTTAATCTAGTTTTTAGGAGTATATATAATTTCAAATGGAAATTTTCTAGTTTAAAATTAAATCACTAGTTAATTAAATCTAAATTTATTTTTGAGTTACTAAGAATAATTTATTAAAAGAAGAAAATTAGTTTAAAATAAAATCATTGGATAATTAAAATTACCAAACGAAAAATGGTTTGTTCGATTTATTTTGAATATTAATAAATTGTATAATTGTTTATACAAGGTCTATAAATCGAGAAAACAAACAGGAATGGAAGTGAATTGCAAAACGAAAGCAAAGGTGAGATCTTCTCACTCAAATTAAATTGGCATTGCAGTTATTGATTGACTGTTTGGATGTGGTAGTATATATAGTAGTATATTATATTTGGAGTGTTCATTTCCCGCATTATATAGCGGATGAGACCCTATGCGCAACATAATAGCGGATGATATTTTATAAATCCCATATACCGTGATATTCCACCTCGAAGTGGAATGGGTATTTAATTGTTGTGCTAACTTCTATGGATGCAAGGAAACAGGTTGGAGGGATCCAACTGGATTCCTCAAATTGTATGAATTTGTTTCATATGTTGTGTGATGATTTATTTATAATCTGTGAATGATTATATAAATGATTGAATTTGTCGAAGGCTATAATTTAACCGAATGTATTTTTGGTATTGTTGGATACCAGAAATAAATAGAATTGGATTTTTTGAAATTAAAGTAAGAAATTTTAAGTAAATTCCTTTTGAAAGAATTGGGTGAAGTTAAAAGAAGGAATTTAAAAGCATAAAGTTGATTTTTGTAATCTTATCGAATTATTTCCAAAAATATGGGAAATGATTTTAATAAATGGGTTTTGAATAATATAGTTTAAAAGTGGAAGAATTTATTAAAAATTCAGATTTTAAATAATTTGGAAAGAATAAAGGGATTTATTTAAAAGGTGATAAATTTGTTTGAAATCAATTTGATAATTGATTTGGTGTTGGAAAATAGATCTTTGGGAAATTAATAAGATAATTGATTTGGTGTTTGAATGAAAATTTATTTTGTGCTGAAATAAACTTAGAAATCAATTTATAAATGCTTTGTTATTTGAAATAAACTTGGAAATCAATTTGTAATTGATTTAACGTTTGAAATAAATTTGGAAATCGATTTGGAATAAATTTGGAAATCGATTTGGAATCGATTTGGGGATTGAAATGAATTTGAAATCAATTTTGAATTTGATTTGGTGTTGAAATGTAAATTTAGAAATCAATTTGGAATTTGTTATGGGGGTTGAAAGTGAATAATTGGAAATCGATTTGAAAATCATATATCGGTGAAAATTTGGAAATTTGGATTCACGATGGAACTAAATAGTTTCAAAAATATTATTCCGCTAGTGGAAAATGATTTGAAATTGATTTTCAAAATGTTGAAGTGTGGAAAAATATATATCTTGTGAAGATATTTTGAAATTTAATAATTTGTGTGTGTGGTGGCTATAGCAGGCATGATATAATGGTACCTATGCTGGCTAAGATTAATATTATATTTTCGAAAGGATTTTCACACTACGCACTAGTAATAATATCAAAAGTGTTTTCTCGTATTAAGCATATTTGACTATCATAAGAAGAAATCTCCTCCAAGTCTGCGATTGCATTGTGTGTGTGGTGGGATGTCTTATGGTAGTTTCATTTTCCAAAAGCATTGCAAATTTCTTTTATTTTCTTTGTGAAAATAACTGTTTTTAAAATCTCACACCAGTCCCATGACTGACCTGGAGTTTATTTTTCCCTTTCTAAACTCTGGGTGCCCATAATTTTCCACACGAGCAGCCTAGAGTCAGGTTATTAGGTTATTCTGGAATTCAGAAGTTACTGTGGAGATCTGGAAGCGAGCTGGATGGCGAGACGTATCACTTATATTATGTATTATTCCACTGTGTATTGTGTTATGTGGACAAGTTTATATAACTGTCCAGTGTTGTTGTTGTAAACTCTGATGATATGATGTATTGTATAAACTGATATAGTTTTTGTTTAAAGATTATTCATTCATGTATTATATATTGTTCCGCTGCGAATGTGAGATTCTGTTGCTGTTTCTGTTTCTTTTCTTCTGTCTTCTTCTACCTCTTCTTTTTAACCCTAAAGATTCACACTTTCGTTCCACTTTGAGCTGAATTGTTGTGGAATTTTGTTAGCTCAAAGGAGTACGGATTTGCAAGCTTTTACAATGCAGACTGTTACTATGGAGGGTAGTTTGAGGCACGAGTTGGCCTACTTGTGGTGCTCGGCATAGGCATGCCATGAAGCCGATCATCCAATATCCCCCCGAGGTGTGGGGTTTTTCCCGGGTTTCGATAGACTTAGGTGTTGGGCTATTATAGTCTAACTAGGCCTCTTGTATTTCAGATGACTACTTCTAGATCGACCTTGGTCGGCACCTCTGGTCTTAAAGCTTCTGAGATAGTGGAAGGAGATGTGAACTTGGTTGTGTGCCTAGCCAGGCACATATGCAATATTAGGATGGTAAGTGTAACGACCACGACTTTCTCTCCATAGAAAGTCGTATCGCTAATAAGAAAGAAAGGGATAGAAAATAGAAAAGAAGAGAAGAAAGAAAGAAACAACAACAACGATCTCACAGCGGAACGAATAAATTATATTAATAACATAAACTATTACATAGTATACAACACTTACAGAGTTACACAGCATATACATCACTTACTAGACAGTTATAAACATCTGTCTAGACATTACAACTCAAATACAAGACAAGACACTATCACAGATATCAACACAGCGGAATACTATATCTACGAACGCCGAAGCCTCCTACTCCATTGCTCCTCCAGAATATTCGTCAAAGCTAAACCTGAATCCCTTGGCTACTCGTAAAAATTTGAGTACCCAAGAGTTTATAAAACAGAAATAAACACTTGGGTCAGACATGGGTCTGGTGTGAGTAACAGGTTAAACTTGCTTAACTTCAAAACCTTTAGAAAGAAAAGGTATCACGTAAGACTCCCCACAAATAAACATGGGTAAGTTTTTACCTTACGCTAACCAAAACATTTGATAGGAAATCTGATTTTATTATAATAGGGTCTAGGGTTTTCAAGTAAAATATAGAAATAGCTGAAATGCTTACATCTCACATTCCAACATAGTTGGGCACAACTAATACGTACGGCACTTATTGGAGTTTGGATTCCATACAATGGCAGGGCTACTGGGGTACCGCCCGTCACAGTACGTGGCCTAGATCACCGTACCGAGGATCACTCCCAATCCCCTGCACCACAAGGTCGGAACATCCCTTACTGGATAATTCCCGCACAAGATACCTCACGGTTGGGATCAGCAACCGCACCACTAAGTCGAAATAGAAAGGGACATCTAGACAGAGGTAACCTTGTCCTACTTGGGTGCTACCCACTAACCTTGCTGCACCTCCCCTGTTTTAGCCATTCCCGGTTTGTGAGGCTTGAGGTCACGATTACCTTAGAAAAGAACACATCACTTAGAATGCTCATCGTCCACCTGACGATGTTCTGAAAGCATTCAATCCATACAAGTTCGTTCCGGGTTCGAACGAAACCGAAGGTATTATCTCGTTACACTCGTTTTGGAATCACCCTCAGAGTTAACGACAATAACCCTTGCACTCTGAATCTTCATCTTCACTTGATTCACGACCTATCGTTAATTTGGATCGATGTGGTATTCGGGTCTCCAGACCTGGAAATCCGGTATACGGAAACCCGATCCCGGTCTCATCGAAATCCAAAGACGTATCTTTTAAGGCCAAGTTGTTTTAAAGGTTAAAACAATTCAATTCATTATCTTTATACACATAGAAAGATGATTCACAATAGATAATCAACATTATCAGATAATCCATATTATCATCACAATTCAACTAACATCCATATCATACAGCATATATCTCATCAGAGATATCAATCAATGCAAAGCATTCAGTATTATCATCCATCCATAAGTAATGATTTATATCATCTCTAATTAATTTAAAGTGAATTAAATTAATTACTTCATTTTATAAATCCTTCTTACTTAACCATTAATTAATTACAAATTAATTAATTATCCTCTAATTACCTTTTTCAATTAATCATCTTTGATTAATTATCTTTTAATTACATCCAAGTAATATATCCTCAATTAATTTCTCAAATTAATTATCCTTAACCACTTATAGTAATTAACCTTTAATTACTTCATTAATTAATTAACTAAAATTAATTAACTTAATGAACTATAATTAATTACATTAATCCTTTATTAATTACATTGATTAATTACTTCATTTATTAATTATTACTTAATTAACCAATCTTAATTATATCATTAATTATATTAATTAATGATTCTTAATTATACATTAATTATTAATTACTTAATTAAATTAATTACATTAAGTAATTAACCTTTAATTAAACAACATTTATTAATCACCCTTGATTAATCTTCAATCAGTAATTAATTACCCTTAATTACTTTCATTAACTAAATTAATTACTCCTTAATTAATTTCTTAATTAATCCCTTGATTAATTCACAAGTAATTAAACTCAAATTACTTCCATTAATAAAATCATTATTCACTTAATTACTTCAAGTAATTATTTATTATTAACTTCCCTAAATAATCTTACCTTAATAATTACATTAAGTAATTATTTATCAAATCAACTCTTGATTATTCTAAATTAATTAAACTTAATTAATTAACTTAACAAATCAAATTAACTTCAATTAATTACAATAAGTAATTAATTCTTAATTACTTCCATTAAGTAATTCATTTAAAACAAATTCTATAATTGATTATCTTTAAATTAATTAATCTAATTAATTATTAAAATTAATCCTATTAATTCATTATTTAATAATCCATAGTTAATGACCTTCATTAACTATTAACAATTATTTAATTACTTTTCTTAAGTATCTTAGATTAATTATTATTAATTTCAAATTAATAAATCTTAATAACCAATTAATTAAACATTAATTATTTAATTGATTAAGTGTTAACCATAACTTAATTAATATTTAATTACACTATTAATTAATTCTTAATCATTAATTAATACTCTAATTTATAATCCTTAATTACAAATTAATTATTCCTAATTAATTAATCTTAATCATAAATAAATTAGTTTAAACCTTTAATTACCTATTTAATTAATCCAAATGATTAATTAATCAAATTAAATTAATTATCTATTAAATTTCCTTATAAATTTAATGAACACAAATCTTTAACAACGTTTTAAACAACATTTCTAAAACTCTTTTATTTTACAAGTTAAAGAAATACTCATTCAATAAAGAAATTTAAAAGGGTTCTAAACAAATTCATATTTAAATTTATAAAACTTATTTATTTCCAATCTAAAATTCAAAACCAAACTTGAATTCATATATTAAAAACTATGATTTCAAATCCTGTCTTAATATTTCAATTACATGGCGGGGATTTATTTGTAAACAAAAATATTTACTTAGAGTATATTTAAAACTATAAAATTATTAATTTAAATAACTTTGAAAAGTCATATTAAATTAAATCTAAATTCCCAATTTTTCCAAAGCTTTCTATTTATAATATATATAAATAAATATATATATTCAAATAGAAAATATCTTATTAACTTTTAAAACGTAAAATCATCAATTAATACTAATTTAATCAGATTATTAAATTAAATTCAAATTTTATTATCAAAGATCATCAATATCAATTTAATTATTTAACAGATTATTAAATTGATATTGTTAAAATTTCCGGGATATTACAGTAAGATACCCTACAACCGCCGATTGGCCTGGTCATCCACCCCCGAGCTTCTTCACTTGGTCGTTGGGCTATTTCAAGGTTGGTGCCACTTTGCCTTTTCATTCCTTCATTATTTCTATTCTTAATGCCTTCAAGCTTGCTACCTGTCAACTCACCCCCGATAGCTACAGTTCTCATATGGGGTTTATGTCTCTTGTGTGGACCTTCACCTTCCTTAGTACACAGCGTATTTGGTTAGTATTCTTTTTTGGCTGCAAAGGGAAGCCGGCTATCCGACGACACCCATTACCATTTCCAGGCGAACACCAAGCACGTTATCTTCATTGGTATCCTAAGCAAAGCTTCCCTAAGCTGGACGAGGAAGTATTTCTTCATTCCTCGTCGGGTTAACCCCGATCTAAGGAACACTGAGTTCCAAACTCCTAGTAATTTTTCCTTACTTTTCCTATTCTTTCATCTTTCATTCCTTCATTCCTTCCTTTGCTTACCCTTCCTATGAAATGGACTTCTCTTGACTCCACCGACATCAATATTGGGATGCTTAGTGAGTACGTAGACCAACTGAAGATAGCTTTTGATACCATCAAAAATTTAAAGATGACGGTGACTTATGGAAACCATCATTGGGTCGGGCTCTCGAGGAAGCATTAAACCTTGGTGGAGAAGAAGGCCTCCTCGACGACAAGGCTAACCAAGAAAAGCAAGACTATATGAAGATTAAGTTTTTTGATCCAAAAGCCGAGTTGATCATAGATGAGAACCTAGGGTATGATAATGTGGATGTAACGACCTGACTTTTCGACCCTCGAATGTCGACACTAATACATCCATTCGTGTGTTGGACACCCAAGTGCCAGAAAGGCAGAAAGTTAGGGTAAAATAAAAAGAAAAAGAATAGAACAAGAAAGAGAGAACACAACATTATAATCTCACAATGGTACGATAACATATAATATCAAAAGAATCTCACAATGGTACGATAACATATAATATCAAAGGAACAGTACAAAGGGTTACTCCTAATACGGAATTTTCAGAGTACCAAAACCTAAGTACTATATCGGCCTAGATAGTTATAACTGTTTGTCCTCATAATGCTGATACATACAATACAGAAATGCAGCAGAAATAAGAATACTATGGTAGGTAATCATCCATCTCTTCTTCATAAGCTCTAAAGGATCCATAGCTAAACCTGGAAACATACATAGGGCTGACCTGAGCATATAAGAAAATAACACCCGGATCAGTCTGGTAAACTAGTATGAGAAACTCAAGAAATAAGACTAACATATATTAACACATTTTGAGACCGCACGAATTACTATAACGGTTTTCCCCTCAAGAAACCAACCATTCATTAGGTTTAATATAGTGATATGATAGATAATATCTAGGGTGTAGAATATAAATCCTATCAAATAGTTGTGATGCTTACATTGATCACACCACAACATATATAGGGTATATCCAAAACCGCAAAGGTACGTTCGTATATTGGATTATCTACGGAGATCCCTTTGGTCAAGCCAAAATCCAATCTCCATGCAAAAGGATCATAAGTTACCTACTAAGCGTCACAAGGACCAGAATTTACCTATCGAGCGCCGTATATCTCTTATAAGAAAAACACAAAGGCCCACATGCGAACATAAATATGAACCACATGGTACCAAGTATCATCAATCCCCGGTACCAACATACCGATAAGTATACTCTAAATATAAAGTTGATAATGTTCTATCATGGGTCCCCTAGATTGTGCAGCCTACACTATCTTTAGCCATTTCTGATGTCGAGGTTACGTTCGGCATCATTCACACAAGTCTTCATCACTCGAACAGAATACGAATCCCCAAATGGATTCCTGTATCTCGGACAAATCATGAATCACTACATGGATTCGAGCACCTTGATCAGGTATTGAATCTCCATGTAGATTATCGCATAAGTCTTTCGTGATTTCGATGAATGCTGACGCCGTCCTCTCTCTTGGAATACTCCTCAAGATAGACAGTCCCATAGGATAGCATCATATGAAATGTTAATGCTGACCTCTCCCTTGGACTTAACCTTAGGATTGACAGTTCAACTCTATAACATTTCATTTCACAGCCACTTCCAAATCATAGAACTCATATACTAGCTTTGAGGGGGTATTCGATAAGTAAAATACTTACTGATCCTAGTCTCTCTAAAACCAATTCGATAAATTTCTGGCAAACCCAATTTCGATTCTTTCAAAAGTAAGCGAAAGCTAAAGACATTTCGTACCAATGCTCCTCCCCGGGGGTTCTCATTGGCATGCAATCGTAAAGCTTTTTGATACTTCCTAAGTTAATATTAGGTCAAGTTCAATAATCGACTAATCGATTATCTAATCAAAATAATTTCTTATACAAATCAATATTTGTACGCTTAATTCGTTTCCGACATTCCAACTTAACTATTCATCATCCAAGAGTGAAGCCCGGTAAGTTTGAGCACTAATTGCATCAATGCCTTGCCTAGACACTTCATTCTTGAATCTCACAAATAGATAAATCTACATCGTCGGCTTTTAGTGTTAAGTATAGTATTAATGATTTCCATAAACAAGTAAGAAATCAACACGATTAACACGTTTTCGACATTTTTCGACTTACGATTCCTCAATCAAGAGGGAAGTCGATAAGTTAGAGCTTTATTGCTCCATTCTTACTCGAACATCAATCTTAACTCTCATAAACAGATAAGCCTTACTTCGTCGACTTTTAGTGTTAAGCATAGTTAATAATTTTTCAAACAAATAATTAAACAACTAACCATTTGGTCATTTAGCAATTCTAACCCCTTTTTAAACCTTTTGTTTATACTTTTAAAACCTTTCTTTAAATGATATATATATATATATATATATATAGTAATTTATTAATAAAACTTGATATTTAGATAAACAAGTCAAACGATATTTTATTCCATAAGATATAAAATAGTCAACATATTTTCTAAAAACTATAAATACTTAAAAATGTTTTTAAAATATTTTATAATACTTATAATAGGTTTTAAACCATTTTCTCAAAATATTACTTGAAAATAACAAATTTATAATTTACTTAAAAACTTGGAAAAACAAGTTTTTATTATAAAATTCACTTCTTTAAATATTCACAACTAATTCTTAAAAATTCATAAATATCACAAACCACTTTTGAATTACTCTAATATGAGTAGGTGAACACTTGTAAAAAGAATGTAACAAAATAGTTAAATTTAAATATCTTTTCAAACCTTTAATGTCCGAAAATCAAGGTTAAACGGGGCAGTGTTTGCACACGTGAAGTTTTGGCCACTTTTCGAGATGTTACTTAACTTTTTACTATCCAAGCTTTCAATAGCAACAAAATACATATAAATATTATAAATATGGTGAGAATCCCCTAAGGGTCTCTCTACGAAGTTCCATAAAAATGGCCGAAAACAAGACGATTCCAAACTGTATTTATAGCGACTATCGCTGTAAGTGCACTTTCAAATCCGAGTTCAATCTAAACCAAAGTCCATCTATAACCTATGTACTTTGTTCCAAGGTCTTTTCATAAGTCATACAAGTCTGCTTCAAGTCCATAGACATGGAACACATATACTTCTTGTTTTCTAAACAGGACCAAACCAATGTTTTCAACAATGTCAATAACATATCAACAACTTAAACACACTCAAAATACAACATATATATGTTATATTTTCCATTCAAAGAGGCATGTTAACTAACTTTTAACTCAACAACAACCAAGATCCAAGCATCTAAGTCCAGCCTCCACCTTGCAACACCTTCTCCCTTCCTTTCTCCTCTTGCTTTTGCCCTCCTCCCCTTACAAATTGCTCACGACCATTTATGATGGAGTGAGTGTGGCTCCACTTCTTTAACATCTAACTAGTAGGATGTTTTGTAATGTGGTAGTAAGACTTCAGTAACGACCCGGAAATTTCGAACCCGAAATTTCCAAATAGTTAGAAGAAAAAGGAAAGAGATAGAAGAAAGAAACAGAAGAAGAAGAAGATCAGAAACATCAACATCTCAAATTCGCAGCGGATAAAATATAATAATAAATGATAACAGTTATAAAACAATATTATATCTGTCGATTACATTTTAATACATCAGAGTTACATATTTATACAGACACTGGATATACACAATTATCAAGTCTCAGATATACAATAATATAACACAGTAGAAACACTCCATACGTTCCTGCCATCCAGCTCGTCTCCTGAACTCCCAAACGTCCTTACCTGAAAATCTGTAATACTCGGTCTGACCCGAGCATTACATCAAAGTAACACCCGGGTCAGGCTGGAAACCAGCGTGAGTAAACCCATATAATTTGAAATACTAAGTTCAAACCATAAAAGAAAAACCCGGGGTAACTCGTACTTTACTACAAGTAAACAACTTATAGTCAACATTTTATTTTCACAAAACACTATTTAAGTATCCAACTTAGTTTAAATGGTCTAATTCACTTAAATCATTCCATTCCAACTTATTGATTTTACATATCAATCTATAAAGAATTTTAGATTACCAATTCGAAGTGGTTTCGGATATTTCTGATACCCGACTCCGGTCTCTTCGAATACAATATCATCCTAAATCCAAGTTGTTTAAGTGGATTCACTTTAATTTAAATACAAGGTGTCACATTCACACAGCAATTTATCATCGATAGATAATCCACATTATCACAGTTCAAACCAAACATATCATATCACAGTATATCACAAATTATCAGACTAGATATTAATCCAACCCTTCAATACAATTTACTCATCCATAAGCAAGATTAATTAGTTCATTTCTAATTAATTTAATTAATACGAAGTAAATTAATTACTTTTGAATCCTATTAACCTTAACTAAACCATTTGAATTAATTAACCTTTAATCACTTATAAATTATCCTTAATTATTGATTAATCAACTTTAATTAATTATCTAACCTTTAATTAATTATCTTTAATTAATTACATAATTAAATAACCCTTAATTAATAAATTATCCCTTAATCACTTTCATTAATTAATTAACCTTTAAATTAATTAATTATCCTCAAATTAATTACTTTCATTAAGTAATCACCTTTTAAGTAATTAAGTATCCTTAATTACTTACATTAATTCTCCTTAATTAATTTATCATTCTTTAATTAATGATAAATCATTTACTTAATAAATCACTTAATTTTCATTTAAATCTTAATAATTAAACCTTCGGAATTAATAATTAACACATTCATTTTAAACACTCGCTTAAGTGAATCATTAAAATTCTTTGAACAACTTAGGGATTTTAAATCAAATAATTATCCTACTATAGAATTATTCAAAACATTTAATTTCAAAAACATTTGCATTATAATCTATATATCTTGAAACTGGTTTAATAATTTATTATTAACAATGAATTAAACATTTTACCAACTTAATTACACCATTTAAATTTAAGTTTAAATAAACTTAAAAATTAAATTAATTAATTTAAGTTAAATAAATTATACCACTTTCTTTAACCAAACCTTTAAAACATTTATTATATAGAGAAAATAGTTTTTAAAAAAAAGCTTGATTAAACTTTATTATGTTTTAAATTTCAAAACTGACGTCCCAGTTTCCTTCCCCGAGTACCCACTCGAGACCAACCCGAAGAAACATCTCATCGTTCCCAAACTAAAACCTGTTAACTAAAATAAAACCAACCCGAGCCAATCACCAAAATCCCCGAGTCCACCCTTCCTTTTCTCGAGCACGATCTCGAGACAACTTCATCTTTCCCAACCACGTATAAACCCAGATATGGTCGTGCACATGTACGAGCGAACGACGCCGTTCCAACCTTCACCGCGACCACCCTCAGGTCGCCTACAACTTCGCCGATGATCCCTATAACTTAGATCGACAAAATTACTAAGAAATCAAATTCGAGCAAATCGATATGAACTGGAACCAAAATCGACCAACTGAAAACGCCTCGTTCCGCCACCAACGTTCATCTGAAACCATACCGTCCTACCCAGAGCAGCGCCACAGACTCAAGCTTCGATCCCACCACACTGGAACTGTTCCGATACACCCACGACGCTTCAGCCACCAATTTTCCGGTATCGATTAAAACTAGGTTTAATACCTAAACCTTCGTCGTACCGCCACTTCGACACTCTAGAACCTACCCGAGTATTTTTCCATGAATCTCCATCATGCTGGCTTCCTTCAGCCCCAAGCTCGACATTTAACCCTTCATTGATCGACGGAAATTGACTAATCTATCGATTCCGTTCAACTCGAAATATCTCAATCCTCCTCAACTTAAAAATCAAGATTTTAACAGCAAAATTTATCATTTTCAAATGTAATTCTGTTACTATAACCAAAACTTGAATTTATGATACTTGATTTTTCTTATATAAAATGTTTATTACTAAAATTTTCCAGTTTAAAATATTTACTCAATAAATATTCTTGAAACTAATTTTAAAATTAGTATTACATAATTATAATCACTTTTCATTTAGAGATTGAAACCTAAAATCATTTAGATGGAATGATTCGAATTTTTAAACAGGTTTAAAACCTGTAAATGTTTAGAACAGAGAACTTATGTATGTTCTCTGACATGCACAGGCATTCTTGCATATATATCTACTTATATCTGCTTGCATGTAAACACATTATGATTTTATTTCAATCATCATCACAAACAACCAGTAACATTTCAAATTTTAAAGTAGTTTACTCACTTGAAATAATAAACAGAGAGCAGCTACTTGTTTCCTAGAACTTTGTATTTGCTTAGTTGATTTGAATCTGATTCTTGAATTTGAGTCTGATCCCTGAATCTTGCTTGTTAATTGATTTACTTGATTGATCTCAGGTTGAAGCAGTTTGAAAAAGTTGTTGCTGTTGGCATTGATTTTTTTTTCTTCTTTTGGGCTCCTAGGTTTGCTTGTTTCAGATTTTGAATTTGTGAAGAGATTTCTTTGAATTCTTGATTTTTGTTCTCTGGTTTATGTTATAGGCTTTTGATTTTCAGGTGAATATTAACAAGTTTTTGAGAAAAACGTTTAAGTTATCTTTGTTTCTGATTTTAGAATAAAGATACAGGAAGATATGAGGATGAAGAATAGGTGTTATGTGAGCTAAACTAAATTTATCAAAAATAAAAGAAAATTTTAAATTAATGATGACACTTGTCATCCTCCTCAATTATCTTGTTAACACATGTGTTTAGATAGTATTATTAACTTACATTTGTAACACTACATGCAAAATAAATTTATAAATATAAATAAAGCTTTTATTAATTAATTTCCTAATAACTAAATACCTATTCTAATTTATATAAATGGAAACCCTTTTTAAAGAAAATAGAAATAAACAAACTATATTTATACAAAACCATATATACATATTATTAAATCCAAAATATATTTAAGATATATATATTTATATATCTACCCTTTGATATATTCAAATTCAAATTAAAAATGCAAACTGAAATTAACTCACACAAATATTTTACTTAAATAAACACAAATTTAATTTGTTTGAATATACAAATTTTCTATTTAAAATCTTCTTTTATCCATGTATATATACAATCATTATTGTTTGTTTTAAAAGAATAATTTGTCAAATATTAATTAATTATATTAGGAGATAAAATATTTATCCAGATATTTATAATTCAATTTTTATTATATTTCCAAATTCATTTACATATCCGGATATTTGTTATTATTAGAATTTTATCTGTTCAATTAATTAAAACAGTTAATTATCCAATTATCAGATGTCCCAAAATCTTGGTTATCACATTCCTCCCCCCTTTAAATCTTTTCGTCCTCGAAAAGGAATGAAGCCAGAATTTATTCAGTTCTTATAATCTGATAAATTTTCTTTGATCATCTTTAAAACACTTTTTAAAATCTATATAATTATCAAAATAGTTTTTGTCAAAATACTTTTATAACTTGATGTTTCAACAAATCCATCTTCGTTCTCACAGAAATTCGGTCATACGTTGATCAGGCGTAAGACTGAAAATCTATAAGTACTTAGCAGACCCGTTTTCAACACCTAGTGAAAATACTTGGAAAATAATTTATTAGAAATATCGAAAACATTTTTGAAAATAGAGGAAATATCTTTGGTGAGAATGCTCTGGAAATCATCACCCCCATCCATGGTCACAGTTACATCACGGGTTACGTTGCCATTGCAGCAAAAGTCCATGTAACTAATGACAGCATGAAACCCACAACAGATCGCAGTTACATCCAGGGTTACGTTGCCATCGCAGCAAAATTCCATGTAACTGTTGGCTCTCAGCGGCACACACGATTTTCACTGTCAAAATGAAACTTCTCCCACATAGGTCGCAGTCTACCGATATAAAATCAAACGCAGACTGTTGGCTCTCAGTGGCACAAACGACTTTCGCTATGTTACCATAGTGTCACAGTCTACCGATATAAAATCAAACGTAGACAGTTGGCTCTCAGCGGCACACATGACTTTCGCTATGGTCTGCAGTAGATCGCAGTGACATCGAGTTAAACTGTCGTCACAGTATAACCCAAATGCCTCTGTGGGCACCAGCCCCTCGACTTTCGCTACACAAATAATCCTCAGGAACTAGTTTATTCCGGACTCCTCACAGGATCAACTTTAGAAACCCCCCCTTGGGGCTCAAGGCAGTACCACCCTGTGGTACTCCTGAGAAGTTCATTTCAAGGAAGCGCCTTTTTTCCCTGAGCTATTCTCAAAACACTTTATACTATATGACGCAGCGGATTAAACAAAAACAAACTTCGATCGGTGAAAGTAGCAGTCGATGGATTGATGAATGCTGAATTGCCCGAATTCGTTGATCCGAAGATACCGAACTCTAGCTATCTCGAACTCGTTGATCGCACACGATACCGGGTTCAAAGATCTTCAATTCTTCAAGCGTTGATCAAGCGCACTTGATTCCGCGAATCGGCTTCTACAATCGTTGAATCGAGCGCACTCGATTAACCGAAAGAGGAGATAGGAGATTACACTCAACTACCAATTTGAATGAAAGCACAAAGCAATCAAAAGAGAATTTTATTCAATATTCAACAACCTTTACAAATGAGAAACCCGGCCTATTTATAGGCGTTTTACAACTCACACAAAAAACACAAAAATTCACCAACTCCTAAGTCGGCAACCGACTTACGACCTACGACATAACTCGGCGACGACTTATCTACAAAAGAGTAGACGACTTAAGAAACTAGTTACAACACACCGACTTACAACAGAAAATACAACAGACAACTCCTTAAGTCGTTGCCGACTTACAACATACCGACTTACAAACAGAAAATACAAACAGACCCGCTTAAGTCGTTGCCGACTTAACAGCTTTCCACGACTCAACTAGTAACGACTTAAGAATAGCGGTCCAGATTAACTCGGCATAAAGATCAACGGCAACAGCTTCAGCAACTTAAAACATGCGGCATCCCAGATTTACGACTTAAGAAATCCACGGTAGAGGTTAACTCGGCAGAGGAATCAACGGCTCAGGCCTCTGCAACTTAAGATGGTACGACTTAACTAAGTCGTAACTCGGTTCCGACTTATCGTTTGACTTGTTAAGTCGTTTACGACCTATTACTTCAACAGTTTGCGTTGCCTTCTTTCTGAGTAACTCGGTAGGTCGTCTTGGCGCTTTAAGTTCTTTGATAACCCGTACCTCTTCACGAGTTATGTCTTCCACTCTCTTAAGTCGGTCACGACTTAAGTCCCCCATCATGTTAAGTCGGTCACGACTTACACTTATGTCTTCTGCTTCCTTGAGTCGGTCACGACTCATGCTAACTTTGTTAAGTCGGTCACGTCTCATTTCCCTCATGTTAAGTCGGTTACGACTTATAGCTTCATTTTCGTTAAGTCGGTTACGACTTAGTACTTGGCCTGCATCATCCTCCCTAGGTTGAGAAAAATTCGTCCACGAATTTGTACTTTCTTCATCCACAACAAACTCTTCTCCATGGTACGGTATGATATGCTTAACGTTGAATACGTCTGACGTGTACACATCATCTGGCAGCTTCAGTTTATAAGCATTTTCATTGATTTTCTTTAAAATTTCAATTGGGCCAATCTTTCGTGCTTTCAATTTATTATACGTTCCCACCGGAAAACGATCTTTCGTCAATACTGCATAAACCAAATCTCCTTCCTTAAACTCAACATTTCGTCGTTTCAAATCTGCAGATCGTTTATATTTTTCATTTGCTTTCTCCAATCGTTCTTGAACGATTTTATGACATTCCATCAGCCCCTCGACAAAGTCAGTAGCTTTCTTAACTGTCTTCTTTGATTGTGGCACTACCGTCAAATCCAACGGTCCCTTCGGTAAGCTCGAATAAACAATCTGGAATGGACTGAACCCAGTGCTTCGATTCACAGCATGATTATGGGCAAACTCTGCCTGGCATAACTTCACATCCCAACTCTTCAGATTATCTTGAACAAGACACCTCAGCAAGTTTCCCAATGATCTGTTTACCACCTCAGTCTGTCCATCAGTTTGTGGATGATAAGCACTACTAAATTTCATCTTCGTTCCGACCATTTTCCACAAACTCAACCAAAAGTGACTCAGAAATCGAGTATCTCTATCTGACACGATAGACTCTGGCAATCCATGTAGTCGATAGATCTCCTTGAAAAACAACTGAGCAACATGAACAACATCCGCCGTCTACTTACAAGCAATAAAATGTGCCATTTTCGAGAATCGGTCAACTACCACATAAATGGAATCATTACCACGCTGTGTCCTTGGTAATCCCAACACGAAGTCCATACTGATATCCACCCATGGTTTTACAGGCACGGGTAACGGCATATATAAACCAGCATTAGTCGCAGTCCCTTTCGAAACTTGACAAATATGACAACGCTCCACAAACCTCCCTACCTCTTTCCTCATCGATGGCCAAAAGTAGGATTGTGAAATCAACTGTAAGGTACGGTCTCTCCCAACATGTCCTTCTTCGTGTAACTCTTTGATAATCTTCATCCTCAGACTACCCTCTGGTATGCATAATCGACTTCCTTTAAAAAGAAACCCGTCAACCAACATAAACTCATCAGTCTTCCCTTCATTGTTCCCTTCAATAAATTTCTTAAAATAAGAATCTTCTGCAATCTGCTCTGGCAATAATTCAAACCCAGTCACTTCAACCTTCATTGTTGTCAACAAATGATTCCTCCTGCTCAAAACATCAGCCACACGATTTGTCACCCATGACTTGTGTTTAACAACAAAAGTAAACTGTTGCAGATATGCAATCCATGATGCATGTCTTGCCGAAATCTTGTCTTGCCCTTGTAAATGCTTCAACGCTTCATGATCAGTATACAGAACAAACTCCTTCTGAAATAGATAGTGTCTCCAGTGTTTAATAGATTGTACAACAGCATAGAATTCCACATCATATGTACTGTATCGCATCTTTGCTCCTGACAACTTCTCACTGAAATATGCAATTGGACGTCCCTTCTGACTCAACACCCCTCCAATCCCAACCTTGGATGCATCAGTGTGCAGTTCAAACACTAGCTGAAAATCAGGTAGCACTAGAATTGGTGCAGACGTCAGCAATTCCTTGATCTTCCCAAATGCACTCCCTGCTTCCTCTGTCCATGCAAACTGTTTACCTTTCATGCAATCTGTAACAGGCGCCATCACACTACTAAAGTGTGGAATAAACCTTCGATAAAATGAAGCCAACCCATGGAAACTACGTACTTCCGTTATCGTCTTGGGTTGCGGCCAATCTCTAATCGCTTCAACTTTACTTTGGTCAACCTGTATCCCTTTCTCTGAAACAACATATCCCAGAAATAACACGCTATGCGTCATGAACACGCATTTCTTCATTGCAGCATAGAATTGTTCTTGTCGCAATACCATCAGCACTTCTCTAAGATGATTCAAATGTTCCTCTGGACTCCCACTGTAAATCAGAATGTCATCAAAATATACCACCACAAATTTCCCAATGAACGGTCGAAAAATCTGATTCATCACCCTCATGAAAGTACTTGGTGCATTTGATAAACCAAACGGCATGACCAACCACTCGTATAGACCCTCCCTGGTTTTAAAAGCAGTCTTCCACTCATCTCCTGGTCTGATACGAATTTGATGATATCCGCTCTTCAAATCAATCTTCGAAAATATAGTAGCTCCGCTTATTTGATCTAACAAGTCATCCAACCTCGGCATTGGAAATCTATATCTCACGGTGATTTTATTCAATGCTCGACTGTCAGTGCACATCCTCCACGTCCCATCCTTCTTGGGTACCAATAAAGCTGGTACAGCACAAGGACTCAGACTCTCCTGCACACGCCCCTGCTCAAGCAATTCCTCTACCTGCCTCCGCAATTCTTCATGTTCCTTCGGACTCATTCGATAATGTGGTCTGTGTGGCAATACAGCACCGGGAACAAGATCTATCTGATGTTGTATATCCCTCAACGGTGGCAACTCCGTTGGTAACTCCTCTGGAAATACATCGTCAAATTCTTTCAGAACTGGTTTAACTTCTTCTGGAATTTCAACCTCTTCACTGCTTTCTCGTCCAATCAACAAGAATACTTCCGGCTCTTCTTCAACTTCTTTAACAAACTCCTTCAAAGTCAATAGAGTTTTCAGCTCTTCGATTTCCTCCACTTTGTTTTCTTCCTGTTGGCGTTTCTTCGGAACCAGAGTAATCTTTGTACCTTCGAACATGAAACTGTAACTGTTGGTCCGTCCATCATGTTGTACTGCTCTATCAAACTGCCACGGTCTCCCCAGCAACAAATGACAAACGTCCATATCTACGACATCACACCAGATTTCATCTTTGTACTTCTTCCCAATTGAAAACTTCACGCAAGCTCTACGTCCAACTTTCACTTCACCACCCTTCCTCAACCAAGCTAACTTGTACGGTTTAGGATGTTTCTCAGTTTTCAACTCCAACTTCTTCACTGCTTCTGTAGAGATAATATTATCGCAACTCCCAGCATCAATAACAAATTTACAAACTCTTCCCAGAATAGTGCATGTAGATTGAAAGATATTGTTCCTCAACCAACTACTTTCCTCCTCTTGCTTCGGTGTTAAACAACTTCTCCTCATCATCAATGCGTATCCGTCATCTCTCGACAGTAAGTCTTCCTCCTCAACTGGTAAAGAATTAGAGCATTCAGCTTCTTCATCCTCATCCTCAACCTCAACAATCATTGCTCTCTTCTTTGGCTTTGGACACTCATTGCTTTTATGACCCAACTCCTGACAGTTGTAACATTTGAAACCGTTGTTAACCTTTGCCTTCTCAACCTCCTTTACCACTGGTCTACTGATAGGTTTGGAAACATTAGAACTTCCTCCAACACTCTTTGCTTGATTGCTAGAATTAGTAAACACACCACTTCCTCGTCTCCCTTGTTTTTCCCAAGCCAATGCTTTCTGATGTGCTTCTGCCACAGATCTTGGATCGAACATATTAACCATATCCTGAATCTGCATTCTCAATCCCCCAATGAATCTAGATGTCAGCTGCTCTTCTGTTTCCATAATATCATTCCTCGCAATCAGTTGGTAAAATTCATCAGCATAGTCATTAACTGTCTTTGTGCCTTGCCTCAAGTTCTGCAAACGTTGATACATCAAAGATTGATAATTGTAAGGCAAGAACGTTGCTTTCATCAATTTCTTCATCTTCTCCCAAGATTCAACTTTTGACTTCCCCATACGTTCACGTGTAAGCTTGGTTTGCTGCCACCATGCCAAAGCTCTACCCCTCAGCCTCGTAGCAACCAACTTCACTCTACGTTGTTCTGGAACTTCCTTGAAATCAAAATTCTCTTCAACATTAGCTACCCAATCTAGAAACTCCTCCGCTAGCATACCACCTTTGAATTCAGGAATTTCTGTCTTCATCCCCGACTCCCATTTGTGATCATACTCAGAATAGTTTCTTCCTTGACCTCTTCCTTGAACACTACCACCATCATACTCCTCTTCAAAATCAGATGCATAACGATGTCGATTCTGACCACCAACATCTCTACTACCATTGCGTCTTCCACCTTCATCCCTTCTATCGACATTCCTCCGTTCACGATCATTCACGTTCCTCCCATGCCCTTGATCATTTTCAATACTTCGGTCTCGATTGGAATGTGGCGAGACTCTACTACCTCCATGATTAGATTCTGGTGAAACCCTTCTCCGATTTTGATTCATCTCCATCATAAGCTTTTCTAACCGGCCAATTCCTTCATTAAGCTTCTCACTAAAATTCTCATTGATTCTTTGCTCCATCTCATCAGCTTCTTCTCTTCGATACAAAGCTTCTACGTTTTGGTGGCGATTAGCTCTTCTTGGCGGCATACTTGAAAACTTTACAAACTTTTCAACACTTCAAATTCAAACACTTTCCGGATTTTGATCCAAAATGAAACGGATCGAAAACTTCCACTTTGTAGCAAATCGCGATGAACACGATGGACAAAGTTTCGGCTTTCAATGCAAATCCGATCAAACAATCTTTGAACAATGATGACTCTTCTTCCTCTTACCCTCAGTCGTGATAAACACAAACCCAAACCTTCCCTTCAAGCTCGGCAAATCTCTTCAAACTTCAAATGAATAGGCTCCAAGTCTCGATCTAACTATGATTGGTTAGAACAAGCTCTGATACCAAAACTGACGCAGCGGATTAAACAAAAACAAACTTCGATCGGTGAAAGTAGCAGTCGATGGATTGATGAATGCTGAATTTCCCAAATTCGTTGATCCGAAGATACCGAACTCTAGCTATCTCGAACTCGTTGATCGCGCACGATACCGGGTTCAAAGATCTTCAATTCTTCAAGCGTTGATCAAGCGCACTTGATTCCGCGAATCGGCTTCTACAATCGTTGAATCGAGCGCACTCGATTAACCGAAAGAGGAGATAGGAGATTACACTCAACTACCAATTTGAATGAAAGCACAAAGCAATCAAAAGAGAATTTTATTCAATATTCAACAACCTTTACAAATGAGAAACCCGGCCTATTTATAGGCGTTTTACAACTCACACAAAAAACACAAAAATTCACCAACTCCTAAGTCGGCAACCGACTTACGACCTACGACATAACTCGGCGACGACTTATCTACAAAAGAGTAGACGACTTAAGAAACTAGTTACAACACACCGACTTACAACAGAAAATACAACAGACAACTCCTTAAGTCGTTGCCGACTTACAACATACCGACTTACAAACAGAAAATACAAACAGACCCGCTTAAGTCGTTGCCGACTTAACAGCTTTCCACGACTCAACTAGTAACGACTTAAGAATAGCGGTCCAGATTAACTCGGCATAAAGATCAACGGCAACAGCTTCAGCAACTTAAAACATGCGGCATCCCAGATTTACGACTTAAGAAATCCACGGTAGAGGTTAACTCGGCAGAGGAATCAACGGCTCAGGCCTCTGCAACTTAAGATGGTACGACTTAACTAAGTCGTAACTCGGTTCCGACTTATCGTTTGACTTGTTAAGTCGTTTACGACCTATTACTTCAACAGTTTGCGTTGCCTTCTTTCTGAGTAACTCGGTAGGTCGTCTTGGCGCTTTAAGTTCTTTGATAACCCGTACCTCTTCACGAGTTATGTCTTCCACTCTCTTAAGTCGGTCACGACTTAAGTCCCCCATCATGTTAAGTCGGTCACGACTTACACTTATGTCTTCTGCTTCCTTGAGTCGGTCACGACTCATGCTAACTTTGTTAAGTCGGTCACGTCTCATTTCCCTCATGTTAAGTCGGTTACGACTTATAGCTTCATTTTCGTTAAGTCGGTTACGACTTAGTACTTGGCCTGCATCACTATATACTTATAGTATCTTCAAATCATACCCTTTATGATTTATCAAAATCTCCTTTACACAAAATCGATTACCAAAATCGATAATTCTCAGACTAGGCTTTCCAAAATCCAAAATTGATTTTCCCAAAAATCAAAAGCCTTTCCAAAATCCATAGGTTCCAAAACCTTTTCCAAAATCATTCTCATAAGATCCTTTATATATATATATATAGATATATATAACTTGAAAATCTTTGGATCATTTCAAACTTGTATAAAACCTCTTTTATACTTCAAATATTTCAAAACCCTTTTCTTTTAGCAATAGATTCAACAAGGGAAGATTTATCTTATATAACATGGATATATAACTTTATTTTATTCCAAATCAAATATTCCAATTTGATAATCTTTTATAAAGTTATTAACCGTATTACCTTTCATTTCAAAAACCATTTTACAATCCTTATCCACAAATTTCAATATCAATTTTATTCAACCTCGTACGATGTATACATATCATCCGTTCGCTATATCAATCTGATCGCTCAATCGATCACACAATTTCTCTTCCGAACTAGTATCGTCCACCCGACATCCTAGTGCGGACTCAGATCTGGTTTCTTGATCAGAAACCGTCATTCTCCTTGCATAGTCACACCTATGATAGAGAATATCCAGAACCAATCAAAATCCATATCCAGGTTCGCCGTCGAAAATTGAGCGAAAAATTCCAACTCGGATCAATAATACTATCTCGAAATTCTGTGTTCGAATCTGGATCAAATCACTATGCGAATAGAATAATATACGTATATCCTACGTATTTATCTTTGTTGGTTATTAGCCAAATCAATTCTCTTTTCTATTCACATTTCCTTTAATTCCATTCACTTATTCTCAATTGCTTCTATTTCCAATTGAGTTATTACTTCAATTACAAACAGTCTGAACTCTGACTTATTTAAATTTAAAAATAGCTTGAAAAAAAATTAAAATAGATAATAGTTGAAAAATAGTTGTTAGTTTGTAAAATAGCTGTAGAATAATTAAGTAGGTATAAAATAGTTAGATAATTGCAAAATAGTTTTTTAAAATAGTGATTAGATATAAGTAACTGAAAAATTGTAATTAGTTTATAAGACAGTTTCAAAATAGTTAAATAGTTCCAAAATAATTGTAAAATAAGTATAAGATAGTTTGGGGTTTAAGAAGAAAGATTGTATACTAAATAGTTTGGAAGAATATATTTGTATTAAAACAATTTATTTTGAAAATAATCCAGAGCCAAACTGTTTAATTTCCCAATCTCCATTTCCAATTAATTTCTCATCAATTCAATTTAAAGTTCCACTTCCATTTAAATTGACTCAATACTTCAATTTCCATTGAAATTTATTAAATCCCAATTCAAGTTGAATTAACCTTAATTCCTTTCCAAATTCAAATCAAATTCCATTTGATTTTTAAACATATTCAACTTCAATCACAATTCCAAATTATTTCAAATCAATTTGAATTAATTTCAATTTGAACCAGTTTCAATTTTTATTTCAAATTATTTTAATTCAAAATTTCCATTTAAACTTATTCATATTCAATCACAATTCTAATTAATTCAAATCAAATTCAATTTGAACTAATTTTATTCAAATCTCAACTTAAAACCATCTCGAATTATATAAATTCGAGTTAAATATTTTAAAATGTTGATTTAATCCTTTAAATCAAATCATCCTTTACTTTTTAAATTAAATCAACCTTTATTTTTAATTTAACAACTTAAATTTTTAAACCATTTAATTTTGAATCCAAATTCCACAATTCCATTTTAAAATTATCTTTACTTAACTTATTACAAAGTTCAAATAAGAATTCAAAAACAATTTAATCTTCAGATTCTAATTTATTATCCATTTTTAATTCCAGATCTCAAACCCATTTTGAGATCACTCATAACTCCCATTTTAAATCAACTATTTAACTTCCCAAATTAAATTTTAATTTCATCTTGAAATTTCTAATTCAAGTTGTTCATTCTAAACTTATTTAACTTCCTTAAGTTAAATTAAATTTACTTAATCCGGTCAACTTTACACAATTTGAATTCCCATTAAATTTTTAAACTTCAGATTAATAACCTTTCCCTTTTAAGTTTAAAAACTTACTTCACTTTGGTTTTTCACATCACATCCCAAGGAAAATTCAAAAATCAACCTTAGAGTTTATTTCCAAATATAGATATTTATTTCCTTTACACACCAAGTTATACCTTAAACTTTTAAACCATTCTTGGTTTTTAATTTCAAAACAAATTCCTTTAAAATAATTTCAAGTTTCCTGGACTTAGATTTAAAACTTCACAATTTTAAATTATCTTTATTTCCAATTGGATTTTAATTTCAGTTTGGATCCATTTCAAACTTATCTTCATTAAATTTCAATTTGGTTGTATTACTATTACCACTTAATTTAATTCCAATATTTTAACAACCAATTACCTTAATATTTATTAGAAAAAATATCATTTTATATATCAAAATATATTCTTATATAAAATCATTTAAAATTCTTATATAAGAAAATAACAATTACGCTCTCATATATATATATATATACACTCAACTCGTTCTAGGGTACCATTGACCCTATTCTTAACGAGTAATCCCAACAGAGTCAAGGTTCTCGCTTAACCTTCAGCTCTGATACCAAAAGTAACGACCCGGAAATTTCGAACCCGAAATTTCCAAATAGTTAGAAGAAAAAGGAAAGAGATAGAAGAAAGAAACAGAAGAAGAAGAAGATCAGAAACATCAACATCTCACATTCGCAGCGGATAAAATATAATAATAAATGATAACAGTTATAAAACAATATTATATCTGTCGATTACATTTTAATACATCAGAGTTACATATTTATACAGACACTGGATATACACAATTATCAAGTCTCAGATATACAATAATATAACACAGTAGAAACACTCCATACGTTCCTGCCATCCAGCTCGTCTCCTGAACTCCCAAACGTCCTTACCTGAAAATCTGTAATACTCGGTCTGACCCGAGCATTACATCAAAGTAACACCCGGGTCAGGCTGGAAACCAGCGTGAGTAAACCCATATAATTTGAAATACTAAGTTCAAACCATAAAAGAAAAACCCGGGGTAACTCGTACTTTACTACAAGTAAACAACTTATAGTCAACATTTTATTTTCACAAAACACTATTTAAGTATCCAACTTAGTTTAAATGGTCTAATTCACTTAAATCATTCCATTCCAACTTATTGATTTTACATATCAATCTATAAAGAATTTTAGATTACCAATTCGAAGTGGTTTCGGATATTTCTGATACCCGACTTCGGTCTCTTCGAATACAATATCATCCTAAATCCAAGTTGTTTAAGTGGATTCACTTTAATTTAAATACAGGGTGTCACATTCACACAGCAATTTATCATCGATAGATAATCCACATTATCACAGTTCAAACCAAACATATCATATCACAGTATATCACAAATTATCAGACTAGATATTAATCCAACCCTTCAATACAATTTACTCATCCATAAGCAAGATTAATTAGTTCATTTCTAATTAATTTAATTAATATGAAGTAAATTAATTACTTTTGAATCCTATTAACCTTAACTAAACCATTTGAATTAATTAACCTTTAATCACTTATTAATTATCCTTAATTATTGATTAATCAACTTTAATTAATTATCTAACCTTTAATTAATTATCTTTAATTAATTACATAATTAAATAACCCTTAATTAATAAATTATCCCTTAATCACTTTCATTAATTAATTAACCTTTAAATTAATTAATTATCCTCAAATTAATTACTTTCATTAAGTAATCACCTTTTAAGTAATTAAGTATCCTTAATTACTTACATTAATTCTCCTTAATTAATTTATCATTCTTTAATTAATGATAAATCATTTACTTAATAAATCACTTAATTTTCATTTAAATCTTAATAATTAAACCTTCGGAATTAATAATTAACACATTCATTTTAAACACTTGCTTAAGTGAATCATTAAAATTCTTTGAACAACTTAGGGATTTTAAATCAAATAATTATCCTACTATAGAATTATTCAAAACATTTAATTTCAAAAACATTTGCATTATAATCTATATATCTTGAAACTGGTTTAATAATTTATTATTAACAATGAATTAAACATTTTACCAACTTAATTACACCATTTAAATTTAAGTTTAAATAAACTTAAAAATTAAATTAATTAATTTAAGTTAAATAAATTATACCACTTTCTTTAACCAAACCTTTAAAACATTTATTATATAGAGAAAATAGTTTTTAAAAAAAAGCTTGATTAAACTTTATTATGTTTTAAATTTCAAAACTGACGTCCCAGTTTCCTTCCCCGAGTACCCACTCGAGACCAACCCGAAGAAACATCTCATCGTTCCCAAACTAAAACCTGTTAACTAAAATAAAACCAACCCGAGCCAATCACCAAAATCCCCGAGTCCACCCTTCCTTTTCTCGAGCACGATCTCGAGACAACTTCATCTTTCCCAACCACGTATAAACCCAGATATGGTCGTGCACATGTACGAGCGAACGACGCCGTTCCAACCTTCACCGCGACCACCCTCAGGTCGCCTACAACTTCGCCGATGATCCCTATAACTTAGATCGACAAAATTACTAAGAAATCAAATTCGAGCAAATCGATATGAACTGGAACCAAAATCGACCAAATGAAAACGCCTCGTTCCGCCACCAACGTTCATCTGAAACCATGCCGTCCTACCCAGAGCAGCGCCACAGACTCAAGCTTCGATCCCACCACACTGGAACTGTTCCGATACACCCACGACGCTTCAGCCACCAATTTTCCGATATCGATTAAAACTAGGTTTAATACCTAAACCTTCGTCGTACCGCCACTTCGACACTCTAGAACCTACCCGAGTATTTTTCCATGAATCTCCATCATGCTGGCTTCCTTCAGCCCCAAGCTCGACATCTAACCCTTCATTGATCGACGGAAATTGACTAATCTATCGATTCTGTTCAACTCGAAATATCTCAATCCTCCTCAACTTAAAAATCAAGATTTTAACAGCAAAATTTATCATTTTCAAATGTAATTCTGTTACTATAACCAAAACTTGAATTTATGATACTTGATTTTTCTTATATAAAATGTTTATTACTAAAATTTTCCAATTTAAAATATTTACTCAATAAATATTCTTGAAACCAATTTTAAAATTAGTATTACATAATTATAATCACTTTTCATTTAGAGATTGAAACCTAAAATTATTTAGATGGAATGATTCGAATTTTTAAACAGGTTTAAAACCTGTAAATGTTTAGAACAGAGAACTTATGTATGTTCTCTGACATGCACAGGCATTCTTGCATATATATATATCTACTTATATCTGCTTACATGTAAACACATTATGATTTTATTTCAATCATCATCACAAACAACCAGTAACATTTCAAATTTTAAAGTAGTTTACTCACTTGAAATAATAAACAGAGAGCAGCTACTTGTTTCCTGGAACTTTGTATTTGCTTAGTTGATTTGAATCTGATTCTTGAATTTGAGTCTGATCCCTGAATCTTGCTTGTTAATTGATTTACTTGATTGATCTCAGGTTGAAGCAGTTTGAAAAAGTTGTTGCTGTTGGCATTGATTTTTTTTTCTTCTTTTGGGCTCCTAGGTTTGCTTGTTTCAGATTTTGAATTTGTGAAGAGATTTCTTTGAATTCTTGATTTTTGTTCTCTGGTTTATGTTATAGGCTTTTGATTTTTAGGTGAATATTAACAAGTTTTTGAGAAAAACGTTTAAGTTATCTTTGTTTCTGATTTTAGAATAAAGATACAGGAAGATATGCGGATGAAGAATAGGTGTTATGTGAGCTAAAATAAATTTATCAAAAATAAAAGAAAATTTTAAATTAATGATGACACTTGTCATCCTCCTCAATTATCTTGTTAACACATGTGTTTAGATAGTATTATTAACTTACATTTGTAACACTACATGCAAAATAAATTTATAAATATAAATAAAGCTTTTATTAATTAATTTCCTAATAACTAAATACCTATTCTAATTTATATAAATGGAAACCCTTTTTAAAGAAAATAGAAATAAACAAACTATATTTATACAAAACCATATATACATATTATTAAATCCAAAATATATTTAAGATATATATATTTATATATCTACCCTTTGATATATTCAAATTCAAATTAAAAATGCAAACTGAAATTAACTCACACAAATATTTTACTTAAATAAACACAAATTTAATTTGTTTGAATATACAAATTTTCTATTTAAAATCTTCTTTTATCCATGTATATATACAATCATTATTGTTTGTTTTAAAAGAATAATTTGTCAAATATTAATTAATTATATTAGGAGATAAAATATTTATCCAGATATTTATAATTCAATTTTTATTATATTTCCAAATTCATTTACATATCCGGATATTTGTTATTATTAGAATTTTATCTGTTCAATTAATTAAAACAGTTAATTATCCAATTATCAGATGTCCCAAAATCTTGGTTATCACAACTTCACTCCAAATTTGAGTTGATTTGGAGTTGATTTGCAAATATTTTTGTTTAGGAAATTAGAGATGAAGAAGAAGAAGCCATTAACTTTAGCTTCTATTTACTTTATGAATTTGTGGTTTATTCCTAAAGGTATGCCCTTCCTTATATGGGCTCCACTTGGTGTTGCCTAAGCTTGCGTTCACCCTCCAACAATGCCATGGAAGGCTCATCTCCCATTATCTCTCCTTTACATCACTTCTCATTTATGCTAATTACCATTATACCCCTCTTATGATAATATCTCTTATCCTAATTGAAGCTTCTAGAATGTTCCATGCTTTATGAAGAGGAGAGTGTGTTATTTAGTTTCTACTGTGTTCATTTGATCATTATATTAGTGCATAAAAGTTTGAACAACTTATATCGATTGAAAAGCTCTTTACCGAACCAATTTCTGATCACGTTATCGATTTTTCTTTGAACAAATTTTTGTAAAACAATTTTCAAAAACAATTTTCTTATAATTATTCATTAATTAAATGATGTCTAATAAGGTTATAAAATCATATTTATAACACTTAATTTATAATTTCAAAATATTTCAATATTCGAAGACGAAGTGTTCGAATTTCGAGGCCGCTACATTCTCCTCCACTTAGACCATTTCATCCTCAAAATTCAAATTAGAACGATAATCAAAGGAGATAGAAGAAATAAGATACATATATAGAGTCATGATAAAACTATATACAACTAAATTGCAAACCAAAATGAATACTAAGTGACTCCACCTCAAGTGATGAGTACACTACAAAAGATATATGATACTAAGATAAGAAGGAAACCATAGTCTATAAGAGACTCTGGATAGAACTCCTCCAAACTTTCCTTCGTCTTCCACATACCACCCCAAGCATACTTGCTCCATGGAATTTCTAATTTTAACAAAGAAACAAGCAAACTACTCAAATAGTATTCACAATTACTATCAACCAATGCCTACTGTTTGCTTAGGTTCAAAAATCTCACATCGTCCAAGAACGATAAACAATGTATTAAGCATACCATACGCTCAACAGCCTCAGGTTATTACTTAGATGATTATTCATGCTACCTCATAATAAATTTAAGAGTCATTCCACAAACTCTTCATAAGCCAACAAACATGTATATAAGTGTACTAAAGCCCATACAATGCACATGAACATCCGTATGCAATATCCGATCTAATCGCTTGTTCGATCACACAAATTTCACTTCCAAACTAGTATAGATCACTTGATCTCTCTATTGCGGACTCCGATTTGTTTCCTTGATTAGAAACCTCCATCCTTCTGCATAGCCATATACTATGATAGAAAATATCGAGTGCGTATCACGGATCCATATCAAGTGTTCGCCGTCAAGAATTGAGATAATCATTGTTCGGATTGGTGTAAACTACCTCGAAAGCATATACTCGAATACCAGATCAAAAACAATCATACGAATAAAATGATCTACATACAACTTCCGTATTTAACTTATTGATTTTTTAAATTCACCAATTTTTTTAATCACATTCATTTATACAATTAATATGTCATTCAATACTAAAACCATTTATGAATCATTTCATAAAAACCTAACTTCATGTTTATCCACATTTTATGACCTAAGTTCATACTTGTATTGTACTCTACTACATCCTAAGAGTATATATCAAAACATCAAATTCATCTTACTTAATGAGGATGACCAACAATTTGAACTTGTTTTAACTTACTACCCTTTCAAATTCAAGTGTTTATATAAACTTAACTTTATATTTTAAAAAACACTTAACTACAAGTTCTATAACGATCCGGAAATTCTCGACCATCCAAAATTGTCGAAAATTCATTTCATTTTAACATATGGAAACTATCAAGCAACATACCATATCATGATGCATATACCATACTTTCCCAATGCATAGGCCACATGTGTCCATGAAATAACTTAACAAGATAACTTTAGAACTAAACACCGGTTTTCATTTAAAATCATTTTGAAATAATATATACATATAACTTTTGTATATCAAATCTTACTTTGGGATTACATCAAAATCTGTTTTTACCATAATAGTTTTGTAGCATTGCACACTTAGAAACCCAAAAATGAATGCCGATGATGCTGCAGTCATCACCGAAATTATTTTCAAGCAATAAAAGTGAATTCAGTACATCCAAACCATGTTTTTGGTATTTAACCAAAATCATTTTAAAGCGGTACCAAATACTTCATATAATAATACTAAGTATCATGACATCAATCTCCTAAACCAATTCCCCAAATATTTACTTTCAAATAATACTATCATTACTTTCTCCAAAACCTTGAGAAACATTTTCAAAGATACCGGGATTTAAGTTCTCAAATTCTCTATTTTTGTTTTAAACCATATTTTATAAACTATACTCATATAAAATCTCCTTCTTATGTAAATATTTTCAAAATTATTTATTCCCAAAATATTCTATCTTTCCCTTTTGATTATAGTAAACATCTTTTACTAAATTTTAACTTCTAACCCAACATTATCACCAATCGCTTTATAGTAGAACCGTGAAAATTATTTCATAAGGTGTTCGTTTCAATGTAACCACAATTGCTATCTACCCAACCCATGATTTAGAAAGGTAAAACTGCTCATAAACTGGTTAAGCACAAATCAATAACAAGCAATGCTCCTAAACTGATCGAGTATGATTCAAATAATCAAGGTATGGGATATTAAACTATGAGGGGCACCGACCTCAAACCAAACATAAACTATAAACAGATAGTATACCCTCAAGAATCTACTTTCCCTTCATAGCTACAGAAGTGGAAGGTGCTAAAGCAAGCATGAAGACCATAGGTTATTGTCTTATCTGAAGCATCGAACAATCCTTGACAAAATGACCCGGCTGGTGACAGTTGCAGTAAGTCCTTGGTGCAAACGGTGCCCTTAGCTTTGGTGTTTCTGTGATCGGTGCTTTAGTTACT
Source organism: Allium fistulosum (assembly GCA_030737815.1). Taxonomy (NCBI): domain Eukaryota; kingdom Viridiplantae; phylum Streptophyta; class Magnoliopsida; order Asparagales; family Amaryllidaceae; genus Allium; species Allium fistulosum. The sequence continues at coordinate 1,143,768,123 of CM060902.1, forward strand.
TGCCCTCTTTTTCCCTCCTTACACTCTCTAGAAAAATGACCCTCCCTCCCACACTTGAAGCAAATAAAATCCGAAATATCCCCCGGCGGCTGAAACTTATGCTTATTTCATCTGGTCGGTGCAGGTACAGACAACTCTAGAGCCAAAACCTTGAACCGGAAAGCCATACTTATAATATGCTTGAATGCTCCGTGGTTATGATCTGTCATGTCCTTATATACCATATTGCACAAACTAATCCAAGATTGGGCCTTGATGATAGTCTTGGTGCCGTTGAACCTCTTTTTGCCCAATATCTCAAACTCGCCCCACATCGAAGTAAAGTCTTTCTATGGTTGAACTTGCACCACTTCTTTTACTACACTTCCCTCAACATTAGAGGCCCTAGTACCCATAGTTCTTACTACATAATCAAAGCAAAATAGCCTTAGGAAACCAAAGGATAGAGTTATTTCAAGGGAAAGATATGAAAAAGGATTACGAGGAAAGAGATATTCCTAAAGAGTATTTAAAAGTTTATTTTTCAAAACACAAATATGTTATCATATGTATAATACACTCGACTCATTCTAGGGTGTCACCTACCCTATATCTAATGAGCCATACCCAACTAGAGCCAAAGTGTTCGCTCAACCTTGTGCCCTGGTACCAAATGTAATAACCTGACTTTCTGACCTTCGAATGCTGATATTAATACATCCACGGTATTCATGTGTTGAAAGATCGAAAGTTAGGGTAAAATGAAAAAGAAAATGAATAGAACAAGAAAGTGAGAACATAACATCAGAATCTCATAACAGAACGATAACATATAATATCAAAGGAACGGTACAATGGGTTACTCCGAATATAGAAATTTTAGAGTTACCAAAACCTAAGTACTACCACCAGCTTGGACAGTTATAACTGCCCGTCCTCACAATGCTAATACATACAATATAGAAATGCAGCGGAAATAAGAATACTATGACAGTAATCATCTAGCCCTTCTCCATAAGCTCCAAAAATGTCCGTAGCTAAATTTGAAAACATACACGGTGATGGACTGAGCATTATAAGAAAATAACACCCGGATCAGTCTGGTAAACCAGCGAGAGAAACTAAAGAAATAAGAGTGACATATAATAACCCCTTTTGATACCATACGAATCACCATAACAGTTTTCCCTTCAAGCAACCAACCATTCATTAGGTTTAATATAGCGATATGTTAGATAATGTCTACGATGTAGAATATAAATAATATCAAATAGCTATGATGCTTACATTGGTCACACCACAACATATATAGGGTACATCCAAAACTGCAAAGGTACGTTTGCATGTTGGATTTTCCACGAAGATCCCTTCGGTCAAGCCGAAATCCAATCTCCATGCACAAGGATCAGAAGTTATCTACCGGGCGTCATATATCTCTAAATAAAATATACCATAAGGAAAACACAAAGGCCCATGCCTGAACATAAATATGAACCACGTGGTACCAAATATCATTGTAACATCCCATATCTAGAGGCCAAAAGCTAAGCGATACAGATGCTGAAGTCATCCATAGTATTAACTTCCGGTGACTAAATACGGCTATGTTAATGGTATCCATAATATCAGAAGCACTTGAATATGAAACAAATTTACAGATTTCCAAAAACATCATTTTTCTGATTACATTTCAAGACACATGTTTCACATTCAAATTACATAATCCCATAATCGTTTCCCAGGTTCAGATAAAATATAGTTATTGCATAAATACGCCAAGAGTGACATATGACGATGCCCCCTTGGTTGACCAGAGTTCTATATATACAATACAGTGAAATCGATCCAAAATATTACAGCAACTCATAATTAGCTATCCGTTAGCCATCTGCTCGTCTTCGGAAGCTTTATTCGCCAACCACTAAAACCTGTAAATCTCAACCCTCAGCTTATCAATTTTTGAGCACCCGAGAGTTTAAGGAAAATAAACTTCGAGTCAGACATAAAGCCTAGTGTGAATAATACTATACATCTCGATTATCTGATATTAAGTGAGACCACGCCGCTTAGCGGAATGGGTTTTCCCTCACTAATATCCTTTTTAAAACATATCTTTTGCAAATTATAATCCTGCAACCAAAACTGGTTAAATCTGTAAAGCAATATCATGTATAAGCATATTCCAATTATCATATGGACTATCTGTCCATACACTGTAGTTTTGTTTGGATAACTACTAACCCTTTGCTAACTCGGGCCTACCAGATAACATAAAATTCTAACATCTATTAAATACTCCTCTTTTGGACGGTCTGCCCTTACTTACTTCTTCAGGTCTACTTGATCCTAATGGTTTTGCAGGCTTACCAATAACCTGTCTTTCCTTTATAGATACCTTTCTGTGTGTAACATAATTTTAGTCTTACTTGTGACAAAGCCCTACACATTGGAATTTTGGACTAAATTAGCTAGGGGTTAATAGGTAATGAGTATAGGGCGAGACCCTATACAAGTCCCATCTGGTCTTCTAATCTGAGTCATTTTCTTAGGGTTATCTACCCTTTAAATTTTTCCTTGAAAAACTTTTCAAAATGATTTAAAACTTTAAATCATACATATACAAGGAAAATATACTTTTTGCTTTACTCTAAGCTATTTGCCATGTTATATATATACTTTACCCAAAATAATGTTGATGAAATTATTAAGGATTTCCCATCCCTCCAAAATAAGTTAAAACCCACTTTAACTTAAAAACACTTAGGCTACATTGCCAAAAACAACCCATTCGAAACCTTTGTTCAAAACCTTTAAATAACCCATTCGAAACCATCGAAAGTACCCCTTTTGAAACCTTTGAACGTATCCCTTTCAATATAAGTAAAACCTTAGGCCGAAGGCCAAAACATACCTTTTGAAATCATACCTTTCGAAACCATTCATATTTATCCTTTAGAAAGCATTGAAAAACATCTCCTTTGAAAGCTTTAAAACCTTATACATCCTCTTTAAAACACTTAAACATTGCCTTTCGAAACCATTGGAAAACCTTTCCTTTTAGAGCTTTCGAAACCATTAGAAATCCTTTCCTTTTAGGCCTTTTGAAACCATTAGGGAACCACCCCTTAGAAACCTTTCTTTAAAACCTTCTGAAATCATCAAAACATCTAACCTTTCGAAAGCATTTGGGTTCAATTTTATAACATGTGGAAACACCTTTCGAAACCTTTAAAACCATCTCTTTTGAACCAATTTGGGTTCTACCTTTCATAGAGCAATAGGGTCATTAGAACAATTAAGTCAAAAGCATCTCTTTCAAAATCATTCCTAAGTAAAGAAGTGTTGGTGTTGTAACCATCCCTTCGAAAGCATTAGAGATGCGGTTTGATTTTATTTTTAAAAAACAAGGTAACCCTTTCGAAACCAATCTGGGTCGAAAGGTAAAAAGCGGTAGTCAGGGGCTTCGACCTAGTCGAAAGCAGTTATTTAAAAACAAAGGCACAACCTCTTAAAACCATTCTTTTAAAGTGATTGACCCGGTCGAAAGCAGACCAAGTTGAAGGCTATTTAGTCGAAAGCAAAGCATGTGCATTTTCATTAAAAAACAAAGTAATGCTTCGACCCCGTCAGAACCTCTAGTTTCGACCCAATACCTTCCACCTCTATCCAATTCACTACGTACCAGGTATCTGATACCATGTGCATTCGTTTCGATGGAGTCAGAGGTGGAGCTAAGGAGTCGGAAGCCTGGTGCCTAAAGCATTGAAATAGGAAAAAGCGTGTAGATTTGACTTTGTAAACTATTTCTTTGTACCTAACCTGCCTTGTTTGTCAAATTTTGATTGGTTGCAAATTTTTCTTTTCTAAAAGTACTGTCGATTTTCAAATATAAGAATTTAGATTATTTACAGAATACCCCTTCTCCTTTTTATAAATATATAAAACATTTAAGTCCCATACAATAAATAATTTTATATATCCATTAAAACACTTAGGAAAATTCCACAAAAATTCCAGAAAATCATTTTAATATGTTTTCTAACATATATAAATTTCAGACCCTAAGCCAATATAATTAGGCCGTAATTAATTTTAAACCTAAATTAGCATTTTCTTTACTAGAAAATTCATATAAAATCCACATTAATTCAGAAAATTATAAAAATTGAAACCCATTTCTAAAATATCATTTTTGATCTAAATCTAAATTCACAAGGCAATTGGATGTCATATAATGGGTTTTCTAAATCAATTCTCATCATAAAATGCATAAAAATAGCCTAAATCATCAACAAGTATATATAAATATATCCATTTGTCATTCAAAACATGGCAAAATAATTGCAAATACTTTTGGAATTTATCTAAAACTGAAATCAATCAAAAATAGGAGATGTAGTCATTATTCACCTTAGCTTTTTGATTAAGGATGTAAGATTTGTTTTTGATTAAGTGATTTGATTCTTCCTTTTGAATTCTTCTTCTTTGCTCTTCCTAATGATGGCCGGCCTTAGCTTGTATTTTTGAATTGTGAAAAAAATGAAGTGATTGTGAGTGTTGAGGGGTTAAGGGTTTAGGATATAAGGATATGCTTTGTTCCTATTTTGCCCTTGCATAATTCCTAATCCTTTTATTCTCTTTTTATTCTTTAGTTCACTTATTTAACATGGCATGGCTACCCCTTATTTAATCACAAATCTCAATCCACTAATCAACTTACATTATTTTACTTTATTTAACTAACTAAATATCCTAAATAATGTTACTAAAAATTTGAGGTGTTGCAATCATCAACCCTTGGTGCCAACATATCGATAAGCATACTTTAGATATGGAGTTGATAATATCCTATCATGGATTAGCCAAACCTATCTTTAGACATTTCCGATGTCGAGGTTACGTTCAGCATCTTTCATATGAGTCTTCATCACCCAAACAAAATATGAATTCCTGAATGGATTCCCACATCTCGAACAGATCATGAATCACTTCATGGCAGCATCCCGATCAGATCTCAATTCTCCACATAGATTTCTGCATAAGTTTTCCGATGAATGCTAAGATATCCTCTCACTTGGAATACTCCTCAAGATAGATAGTTCCACATAATAGCATCATTTGAAATGTTAACGCTATCCTCTCCCTTGGACTTAACTTTAGGATTAGAAGTTGAACTTTATAACATTTCACTTCACAACGGCTTCCAACACATGAAACTCGTAGACTAGTTTTGAAGTGGTATTCAATAAGTAAAATACTAACCTATTCCGGTCTCTCCAAAACCAATTCAATGAATTTCCAATAAACTCAATTCCAGTTCTTTTAGAAGTAAGCAAAAGCTAGAGATGTTTCATACCAATGCTCCACCCCAAAGGTTCTCATTGGTATGAAATCATGAAGATTTTTGATACTTCCTAAGTTAATATTAGGTCAAGTTCGATAATCAACTAATTGATTATCTAGTCAAAACAATTTCTTATTAAAATTAATATTCGTACACTTAACTTGTTTTCGACATTCCAACTTAACTGTTCCCAATCCAAGAGTGAACCCGGGTAAATTAGAGCGGTGGATGCATCAAACCCTTACTTAGACATTTCATTCTTGAATATCACAAATAGATAAGTGTACCTCATCGACTTTTAGTGTTAAGTATACTATTAATGATTTCCATAAACAAGTAAGAAAACAACACGGTTAACACATTTTCGATATTTTCCAACTTACTATTCCTCGATCAAGAGGAAAGCCAGTAGGTTAGAGCTTTATTGCTCCATCCCTACTTGAATAGCAATCTTAACTCTCACAAATAGATAAGCCTTACTTCTTTGGCTTTTAGTGTTAAACATAGTTAATTACTTTTTAAACAAGTAATTAAACAACTAACTATTTGGCTATTTAGCAATTCTAACCCCTTTCTAAGCCTTTTGTTTATAATTTTAAACCCCTTTTTAAATGACTTATATATATAGTAATTTATTTATAAAATTTAATATTTAAATAAACAAGTCAAAAGATATTTTATTCTATAAGATATAAAATAGTCAACATATTTTCCAAAAACTATATATACTTAAAAATTCTTTTAAAATACTTTATAATACTTATATTAGATTTTAAAACATTTTCTCAAAATATTACTTGAAAATAACAACTTTACAATTTAATTAAAAACTTGGAAAAACAAGTTTTTATTATAAAATTCTCTTTTTAAAAATTTACAACTAATTCTTAAAAATTCATAAGTATCTCAAACCACTTTTGAAATACTCTAATATGAGTTAGTAAACACTTTTTAAAAGAATGAAACAAAATAATTAAATTTAAATATCTTTTTAAACCCTTAAAGTCCAATAATCAGGGCTAAACGGGGCAGCTTTTGCACAAGTGAAGTTTTGGCCACTTTTCGAGATGTCACTTAACTTTTTACCATCCAAGATTTTAGTAGCAGAAAACATACATATAAAACATTTTAAATATGGTGAGAAATCCACAAATATCTCTTTATAAAGTTCCATAGAAATTGCTGAAAACAAGGCAATTCCAAACTACATTTATAGCGACTACTGCTATAAGTGCACTTTCAAATCCGAGTTCAATCTAAACCTAAGTCCATCTATAACCTATGTTATTTGTTCTAAGGTCTTGTCAAAAGTCATACAATTCCATTTCAAGTTCATTCCAAGTCCATAAACATGGATCACATATGCTTCTTGCTTTCAAAACAAAAATCAAACCAATGTTTTCAACAATATCAATAACAGTTCAACAACTTTAATGCAATCAAAACACAACATATATATGTTATTTCCATTCAAAGAAGTGCATTAACTCACTTTTAACCCAACAACAACCAAGATGTCCGACCTCCACCTTGCAACATCTTCTTCATTCCTTCCTCCTCTTGCTTTTTCCTTGCTTTTTCCCTCCTCCTCTTACAAATTGCTCACGACCATGGAGGATGAAGTGATTGTGGCTCCACTTCTTCAACTTCTAACTAGGTAGGATGTTTTGTAATGTGGTAGTAAGACTTCACTCAAAATTTGAGTCGATGTGGATTTGATTTACAAATATTTTCCTTTAGGAAATTAGTAATGGAGAAGAAGAAAAAGCCTAATGGTATGCCCCTCATTATATAGGCTCCATTTGGTGTTGCCTAAGCTTGCCTTCACACCCCACCATGCCATGGAAAACTCACCTCCCATCAATTCTCCTTTGCATCACTTCTTATTTATGCTAATTATCATTACACCCCTCTCATGATAATATCTCTTATGCCAATGGAAGCTTCAAGAATGCTCCATGCTTCTTTATGAAGAGGAGAGTGTATTAGTTAATTTCTAATGTGTTCTTTTGATCATTAGACAAGTGTACAAGAGTTCGAACAACTTATATCGATTAAAAAGCTGTTTACTGATAAACCAATTTCAGATCACATTATCGATTTTTCTTCAAAGAATATATTTTTGTAAATAAATTGAAAAACAAGTTTTTTTTATCATTATTCATTAATTAAATGAGGTCTAATAGAGTTATAAAATCATATTTATAATGTGATGCCCCACCCCGAGACCCACATTAACAGAGAGTATTACTTGGGTAATACCGTCTGCTAATGCGGAGAATAGGGCTGGTTAGGAGCGACCCTCTATAGCCTTGTCTTAAATTTCTATTGAATACGTCAATAAATGCTCTATTTTTTTTATATCTCAAGTGGATCGACATATCTAATAAATACTTAATACAAAGCCATAGGTGGCTATAGGATCTATCAGAACAATATACAACAACTCAAATGCATAACACATCACAGAACATCAAATAGATATATATATATATATATACATATACATATATACTGATACATCCCAATACAATACAAATAATATATCATAAGTGGTATGACGACCACAATATACACACGAGTCAAAACAATATACATATTAGAGTAGCGACAAAAAGACTACAACAGAAAAGGCTAGCAGATAAGTCCATGCGGAAGCAGAATAGGCTAAGTCCATAAGGGTACCTAACCTGAAACACCTCGGTCTGACCCGAGTATAAAATACACGGGTCAGTCTAGCTAAACAAATCAGTTAAAGGGAATATACGATAACATAAGCATAGGATAAGGGTGATGTTCATCTTAAACAAGAAGAAACAATAATAAGTATAAGCATGAGCATAAGTATGGTATGGTTACTTTAGGTGATGAGATGATATCACTTACACAAACATATAATCTCAAAAGAGATAAGACAATCCATAAAATGCTAAATATAACAAGCCTCATATCATCGGCATATCACAAATCGTCAATAGTGGTTTAGGAAAAATATAACTCCTAAAAAGGAGAAATCCCAAACATGCCATATCGGCAAACTCAAAGAAATCTCAAAGAAATTACCATCTCAGAAATACGCCACAAGGCAATCAAATATAACTCTCCAACATAGGAGAATATAATCCCAAATAAATGCCAAAAGGCAAATCTCATGTAATAACGCTAATAGGCAAATCTCAATAATAACACCAAAAGGCAAATCTCAAATAACGCCTGTGTAGGCAACTCAAATCTCAAAAATAAAACTCTCAGGAGTTCAAATTCCCGAAAGGTAATCGCCACAAATATATATCGAATGGTTCAAAGGACCAATTCCGAAAAGGGGCGATACACTAGGTAAAATAGTCAAAGAAATCACCTCAAAAGTGTTTGCACGTGCATGTGGCCGAAGCCTTGCCAAGTAATGTTATCTCAAAAAGGTACCTCGCCCGAAGGCAAAACGTCACAATGACAAATACGCCGCAATGCCAAATACGCGGTAATGGTAAACGTCGCAATGGCAAACGTCTCGAAGACAAATACTCCGCAATGGCAAACGCCACAATGGCAATGACTCGAAGGTCCATTACTAGCATGCCGCAATGGCAAATGTGTCACAAACTCTCGGATAGGAACCTGAACAGTGTAAATGTGTGTCCCATACCACACGTTTGCACTAAACAGTTTACTAACCGCTAGTAAATTTCATACTCAAAGTAGTAAAAAGTTTACCTCATCTTATCGGTAAACTCGACCTAAATGTCAAAACGATCAAACGGAAAAGTTGGGAATTAACCGATAAGTTAAACGCACATGTCCCATACCACTATTTTACCAAACCATTTAATTCTCCTTCTCATTCGCTCGAAAGGTGCAAAAACATGTATTATATATATAAAATAATTTACTTGAGAAAACATGCTTTGAAAACCAATTTTCGAAATCAATTTGAAAACCCTATTTGAAAATTTCCCTTTTATAGAGAGTAAATAGATTTTACACTTGAAAATACTTTAAAATATTATATAATAATTATTTTGAAATGCCCATTAATTTTAAAAATCATTTCAAAACGATTCGGAGAAAACCGTGCTCGAAAACGAATAAAAACAAGGAAAATCACTCAAACCGATATTCGAATTTAAATTAAAATTAAATTCAAAACAATTCAAAATTTGAATTTCAAAATCTCCAAAATTTGGTTAGTCTATGGATAGATATCATGGCCTCAAAATAGCACAAATATATCTCGAAAACGACAAGTAGAAGTCAAGAAATCAAGTAGGAAACGAAACCGAAAGCAAAAGGGAGCAACACAAAAGACACAAGGAGGCAAGGCTCCTTAGGCTGACAGCCAGGTTGACCTCTCTTGTCCCTAGGTTGACCGTATGGTCGACTTAAGTGTAAGCATGGTCGACCTAGCGGTTGACCTATGCGGCCTTCTCACGTGAATTTTCTTCTAGAAAATTTTCAAGCGACGAACTGATATTCAGGTGAACATTTAACATAGCAAACGAAGATGAAATGCTATGAAATTTGGCATGCATGTAATACAACATCTAAATTATGATCTAGAAAAGATTTGGCAACAATTCATCAAAAGATCTAGAAGTTATTCATTCACAAAGAGGCAACCAGAAGTAGATTTTATACAGAAACCATAAGAAGAAGATAAAGTGTTACAGTAAATGATTTTGCCCATATTCTCATTTGCAAATATGGTTTTAGGCTAGAAATGTGAGATGTAACTCACCTTAGCACCTTATTACACGATTTAGAGCTTCAAGATACAACCTTTAGCCTTGAATTTGATTGTAGGAGCTTGAAACTTGAGAACAGTGGACATGCAGAACAAGAAATAAGAGCTACAACTAAAATTTCTTCTCCAACAAAATAAACAGAATATAGATTCAGGGATTTAGATTAGATTACCTGTATTTGATTCTATTTTCAATTTACTCTCTTGATTTCTCTTTAATTTTTGTTTATCAATAAGAGAGGAAAGCCTTTTTTTCTTTCTTTCTTTGATTTCTCATTTTCTAGTACAGGGAGTGAAAATTGTACGGACAAGAGAAGAGAAGCTTCTTTTCTCTTCTATAAGTTTGTACAAACTAATGGACCTTGATCCAAAAAGAAAGAAATAATTAAGCTATGTTAATTCTAATTCAACACTAAGACAAATACGCACATAAAAATTCTATTTTACAAAACAATTTGCATTTTCCTTTTAAGTTTTCATACAACAACTAATGCAAACTTATATACATATGAAATAAAATATTTTACATTATATGAAAAGATTAATTTTTATTTTTAAAACATTATCATTATTAAAATCTTTTATTTTTCAAAAATACACTATTTACTCAAATAAATGAACAAAACTCTATTTTTAACTTCTAAAATTCCACAAAAATATTTTTCTCACTTAGAAAAATATGTTAAACCATTTTAAGCTCAAATTTATAATTAAACTCATTTTTAAACTAATTTTCATCTTTTTTATTTAAATAAACAACCTTTAAAAATCTCATACTTCTTTTAAAAATTATTAAAAGAAGTAATTGGCAATAATTAATGCAATTATTGCATTTTCCCCACTTAAAACCCATTTTGCAATTATTATTAACCCAAATAAATAAAATATAGTTCCAAACTTTATTTTTCTCATTTTATTTTCAAAATTCATTATTTATTCCAAATAAACAACTTAAATTTCCAACTTTATTTTAATTTACAATATTAAATTATAACTACCGTTATAATTTAATATTAATAGGTAATCTCCAAAACCAGGATTGTTACAGACTCACCTTCTTAACAAAATTGCATCCACTCAATTTCTAGAGAAGAATTTGTATTCAACATAATTATTTCATTAATAAAAGGAAGATAAATAAGCTCGAGTTTAAAATTTCTCACCCTCAACACAAGACGATAGAAAACCAAGATAAGATTGCTTGATTAATTCTATGGTTTCCCAAGTGGAATTACTAGGATTTACAGACCATTGAATTTCTACGAGCAATACGCCCTATTTCGAAGGCGTTACACCTTTGAAGCAAAACACAGATAGGATGTTACACAATAGATAAATCGGGTGAGATCGATTCCTAAGAAGCTTCACGAACAGTGTCGAGATTTGGTCATAACTTTATCCCGAACTCCAATCCACAAGATGATAATCGATATGATTTTCCGTATAACACTACAGAGGGAGTCATACCGATATTAGATTGACAACTATTATGGAAAGAAAACCCAATAAGAGGTAGGTGGTTTTCTCCCAATACCACCAAACTCATACGACTGCATAAATGCACGTCGTAAAATAATTGCACAAAGGCAAGTTAAGACTCAAGGAATGGAGTTTTAAACTCTCTCTTACTAATCAAATATTCTTAAAGTTTTCCAACCCATTATCTTCAAGATTTAAAATTCTCAATTTTCAACACTTGAAAATTTCCAAAGCTTCTTACTTAGATTTTAAATTTAAGTTCATTACTCTTCATTAGAGTAAATTAAGTTTAAGTTGTTTATTCTCTAATTCTTCCATAGGTATTCTCTAGTTTGCAACATATATTTTTTTTAATTTGTTTCTCAAATTTTCTAAGGTTTAGAAATTTTCAAAAAAATCGGTGGAGTCTCCTTTGTACAGTGGGCCGTATATAATATTATAAAAATGATTTATATAACGTACATTGACCATTAGGTCGGAAACACAAAATATACCATTATTTAACACTTTAAAATTAATCTAAAAACATACCTTCCTTTTAAGCATTTTAAAGCGAGTTTGCACAATCTTGTATATAATCTTTTTGCTCAAAATATATTAGAACTATCCTCTTTCACTTGTACTTAACTCAAATAGAAGATAATAGTTCATGTTCATAAATAAGAAGTACTACACTTAACTATTAAGGGAAATAGATCAATTTTATTTCAGACCTGCTGTAAAAAAGACATGTTTTGACCCAACAAACAACCAAATATGAAATTGTTTATAATATGAAAGTTATTCTACTAAGTCTAAGCTTTCCAGCAATATAAAGTTCATCAAAATTGGATTTACGGTTTGAAAGTTATGTTAAATTTACTTTCAGCTTAAATCTTAGAGAATTTTGTAATAGGGCAGAACTGCTTATCCACTTTCAAACCTATTTTAGACTCAGTAAAAAGTAAAATATTTTAAAGTAAAGAAACTTTATAGCTTACTGAAAGCACTTTAATTTGAAAAAAGATTGAACTCATTTGGAGTTATAAATCTCAAGTTATCGTTGTTTTAGTACAACACTTTTCCAACCAAAATTTCAGCTTTTAAATCAATTTAAAATTTTGAAATTTACCCTAACCATTTTAATTTCAAACTACATTTTCAAACAAGCTTTTTGCTAAATCATTTATTAAATGATTTTCTTTTTTCCCGGAAAGCTAAAACATACAAAATTATGATTAACTTTATGTAATCATCATAAAACATTTTATTAAGTGGAAATATTTTCATTACTTTTCAAAATCTAGCTTTTAAAAACAATTAACTATGAAAACTCATTTTGGAAGAGATAACTAATCTCTTTCATTATCAAGAGATGATTATTGATTATCCATAAGATAAATTTTTGGGATATATATATAAAGTTTAAAATTATTCTCACAATTTAAAATGATTATACTACATGAATTGTTCATTTATTAAAACAATCCAAATTCACATTTCCACTTGTCACCAAAATTAAATTTCCATCTAATTATCAATATAAAACTAATTAAAGTTGATAATTAACTCAAACTTGTTTTCAAAAGAATTTTGCAATTTCAAACCCACAAGTTTTAATACCAATTAAGTTTAAAACAAAAACTGGCTCACAAATTTATACTAAATGTTCTAAACTAACACTTCTTTATTTTCTCTTAAGATAGAGTTTTATATCTATCCTTTATTATTACTCAAATAACTAAGTGTCAAAACAAATTTTTATATTCATCATTAATAACTTGTACTAAAATATTCAATTAATATTTTAATTTTCAAACCAAAGTAATCTTTTACCTTAAATACATCATTTTATTAATCAAAGCATCAAATGGTATTTTCTTCTAATTAAGACATCCCCTTAATTAGAATTATTCACTTTACTTACCCAAATTACCATATTCAATTTCTCAAATTTCAAATAATATAAAGGTATTTCCTCACCATTGATTAATAGTGAATGACCCCATTGATTGGCTGTAGAGTTGGTCAAATGGTCAAAACTGCCTCGCCACTCATCCAACACTCACTATGGTTCAATGGCTTCATTAAACATTTAAATTAAAATTAATACTCCACCATATTAATTATTTCCAAACTTTACATATTAAAACTCAATTTACCGTGTTTGACTATCTCATCACAGCGTTTAGGAAATTCCTATCGATAACGTTGGCCAAACGTATCAACCAGAATTCTTAAAGCACTAGACGGACAACCCAACATAAAAATTCATTTTCTTTGAAAAGAAATACCTCATATATAATACTCAAAATATTCTTTGTTTTTCCCAAAAACAAAAATCCAATTTCTCTTAAAAACATATCTTCAATTTTTTTGAAAAATTTGAAACACAATTTATTACTTATTCTCAAAATCAAGGAACACAAATAGAGCTCATGAAGATATTCCCAGAATACTTGATCCTCAAGACTAATGGAATAGACTAGAGTGTTCATTATTCCGAACAGTATAACGAACCACTCACAAGACTCATAACGAGTGCGGAATGTGGTAAGAGTAACGCTATCCTCCACGACTCATAGCTCATGAAAAATTGATGTAGGGTCAAGCTGAGGAATGACCCTAGCACTAATCAATAGGTTAAGAAAAAGAGAAATGTGATATAAAATCAAGGGTAAAATATCTTCTCGAATGAGGAGAAGTAGCATTAACAACAAATCATTACTTCGAGTGAAGTAATACCATAAAGTATATCAACAATTGAGTATCTAAAGGGGATATCTCAAAAGGGGTAAGAATGGAAATATCAACTAAATTCAATGAATCACCTCATTCCCTAGTGGACATCCTCGTGGGAGGATGACCGAAAGGCTAAGAACCGGGAATGAAGTCAATACAATATTCGATTGCCCGATTGGGTGTCATACCCGAAACGGACTCACAGAAACCAACAGAGTTACAATGACTGGAATTCGAGATATATCATCAACATCTCGAAGCTCAAGGGGGAATACAGAGACTTCGGAATCATTGTTAATATTCCGAAGGACAAGAAGCAACAAATCAACCGAATAAGGATACCTAATATAGGATTCTTCGAATCATGGAATGTGGCTTGATAATAGGCAAGCCTTTTCATCTCAAACACTCCAAACTCTAGATAGAAAATGGCATGCTAATTCGCACGAAAAGATAAGCTATAAGCAACAATCCCAAATCCTCATACATTATGTTAAATATTGCGGATCCACTCAATAGGATTCGCAATCCTCACAAAAGAACAAGACAATGACATCCAAAAGCATCAACGGACTCCTCCGATACGGATGGGTGTCAAGCACCCATATTAAAGAGGACTCGAATAAAACAATCACGATTAGGATTACTCCTAAGATAAGATGTCATCAATTCTATTTTTGAAATGCAATGGAATAAAATTTATTCCTAGGCATATACCAAACTTCTATCTCAAAGGACACGATAAGATAAAGGACACGATGATTAAGGGATTTGTAACACTTGTACTATACTTGGATATATCATAATATATGCTTCTCTTCAGTGTTTATCCTATTTTGTTCTGAACTCAGCTCAGATACCAAGATGTGGCGTCCCACCCCGAGACCCACATTAACAGAGAGTATTACTAGGTAATACTGTCTGCTAATGCGGATAATAAGGCTAGTTATGAGCGACCGTCTATAGCCTTGTCTTAAATTTCTATTGAATACGTCGATAAATGCTCTATATATTTTTTATATCTCAAGTGGATTGACATATCCAATAAATACTTAATACAAAGCCATAGGTGCTATAGGATTTATCAGAACAAAATACAATAACTCAAATGCATAACACATCACAGAACAACAAACATATATATATATATACATATATACTGATACATCCCAATACAATACAATTAATATATCATAAGTGGTATGGCGACCACAATACACACACGAGTGAAAACAATATACATATCAGAGTAGCGACAAAAAGACTACAACAAAAAGGGCTAGTAGATAAGTCCATGCGAAAGCAGAATAGGCTAAGTCCATTAGGGTACCTAACCTGAAACACCTCGGTCTGACCCGAGTATAAAATACACGGGTCAGTCTAGCTAAACAAATCAGTTAAAGGGAATATACGGTAACATAAGCATAGGATAAAGGCGATGTTCTTCTTAAACAAGAAGAAACAATAATAAGTATAAGCATGAGCATAAGTATGGTATGGTTACTTTAAGTGATGAGATGATATCACTTACACAAACAAATAATCTCAAAAGAGATAAGACAATCCATAAAATGCTAAATATAGCAAGCCTCATATCATCAGTATATCACAAATCATCAATAGTGGTTTATGGAAAATATAACTCCTAAAAAGGAGAAATCCCAAACATGACATATCGGCAAACTCAAAGAAATCTACATCTCAAAAATATGCCACAAGGCAATCAAATATAACTCTCCAACATAAGAGAATATAATCCCAAATAAATGTGTAACGACCCACTATTTTGGACCATTCAAATCGACAATAAATCCACACATGTCGGACTTGAATAATTCAAAACAATATATTGTTAATTTAAATTTGGCAAAACTCAGAATATACAGTAAATAAATCAATCACAGAATCACAGACACAGAGTAATACAATAATACGCAGCGGAATATATAAAATAGTAGTTCATGAAGCTACTATATAAACATCAGAGTTAGAAATAAAATACAACAGAATATCTCAAATGCAGTGAAGTCTCCAGTACAACAGATGACCTCTCTGAATAGATCAACTAGAAAAGCTGGAAGCTGAGTCGATAGTTGGATCTCCAAACGAAGCTCCAAACTCCAAAGGTGAGTCTCAGATGCTGTATCACTCGGTCTGACCCGAGCGTAAAGAAAAACACAAAACACTCGAGTCAGGATTAACATTCTTATATCAATAAATCCAACTTCGAGTGAAATATCAATTGAAATACAGGTAACTCAGAGGATGTCTGGGATAACCATCCTCTAAGGATCCGTGAAACTATCTACAATGTAGAAATACACACTATAACACGGTGGTCATCTCAATTTAATTTATACTTAAAAATCCAAATATCACTTCATTTCAAATATATCTATTTTCCAAAATAGTATATATAGGTTAAATAATTTATAAAGTAAAGAATTTAAAATTTCCTCAAGTCTCACAAATCGATTCAAATCAACTCAAATTCCAAATTCAAATTTATTCAATCTAAATTTTTCCATTTTTAATTCAATTCAGTTTCTAAATAGACCATTTAAATTTTCAATATACTACAAAGCTTTAATATTCAACATTTTCAAAGTTAAATTTTACAGTTTCATATAGCTCTTGATTTAACTTCATTATTATTTAATCAGGGAATATTCACTTAATAAATTTAATATCATTTAACTAGCCTTAAATTACATTTTTACTAGATATTTCCTTAAATCTATTTAAACAAGAAATACTCATTAAATTACTTAAATCAAACCCAAGTGATAAATCATATCTTAAATCTCAATTTCAATACGTTTCAAATCGGTTTAATTAAATAAAATTCTTTATTGAATACAATTTTGAACTAAATTCAAATTATCTTCCAACCTTAACTTATTCAAATTATTACCAAATCTATTTTGAAATATAAATTTAAATACTTAACCATATTATATGTATTAAATCAATCTTAATTAAATTAAACATTTTTATTAAATATATATATATATCATTACCATTTATATATAAAAAATTAAAAATCAACATTCATTAAAACCATATATTTCTTTTCAAAACTATAGAATTTATTTTCAAAATATTTATATATGAACCAACAGTGTATGTATATATCTATCATATGGTTAAGTGATACGGATATTTATCATTTCAATCCGTAATTTAAATATATACGGGTAGATATCATTTCAACCCATAATCCCAATTTCAATTCAAATGAAAATCGCTTGGGTTTATCATTTCAACCCATAACGATTTTCTCCTATTCTAAAGTCCGTTCGGGTATGTATCATTTCAACCCATAGTGAATTCTATACTAACAGGGAACTTGTAGAGTGGTAACAGATAATATAAAATATAACAACAGACATATATCATCAATAACAATATAACATAAACAATAGGATATGGTGTCATATCCCATAGGTGAACAGTTACAGATAATAGCATATATAACAATTTAAATAACTACAGCAGCATATTTCAATTGTCGTTTCAATTGAAATCAAATTTAATAAATACAAGAACGTAAATCGTGAGTGATTGCTTACCTTTCGAGGCTAAAGGGGTTTGATACACAACAAGCTACGAATTGGATCGCGGTCTAGACAAACGAGCATATGCAAACAACAATCTCAAGCGAAGTAAGCTGAAAGTGGATTTGACGGGCAAAGCTGAAAGATAGGGATGGATGGAAATAAATTAGAATCGTCTTAATATAATTTGAAACAAAATAAATATTATATCCTTATATCCATTTTAAAAATTAACATAAAATTTTAGACATATAGTAAAATATATATATATATATATATATATATATATCTAAAGAAAAATCCAAAAAAAAAAATTTATAAACAATACAAATAATTTATTATAATATACAAATAACTTATACTCTTTTGAACAGTTTTATATATTATTAATATTCAGCAAATAAACTAAGTATACCGGTATGTAAAATCACAAGACAATGTATGCATAACGGCTATAAATGCCGACTATAACATATAAACTATAATTATAAACTAACATGCCAAACAGCTTACAAGTGTATACACCTCACAATATGTTACTTGTATACTTTTAAACAAAGAATAAAATCGAATAGACATACAGGCAAATATGTAAACAAGTCAATATTTATCATAAATAACACTGTACATGAGTTATAGGAAATGCCAGCACATCTCAACTTTTTGAAATGAACTTTTAAACTGTACAACACATATACAAACTTAAGTATATAAACAAAAATGGGAATATACAGTATTTGAAATATATTTATAAGACAAACTATATTTATATAAGTACTTAAAATATTTGACAGATTTAAAACTTACACAAACTTATATACGAAAATTGACTTATATACTTTTATAAGTAACTAGCTACGATATAAAATTCGAAACCAAAGTATATGTTTCCAACCGACATTATTTTATAAAAAAAACTTAAACTATTTATAACTGTAAAACTTTTAAAATTTTAAAAACTGCAACAACAAAACTTGTTTATTCCATCTTCCCTCAACTGACATATACAAAACTTCCTTTAAATCTAATATATCTATAAACAGTATCATATATCTCATGCATGAATATATATTTAGAGGCCAAACGAAGTATACTCGAAAATAAACCCATATAATACACGTATATATATATGAAATACTTTAACATTTAAAATATATGAACCTTTTGCAAAGAAAAGAAGAAGAAACAGAGGCGGGCTGCGTTGGTGGAAGGCCAGGGTCTCGGTGATGTGGCGATTGGGTTCGGGCTGAGATGGGTGTGGTTCGGGTTTAGAGATGGCCGGTGATAGGGCACGGGTAGGCGGTCGTGGGGAAGCGGGTCAGAGGGGTTCGGGGAGATAATGATGGTTCGGTGTTGGCTGCGGTTGTGGCGATCGGCTATGGAGGCTAGGGAAGCCGTACGGTAGAAGGGCGGAGATTGAAGGATTTGGCCACACCGATTTCACAAGCAGAATATGAACAGCAGGCAACCATATGCAGGCTTAGTATTGGGATAAAATAAATTTTCTTCTTTGAAGAATAGAGTGAACCCAATGAAAACGAAAGGACAGAAGGGAATATAAATATTATCAAGTGGGAAAGGAAGGGTCAGAGAAATGAACAGCTAATAAATATACAAGAAAAGTAGCACCGATCACGCAGTACGATTCAAATGAAAAATTAAAGCAAATTATTACTGTGGTCCCGCTGCACGTTTCAAATTTCGAAACCGAAGGAAGCAGTAAAATCACAATTTATGGTACCGTTACAACGAACATTTTATTGTTTTCGTCGCGTACTGGACCTCAAAATATAGAAATAAATATACCGCAGAGATCAGCACGACGAGACGATCAAAACGGCATACAGATATTAGCGGTACGATCATCCGATCAAAAGTCGCTATCAGTACGAAAATGCTGCTATTTTGTCAGAATTAAGATAAACGGAGCAATAGAAGTCCAAATTTGGAAAAACGAAAGATGATGTCTCACTCAGAAGAGGATTTAGAAATTTTCTGTAGAAAAATATTCAGGTTTGGAAAATAATTTATTACCATCAATTTTTAACTGATTGAAATTGAAATAAAATTACACAATAAAATAACTTTAATATTATCAGATGAAAATTTACCAGTTGCTATATTAAAATAGACGTATTCCAAATAATAAATTTTTATTTTCAAATTTTATTGTTTAAATTTCACAAAATTTCAATTAATTTAATAGATAAAATCACTAAAATTTATGGGTCGTTACAAAATGCCAAAAGGCAATTCTCATGTAATAACGCCAATAGGCAAATCTCAATAATAACACCAAAAGGCAAATCTCAAATAACGCCAGTGTAGGCAACTCAAATCTCAAAAATAAAACTCTTAGGAGTTCAAATTTCCGAAAGGTAATCGCCATAAATATATATCGAATGGTTCAAAGGACCAATTTCGGAAAGGGGAGATACACTAGGCAAAATAGTCAAAGAAATCATCTCAAAAGTGTTTGCACGTGCATGTGGCCGAAGCCTTATCAAGTACTGTTATCTCAAATAGGTACCTCGCCCGAAGGCGAAACGTCACAATGACAAATATGCCGCAATGGCAAATACGCTGCAATGGAAAATGTCTCGAAGACAAATATACCGCAATGGCAAACGCCGCAATGGCAATGACTCGAAGGTCTAGTACGGGCATGCCGCAATGGCAAACGTGTCACAAATTCTCAGATAGGAACCTGAACAGTGTAAATCTGTGTCCCATACCACATGTTTGCACTAAAGGGTTTACTAACCACAAGTAAATTTCACACTCAAAGCAGTAAAAAGTTTACCTCATCTCATCGGTAAACTCGACCTAAAGGTCAAAACGATTAAACATACAAGTTGGGAATTAACTGATAAGTTAAACGCACATGTCCCATACCACTGTTTTACCAAACCGTTTAATTCTCCTTCTCATTCGCTCGAATGGTCAAAAACATGTATTATATATATAAAATAATTTACTTGAGAAAACATGCTTTGAAAACCAATTTTCGAAATCAATTTGAAAACCCTATTTGAAAATTTCCCTTATTATAGAGAATAAATAGATTTTACACTTGAAAATACTTTAAAATATTATATAATAATTATTTTGAAATGCCCAATAATTTTAAAAATCATTTCAAAAGGATTCAAAGAAAATCGTGCTCGAAAACGAATAAAAACAAGGAAAATCACTCAAATCAATATTCGAATTTAAATTAAAATTAAATTCAAAACAAGTCAAAATTTGAAATTCAAAATCTCCAAAATTTGGCTAGTCTATGGATAGACATCATGGCCTCAAAACATCACAAATATATCTCGAAAACGAGAAGCAGAAGTCGATAAAACAAGTAGGAAACGAAACCGAAAGCAAAAGGGAGCAACACAAAAGACACAAGGAGGCAAGGCTCCTTAGGTCGACCTCTCTTGTCCCTAGGTCAACCGTACGGTCGACCTAAGGGTAAGCACGGTCGACCTATGCGGCCTTCTTATGCGAATTTTCTTCTAGAAAATTTTCAAGCGACGAACTGATATTCAGGTGAACATTTAACATAGCAAATGAAGATGAAATGCTATGAAATTTGGCATGCATGTAATACAGCATCTAAACTATGATCTAGAAAACATTTGGCAACAATTCATTAAAAGATCGAGAAGTTATTCATTCACAAAGAGGCAAGCAGAAGCAGATTTTATACAGAAACAATAAGAAAGAAGATAAAGTGTTACAGTAAACGATTTTGCCCAGATTCTCGTTTGCAAATATGGTTTTAGGCTAGAAATGTGAGATGTAACTCACCTTAGCACCTTATTACACAATTTAGAGCTGCAAGATACAACCTTTAGCCTTGAATTTGATTTTAGGAGCTTGAAACTTGAGAACAATGGACATGCAGAACAAGAAATAAGAGCTACAGATAAAATTTCTTCTCCAACAAAATAAACAGAATATAGATTCAGGGATTTGGATTAGATTACCTATATTTGATTCTATTTGCAATTTACTCTCTTGATTTCTCTTTAATTTTCAGCAATTTAAAATAATTTTTATTTATCAATAAGAGAGGGAAGCCATTTCTTTTCTTTCTTTCTTTGATTTCTCATTTTCTGGTACAGGGAGTGAAAATTGTACATACAAGAGAAGAGAAGCTTCTTTTCTCTTCTACAGGTCTGTACATGTTATCCCACCTTTTGGCAAGGCCATGACACCAAGGACTTGACTGGCAACCAAGGGCAATCCGTCCCGATGATCGGTTATACGCAGGTTCACTATGGATACTGGTAAATTTTGTCCTTGTTTGGATCAAGCTACAATCGATATGGTACGAGAAGCAAGGCTATGAAAGCCAACATTCCAAATTTCAAATCAATCGGAGTTCGTATGCTCAAGATATGATCATTGCAAGTCAAGGATAACAACTACAGTTCGTATCCATCAATATGAATAGTGATTCGTATCCATCACTAGCTCTCCTTCGTATCCAACCTACTTTGTATCCATCGAGTTAGAAAGTCCCATTCATGTCCATCCAAGCAAGCAATGGTTCGTAACCATGGGAAGATAGAGACCTCATTCGTCTCCATCCACTTTGTAGCCATAGGCAAGCAACGTCGCGTTTGTATCCATGCGAAACTGTTCCATCGAATCCCTAAAGAAAAACCCGCATTTGTATCCACATCATTCGTACCCATCGAGTTCATATCCATTAACAGCCATCTCCTTCATGTCCACTTCGTTCGTATCCATCAAATGAGAGAAACCAGACTCGTATCGATCATTCACTCGACCGGTATGGTGGAAGAAGCCGTGTAACGATACGAATCCATCGACACAAACTCACTCCTAAAACCGATGCGAATGGGGGGAAAGAACCATCGATACGAAACAGCTACAAAGCTCGATACGAAGTAGAGCACAGTCGATCTATACGAAGGGAAGATTTTAGATCGATACGAAGGAAGCCTAGAGGAGAGGAAGATTCAGTCACTTGGCATGAAAAGTGGACCGATCCTAGAAGATAGCGCCACGTCACCTAGCAAGCACGTGCCTTCAATCGATACAAAGATACCGTTACGAACGGCATCGATACGAGCTCGACAATGCTCTGCAAACTTAAACTTGCATCGATCATAACTCGAGATCTACGAGTCCAAATGCCACCAAATTTTCACAGGAGCTTGCCTACAACCTCAAGAATGTACCTGACAAATTTCAGTCCCAAAGGACTATTTATGGATCGATATGAACTCAATTTGTATCGCTCCCAGATCGAGTTAAAATCACCTGAACTTAATCACGTGGGCCCACTCACGTGAGAGAAGAAGTCTTCCGAGATCTGGGCGAGATATTTGCTGTCTACACCTATAAATAGTGACACTGGACCTATAGAAAAAGGGACTTTTGGCTTCTCTACGCTGATACTCTGCCGAAATCATTATTAAACTTTAGTTGTACTGTTGTAATCTCTTATGAATAGCGAGTGAAATTCAATAAACATCAGTCATTTCATAGTGGACGTAGGCAATACACCGAACCACTCAATATTCATGTGTTTCTGTGCATTTTCTTATCTGTTGATTGGTGTGTTTGTCATATCTGCCTCATTTTACATTTATTTTCTTCATTTTATCTCTTCAAACACATCCGAAGAGTTTTGTGCCCAATTTTGGTACAAACACTTTGGTGCTTTCACTGAGAAAACCCAGCTTTTCTCCTGCTTTTTAGATCTACTGCCGATATTGGATTGCAAGAATCTAAGGAGAAGATCCAGATCTCAAGCATAGAAGTTCTTCCATCCTATTCAGATTTGCACCAAGTCTAGGAGAGAACTTCGCCATCCACTATGGTCAACACTAAGACTACCTCAACAGCTGCAGATCCAGAAGGACGGGATAGGCAGAACCCCGTGCAACTTCCTCCTACAGACCAAAATGCTGCCGAATCTTTGAATCCACAAGGCCCTGTCACCAGGGAAGAGTTCCAACTGCTAATGCAAGAGTTGACTCAAAGCCGCCAGTAGCCCCATGCCAACGCGGAGTTAACCAATCGGCTGAACCATGAAAGACGAAGGAGATCCAGAAGGGATCAGGCTTCCTACTCATCCACTGAGAGTTTGGGTTCTTCTGACTAAAATCACAGATCCACGCACCCACGGCTGGATGGAAGCTATACACAGGCTACCAGACATCAGCGCACTTTGACTATTAGACAACCGAGAGTTGGTCCATTAACCAGCCACCAGACCGGACCCTCTTCCCAAGGAGGGACGGTTCCTTATCACGCTACCAATAACCGCACTACTGCCACTGTTACCTAGTTGGAAGCTGACACTCGGAACCAAACAGATCCGAACCTTCACCAACATGATTATACTCCTGAACCTTATGTTCCCGAAGACCTAGAGCCAAGGAGGCGAGGTATGGACCGTAGACCGCGCCCGGCCCATCCTCGCATTGTGGAACCCGACCACACCTTGGCCCAACATGCCCAGATTGTCCAGATGCCAGATATCCTGGAAATGATCCGTTAGATGATCCGTGAAAGTCAGGGCCTCACCAATGACAACTGAGGAATCTCACAAAGTCATAACCCTTTCACCGATGATATCCTCTATGCTGAACTGCCTCAGCGATTCAGAATGCCAACTCTACCTGTATACAAAGGGAGCTCTGACCCTAACCAACATATTTTAAAGTATGAATGGTTAATGAATGTCGCACGTGCTGATGATGCGGTCAAATGCCGAAGTTTCCTAATTTCTCTGGGGGGATCGCAACTATGTGGTTTACTCACCTACCACCTCGATCTATCTCATGTTTTGACCAATTGGAAACGAAGTTTGTTGAACAGTTTCGCATGCATGTCACAAGGCCCAAAGATGTTAATACCATATCCAGTGTCACTCAAGCTCTCGGAGAGACACCCAGACGTTATCTGGAGAGGTTTCATACTGCAGGCGCTGAGCTTAGTAATCCTAATGAAAAATCAATTCTGATGGCACTAACTAAGGGAATCGATCCCGATTTCGAATTTGGCAAATGGTTGGCCAGAAAACCTCTTGCGTCATTGGACCGTTTATATTCCAAGGCAGCTTAGTTCTTGAGAAGGGAGGATGTGAAACAGTCTAGGAAAAAGGATGACGCAGGGTCCAGTTTGGAAGGAATCCAAAGCATTGTTGCTGTAAAACAAATTGGGGAGAGTTCCGGAAAGGTGCAGTTAAACATACAGAATAAACAGAATCAATAGAAAGGCGATGGAAATCAGGGCAGCAAACAGGATCAGAATCGTGGACCACGATGTAGAGCTCCCATGTTTGACACTTATACTCCTTTAAATACATCTCTGGAAAATGTGTACTTGTAGACCTGCAATACTATCCAATATAAGAAACCTTCTCCGAAGCAATCGTCAGAAAAATAGATCCAAACGGGGAAGTTTTGTAGATTTCATGAGAGTTATGGCCACAACACGAACGAGTGTCGTCATTTACAGGATATTATCGAGAAATTGATACGAGAAAGAAATTTGGAGCAGTTTGTTCGGGCGCCGTGGTCTGGAGGTGCGGGCCCATCGAATCAAAACCAAGTACCAAATTAGGTTAGACCGGGGGAACCCGCGCGTACCGGCGGGAGGTTAGTGATAAACACTGTTAGTAGTGGTCCTTATCCAACGGATCGGAGTTGGAGGGAAATGGAGTCGTATGCCAACTCTATTAGGCACGCGAGCTTCGAATGTTGTAGTAATTTGGAAGATGGGGCTCCGGCCAAACAACAGAAAAAGATGACATATGACATCGTATTTCAAGACAAGGATGCTGACAGAGTCGAATCCCCAACCATTGATCCACTTGTCATTTCAGCTCAAAGAGGTCCTGCTTGGATGAAGAGGATCTTAGTGGATAGTGGAAGTTTAGTAAACATACTCTTTAAGTGAGCCTACGACCAGATGAAGATGGAAGCGAAAGATTTGAAGCCTTGTCAGTCTCGTATTCATGGCTTCAATGGATGTGCAACTATACCCACTGGGATGGTGGAGCTACCAGATGAGTTGGGATTGGAGAACGTCGGAGAATCCAGATATTACAGTTTATTGTATTAGATATAGACTCATCGTACAATACTTTCTTGGGCCGACCGACCCTAGCTGAGTTCAGGGTTGTTATTACCCCTTGGTGTCTAACTTTGAAATTCCCTATTAACAGTGGAGTTAGCGTCGTTCAAGGAGACCAGGCTGCTGGACGAGCCTGTTATGTTGCTGAGCTGTGGGAAGCACAGTGAAAAGAAAAGGGAAAGGGCATAGAGGAATCTCTCTGCGTCCGCTTTGCTGAGAATTAACAGCTAACGCCTGGGCCAAGGCCCGGACACCACAACCAATTCCCAAGAGACCTTGACCCGAGAGACACCGAAAGCAAAGAAGTCAAAGACAGTCAGGCTTCTCCGAAGGAGCTGATGATCGATGTTCCGATCGATAATGATGATAATTCTAAAATGGTAAAGATTGGATCTCAGCTAAGCCAACAGATGAAAGAGGAATTGGTTGAATTTCTCCGGGCAAACCTTGATGTGTTTCCCTGGACGCACTCTGACATGTGTGGGATTTCGCCAGATATTGCAAGCCACACATTGAATATTGACCCACGGCATGTCCCGGCCAAGCAAAAAAGGTGTGGTTTGGATCTAGAGAGGTCTTTGGCCCTTAAGGAAGAGGTAGATAAACTCAGGTCGAACGGGTTTATCCGAGATGCGTTATATCCGGAATGGGTTTCCAATCCTGTACTTGTCAGGAAACCTAATGGGAAATAGAGAACATGCGTTGACTACTCAGACTTGAATAAAGCTTGCCCTAAAGACAGTTTTCCACTTCCCCGAATTGATCAACTTGTAGATTCAACGGCTGGACATGAACTCTTATCCTTCATGGATGTGAATTCCGGCTACAACCAGATACCTATGAACTTGCCCGATCAGGAGCATACCAGCTTCGTCATCAATTTGGGACTTTACTACTACAAAGTGATGCTGTTCGGACTTAAGAACGCCGGGGCAACCTATCAGAGACTCGTCAACCGAATGTTCGCTAACCAAATCGGAAATACCATGGAGGTGTATGTGGATGACATGCTTGTGAAGTCGTAAATCTCCACTAATCATATCAAAGACCTGGAAACGATGTTCAACATCCTCTGAGAGTACAAAATGAAACTCAACCCGTTGAAGTGTAACTTTCGGGTCGCATTTGGAAAATTCCTTGGATTCATCGTCAATGCTCGAGAAATCGAAGCCAATCCCGAGAAGATTTGGGCAATCAGAAATCTTGAGACTCCAAAGACTATAAAGCAAGTTCAGAGCCTCAACAGGAAAGTAGCAGCACCGAGCAGGTTCATTTCAAAATCCATTGACAAATGCATTCCCTTCTTTGATCTGATTAGAAAAGAGAAATGGAACTTTGAATGGACTGCAGAATGTGAAGACGCATTTGAGCA
Source organism: Allium fistulosum (assembly GCA_030737815.1). Taxonomy (NCBI): domain Eukaryota; kingdom Viridiplantae; phylum Streptophyta; class Magnoliopsida; order Asparagales; family Amaryllidaceae; genus Allium; species Allium fistulosum. The sequence continues at coordinate 1,143,795,425 of CM060902.1, forward strand.
TTGGTCCTGCACCTGTCTATACCACCCATTCTGTCAAAGCCCATTGATCACGAGAGATTGTACGTCTACTTGGCGGTATCAGAAAACGCAATCAGTGCTGCCTTAATTCGAGAGGAGAACCAAATACAACGGCCAGTCTATTACATTAGCAAGCGATTGACCGGAGCAGAGAGAAATTATCCGAAGCTGGAAATGTTGGCTTATTGTCTTATCGTTGCCTCGAGGAAGCTTTGTCTATATTTTCAGGCTCATCCTATCATTGTATACACCGACCAGCCGTTACGATAGGTCCTTACGTGGCCTGAGACGTCTGGTAGGTTACTGAAGTGGAATATCAAGCTGAGTCAGTTCGATATCGCTTACACACCGAGATGAGCTATTCAGGGGCAAGTGCTAGTAGACTTCATCGTTGAATTCACTATCTTCGAGTACTTGCCCGAAACCAGTGATTCTCCCAAACATGTCTGGAAGCTACATACTGATGGTGCATCGAATGACCGCTGCTCAGGCGCTGGTGTTGTACTTGAAACTCCTGAAGGCCAATCTATTTGCTATGCTTTAAAATTTGATTTTCGTGCAACCAACAACGAGGCCGAATACGAAGCCCTGCTCATCAGACTAAGGTTTGCCAAAGATTTAAGAATTATTGCTGTGGAGATTTACTATGATTCACAATTGGTTTTGTGCCAGCTTCGGGGGTAGTACCCGGCCAGAGACCGAAGACTGGCCGCTTATCTCGCTCGAGTTTAGGAAATATTAAATCAGTTCGATTATTATGTTATACATTGTATACCCCGAGAACGCAATCAGAAGGCTGATTCCTTAGCAAAATTAGCCAGTACCGGTAGGGCACAGCAAATGGGACTCGTTCCTGTTGAGACATTATCTTCCCCGAGTGTTGATCAAATGGAGACCGACTGGGTATTTGAAGTCATTCCCGATATGGAGTCATGAATGAATCCATTCAAAAACTATCTCGAGCATGGGACCCTGCCAGAGCGCAGGAGTGAAAAAAGACAAGTTCTTTGGAAAGCTTTGCGGTTCACCATTCAGAATGGAGTCATGTATAGAATAAGATACTCTGTTCCTTTACTCCGATGTATCGCCCACGATGAAATCAAACAAGTATTGCATGATGTACACGAGGGAGAATGTGGCGATCACACCGGGAAGCAAGCTCTTGCCAAGAAAGTACTCAGATATGGTTATTATTGGCCGATTGTAAATCGCAATGCATCGGATTATGCCAGGAAATGTGACAGATGTCAAAAAAATGCTCGGATTCTAAGAGCTCCGCCTACCAAAATAACTCAGATGGTCAGTCCATGGCCGTTTGCAGTATGGGGCATCGACATCATTGGGTCTCTACCTCTAGCCAAAGGTGGCGCGAAGTACGCCATCGTTGCAGTTGATTACTTTACCAAATGGGCGGAAGCCGAGCCCCTTGCTACTATCACAACGAAGAAAGTGATCAACTTTGTTGTACACAATATTATCTGTCGATTTGGTCTTCTACATACCATCATCATTGACAACGGAGCCCAATTCGATAGTGTCGAATTCAAGAATTTCTGTCAGCAATTCCATATACAAAAGAAATTCTCTGCAGTTGCACACCCTCAAGAGAATGGACAGGTTGAAGCTGTTAATAAAGTTATAAAGTCCATCCTGAAGAAACGATTGAAAAAAGCCGAGGGCAAGTGGGTTGATGAACTTCCTATGACCCTATGGGCTTATCGAACAACCCACAAGTCCACGACCGACCACACTCCATTTTCTCTTTCCTACAGTTCAGAAGCCATTATTCCAGTCGAGATGGAAGTGCCTTCTATCGTGTGACATATTATGATCCGAAGACAAATGCTATATTACTTGCCAAATCTCTAGACTTATTGGATGAGAAGTGAAAAGAGGCTGATTTGAGGGCTACCGCGTACCGAAGCCGAGTCGCCCGATTGTACAATGGAAAGGTCCGACCTCGAACCTTTGAACTCGGCGATCTCGTCCTTCAGAGAATTTAACCGGTTCCTTCACATATGAAACCAATGTGGGAAGGGCCATATGTTATTGAACGAAGACTCGAAGACGACACATTTAAATTATCGACCATTGACGGTCTCACTCTGCCGAGAGCCTGGAACAGCGAGAGTCTTCGTTGCTACTACACATAACAGGCTATATTTATCCATTCAGTCTGCTTTTCATTTGCAATTTGTTTATGCATTTCGAAATTTGAATTTGTAATAAGGCAACTGACTTTGCCATACTTTCTTATTTCAGCAATAAAATTCAATTTCTTCGAGCCAGTGCAGTGATTTTTGAAATGCGTCATGCGACCATCACAATGCACAAAGAGCTAAGTTCCATCCTACGATGGGACTTATTCAAATAGGGAGTGACTGTGATACCACCAGTCACTCGCTAAGTGAAACCCGAGCTCGAGGGCAAACCATCACACTGAAGCTAAGAAAGGATTGATACACGAATTCCTCTAACTAACCCCGGCTCCCAGAGTGCGAGCTGAAGTATAAACTTACAAATGCGGGCTCAAAGAGGGTGGATCTGTCCACCTAATGACTTCGCCCATATTTAAATCAAGTACGACGAGGATAGATCCCTCCATCCAATGACCTCGCTTGTTAACTCAGGGTGGATGTGATCCGACCATCCACGATCCTGGTACATCTATCGTTTCGGAGTGCGAACGAAATCCTAAAACTCAAAAAAGATGTGATCGATCATCTGTTAACCAACTCCAGATTCCAAGAGTGTGTACTGGAGTACAAACATCAAAATAGGTGTGACTGACTGTCCATCAGCTAACTCTGAGTCCCAAGAGCGCGGGCTGGAGTATAACACAACCGGGTGCGAACCAACCACCCATGAGACAACTCAGAGTCCCCAGAGTGCGGACCGGAGTATAAACACAAATTGGGTGTGGCTGACCACCCATGAATTAATCTAAGTCCCCAAAGCGCGAACATGTCTCTAATCATTAAACGGGCGTGATTGACCGCCGACATACAAGGGCAATCCCTAGAGTGTGGATGCAATTATCAATAGGTAAGCGAGTGTGATTCGACCACCCGAGCTCGTCTCGTTTCAACAAAGTCAAGCCCGATGTATTGAAGGTGAAAAGCGGATGCAGACCGACCATTTCAGTTTATCCCCGGGACTGGGGGCAAAACTTAAGTACCGGCTACTGATCGAGACAGTGCAGTATTGGAACTTGACTTAACGTTCGATTAAGGCTCGAAGCCATAACTTCGGGACTTAACAACTAAACCCAGGTCCGATTCAAAGACTAAAACTTCACAAGTACATTGAATAGAAGTTCGAGCGTTGAAATACTTAAGCAAATAAATACAAAGTTATGCTGGAAACAAAATGGAATTTTATTTTAACTATTCTTTGAAAAAGAAGGATAAGTACAAAAATCTTTCCAAGAATTCCTACTAGCAAGGGTCGAACCCGCATCTATACACGGCCTACAAGAAGCAAATAAAATTCCTATCTATCCACCAAAAAATGGAGTGAGAAGATACGTCTACTCCCTCGGTTTCTTCTTCTTCCCCCTCGGTGTTGACCCACTGGAGGTACCACTTGGATGCCTCTTCAAGCCTTTGCCTTTTGGTGGTTGGTCTCCAGCCGGGGAAATTATGGTAATCTCTTCCTCCGAACTCACATAAATTGGAATACTTTCTAGAGGCGGAGTCGAAGGGACATGATCGACATTAGGAGGCGAGGAAGACACACCGGTGTCGACAACAGTGCCTCCCGGAGAAATCATTCGGAGAGGGGCTGGACCAGGACCCACCATCCTAACTCCAATACCGCTGGCCCACGCGGCCGCTTCCATTTGGGCATTAATCTCAGCTATTATCTCTTCTTCATGGATTGTTTGAGCATCCGTGGGGATGCTGGCAGTTGGGCCCGAGGAGCTGACCACAGGTGCGCCTCCGCCCATGACAAATGGCAGGTCGGAAAAAGGGTCGGTTTGATGATCAAGAAGTTCCTCCATCATCTGCTCGTCAAAAGTGAAAGTGCTCCCCTGCGCTCCATCGGTTGGTGCAGCGGCTGTTGTTGTGGTCGCCTCTGTTATAAGGGCCTCCTGCTTGTGATGCGGCTCTTGGGTTGCAGGGGGCACGGTCGATGCAGCTCCTATCGTTGAATAGGGATAAGAAAAAAGTGTTAGTGACTACTTCAAACAACGCTACCGACTTTGAATAAGTGTGCAAAATGTTCATAATACCTTCCTTAGAATGGCGTGCGGATGGAGCCGGGACAGCTTCAGTGACCTGCTCACGAGCTGGAGATAATTGCGGTTGATCAGGATTGTATGCAGGCACATATTGAGGATCAACTGTAAGAGTAGATTCGGGCAGGGTTGGCATAAGAGTTTTGGAACCCACATAGTGATGCTCAATGCCAGAGCCCTCTCCAGCTTTCGGGTGCTGAGTACCAAGCCTCTCCTTCTCGAATGTGATAGTGTTGTCGTGGAGAACTCTTCTTTTATCCTCACTCAGCACCCGATTCTCCAATTCAGATTCATCGATAGATTCAGTGTGGTGCTCCGCATTTTCTATTAGTCCCTGAGGAGTTGGTTTTGATGACAACAACCTTAGAATAGATTATAAAATATAAATACTAACATTACAAGTTTAGATATATATGTGTATGCAGGATCTAACCATGCAGGTATCAAGAATGAAGACTGTACAGTATAGAGATTCAAGATATAGAGAGAAAGAAGACTCATGAGTATCAAGATTATCAAGAGTTCAAGATTTCAAGGATAAGTTTGTTTTAGTTAGGAATATTGTTAAAACTCGTAGAAAAGCACTGTCATCTTAATATCCAATTTATTCGTGGAATGGAATCCACTTCGAGCCCGTTAAAGGGATGGAACCCTAAGTAGGATGGAACCTACGAAAATCTAGTGGGACATTATTTTGTATCCACTAATTTTATTTCAAAATGATTTTACAAAATTATCTTGTTTTCAAAATGATTTCAAAACTTTCCTTTTAAAAGATTCAAAACTCTCTATCCCGATTTTAAATAATTTTAGCCTCAAAAACATCTTTAATTTCAAAGTCAAATTACTCCTGATTTTAAACTATCTTTTCAAATAATATATTTAACTTTTAAATATTTATACTTAGATTTAAATATAAAATTATAGTTAAATTATGTATATATTGTTCTTTATATTTACTTATGTATTTCAACTATAATTAAGTATAATTATAAAGTTTAAAATAATTTTAATATAAGATAGAGGTTATTTTCAAAGAAAATCAAAACACCAAAAATCCCTTTGGGATGTCGACATGCCCAAGTACCCCATGTCGGCATAGTGTCAGTTGGTTTCAAAATTCAAATTTCAAAAGAAGTGTCTATTCGCCATAACTCTTCACGAATGGATATGACTGTTGTTCTTCTATAATAGGGGTCAGTTTCAACGAATTTTCAATCACTTTTTTCTAGTTTTCACTTCTCTTCTTCTTCCACATTTCTTAATACAAAATCATACCATTATTCTGCCGAAATCAACATCGAATCATACTCGATTACATCTAGTGTGATTCTCCATCACTACCTCTACAAGGTTCTCAGTGCTATTCAGAGTTATAGACTTTTTGTAATCAATCGAGCGAGAGAAGGTGTGATTGTAGCCCTGGAAATCAATTGGGTGAACTTGTTGCCCCGGAAATCAAGTATCTCTACCCAGAGGATTGTTATTCTGGAGGGTGTATCTCGTTGCCTTGAAATCGAGGGTTGTCATTGTTGAATTGAGTTTGAAAGGAAATCCGTACTTGTGTTGCGGGACTGGATGTAGGCTAACTCCGAACTAGTATAAAATCCGGTGTGTTCTTTCCTTTACTGCTTTTACTTTATATTTGCATCTGTGTTTGATTCTGTATTCATATCTATGTCTGATTAGTGTATACATTGTTAACAAAGTAAGATAAACTCAAAAAGATTAACAAATTTCTTTAAACACTATTCACCCCCTCCTCTAGTGTTAATTCTAGCCTTAAGATCCTTAATCCGCATTTCTCACATTTGGTATCAGAGCTTTGTTTTCAAAAGTTTCATAATCTGAATTTTGAAAAGTTTTAAAATGGCTATTTTTTGAAAATTTTGGTAAAACTAGTTTAGAATTGTTTAAATCATCATTGTTCCATGAGTCTGCATATGAATGTTATTCAAATTCTAGTTGTCTACCCAAATTTTATAATGTGTAGGAAAGATGCTTTATGGGTATTAAGGAATCAATCCACAATGGACAATCTGTGCAGATCAAAAGGAATAAGTGGATACTTGATAGTGGATGCTCTAGACACATGACTGGTAATCCGGATATGCTGATTAATATTATATACAAAGATGGAGGACTGTTTAACTTTGGAGACAACTCGAAAGGATACGTGATTGGCATCGGCAATGTCGGTAATTCTGAAACTCCTATTATTACTAATGTTTTGCTAGTTAAGAATCTAAAACACAATCTGCTAAGTATAAGTCAACTATGTGATAAAGGATATAAAATTAAATTTGAAAAAGATAAATGTCATATTGAAGATAATAACTCAACCATAATATTTGAGGGAACTAGGAAAAAGAATATTTATATTCTTAGTATGAAAGTTTCAAATGATAACCTATGTCATTTGGCAAATACAAGTGACCCTTGGATTTGGCATAAGAGATTTGGACATTTGAATTTCAAACTCTTATCTAGACTGTCAAAACATGATCTAGTAAGAGGTCTCCCTAAAATGAATTTTAAAGTAGATAGTTTATGTGATGCATGTCAATTAGGAAAGCTTAGAAAAAGTTCCTTTAAATTAAAAGATATGATTTCAACTTCAAAACCCCTTGAGTTACTTCATCTTGATTTATTTGGTCCATCTCAAATTCAGTTAATAAATCATAGTAAATATGTCTTTGTAATTGTAGATGATTATTCTAGATTTACATGGACAATATTTTTGAAACATAAAAGTGATACTTTTGAATGTTTTAAGAACTTTACAAAAAGGATTCAAAATCAATTATCTTTAAAAATTATAACTATTCGTAGTGATCACGATGGTGAATTTGAAAATGAAAAGTTTGAGGAATTCTGCAATAAGAAGGGAATAACTCACAATTTCTCATTTCCAAGAACTCCACAACAAAACGGAGTAGTTGAGCGTAAAAATAGAACGATACAAGAGTGTGCGAGAACTATGCTTTCAGATAGTAATTTACCAAAACACTTTTGGGCAGAAGCTGTTGCTACCGCCTGTTATATTTTGAATAGAATTTTAATTAGACCTTTAACTGATAAGAAACATTATGAACTTCTTCATGGAAAGAAACCTAAGGTATCATACTTCAGAATTTTTGGAAGTAAATGCTTTATTTTAAATACAAAAGATAATTTGGATAAATTTGATCCTAAATTCGACAAAGGAATCTTTATCGGATATTCTAATAGAAAAAGCTTATAGAGTTTTTAATTTAAGATCTAACACCATCGAAGAAACAATGCATGTTTCGTTTGATGAAAATTTAAAAGATTTTAAAATTACAAATGATGAAGAAGATTTAATTACTCAAAATCAGAAATCAACCAACATTAATAATGAAATTAATCATCCTAATAAAAGGATTAAACTTTTAAAAGATCATCCTATTGAAAATATAATAGGAGATATGCAATCTATTGTTACAACTAGAAATCAACTAAGTAAAATGAGTAATGTAGCATTTATATCATCTATTGAACCCAAAAATCCTAAAGAAGCATCAACTGATGATTCATGGATTTTGGCTATGCAAGAAGAATTAAATCAATTCACTAGAAATGAAGTTTGGGAACTTGTTCCTAGACCTGAAGATAAAACTATAATTGGAACTAAATGGGTCTATAAAAATAAAATGAATGAACAAGGTGAGGTCGTTAGAAATAAAGCACGATTAGTTTCCCAAGGTTATTGTCAAGAAGAAGGTATAGATTGTGACGAAACCTTTGCTCCTGTAGCAAGATTAGAAGCCATTAGGATTATACTTGCTTTCGCAAATCATAATAATTTCAAATTATTTCAAATGGATGTTAAAAGTGCATTTTTAAATGGTTTTGTAAAAGAAGAAGTATATGTTGAACAACCACCACTTTTTAAAGATGAAAATTTTCCAAACCATGTGTACAAACTTAAGAAAGTTTTATATGGTCTAAAACAAGCTCCTAGAGCTTGGTATGATAGACTAAGATCTTATTTATTACAATTAAATTTTGAAATTAGTAAAATAGATAATACTCTTTTTATTAAAAGAAATAAAAATAATATTCAACTAGTTCAAGTTTACGTAGATGATATCATTTTTGGGTCAACTAATTTTGAAATGAATAAAGAATTTTCTGAAATAATGACAAAAGAGTTTGAGATGAGTCATATGGGTGAATTAAACTTCTTTCTAGGATTACAAATAAAACAGTTAGATAATGGTATTTTTATTAGTCAAGAAAAATATGCTAAAGAACTAGTCAATAAATTTGGTTTGACTACTACGAGTGGAAAACCTACTCCTATGGCAACCACTGAATATATGAGTAAAGAAGATTTCTCGAAAGATGTAGATCAAAAGTTGTATAGAGGAATGATCGGATCATTGCTCTATATCACTGCTAGTAGACCTGATATCATGCATAGTGTATGTCTCTGTGCAAGGTATCAATCTCATCCTAAAGAAACTCACTTAAAAGCTGTAAAACGTATCATAAGATATATTAAACACACCTCTGATTATGGATTATTTTATCATAAAAATGATTCATTTGATTTAATATCATATTGTGATGCTGACTATGCTGGATGTAAATCAGACCGAAAAAGTACAGGTGGAACTTGTCACTTTTTGGGACACTCTCTGATTTCCTGGTTTAGTAAAAAGCAAAATACAGTTTCTCTATCAACAACTGAAGCAGAGTATATTTCTACTGCTTTGGCTTGTTCTCAAGTAATATATATGCAACAAACCTTAAGAGATTTTGGATTAAATATCTCAAAATCGCCAATTTATTGTGATAATACTAGTGCAATAAATTTATCTAAAAATCCTACTCATCATGCTCGAACTAAACATATTGACATTCGACATCATTTTCTTAGAGATAATATAACTAAAGAAGTAATTACTCTCGAATATATAAACTCTGAGAATCAAATCGCTAATATCTTAACAAAACCATTAAATGAATCTATATTTACTAAATTAAGAAGAGAATTAGGTATTTGTTCTATAACTGAAATATAAATTATAAATAACAAGTATAATTAATAATTAATATTAAAAATCATAGAGTTAAAATATAAGGACCATGTCGACATCCCTAGGAAGACATGTCGACATGTAACGTTTCTATTTTTTTTAAATTTTCCGACCAAAAATTCAAAAATTTAGTTATATATTCTTCTCTATTTCGAATTCTTATTCATTCTCTCTGTTTTCTCTTCATTTTATATTCTGAAATATATAAAATAATGGCATCTTCCTCTAAATCAAACATAAAATCAACTTTCTCATTCCCCTCTCCTACTTCTGATCCATTTCAATACACTACTCTCGCATGTGTAACTAAATTGGAGGAGTCTATGAAGGATACTCTTCAGATGTTGACTGAAATTCAAGTAACTCAACTTCGTATGGCAAAAGAGCAAGAGAGGCAAGGCAAGATTCTTAGGAATTTACAAAAATTCATAATGGATAACCAGGCCAACCCTATCTTGATCGATGAAGACTCTTCACTCAATCAAGAACATGAGGTCAGCGACGAAGAAGAAGAAGAACCTATGGAAGAAGCACACGAGGAGGATGTTGACCAAGTAGTATGCGTTGGAGAAGTGAGTTTTGACAAAAATGGGAATCTTGTTGAACAACGTGGAAATTTGTGTTTCCACTATCCAAACTGTTCAATTCATAAATCTCCTATGTTCAGAAACACACATTAGTTTCTTCTCTTTCTTTCCGTTGTTATTTATGATTTTATGTTTTTCAAACGCAAATGTAAATACAACCATACTCGTAATAAATAAACTCGTGTTCTTATATGTGTTAGTATTATTCTGAATTCTTAGTTAGGATAGTTAATAGTTTAGGATTATATTTTAGTTAAGTATTGATTATGTATGATAACACTATCATTATAATCACAAGTAATGTAGTCTTAGTTTTAGGGGGAGTTATATAGAGTAATATAGAGTTATATAGTTTAGAGTTAGTTTTTTTTGTTGATGACAAAGGGGAAGAAATATAAAATAGGGTAGTTAGGCATAGATTAAGGGGGAGTTATTAGGATAGAATGAATATTTTATAAACAAAGGTTGTCATCATCAAAAAGGGGGAGATTGTTAGTCCCTGAGGAGTTGGTTTTGATGACAACAACCTTAGAATAGATTACAAAATATAAATACTAACATTACAAGTTTAGATATATATGTATATGCAGGATCTAACCATGCAGGTATCAAGAATGAAGACTGTACAGTATAGAGATTCAAGGTATAGAGAGAAAGAAGACTCATGAGTATCAAGATTATCAAGAGTTCAAGATTTCAAGGATAAGTTTGTTTTAGTTAGGAATATTGTTAAAACTCGTAGAAAAGCACTGTCATCTTAATATCCAATTTATTCGTGGAATGGAATCCACTTCGAGCCCATTAAAGGGATGGAACCCTAAGTAGGATGGAACCTACGAAAATCTAGTGGGACATTGTTTTGTATCCACTAATTTTATTTCAAAATGATTTTACAAAATTATCTTGTTTTCAAAATGATTTCAAAACTTTCCTTTTAAAAGATTCAAAACTCTCTATCCTGATTTTAAATAATTTTAGCCTAAAAAACATCTTTAATTTCAAAGTCAAATTACTCCTGATTTTAAACTATCTTTTCAAATAATATATTTAACTTTTAAATATTTATACTTAGATTTAAATATAAAATTATAGTTAAATTATGTATATATTGTTCTTTATATTTACTTATGTATTTCAACTATAGTTAAGTATATTTATAAAGTTTAAAATAATTTTAATATAAGATAGAGGTTATTTTCAAAGAAAATCAAAACACCAAAAATCCCTTTGGGATGTCGACATGCCCAAGTACCCCATGTCGGCATAGTGTCAATTGGTTTCAAAATTCAAATTTCGAAAGAAGTGTCTATTCGCCATAACTCTTCACGAATGGACATGACTGTTGTTCTTCTATAAATAGGGGTCAGTTTCAACGAATTTTCAATCACTTTTTTCTGGTTTCACTTCTCTTCTTCTTCCACATTTCTTAATACAAAATCATACCATTACTCTGCCGAAATCAACATCGAATCATACTCGATTACTTCTAGTGTGATTCTCCATCACTACCTCTACAAGGTTCTCAGTGCTATTCAGAGTTATAGACTTTTTGTAATCAATCGAGTGAGAGAAGGTGTGATTGTAGCCCTGGAAATCAATTGGGTGAACTTGTTGCCCCGGAAATCAAGTATCTCTACCCAGAGGATTGTTATTCTGGAGGGTGTATCTCGTAGCCTTGAAATCGAGGGTTGTAATTGTTGAATTGAGTTTGAAAGAAAATTTGTACTTGTGTTGCGGGACTGGATGTAGGGTAACTCCGAACCAGTATAAAATACGGTGTGTTCTTTCCTTTACTGCTTTTACTTTATATTTGCATCTGTGTTTGATTCTGTGTTCATATCTGTGTTTGATTAGTGTATACATTGTTAACAAAGTAAGATAAACTCAAAAAGATTAACAAATTTCTTTAAACACTATTCACCCCCCTATAGTGTTAATTCTAGCCTTAATATTCTTAATCCGCATTTCTCACATTTTCATCTTCAACCAAGCGGTACGAAACGTTGTATAGATGTGAGGGATAGCCTTCAAGCTAGCTTAGATTTCAATGCTTTAGAACGTTGGCATTATATGTAATGAGGAGATCTTTGATGTCACCCTCCAACCTGGCCGCTACCGTTCTCACTTCACCCTCAACCCTGGCTTCGGCTTCCTGAGCCTTCAGTGTTGCCGAATCCCTCTCATCCCTGAGCACCACAGCCTTCTCGCATGCCTGCTAAGCGGCTTTATTTGTGTCATCTTTCTCTTTAACGACTTCAGCAAGTTTTCCTTTAAGCTCCTCATGCTCTTTTAGCGCTCCATCCCTTTCGGCCATGATTGTGGTGGTCCGGTGCCCATTTTCTCAACCGGGGCTAAGTGTGTTTGCCTCATCTCATCCATCCTCCGGGTTGCATCATCGGCTCTTTTATTGGCCTCTGTTTCCGAATTTCTCGCGAACTCATTTTCGTCATTGAGCACCTAGATTATGTGGTCCTTCTGAGCGAGATCAGTCCCTAATTTCTTGATTGTTTTCGCCCGCTCAAAAGCCACCGCTGATACTTTGTCCGCGGTCTTCGTCCATTCCCGGTACTAGCCGTAAACATCATGTATATAGTCATGCATCGTCTATTATGCCTCGATGGGAATTCGCTTTAAGTGTGGGGGAAAGACGAAGCCGTCAAAGCAGATATTTGGAAAATCTTTTTTCAGCTTAGCTATTCTAATCGCTTCTTCCTCGGTGGGCTCTATGATGGCTTGTTCAGTAACGATGGGAGTTTCAGTTTCAGTTCTCCGACGTTGTTGGTCAGGCCTTGGTGCCAGGGAAGGTGTTATTTGACGCAAAGATTCATGGGTTTGTTTGCTAGAACTAGAAGGTTGTGTTGGACCTCTAGGTGGCGGAGAACGCAACCGGGAATGGCACCTATACTCTTTCTCTCTCTCTCTATCCCTCTCCCTCTCATAGCGCTCCCTTTCTTGACTAGAGTAGCCATGATCGCGGTCTCTATCGACCTCCCGTGTGCGAGACTCATAATATGAGCTAGATGAATGGCGTGCAGAACGGAGGCTGCCAAGCATAGATCCTCGCTTTGACATAGTGCCAGTAAAATGAAAAGAAAAACAAAGTTGTATTTCCCAGAAATGAATTGCTTGTGATTAGCAACTGTGTGGTGCCGTGAAGTGTGTGTCTGCATGTGCAAACCCCCCGACCAACTGGTTATATCGGCCATACTCAAAGGAATTGACTCGCCCAGATCTAAAGCGCTTTGAAGCCCTTCCAATCCAGTATCTTATTGGAGCGACACATAGTCTGGAATTGGTATGTCTGCAAGTCCTTCAAAAGGATTCTCCATATGTGGGGGAGAGCCTCCGAAATTATAACACCGGGGGCTGGCAGAGACATGACCACATATTTCCATCTTGAAGACTTGTGAAGTTTATGAGCAACCGCCTTGCCTTTCCTCTTTCCCTTTGAATGTCGAGGACTATCTGAGGGCCCGGCTACGGGTTCATCTTCAGTGGGCGTATCCTCTTCACCACCCTGCTCAACAATTACAATCCCGAGCGCCCTACGCCTAGCCCGTCTTGTCGGAGCTGCCCTAAGAGATCCTTCAAGCCTTATGCTCTGGTCTTTATCAGTCAGTCGAACAGCCCTTAAATTTTCATCCGTAAGCACCAAGTCGATCTCTTTAATCTTGCCCGGCACCTCTTGAAGAATTCGTACTATTTCCTTAAAGTGAGCACCTTCAGGTCGTGGAATTGAAGTTGCACAAGAAAGAAAATGTTAGACTCAACATCGATTGCAACTATCCCATCAGTCGCTAGAGAAATTGCGGCACTTACGTTTGACTATCCACCGTCTAGCGAATCCTGGAGGGCACTGGACATAGAACCATTCAGTTTTGCAGTAGCTAAGTTTGGTCCAAGTTCCTATCATAATTTGACAGTTTCTGGCTCCCTCTAAGAATGTGAAGGAGGGATTATCTCCCTGACTTTTTACATTGAACAAGAATATGACCCCCTCTAGAGTCGGGGGTCGGAAAAGATGCTCCATGAAGATGATGAATAGAATGTTGAGAAGAGCGTACACGTTCGGATGCAGTTGTGACGGGGCAATCCCTAAATAAGATAACACCTCCCGGATATACTGATTGATTGGTGGGAGCATCCTGACTGTGCAGGAAAATCGATTAAAAGCGGTGTACCCTTCCGGAGGAGTATGTGGCCTGTCGTTCGACCCTGGTAACAGATTATCGTTCAACGATAGTCTGTGCCGTAAGCAAATTCTCCCCAACATATCATCGGAAACATTGTATGAAACAGAATCTTATGGGTTCCCAATGAAGGTTGCTCTAGGTAACTCATCCGAAGCTGGACTTATCACTTCGGCCGCGATGGCCGACATCTCTATTACCAAAGTGGGTGAACTTTGAGCCTCTTGTTGTTGTGAACTCCCGAGTTCCATAGCTAATCAACTTAGTAAAAACCATCGTTAGGTGACAATAATCCCGTGTGTCCCCCCATGTGAAATGCATGAATATGTTGTGCAATGCAATGCTGTATATTACTTAAAAGATTCTACAGGATTAGAAAGATGTTTGAACGATGAGACTTCGGAATTCAACCGTATTGACCGTCATCGCTGACCGTCACAACCGTTCCATCCAAACTTCAAAGATCAATCCAAGTTGAGATTTGTTAAACGTTGTCAGGTTACAGTTCCATCAACTTCGAAAGGCAGTCAAATATGCAGTGAAACGGTCAAGTCCAATTATGCAAGATTGAAGCTCGTCGAAGTCAGATGTTTGATTGTGCAAGATTTCGTATCCATCATGATGCGTACTTGGATCGAGCACTAGTTCGTATCGGTCATGGCAGGCAGCAGTTCGAATCGATCCTAGAATGGCATTTCGTATCGGTCACCCAAAACTTAGTTCGTACCAATCAAAGTCCTCTGATTTGTATCGATCGCCTAGTCCAACATTCGTATCGATCGCTTCATATCGATACGAATGGCCATTGTTAATTGATCGACACGAATAATCACCATCTATCGATACGAAGCGATTCACTCAATCAGTATGAAGTATCATCGCATCCAGATCGATACAAACCCACCCACCATCCATCATCGGTACAGATCTCTTCCTCGTATCCCTCCATACTTCATCTTCTCAAATCAACACGAACGCCACTGCAACCTTCCTCTGCCAAGCTCCAGCTTATTTCCAACCTTGGCATCACCGGAATCGGCCATGAACATGGATGGATTAGCGATTGAACTCGAATATCATCATTTTTAATGTGAATTCATTGACTAATTACCTAAATTGAAGTGTAGATTCGAGGGATTAAGGAGTTGTATTAGTTTGGACGAAGGCGATTTCTTTTTCTCGGTTTCTCAATCGATACGAAGCAAGGTAGAAGGAATGAAAAGAAAACGAAAATTTTCTAAGTCCTAATATTATTTATATAAACATGAAGTAAAGGTGAGAAACGATTCATCTCCTAGTTAAAATGATTGGTTAGAATGGTCACCAGTGTCATCGATACGAAAGCTCTGTTCGTATCCACCCACACATATCAGTCCCAAGCACAACTGCTCGTATCTATTTTCCATCGATCTAGAATACTGCCGTTCGTATCCATCAGTAACCTATCGATACGTACAATACACAGGAATTTGTTCGAGTCAACCGGACCCATCAGAGATTTACCGATACGAACTGACAGCTTTGTATCCATTGCTCTGAAGCCCACAAGAGTTTGTATCCATCGATAAGAAGAGATCTTAAAAAAATGAATTGCTTCGTATCAATAGCAAACGATACGAAATGCGTATCCCAACTTCTCAAATCAATCCAGGAGAGGATCAATAAGAGGGGATACTCTAAAACGACCAATAAATCATTGTTACAACTCGACTTTCACATTGATCCAGGAGAGGATTGATATGAAACTCGATTCAAAAAAAAACTTGGCAACGACTCGTAAACGTGCAAATGTTAACGAGAGTCAGGTTAACATACGTTCATGTATGACGGACTAACATTCAATTTTCAAAATTGACCGGAATTGAATGCTCACCTAGTAACAATTACAACAGTGAACAACAATTTGCAATCATTCAGCACTCTGACACATCAGTGCACAGTACAACGATTGGCGGTCAACAATTCAGTGTTTATATTACTAGAGACCAATCAAAGGTCATATCTTTTGACAAAAAGACAACGACTATTCAGCGAATCGGATAGAACTCCTCAGAATGAAGATTGTAGCTTTTCAAAGCACGTCATGTCCACACAAGACATACTTTAGGGAGAAAATGTTATCCCGCCTTTTGGCTAGGCCGTGACACCAAGGACTTGACTGGCAACTAAGGGCAATCTGTCTCGAAGATCGATTATACGTAGGTTCACTATGGATACTGGTAAATTTTTTCCTAGTCCGGATCAAGCTATAATTGATATGGTACGACAAGCAAGGCTATAAAAGCCAACATTCCAAATTTCAAATCAATCAGAGTTCGTATGCTCAAGATATGATCGTTGCAAATCAAGGATAACAACTACAATTCGTATCCATCAATATGAATAGTGATTCTTATCCATCAATAGCTCTCCTTCATATCCAACCTATTTCGTATCCATCAAGTCAGAAAGTCCCATTCATGTCCATCCAAGCAAGCAATGGTTCGTAACCATTGGAAGACAACGACCTCATTCGTCTCCATCCACTTTGTAGCCATAGCCAAGCAATGTCGCATTCGTATCCATGCGAAACCGTTCCATCGAATCCCAAAGGAAAAACACGCATTCGTATCCACCTCATTCGTACCCATCGAGTTCGTATCCATTAACAGCCATCTCCTTCATGTCCACTTCGTTCGTATCCATCAAATGAGAGTAACCAGACTCGTATCGATCATTCACTCGATCGGTATGATGGAAGAAGCCGTGTAACGATATGAATCCATCGACACAAAGTTACTCCTGAAACCGATGCGAATGGGGGGAAAGAACCATCGATACGAAACTTCTACAAAGCTCGATACGAAGTGGAGCACAATCGATCCATACGAAGGGAAGATTTTAGATCGATACGAAGGAAGCCTAGAAGAGAGGAAGATTCAGTCACTCGGCATGAAAAGTGGACCGATCCTAGAAGTTAGTTCCACGTCACCTAGCAAGCCCGTGCCTTCGACCGATATGAAGATACCGTTACAAACGGCATCAGTACGAGCTTGACAATGCTATGTAAACTTAAACTTGCATCAATCATAACTCAAGATCTACGAGTCCAAATGCCACCAAATTTTCATAGGAGCTTGCCTACAACCTCAAGAATGTACTTGACAAATTTCAGTCCCAAAGGACCATTTATGGATCGATACAAACTCAATTCGTATCGCTCCCGGATCGAGTCGAAATCACCTGAACCCAATCTCGTGGGCCCACTCACGTGAGAGAAGAAGTCTTCCGAGATCTGGGCGAGATATTTGCTGTCTACACCTATAAATAGTGACCCCTGACCTAAGGGGACTTTTGGCTTCTCTACACTGATACTCCGCGGAAATCATTATTAAACTAAAGTTGTACTGTTGTAATCTCTAGTGAACAGTGAGTGAAATTCAATAAACATCAGCCATTTCATAGTAGACGTAGGCAATACACCGAACCACTCTAAATTCATGTGTTTTCGTGCATTTTCTTATATGTTGATTGGTGTGTTTGTTAGATCTGCCTAATTTTACATTTATTTTCTTCATTTTATCTCTTCAAACACATCCGAAAAGTGTTGTGCCCAATTTTGGTACAAACAGTACAAACTAATGGGCCTTGACCAAAAAAGAAAGAAATAATTAAGCTATGTTAATTCTAATTCAACACTAAGACAAATATGGACATAATAATTCTATTTTACAAAACAATTTGCATTTTCCTTTCAAGTTTTCATACAACAACTAATGCAAACTTATATACATATGAAATAAAATATTTTACACTATATAAAAAGATTAATTTTTACTTTTAAAACGTTATTATTATTATTAAAATCCTTTATTTTTAAAAAATACACTATTTACTTAAATAAATGAATAAAACTCTATTTTTAACTTCTAAAATTCTACAAAAATACTTTTCTCACTTAGAAAAATATTTTAAACTCAAATTTATAATTAAAATTATTTTTAAACCAATTTTCATCTTTTTATTTAAATAAACAACCTTTAAAAATCCCATACTTCTTTTAAAAATTATTAAAAGAAGTAATTGGAAATAATTAATACAATTATTGCATTTTCACCAAAAAACCCATTTTCTAATCATTATTAACCCAAATAAATAAAATAAAGTTCCAAACTTTATTTTTCTCATTTTATTTTCAAAATTATTTGTTTATTCCAAATAAAAAATTAAAATTTCCAATTTTATTTTAATTTACAATATTAAATTATAACTACCGTATAATTTAATATTAACAGGTACTCCAAAACCAGGGTTGTTACATATAACACTTAGTTATATTTCAAAACATTTCGATATTTGAAGATGAAGTGTTCGAATTTCAAAGTCGCTACAGTGGATAGGGGTAAGGGGTTGGGAGAATGGCAGCAATTTGACTATGATAAGCTGAGTGATGTTATGGTAACGCCTCAGTGGGAAACTTTTGACCCACAACAGTTGGATGACGTTTCGATCCAAGGGCATGCGATGTCGGTCGTTTCATGGGTTATTGAGGAGAGTTCTGAGGAAGACAGTTTAGGGGGAGACCATTGGAATCGGGCATTGGTGGAAACACGGGTTCTTCCTCCAGGGCCTATCCCACCTATGATCCTTTGTATCCCAGTTATAATGATTTTCCATGGCTTTTATTAGAAGGCAGCTTGGTCTCATTATGCCAACCCCTTGCTAGAAGGCAGGTTCAGGCAAGTCCAAATGGTAGTTAACTTGTATTTTACCGCTTTTATTGTAACGACCCGAAATTTTGTCGTTTTGATTTGTGAATATTTAATTCAATTTAAATATTCAGTTAATGGCTTTATTAATTAAATAGCCCTCTTTTTAATTATAACTAATAATGGAAAATTTATTTTTTGAGTTTGGTTTACATAAATAGATAGTTCGTCGGAAACTGGAAATGTGTCCGAAACACAATTTTCGGATTTTCAGCTTTGTGTTAAATAACAAGTTATTTAAAGTTGTAATATATTTTAATTAACCTTAAACAAATGTTAAAATGTAATATAACTTATTTTCAAATGTATACATATTAATGTTAAGTATTTTAAAAGTATATATTATTTAAAAGTTCAAAATAAAAGGGTGAAATGACATAAAGTGAAGCTTAAGGGTTAGTAAAGAAGAAATACAAGGAAACACCATTTTATCCATTAGTCATGGGTTTAACACTCTATTATCCTCCATATTATCAAACATAGTACAAAGCTCATCCTAAATCCATTATATCTTCCTTTGGGTAATTCATGGATTTTGAAAAGTGAATTGATGGGTGGCTTAGGAATATTGTTTTTCTTAATAGAAAAGTAATGTAATTTGGTTATATGTATACGCACTCAACTTAATATTCCTAGCTAAGCTTCTTTTCACATCTTTTTGCTTGTTCTTGCGTTTGACTTGGATTGCTTTGTTAGGAAGTTGGTTTATATATGGATGCATGCATGTAACTAAGGGTCACACATTTTATTTTTTGGTTCTTTGCAAAATGAAAGACGCATGAAAAGATAAATATTTATACATTTTCTTTTGCTCTATGCAATCAAAGATTTGAACATGCAAGTCACTTTTCATTCTTTTCCCTTTTGTCCTTGCATTGATCTACTTTCTTTAGCTATGAAATAATATTAGCCTATATATATATACACTTTATTTCCATTTTACTGCTGGCTATATATTATAAAAAAAGATGATAAAATATATAAATAAGGTAGCACGCTTGGGGATGAAGGCGTTGGCTGTGGAAGTGCCGGTGTGGCTGGGCATGGTCCAAGGCAAGGTGGTGAGGTGGCCGAAGCAAGAGTGTAGTAGCTGGGTTTGGTGGATAGGGTTGGGCACACGTGTTAAGCCTGCAGCATGAAAAGGAATGAATTGGATGCTATTGTAGTTAGTGAGTGATTTTGCATTTAGGTCCTTTGCATTATGGTCATTTGCACACGAGGTTGAAGGGAGAAGGCGCATGTTTGTATATAAAAGAAAGAATGTAAAGAGTGTTTATTGCAAAGTGTTTTGTACTTAGGCCCTTCTTAATGTGGACAATTTCATGAGTATGGGGGAAGTTGTTTGCAGGTTGTAGATTTAATTACGTTAATTTAATATATTAGGGAGTGAATTTAATTACGTTAATTAAATAATAACGTCGTTAAATTAATTAGACCCTATTGGTGACATCTATTTGGCCATAAAACACCATTAGGTTAGATTGAATTTAATAGATTAGCATGGACACCTATTAGCAAAATATATCCCCGTTCTGCGTTTGCTAAGTAAAAAGTTGTTTATGAGATTAATTAATATGGATGAAATAATGAATTATATATTTATTGTTAATTTTTGAGTGCCAGAAGCTTGATAACCTGGCCGTATTGAATATGACATGGACATATAAACCCCTTTGAGATATGAAACAAAATGGTAGCTTGTTTAAGTACAACTATGATCGCCGAGCTTCAAACTGCACAATGTGTTAAATTTGCTAATAATCTTAATTTGAATAGTTTAAAGTAAATTATATTTTATTTAACAATGTCTAAAGATTAATTATATTTTATAAAATGATGTTTTAAAGTTAATTATTATTTTTTTGGCAAAGCCAGTGGGGTTAAATGGGCCCCTACCATATATTAGCAAAAAGAATTACAATGATCCATGGCATACCATCAGATCATACAATATTGTACAAAACTAAGAAAACAAAAATACAATTACAGACCAAAAACAAGAAAGATAGAATGGACCAATACATGTTTAGAAGATGATATACCTCCAAACACCCTACCGTTCCTTCCCATCCATATAACAGTTAAAGTCCTTTTTAGAACCCGTAGCAGCAAAGAACTCATATGCGACTTCCATCTTGTTGCTTTAAAAACAGTGAACCATTCCATTGATGAGTTTCTTATGGGACTATATAATCTTAACTTCTTCAAAATGCTTTCCCAAATATAAAAAGAGAAATCACACTCAAAGAATTAATGGGAAATAGTCTCCTTAAAATTATGACAGAGAAAACACCTATTATAAAGAATAATACCCTTCTCCTTTAACTTATCAAGAGTATGTAAACCATTTTTAACAATCTTCCAGAGAAGTAAATTTTATTTAGGAACAGAACTCGAGTTCCATATCCAAGTATGCCAAGGAAACAATGTGAACTGAGAGAGATCCACCATACCATTACAGACTAATGCAATCTTATGAGGCTTACCATTTCAGAGAGCATGAAAATTATTATTAGAAAATGATTTCGCTTGAATATTACTCCAACAGGCATGAACAGAGGAAGATCTAGAGACAGGAAGCAGTAGGGTTCCATCTGACCAAATTGAATTAACAATAGTATATTCAGTAATACCTATCATAACTCTAAGGTTGTAGCTAATAATATCAGCCAAAATGATTCCCTGATCAGTCCAAGGATCGAACCAAAAAGAAAAAGAAATTTGATTCATATATTGAAGACCAATCTGAAAAATATGAATACAGTCCTTCTTGAAACGAAGTAAATTCCTCCAAGACTAGCTACAATTAGGTGGAATATCCATTGTCCAGAAATGTTTGTCTTTAATTAAATTCTTCCTTACCCATGAAGCCCATAAGTTATTGTCAAATTTATAAAGTTTATCTATTCTATTAGAGATAGTAGCTTTATTCCATTTTCTAATATTCATAATACCTAAGCCACCATATTTATATGGGCAGCTGATCTTTATGAAAGCAATAGGAAGTAACTTTCTGGAAAATGGATTACCATGCCAAAGAAAGTGGTTAAGAGTCGAGTTGATCATGGATACAAGCTTGGCAGGAAGAATGAATATTCTAGCATAATATAGGCACATGGAAGTGGCAATGGATTTGACTATGACAAGTCTACCAGCCATTGAATCTTTAGAGATAGGCCAGGATGAACTTTTTGCAATAATCTTTTCTTAAAGCTTGAGACATTGGATGGTCTTGAATTTAGAGGAAAACATTGGAGCACCCAGGTAGTCTTCATTGTGATCTATAGGATTAAGGCCAGATAAACCATAGATTATAGATTTTTCGGACTCAGAGATGCTAGCTATCCTAATTTTAGATTTATTTGTGTTTATGA
This sequence comes from Allium fistulosum, assembly GCA_030737815.1. Taxonomy (NCBI): domain Eukaryota; kingdom Viridiplantae; phylum Streptophyta; class Magnoliopsida; order Asparagales; family Amaryllidaceae; genus Allium; species Allium fistulosum. The sequence continues at coordinate 1,143,817,648 of CM060902.1, forward strand.
TAAGACCAGTCAGAGCTCTGAAATCCTCAAGAATATCCAAACCACCATTTATTGATTTTGAAGTAGGCTTTGTAAAAAGAAGCGGATCATCTGCAAACTGCAGAGTTGATATATCAGAGTGTTTGCATAGAGGATGATACTCGAGTAGCTTCAAAGATAAGTATTTTGTAGTAAGAGTTGTGAATAACTCCATAACACAAACAAAAAGGTAAGGAGACATGGGGTCACCTTGCCTTATGCCCCTTGTAGCTTGAAAGTAACCAAATAAATTGCCATTGTAATTTAAGGAGTATTTGACAGTGGAAACACATGTATAGATCTAGGATAAGAATGGCATTGGGAATCATCTTAAGGAGAACATATATAACTGACTTCCATTGTAAAGTATCATAAGCTTTTTGAATGTCAATATTCAATACACACCTTTTTGAAACATTTTTCCTATTATATCCTTTCAACAATTCAGAGGATAATATAATGTTATCAGAGATATCTCTGGAGTGAAGAAAAGCACTTTGACTGGGAGAAATAATACCAGCAAGCATTGTCTTCATCCTAGCTGCCATGATCTTGGAAATGCATTTGTGTATCACATTGCAGTAGGCAATGGGTCTGAATTGTGTAACAGAAGAATGCTGGTCAGACTTGGGAATAAAAGCAATTTTAGTGGCATTAATACCAGATAGCAATCTGTTGTGTTTGAATAAATTTTTAATAGCCTTTATCACATCAGTTCCAATCACACTCCAGGCTGTTTTATAAAAATGGGCATTAAAGCCATCAGGACCAGGAGAGCTTGTAGAGTTCATAGCAAAAATGTTGTCTTTAATCTCTTTAGAGGTTATCTCCTGAATAAGATAATCATGTGAATGAGCTGAGAGGGATGGAAGTTGAATGTTATCAAATAATTGCCTGTGTATAACTGGGTTATTGGGGAAAGCTAGGAGATCCTGAAAATAATCTAGAAAGGCATCTTAAACTACATCAGGAGAAGAACAAAGACCACCATTTTTATCAAAGATATTGGAAATATTTGCAGAAGACTGTCTAATTGTTAGAGATTCATGGAAAATGGCTGAGTTCTTTTCTTCATGAAGAAACCACTTAATTTTAGCCTTTTGTTTTGCCATCTTATTTTCTTCCACAAGAGCTTTAGTAAGTTGTTTGTTTAGAGATTGCTCTTAAGACACAAGGGTGGCAAGCACTGTATTATCAATACGACCTGAATATCTCTTTGCACCTGAAATAAACTATCACGAACATAATGAGATAGACTACTACCATTCCCAAAAGTGTCATTAGCCCAAGGTTTGAGAGTTTCTTTTAAATGCCTAAGCTTTACCTGCAAAAATTACATAGGATTACCATAAACATTTAAAGTCCAACAGTTTGTAACAATTTTCATGAAATCCTGATGTTTAGTCCAGTTATTAAAAAATGAAAATGAGGATCGTCTTCTCACGTATGCCTTTCCCCAATCTAAAATTAAGGTAGAGTGGTCAGAAAGGGATGGTGGAGGGATGATGGTGTTCAGGTTAGGAATAGCAAGCACAAAGGAATTTTTTTGGTAGGATCTGCCAAGTTTACAAAATGTCAGTTTGCCTAATTTGCTGGAATTATTCCAAGTAAAGAAGCATCCATTAGCAGTGATAGGGAGGAGGTTAGAATCATATATAGCTTTATTGAGGGGTCTGGTTTGTTGATAGGTAAGAGGAACTCCACCACTTTTATCAGTGGATAGCTGCATACAATTCCAATCTCCCATACAAAGCCATGGAGAATTAGAAGGTTGAAGAGAGGGGAGGGTATCAAGAAGATGTTGTCTATACAAGCAACTATTTTCAGCATAAATAAAGGTCATAAAAAAGCTGGATGAAGAAGGGTTATGAGTAATTTGAGTGTGAATGAATTGTCTGTGAACACAAAGGGGGGAGACAAAGAAGATAATAGGATTCCAGAGAATGAGGAGCCTGCCAAATGGGGCTTGAGAAAGATTATAGATAAATTTCCAACTACTGTTAATAGTTTGGGAAGCCTTGATAGTGTTGGCATGATTTAATTTCATTTCAGCAATTGCCATGATTTGAATTTTGAAAGTTGATATGAAATTTCTAATTTCAAGTTGTTTTGATAAGGAGTTAGCACCCCTAATATTCTAAAATCCAATTCTATCAATCATAAAAAGGACTGGGTATAAGCTCTGGTTTTAACTCCAGAGGAAGAAATATTGAGGTATGTTGAAGGTGGCATTGATGGATTAATTTGATCAATGGAGTAATGAATACCCATATCTAAATCAGTTGAGGATATCTTATATTTGAAAAACTTCTTTGGCCTTCCCCTTTTGTTTTTGGTGGAAGAACTTGAACATTCAGGCAGTGATTGATTATTGGTTGAAGGAGAGAGATTGATGGAATGATCAGGGATGATGTCATTGAAAACTTGAATTGGAAGAGATATAGATGAATAGGGAGAAGAGGACTTATCTGGGGGGTTTTGATTAAGGGATTGGGCTGGAATTTGATTGGAAGGGTGCACAACCATGTGCATGCCACTGTGCATGTTCAAATTATTGGTATTGAGTGTTTCAAGGGAAGAAACAGGCAAATTGCCTTTTGTAATGTCTGAATGATCACTTTGAGCCACAATGTCTTCAATGTTTTCTTCAGCATCCTCATTTAAGTTCTGTAGCACTGAAAAGTTGTTATGTGTACTCACACCATTGGTGCAAGATGTCTTAGGAAGAGGGTTAACTATATCAGGGCATGGTTCATGTTGGATGTTAGATATTGAAATTGAATTAGACATTATTTAGGAGACTCTGTGATAGTTCCTACATTACTCGAAGGAACCAAGACTGGATCCCCAAGGAGACCCGAAGTAGGTTGGTTAATGTTTGTAACATTAGCCACCAAAACAGTTTCTGCATTTCTTGAAGCAACCTTGCCAGGAACACCAAGGAGACCCGAAGTCAATTGAATACCATCATCAACAGTCTTCAAAGGAGCAATGTTAGAGGCTACAGGCAAACCCACAGTAGAATGATTCACTTTATCAACACTATGGACTACCTTATTCACTTTATCATCCTTGTTTATCTTTCTCCATAATTTCTGAATTGGTTTTAGTTTTCTTTTACCTTTAAACAAGAGGCTTTTCTTCTCATTTCTAACTGGTCCAGCTTTGGTAGCATTACTAACACCTTCCACAACTTGATTCTTGACTTCCTTACTGTCCTTGACCTCATTATTATCAGAACCAATAACTTTTTCACAACTAACAGTTGCATGGACAAATATTTTGCAGTGTGTACAATTAGAGGTTTCCATGTGTATTCAATTAAAACATCCGGATATGAACCATCTCCCACAGCCAGACTGTAAGGAAGTTCTTTATCAGGAGAGATCTCAATCAGACATTTCGCATACTCAAATCTTTTAAGTCTTTCAGTATTTTCATCAAAGCATATTAATCTTCCAAGATGGCATGCCAACCAAATAATACCAAGAAGAGTCCACGTTAATATCAGAATTCTATGGAGGTGAACCCATATAGGGACAGTTCTAATCCCCGCTTAAGCAGAAGCAAAAGTAGGGTTCCATTTCAAAATAATAAACATCTGACCACGAATGAAAAGTGGATCCTTCTTTAGAGCTTGTAGCTTGTCTTCTTTATTAGAAAATTTTAAGTAATAGTCGAGTTTATCAAAATATAACTCAAAGGACCCTTTGCTTCCAAACTTTGTCGAGATGGGCTTTAACAGCCATAAAATTAACTGTTCCAGCTAGGAAAAATCCTACCAAAAAATCAGACTGTGATCTTATGCCTTTATTGATAATTTCATTGGGAGGAGATATGGGAGAGCCTGAGTACCGAATATCAAAGTGTACAGGTACATATGACCCTGCATTCCTGGGTTTAGCAGTGAAAAGAGATAACCAAGAGGATGAGGCAGTAGAAAGAATAGGAGAGGCAGAAGAAGGTGGTAGTAGAGGAAGAAGGGGAGGAAAAGGATCAACGGTAGGAAGAGAGGAGGAAGAAGAAGGAAGCAACACTATGGCAGCGTCCGATGGTGGATGGTGTGGAACAGGAGGGGGAGGGCGGTCAGAGGAGGGAGCAGGTTGAATGACAGGCAGAGAATGGGCAGGGATGGGGAGAGGTACGGGTAAGGTTAGAGGGATGGGGGGAGGCATGCCATGAGAGGACATGAGGCGAGAGGATGATTTTTCTTTGATATTAAAGTTTATTATTATCTTATTAAAGTTAATTATTATTTTATTAATGATATTTTAAGGTTAATTATATTTAATAAAGATGTTTTAAGTTTATTAAATTATATTAATCAATTATATTATTAATGTTGTATAAAGTTAATTAATTACTCTATTAAAAATGTTATATTTGATTAATTATTTGGAATAAAAAGGTTTAAGATTAATTAATTTCCTTAATCAAAGTGATTTAAGTTAATTACTTAACTGATGAGGTTTAAGTTGATTTTGTTTTAATTCATGAGGTTAAAGTAAATTAATTATTTATTTATTAAGGATGTTTTAGTTAACTAATTGTTTAACTAACAGTATTTAAAGATAATTAATCATTGTAATTAATGATGTTTAAGTTACTTAAATAATTTAATAAATTTTGTTTAAGTTGAGAAAGTGATTCATTTAGAAGTGTTTATAAATAATATTTTATAATTAAAGGAGATGATTTATAAAGGAAATTTTATAAATATAATAGAATGGATTTATAAATGATATTTTATAAATAAAGAAAATGGAGTTTAAAGTCTGTTTAATTATAAAAAAATTAGAGGTTATGGTCCATATAGCGATAGACGTTATGAATGTAGTTTTTGAAACTCTATGATTTCTTTAAATGGAAAAGTTATCTTTCTTCGACATTTGGGAACTCTTTTCAAATATGATTAGAAAAGTTATCAATTAAATTAAGAAGGGTTTGGAATTATTAATATATGTTAATAATTATTTAGTATTTATTAAAGAACTGTTCGAATAATAGGAAAGAGTTGTAAAAATTAAGGATATTTATGGAAAGGATAAGTGTTTTGAGTTTATAGTAAACAATGTTTTAAATGACAGTTGTTTTTGACCCAATCTAATATGGTTTAGCAAATATGATGTCTTCCTTGGTTTTGTGAATATACGTATTCCGTTGAGATAAGTATATGAAAATGGTTTCCAAGTATTTACAAGAGATTTTAACTAATGAAAGATTAATTAAATGAGTCTTTATGGATTCCATGGGAAATAAATCTCTGTTTTGGTTGATTTATTTGTTGTTTTATTTAATAGTTAAATAACCGACTATCAAAATCTTGGCCTAAATAATCCTTCTTAATTTTGATGGTAGAGAAGCAATTCCCTACTTAACACTGAAGGATATAACTCTGGAAATATCTAGGAGAAACACGTGAGTTACATGGCACAGTCATCTTCGACGATGCTGTACTATGCATGTAAATATCGTTCTGTTCTCCTAGGACAAATGATATGGAGATCCGTCCGCATAAACAGTTATGGGGTGATCCCCACTCTTATATATTGTCTATATTTCTAAAGAACTGGAGTTGATCTTATTGGAAAAATCATCGATTGGTTTTTGGGGCACCCGGTAAGCGGAGGAGTGTACTTATATGTGATAACTCGAAATGGTAACCACTCCAAAACCATATACCTGTTATATGGAGGAGTTTCATGATCTATTGAAAATTTGGGAACGTGATTCCAAGACCTGTTAAGGTGTGGGAATCCATGTGTGATTCCGAGATCTATTGAGATGTAGGAATCCATGTGTGATTTCGTGACCTATTGAGGTGAAGTAATCTATGTGGGGTTTGAGATCTGTCCAGGTGGTGATGCATGAGCTGGAATGCCGGACATAGCCTCATCAGCGGTAATGACTAAAACCGGAGATAGATTTCATATGTGGGAGGTTTAGCTAATCCTTGACGGTGCAGTCGTCTCTCTTTCGAGTGATACCTACAGTTTATGCATGCTGGGAGCGATGCATTCGGTCTAGGTGGCTGGCTATGTATTTCCTATGTGTCTTAGCTAGATATGTATGAGCCTTCAAAAGGATCCTCTGATCCTTGTATAGGAGGGCCGTTCTTAGAGGTTCCGAGGGCCTGAATCCTACACAATTTGCGAACGCGCCTTAGCAATTTTTGATAGTATACCTATTATTACTATGATGTACACTCACAATCATCACAGCTACTTGATTATTATATTTTCAACCTTAGGCATTATTATAATATCATTGGATTTTTGATAAAAATGGTTTGGTTATCATAAGGTAAAAACCCGTCCGTGTTTTTGTGCAGCGTGGTCTTATGAGATACCTTTATTTCAAAATGTTTTATAACATATAGTAATCTATTTGACACTACAAGAAAATATATTATTAATAACGTCATTTAATAACGCATTATTCTAAAGCGTTATTGTTTGCCTTCAATTATTTGTTTTTTTACTTTATTTGTTTTGTACTATTCACATGTAACGCCTTCACAAAGCGCGAAATCTCCTAATTATTTTGTTGCCGCGGGTTTCTCAAATTATTTCCCTCTCCCTCTTTCCTTTTTCATTTCGTTCCATTTGTCCTTAGTCTCCCATGCTAGTGGAATCAAATCCCCAAATCACTCCTTCAGATCCATTCCTCCTTCATAAACTCTAATCGGATCCAGTTAAATCCTATGCATCAATGGGAGAGGAAGGGGAGTTCGGTGCCTGGCGTGGGGATATGCTCGCAACGATTTAGAGGCGAGCTTGGTGGTAGCTGTAGCCATGGCCGACCCTTTACCAAAGTAAGAAAAGGAACGGCTTTGGGCCGCATAAATCTAGGGCACCATAACTCCCCATCCAATATACGAACGTAGCAATCGCGAAGAAAAAATACATCACGGTTGAATTAAAATTGGTGGCTAAGACTCGACTGGGATGGGAAGGCAACTGTAGTTCCATCTTTATCCGACAGTGTCAACAACTCGGACTTCGAATGGGTGGCGTGTCATCGATTCGAACTACTTCAACAGCGTCGACAACTCCTAGCTCAACACAGTTAGGGCACAACACAAACATCCTCCAAATTCCAATCTTCCATCTTCAGTAATAACCGGTTGTTACTTATTTGCTTTGGCTAATTTGCCAATTTGCTGCTTTACAGCTTGCTGTTGAAAAGGATTAAAGGCACAGAGGTACTTAATTTTGGACATTTTTATGTTCTAATTTTTTAATTTTTATGTGCATGTAGTGTTGGGATTGACAATCCAACAATCGAAGTTCGATTCGAGAATTTGAATATTGATGCAGAGGCTTATGTTGGCAATAGAGGAATTCCAACTTTCCTCAACTTCTTTGTTAACAAATTCACTGTAAGAAATATAATTTTGGGATTGTATGTCTCATTATAAAATGTCGGTGTAAATAATTTAGATATTAATTATTGTAGGGTATTTTGAGTGCTCTTCACATACTGCCAAGTGGGAAGAGGCCGATTTCCATACTACACGATATAAGTGGAATTATCAAGTCCTGTAGGTAAGGGAACACTTGTAAGTTTAAAAAGAAATTCATCATACTGTACAAGTCATTGAAATTTTAATGACTTCTGTGTATTTGTAGAATGACTTTGCTGTTAGGGCCTCCTGGTTCTGGAAAGACAACTTTGCTACTAGCTTTAGCCGGAAAGCTGGACTCGACACTAAAAGTAGATGGGAGAGTTACATACAATGGACATGGAATGGATGAATTTGTAGCACAAAGAACTTCTGCTTATATTGGCCAACATGATTTGCATATTGGAGAAATGACAGTTAGAGAAAATTTGGCTTTTTCTGCTAGATGCCAAGGAGTAGGCACAAGATATGGTATGATTTCATATGTTTTGCCATAATATTGTTCCATAATGTTTGATTGGTTTTTTATGGCTCTGAATTTGTTGAAATTAAACCATGTACATTTCTTATGATTTTTGTAGATATGTTGACCGAACTTTCAAGAAGGAAAAAAGAGGCAAATATTAAACCTGATCCGGATATTGATGTGTATATGAAGGTAACGATGTTGATTATCTCGAATTCATTAAAATACCCTGATACTTACATTTGAAGTTGCTGAATTAAAATATAATGATGGATATTGTTTTTCTTTGACTTATACGCTGTATAAATAATGCTTATAGCAACGTCTTGACAGTCTATTGAATAATCAAGTGTTAGGTTATGTTTAAAACATTAATGAGTCACTAGATAATCTTAGAGCATGACTTTACATCAATGGACTTTATGACACTATATATTATGCAAATGTCGTATTAAGGCCTATTTCAGTTGTGCCATTAATTTGGGGTTTCAACTCTGCCTATAAATAACTTGGGTAAGAATATTCCAAAAACAGACACAACTCATGTGGATATATAATATAACAGAACCTAGATTCCATAATTGAAATGCATAACTCAGTTTTTACCTGACATTAGTTGCTCATTACGATATTGATGATCAATCATGTATACACAGTGAACCCATGTTGCAATTTCATATTAGCTGGACTTCTTCAGCTCAATAAATCATCCTATGCAAGATAGTGTAATTCAAATTAGCACATAACGCTAAACTAGACATGTACTTTGTTAATACATGTATCTTGACAAATAACACTACCTGTTGAAGACTTTACATAATAAGCTATTATGATATAAATAATAAGTTATACAAATCAAAATCTTTCATGAATCTTACCCCCTTATTAATTCGCAGGCTATATCTATGGAGGGGAAGGGAACAGTTGTTTCCGATTACATTCTGAAGGCAAGTTAACATAAATAGAACATGACTTGTAGTGTTCAGATTTTGAATTGAATAACATAACTCAAATTCACATTATTTTTTTACAGATATTAGGGCTGGACATTTTTGCCGACACCATGGTCGGTGATGCCATGATTAGAGGTATCTCTGGAGGCCAAAAGAAGCGTGTTACAACTGGTAAAAAATAATCCCAACTTACTGAAATGTATATGATTAGCTATACATATAGCAATGCCTCCCTAGCAAATTGAGATAAAATTTAACTATGTTACCTAATAGGCACATGTTGTTTTTTCTTCTTCCAGGTGAAATGCTCGTGGGTCCTGCAAAGGCACTTTTCATGGACGAGATATCTACCGGTTTAGATAGTTCTACAACTTACCAAATTGTGAATTCTCTTAGACAATCAGTTCATATACTTTGTGGGACCGCAGTCATTTCACTGCTTCAGCCAGCCCCTGAAACTTATGATCTATTCGATGACATTATTCTTCTTACTGATGGCCAAGTCGTCTATCAAGGCCCTCGTGAAAATGTTCTTGAGTTCTTTGAATCCATGGGCTTCAAATGCCCCGAAAGGAAAGGTGTTGCAGATTTCTTGCAAGAAGTAAGAATCATTAACTTCACCTATTTGAGCACAAGACAACGAACATTTATTATTACATAGAAAAGTAGTTAGATCGCCTACACTGGTTCAAAGCGTAGGAATAAATCAATAAATATGGAGTCATTAGATAGATCTAATTCACAAGTTCTGCTAAAATTCACTAGAACTTTTAAAGCATTTTATTTAAGACCTAATTATTGCAAACCTATTGGTGTATCCCTACTCTGGTTTTGAAGTAGAGTAAGTGATCCAATTCTGTATAATGGTCATCTTCAATATTTTTGTGTTATAACATGGACTCGTATATCTCAATACATTACGATTATTCAATAATTATTTGAATAGGTTACATCAAGAAAGGATCAACATCAATACTAGTGCAAAAGAGACGAACCATACATGTATGTTTCAGTCAATGAATTCTCCGAATCTTTTCAATCCTTTCACATCGGCCGCAAGCTAGGAGAAGAACTAAGCACTCCATTTGATCGAAGTAGAAATCACCCTACTGCATTAACAACTTCAAAGTATGGAATCAGCAAAATGGAATTGCTTAAAGCTTGCACTGATATTTCACTATTATTTCATCGTGCTTCCTGCATCTGAAGATTTCTCTATTGCACTGATACGAATTCTCTATTGCATCGTGCTTCCTGCATCTGTTTTCTTCCCTGAGGTTCCTATTCCTATTTGGCGAGTTGTATATGTTCCTACTGTCATCACCGTTTCAAACGTTGTTGGTACCCCAAGGTTTGTTTCATTGTGCCTATTTTAAATGCTGTTGTAATATAAATCTATGTTATACACAAATAATTCTCTGTGCCTATAACACAAACTTGAATTTTTCATGTGTTTCGTATTAAGCTTGTTTTGAACTGGATTTAAAAAACTCTTCTTTGTGCAGCTCTATACACTTGTTGGTTTTCTGGGTATTCTTTGAGAATGTTATGTCCATGCTTCAACTAAAAGCAGCATGCACTGGCTTGTTTGAGTTAGGCAAAGTCGATGAGTGGATCGTGACTGAAAAGTTAGTATCTTCTTTAAGGAAAAGTATGGATTATACTGGATCTATGTTTCTCCCGTATCTACCTGCAGGCCCTGCACACATTCTGTGCATTTTTACTAATTGGTGAAATCTGGGACATTCAATTCCAAACCGATTATACTGGATCAAGTTGTTTTTAGCTGACTTACCCTTCAAGAATATACAGGCTAGTCTTTTGCCTCAAGCAATCATTTTCATTTATTTCCCTTCGCCTCTATAAATAACAATCCAGCTCATTCTCGTTCTTCATCTTATTTACCTTTTCTTATTTCAGGTAGTTCCTTTCCTTCTTCTATTTGGAATGTCCAGTCATGTCTCACTTTAATTTACAGTGTTTTCTTATTTTTCTGTTTATAGAGTATGCTTGAGCTATTCGATCTATAATCTACTTTTCTTCAAGTTAATATTTTGTTCATAGTCATCATGCATGAGTTATCAGATCTGAATCTAATCCTTCCTTTTCTCTACCATGTAAGGTTAACAAAAGCGCAAAACTAATGGAAGTCCCAAGGATTCAATCCGATGCTGAAACCTGCTGGAAAAAGAAGTCTACAGAAGTCTACTGGTGAGGTTTGGTTATGAGGATAGGATTTAGGCGATTTGGTGGTTGGAGATTGAGTTAGAGGAAGGGATTGTTGCTGTGTTTGGAGGAATTTGTATGGGTTCTCTGTATAGAGTTTTTGTGTTTTGATGAGACAGAGGGAGGCGAGAGGTGAATAGTGTTTGATTGTTGATGGTTGGTAGAGTTTGGAAGAGTTAGCGGATGGGTGATAGTTTTTGGATGAAGTGGGTTTGAGGCGATTTGCAAAAGTTTGCTGTTTCAGGAGATGATTTCCAGAAGTGTTTGAAGTGTTTGTATGTGGAGTGATTTGAAGTGGTTTAAGTGTATTGCTATTGGAGTTTGTTTATGGCAGAGGTGATGGGTTGTGAAGTTGTTGTAGGATATTGGTGGTGATCGTTTGGTGCTGGTTGGATTTGGCAGCAGTGGATGCAGGTGGGTTGGGTGTAGGCATGGAGTTTTGAGTGGCAGTGGTTGGTGTTTTGACGTAGGTTTGATGAATAGGAGATTGTTGTTTAGTCGAGGAAGATGGTTGCTGGTTGTTTGTTTTAAGGTTGTGCTGTATATGGTGGCTGCAGGCTTATGTTTTATTCAATGGTTATGCACTTGCTTTAATGTTTGTACACTGTAATGAAAAATATATCACATTTCTTTCTGAGCATGCTCTTGTGTTATATTTGTTGATTATAATCTTTATTCGTTTATGAAGATTTAGTTTGATTGCTATTATTAAAATGTAGTATATATGCATAGCTCTTGAAAAGTGTATCTACGATTTTTATAGTGGCATATATGAGCTGTAAAAGAATTTATCAATACTATAACATGTTGATTTAATAGCGTGAAATGACCGCTATTGAATAAATATTTTATAACGTCAAAATGGTGTTATAAAGATTTCCAATTTCGTTGAGATTTAGCTGTATTATAGCGGCTATAATGAGCTATTGAATAAATATTTTATAGCGGCAAAATGGTGTTATAAAGATTTCCAGTTTCGTTGAGATTAGCTGTATTATAGCGGCTATAATGAGCTATTGAATTAACATACCATAGCGGCGAATTTGCGTTATAAAACTAAGCTCAACCATAGCGGCATATTTTGTGTTATAAATATTCAACAGTTTTTTATAACATGTCGATATACAATGCTTATCAAACCGCTATGGTTGGGATTAATAGCGGCTATATGCCGCTATAAAAGACACTTTTTGTTGTAGTGTGATTATGTTTCTCACGTTGGTTTTACCAGACTGACCCAGGTGTTGTTTTCCTATAATGCTTGGGGTCAGCGCGAGCACATTTTCCAGATTTAGTTGGACATTCTGAATCTTTCAAGAGACGAGCTGGATCCTCCAAGACGTACTCCCATATTTTTCCTTACTTCTGCTGCATTGTTGTTGTTCTGTATTCGTCAGCAAGTTGTAAGGACATGTTGTTATAACTGTCCAGGCCGATGATATGTTAGTGTTGTACTCTGATTGATGTATGTATATTAAAGTTCAGTATTTCTTTATAAATATTATTTTGTATATTACATGTTACTCGTCACGTGTGAGATTCTTTTCTGTCTTTTATTTCTTTCACCCCAATGATCTGTCTTTCTGGCACTTGGATATTCGGCACGTGAATATTTTGGATGTATTAGTGTCGACTTTTGGTGGTCGAAAAGGTGGATTGCTAAATTTATCTTGTACTTGATTTAAACATGGCTTTTTGTTGTTTACATGGCTCACTAGCTTAACTTTGATATCTTCGACCCCACTACCATGACTATTGCACCCCCACCACCTAAGGTACTCGCCGATGACTGGGATATCATTGAGCTTGCCGCTAGTCTCAAGCGGTTGCCTCTTCCCTCTATCGATAGCAGGAAGAGAATGAGGGAAGATGTAGGCTAAGTTCTCATCTTTAGGATTCCATTACTAAAGCTTCAGCCATCTTTATTGCCTCATATTCAACTCCCTTTGAGTGAATAAATACTTTAGGAACTTATGAACCATAAACAGTTCGAATCGTTCTTTTAAAAGATAGTGTCTTCACACATTCAATAAAAAGGTCCACCGCCGCCAACTCCAAATCATGAGTAGGATATCTAACCTCATGCACTCGCAGCCATTGAGCAGCAAAGGCAAAGACTCTACCTCTCTACATCAATACATGCCCTAACCCAATTCCACATGCATTGATATACACCACCAAATCTTTATTCCTATCTGAAACAACTAAGACGGGCATATTAGTTAATAAATGTTTTAGCTTCCGAAATTCTTCTTCACATTTATTGGTCCAAATAAACTTCACATCCTTCCTTGTCAGTTTAGTAATTAGTGCTATTATATGGGAGAAATCTTTAGTAAATTTCTGGTAGTAGCTAGCCAACCCTAAGAAACTTCTAATCTCAGTTATGGTTGCAGGTTTTTTCCAACCATTAATAGCTTCGATATCTGATGGATCCACGAATAATTCATTCTCCAAAACTACATATCCAAGAAACTTGAACTATCTTTTCCAAAAATGGCATTTTGAAAGCTACACCTTCAGCTGATGCTGCCTCAGCGGTATCTAATACTATTTTGAGATGAACTTCATGATATCTTTCATTCTTATAATATATCAAAGAATCATATGTAAATACCAACATGAATCTATCCAAATGCTCTTGGAAGATTCAGTTCAATAAATCTACAAAGAAAGCATGCATGTTGGTCAGTCCGATGGGCATGACTAACCGTTCATATAAACAACATCTTGTTCGAAAAACCATCATAGGTATACTTTCCTTGGCCATTCTTAATTGGTGGAAACCCATCACCAAATCCAATTGTGAGAATACCTTGGCTCCACTCAATTGATCAAACAAATAATCTATTCTAGGAAAAGGACACCGATTCTTTATCGTTTTCCCATTTAGCTTTCTATAACTAATACACAATCTGAACGACCCATCCGGTTTATTTAGGAACACCGTTGTAGCTCCTTAAGATGAACTGCTTTGTTTAATAAAAAATTTCTCTTCCAAATCCACCAGCTTCACCTTGAATTCCTTCATCTTAGTAAGTATCGTTTTACTAGGTGGTCTACTTATGGTTTTATCTATTTAAAATTCGATGGCACGTTTCGGTGGCAATCCCGTAACTGGCTTAAAACATTTTGATTGTAATCCCATAATCGGCTCAAAAACATCTGCATATTCGCTTACTTCAAAAACCAATTTATGTCATTCTCCTTACCTTCCATACCACCCAACATAGCACATAAATCAAAACACAATTCTTTTAATGAGTATATAATATGATTGTGACACTCAGGCTGCCTTAAGAATATTACTCGGTCTCGACAAAATATCCTAGCATTATATCGGCTTATAAAATCCATACCCAAAATTATCCCAAAGCCCACAAAATCAAATACATGAAAATTGTAGACAAAATATCCAATAGTTACATAGCCACCTATTAGATTTGCAACCCTCAGAGAAGTAATAAGCTATGTTGGTTCTAGATCTAATTTATCTACCAAACATTTAGCCATAAAATAATGTGATGCCCCAGTATCAAACAATACTTTAACAGGTATGCATGTATTGAAAGTGTACCTCACATTACAGTCTTTCCTTTCCCTTTAATAGTCGATCCAACAGCTATGGATTCCTAAGTGTTAATCTTCCCTCTTTGAGCTTTGACTGATTCTGTCATTCCTATTTCAAATGATCCCTTTTTTTAACATTATAGTATTACACTCCTTTCGTATAATCAATCTTCTTGTTATTGCAAGAGCGATAGTCATTAGCAAAGTACCCTTTCTGGCCCAAGACACCTCTGATTTTTCCGTCTTATAAATATTACCCATCTTAGCTCCCTTTTGATTAAAGAACTTTCCTTTCTTACCTTGGGAACTGTGGTTCTATTATCCACTTCGATAGTATTCTCTTCTCTTATACATGACCTTCCTTTAATCAAGCCAACCGCCGCTCCAGCCCACATCAAGTTCACAAAGAACTGATATATTGTTACTACAATAATTGGTGCAGTTCCAACATCCACATTAGTATTAGCATTGGTAGTTCGATTAACATTACTAGCACTAGGTCGAACATTTCCATTAGTTGTGTTTCTTTCACCTCCCAAGTCAAGTCTTCCACTTTTTACATCAATTTGTATGAGTCTTTCTGAGATATAAAAGAATGGTTTAAGACAAAGAGGAAAGTATAAATAGATATATGAACTCATATATGTATGTATGTATGTATGTGTATGTATATGTATGTATGTGTATGTATATGTATATCAAATAACAAGTACATTATTATAATGCCATCCCATTCCCTATTTTATTCTTTTTATTTCAATCAAGTTATGTTTTGTTAAATATTCTTAAATTTTATGTAAACCTATGCTTTGATACCAAGTTGTAATATCCCCTATTTTGAGGCTCAAAAATAGATGCTATCGATGCGGCAGTCATCTTTAGCATTATTTCCCAATGACAAAATGAGATTAGTTATTATATCATTAACATCAAGAGCACGAGAATTTATGAATTTAAAGAAACATTTTCATCCATTCATTTGTAAAGTCATTACATTGAATTACATTTCATTACATAACCCACGATTCCATCATTTTGATAAAATAAATACAATTATAAATTCGAAGAACGACATATGAAGATGCCCCTTGGATGATCAGAGTCTAACTACCTAGATGGTTATAAACCTTATTATTACATATAATCAACAACAAAAAAAGCAGTTAAAACTACACAGCGAAAATAAACCATAATAGTAGCTTGCCTCCTACATGTCTCTAGAAGCTTATTCATCTAACATGAAAACCCTACTCTTACCCAATTTCAATTGAGTGCTTAAGAGCTTAGGAGGAAATCAAAAACTTCCGGTCAAACAAAAAGTATGGTGCGAATAGTATTATAACATCTCGAATCAAAATAGAAAACTAGTAAGAACATGCCACCGAAGCATGAAATGGGTTTCCCCTCACTAATATTTTATCAATATATCAATCATAAAAGATTTTGCAACCAAAATATTAGTACACAATCATAACATCATATCTATATCATGCCTAAATGGGTCACCATGAAAAGTTCATCATTCACTAGGGACAAAAGGTCACACGTTCCCAAAATTTCCCAATCACAATAAATAGTCCATTCAACGACATAGCTTTTCCAGGGTCACTATGAACCTATATTATTTTTCACAAGCCAACAAAAAACCTATCGGGCTAACTCAAGCGAAAAATATATAAATAGATAATCCAAAGTCGCCTTTTTAACATGAGGAAATAATAACGACTTTTCTTTCCATAAGAGTACCAAGGTACTCTTGTAATGGAAGAATAATAACAGTGAGTGCAACTACTGCGAGTTCCCTTCAATACATAACTCCAAAATTTTAGCCCGTCCATCGGCAAAGCCCTACGTAAGGGAATTGCAGCCCTGACCAACTAGGGGCTTAACAGTTGGAGTATAGGGCACGGCTTTATCCTAGTCTCCACCATTAAATCTGGTTTTAAAACATTAATGAGTCATGTTTTTTTATCGATTCAGGGCGTCCTAACATAATTTGACCTTCTTGATCTCCTAGATGCAATTCTACTCACTCAAAAGTTTAAGTCTAACCATACCTATTACTGAACAACCCTAATTGTTCATCAGTTCCCAATAACCAAGGTCATTTGTATTAAGTAATAACATATAACATATAAGTGAGTATGTCAACATTTGACATACACAATATCAACCAATCAAAATACAAAATAGAACATATAATAACATCATGCATTATAAGTATATTTTTGTATTATAACCATTTCATACATAAAAATCACCTGTACTTAAGTAATAATTTCGTTCCTAAAACTCTTTAAAATGGACTAAAATATCTTTTCTTTCCTTTTAAAAACTTTGTCAAAATACCTAACCAAAAACTATATTTTTGTTTAAGTAAAACATATCCCAATTTAGAGTTAAAAGCTATTGAGTGTTAGAAAAATAAGCAATCTCATTTCTAAAAGCCTTTTGCTATCGCACCTTAAAAAATCATGCTATCACATGATAAAAGTAAAGCTATTGAACTTTAATCACTTGTGCCGTCTCACTTTCAAAAATGCATACTATCGCATATCAAAATATAAGCTATCACATACTAAGTTATATGAAGCAATCGCATGTCAATAAAGCTACCACATGTCAATGTCATGTGTTAAGGTTACATGAAGCTATCGAGTGTCTAGTAAATCATGGCTGTCACATGTCTAAACTACATGAAGCTATCGTGTAAATTACTTTCGAGTGTCAAGTAATACATAACTATTATAACAACCTGATGTCAACAAGTATTTAATTAAGAATTAAATAATAAGATCTGGATAATTAAACGATTTTTTTTAAATATGGAATTATAGTGAATAATTGAGTAATATAATGGAAAATATTTAATAAGGGAAAAGGGATTTTAATTTGATAAGTATATAATATTGAATAATTTATTATTATTATAAAGAATAGTTCAAAATTTGAAGTAAAATAGTTAATAATTTTTAATAAAGAATGATGATAGAAATAAATAAAATTAGAAGTTATATTTTCGTCAATAAATCAATCTGAAATAATTTTATATAAACAAATTTAAATAAATGTTTAAAGTGATTAATAAAGTTAAATAAAATAAATTGAAGTGGAATTTTTTTATGAAATAAGTATATTTCTATGTGGGAATTAAGAAAGTTAGAAATAATTCTATTCGATTAACTAAAGGATTAGAAATATATTAAAATGATTTTATGAAAGAGAAACTGTGAATAAAATTAATAGTAGGCTAATTAAACTTATATTTAATTAACTTAAGCCTAAGATTTAATTAACTTAACTTAATATATATTAAAATCCAGAACTTTTTAGATTTATCAGCCCACTTTATAAACATATATGGCATGTATTTTAAGGCATCTTAAAAACTAATTCTCTTCCGTTCATATTATCACCAACTCCCGCCTTCCTTTCCAAATTAAAAATCAAATTGAATAAATTATTAAAAATCCTCAAATTTGAAGATGGGCTTCCTAATGTTTCTCTACACCAACCGGTAAATTGAAATAGAGTTTTAAGGCACTGATTTTGGAAGTTGAAAACTTACGGTAAGAAACATGCAAGGAGGAAGAGGAGACAGAAGGAGTAAGTGAAGTTCTTCATAGCCCGGTGAGTTATCTACTCACATCTATGTTAATTTTTGAATACATGTCCAAAACATTTTAGTGAAGTTGCATAATGATAGACGAACACTGTCTAGTGATGAAACTTGGTGTATTATCGACGATCTAAAAATTCTATGATGCATTTGAATATAAATAGATGTAACATCCCACCTTTTTGTACGTTTAAGAAGACACACGTGCCGACTCAAACCATACAGAAGGGCGGATTATTATTGGGGTTAATAAGAAAAAGAAGAGAAAGAAAAAAAACAAAATAGAATCTTGTAGAGGAATGACAAAATATAATAATCAAATAACAGTTCATAAAGCTGTATACAAAACATTTGATTATACTTATACAATAAAAAAATCAGAGTTACACATATCAGATATAAACAAATAATGCAGCATAACAGTATGAATGCAGTGGAATAAATATAGTAAATAATAGTAGTACAAATCTTCATTTTCGTCCTCCAGAAATAAGGTCTTCAAATCCTGAAATGCTCAGGCTGACCTGAGCGAATTGAAAAGACAAAACACTCGAGTCAGAACTAGAAGATCTTATGTAAGTTAAATCAATGGTAAATAAAAATGAGTGTAAACGGCGCAGAGATGTTTACGGGGTTTGACATCTCCTATCCAGTGTCTAACGTGAGTTCGGTAACTTAAGAGATGTTCGGGATTCACATCTCCTAAGGATCCGTTAAACTATCTACTATATAGTACAATACGCTATTATAATATGTCTACAGTAAGATAAACTATTAAAATAGCATTAAGGCGTTACCCATTTCCCCCGTAACACATTTTTATATATTCCCATAGTCTATACAGTACCGTAATCCCGTTCGTACTGGACATCGTCAAAGGGCACACCATAGGTATGGTACGAAACAAACTCGTAGTGGTCTCGATAGGGTAGGTTACATGGCACAACTAGTCAATGCCAGGGTAGATATACCAATTACACTTTCGGACCGGTGGTAACACATAGCAGCTACTACCGCCCACCTCGGAACACACTCCCAAATCTAAAATCGAGGGTGGCCACCAAATCAATCGCAAAGTCAGGATATAGTATCGAAGGAATGTGCCCGATCGGAGGAATGACCTCACTTAGCCCGTCAATTGCTCCTATTTTAGCCACCTTAAGCTAACTCATGGGAGCCAGGTCCACGTATATACCTCATATAGGATCGTCGCCAACCATCCTACTTCATTCTGGAATCTCCACCGCGTACACAGTTGTCAAAGTGGTTTTCGGTATTGGAAGAGAGTATGACAATATCCGACCCCGGTCTCTTTAACAACCAACCGCTTATTACACACCGGATGGTTCTTTTACATTTCCAAACTCATTTCATAATTGATATCAAAATATCATATTCAATTCAAATCATATCACTTTCGAAATCATTACTTACTTCCGAAATCATATTCACCTTTGAAATCATATCACATTTGGAATCATAGTTCGAAATTATATTTCCTTCAAAAGTCATATTTCCAAAGTAGGCTAAACTCTCATTTCAAAATATCATATTAAACCAAATATGTTATTTAAATCCCAACTTAGGTTATAACATCATTAACCATATTCACTTAAAATCGAGAATTTGAATATAAACCCATACATTTTACTTAGTTTGGAATTTAGAAGAAAATAGTTTTAATTAGTTTTAAATAGTTAATATAGATTTAAAATAGATTAAATAGCTTTAAAATAGATTGATTAGATTTAAAATAAGTTAAAACAGGTTAATTAGTTTAAATAAATTAAATGGTTTAAAATAGGTTAAAATGATTTAATATAATTAATATAGGTTAAAATAGTTTAATACTTTGAAATCATAATAATTAGAAATTTTGAAATAATATTTTTTTAAACAGTTTATATTAAAATATGAATTTGGAATTAATATCAAATTAAACTATTCATTTCATTTCAACACATTTGGACCATTTTAAATTTCCAAGTCAACACACCAAATTCCAAACCTTTCAATTTAACATTTCAATAAACTATTGAATTTCGTATCGTTTCAATCTATGTTCAAATATCAATTCGGATTACTTCAATTTCAAAATATTTCAAAGTTATTTTCAAACAACTTCAATAACTTAATTTCGATAGAATTTCATTTATACTTAAAAGTTTAACTTTAAACTTCCAATTTAATTTCTTAAAGCAATTCCTTTTTAAACCAATTCACATTTCAACAAAATTTGATTTTTCAATAATAATTCAATTCATATAAATCAAATTTTATTTCAAAGTATCATTTAATTAAATTCGAAAATTAAGGATTTTAAAATCATTTAATTTAACCAATCCGGTGTTCGTATATAATTCTCTACCCTAGGGTCAAGTGATATGGGTATTTATCATTTCAATCCACAATTTAAAATGTTACGGTTATATATATCATTTCAAACCGCAATCCAGAATCAATAATAAAATCCATAAAATCGCTTGCGTCTATCATTTCAACCCATAACGATTTTTCCTTAATCTATTAATCATTCGGGTATGTATCATTTCAACCCATAGTGAATTTGCAGCTTATAACGATATAAAATAAAACATCCATTCATCAAATATCAACAATAAACATCCATCACAAACATTATCCAAATCAATCAATAATTATAAATATAGAACTGATAATAAATAACATGTATTTAACAAGCAATTTATATTCAATAATAAATTAAATAATGATTTAATTCAAATTAGTTGAGATGATGATTTAAAATATACCAAACCATCATAAATAAATTTCTAATCACATCATAAATTTAATTTAACAAACATAAAAAAATTTAGAAGTTGTGAGTGTGTCAAAACACTCACCTTCGATTTTAAATCGAATTAAAATCCAAAATAAGCCCCAAAATTCAACAGTCTCAGAATTCGTCCAAACCAGCGTCAAAATGTCCGAAATTTCAATACAATCCTATCAGAATAAACCGCGCGTAAATCCGACCTCGTGTGTAAAAGTTGTGGTCATTAGAACATTTAAAATCAAAATTAAAATAAAATAAAATAAAAAAAACATTATCCTCACTCGAATGGCCACGTCATCAAGCACGTCTTCAGATCAAAACCCTAAGCTCAGAACACATGCATCGCGATAATACCCTAGCCGCCGCTGGTCATTGACGTCGCACACCACCTACGGCCACGCGCGACCACGACCTGACACGTTGCCGACCTCCCCTACCCTCCTTAATCACCACGCGATCAACCATCACCATCCGATCACACACAAAAAGGAGCAGCCGCCGCTAGTTTCAAAAACCATAGTCGAAATTTTTGCGCCTAATATGACCGTCCGATCACCCTCTAACCTACATGGATGCACACCCCTCGGTTCTCTCTACAAAGCTGTACCTCTGATTTGTCGATCAGACGAAGATGATCTCGACGCTATGGGTGGCCGAGATTTATTCATAGATTTCTGGATAGATAGAGGTTCAAATTGGAAAACGAATTACAGATCTGAGATGCGCTCGTCGAGAGCTTCAAATCGATATATAATTCGATATAGTTTGTGGAGTTTGAAATTTTGATTTGAATTTGATTTTGAAATTGAATAGAGAATTTGTTTGTCTGCCATTGGAAAGGAGGAGTTGAGAAAGAATGTACGTATAGACAAAAGAGAATGAGGAGTGGCTAGGGTTTATAATGAGGTATTAATAGGCAGATCAGAAAAATAGAATGAATGGATACGATTTATTTACACGTTGAACGATAAATGACCCGAAAAGCCCGTTCTGTCTCAGAACGAAAATGGGTAATCCCATATATCAAAATAGATGTTTTCAAATATTTTAAACTCAATGGAACAGGTTTCAAGTCCTAATTCCATCGTATGAAGAAGTTATGCCAAAATCAGCTTATTTCAAATCGATTTCAATTAAATTGATTTCTAGGCGTTTCGAGTCTGTACGATCAAAAGACAAGTCCGATCGTTACGAAACTTGAAATCCTACAATAGTTTACCGTTACGGCTCCGATGAAACGGTTTCGTCGAAATCCGAGTCAGTGGCCAAAATGGCTATTTTCACATTAATTAAATAAATTAATATTAAATTAATTAAATCACTTTCAATCCAAATTTTTAATTATTCACAACTCCTATCATTTTGGCTTACTTAGTAATTTATAACTCTTTATAACAAATTCCCATAAAAAATTTATGCTGCATATTTCACCAATTTCAAAGTTTTAAATTTCAATTTCAATATATTTAGAGATTATAAATTAAATTTCCAATAATTCAATTTAATTTGCTTTCCATTTATTATTCAATCAATTTCATCTTATGGTATAATTATCATGGTTTATATCTTAGTGCATTAAAAATTTCCAATTCATCTAATTTCAGTTAATGTAGTTTTTTTTAATCTCACTAAATTTCAAAATTTGATTTCTATTTCAATTCAACTAACTAAATAAACAGGTAACTTATAATAATTGTCACTATTTACTTTTAAGTGCATTTATAAGTTTATTACTTACAGCAAATCTTACCATTTCCTTCATCACACTAATTTTATTCCATTTCCATTCATTACACATTATTTTATCAATAAGTCAACATTTTAAATTATAAATTACCTTTTATATCCCATTATAAATTAATGCACACATTAATACAACAAGTATTATAATTCTTTACACAATACTGGTTTTATTCAATTACCATTAATAAATTAAATATTTACATTTATTTCCTTATATTCAATTTATAACCAAGTATAACATTTACATTATTTCATTTATTGGAATTACATTCAAGTTGTTAATAATTAGCTTTAATTATCATTTATTACATTTCATTTCAGTATTCATTCGATTATTAAATTACAGATTTTTATTTCTTTCAATATTATATTACCAAAATCTCATTATATTAACAATTTAATTATCGAAAATTACGGGTCGTTACACTTTCCCCCACTCAAAAACTTTTCGTCTCCAAAAAGGAAAAGAAGGGAAAAGAAAGAATTAAGTAATCGATATATCCTATTCAAAATGTTAAATTTATAAACAATTAATTTACATAATTAAATAATTCAAATAAAATATATCAATTTATAAACATTAAATCCTTTTATATTCAAGTTAACAAAAGTCCGTAAAACATTTCATATAATTTTCTAAGTCCAAAATTCACGAAAAATTTCGGCAGAGTATCCTTTGTACGGAGAGGCTAAGAAGAAAATAATAATATCAATAATAATAATATATATCAAAAGTTTTCAAAATAATATATCCCAACAGTGGAAAAAATAATATAATATCACTATAAAACCGTAATCCGAGAACGTACCTATTTGTCGAGCAAACAACGCTTAATTACGAAACCAAAAGCAGTAGCGATTGTCTCCATAACCTGTATTTGACTTATATAATCTAAAAGAGTTAATAATTATATAAAATGAAATATTTAAAGTTGTTTCAACCACTAACAAACAAATCAATATAAACAAAAATCACTGGCAACCACGGCATACAATCATCATATGAAATCAATAGAATCAACTATCCATCCATAGCAAACAAACAAATGGTTTGTTCGGGTTCAGAAATTTTTAACCGCCTAGAATGACAAATAAACTACTGAGTGCACCATTTACTAAACAGTCTAAGATGAACTCAATAGATTATTCATACATCTTAAACAATTAGAAGTATCATATCCCAAACAACCCATAAACCAAAACAAACAATAATTTACAATGTACTTGAGTTATTCTTATTAAATTTCTTTCACAACATTTACAGTTTTTTTTTTCTTTTCATTCATACAAGGATTATTTCTTTAACTTACATTTATCTCTTACAAAATTTTTAATTCCCATTCATTCATTCAGTGTTTATTTCATTTATTTTTTTCCTTTATTACTTACAAAAATTCATTTTCATTTATTCATATCATGTCAATTTCTTTTTATTGCATTACATTCATTCATTCATTTATTACTTAATTTCATTTGTTTATAGTATTCATGTTAATTCAATTGCTTAGCATATCAATTCATTAACTTAAGTTTTTAACCATCTGCTTACAATACTTGCTTCCTATCACATTTTATATAGTACATTTCAATTATAACTTAGGTTTATAACAACTATAACATCAAATTCTTATTTATAAAAGCAATTCATTGAACGCTTCCCTTACATAAGTTTTACTTGTAAAATTTCCATTACATATTCTTTTAACATTTCCACTTTTATAATTGGTAAGTTGTATATATGTCTTTAAGAATGCAATTGAAAGTTACACAAGTTTGACTAACTTATTCTAATTAACTTAAGGTTCAATAGTTATCACTTCTTATTTTCATATTCTTTTCTTTTACAAGTTACAAATTTCAAATTCCTTGTATATTTCAGTCATAACTTAGCATATAATTTCTTATTTTCATTTAGAAGTTTCAATTATTAAATAGTTAAAATTTTATTCCATTTCAATAATTGAAATCTCTAATTCATAGAAATTTACGAACTAAATGCCGGGTTCCATTTAAAATAATACATACATACATACATACATACATACATACATACATACATATATATATATACGCATAACTTTTATATCCAATCATATTTAAACGTTAAAATTTTTATCTGTTAATCAAATAGATCTGTAGTAAAACTACTACAATGGCCTTCCCACTTTGAAACTCGAAAATGAATGTCGATGATGCGTGCACTCATCACTGAAATTATTTTCCAGCGATAGAGAGGGCACTACAGAACTTATTTCTTTCCAAAATTTCTAAAAAAAATCCTTTCAAATCACATTGAAATATTAATATCAGAAAATACTTCTAAATAATATTATTATTCTATTCTAAAGTCATTCGAAAGAAATTTTCAAAACCCCTGGAACTTAAGTTCAAAATTTCCAATTTACATTTATTTTATTTACAAATCTTATTTCCAACCAATCTTTATACCTTTCACTACTTAACAACCAACCAATTACATCCAATTATATCATTTATAAAATCTATTATTTTATATATACTAAATATATAGTATGCAAAATTATTTCATTCACCTCCATTTCAAAACAATATTATGTCCGTGAGTCCTATTAAGCATTTAGAAATCTTTATCGATGTCATAGCGTCCTATGTACCGACCAGAATTTATAAATACAAAACGGAACAAATTAACACCGACTTTTTGTACGTTTAAGCAGACACACGTGCCGACTCAAACCATACAGAAGGGCGGATTGTTATTGGGGTGAATAAGAAAAATCAGAGAAAGAAAAAAAACAAAACAGAATCTCGCAGCGAAATGACAAAATATAATAATCAAATAACAGTTCATGAAGCTGTATACAAAACATTTGATTATACTTATACAATACAAAAATCAGAGTTACACATATCATATATAATCAAATAATGCAGCGGAACAGTATGAATGCAGTGGAATAAATATAGTAAATAATAGTAGTACAAATCTTCGTCTTCGTCCTCCAAAAATAAGGTCTTCAAATCCTGAAATGCTCAGAGTGACCCGAGCGAATTGAAAAGACAAAACACTCGAGTCAGAACTAAAAGATCTTATGTAAGTTAAATCAACGGTAAATAAATATGAGTGTAAACGGCGTCAGAGATGTTTACGGAGTTTGACATCTCCTATCCAGTGTCTAACGTGAGTGCAGTAACTTAAGAGATGTTTGGGATTCACATCTCCTAAGGATCCATTAAACTATCTACTATGTAGTACAATACGCTCTTATAATATGTCTACAGTAAGATAAACTATTAAAATAGCGTTAAGGCGTTACCCATTTCCCCTAACACATTTTTATATATTCCCATAGTCTATACAGTATCGTAATCCCGTCCATATTGGACGTCGTCAGAGGGCACTCCATGGGTATGGTACAAAATAAACTCGTAGTGGTCTCGATAGGTTAGGTGACACGACACAACTAGGCAATGCCAGGGTAGATATGCCAATTACACTTCCGGACTAGTGGTACGCATAGCAGCTACTACCGCCCACCTCGGAACACACTCCCAAATCTAAAATCGAGGGTGGCCACAAAATCAATCGCAAAGTCAGAATATAGTATCGAAGGAATGTGCCTGATCGGAGGAATGACCTCACTTAACCCGTCAATTGCTCCTATTTTAGCCACCTTAAGCTAACTCATGGGAGTCAGGTCCACGTATATACCTCATATAGGATCGTCGCCAAACATCCTACTTCATTCTGGAATCTCCACCGCGTACACAGTTATCAAAGTGGTTTTCGGTATTGGCAGAGAGTATGACAATATCCGACCCTAGTATCTTTAACAACCAATCGCTTATTACACACCAAATGGTTCTTTTACATTTCCAAAATCATTTCATAATTGATATCAAAATATCATATTCAATTCAAATCATATCACTTTCGAAATCATTACTTACTTCCGAAATCATATTCACCTTTGAAATCATATCACATTTGAAATCATAGTTCGAAATTATATTTCCTTCAAAAGTCATATTTCCAAAATAGGCTAAACTCTCATTTCAAAATATCATATTAAACCAAATATGTTATTTAAATCCCAACTTAGGTTATAACATCATTAACCATATTCACTTAAAATCGAGAATTTGAA
Source organism: Allium fistulosum (assembly GCA_030737815.1). Taxonomy (NCBI): domain Eukaryota; kingdom Viridiplantae; phylum Streptophyta; class Magnoliopsida; order Asparagales; family Amaryllidaceae; genus Allium; species Allium fistulosum. Next base: position 1,143,844,572 of record CM060902.1, read on the forward strand.
TATAAACCCATCCATTTTACTTAGTTTGGAATTTAGAAGAAAATAGTTTTAATTAGTTATAAATAGTTAATATAGATTTAAAATAGATTAAATAGCTTTAAAATAGATTAATTAGATTTAAAATAAGTTAAAACTGGTTAATTAGTTTAAATAAATTAAATGGTTTAAAATAGGTTAAAATGATTTAATATAATTAATAAAGGTTAAAATAGTTTAATACTTTGAAATTTTAATAATTAGAAATTTTGAAATAATATATATATATATTTAAACAGTTTATATTAAAACATGAATTTGGAATTAATATCAAATTAAACTATTCATTTCATTTCAACACATTTGGACCATTTTCAATTTCCAAGTCAACACACCAAATTCCAAACCTTTCAATTTAACATTTCAATAAACTATTGAATTTCATATCGTTTCAATCTATGTTCAAATATCAATTCGGATTACTCCAATTTCAAAATATTTTAAAGTTAGTTTCAAACAACTTCAATAACTTAATTTCGATAGAATTTCATTTATACTTAAAAGTTTAACTTTAAACTTCCAATTTAATTTCTTATAGCAATTTCTTTTTAAACCAATTCACATTTCAACAAAATTTGATTTTTCAATAATAATTCAATTCATATAAATCAAATTTTATTTCAAAGTATCATTTAATTAAATTCGAAAATTAAGGATTTTAAAATCATTTAATTTAACCAATCTGGTGTTCGTATATAATTCTCTACCCTAGGGTCAAGTGATATGGGTATTTATCATTTCAATCCATAATTTAAAATGTTACGGTTATATATATCATTTCAAACCGCAATCCAGAATTAATAATAAAATCCATAAAATCGCTTGAGTCTGTCATTTCAACCCATAACGATTTTTCCTTAATCTATTGATCATTCGGGTATGTATCATTTCAACCCATAGTGAACTTGCAGCTTATAACGATATAAAATAAAACATCCATTCATCCAATATCAACAATCAACATCCATCACAAACATTATCCAAATCAATCAATAATTATAAATATAGAACTGGTAATAAATAACATGTATTTAACAGGCAATTTATATTCAATAATAAATTAAATAACGATTTAATTCAAATAAATTTAAATTAACTGAGATGATGATTTAAAATATACCAACCCGTCATAAATAAATTTCTAATCACATCATAAATTTAATTTAACAAACATAAGAAATTTTAGAAGTTGTGAGTGGGTCAAAACACTCACCTTCGATTTTAAATCGAATTAAAATCCAAAATAAGCCCCAAAATTCACCATTCTCAGAATTCGTCCAAACTAGCGTTAAAATGTCCGGAATTTCAATACGATCCTAGTGGAACAAACCGCGCGTAAATCTAACCTCGTGTGTAAAAGTTATGGTCATTAGAACATTTGAAATCAAAATTAAAATAAAATAAAATAAACATTACCCTCACTGAAATGGCCACATCATCAAGCACGTCTTCCAGATCGAAACCCTAAGCTCAGAACACATGCATCGCGATAATAACCTAGTCGCCGCTGGTCATTGACGTCGCACACCACCTACGGCCACGCGCAGCCACGACCTGACACGTTGCCGACCTTCCCTACCCTCCTCAATCACCACGCGATCAACCACCACCATCCGGTCGCACGTAAAAAGGAGCAGCCGCCGCCAGTTTCAAAAACCCTAGTCAAAATTTTTGCACCCAATCCGACCGTCCGATCACCCTCTAACCTGCTTGGATGCACTCTCCTCGGTTCTCTCTACAAAGCTGTACCTCTGATTTGTCGATCAGACGAATATGATCTCGACGCAATGGGTGGCCAAGATTTATTCATAGATTTCTGGACAGACAGAGGTTCAAATTGGAAAATGAATTACAGATCTGAGATGTGCTCGTCGAGAGCTTCAAATCAATATATAATTCGATATAGTTTGTGGAGTTTGAAATTTTGAATTTGATTTTTAAATTGAATGGAGAATTTGTTTGTCTGCCATTGGAAAGGAGGAGTTGAGAAAGAATGTACTTACAGACAAAAGAGAATGAGAAGTGGCTAGGGTTTATAACGAGATATTTATAGGCAGATCAGAAAAATAGAATGAATGGATACGATTTATTTACATGTTGAACGATAAATGACCCGAAAAGCCCGTTCTGTCTCTAGAACGAAAATGGGTAATCCCATATATCAAAATAGATGTTTTCAAATATTTTAAACTCAATGGAACAGGTTTCAAGTCCTAATTCCATCGTATGAAGAAGTTATGCCAAATTCAGCTTATTTCAAATCGATTTCAATTAAATTGATTTCTAGGCGTTTCGAGTCCGTACGATCAAAAGACAAGTCCGATCGTTACGAAACTTGAAATCCTACAATAGTTTACCATTACGGATCCGATGAAACTGGTTTCGTCGAAATCCGAGTTAGTGGCCAAAATGGCTATTTTCACATTAATTAAATAAATTAATATTAAATGAATTAAATCACTTTCAATCCAAATTTTTAATTATTTACAACTCCTATCATTTTGACTTACTTAGTAATTTATGACTCTTTATAACAAATTCCCATAAAATTTTTATGTTGCATATTTCACCAACTTTAAAGTTTTAAATTTCAATTTCAATATATTTAGAAATTATAAATTAAATTTCCAATAATTCAATTTAATTTGCTTTCCATTTATTATTCAATCAATTTCATCTTATGGTATAATTATCATGGTTTATATGTTAGTGCATTAAAAATTTCCAATTCATCTAATTTCAATTACCGTAGTTTTTTTTAATCTCGTTAAATTGCAAAATTTGATTTCCAATTTCAATTCAACTAACTAAATAAACAGGTAACTTATAATAATTATCACTATTTACTTTTAATTGCATTTATAAGTTTATTACTTATAGCAAATGTTACCATTTCCTTCATCACACTGATTTTATTCCATTTCCATTCGTTACACACTATTTTATCAATAAGTCAACATTTTAAATTATAAATTACCTTTTATATCCCATTATAAATTAATGCACACATTAATACAACAATTATTATAGTTCTTTACACAATACTAGTTTTATTCAATTACCATTAATAAATTAAATATTTACATTTATTTCCTTATATTCAATTTATATCCAAGTATAACATTTACATTATTTCATTTATTGGAATTACATTCAAGTTGTTAATAATTAGCTTTAATTATCATTTGTTACATTTCATTTCAGTATTCATTCCATTATTAGATTACAGATTTTTATTTCTTTCAATATTATATTACCAAAATCTCATTATATTAACAAATTTAATTATCGAAAATTATGGGTCGTTACAATTGATGTGCTTGGATTGGAATATGATTGCATATAGTTGTGTACATCGAAATGGAACTCGAATGAGAGAGGATAACAACCTAAAATCGATTGAAGAAGATGAAATGGGGGAACAAAGTCGCATTATCATGAGGGGACCGAACGACCTCCGCCAACCAACCAGTTGACCACCGTCGGTCAACCAGTGGTTCAATCGGTCACCCTTATTTCTTAAAAAATAATATAAAATAGTAGTAATAAAATAAATAATAAATACACAAAAATATATAATATATAGGTAATGTATATATTACATAAAATATAAAAAATATATAATTATAGTAAATGAAAATATATTTAAAACCTTGAAAAATAATAGTGTATAAAACTTATATTTATAAAGACTATATATATAAATCAATGGTATTATATTTTTATCTAGTATGTAAATGTACTTAGAAACTTGGTATATGTTTATGGTTGTTTCCTGGAGATTTGACCAGGCAACTAAGTACTCGGCATTAGCAAACGCTTGGCATCTAGGAGTACTCGGCATCCACGAAGCGCTCGGCATTAGCAAGCGCTCGGCATCCAAAGAGCACTCGGCATCCAGGAGTACTCGGCATCCACGAAGCGCTCGGCATTGGCAAGCGCTCGGCATCCAAGGAGCGCTCGGCATTGGCAAGCGCTCGACATCCAAGGAGCGCTCGGCATCCAGGAGTGCTCGACATCCAGGAGTGCTCGGCATCCAGGAGTGCTCGGCATCCAGGTTCGTCCGGCATCCAAAGGTTGTTCGGCATTCATCCAACCTCAGTCAACTTCAACCATTGCTCGGCATACACTCCCCACTCAGCACCTCACTTCCGTTCGGCATAAGAAGGTCGTTCGGCATTCTTCCCAGCTTGTTCGGCTTCAATTATTGCTCGGCCTACTCTTCCCACATAACAAGCATCGCTCGGCATGAGGAGGATGGTTCGGCATCCAATCGTTCGGCCTGTTTGGTTCGGCATATAGGGACCAGTCCATCTGGGCCAAGGGATTCAGCTGCCAGGCCCGCCAGGGAAGTCCAACCCATCTTTGTCTATAAATAGAGGGGCAGGGGCACAATGAAAAGGACCTTTTTTTCGAGAACACTGGGGAGACTCTGCCGCTTTCAAGACTCGTCCTCTTTACTTAGCAATTGTATTCAAGTGTTTGGTCTACGGATTGTATCTGTAATCAATCATCAAGTAAAGCAATAAAGTTTAACCTCAAAGTGGACGTAGGCAATTATGCTAAACCACTATAAATCCGGTGTTCTTACTTTCTGCATTCAAATTAGCATATTCTTCCTTGTTTAATTTAACTTCATCACTTACATCTCTACACAATCTTTCTCAACGAGGTTAGTGACCAATTTTGGTGCTAACACTTTGGTGCTTTCACTGAGAATTGAATTCTCAGACCTCAAGGATCTGCTTTGAAGCTACTGGATTGAATAAATCCCCCAAAGAAGATCCGACTCATTCATAGGACGTCCGTTGATTCTACACAGAGTTCATACCAATAACTCTACAATGGCAAGACCACGTACCAAATCAGCTTCTCATAATGCGGACGCCCACGAGACTGCTAGCGTGCAACAAGCAGGACATAGCAATCAGCAAGCAATTCCAGGTGCAGGGACTACCGCCCAGGACCAAATGCCGGTTGTCACCAGAATAGAGTTCAACGACTTGATGAGAGAACTCAGGGAAAGCAGGAGATAACTTGGAGAGCAGATGCAAGCCAACGCCAACCTCATGGCCAACTCACTCAACAACAGCACCAGAATGCTGGGGGTAATCCCGCTCCTTATTCCTCATCCGACAGCTCAACTTCATCCGATGAACCTCCCAAGCGTAGACGCCGTAAGACTGAAACTGCGTGGGCAGGTGCTGCTGTCCGAACAGCTGGAGACCGTGACCTAGCCGGAGCTGGAAACTTTGGAACTGGAGTGCAGGTGGAGGCTGGAGGCCCAGACCATCAAAACGCTAATGATGTCGAACCTCAAGATGCACGTTTGGCAGATCGCTAGCAGAGGAGGCATCAGCATGATCAGTCACGTAGAACAGACTCCAACCTTCCACCTTCCATACAAACACCAGACCTGACAGCCATGATCAGACAATTGATGAAAGAGAATCAAGGTTTATCGAATGATGATTGGGGAGTGTCAAGAAGTCATACTCCATTCACAGACATTGTTCTACAGGCAGCGTACCCCAGAAAGTTTAGTATGCCAACTATCCCGGCTTATGAAGGAAAGACTGATCCCAGACAGCATGTCATGAGGTACGAGTGGATGATGGATTCAGCTAGAGAAAATGATGCAACCAAGTGTAGATGCTTTCCAATTACTCTATCTGGGATCGCTACTATGTGGTTCACCAGACTTCCTCTACGGTCTGTATCCAGTTTCGAGGAGTTGGCGAAGAAGTTTATAGAACAGTTCAGGATACACACTACTCGTCCAAAGGACATGATGTCTCTATCAAGTGTAATCCAGACTCCTGGGGAGTCATTGAAGGAGTATTTACAAAGATTCCATGTTGCGGCGACTGAAGTCAGTAATCCCAATGATCATGCAATTCTAATGGCTGTGATGCGAGGTGTGGATCCGGATTCTGAGTTTGGAGAATAGCTGGTAGGAAAACCTCCGACTACGCTAGAGCGTTTTTACTCAAAGGCACACCAATTCATAAGAAGAGAGGAAGCCAGGTGGGTAAGGCGAGATAAGGCACCGGGATCTATCCAGGAGTCCGTGAAAAGCAACATTGCTGTGAAGCAGTCTGGAGACAACTCGGGAAAAGTCCAAGTCAATGTCCAGAACAAGCCCGGGCAGCCTAAGGAATCCATGGGAAGAAGTCAAGGGAAGAAGAGAGAAGCAGGGAAGTGGAAGCCGAGAATTCCAAGCTACAACGAGTATACCCCGCTGAATGCGTCTCTTGAGAACATTTACCTATCAACCTGCAATACCTTTCAGTACAGAAAGCCACGTCCAAAGGAGTCAACCGAGGAACAAAAGCGGACTGGGAAATACTGCCGCTTCCATGAGAATTATGGGCACAATACAGAAGAGTGCATACACCTACACGACGCTATAGAAAAGTTGATCAGGCAGAAAAAGTTACAGGAGTTTGTGAAGGATCCACAGGAAGGAGGACAGGGAACATCCAACCCAGGTCGTGCACCAGCTCCGCGTCATCCCGAGGAGCCTGCCCGAACTGTGGGTAGACTAGTCATAAACACGATCATCGGCGGGCCTCACCCCGCGGATAAGAATTGGCAAGAGATGGAGCGGTATGCTAGTTCCCTGAAGCATGCAGATTTCGAGTGTTGTTCCAACGTAGAGGATGGGACCCCTGCTAAACAGCTGCGCGTGATGACAGATGATATAGTATTCAGAAACAGAGATGCTGACCAAGTGGAGGCACCTACCATCGACCCGATGGTCATATCTACGACAATCGGACCGGCTCATGTGAAAAGAATTTTGATTGATTGTGGAAGTTCTGTCAACATCATCTTCAAGAAGGCTAATGACCAGATGAAGATAGAAATGAAGGATTTGAAACCGTCTAAAGCTCGTATACATGGCTTTAATGGCGCAGCGACCGATGTAGTGGGGTATGTTGAATTACCAATTGAACTAGGACAAGGCGAGCGTTGGAGGGTGCGAATCATACCCTTCGTAGTTTTGGATGTGGATTCTCCGTATAATGTGTTCTTGGGCCGACTGGCCCTAGCTGAGTTTAGGGCAACATTAGCCCCGTGGTGCTTAACTTTGAAGTTCCCAACTAACAAAGGAGTAGGTGTTGTTCATGGCGACCAGGCGACTGGTCGTGCCTGTTATATGGCTGAGCTCCGAGAGGCCCATCGGAGGGAAAAAGGAAAGGTTGCGGACAATCCCGTCCGCATCCATAATACTGATAATTGACAAGTAGTGCCCGAGCCCTGGCTCGGGCATAATTCTCGGATCTTCAGAGACATAGATCCGAGAGACGACGATGAGAAACCCAGGGAAGAAAAGGCAGCGCCGGCCGAATTAACAATTGACATTTCAGTCAACCAAGACGATCCATCGCGAGTACTGAAGATCGGATCACAACTCGGCCCCGCAATTACTGAAGACCTTAGTGATTTCCTTCGAGCGAATCTTGATGTTTTCGCCTGGACGCATTCTGATATGTGCGGGATTTCTCCTGCCATTACGAGTCATATGTTGAACATAGACCCGAAATACGTCCCGGTTAAACAAAAGAGGAGAGGAATGGACCCAGAGAGGTCCGCTGCTCTCAGAGAGGAGGTGGACAAACTCATAGCCAATGGGTTCGTCCGTGACACCCTCTACCCTGAATGGGTATCGAACCCGTGCTGGTGAAAAAGGCGAATGGGAAATGGAGAACTTGCGTAGACTATTCCGATTTGAACAAGGCATGCCCCAAGGATAGTTTCTCGTTGCCTAGGATTGATCAGTTGGTCGACTCCACTGCAGGACACGAGCTGTTATCATTCATGGATGCATACTCAGGCTACAATCAAATCCCGATGCTTATTCCGGACCAAGAACACACCAGTTTCGTCACAGACGTCGGGCTATATTGCTATGTAGTAATGCCTTTCGGATTGAAAAACGCAGGAGCGACTTATTAGCGTTTGGTGAATCGAATGTTCAAAGACCAGCTTGGTAGAACGATGGAAGTCTATGTGGATGACATGCTCGTGAAGTCACGACAGTCAAACGACCACATTTGAGACTTAGCAGAGATGTTCGATATACTCAGATATTATGGGATGAAGATCAACCCTCTGAAGTGTTCCTTCGGCGTTGCGTCGGGGAAGTTTTTGGGATTCATAGTTAACGCAAGGGGAATTGAAGCTAACCCAGAAAAGATTCAAGCTATTCGAGATGTGCAAGTGCCCAGAATTATAAAACAGGTGCAAAGCTTGAATGGGAAAGTGGCTGCGCTGAGTAGATTCATATCCAGAGTCACGGACAAGTGCATTCCTTTCTTCGATATAATAAAGAAAGGGAAGAGGAATTTGGAATGGACATCTAACTGTGAGGAAGCATTCCGAGATCTGGTGAGGCATCTGGAGAGTCCTCCAGTGCTGTCAAAGCCAGTAGACCATGAGATGCTGTACGTGTACTTGGCCGTATCCCCACATGCTATAAGTGCGGCTTTGGTCCGCGAGGAGGACCGAGTCCAAAAGCCGGTGTATTACGTTAGTAAATGTTTAACGGGGGCAGAGAGAAATTACCCTAAAATTGAGAAATTAGCCTACTGCTTGGTGATTGCATCACGTAAGCTGCGCCCATACTTTCATGCACACTCAGTCAGTGTCTATACCGATCAGCCCCTACGGCAGGTACTCCAATGACCAGAAACTTCTGGGAGGTTGTTAAAATGGAATATCGAGTTGAGCCAGTTCGATATTACCTACTTGCCACGAAGAGCCATACAAGGGCAAGCATTAGCAGATTTCATCGCCGAGTTTACTGTATCTGACGAACCAGATAATCACAGTGTCATTCCCCCCGTTCGATGGAAATTTTACACCGATGGGGCATCAAACGACCGTTGTTCTGGAGCTGGCGTAGTTCTTGTAACTCCAGAAAATCGATCGATTTGTTACGCTTTGAAGCTCAATTTCCCAGCTACGAATAATGAAGCAGAATATGAAGCACTGGTTGCTGTCTTAAAACTCGTTGGAGAACTTGGGGTTAAATTAGTTGAGATCTTTTGTGACTCGCAGCTGGTGGTGTACCATTTGCGAGGAGACTACCAAGCAAGGGGATAAAAGCTTGCTCCGTACCTTGTTCTGGTTTAGGAACTATTATCGAACCTCGAACATTATGATATTTTGCATTTCCCGCCTGAACAGAACAAAGAAGCCGACTCATTGGCTAAATTCGCAAGCACTGGCGATGCACATCAAATGGGATTGTTTCCCGTTGAAACCTTGCATGCTTCAAGCATCGACGCGATGAAAGTTGATTTTGTGTTTGAAATAGGAATCGAGAGAGAATCATGGATAACCCCATTCAAACTATACCTAACGACCGGGACTTTACCAGAAAAAAGGAGCAAAATACGATAGGTCATTCGAAAGGCCGCGCGATATGTGATGCAGGATGGACTAATGTATTGAAAAGGGTTCTCGGTCACCTTATTACGATGCATCGCCCATGATGAGACAAAGCGGGTCTTGAAGGAGGTTCACGAAGGAGAATGTTGCGACCATACTGGGGGGTAGACACTAGCAAAAAAGATCCTCCGCTATGTATACTATTGGCCAACCGTAAATCGGGACGCTGCAGACTACGCAAGGAAATGTGACAAGTGTCAAAGATATGCGAAAATCCCGAGAGATCCACCAACAGAACTCACACAAATGGTTAGTCCCTGGCCATTTGCAATATGGGGAATCGACATAATCGGCTCTTTGCCTATATCCAAAGGTGGAACGAAATACGCGATAGTTGCAGTCAACTATTTCACAAAATGGGCCGAGGCAGAACCTTTAGCCACAATCACCTCTAAGAAGGTCATTAATTTTGTTGTACGAAACATTATATGCCACTTTGTCCTCCCTCGAACCATCATTACGGACAACGGAACGCAGTTTGAAAGCAGAGAGTTCAAAGAGTTCTGTTTAAAGTATGGCTTTGAGAAGAAGTTCGCCACCGTTGCGCATCCAAAAGCTAACGGACAAGTCGAGGCCGTAAACAAAATAATCAAGTCCATACTGAAAAAGCGTTTGGAAAAAGCCGGAGGCAAGTGGGTAGATGAACTCCCGACAGCATTATGGGCTTATAGAACTACCCACAAGTCCACGACTGGCCACACTCCATTCGCCTTGGCATACGGCTCGGAAGCCGTTATACCCATGGAAATTGAAGTTCCATCGCATCGAGTGACATATTATGATCCCGGGACGAATCAGGATCTCTTGTTGGAATCACTGGACTGCATCGATGAAAAACGTGAAGAGGCTAAATTAAGGGCGGCAGCACATAGGCACCGAGTCAAGCGATATTACGACGACAGAGTCCTCCCAAGGATTTTTGATGTGGGTGATCTCGTTTTGAAACGAGTTTTCCCAGTACCATCACGTATGAATCCCAATTGGGAAGGTCCATACGTCGTTGAACGGAAGCTTGAAGAGGGAACATTCAAGCTAGCGACCGTCGATGGCATGACACTCCCCCAAGCGTGGAACAGTGAACATTTGCGACATTATTACATTTAGCCTGTTTCTTTCTTGTTTTAGGCATAGTTATTTCCTGTATGTTTTCGTTCCGTTATCACTTAGTTTCTTTTTGACCGTGTAATCAGGCAATTTAGTTGGTTTTCATTAATAAAGGCTTAAAGCCGTCTTTCCCATAAATTACTAATGTTTCTATATCTCACAGTCGGGTGATGAATTGCTGGAGTTACATTATTCTGTATGATGTACGAACTCGTATAAACGACTTCAATCTCCGAGTCCCCTGAGTGCGGACCGGAGTACTCTAAGTCCTCGGAGCGCGGACTAGAGTATAAGCGATTTCAATCTCCGAGTCCCCTGAGTGCGGACCGGAGTACTCTAAGTCCCCAGAGCGCGGACTAGAGTATAAATGACTTCAATCTTCGAGTCCCCTGAGTGCGGACCGGAGTACTCTAAGTCCCCGGAGCGCGGACTAAAGTATAAGCGACTTCAATCTCCGAGTCCCCTGAGTGCGGACCGGAGTACTCTAAGTCCCTAGAGCGCGGACTAGAGTATAAACGACGTCAATCTCCGAGTCCCCTGAGCGTGGACCGGAGTACTCTAAGTCCCCGGAGCGCGGACTAGAGTATAAGCGACTTCAATCTCCGAGTCCCCTGAGTGCGGACCGGAGTACTCTAAGTCCCCAGAGCGCGGACTAGAGTATAAACGACTTCAATCTCCGAATCCCCTGAGTGCGGACCGGAGTACTCTAAGTCCCCGGAGCGCGGACTAGAGTATAAGCGATTCGAATCTCCGAGTCCCTTGAGTGCGGACTAGAGTACTCAAAGCCCCCGGAGCGCGGACTAGAGTATAAACGACTCCCATCTCCGTGTCCCTTGAGTGCGGACCGGAGAACTCTAAGTCCCCGGAATGCGGACTAGAGTATAGGCAATTCGAATCTCTGAATCCCCTGAATGCGGATCGAATTACCCTAAATCCCTGGAGCGCGGATTTAGAAAAAATTCTAAGTACTCAAGAATGTGGAACAAGAAATATGCCACTCTAAAGAATGTTCGAACAATGTAAGAATGGATTGGAAAATTATGCAACTCATAAGAACTTGAGGTTTGACCACATTTATTCAGAAAACTAAAGAAGCAAAAGAATCGTTCAAGTGACTAAGAAACTAAACTTTATTTAATAGTCCAAAATGGGGTTACACAGCTATTCCTCCAAAACTTGGAGTCAAAAATCTATCTACACAAACTACGGAAACGAAAAAATGAAAGTAGTTACAAGACCTAAGCAAAATCTCGTTGAACGAGTATGGCGACTATTTCTTCGGTTTCTTCTTCTTGTATTCCTTTGTTTTCTCAGATGACTCCTCTCCTTCACGCTTCTTCTTGGATTTTTTGCTTGCCAAAGAAGTAGAGTCAGGAGTGGGAGAAGGAACATCCAGCGGTTTGGATTTGCCGGGGAGAATGATTTTCAGAGGTCTATTCCGCGGGTCGGTAAGTTCCAGTATTTGAGGCTCGACTTTGATCTCAACCTTCTTTTTCTCCTCTTCTGCGAGTCGCTCCTTCATACTCATCTTCGAAGTATGTTCGGAGGCGCCAGTGATCTCGATTTCATCACTCCCTTCGACGGGAGATGAAGTGTCAAACTTATCATCATCTAGCGCCCCGATCACTTGAGCGTCAGGGCCAGGAGTTACTCCCGCATGAGCAACATCGCTTGTTTTCTCTACCTCCTCCTTGGCGTCGTTGCTCCTCAGAGTTGGTTCAGGATCAAAGCAGCCTGCATGAAAACATAAAGAATGAACATTAGGACAAATAACCGCTACCAGAAAGTGACAGATCTTTTAACTTCTAAAAGAAGAATTTTATACCGGGTTCTGGCTGGCTATTAGTTGCGCGTGGAGTTTCACCCTCTAGAATAGGGGATAACACATGAACGCCAAGCCCGGGATCTTCTGGATCATAGCCGGCATGCTGCTCAAATGGGTCAAGTGTTGGTCGACCGGCCGATTAAGCAGAAGGATGAGCAGCAGAAGGAGGAGCTGCAGCCTTAGCCCGAGATGGACCAGCTTCGTCGTTTTTCTCTTTTGGTAGGGGAGAGCCTTTTCTATAAAGATCCAAAGCTACAGATAAGTCCGCTGGCTCGTTCCCCCTAAGAAATTCTTTCACCAGAGCATCCTCATCGACTTCCTCAGAGCCCAACTCGATCTTTCTGATCTTTATTAAAGTTTCCAGGCCACAGCTAGAGATTCAAGATAGCCGTCGCCTAGCAATGTCAAGTCGCGGTGCATAAGGACGCGGGCGCTGTACTCGGCGATCAACGGGTCAAACATGCACTTGACCTCTTCCCTACTGGGCTCTGCAGCTGCTTCGAGGCGAGAGTCAATCTCCTCAGAAGCTTTTCTCTTTCCCTCCTTACGGGCCTCGTTTTTCATTATCTCAACCTTAGCAAGTTCATCATCGAGCTTTGTTTTTAAGAGCCGTGTAGCAACAATTTCGTTGCAGTATCGTTGGGACTCTTCTTGAGCGGCTATTTTCTCTTCTTTCTCCGTAGAGAATAGCTCTTTCAACTCTCTGACTTATAGGGCGAGCGCATCCCTTTCTTTCTGGATAGAATCTTTTTCTAAGGCAAGGGCTCCACTGCGCTGGACTGCTTCATCAAGCTCTTTTTTATGGGCTACCTCTAGACAAGTGACGACCTCGGCATTGTCTTTTGCACTCTGCTCTGCAGCTTCAAGTTTCGACTTATATGAAGCAAGCTCTTCATCTTGACTCTTGATGATGTCCTTGTCAAAGATAGCTTCCAGCTTCAAATGGTCAATCTCCTGTTGGCGCTCAACAGATACTTCAGAGACTTTTTTGACCAAATGTGCAAACGCGTCATGTTGAACATAGACATCGTTGTTGCAGGCGAGAGCGCTCTGTTTGACGTGCCCTGGGATGTGATGAATAGCTGGGAGAAATTTCAGGCCGTCGAAGCAGATTCTTGGAAATTTATCCTTAAGATCGACCATCTTCTCTGCTATTGTTGGGTCAGCCGCAGTAACAGGGGGGGAGGCTTTGAAAGTTCTGCTCTCTTCCGGTGTTCCCGAGATTGCCGTGTACTCGATGAACCGGAATGTTGGTCTCGGGAGACATCAGGTTGAGACCCCTTCTACGAAAGCTTTACTCTATCTGGCTTAGTTTGAGGAGGAGGATCACGAGAATATAAAGACTGGGAATATGTTTTCTTTCGATAAGATGAATCTCGAGGACGGTTGTCTCGATCTTCGTAATCGTCTCTGTCCCTACATCTACCGGAGCTTGAATCCCGTCCCGGATGGTGAAATATAAAAGAACCATGGAGGCGATCGAACCCGTGGGAGCGCCCCATGTCACCTGCATAAAATAAAATAACGATGAATTAGGAAAAATCGGGGTAGTGGAAAATTTTGAAGTGTATGGTGAAGTGCGTGTGTGTCCTAGTGCTACTCCCGACGGACCGGTTCCTTTATCTTTACTGATTGGAGTGTTATCTCCCGGAACTGGGGGTTGAACTCCCGCGTTGCCTCTAGCGGGCGAATGAAACTTGAGGGCTTCCGGATCATCGAAACCATAATTGAGTAGATCGTCGGGAATGGTAAGGTTCGACAGACCCTTTAAAGAACTTTCCATGTGCTGTGAAGAAGCCTCTTTCTATGGTGGGATGAGCATAACTTTGGAAATTCCGCCAACTTTCTCCTTCCGTATCTTGTACGTCAATTTCTTTTTCCCCTTCGAAGGGGAAGATGACGTTTCAATATCGTGCACTTCGACCGCCGGGTCCCAAGCAGGACCCACATTCTTGCCTTGTGTCTCAGGAGCTTCATCCTCTTTGTTTTCTCCCCCTTCATGCGCATCGGGGGTATGGCGTGATGACGATTCAGCTTGTTTTTTTTTCCTTTAACGGATGCGGACTTAGGAATGGAAACGCCCTCAGGAAGGCTAATCCGGCGACCTCTTGCTAACAGTCCGAACCTCGACAATGATTCATTTGAAATGATGGTTCGGATGTCCCGTTCCTCGGCAGGAAGAGCCCTAATGGCTTCGACGGTCTCAGAATATCCTAGGCCCTCAGGACGCGGGTTAATACCTGAAAAGATGAAACAAGAAGTTAGAAAAAGCATAGCTCCGATTGAGCGCGAATGTTGACTCAGGGAAGAGACTTACTGCCTTCGACCCATCTCCTCGCGAAACCAGGAGGGCAACGTACATAGAACCATTCCTGTTTGTACAGGTCGAATTTGCTACATGCTCCGGTCAAAATCTGGCATTTGTGGTACGACTCGAGGAACATAAAGGAGGGGCTATCTTTCCGCTTCTTAATCATATAAATATATCTGATGTCGCTGGAAGTTGGAGGCCTAGAGAAGCCTGCCATGAAAAGTAGGTAGGTCCCGTATATGAACGCGTGACCATTTGGATGCACCTGCGATGGGGCGATGTCTATGTATTGCAACACGTCCCGAAGAAATAGATTGAATGGAGGCACGCTGCCCATCCAGCACATGAACTTATTACAAGCAGTATATCTGACTAAGGGCAGATGAGGACGATCCTGTCTCGACGGGACCAACACATCGGCAAAAGGGATTCCGTGGATGGAGCATATTCGCCGAAGCGCGACTTCGTTAATCTTCGAAGCCTGTGAGTCGATCGGATCGTCCAAGAGAATCGATGCCTTCAGGGCATTAGGAGCAAAGTTATGAGCAGGGGAAGTCGATGGATTTGAAGTGTCCGCGACTTCTTGCCTTGACGATGGCCCAGGCCTATCAGATATAGTGGCGGAGCTAGATTTTTTAGACATCTCCAATAAATAGTGAATCTGGCTAAGCGCCTGTGAAAAATATACTTGAAAAATGTTCAACGTTAGAATTAACAACACGAATATTCCCCCCACGTGGTGTGTGAACTAGTGCAAGCAATCGTGTATAAGCATTGAGAATTTGAAGGTCACAAAGTTACTGATATAAAACTGAGCTTCAAATAATCGCCTTCGAAGACCGTCATCGCTGACCGTCTCCAAAAGCCTGCCTTGTGGTGATTACAGTTTCAGATTCAAAAAACGTATGATAATCTAAGTTCAGATTTATGTCTACTAAAGCTAGGGAGTTAATGATCCGATTCAGTTTCATATGCTGGTATGCTAGAGTCCTCGTACTTGTTTTGTTTTGTGATCAGGCAAGGCAATTGTCTGTTCGGCATTTATGTTTGATCGGCCTATGTATGGTTCGGCATTTACGTGGGACGGCCTAAGTATGATTCGGCACTTATCATCGTTCGGCCTTGATATGGTTCGGCATTTAAGTTATGTTCAGCCTTGATATGGTTCAGCATTTAAGTTATGTTCGGCCTTGATATGGTTCGGCATTTAAGTTATGTTCGGCCATGATATGGTTCGGCATTTAAGTTATGATCGGCCTCGACATGGTTCGGCATTTAAGTTTGTTCGGCCCGAGTGTTGTTCGGCTGAAATATTATTCGGCATTCGTGATCGTTCGACATCTCCACTAATTCATGCCTTCATCTTAGCCTTCCATTTCACTGTTCGGCATATGATAAGGTACGCCGAACCTGAGTTATGCCGATCTTTAACGTTCGACACTCCACCCTTGACTACAATTCCACTCCTCTCCTCCTCCATCTACACCGAACAACAAGAACAGGTCACTCGGCGAAGATTATGCCGTTCGACACCCCAATCACCTCCAACACTCCCTCTATTCTTTCTTTTCTTCCAGTCTCGTTCGGCACGAAGAAGCTAGGCCTAACTACCGCACCTCATCCAACAACACCTATGTGCGATCATCCCTGGTCATTCCTCCTCGCCTCACATCATTCAGCCATAAAGATATCCCAATCAAAGTTTTCCACATGACCCTCTCGGCTACGCACAAACCTAAGTCTCGTATTGAAACTATTTAATCATGGAAGGGATTTAGATAGAAGGGATAATACCTAGTTAGTAGATCGAAACTTGGGAAGGATTGATTAGGCTTTAAGTCCGATTAACAGGCAAAAATTGCAAATCTTTAGAGAATGACAGAAGTAAAAGTGGAAAAGAAGAGAAGAAGAAGGATGCCTGGTTTTATACGGAAGAAGAGGAAGTCGAAAAGGCTATATCCGGTGGAACCGGTCAAAGCTGCAACGTTCGGCTTCGGAACGTAAAGTTGCTCGGCACATGAGGAGCGTTCGGCTTCGAACGCATCGTTCGGCATTTATACCACGTTTGGCATACACCTTAACCACTGATATTCTCAAGAAGGCATCTCCAAGGAGATTTAATCAAGGTTTGAAGCGAAGCATGGAGGATACGTAATTCAAAGCGTATCATGAGTGGTCACATAATACACTTTGGGGGGCAAGTGTTTCCTGGAGATTTGACCAGGCAACTAAGTACTCGGCATTAGCAAACGCTTGGCATCTAGGAGTACTCGGCATCCACGAAGCGCTCGGCATTGGCAAGCGCTCGGCATCCAAAGAGCGCTCGGCATCCAGGAGTACTCGGCATCC
Organism: Allium fistulosum; assembly: GCA_030737815.1. NCBI lineage: Eukaryota > Viridiplantae > Streptophyta > Magnoliopsida > Asparagales > Amaryllidaceae > Allium > Allium fistulosum. The sequence goes on from CM060902.1 coordinate 1,143,861,656, forward strand.
ACGAAGCGCTCGGCATTGGCAAGCGCTCGGCATCCAAGGAGCGCTCGACATCCAGGTTCGTCCGGCTTCCAAAGGTTGTTCGGCATTCATCCAACCTCAGTCAACTTCAACCATTGCTCGACATACACTCCCTACTCAGCACCTCACTTCCGTTCGGCATAAGAAGGTCGTTCGACATTCTTCCCAGCTTGTCCGGCTTCAATTATTGCTCGGCCTACTCTTCCCACATAACAAGCATCGCTCGGCATGAGGAGGATGGTTCGGCATCCGACCATTCGGCCTGTTTGGTTCGGCATATAGGGACCAGTCCATCTGGGCCAAGGGATTCAGCTGCCAGGCTCGCCAAGGAAGTCCAACCCATCTTTGTTTATAAATAGAGGGGCAAGGGCACAGTGAAAAGGACCTTTTTTCGAGAACACTGGGGAGACTCTACCGCTTTCAAGACTCATCCTCTTTACTTAGCAATTGTATTCAAGTGTTTGGTCTACGGATTGTATCTGTAATCAATCATCAAGTAAAGCAATAAAGTTTAACCTCAAAGTGGACGTAGGCAATTACGCTGAACCACTATAAATCCGATGTTCTTACTTTCTGCATTCAAATTAGCATATTCTTCCTCGTTTAATTTAACTTCATCACTTACATCTCTACACAATCTTTCTCAACGAGGTTAGTGACCAATTTTGGTGCTAACAATGGTATAATCAAAGAATAAAATATATTTAATATATATTTCTAAGATAATATAATATATGTATATATATGAGTAGTGGTTATATTTTAATTATAATTTTAATAAAAGAATCGATACTGAAGTTAATAATTTAATAATGTAATTGATGTATCTAAATTCGATATTCTAGATACATTAATAATTATCAATTATATATATACACTAGAAATTCTATGCAATGAGAAATTTGTAATAAACAGAGTTATAATACCGACTGATATGGGACTTTCGGTAATATTTCTCTGGTTATTCATTGGACTCGTTGCATGGATAATTGCAATGATTGAGTGTAATTTATGAGTAGTGAATAAATGTTTGAGTATCGTGCGGTGGTATGTGACGCTATTATGATATTTATTTGGTTATTCGTTGTAGGTAAACAACACTCATGTGACGAGAATATTGTTATCAGATTGTACTTACGTGAGGCAATGTTCATAGGTGCAAGCAAGGTAGGTTCTCTTATATTTATAGATACTATATACCACTATCATGATACACTCTTGGATTATTGGCGGGAGAGGACAGATGGTTAGTATCCATCCTAGCAGCCTGATCATGGGGTCGCACCTTAGATCCATGACACCTTGAGAGTATATATATTGGATTAGGTGAGCTATATGGTAAGTGTTGTATAGCCCCTATGTCATTAGGCCAGCGGTCTGTTACATATAGAGGCACATGCGGGGTTGTGATCGAGAGCTTCGCATAAACGAGCAATAGGTCGATATTTGTCACAATGACCGTCAAGGTAACCGTAGATTGTAGAGTCGGGTAAGGTGGCCCATGTGTATGACTCTAGAGCCAGCGTGTAGCCATCAATCTCCCTTCTGGTTCTAGCAGAGTGGTAGATTTGGCATATACTATTTATACCCCTCACCCGAGTATAGATATGGGTTAGGCGACCCAGGGTTAGGTGACCCACGAGATGAGGATATATGTATATGTATATGTGTATGTATATGTATATATATATGTATATGTATATGTATATGTATATGTATATGTATATGTATATGTATATGTATATGTATATGTATATGTATGACTCTACTTAGGACCTTATGTCTGTCGTACAGTCATTACCCATCACTCTTTACATTAGGAGATATGTTTATATATATATGTGTGTGTGTGTATGTGTATGATTTTGATAATTTTAACCCATACCTATAAATATATGGAATAAATTTACGTAAGTAATATATATAATCAGTTAGTAATGAAATAGTTATAACATTGTGATAATGTATTTATATACATTTCTACGGTTATGTTCTCATGTATCACATTTATTACCATGATCATTTTATCATTATTGACATAGACTGACCCATGTATTGTTATGATGCCCGAGTTAGTATGAGGTATTCTAGTTACGAAGTAGCTTCTATAAACTTATGGACTTTTTAGAGACTAGTGGTTCCATTAGGATGATATATTCCCTAGTGTATTTGGTAGTCTCGTTGTATATTTATAGTGGTGTGATATTATGATGTATGTATGATATGGGTTAACATTTGTCATTTTATAACCCACTAGACTATGTATATGTGTTATATTATATTTTATCTGTTGCGTTCTTACTCTGTGTACTCTATTTATATTCTATGATTGTGTATTGTTATGTCCTGGTAACACGCATGTCTATTGCTTTGTACTAAGACCATGTACAACTATGTTAATTATTATGTGATTTGAGATTGTACCATTTGTAATCCAAGGGACAATTCACATGTGTACGCCATATCGTCTCATTCTCTTTATTATCCGATGGTATTGCTTAGTAATACCCTTGGATCGTATGGGTATAGAGGTGGGGGTGTTTCAATTTGATATCAGATTAGGTTAGAGCAATATAAACAAATAGAGACATGAGTCATTAGACTAGATGGACATTAAGATCCCTTGTCTTTGGGAATTGGCTAGATATATAGATTATTTAGGAATATATAGTTTTTGCTGGGTGTAATTACCTAGGTGCACATTGGTTATTTGAATGATTTGATATATTTCAATATTATTTTCTGTTTATTCTTAATTCGAATCTCACTTCTTTGTAGTAATGAGTATGGTTGGACCACGCTCTGGTCGAGTTGATCCCGGATAGTCTAGTGGATCTGGGGAGCATATATGACTTCAGAGCAGCTGATAGAGCTTGCGAGGAGCATCCAATAGTCCAACGCTTCCGTAACTCCCACTCCTTAATTCGATTTTTCCAGGTTTCGTAGTGATTATGCTAGCCTTGGTGGAAAGACTTTCAAGGGCACTGAATGAGTGATTGGAGTCCAGACATAGTTGAAGATGTGTGAGCGTATTTTCACACAAATTGGTATTTCTGATCAGCAAAAAGTCCATATTGCCTCGAGCCAAAGAACTTTATACTAGTACGAGCTGCTTGTGGCAGAAGTGGATGAAACTCACTTGACATGGGACCAATTCAAGACATGGTTCGAGCAAAAATTCCTTCATGAAGTCAAGAAACCAGCAGTGGTTTGGAAGTTTATAGATTTGAAACTAATAGAGTTAGGGATACGCCCTAGGGGCAATTATGTAATATGTTACATATATCTAACTCAATTTGCCTGGTCACCTGGTCTGGGCAACAATTTTCCTAGCCCAAGATGGCTAAAACGTTTCGGGAACGATCGGAAGAGCAACGACGACTAGGGATTTATGCCGAGCAACAACCCAGCCTTATAGGCTCTTCGATACACCCCAAATATCATGTCCAAACATCCATAGTAGGATTTTCATAAAATTGGACTTCAAAACCAAAAATAGGAAAATTCACCAAATCAATTCAAAGCAAAAGAAAATGAATATGAATAGAAGTTAGGAATTCATACCTAACAACAATGAAAGTTATAGACATAGAGGTGAGTTCAAAAACTCACCATTAAAACTCAAAGACAACGAATGAGAAGCTTTAAAACAAAGCAAGACCAATTCCTTTTCAATATACCTCTAGAATCTTCAATCTATTATCAAAGGTGAAATTTTTCCTAAGTTAGGTTATAGGAATTTCTGTAAATTGAAGAGAGATAGAGATGGAGAAGATGAAGAGGATGCTTGCCTAAGCTTCTCCTTGATTTTGAACTTGAATTTGAGTTTCCTAAACAAAACTAGGGTTTAGGAATTTCTATTTCCCATTCTTTCCCTCATTTTTCTTTTGAGCTAGAGTGTTAGGAAATGAGGAATGAAATGAATGAAGAGGAGTTGAGTTAGGGTATTAAGTTGGGTTAGTGGGCTGAAACCCAAACCCAAGGCCCAAAATAGAAAAATAGCAAAATTCTACTCAACCCCAAACATATCGATGTTTATACTCAAAAAAGTTGTAAACGCCATTTTGGACTCAATGGAAGTGGTCTCGAGTCCCAATTCGACTGTTTACAAAAAGTAACATTTCAGACTTTAATCCGATTAACAATGCTATATTTAAATAAAACATTTAAATATACAATCATAAAATACGCAGGTTGTTACAGACTCCCCTCCTTAAAGAAATTGCGTCCTCGCAATACTTAAGAAGAAAATAAAAAGTAACAACCACACTAAGGCATAATCAACATAAAAGAAGAAATTTTAAAATGAGAAGTTCACCTTAATGAGCACGAGAGAGTAAGTCCAGATTTGTTCGCTCGATGAACTCTCTGGATTCTCAAGAGCAATCCTTAGTAGTTGAGGACCATTGAACTTTCACAAGAGGAACATCTTTATTTCAAAGACGTTTAACCTCCGTAGCAATGATGCGAATAGGATGTTGCTCATAAGTCAAATTAGGCGAAATGTGACGACTCTGGTTTTGCCCGCTCGAAAATCGGCACCCGTACTTCACTTGTACTAGAATGCCGCAGATTCGACCGTTCAAATCCGATTCGCCGGAGCTATAACAACATTAAGTAAATAACACAGCGGAAGAAAAGAATAATACATTGATATATAATATCTGATACAACAGAGTGAAACAATGAATATCAATATACATCAGAGATATGATACAAGAAATAGCAGCGGAAAAGAAAAGATAACATCAGCAGTAGAACAATATCAATAGAAATGAGAACTCCAAAATGATCTTCAGACGAGAATGAATCCACAACTCCAAGATAAGCAACTCCGATGAATGAACTAGCTCCAGATAATCTACTAAACCTGAATATCTGAAAAGAACCCAACTCTAGACTGCTCGTGTGGAAAATTATGAGCATCCAGAGTTTAGGAAAGGAACAATAAACTCCGGATCAGTCATGGGACTGGTGTGAGCAACAAAAACAGTTTATCTTTAAACAACACAATAGAACTTTAACATTGAAAACCGCAATGCTTTTGGAAAATGAAACTACCATAAGACCTCCCGCCACACACACAATGCAAACGCAGAATTGGAGGAGATTTCTTCTTATGATAGTCAAACATGCTTACTACGCAAAATCATCTTGATATTATTATTAGTGCATAGTGCAGAAAACATTTCGAAAGTATAATATTAATCTTAGCCAGCATAGACATTTCGAACTATGCCTACTATAGCTACCATCTAAACAGTGGGGCGCCACCATAAGTAAATGGCAGGTTCTACAACTAATACCGTACAAGTTCCGTATTGGAGAAATGGATTTCCAACAAATGGTCAGGCTAAGGAACTTCCTTCCGTCGCATGGGATCGCCTCTGGCGGGACGTCCCGAGAGACAAACTGCTCTCTGCAAAACAAGGCCGGGTTACCCCTGTAACAGGTAACTCACGAATATGCCACCTCCCGGTCCTTTGGGACCTTTATCCGAGGCCTCGATAACCAACATCACACATAATAAAGTGTATCCACATGAGTAAGTATCTGGGCTCCATACCATGACACCACCCTTTTCCAGAAGGAAATGACATACCCTAAAGGGCGCGACCCTCATAACCTTGCCGCAACGATCCTGTTTCGACCATTTCCGAGTAGTGAGGTCCTGACGAAGTCTCGTCCACAAAGCTACGCTTTGTTCACAAAGCCATGCTTCGGGTCAAACAAATGATCAACCTATGATCACAAAGATATAAGATCAAACAAATGATCATATCGCAAATGATCAAACACTGATCATTTCACAGCAGCACTCAGCATGCCACATTACCAAATTGGGAGTATATCGCTGATAAATTTCAACTACATAACCTCTGAGCTCGTACGTCTCAGAGAAGGGTGTTAAGCTAAGAGAATAAATTCTCCGCCACCAACAGAAATGTATTTGAAAGAAATCGGCTTTATATCTCAAAGTGTAATGTCAGACATACAATCCATACAAGTCTGTTCCGGGTTCGAACAGAACCGAAGGCACTTCTCACGAAGCCCTTGCAATTCCGGATAATTTCCAATCACGTCCGGACTTCCCGTCACTAAGGATGATAAAACCTCTATATCGGGTATCAGCCGATGCAGAGTAACTCGACGGTAATCCTTCCGTTTTCAAAAATATCCGGTCTTCAACACCGGTCTTCAAATGCTATCCATATACGACGTATCATTATTCGGAACGGGTTATATGACACAAAGGTCCTCTCCCGGCTAAACCGAATAACGAGCGCAATCTTTAAAAACATATGGATATTGGGATTTCAATTAAGTCACGACTTAAACCCAAACTTTTCTTTCAAATGGTTTAACAAATTACCATTTTTAAATCTTTTAAACAAAAAGATTCCACCTTTACGGTTTAAACAGTTTCCACACTTTAATCTTTTAAACAAAAGATTCATTCACAGATTTTCCAAATTAATTTCCATTTCAATTTGATTAACTCGTTAAACCTTTAAATCAAGATTTAACTTATAGCTTTTAAAACAATCTCATTTCAAATGATTTAAACCAATCATTATTTTAAATCTGTTAAAAATAAACAGATTCAATTCATAGTTTTCAAAAACAATTCATTCATAACTTGGAAAACCATTTTTCAATTCAATCTTGAAATTCCTTTAATTAAACTGGAATTTCATTTCTTATCTGAAAGCTTTTATCATTTAAAAACAAACAGTTTCATTTCAGAAAATCTGATTCATTCATACGAGTGGAAATCCTTGGGTTAAATCCAAATTCTCAAAATTACATTTTTAAATGGTTTAAATTTAGATAAACACATTTATAACATTTTCAATCCCTAGTTTCAAATCATAGGATTCAATTTCAAACTTGAATTCAAATTTAAATCAAATTATTTAAATTTTCAAAACTCGATTAAGTTATTCAAAATAACTTTTATATTTGAAATTCCATTTCAAAAGCTTTTCATATAAAACCCCAAATTTCTAATTTCAAAATCAATTGAAATTAAAATCCCAATTTCAAAAACATTGATTTGAATTATCTGTGACTAAACCGATTTCCACGTGAAATCCATATTTGTGTGTGTAAAAGTGTAGTCCAGGGGTTTCACACAATAGTGCAACATCCATCACATATCAGAATACAGAAATACAGTTGATAAGCGATATAACTATAACGCTCATCGTACAGATCATAGATATATATCACAGATAAGTAAACTATAGTAAAGATTACACACAAATCAGAATATATCACAAAGCATCACATATCAGGAAATATCAAACAACTCAATCATCCAATAAAATCCAAACATTCATAAGTAGGATCAACTTATTATCTGATTTATTCAAATCAAATTAATTTCTTATGAATTTCTAATCCTGGTTAATAACCTTCGTTAATTATTAACACCTCTTAAATTTCTTTTCTAACGTAATTAAATTAAGATTTATTATTATTACTTACAATTAAATTTCATCTTTAATAACTCATAAATAAATCTTTAGTTATTTAATTTATTAAGTATTCAATATAACTTAATTAATCCTTACTTACATTATTAATTAAAAACCATAAATTAAAATTCAACACTTATTTAAATTAATGATTCTCAATTTTCCATTTATTACCAATTAATTATCTTAAACCTTAATTAACTAATTTAACTTTAAATTACCAAATTAATTAATCCTATCATTAATATATCAAATTAGTTATTTATTTATTTTAATAAATATTTTCAAACCCTTGATTTTCATTTATTTAAAAATAAAACATTTTCTTATTTATAATCAAATGCTCACTTACAAATTTAGATTCAAAATAATATAAATCTCAACTTAGCAAAACTTACACACTTTAAATTATACCTTAACACATTTTAAAGTTGTTAAACATTTTATTTTTATAAAACTTATTTATTTTTTTTATTTTTGTTAAAACTTGGAGACAACTGAATTTGTATCCATCTTAAAATTTGGTTTTAAATTCTGTTTTTAAAATCCTGTCTTTAAATTTTTGAAAACTTTAAACTGCCAGGCTTATTTAAAATATGGCAACACAAACCCGAGAACTTCCCCATTCCTCTTCGAGTCGAACACCACAAAACTTCGGCCCACTCTTAAATTTTCTCGAGAATGAAACAAAGCCAAGAAAAAAACAGCGACAGTCAAACTGGAACCAACCCCAACCTCACTGCTTCGAGTCGAACAGGTAAAAACTTCGGCTTCTCCCTCCTTTTTACTCGAGGAACTCGCGACCATTTCCTGCTCCCAGCATTCACGTACACCAGAAATCACTATGCACGTGCACCACCAATTCGATCATCTCCGATCGACTACGACGACGTCCCCACGTCAACGATCGTCTCCCATCACCATTTCTATCTTCGGATCCCCATCTCCAACTCAAACTCGAAATTCGACTACCTCCCAGGCCTAGAAACCAACAGTTCGAATTCGCCAAAGCCTGTCATCGCCCAGTGTTTGCCGCCTCGACCACCGGAAATGCTCCAACACCGGCTACGAACGCGTCTCCCTCTGGGCCACCAACCCTCAAAATCCCACGCAACTCGATCGGTCCTAGATGGTGAAATCACCTTGTCTACAGACACGCAAACAATCTCGACTACAACCCTAGTTTAAGCTCGACTCGCCAATTCATACAATAGAAAAATCCTTCGACAATTTTCCTGTAACCATCGATACCCAGACTAACTTCGTGCAAAGTTTCAGCATTCGAAAGTTATTTGATTTCTGGAAAGTGGCAAAGATCCAATTTTGGTTCAACTAAAAGCTACTCCTTACACCCATCACTAAAAATCATCAATTTAGTTTTAAAAATCCTATTTTGAAGAGTGGATTCAAGTTATAAATATGAATCACCATTTCGTAAAGTTTGAAATTTGACAAAAATTTAGTTTGTTCAGCAATTTGGGTTCCAGTGATAATTTCTAAATCGTTTAAATCCTGACTAAATTCATAAACTTAGTTTATGATGATACCAACATCTTTCGTTTGAATTTGAAGTTAAATCATCCACTAGAAAAAGAGTGATGGATTTTTGAAATCAACAGGCCTGAGTCTATGAACTAAGAACAGAGAAAATGTAAACAACAGCATAAATAACATGTTCCCAGCTTCCATATATATATAGATAACTATATATGCACAAACACACACATATCTCGGATATATTTGCACAATTTAAACATTTAATTTTTTAAAGAAAATTGTTACTCACCTATTTTCCAGAGGAAGACAGAGCTGATGATGAAACAGGTTGTTTGAAAGTTGCAAAACTGAAGTCTTCAATTTGATCTTTGCTAAGTTGTGGTTTGATTGAATTTTCTCTTTTCTTCTTCTTTTAGTTTTGAGCTGAAGCTTTGTTTTAAGTATCAAATGGAGTTTTATCTTACTTTTGTTTATTTCGAAAGAAATAAAAAGATGATATGGGGGAGAGTAGCTTACAGGTTTATGTATACAAGAAATTACAGGGTATCATAATTTTTTTCAAGACAGTGTACAAGTTTGTACCAATTTCAGAGATAGTTCATAGTTTTGGAGGCTGAAAGCACATTTGTATATTTTCGAATTGACCAAAAATACTTTGAGCTGTGAAAGCATTTAATGTTTGCATACTTTATGTCTTCATGCCTATATTTTTTCTTCTGATTTATTTGTTTCTTGTCTTTGTGTTTTCCTTTGCCTTGCCTTCCTACTTACCTTTTATGTTTAACTTATACTTTGCATACTTGTGTATTTGTTTCCAGGTTACATACTTACTTTATAATATATATATTAAAGTATCATTTGAAAAAATTGTATTTAAAAACTTATATATATATTTATACTTTATTCTGTAAGTACAATTTGTTTGTTTTCTTCTTTTATTTGCATACTTGAACATGTTTGTCCTTTGTTTATTTATTTGAAGTTCTTTTCTTTATTGAATTTAAAACTCTACTTTATACTATAAACAATTTCTATTTTTATTCTACCATGTTAGATTGTAGTTAATATACTCATTATCTTATATTTAATTTATAATTTCAAATTATTATTAACCATCAATTCTAATAGTTAAATATTATTATCGATTATTTATTTACACTTTAAACTCAAGTCAAATATATATCTATATATACTTACAATATTTTAAATTGAAATGATTCATACAGAATATACTTAAATCTGGGGAAACTCGCTCCATTTTATCGATTTATTTTACTATTTTAATTCAAAAATGAATTTAAATATCAATTTAAATTTATAAAAAATCCGGGGTCGTTACAGACTTCCCCCCTTAAAAGAATTTCGTCCTCGAAATTGCCAAGGAGACAAAAAGATAGATGAAGAATATTTCATCAACTCAAACTGAATATCTATTCTGCATTCGGCTTACCAAATCAGAATATCAATAACAGATACCAGAACGAATCTGTTTAACACTTCAGAAGATACTCGGGTTATCCAGATCTACGAAATATGCAGTGACATCGGTTAGTTTGAAAGGATAACTAACCATTCGTAGAATATATCCGGACCCAAAGAATAGATAGATATATGGATACAATTTCAAAATTTTAGTTTAGAACTAAGGTATACCTATCAACCATAGCAATCAAAGCAACTAATTCATCCAAACAAACAATTTTGGTCCATCCGGAGTTTATGTCCCATATTAATATATCGAATTCCTTTCTGGATCTACCAGAAACTATCGAAGAATTGAGAAAGATGACGAACAAAGAAACTGATAGAGAAAATTTGTTTCCACTATTGTTACAGGGTATTGACCATTTATAGTCGTATTCTCCTGTCCCCTATCTCATCCTCTTCTTGCACTCATACTCACTATCAGTGGATAGTAAGAGAATTTACTGAGGCTTTCGAACTTATATCTGAGGAATACTCATTCTATAGTTTACTTCACTCTATCTCTAATGAGCTACTTAACGTGTTATACTCCTGAGCTAAAGTTCAACCTTAGCTCTGATACCACATGTGACGACTCTGGTTTTGCCCGCTCGAAAATCGGCACCCGTACTTCACTTGTACTAGAATGCCGCAGATTCGACCGTTCAAATCCGATTCGCCGGAGCTATAACAACATTAAGTAAATAACACAGCGGAAGAAAAGAATAATACATTGATATATAATATCTGATACAACAGAGTGAAACAATGAATATCAATATACATCAGAGATATGATACAAGAAATAGCAGCGGAAAAGAAAAGATAACATCAGCAGCAGAACAATATCAATAGAAATGAGAACTCCAAAATGATCTTCAGACGAGAATGAATCCACAACTCCAAGATAAGCAACTCCGATGAATGAACTAGCTCCAGATAATCTACTAAACCTGAATATCTGAAAAGAACCCAACTCTAGACTGCTCGTGTGGAAAATTATGAGCATCCAGAGTTTAGGAAAGGAACAATAAACTCCGGATCAGTCATGGGACTGGTGTGAGCAACAAAAACAGTTTGTCTTTAAACAACACAACAGAACTTTAACATTGAAAACCGCAATGCTTTTGGAAAATGAAACTACCATAAGACCTCCCGCCACACACACAATGCAAACGCAGAATTGGAGGAGATTTCTTCTTATGATAGTAAAACATGCTTACTACGCAAAATCATCTTGATATTATTATTAGTGCATAGTGCAGAAAACATTTCGAAAGTATAATATTAATCTTAGCCAGCATAGACATTTCGAACTATGCCTACTATAGCTACCATCTAAACAGTGGGGCGCCACCATAAGTAAATGGCAGGTTCTACAACTAATACCGTACAAGTTCCGTATTGGAGAAATGGATTTCCAACAAATGGTCAGGCTAAGGAACTTCCTTCCGTCGCATGGGATCGCCTCTGGCGGGACGTCCCGAGAGACAAACTGCTCTCTGCAAAACAAGGCCGGGTTACCCCTGTAACAGGTAACTCACGAATATGCCACCTCCCGGTCCTTTGGGACCTTTATCCGAGGCCTCGATAACCAACATCACACATAATAAAGTGTATCCACATGAGTAAGTATCTGGGCTCCATACCATGACACCACCCTTTTCCAGAAGGAAATGACATACCCTAAAGGGCGCGACCCTCATAACCTTGCCGCAACGATCCTGTTTCGACCATTTCCGGGTAGTGAGGTCCTGACGAAGTCTCGTCCACAAAGCTACGCTTTGTTCACAAAGCCATGCTTCGGGTCAAACAAATGATCAACCTATGATCACAAAGATATAAGATCAAACAAATGATCATATCGCAAATGATCAAACACTGATCATTTCACAGCAGCACTCAGCATGCCACATTACCAAATTGGGAGTATATCGCTGATAAATTTCAACTACATAACCTCTGAGCTCGTATGTCTCAGAGAAGGGTGTTAAGCTAAGAGAATAAATTCTCCGCCACCAACAGAAATGTATTTGAAAGAAATCGGCTTTATATCTCAAAGTGTAATGTCAGACATACAATCCATACAAGTCTGTTCCGGGTTCGAACAGAACCGAAGGCACTTCTCACGAAGCCCTTGCAATTCCGGATAATTTCCAATCACGTCCGGACTTCCCGTCACTAAGGATGATAAAACCTCTATATCGGGGATCAGCCGATGCAGAGTAACTCGACGGTAATCCTTCCGTTTTCAAAAATATCCGGTCTTCAAATGCTATCCATATACGACGTATCATTATTCGGAACGGGTTATATGACACAAAGGTCCTCTCCCGGCTAAACCGAATAACGAGCGCAATCTTTAAAAACATATGGATATTGGGATTTCAATTAAGTCACGACTTAAACCCAAACTTTTCTTTCAAATGGTTTAACAAATTACCATTTTTAAATCTTTTAAACAAAAAGATTCCACCTTTACGGTTTAAACAGTTTCCACACTTTAATCTTTTAAACAAAAGATTCATTCACAGATTTTCCAAATTAATTTCCATTTCAATTTGATTAACTCGTTAAACCTTTAAATCAAGATTTAACTTATAGCTTTTAAAACAATCTCATTTCAAATGATTTAAACCAATCATTATTTTAAATCTGTTAAAAATAAACAGATTCAATTCATAGTTTTCAAAAACAATTCATTCATAACTTGGAAAACCATTTTTCAATTCAATCTTGAAATTCCTTTAATTAAACTGGAATTTCATTTCTTATCTGAAAGCTTTTATCATTTAAAAACAAACAGTTTCATTTCAGAAAATCTGATTCATTCATACGAGTGGAAATCCTTGGGTTAAATCCAAATTCTCAAAATTACATTTTTAAATGGTTTAAATTTAGATAAACACATTTATAACATTTTCAATCCCTAGTTTCAAATCATAGGATTCAATTTCAAACTTGAATTCAAATTTAAATCAAATTATTTAAATTTTCAAAACTCGATTAAGTTATTCAAAATAACTTTTATATTTGAAATTCCATTTCAAAAGCTTTTCATATAAAACCCCAAATTTCTAATTTCAAAATCAATTGAAATTAAAATCCCAATTTCAAAAACATTGATTTGAATTATCTGTGACTAAACCGATTTCCACGTGAAATCCATATTTGTGTGTGTAAAAGTGAAGTCCAGGGGTTTCACACAATAGTGCAACATCCATCACATTTGAGAATACAGAAATACAGTTGATAAGCGATATAACTATAACGCTCATCGTACAGATCATAGATATATATCACAGATAAGTAAACTATAGTAAAGATTACACACAAATCAGAATATATCACAAAGCATCACATATCAGGAAATATCAAACAACTCAATCATCCAATAAAATCCAAACATTCATAAGTAGGATCAACTTATTATCTGATTTATTCAAATCAAATTAATTTCTTATGAATTTCTAATCCTGGTTAATAACCTTCATTAATTATTAACACCTCTTAAATTTCTTTTCTAACGTAATTAAATTAAGATTTATTATTATTACTTACAATTAAATTTCATCTTTAATAACTCATAAATAAATCTTTAGTTATTTAATTTATTAAGTATTCAATATAACTTAATTAATCCTTACTTACGTTATTAATTAAAAACCATAAATTAAAATTCAACACTTATTTAAATTAATGATTCTCAATTTTCCATTTATTACCAATTAATTATCTTAAACCTTAATTAACTAATTTAACTTTAAATTACCAAATTAATTAATCCTATCATTAATATATCAAATTAGTTATTTATTTATTTTAATAAATATTTTCAAACCCTTGATTTTCATTTATTTAAAAATAAAACATTTTCTTATTTATAATCAAATGCTCACTTACAAATTTAGATTCAAAATAATATAAATCTCAACTTAGCAAAACTTACACACTTTAAATTATACCTTAACACATTTTAAAGTTGTTAAACATTTTATTTTTATAAAACTTATTATTATTATTTTTTGTTAAAACTTGGAGACAACTGAATTTGTATCCATCTTAAAATTTGGTTTTAAATTCTGTTTTTAAAATCCTGTCTTTAAATTTTTGAAAACTTTAAACTGCCAGGCTTATTTAAAATATGGCAACACAAACCCGAGAACTTCCCCATTCCTCTTCGAGTCGAACACCACAAAACTTCGGCCCACTCTTAAATTTTCTCGAGAATGAAACAAAGCCAAGAAAAAAACAGCGACAGTCAAACTGGAACCAACCCCAACCTCACTGCTTCGAGTCGAACAGGTAAAAACTTCGGCTTCTCCCTCCTTTTTACTCGAGGAACTCGCGACCATTTCCTGCTCCCAGCATTCACGTACACCAGAAATCACTGTGCACGTGCACCACCAATTCGATCATCTCCGATCGACTACGACGACGTCCCCACGTCAACGATCGTCTCCCATCACCATTTCTATCTTCGGATCCCCATCTCCAACTCAAACTCGAAATTCGACTACCTCCCAGGCCTAGAAACCAACAGTTCGAATTCGCCAAAGCCTGTCATCGCCCAGTGTTTGCCGCCTCGACCACCGGAAATGCTCCAACACCGGCTACGAACGCGTCTCCCTCTGGGCCACCATCCCTCAAAATCCCACGCAACTCGATCGGTCCTAGATGGTGAAATCACCTTGTCTACAGACACGCAAACAATCTCGGCTACAACCCTAGTTTAAGCTCGACTCGCCAATTCATACAATAGAAAAATCCTTCGACAATTTTCCTGTAACCATCGATACCCAGACTAACTTCGTGCAAAGTTTCAGCATTCGAAAGTTATTTGATTTCTGGAAAGTGGCAAAGATCCAATTTTGGTTCAACTAAAAGCTACTCCTTATACCCATCACTAAAAATCATCAATTTAGTTTTAAAAATCCTATTTTGAAGAGTGGATTCAAGTTATAAATATGAATCACCATTTCGTAAAGTTTGAAATTTGACAAAAATTTAGTTTGTTCAGCAATTTGGGTTCCAGTGATAATTTCTAAATCGTTTAAATCCTGACTAAATTTATAAACTTAGTTTATGATGATACCAACATCTTTCGTTTGAATTTGAAGTTAAATCATCCACTAGAAAAAGAGTGATTGATTTTTGAAATCAACAGGCCTGAGTCTATGAACTAAGAACAGAGAAAATGTAAACAACAGCATAAATAACATGTTCCCAGCTTCCATATATATATAGATAACTATATATGCACAAACACACACATATCTCGGATATATTTGCACAATTTAAACATTTAATTTTTTAAAGAAAATTGTTACTCACCTATTTTCCAGAGGAAGACAGAGCTGATGATGAAACAGGTTGTTTGAAAGTTGCAAAACTGAAGTCTTCAATTTGACCTTTGCTAAGTTGTGGTTTGATTGAATTTTCTCTTTTCTTCTTCTTTTAGTTTTGAGCTGAAGCTTTGTTTTAAGTATCAAATGGAGTTTTATCTTACTTTTGTTTAGTTCGAAAGAAATAAAAAGATGATATGGGGGAGAGTAGCTTACAGGTTTATGTATACAAGAAATTACAGGGTATCATAATTTTTTTCAAGACAGTGTACAAGTTTGTACCAATTTCAGAGATAGTTCATAGTTTTGGAGGCTGAAAGCACATTTGTATATTTTCGAATTGACCAAAAATACTTTGAGCTGTGAAAGCATTTAATGTTTGCGTACTTTATGTCTTCATGCCTATATTTTTTCTTCTGATTTATTTGTTTCTTGTCTTTGTGTTTTCCTTTGCCTTGCCTTCCTACTTACCTTTTATGTTTAACTTATACTTTGCATACTTGTGTATTTGTTTCCTGGTTACATACTTACTTTATAATATATATATTAAAGTATCATTTGAAAAAATTGTATTTAAAAACTTATATATATATTTATACTTTATTCTGTAAGTACAATTTGTTTGTTTTCTTCTTTTATTTGCATACTTGAACATGTTTGTCCTTTGTTTATTTATTTGAAGTTCTTTTCTTTATTGAATTTAAAACTCTACTTTATACTATAAACAATTTCTATTTTTATTCTACCATGTTAGATTGTAGTTAATATACTCATTATCTTATATTTAATTTATAATTTCAAATTATTATTAACCATCAATTCTAATAGTTAAATATTATTATCGATTATTTATTTACACTTTAAACTCAAGTCAAATATATATCTATATATACTTACAATATTTTAAATTGAAATGATTCATACAGAATATACTTAAATCTGGGGAAACTCGCTCCATTTTATCGATTTATTTTACTATTTTAATTCAAAAATGAATTTAAATATCAATTTAAATTTATAAAAAATCCGGGGTCGTTACATGAAACTTCAATTCCTTCAATAACACCAGGCTGAAGAATAGAATTGGAATCCCTAAGGCATTTCCGTAGTTGAGAGACATGGAATACGTCATGAATAGCAGAAAATTGAGCCGGTAATAAAAGGTGATAAGCCACGGAACCAATGCGTTCGGTGATGGGAAATGGACCAATATATCGAGGTGCTAATTTTCCCGATCGACTGAAACGCACAACACCCTTCATAGGTGAAACACGAATAAACAACAAATCTCCCACAGAAAATTCTAATTTCCTTCTTCGATTATCGGCATAGGATTTTTGTCTACTTTGAGCTTCTTTCATCCTATGACAAATAAGGTCAATCTTTTCTATGGCATCACGAATAAAATCTGGACCTAAAACCATCTTCTCACCGGCTTCAAGCCAACACGAAGGAGATCGGCATGGCCTTCCGTAGAGTGCCTCGAAAGGTGCCATACCAATACTAGATTGGAAGCTATTATTGTAGGAAAACTTAACAGAAGAGATATGATCTTCCCAACCTCCACCAAAATCAAGAACACATGCACAAAGAAGATCTTCAAGAGTTTAATTCACACGCTCGGTTTGTCCATCGGACTGAGGATGATAAGCGGTGCTAAAATTAAGCTTCATTCCCAAAGCTTTTTGAAGACCTTTCCAAAATCCACTAGTAAATAATGGATCCCGATCACTAACAATAGAAGTAGGAACTCCAAGCAATTTAACAATCTCTTTAAGATAGAGTTTGGCCAGAAAAGGTACGGTCCGATTGGACCGAACGGTAATAAAATGGGCGAATTTTGTAAGTTTATCGACTATCACCCATAGGCTATCATGACCCGAACGAGAACGGGGAAGACCGTCAATAAAGTCCATGGAGACTTGATCCCATTTCCAAACGGGAATGTGTAAAGGTTGCAATAACCCACCGGGCCTTTGATGTTCGGCCTTAATGAGTTGGCAAGTCATGCAACGCTTAATAAAGTTAGCAATATCGGACTTCATTCCATCCCAATAATAAAGTCGCTTCATATCCGCGTACATTTTACTACTACCGAGATGAATGGTAAATTCAGAACGATGAGAATCTTCTAAAATATCTTTACGCAGATCACTAATATTTGGCACAATAAGTCTACCAAATTTTCGAATACCGCCACGAGCATCAATATCAAAGTCTTTCAAACCTTCAATATCAATTTTATCTCTACAACTTTGGCTAAGAAGAGCCAATTCGGGATCATGCTTTTGAGCTTCAAGAATGCGGTCTAAAAGAGAAGGATGAGCCTCAAGGCTACACAAAACAAGAGATGAACATGAATTGGATTCACGATCTCGAATCTCACAAGTGGACAAAGTCTCGAGATCATTCCATTCGGATATCATCATGGAAACAACTGCTTGTTGCTTACGACTAAGGGTGTCGGCAACACGATTTCCCTTTCCGGGAGTATAGAGATATCAAGATCATAAGATGCAAGGAATTCAAGCCAACGTTGTTGACGCAAATTAAGTTCCTTTTGAGAAAATAAATATTTCAAAGATTTATGATCGGTGTAGAGAACAAATTTCTCTCCCAAAAGATAATGATGCAAAATTCTAAGGGCGAAAACAATAGCCGTGAGCTCTAAATCATGAGTGGCATATCTAGTCTCGACAGGCTTTAATTGCCTAGAAGCATAAGCAATAACATGTTCCCTTTGCATGAGAACGGCACCCAAACCAACACGACTAGCATCGGTATAAACAATAAAGTCTTGGTTCCCTTCGGGAATTACAAGAATAGGAGCATCGGAAAGGAGTTCTTTTAATTTCTGAAAAGAAGCTTCACATTTGTTTGACCAAATGTACTTAACTCCCTTCTTTGTCAAACTAGTAAGAGGTACAGAAATTTTAGAAAAGTTTTTTATGAAACGACGGTAATAACCCGCTAATCCGAGAAAGCTACAAATTTCCGTCACACTCTCCGGTCTCTTCCAATTTTGAATCGCTTCAATCTTTGAAGGATCCACGGAAATTTCGGATTCAGAAATAACATGTCCCAAAAATTTAAAACGAGATTGCCAAAAGTGGCACTTAGAAAATTTTGCTTTCAATTGGTTGCTCCTAAGAGATTCCAACACAATCCGAAGATGATTTTCATGCTCTTCCTCAGTTTTAGAATAAAAAAGAATATCATCGATAAAGATGAGAACAAATCGATCGAGGAAGTCTTTGAAAACTCGATTCATAAGGTCAACGAAATAAGCCGGAGCATTCGTTAAACCAAATGGCATAACAAGCCATTCATAAGATCCATAACGAGTATGGAACGATGTCAAATGAATGCTATCCTCTACAATACGAAGCGGATGAAAACCGGTTGCTAAGTCTAACTGTGAAAAGAATCTAGCACCGCTAAGTTGTTCGGATAAATCATCAATCCGAGGTAAAGGATATTTATTCTTGATGGTGAGATCATTAAGCTTGCGGTAGTCAATGCAAAGCCTAAGTGTACCATCGGATTTCTTCACAAAAATAACCGAAGCTCCCTAAGGAGAGGAACTAGAACGAACAAATTGCTTCGCTTCCAATTCGGATAATTGTTTACGCATCTCCTCATTTTCCTTATTGGACATACGATAAGGAGGACGAGTAATAGGTAGAGCTCCAGGGATTAGATTAATTCTGAACTCAATTGCTCGCTTAGGTGGTAATCCTAAAACGGGCTCAAATATGTCGGGAAATTCACGAACAATGTGAATGAGGGAAATGCCATCTTCCTCATCATCGTTATCGTCATCATGAGGATTTAGAGAATATAAGGATGCTACCAAATTGGAATCTGAATCTTTAAGAACAAGAGAAATCTACTTAATAGATTGAGGATGTCGAAGATATATATTCCGCTCAGGACATAGGATATGGGCTTCATATCGGTTAAGCCAATCCATCCCCAAAATCATTCCGAAACCTAGGTAACGCATAACATGCAAATCGGCTCGGAAGGCATAATCACATAAAATAATTTCAACATCTTTACACAATAAACTGAGTGTTGCGGATCCACCAACCGGATTTGCAATTCTCAAAGAAGTCATCAAGCCAATAACATTCAAAGACAAAGCATCAACAAGTTCTTTTGATATAAAAGGGTGAGATGCACCCGTATCAAAAAGAACTCGAATAGGAAGATCACGAAATATAATAATGCCATCAAGGATAGAATGAGAAATACCTTGACCAAGAGAAGTGTTACAAGGGGCTTGCACCACATTTAGCTTCCCTTCCTTCTTGCTTTGAAGTTTGGGACATGAAGATATAGTATGACCCGAACTTTTGCAATAGCGGCAAGTAAGGGGCTTCAGACACTTGTTTGCATAATGGTCCTTAGAACCACAATTGTAACATTCTCCACGACTAGAGGTAGGAGTCTTTGCTACCGAAGTTGCTTGCTTCCCTTTCTTGTTGGGATAAGGCTTGAACTTAAAAGGCCTCTTCTTGTTGTTATTGAAGTTCTGTTTAGCACCCACAACTTCAACATCACTTTCTTTATCGGCATCTTCGAGTCGAAGAGCGATATCAACAAGCTGATCGAAAGAAACTTCTAGTTTCAGAAGTAATGGCTTTTTGAGGTTCTTATTCAACCCATAGACAAACCTCTGATTTTTCTTCAATGGGGTATTAATATACTCGACCCCATATTTAGAAAGAGATTCAAAAGATGCGACATAGTCGGTCACAGAAGATTCACCTTGAACAAGGTCGATAAAGTGTCGGGCTAAAGATACTTTTTCAGCTTCCGGCACAAACTTTAACTCGAACCTTTCCTGAAATTGCTCCCAAGTAAGATCCGCTTCAATAATTTCCACGATCAGAAGCTCATACCAATCTAATGCTCTCTCCTGGAGCATGCTAGAAGCCACTTGGACTCGATGTAGATCAATAAGATTCATGCGGGAAAAGATGCGATCGCATGTTCTAAGCCAAGCTTGGACTTCTATAACGCTTTCGGAACCCTTGAATGGCCTTCCACCCAAATTGTTATAATCACTCCATAAGCGTGCAAACCCAGATTTAGGATGAGTAGGCTCTAGAATAGGTCCGACAGCTTGAGCATTCTTTACAAGATCTAGAAGCTGTTGGGCAGACATAAATACTCCATCCTGAGGAGTAGCACTAGATTGACCGGCGCTGGGATGGCCTGGTCTAACCATTTCTCTTCTTTAAGAAAGAAAGAAAGAAGAGGAAAAAGGTTATTCTTAGAATAAATATCAAACAAACTTGATTGATAAAACAAGGCATCACAAAAGAAAATAGGATAGAACGGGTCCAATAACTCAAATTATTCCTAAGGCAAGATTCCTAAGAAAGACTTAGGACAATGATCCTTGCTAGATTATTCTACATTGTTCCGAAGTTTGGCTCTGATACCAAGCTGTGACGCCCCACCTCTTTACTCACACTAGCCAAGGACACTACGGGGTAATGCAGTCGACTAGCACGAAGAATAAGGCTGTTGAGGAGCGACCATCTGTGTAATTGCTTTATGCGAGTACCGATATGTCAGATAATATAACTTACATTTCATTTCAAGAGGAAATCCGACATATCAAATACAAACTCAAAGCTACCAAACAATGGCTATGTGGACTTCGGAAACAAATATAGACACAAATCAGTCACAAATATTCATATCACTAAGGCGGAAACAGATATGAATATATCACATAAAACTGTACATCAAAGTAGTGGTCAAACTAGATCCACTACATCACAAAAGAATAGATACAAGTGCTAGACAAAAGAATAAGTATACATCAAGGAGTCTCTAACTCAAATGTAAAAAGCAAAAACTACTAATCTAAAGTAGTTAGCCAAAAATCAGATGATGGTCCCTGATAAGAAGTCAAGTGGATGCACCTGTAACACCTTGGTCTGACCCAAGTATTATTTAAGAAGAAAAATAATAAACGGATCAGTCTAGCTATAAATATCATATAAAATGAGATAGGATAAGAGATATGACAAAAACGCATGATAACAATAATGCCATACTGCGACAAGTATACATCAAATAACAACAAAAATCATACAATGTCTCAAATCATCTCAAACATCCAAAAAGAATCATATTCTATAAATTATTCACCAAAACACAAATATTGAAAGAGCCCATCAATGCCTATCATTAAAATAGGTGAAACACAAATTCTAGAAATCATCAACTAGAAATCCAGAAATCACAAAAGGGGGGAGGCCTATCACAAACGGGAGCATGAAAACTCCCCAACACGTGCATCACAAACAGAACGCTATTCCATGGTTGTTAACCATCAATTTTGAGCCGAAGCTCCACAAACGGCCCGAAGACCATGGGTCGCTACCTCACCAATTTTGAGTTGGAAACTCCACAAACGGGGTTTAACCCCCACACAAACAAAGAGACGTCGCACATCGCTAGTCTAAATCACAAAACGATCATCATCGATCAATAAAAAGTGTCAATTACACTAAGCTAGTAAATAAATGAGTTTAGCTTCATGTCCCATAACCATTGGCTTAACTTAAATATTTACTAACAAATTGTAGATTTCCACTCAAAGATTGCCACAAGAGTTCAATCGAACAAGTCCAAGAATTAACCGACAAAGTAAACGCAAGAGTTTCATTCCACTTGTTTTGCTAAGCTGTTTAATTAGATTTCTCATACGAATGAGGTAAAGGTTTGTATATACTAATAGATTGGAAAACGGTTTTATAAACGAGATTTGTATTAAAAATAGAGTTGGAATCATCTTTGTGAAAGAGTTTGAATATTTACTACTAGTATAAAAACCTTTGTATTTTAAAGTGACAAACCACAGAAATGATTGTAGAAACAATCAATCACCAAAAATTCACATACAAAAATGTGAATTAAATCCATAAAAATCGATATCAAATCCATCAAATGGATATTCCTAAAAATCCAAAGAAAGAAGTCATCAAAGTCGATAATAAGTGATAACAACTAACCAGATCGACAAAAACCGATTAAAATTGGAAATCCACACAAAACAGCCCAAAATAGGCAAAATACACAGTTCCAAACGTCTGGTTTAGAATCCAGACGTCTGGATTTGTTCTCTGGAAATAATCCAGAAAGCTTCCAAACGTTTGAAATTCCAAGGCAGACGTCTGAGACCCAATCCAGATGTCTGAACCTATAAATCAGACGTCTAGAATTGGTTTCTGCCATTTTTTTATTTTCTGAGTTCTGTATTTTTTCTCTCCAGTTCTAAACCAGACGTCTGGACTTGATAAATAGACATCTGGTCACCTGGTCTGGGCAACAATTTGCCTAGGCCAAGATGGCCAAAATATTTCGGGAGCGATCGGACGAGCAACGACGACTAGGGATTTATGCCGAGCGACAACCTAGCCTTATAGGCTCTTCGATACACCCAAATATCATGTCCAAACATCCATAGTAGGATTTTCATAAAATTGGACTTCAAAACCAAAAATTGGAAAATTCACCAAATCAATTCAAAGCAAAAGCAAATGAACATGAATAGAAGTTAGGAATTCATATCTAACAACAATGAAAGTTATAGACGTAGAGGTGAGTTCAAAAACTCACCTTTAAAACTCAAAGACAACGATGAGAAGCTTTAAAACAAAGCAAGACCAATTCCTCTTCAATATACCTCTAGAATCTTCAATCTATTATCAAAGGTGAAGTTTTTCCTAAGTTAGGTTAGAGGAATTTCTGTAAATTGAAGAGAGATAGAGATGGAGAAGGTGAAGAGGATGCTTACCTAAGCTTCTCCTTGATTTTGAACTTGAATTTGAGTTTCCTAAACAAAACTAGGGTTTAGGAATTTCTATTTCCCATTCTTTTCCCCATTTTTCTTTTGAGCTAGAGTGTTAGGAAATGAGGAATGAAATGAATGAAGAGGAGTTGAGTTAGGGTATTAAGTTGGGTTAGTGGGCTGAAACCCAAACCCAAGGCCCAAAATAGAAAAATAGCAAAATTCTACTTAACCCCAAACATATCGATGTTTATACTCAAAAAAGTTGTAAACGCCATTTTGGACTCAATGTAAGTGGTCTCGAGTCCCAATTCGACTGTTTACAAAAAGTAACATTTCAGACTTTAATCCGATTAACGATGCTATATTTAAATAAAACATTTAAATATACAATCGTAAAATATGCAGGTTGTTACAACATTGTTTAGGCCACCTTTTATGTTACAAACACACATACACATACAAGTTTAAAATGTTTATAAAATAATTTAAGGAAAGAATCAAAGAAGGCTAAAATATTTCCATCTTTACATTTCCTTAATTGCCATTTAATGCCTTTTACCTTTTCTTTTAATGCCACTTAAATGTACCACTACCCATTCATTTAGACCTTTTTGTTTCAAATCTATTCAAACATTAAATTATTCATTTCATTTAATACATAAGTTAATTTTGATATATATGTACATAAACATTCCAATATATGTAACGACCCATAAATTTTAACTGTTTTAATAACGTAATTAGTTAAATTTTGTGAAATTTTAAACGATAAAATTTTGAAATATAAATTTGATATTTGGAATACGTCTAATTAAAAATAGCAACTGGTAAATTTTCATCCGAAAATATGAAAATTTATTTCGCGCGTAAATTTACTTCAATTTAATCAGTTAAAATTGATGATAATAAAATGTTTCTGAAACCTGAATATTTTTACATAGAAAATTTCTAAATCTTCTTCTGAGTGAGATGTCATCTTTTGTTTTTCCAAATTTGGATTTCTACTGCTCCGTTTATCTTAATTCTGACAAAATAGCAGCATTTTCGGTACCGATTATCGACTTTTGACCGGATGATCGTGCAACTACTATCTGTGTACCGTTTTGATCGTCTCGTCGTGCTGATCTCAATGGTATATTCAACTCTGCAATTTGAGATCCGGTACGCGTCGAAAAGAATGAATTGTTCATTGTAACGGTACCTCTAATTGTGACCGTTAGCTTTTCTTTGCATTTTCAAATTTGAACGCGAAACCCAAGCAATATAATAAATTGCTTTAATTACTTTGCGGAATGAATGGACAACCGTTCTTGTTCAAATTTTCCCTTGAGTGGATCTGTTGCTTACGTTTCATTTTGAAATTACAATTCATTTCTATTTATTTCACCCTCTCTCATTTGCCTTTCTCTTCTCTGTCTCGCTCCTTTTCTTTCCTCTGCAACATCATGCCCATGCGTTTTGCTTTGAATCGCCAACCTTCCTGCGCTTCCTCTCCTTCCTTTCCTTGTCGATTCCACTGTCCTCCACCATCTCACGCAGAGCCTCGGCAGACCCCGCTCATCTACTTCTCCAGCGCCTCTTCGTCGATCCTCCAATTCACAGCAACCACCTTGGCCCTGCTTGACAACCCAAGATCGAACCCACACATCGACGCAGCCTCATCCAACCGCCGCTCGTGTTCGCCTCCGCCTTCAACCACCAACCATTCTATCGTGGCCTGTCTTCCTCCGTGCCAAGCACCACCCTCCGCCCCTCCCCATGCCGATGTCTTCCGCCTCTTCTACTGTCCACTGTTTGGCCGCCTTCCCTATAGAATGCATATATGTTCGGTCGAGCATTTTTCCTATGGAGGTAAAGATCTATATCAGTTTGTTATATATTGATCTTTTGGCTGTATATATAATACCTATAGTTCAGATGTATAAGTTGTATAATTGGTTGGTTACAATCTTATGCAAGGTTTACAGTTGTTACGTATATAATAGTATACAATGGTCAGTTATATCTAAAGTTATATGTTAGAACAAGTGTGTTGGAATCTATGTTAAAATTTGGAAAGGTGTCAATACATTCATATGTATATACTTGGATTTTATTAAGTATAGTCTATATGATATATGTTTTATATAAGTAATACATATGTCTTGGTTAATATATGTAAGTTATTATATAAAGTCTGTTATAAGAAATGTTATCTGAGTTTGTTTTTTTTTGTGATGGCATATTATATTTATATGATATGATAAATTTATGTCAGTTGTGTTTATAAAATATGAGATAAGTCTATATATATAGTAATTGTCTGAAGCCTCCTACTCTGCTCTGGTTCTAAAGCATTATTTGTTTCATATATAAAGTTATCTATTTTAAAATGGTGATATCTATACTCTAGGTATAAGTAAATGTGAGTTTTTTTTCTAAGTATATATTATGATGTTAATTGTTTATATATATATAATAGTTTACTTGCGTATTCTATTAGATCTAGTTATATATATTGTTATATTATAAAAGTTTATATAAAATCTGTTCGATCATATATTATGTATTTTGTAACATGTATGTAATAAAATGTTGGCTGTATATATATATCAGGTTATAATATGAGTTACATAATATGTTAAGTGTAAAACACATGCTATTGTTTATATAAGTAGTCATTGAAAGTTGTTGTATAGATATTCATATTTGTTGGGTATAGGATCTGGTTGCTCACGTATATAAATGGTACAGTTATGTATATGTTTTATAAGTTACAGTATATATATAAATGTTGTGTGCGTATATATATATATATATACACACACATCTATGTATTTACAACCGTATATGTTTACAGTAAGTTATGTATGGGTATATAAGTCTATAAAAGCTATAGTATATGTTTGAAATCTTGAAATGGTATGTATGTCTGGTTCACATATTTTGAATGGTATAATAATATATACTATTTATTTGCTTATATATATATATATTATTATAAGTTTACTTTTTAGTTCATTTCCTATTTGTCTGTATACATTGGTATTATAAGATTTGTCAGTATACTACATAAGTTTATAAAGGTATATTTGGATTTTGGGTATACGTGTATGAATATGTATAGTTGTTTATATGGATGTGTTCTGTTGTATAAGTTTGCTCATCATATTTTAGATATATCAGTATATGGATATTTGGATGTTATTCCTTTATATAAATCCATTTTTATATAATGTGTGCATAAGTTATATTCTAGTCTATATACCTATTTGTTTATATAAGTATTGTTTGAGAGAGAATATGCCTAGATTTTTAAATAAGTATTTTAAAATTTAATATTGATCTTTATAAATAATAATAACAACAATGATAATAATACATATATTTCTGTCTCAATCAAACTGATTCGATTTATTTCATCGATTCCTTGTTATCAGCTTTGTTCGTCTAATTTGTGCCCGTCTCACTTTGCTTTGGAATTCGTGCCTGGATTCGTAACTCACTCCGTTATCAAATCTCTCTAGCCTCGAAAGGTGAGCAATCACTCACGATTAATATTCTTATATTTATTAAATTTTATTTCAATTGAAATGTCAATTGAAATATGCTGCTGTTAGTTATTTACATTGTTATATATATGTCATTATCTGTATCTGTTCACCTGTGACATCTGACACCATTATCTGTTATTTATACTGATGTTATATGCCTGTTACTGTTGTTATATTATTATCATATCTGTTATCACTCTGCAAGTTCCCTGTTAGTATAGAATCACTATGGGTTGAAATGATACATACCCGAACGATCTGTAGAATAGGAGGAAATCGTTATGGGTTGAAATGATAAACCCAAGCGATTTTCAATTAATTGAATTTGGGATTTCGGGTTGAAAAGATATATACCCGTATATGATTTAAATTTCGGATTGAAATGATAAATATCCGTATCACTTGACCATAGGATAGAAAATTATATACAGGCACCGTTGGTCTATATATACACGTTTGAAAATGATTTCTATGGTTTTGAAAAGAATATATGGTTTTGATAAATATTGATTTAAAAGATTTATTAAAGTTGATTTAATAAATTTGATAAATAATATGTTTAAGTATTTATTTAATATCTATATTTTTAAATATAGAATTTGTAATGATTTGAAATTTGATTGAAATTGTATTTATGAATTATACTTAAATAAGTTTGATTTGAAATGTATTGAATTTGAAATTTAAAGAAGTGATTTACAACTTGAATTTGAGAAGGTGACTTAAATGGATATTTCAAACGTATAAATATTTAAATGAGATATTTGTTTATTTAAAATTGTAAAATTGAAATTGTATTCAAATGTTATGGAAATGTTAAGCTAATATTTCAAAACTAAATAATTGTAAAGTGAATCTGATATGTATATAAATTTATCGAACTTAGTTTTGAAATGTTGAATATTTAAAGCTTTGATATATATTAAAATTGAAATGGCTTATTTTATGGTTCAGATATGTATTTGAAATCGATAATTTGAAATGGTTTATTTAGAAGCTAAATCGAGTTGAAACGGATGATTTGAGATTTGATTAAAATAAATTAAATTTTTGGAATTCGAGTTAATTTGAATCGATTTGTGAAATTTGAGGAAACTAATTTATTTTATAACGAAATTTTAATATCTAAACTGTTTAAAAGGAAAGTGTTATGATTTCCAAAATACTATGATTTCCAGACTATGAATTCGAAAGCATTATAACTTTGGAAAGTAATATCATTTGAAAATGGATATATTTGAAACGAAATGATATCGTATTAAATTGGGTTTTGAAATGATAATGATATTTTGGTTTTGAAGTATAAACTACTTTGAAATGACCACGGTGTTATAATAACGATTGGTTGGCAAAGAGACCGGGATCGGATATGGACATACTCTTTGTCGATACCGAAAACCACTTTGACAACCGTGTACGCTGTGGAGATTCCAGAATGAAGTAGGATGGTGGCGACGTTCTTAAGGTATGTTACGTGGACCCAACTCCCATGAGTTGGCATAAGGTGGCTAAAACAGGAGCGATCTCGGACCAGTGAGGTAGCACCTCTTCTCGGACGCATTTCTTTGATATTATACTCTTACTTGTGATTTGACTAGATGGCCATCCTCCGATTTGGGAGTGTTGTTCGAGGTGGAACGGTAGTGGCTGCTATGCGTATCCATCAGTCCGTGTGCGTAATTGGTATATCTACCCTGGCATTGCCTAGTTGTGCCGTGTCACCTACCATATCGAGCTTTACTACGATTATGATTTTAAGATCCGACCGCGTTAAGGTTCTCCATCCCCTTAACGCTATTTTCCGATATGATTATACTTTACTTATTTAGACACTATTATAATAGCGAATATTACTACATAGTAAATAGTTTAACGGATCCTTAGGGGATGGTTATCCCAAACATCCTTTAAGTTACTTGTATTTCAGTTGATATTCCACTTGAGTTGGATTTATTAATATAAGAATGTTAATCCTGACTCGAGTGTTTTGTGTTTTGCTTTACGCTCGGGTCAGACTGAGTGATACAGCATTGGAGACTCACCTTTGGAGTTGGAGCTTCGCTTGGAGATCCAGCTATCTATCGATCCTGCTTTCAGTTATTCCGTCGATCCAGTGATGTATTCAGATCTGGTATTTGATTATTGTATTGAGACATCTATTGTATTCGTGACCTCTGTTGTATCTTGTTTAACTTTGTTATATATATATAGTAGCTTCATGAACTACTATCCTTTGTTTCCGCTGCAGTATTGTTATATTACTCTGTGTCTGTGATCTGTAATTATTTTATTTACTGTATATGCATAGTTTTGCCAAATTTTATTTACAACGCGGTATTTTGAGCAATTCAACTCCGGCATGAGTGTCTACCTATACACTTATAATGGATGCGAATGGTCTAAAATACTGGGTCGTTACATGTGGTATCAGAGCTCTGGTTTTAGGCAAAACTCAGCATATGTAGTAAATTCAATTACAGAATCACTTTCGTTCGAGCTTGAATTCCTTCTTCTTTGACTCGGTTCCTTTGAATTTTGGAACGTTCACTTCGGTTCCAAAGTCCATTCGTGTCTCCCCATTCGTGTCTTTTGATTCTGGAGTATCCCATAACTCCACTTCGAATAATCTCTATAATAAATCGACGGTCTCGCCAATCTTCGAATAATTTGTACTGGGGTGAAACTCCTTTACAATCGGTATTGGTTCACCGGAGACTTCTATATCCTCGGTTTACGGTGCTGCTATTTTATGCTATACCCGAATTCTACCTCTGGTAATCGAATGTCAATTTGCTTCAGAATTCTACATCGATCTTATTTATGAAGTCACGGTTTACCCGGTTAAGGTTGCCCGCGATTTATACAACTTTATCCATCTTCCTATTTGAAATGCAATCATCTAACCATCGTTTCGAGCCTATCTATTTTAGATTAGAATTCTCTTTGATTAGAGTCCCTCTATATTTGGATCTCTATCCTTGTGTTGGAATCCAATTTTGGAATCATCGTGTGAGGGAGCGTATTTGTAATTAATATAAAATAGTTTATGTTTATAGTGTGTTGTTTGAGTTGTTGATGTTGGTTTGGATTTTCGATCGATTCGTCTGATCAACGCTATCGATAGGATTTCCAAAACACTTGAACAGAGCAAACTGACACAATATAATTTTCAAATTTGATAAATGAAATAAATTTGTATGATTAGATTTTAAATATATAAGAAAAATTTTCTGGAATTAAAAGTTAAATAATTTGGTTGTTGAAAATGATAATATCTGATTATCATTTTATTGTTTGTAAGTCATTGACTATTGCAAAATAACTATTGTTTATAAATTTATTTGGAATTGAAATGGATTTAAATTGAGAAATTTAAGAATTAAATTTCTGGTGATTTCAAACTTTGTTTTAAAGCCTTAAAATGTATATTATTTAAAGTATTTTCGAATAAAATAGTTTTTAAAGAATTTTAAATGTTTAAATCAGTGCTCTTCTCTTTGTCGCTGGAAAATAATTTCGGTGATGACGGCCGCATCATCGACATTCATTTTCGAGTTTCGAAGTGGAGAAAACTATTCTGTAGCTTTGCTACGGTTTTGTTTTGAAGAAAAAAAAATATATATTTCGATTTGAATTTCTTCAGTATAATTTGATTTATATATATATAGGTATCTCATTTTAAAATTTAATTTGATATAAATATATTATATATATCTCTAAATTGTTTGAAGTAAATCGGAGATTTAAATTCTTAAATTTTAGGTTTAAAGATGATTTCAATTATAAACCGAAGCCAAAATTCTTGGATAAATATTTAATTGAAAATAACTGAATTGTAAAATGTAATTGTATAATACTCAATTACATCTCAACATAACTTACCTAAAATTTTCAGAACTTAAAAATGTAATTGGATAATATACAGTATAAAATGACTTTATAAGGAAAGATTTGAGTGTTACAATAAATGTTATACTCTTAAATCTTATTATAAAAATGTTAATAGAGATAAGCAGAATAATAAGTTAATTAAATAATAGATGAGACAAATAAATTGTTTTGAAGGAACTAATAAATTGAAATTTGATTAAAGTATGGAAATACCTTGAATTTAAAAATCAATTATTGAATATAAATTGATTTAAACTGAAATATATGGTTTAAATTAATTTATATGGTTTAAATATATGTGATATGACATATTAAGTGGAATAAACTTAATAATGATTTGGAATAAAAGAATTTAATTTGTCGAACAAAACAAGAGTATAATAAGTGATTATACAAATTTGATGATTTAGAAATTGTTAATTGGGGATGACTAGATAATAAGATAATAAATTTAGGAATAATTAGATTTGATATAATTTAGGTGAACTCTAAGGGATTTAACCAAAATGTTGGATATTAATTAGTTAAATTTGAATCTTGTATAGTTTTTAAAATTTTGTTGTTTATTTTGTTTCAAAGCTATTTTCTTTCTGGTTGTTTCTATTCTCCTACCTCCTTCCTTTTCGGGGACGAAAAGTTTTGAGTGGGGGAGAGTGTAACGACCAGTAAATTTTAACTGTTTTAATAACGTAATTAGTTAAATTTTATGAAATTTTAAACGATAAAATTTTGAAATATAAATTTGATATTTGGAATACGTCTAATTAAAAATAGCAACTGGTAAATTTTCGTCCGAAAATATGAAAATTTATTTCGCGCGTAAATTTACTTCAATTTAATCAGTTAAAATTGATGATAATAAAATGTTTCTGAAACCTGAATATTTTTACATAGAAAATTTCTAAATCTTCTTCTGAGTGAGATGTCATCTTTTGTTTTTCCAAATTTGGATTTCTACTGCTCCGTTTATCTTAATTCTGACAAAATAGCAGCATTTTTGGTACCGATTATCGACTTTTGACCGGATGATCGTGCCACTAATATCTATGTACCGTTTTGATCGTCTCGTCGTGCTGATCTCAATGGTATATTCAACTCTGCAATTTGAGATCCGGTACGCGTCGAAAAGAATGAATTGTTCATTGTAACGGTAACTCTAATTGTGACCGTTAGCTTTTCTTTGCATTTTCAAATTTGAACGCGAAACCCAAGCAATATAATAAATTGCTTTAATTACTTTGCGGAATGAATGGACAACCGTTCTTGTTCAAATTTTCCCTTGAGCGGATCTGTTGCTTACGTTTCATTTTGAAATTACAATTCATTTCTATTTATTTCACCCTCTCTCATTTGCCTTTCTCTTCTCTGTCTCGCTCCTTTTCTTTCCTCTGCAACATCATGCCCATGCGTTTTGCTTCGAATCGCCAACCTTCCTTCGCTTCCTCTCCTTCCTTTCCTTGCCGATTCCACTGTCCTCCACCATCTCATGCAGAGCCTCGGCAGACCCCGCTCATCTACTTCTCCAGCGCCTCTTCGTCGATCCTCCAATTCACAGCAACCACCTCGGCCCTGCTTGACAACCCAAGATCGAACCCACACATCGACGCAGCCTCATCCAACCGCCGCTCGTGTTCGCCTCCGCCTTCAACCACCAACCATTCTATCGTGGCCTGTCTTCCTCCGTGCCAAGCACCACCCTCCGCCCCTCCCCATGCCGATGTCTTCCGCCTCTTCTACTGTCCACTGTTTGGCCGCCTTCCCTATAGAATGCATATATGTTCGGTCGAGCATTTTTCCTATGGAGGTAAAGATCTATATCAGTTTGTTATATATTGATCTTTTGGCTGTATATATAATACCTATAGTTCAGATGTATAAGTTGTATAATTGGTTGGTTACAATCTTATGCAAGGTTTACAGTTGTTACGTATATAATAGTATACAATGGTCAGTTATATCTAAAGTTATATGTTAGAACAAGTGTGTTGGAATCTATGTTAAAATTTGGAAAGGTGTCAATACATTCATATGTATATACTTGGATTTTATTAAGTATAGTCTATATGATATATGTTTTATATAAGTAATACATATGTCTTGGTTAATATATGTAAGTTATTATATAAAGTCTGTTATAAGAAATGTTATCTGAGTTTGTTTTTTTTGTGATGGCATATTATATTTATATGATATGATAAATTTATGTCAGTTGTGTTTATAAAGTATGAGATAAGTCTATATATATAGTAATTGTCTGAAGCCTCCTACTCTGCTCTGGTTCTAAAGCATTATTTGTTTCGTATATAAAGTTATCTATTTTAAAATGGTGATATCTATACTCTAGGTATAAGTAAATGTGAGTTTTTTTTCTAAGTATATATTATGATGTTAATTGTTTATATATATATAATAGTTTACTTGCGTATTCTATTAGATCTAGTTATATATATTGTTATATTATAAAAGTTTATATAAAATCTGTTCGATCATATATTATGTATTTTGTAACATGTATGTAATAAAATGTTGGCTGTATATATATATCAGGTTATAATATGAGTTACATAATATGTTAAGTGTAAAACACATGCTATTGTTTATATAAGTAGTCATTGAAAGTTGTTGTATAGATATTCATATTTGTTGGGTATAGGATCTGGTTGCTCACGTATATAAATGGTACAGTTATGTATATGTTTTATAAGTTACAGTATATATATAAATGTTGTGTGCGTATATATATATATACATCTATGTATTTACAACCGTATATGTTTACAGTAAGTTATGTATGGGTATATAAGTCTATAAAAGCTATAGTATATGTTTGAAATCTTGAAATGGTATGTATGTTTGGTTCACATATTTTGAATGGTATAATAATATATACTGTTTTATTTGCTTATATATATATATATATTATTATAAGTTTACTTTTTAGTTCATTTCCTATTTATCTGTATACATTGGTATTATAAGATTTGTCAGTATACTACATAAGTTTATAAAGGTATATTTGGATTTTGGGTATACGTGTATGAATATGTATAGTTGTTTATATGGATGTGTTCTGCTGTATAAGTTTGCTCATCATATTTTAGATATATCAGTATATGGATATTTGGATGTTATTCCTTTATATAAATCCATTTTTATATAATGTGTGCATAAGTTATATTCTAGTCTATATATCTATTTGTTTATATAAGTATTGTTTGAGAGAGAATATGCCTAGATTTTTAAATAAGTATTTTAAAATTTAATATTGATCTTTATAAATAATAATAACAACAATGATAATAATACATATATTTCTGTCTCAATCAAACTGATTCGATTTATTTCATCGATTCCTTGTTATCAGCTTTGTTCGTCTAATCTGTGCCCGTCTCACTTTGCTTTGGAATTCGTGCCTGGATTCGTAACTCACTCCATTATCAAATCTCTCTAGCCTCGAAAGGTGAGCAATCACTCATGATTAATATTCTTATATTTATTAAATTTGATTTCAATTGAAATGTCAATTGAAATATGCTGCTGTTAGTTATTTACATTGTTATATATATGTCATTATCTGTATCTGTTCACTTGTGACATCTGACACCATTATCTGTTATTTATACTGATGTTATATGCCTGTTACTGTTGTTATATTTTTATCATATCTGTTATCACTCTGCAAGTTCCCTGTTAGTATAGAATCACTATGGGTTGAAATGATACATACCCGAACGATCTGTAGAATAGGAGGAAATCGTTATGGGTTGAAATGATAAACCCAAGCGATTTTCAATTAATTGAATTTGGGATTTCGGGTTGAAAAGATATATACCCGTATATGATTTAAATTTCGGATTGAAATGATAAATATCCGTATCACTTGACCATAGGATAGAAAATTATACACAGGCACCGTTGGTCT
Source organism: Allium fistulosum (assembly GCA_030737815.1). Classification (NCBI taxonomy): domain Eukaryota; kingdom Viridiplantae; phylum Streptophyta; class Magnoliopsida; order Asparagales; family Amaryllidaceae; genus Allium; species Allium fistulosum. The sequence goes on from CM060902.1 coordinate 1,143,896,626, forward strand.
ATATATAAACGTTTGAAAATGATTTCTATGGTTTTGAAAAGAATATATGGTTTTGATAAATATTGATTTAAAAGATTTATTAAAGTTGATTTAATAAATTTGATAAATAATATGTTTAAGTATTTATTTAATATCTATATTTTTAAATATAGAATTTGTAATGATTTGAAATTTGATTGAAATTGTATTTAAGAATTATACTTAAATAAGTTTGATTTGAAATGTATTGAATTTGAAATTTAAAGAAGTGATTTACAACTTGAATTTGAGAAGGTGACTTAAATGGATATTTCAAACGTATAAATATTTAAATGAGATATTTGTTTATTTAAAATTGTAAAATTGAAATTGTATTCAAATGTTATGGAAATGTTAAGCTAATATTTCAAAACTAAATAATTGTAAAGTGAATCTGATATGTATATAAATTTATCGAACTTAGTTTTGAAATGTTGAATATTTAAAGCTTTGATATATATTAAAATTGAAATGGCTTATTTTATGGTTCAGATATGTATTTGAAATCGATAATTTGAAATGGTTTATTTAGAAGCTAAATCGAGTTGAAACGGATGATTTGAGATTTGATTAAAATAAATTAAATTTTTGGAATTCGAGTTAATTTGAATCGATTTGTGAAATTTGAGGAAACTAATTTATTTTATAACGAAATTTTAATATCTAAACTGTTTAAAAGGAAAGTGTTATGATTTCCAAAATACTATGATTTCCAGACTATGATTTCGAAAGCATTATAACTTTGGAAAGTAATATGATTTGAAAATGGATATATTTGAAATGAAATGATATCGTATTAAATTGGGTTTTGAAATGATAATGATATTTTGGTTTTGAAGTATAAACTACTTTGAAATGACCACGGTGTTATAATAACGATTGGTTGGCAAAGAGACCGGGATCAGATATGGACATACTCTCTGTCGATACCGAAAACCACTTTGACAACCGTGTACGCGGTGGAGATTCCAGAATGAAGTAGGATGGTGGCGACGTTCTTAAGGTAAGTTACGTGGATCCAACTCCCGTGAGTTGGCATAAGGTGGCTAAAACAGGAGCGATCTCGGACCAGTGAGGTAGCACCTCTTCTCGGACGCATTTCTTCGATATTATACTCTTACTTGTGATTTGACTAGATGGCCATCCTCCGATTTGGGAGTGTTGTTCGAGGTGGAACGGTAGTGGCTGCTATGCGTATCCATCAGTCCGTGTGCGTAATTGGTATATCTACCCTGGCATTGCCTAGTTGTGCCGTGTCACCTACCATATCGAGCTTTACTACGATTATGATTTTAAGATCCGACCGCGTTAAGGTTCTCCATCCCCTTAACGCAATTTTCCGATATGTTTATACTTTACTTATTTAGACACTATTATAATAGCGAATATTACTACATAGTAAATAGTTTAACGGATCCTTAGGGGATGGTTATCCCAAACATCCTTTAAGTTACTTGTATTTCAGTTGATATTCCACTTGAGTTGGATTTATTAATATAAGAATGTTAATCCTGACTCGAGTGTTTTGTGTTTTGCTTTACGCTCGGGTCACTGAGTGATACAGCATTGGAGACTCACCTTTGGAGTTGGAGCTTCGCTTGGAGATCCAGCTATCTATCGATCCTACTTTCAGTTATTCCGTCGATCCAGTGATGTATTCAGATCTGGTATTTGATTATTGTATTGAGACATCTATTGTATTCGTGACCTCTGTTGTATCTTGTTTAACTCTGTTATATATATATATAGTAGCTTCATGAACTACTATCCTTTGTTTCCGCTGCAGTATTGTTATATTACTCTGTGTCTGTGATCTGTAATTATTTTATTTACTGTATATGCATAGTTTTGCCAAATTTTATTTACAACGCGGTATTTTGAGCAATTCAACTCCGGCATGAGTGTCTACCTATACACTTATAATGGATGCGAATGGTCTAAAATACTGGGTCGTTACAATATAAGTTTAAATTATTTTTGTGACAAACGTTGCACATATAAATGGGCAATATATACTCTATAGATCCAAATCCCAACATCTATATATGTATGTATTAACTATGTACCCCTTTTTGCCATGTTTCACTTACAAATTTTACACTAGATTATATTTGGATATATAACAATCTATGCTTAGTATAAATTTGGTCATAATGTTATTTAATAAGTCAATCAATTCAATTAAAGATAGATAATTGTACATTTTCTCTCTCTAAATAAGACAAAATCTTCCCTTGATTAACTGTATAAATTAAGAGAGAGAAACGAAAGGTTTCCTTTACGAAATTAATTTTAACATGTAATTTTATACACATTTACACATAAGAGTATATTGATATACTTCATTCTATATAAACATCTCGTATTGATTAAAATATAAACATTCAAAATCTTTTTAAATAAAGTTAAATAAAATTAAATAAAATATGATTTTATTTAAAACTTTATTAGAATTGATCTAATATCTATATAGACTTCATAGGCCCAATAGATCCTAAATAGGAATGTTTTTGAAATTTACTCATTTCTTCTGCTGCGTGCTTGCCTAGTTCCAACAATGGTAGCATAGCGAGGTTGGTTGAGGCATTCACCTGGTATATTGGATGTCCTAAATTAGATCCCTGCAACTAGCATGATAAGCGGTTCTCATATTATGATCTATGATGAAGCATTACCTATTAACCCTACATGTCCTGTGATGGTTGTGTTAGTCGATAGACTGCATGTAAAACTTGCTCGTGAGGTATCTCGTTGTGTCACTCCAAAGGAGTTAGGGTCGGACTAACAATGGTATCAGAGCACAATAGCATATGCGGTCTAAATTCATGTTAGGGCTAACTAATTAAGCTTTCCCACTTAGTATAGTGTCTAGAAAGGTAATGTTTAAAATTGTAATTGGGTAATCAAGTACCATGTCTTACCTGGTTACCGACCTGGCCTGAAAGGTGAAGTGAGCCTAAAAGTTTCCCTTAATAGAAAAGAAAAATTTGAATTGGACAATGGGATAATTTTCAAAAAAACTTTGAAAATCAAAATAAAATATTTTAAATTTAAAAGTTAAATTTAAAATAGAACATGTTTATTATAAATATTATAATACAACATAAGTTTTCAAAATGTTTGAAAAGATAATGATATTTTCAAAATTTTTGAAAATATATAAATAATAATTGCAAAATTTAAAATTTATTAATAAGATTAATAAAATGAATTAATTCAATATGTTATATAATTAATACTTATACACATGTATTATATATATACACACACACACACTAATATATGTTATGTTATTTTAAAGTGTTTAAGATAACATAAGTATACATGTATGTATATAAAAATAAAATTTTGAAATTAATATAATTTAATTAAAATTGTTTAATTAAATATATTAATTAAAGGTTAATATGTTAATTAAGATATACGTGGTATACTATAAAGGTTATAGTACATACACACACACATATATATATATTATTCAATATAAATATTATGCTGGAACAAAATAAAATAAAATAAAGAGTTAATTAACTATAATTAATCAAATAAAATTTAACTAATATAATGTGATACATAAGATTATTATATAAGTCAGTTAAAATATAAAAGTTATATGATAATTGAAACTTATATAATACGGATGTATAAATTAAAGATGGAACGGTAAGAAACCAAAATAGACTTAAAGAATAAATACATGCACATAGTACGTATACCATGATTTCTAATGTGTCCGGTACTTGAATCACAAGAGTATTTCATAAGACATACATTATTCCACAAGTTGATATCACTCAATTAAATATATTAAAGATTATGAAACTTTAATATAATTGTTATCCTCTACCATTTATATATTAATAAACTACTTGCATACTCTTTGGTTGTTGAGCAAACTAAAGCTAAAGATGTAATGTGTAGTATTATTAATATATTGACTAAACGAGGCAAGATAACTGTATATATTTATTGAGCAAGCTCAAGGTACATATACCATATTAGGCTATCATGAAATGGTAGGTAAAAATGAATAATTTATTTCAATTTGTTTAGCAATCTCAAGGTCGAAATTAGATTAGGACAAGGAACCATGGATTGATACAACCGATAAGGAGTTATCCATCATTTATGTGGCTATGACTTGTTGGGCAAACTCAGGGTTAGAATCCCAAGACAGACGAGTCCTAACACCCATTGGTGAAGTCAAAAAACTTTTATGTTTCATCTTGGGGTTTGGAGAAGCATAAAAGACTAGCAGGAGTCTTATTAGAAAAATGAAATGGTAACATTAATCTTTCTAATATTATAAGAACATCTACCATGTATAATTAAAATAATCTACTTCGATACATTTTTGCATCAAATATAATCGATAAAATGCTTATCAATTAAAATATACAAAGGAACCGAGTTTAATATTAACAAAGAAATATAAAATATACTTACCAATAAATTTTTGCATGTTGATCCATGCAAGCGCCTAATTATCCAAACACTAAATAAATTTGTAACTTAGTTATTTACGAGTTTACTTACCCAAGACGTAGTGTTATCTTTAATGAGTTTCGAACTCTAAAAGCAATACAAGAATATGGATGTTTGATCCATATGCGATCACATATAAATGTTATACGGTGAATGGTCACAATTCATAATGTATGAAACCTTAATGAAATTAGTTCATTGATGTAAGCAAGTAACTATAGTGTGAGATCATGTATTCAATATGATTGATTGCAGTAGTATTCTTATTGTGTTAAATGTAACACTAGACCAAATGCTAAAAGATAGATCAAAGAATTTGATCGTTGAAATGTCAGCTTGATCAGTTTATGTAAAGTGCAATTTTTTTAATATTCTTAAAAGTTAAGGATGACCAAATGCACTTTTGGAAAGAGTTCGTTGTGATATTGTAGTAAAGATTTCCTTTAATGGTTCAACCATTTAGGAAGAAAATCGAATGTATCAGAGTGGATGTCACTTAAGGCATGGTTGGGATGAAGAAAGCGAATGGTCCCTTTTATTTCATAAATAAACGCCGGAAATGAGAGTTGTGAAATAATACTTAATACTTAACATTGGATTAGGAAATAAGATTTCTATTCAAAAATGTATTTTTAAATAGAAAATCATTTTCTGTGATATTTATTTGTTTGAATTTAAGATACTTGATCTGACTATAAACCGATTACAGTAAATAAAATAAATAGCCTATATTAGGTGGTAGAATAAAGCTTCGTATTTCATATGCTATTATAATAATGGTGAAAATAGTGAGAGCATGCCATATAGCACTTATTAAACGCATCAAAGAACGAATTTTTTTCCATAAAATGTACCAAATATTATTTATGAAATAATAATTATTTTTCAATGTTGATTGAAAAATAGATATAGTTATATTTTAATATGAATATTATGAATATTCATTATAAATTAAACTATAATAGTGGTATTTGTGATGCATTGGGGAATACATAAGTATCTAAATTTACGTATAATTATTTTGGAATTATAGACTAAGCCGTAGTTCTAAGAAATAATTATTTGATTATATGATTATGAATCATAAGGAACTGGAGAATTGCGTCCTAGACAATTAAGGGCAACACACCCATTCAGTGGGAGCGTCATAAGATTTGATCAACTCTTCAAATTGATACATATTGATGTATGCAATCTCGAGTCTATTAATACCAAAATGATTCCACATACTTTTTTATATTTTCTGATGAGTTATTGCTGACATGGACTTGTGTATTTGATACACATGTAGTATGTCTATGATAAGCTCATAGAGTATAAAAAGAAGTAAATAAAATAGTGTGCAGTAAAAAATAAAACGATTTGATTTAATCGAATATGTGAGTATATTGGAAAGAGTTCCGAATGTACCTAAATGAATAAAGATTCAACCTCAAAAGTCACTCCTTCTTATGATACATAATGATGTATCGATAAGGAGTAATTGAACTTTATTGAATAAAGTACGATTAATCATGACTAAAGTTGAGTTAAATTCTTTCTATAAGGTTGTGTACTTAAGAGTAGTACACAAGGTCCAAATTCATTTCATTTGTAGAATAGTTTATAAAATCATATAAAATAAGGGTTTATATGAAACCCAACATTTCCTAGGCCAAGGAATTGATAGGTTATCCGAGTCAAAAGACTAACGTAATAATTATTTGTAAGGGATCTTGTATGAATTGCCCCAAAAGAAGTTTGGGAACGATTGTCATTGGATGACCAATTCATGTTTTGAACATAAGTTTTGTAAACTAAAAAACTAAATCAGTTTTATTTATAAGGCAATAAAGTATTTATGAATGCCTATTTCGTTGCATTGCTTCAAAATACCAACTTCGTGGCGAAGAAATTTCTTTAAGAAATTATTGATATTAAAATGGATTTGGATGTGATCCAAAGATAAAATTGATTACGTGGGATGAAATGAAATTAACCTAACCTAAATGAAAACATCGCATAAAAGTGTCTAATAAGTATTCCCATACATTGAAGAGAAACTATTGAGTTACTTATTAATGCCGAGAATAAATAATCCTCAGTTGTCAATTAACTCGAACCATTAAGAGTATTGACTCTAAGATATAATGGATTCCAAGTATAGTATCAAAATATAATTTTGATAGTTGTACCTGAAGGAATGTGTAATAGAGTTAGGGATATGTCGTAGGGGCAATTATGTAATTTGTTACATATATCTAACTCGATAACCAATCTTGCTCAAACTAAAAGGTGTTTTCTTTCCATTACATACTTGATATAATATGTTATATTAATTAATTTAATTAAAAGGATGTTTAATAGAAAATCCATAAACAATATGTTTTGTGGTAGTAGTTACAATGCATTGTAACCATGAGTGATTTATCATAATAAAATAAGTATACCATTTTAAATATTCCTAGTTAAGATGTATCGAGACAAGATATCAATGTATCCATTTATACTAGAGTAAGTAAGGCTCTCCAAATGTTGGGAAATGTGTTACCCATGATTGCTAGGGGCACAAAGGGTTACATAATAGTAGTTATTGGATAACCATGGAATGACTCACTCGATAGTTTTTTGTTGGTTAATATAACTAAGGTCAAATAGGAAATATCGATATGACAAAATTGCAAAGTTCTCTTGACTTGATCATACCATTGATCTTCAAATGTGGAAGCTCTACTTTGGTTATAATTATACCATGGCATAACATCCCTCAAACGATTGTAGTTGGGTTGAATGGTGTTGGAACTGGGTCAACCCGCAGTGGAAGTTATGGGTGAATAATAATTTTTTTCCCTATTGGTTCTTTATTGGGCCTATGAAGTCTAATTTATTTAGAACATTTCTAAATTTAATTTAAAAAAAATCTATTATTTGGTTTAAATTTACAAATTATAGATAGAATTTTATTTTATCTTCAATGAAATATAATAGTACACATATGTATCATATACATATATGTACGTGTCTGCATGTGTAACATAATAATCCATGCAAGGTATAACATGCCCGTATATTAATTTTGGGATATACATTGCAATAGACATATTACCTCATCCTATATGTGTTATTCCACCTTTTTGGCAAGGCCGTGACACCAAGGACTTGACTGGAAATCAAAGACGGTTCGTCCCGAAGATCGGTTATGCACAGGTTCATTATGGATACTAGTAAATTTTGCCCGAGTTCGGATCAAGCTACAATCAATATGACACGACAAGCAAAGCTATGAAAGCCAACGTTCCAAATTTCATGTCTATCGGAGTTCGTATGCTCGAGTTATGGATTAATCAAGATTCACTTGGAAGACATCAATTCGTATCCCTCAAGGTCGTATCCATCAAACCTTGACCTCCTCCTTTGTAACCATCTTGCCTGAAACCATCAAAGTCAAGGGGATCTCAGCCAATTCGTATCCATGGGAAGAATTCCGCGTTCGTATCCATCCCCTCAATGTTAAATACCTTTTCATATCCACTTCATTCGCATCCATCCAGCGAGCCTCGGTCGTATCCATCACACCTACCATGCTTCGTATCCATCGCTCAAAACCTTATCGTGTCACTTCCATCAACTGCCCAATTCGTACCGGTCGCTGATGACACGATTCGTATCGATTGGTGGATATCGATACTAATCTGTCCCTTAATGATATAAAACAACATTCCAAATATCGACACGAACATAGCAGTTTGGAGCGATACGAAAAGGACCATATCAGATCGATATGAAAGGAATGGACGTGCATCGATATGAAACTAATTCTCCATCTGTCGATAGGAAGAGTGTTCCTTGGATGGATACGAACAAAACACGGTCGAGTGGAAGACTCGGTCACTCGGCATGAAAAATGGATCAATCTTGGAAGATAGCGCCACGTCATTGACCATCACATGCCTAAAAGCGGTACGAACAGGATTGACACGAATGGAAGCAATACGAGCTCGGCTACACATTGCAAATTCAAACTTGCATCGATCATAAATCAAAATCTACAACTCCAAATGCCATCAAATTTTCACAGGAGCTTGCGTACAACCTCAAGAATGTACCTGATCGATCCTATCCAAAAGGATCAATTCTTGATCGATACGAATTCCATTTGTATCACTCTGATATCGAGTCGAAATCACCCGAACTCGGTCCCGTAGACCTACCCACGTGAGAGAAGAAGTCCTCCGAGATCTGGGCGAGATATTTGTTGCCTACGTCTATAAATAGTGACCCTGGACCTACAGAAAAGGGACTTTTTGGGCTTCTTTACGTCGATACTCTGCCGAAATTACTACTCTACTTTGAATGTACTGTTGTAATTAACTTGTAACCAACAAGCAATAATCAATAAACATCAATCATTTCATAGTGGACGTAGGCCATATGCCGAACCACTTTAAATTTGTGTGTTTCTGCACTTTTTCTTATCTGTTGATTGGTGTGCTTATTAGATCTGCCTCATTTTTCATTTACTTTCTTCATTTTATCTCTTCAAACACATTCGAAAAGTGTTGTGCCCAATTTTGGTACAAACACTTTGGTGCTTTCACCGAGAAAACCCATCTTTTCTCCTGATTATTGGATCTACTGCTGATATCGGATTGCAAGAATCTAAGGAGAAGATCCAGATCTCAAGCCTAGGAGTTCTTCCATCCTATTCAGATTTGCACTAAGTCTAGGAGAGAACTCCGCTATTCATCTTGGTCGCTACGAGGACTACCTCAACCACTGTGGATCCAGAAGGATGGGATAGGCAGAACCCTAAAAAACTTCCCTCTGCAGACCAAAACGTTGCTGGACCTTTGGATCCACAAGGCCCTGTCACCAGGGAGGAGTTCCAGCTACTGATGCAAGAGCTGACTCAAAGTCGCCAGCAGCTTACCCAGCAGCTCCATGCCAACATGGAGTTATTCAATCGGTTGAACCGGGAAAGACGGAGGAGATCCAGAAGGGATCAGGCTTCTTACTCATCTACTGAAAGTTCAGCTTCCTCAGATTACAATCACAGATCCATGCGCCCACGCCTGGATGGAAGCTATACACAGGCCACCGTACATCAGCATACTTTGACTATTGGACAAGCGAGAGTTGGTCCGTCAACCAGCCATCAGACCTAACCCTCCTCCTGAGGAGGGACAGTTCCCTATCACACTACTGACAACCGCGCCGTTGCCATCAAGTTGGAAGCTAACACTCGGAACCGAACGGACCCGAACCATCGCCAACGCAATTATACTCCTGAACCTTATGTTCCCGAAGACCTGGAGTCAAGGAGGCGAGGCATGGACCGTCGACCATGCCTGGGCCATCCTCGCATTGTGGAACCCAAACACACTTTGGCCGAACATGCCCAGAATGTCCAAATGCTAAACATCCCGACGATGATCCGCCAGATGGTCCGTGAGAGCCAAGGCCAAACCAATGACGACTGGGAATCTCCCGGAGTCATACCCCTTTCAACGACGACATTCTCTATGTTGAACTACCTCGGCGATTTAGAATGCGAACTCTACCTATTTATGAAGGGAACTCTGACCTTAACCAGCACATTTTAAAGTATGAATGGTTGATGAATTCCGCATGGGCGGATGATGCAGTTAAATGCCGAAGTTTCCCTATCTCACTAGGGGGCATCGCGACTATGTGGTTTACTTTACTACCACCCCGATCTATTTCATATTTCGACAAGTTGGCTACAAAGTTTGTCGAGCAGTTTCGCATGCATGTCATAAGGCCCAAAGATGTTAATACCTTGTCCAGTGTCACTCAAGCTCTCGGAGAGACAATCAGACATTACCTAGAGAGGTTCCATGCTGCATGCACCGAGATTAGTAATCCTAATGACAATTCCATTTTGATGGCACTGACTAAGGGATTCGATCCCAATTCTGAATTTGGCAACTAGTTGGCCGGAAAACCCCCTGCGTCATTGGATCGTTTCTATTCCAAGGCAGCTCAATTCTTGAAAAGAGAGGATGCGAAATAGTTTAGGAAAAAGGATGACGCAGGGCCCAGTGCGGAAGGAATCCAAAGCAATGTTACTGTGAAACAAAACAGGGAGAGTTCAAGAAAGGTGCAGTTAAATATACAGAATAAGCAGAATCAGCAGAAAGACGATGGAAATCAGGGTAAGAAGCGAGATCAGAATCGCGGACCGCAACGTAGAGCTCCCATGTTTGACACCTATACTCCTTTAAATACATCCCTAGAACATGTGTACTTGCAAACTTGTAATACTATCCAATATAAGAAACCTGCTCCGAAGCAATCGTTAGAGAAACAGATCCAAACTGGAAATTTTTGTAGATTTCACGATAGTTATGGCCACAACACGAATGAGTGTCGTCATCTATAGGATATTATCGAGAAGTTGATCCAAGAAAGAAAGTTGGAGCAGTTCGTTAGGGCGCTGCAGGCTAGAGGTGCGGGCCCATCAAATCAAAATCAAATACCGAATCAGGTTAGACCAGAGGAACCTACATGTACTAGCGGGAGGTTAGTAATTAACACTGTTAGTGGTGGTCCTCATCCAGCAGATCAGAGCTGGAGGGAAATGGAGTCGTACGCCAGCTCTATTAGGCATGCGAGCTTCGAATGTTGCAGTAACTTGGAAGACGGGGCACATGCCAAACAGCAGAAAACGATGACAAACAACATCGTTTTCCAGGATAGGGATGCTGATAGAATCGAAGCCCCTACCATTGATCCACTAGTTATTTCAACTCAGATAGGTCCTACTTGGATGAAAAGGATCTTAGTGGACAGTGGAAGTTCAGTGAACATACTCTTTAAGCGAGCCTTCGATCAAATGAAGATGGAAGCGAAAGATTTGAAGCCTTGTCAGTCTCGTATTCATGGCTTCAATGGAAGTGCGGCAATACCCACTGGGATGGTGGAGCTACCAGTGGAGTTGGGAATTGGGGAACACTGGAGAGTTCGGATATTGCAGTTTATCGTATTGGATATTGACTCACTGTACAACGCTTTCTTTGGCCGACCGGCCCTAGCTGAGTTCAGGGCTGCTATCGCTGCTTAGTGTCTGACTTTGAAATTCCACACCGATAATGGAGTCGGAGTCGTTCAGGGAGACCGGGCTGCGGGACGGGCCTATTATGTTGCTGAGCAGTGGGAGGCGCAGCGAAAAGCGAAGGGGAAGGGTGTAGAGGAATCTCTCTGCGTCCGCTTTGCAAATAATTGACAGTTAACGCTTGGACCTAGGCCCGGGCACCACAACCAGTTCCCAAGAGATCTTGACCGAAGAGATACTAAAAGCGAGGATGAAGTCAAAAATAGTCAGGCTTCTCCGACAAAGCTGACGATCGATGTTCCAATCGATAATAATGACGATTCTAGAATGATAAAGATTGGATCTTAGCTAAGCCAACAGATGAAGGAGGAATTGGTTGAATTTCTCCGGGAAAACCTCGACGTGTTTTCCTGGACGCACTCTAACATGTGTGGGATCTCGCCGGACATCGCGAGCCACACCTTGAATATTGACCCGCAGCATGTCCCGGTCAAGCGAAAAAGGTATGGTATGGATCCATAGAGTTCTGCCGCCCTAAAGGAGGAGGTAGATAAACTCAAGTCAAACGGGTTTATCCGAGATGCGCTAAATCCAGAATGGGTGTCCAACCCTGTACTTATCAGGAAATCTAACGGGAAATGGAGAACAGGCGTTGACTACTCAGACTTGAATAAAGCTTGCCCCAAAGACAGTTTTCCACTTCCCCGGATTGATGAACTTCTAGACTCAACAGCCAGACATGAGCTCTTATCCTTCATGGATGCATATTCCGGTTATAATCAGATTCCCATGCACCTGCCCGATCAGGAGCATACCAGCTTCATCACCGATATGGGACATTATTGCTACAAAGTCATGCCATTTGGACTCAAAAATGCTGGAGCAACTTACCAACGGCTAGTTAATCGAATGTTTGCTAACCAGATCGGAAAAACTATGGAGGTATACATGAATGACATGCTTGTAAAGTCACGATTCTCCACCAGCCATATCAAAGACCTGGAAACGATGTTCAACATCCTTCGAGAGTATAGAATAAAGCTCAACCCATTAAAGTGTCACTTTGGGGTCACGTCCGGAAAATTCCTTGGGTTCATCGTTAATGCTCGTGGAATCAAAGCCAATCCCGAGAAGATCTGGGAAATTAGGAATCTCGAGACCCTGGGGACTACAAAGCAAGTTCAGAGCCTCAATGGGAAGGTAGCAGCACTGAGCAGGTCCATCTCAAAGTCCACCGACAAATGCATCCCCTTCTTCGACCTAATCAGGAAAGGCAAACAGAACTTTGAATGGACTACTGAATGTGAAGGCGCATTCCGAGCACTGGTTCAGCACCTATCCACACCACCTATTTTGTCAAAGCCTATTGATCACAAAAGATTGTACATCTACTTGGCGGTATGGTATCGAAAAGCGCAAACAGTGCTGCTTTGATTCGGAAGGAGGATCGGATACAACGACCAGTCTATTACATCAGCAAATGACTAACTAGGGCAGAGAGAAACTATCCAAAGTTGAAGAAGTTAGCTTACTCTCTTGTTATTTCCTTGAGGAAGCTTCACCCGTATTTCCAGGCTCATCCTATCACTATCTACACCGACTAGCCATTACGACATGTCTTTACGCGGCTTGAGACGTCTGGTAGGTTACTCAAGTGGAATATCGAGTTGAGTCAGTTCGACATCACTTACGCACCAAGACGAACTATTCAAGGACAAGTCCTAGTGGACTTCATCGCCGAATTCACTGTCCCAGAGGACTTGCCCAAAGCTAATGAATCTCCTAAATATGTCTGGAAGCTGTATACTGATAGCGCATCAAATGACCACTGCTCAGGCACTGGAATTGTGCTCGAAACTCCTGAAGGCCAATCTATATGCTATGCTTTGAAGTTTGATTTCTGTGCGATCAATAATGAGGCCGAATATGAAGCTTTACTTGCCGGACTCAAACTTGCCAGAGACTTGAAAATTATTGTTGTGGAGATTTACTGCGATTCACAATTGGTTGTGTGCCAAGTTCGAGGAGAATACCAGGCCAGAGACCGGAGACTGGCTTCTTATCTTGCTCGGGTCCAGGAAATATTGAATCAGTTCAATTTTTATGCCATCTATTGCATACCCCGAGAACACAATCAGAAGGCCAATTCCTTGGCAAAGTTAGCCAGCACCGGAGAGGCATAGCAAATAGGACTCGTTCCAGTTGAGACACTATCTTCCCCGAGTATTGATCAAACGGAGACCGACTGGGTACATGAAGTCATACCCGACAAAGAATCATGGATGACTTCGTTCAGATACTATCTCGAGCATGGGACCCTAACCGAGCGTAGGAGTGAGAAAAGACAAGTTCTTTGGAACGCATCGCGATTTACTATTCATAATGGAGTCATGTATAGAAGAGGATAATCTATCCCTTTACTCTGGTGTATCGTCCATGACGAAATTAAGTGAGTATTACATAATGTGCACGAAGGAGAATTGTAATGACCCAAGATTTTAGGAATTTATCTTGAAAAATATAAATAAGTTTAAAATAATTTTTAAAACCAACTTTAAAGGGGAATTGATATAGCTTGATATGGTGTATCTATATGTGTGTACATGTGTGCACAGGAAATGCACATGAACTAAAGCTTAATTCCTGAATGCTAAGAATGAACACATGATTGATGTGTATGGAAATATTATATATGTATATATAGATTAAATCCTTAAAAGCTATATGCATAAATATAAATATATATATATATGTGGATGCTACTGAGTATTGTTGAGTGTACATGTGCATGTGTGTCAGTACAAAATAATGTATAAATATATATATGAGTGTACTAATTAATTCAGTAAGACTTATATACATATATATAGATATGTTAATAAGATACTAGAGTTCAAATTAGCAAAAAATAAAATATACAAACATATTTTAAATTATAGGCAGAAAGAAAAAGAATAAAGATATAAAAAGGAGAAATCCTCTTATAAATAAATAAAGGAAGTACATACTATTTAAATGAAAGCTAAAAATAGAAAAATAAGATAAAATAGAGAAATGTTTTGTATAGGCAGAATTAGGAAGAATATTTGACAAATGATAAAATCTGTTTGCACAAAAAATGGACAAACACCTCAAAGTTGTATGATTTAGTAGATCTTATGTTGTTCTTAGTGATTTGGGTGATTTATGCAAATATATGAAAAGCAGGGGGCTAAATTGTAAAAAGACACGCAGATTTATAGTGGTTCAGCAGAATGTGCCTACGTCCACTTTATATGTTATTTATCTTCTATTGTTTTGATTACAAGTACAAAGCTTTGATACAAGTAAAAGAAAGTTGTTTGAAAGTTCTCTCCGTGCTTGAGCTCTCAAACTTGTCCCCCATTGTTGTACCCCTGCCCCTCTATTTATAGAGTGAGGCTGGGGACAGGGGTCTTGGATGTATATAGCTGCTGGCGGGCCTGGGCTGATGTGACTTGTTCTGACAGAGCTGGCCCGGTATCACTCTGGGTCGGTATTGCTTGGAAGTGCAGTTTGGACCGGTAGTGCTTGGACCGGTGGTGGGATGGTGAGGTTGGTCCGGTGGTTGGTTCGGTGAGGTGTGTTGGGTTCGATCCGGTAGTACTTGGACCAGTGTTGAGTTGGTGCTTGGTTCGGCAGGGGATGGAGGTAGGTTGATTCAGTAAAGCTTCGTTCGGTGGTGAATGGATGGGACTTGGTTCGGTGGTGTTGGACCAGCAGGGCTTTGGAGGGTGTGTTGGTCCGGCATTGTTTTGGAGAGGTTTGTTGGTCCGGTTGTGCCTTCCTTTCTTTTGGCTCGGTAGGGGCGAAAACGCACCCAACATTTGCCCCCCAAAGTGAGGTATATGCTGGCATATAGCTTACTTTGTTTAAGCCTGGTCATCCTTGTTCGGTCCTGCGTGCCGAATGGATTGGTTCGGTGGCCTCTTCCTTGCCTATAAATATCGAAGCTATGCCACCGTTGTTTCCTTACCGTTTGAGATAGCCAAACCGACTGATTACCGAATCAAAATTTCTACCCTTTGCCGAATCAGCTGTGTTAGCCGAACCAGGTGAGACCCTTTTACTGCCGGATGAACTTTTATACTGCACTACCGAATGAGCTTTGGGTTTCTAAGCACCGAATGAATGGTGGAGTACGATTGCCGAATGTGTTCGCGAGTTGGAATGCCGAACGAACGTGTACTCTGGGTGCCGAATGAACTTGCACTCTGGGTTTTTTCATTTTTTTTATATCACGATCGAAATTCCGGACTACATGTACTTGCTTGTTTATATTCTCTGTTTTAACAACATGTTTTTCCGATGTTGTAGATAATGTCTCGCAAAGCAGAAACTCGATCAGATAAAAAGAAGTCCCAGGGCGAAGGAGAATCTTCCGCAGTGCCCCCTGCTCAGCCAGTACCGGAACGTCACGGATCTACCCCGAGATCATTAGTGGACGGGTACGGCACTCAGGAGCTTCTGAACTCCCCGCCCGATTGTTTTCCCAGCTCCCTTAAGGAAGAGCAGCTTGATGTCATCTCCCGTTCCTTTGGAATTGATAGGGCGCGCATACTGTTGCCAGGGAGAGAAGTTATGCCATATGACCCTCCCGAAGGGTACTTTGCCTACAGCAGATACCACTGTATGTGTGGTGCCATCCCGCCTCTTTATGCTTGGGTACTCAGCTTTCTTACATATCTAAAGGTGGCCCCATTCCAGCTTCAACCCAACTCTTATACTATACTGGTGAGCCTCTTCGTCATCTTTCAGAGGAAGCATGGGCGTGCTCCTTCCAACCGGGAGATCCGGTATTTATATAATCTGAGGGGCTATAAGAAGGGGTCCCCATACATCAGCTTGGAGTCAGCTGTAACCTTCAAGCCGGTCTTGGACCTGTATTCTAAGTACAGCATGTTCAAGAAGGAGTGGTTCTTCGTCAGGGACGACTCTGTTTCTATTCGGCGTTTCACCTCTGGATGTAAGTCGATGCTTTATTTATAATTTCCATTCTGGTTGCGATGCTTCTTCTCATACGTTTTCAATTTTTGCTAGCGACAGGTGGCTTTGCGGTTGTGGAGACTGATCGCCTGGTTCAGATGGAGGCTGAGATAGAAGCTATCCCCGGGAGAGATAGATCCGCTGCTTACCTGATCAGAAATGTGACCCTTTTGGAGTGTGATTTGATCCTTCCACAGCAGTCAGTAGTCAAGCAGAGGGAAACGGCGAAGGAGAGGGCGGCTGCTCAAGCTAAGGGAGGTGTCACAGTAGAGAGTGGCAAGAGGAAACCTTTCTAAAAATCTCCAGTGGTCGGAGGTAAGAAGCTTAAGAAGTCGGATGGCCCTTCCCCCAGCACTTGTCCACTTACTCCGGGGAAGGAAGATGTGGAGGAGGTGAGAGGTGAGGGTGGAGATGACCGGGAAGGTGGTGACGGTGGCGATGGCATTGGGGCCTTGCTTCCTGGGCAAGCAGGCGAGATTCAGGAGTGGACGGATGATGCATTCCTCCAAGCTTTCGAGGGGCTGGACGGAGAACCGGCTTTGGTAGAGAAATCCGGGAAAGCTGACAAGGCCGGGACCGGTGCAAGCGAGCCTTCTCAGACTATTCCAGCCAAGGTGGCTCCGACGACTCAAGGTGAACTTTTGACTCCTGCAGGCTCCATTTATGATAGGGACTTAGGAATATTTTATGATCCACTCCCGTCCTGGAATGAAATCCTGGACTTATTGCAGTATCCTACTCCTCCCCATGGTTTGTATAACAAATGTGTTTCCTTTCTTCTTTTAACTTTTAATTTACCGCGTTTCTCGAATTATGGATCAATGTAAGCTTGTGACACTTGTTCTTCATATCAGGAGCAGGTAAAACGACCATGGCCTCAGATCCTCGGCACAGGCTCGAACAATACAAGCTCTCCAAAGCTTCCGCCAAGCCGAAGCCTTCGACCCACCGTTCCGGGGATGTAGTCGGCTACCGTCCTCTTCTCGGAGTTATTGAAGAGGGTATTCAAAAGAGAAAGAGGAGTCATCCCTTATCCGAATCCTCACTTGGTCCTCAGCCCCTAGTTCAGCCTCTTCATGATATTACGGAGGAGGATACTGAGTTCGCACTCTCTCCGCACCCGTCTGAAAATCCTACCGTTACTCAGATTGATCGTCCTGGCTTGGCTCGTAATCCATTTGCGGGTCATCCTGATCTGGATCCAAGTTCCCATGATATTACCTTTGACGAGGTTACCAGTGAGCACCTTCTTCCCCGCAATCCCATGGTACAGGTGCTTGATGAGGCTAAGTCCTTAGACCTCGATTTACTTACTACTCGGATAGTTACCATGGGAGACGAGGCCAAGGCTAATATTGATCGGGTGGCGGAGGAGACTAGGAAGCTGATGGGGCATCATGCCCGGCTGGTTAAGGCTGGAGAGGAGATTGGGAGTGCCAACATCCGACTACGATTGATGGTTTCGGATCAGGCCAAACAGCTGGCTGATCAGGCCATTCAGATTTCTCAACATGAGGCTGCCTCTGGGCGGTTGAGGAAGACTATGGAGGAGGCTGGTAAGGCGGAATTGCGGAAGATGGAGGCTGCCTGCAAGGAGCAAATAAATATGGCCATCTCGACAGTGGACGAGGTTCGGAGGGCGGATCTTGAGCAGGTAGAGGAGCTGTCGGGGAAGCTTGAAGCCGCAGAGCTTGCTCAGGTCAGGCTAAAGGAGGAGATGGAGGCGATGAGGAGGTCCCTTCAGGCTGACTGCTCGCGATACCGACTGGAGAGGGATGCTGCCATTGCAAGGCTATCGGTCTCTGAGGCTCGTATGAGGGAGTTTGAGGAGAATGAGGGGATGATGGATGATATGCTGCAGGATATATGTACTTTCGCACTTGGAAGCAGGGCAGCTTATCTTGGATGGACGACTACCCCAGGGTTATGGCTAGGATTTACCTCAGGGCTCTAGAGGAGGCCAAGGCTGAGGCAGATAAGGAGGGTGGAGCAGCCTTTAGGATGGATGTGGTCACCGCTCAGTTTACCAAGGAGGAGAAGACAGCGGTGAAAGAGGGGATGCGGTTGTTCGCGGTTGAGGAGGCAGGTGTGGAAGTAGGGGATGACGACCAAGACGATCAAGGGGAAGTTGCTGGTAACCTCTTCTTCATTAGTTTCTTCTTTTGTTAACTCTGTTGCTTATCACTAATGATTTCCTTTTCTGACCGGACAGGTGGGCAATAGGACAAGGACAAGACTCCAACGCAGCCGGCTCCCTGATTAGACCTGGAAAATTCTTTTTGTGGACTTCACATGGCTGTATATGTTAGTCTTAAAATAGTAAAGTAACTTTTAGGTTGTAATTCTTGCCACTTGTAATAAATAGCTCTATTCTTGATGTGTAATTCTTTAACTTAAGCTGATTTTGTCGTCTTTTGAATGTTTTCGCTATTTTGACATGTTGCATAAGAAATATAACTATGCATATTCTTAAATTGTGTTTGATGTCAGGTTCTTGTTTAAAACATAATTTCATGACTTGCAGTGTTAGCGTGAGGTGTGAACAAATTATAGGCATATATGAAAGAAGGAAATACCGCCCTTTATATTTTGCTTGTAGATGGCAGCTTTGAATATCCTGTGTGACCGAGTAAGGGATGCGGTCCAGTGTCCTACTGTGAGTATTCGCTTCTATTAGTGAGTGTCTCCTGTTTTGTGTCCTGCACTTCAGGGATTGTTACATAGGATAGGAGAAAAGTTTCTTAAGTAAAATTGAAATATGTGAAATAGTAAAACTTCCAATCACGGAAGGCCTTCGATGTGCTTAAGTTCGTGGCAAACGGGCTTTGTAGTCACTTTCCCTAGCTGTGGGTCTTGGAGACATTTGTCACCCATCTTACGCCTCCGCGGGGAGTTAATTCTTTTTTACCACAGCCGCACTTAAGACACATCGGAGCCGAGATCGCGCACAGTAACTACCCGGGCCATTATGGCCCGTAATCGTGGGTATTATTTGATTTACTGTGGTCGGCTAGAGTGGGTGCCGATCGTCAACCGTGAACTGCCCCTGGCTGGCCACACCTTATGTTGGGGCTTATAATCGGTTCACAGTTGCCAGCGAGCCGAATGCCGTAATGAGCTTCCTCGGCTATAGTCGGCCTTCTCGGTGGCTTATAATCGGCTCATTACAGTTGGCTTTAAGGGCCGTCGCGAGCAATGAGTTAACCCGCAGCAGAGGGATGCCAGGGCAAAAGTGTCTCATTGGCGAGGGCATAGATTCGCATAGTACCTGTTAGGTCTTATCCAGGTGAAGTTGCGCTGTGGATTGCTTCGGGTGGAAATGCTATACGCATAGGATTTTGTTTAACAGAAAAGGATAAAGTTAACAAGCAGCCAAGGTATAAAGGAACAAATTAAAAAAGAGACAAGGTTTTTTAAAGTGGTTCGGCACGAAAAGGCCTACGTCCACTGATTCTCTTTGTTAATTCACTTCATATGGGCAGTACAAGTTAAGAAAAGTATCGACGGAGGTGTTGGATGTTCCATGCCCTTTGGAACACCTCTCCGTCCACTGTTGACAAAATATAAGCTCCATTGCGGAGATCTTTATGAATTACATATGGTCCATCCCAGATTGGATCTAGTGCTCCGGGACGAGGGAAGATTCGCTTGAGGACAAGATCTCCTTCTTGTAAGGTACGATGCTTGACTTTGGAGTTGTATTGTGCTGCCACTTTTTGTTTGTGGGCTGCTGCTTTAAGGACTGCATCATTTCTTCTCTCCTCAACTAGATCCAAAGACATGTGAAGGAGTTCTTCGTTCTCTTCTGGGTTATAGTGGATCCTACGGTGGGAAGGCACAATGGTTTCAACTGGGAGCATAGCCTCCGATCCGTATGCCAAAGAGAAAGGAGTGTGCCCCGTTGATGTTCTGAAAGATGTGCGATAGGCCCATAGTGCCGTAGGAAGTTCATCCACCCAAGCGCCCTTTGACTTTTCGAGCTTCTTTTTTATTAGAGTTTTCAGAATTTTGTTGACGGCTTCGACCTGTCCGTTTGCTTGGGGATACGCTACGGATGAGAAGCTTTTGTGAATTCTGTGCTCTTGGCACCAGTTGGCGAATTCCTCGTTGTCAAACTGAAGTCCATTGTCTGATATGATTTTGAGTAGGACTCCGTACCTGCACAGAACATTTTTGATCAAGAAGTTAATAACTTTTGCTGAAGATACTTTATTCAGAGGTTCCGCTTCCACCCATTTGGTGAAATAGTCGACTGCCACTATAGCATATTTGGCCCCGCCTCGGCCCATTGGTAGCTCGCCGATTAAGTCAATTCCCCATATTGCGAAGGGCCAAGGGTTGGTCATTTGAGTAATCTCAGTCGTTGGTAGCCGCGGAATCTTAGCGAACTTCTGACATCTGTCACACTTTTGGACGAAATCCAAGGCGTCCTTGCTTAAGGTGGGCCAAAAATATCCATATCGGAGTATCTTTTTTGCTAATGTTTGCCCTCCGGTGTGATCTCCGCAGCTTCCCTGATGGATGTTGAATAAGATTTCCTTGGCTTCCCTTCCAGCGACACACCTTAATAACGGGTTAGAGAATCCGCGTCGATAGAGGATGTCTTCTTGTATTGTGTAGCGGGATGCTTTCCTCAAGATTTTCTTGACTTCGTTACGCCCGTTGGGTAGCGTGCTGCTTTGTAGGTAGTCTCAGATGGGAGTCATCCAAGTTGCTTTCTCGGTTGCAGCTATCAGATTCACTTGCTCAAAACTTGGGGCCAGTTGCTTTGAGATGGTTACTTCCCCGAAGATGGCGATGTCTCTTACACTTGCTTGCTTCGCCAATTCGTCGGCCTCTTGGTTCTCTTCCCGAGGGATGTGTTTGACTAAGTAGTGGTCCAATCGGCTGAGAAGTAACTTGGTCTTCTTTAAATATGCTATGAGTCGTTCTTCTCGAGCTCGGAATTCTCCTAGTATTTGATTAACAATAAGTTGAGAATTCTCCTACCGAGCCTTGTTCGTTCGATGTACCATCAACAAAGAGATTCCACTTGATATCTTCTGCTATTTCCAATTGCTCCTTATCTTCGTTGGTAGTGAATTCTGCAATGAAATCAGCCATAGCTTGTCCATTGATGGCGGTGCGAGGGTGATAGGTGATATCATACTGACTTAGTTCAATGAACCATTTAAGTAGTCGCCCAAAAGTGTCGGGACGATGGAGTACCTGCCTCAGTGGTTGATCGGTCAGAACTTTGATGGAATGGGACTGGAAGTAGTGATGCAGTTTTCGTGATGTGATTAGTAAACAGTACGCTAGCTTCTCAAGTTTAGGATATCTGACTTCTGCCCCCGTAAACCTCTTGCTGACGAAGTAAACTGGCCGCTGTGTGCGGTTGTCTTCCCGTACCAAGGCAGCGCTTAGGGCGTGAGATGACACAGCAAGGTATAGGTATAATTCTTCACCTTCGCTTGGAGTCGAGAGTACCGGTGGTTTCTGGAGGTGTTCGATTAAGTTAAGGAAAGAGGTTAAGCATTCGTCAGTCCATTCGAACTTTCCTTTGTCTTTTTCTAGAGCTTCGAAAAAGGGGACGCACTTGTCCATTGCCCTGGAGATGAATCGGCCTAGGGCGGCCACTTTTCCATTCAGGCTTTGCATTTCCTTTCGAGTGGAAGGTATCTTGATATCCCTTAGCGCTCGGACTTGTTCAGGGTTTTCTTCAATTCCCCTGGCATGGACGATGAATCCTAAGAACTTTCCTGATGATACTCCGAAGGAGCATTTTAGAGGATTCAACTTCATTCCATACTAGCGAAGTACTTGAAACATCTCGCCTAGGTGGCTTACGTGATCGTCGGCTTTCCTTGATTTTACCAGCATGTCATCCACGTATACTTCCATAGTTTGCCCTATTAGCCCTGCAAACATCTTGTTGACGAGGCGCTGGTAGGTGGCTCCTGCATTTTTAAGTCCGAAAGGCATTACCTTATAGCAGTATAAACCCCGGTCGGTGATGAAACTAGTGTGGTCTTGGTCGGGAGCATGCATGGGAATTTGGTTATACCCTGAGTATGCGTCCATAAAAGATAAGAGCTCGTGCCCGGCTGTGCTGTCTACCAGTTGGTCGATTCGGGGAAGTGGGAAGCAATCCTTTGGGCAGGCGTCGTTTAGGTTGGAAAAGTCAATGCATGTTCGCCACTTCCCATTAGCCTTCTTTACCAGCACCGGGTTAGCGATCCATTCCGGGTAGATGGCTTCTCTTATGAAGTCATTGGCGAGTAGATTTTTTACTTCTTCATCGAGGGTTGCCGATCGCTCTGCCCCCATACTTCTTTTTCTTTATTTTACGGGTGCCTTGGTAGGATCAATGTTTAGTACGTGACATGCTACGTCGGGGGAGATTCCGGTCATGTCAGCGTGTGACCATGCGAATACATCCAAGTTGTGGCGGAGAAAATCGATGAGTTGTTCCTTCGATTCTGTTTTTAGTTGGGACCCAATTTTCAATAGTCTACTTGAGTCGTGCTTGTCTACATATATAAACTCCATAGCCTCTGCAGGCTCGGCGGTGGCCTCCTCCTCTCTGTCCCTGGGGTCTAATTCATTGAAAGGGTCGCTGGTATATCGAAGAGGAGGGGCTTTCTTTAGTTGCTATACTTCTAGACTTTTCGTGCAGAGGGCAACCTCTACACCCTTCCCTTTATCCTTCCTGTGGTTGTTGCGAAGTTCAGTCACATAGCAGTCTTGAGCAACGTCTTGGTCTCCTTCTACTTCCCCTACTCCATTGTCCGTTGGAAATTTCATCTTTAGGCACCATGGGGCTAGGACAATTTGGAAGTCAGACAGGGATGGCCTTCTTAAGAAGGCGTTGTAGGGCGAATGGTTCTCTATCAGCACAAACGTTTGTTTTCGTACAGCGGAGCGGGGATGGCTTCCAATCTCAACAAAGAGGTCTAGTTGCCCGAGGGGCATCTTCGCATCTCCAGTGAAACCGTGTAGTGGTTTATCGCAGGGAGATACATCCTTCATTGATAATTTCATTTTGTCGAATGCATGTTTGAACAGGATGTTCACTGAGCTTCCAGTGTCTACTAAGATTCGGTAAACTTCGGCGGGACCGAGCCGGGCAGAGATAACCATGGGATCCATGTGAGGGTACTGCCTTCCTTCCAGGTCACACTTACCGAATGTGATGTCATCACTTTCTTTCTGTTTCGGGTGGCGTTCTTCTATAACCGAATTGACACAGTCTTGTGGTGACCCTCACTCTAAAACACATAGATTTTTTTTTTCCTAAACTTTCAAGAGGAATTCACCACTAAACCCCAATTCTTTTATATTTGAATATTTATATAATTTCCAAATATTTTTCCCAAGACCCTGGGTTTACCAATATATTCATATCAGTTCATAAAACACTTTAAGACAATTATATATTTGATGATATACAATTGTTTTTTTTATCAGAAGGAATTTAAATCAAACAGAAATCAAAATACCATACAAGTTATTGACATAGCCACTTATTTCTTTTCTAAATCTTGTTCTACTGCCAGAGGTACATTTTGGCAATTTATAACACTTATATATATATTTGACTTGCAGTGCACTGTACATTTTTTTTATGCTATCTAGGCTTTCTGCCTAACTAATCCTATTAACACAAAAATAGTATTTAATTGTTCTTGTGACAGTTATTAAGCTCATGCATGAAATCATTTTAAGATCCTACTTGCAGTTATGAACATTAAGAGTAGATTTCCTAATCACCATTTCAAATTAAACAATTGAAGTTAGATTGCATTTTTTTTAGTTTAACATGGTGCAGACTTAAATGCTTGGTGTTTTTACTGGAATTGCTTGGTGTTATCTAAGGACTGCTTGGTGTTTTCTTTGTTTTGTCCCGGAAGCACTTACACTTC
This sequence comes from Allium fistulosum, assembly GCA_030737815.1. Classification (NCBI taxonomy): domain Eukaryota; kingdom Viridiplantae; phylum Streptophyta; class Magnoliopsida; order Asparagales; family Amaryllidaceae; genus Allium; species Allium fistulosum. Next base: position 1,143,921,091 of record CM060902.1, read on the forward strand.
ATTGATTGAAATGAAGTGGTTCCAGGCTCCAAGGGTTTGACCCATGGCCATCTTGGCCGGCCATAGTCCCTTATTTACCACTTTCAAACCCATGTTTCTCAAATAAACTTCTTCAAAAGTTTCTCCTAACACCAGCATATTTCTTCCCTATGTATGTTCTTGGGAATTCATCCATCTATGCTAACAACCAAAAACACAAAATGCTTCCAGGTTTGTTTCTTTTATAATCTTTTTTTTTTGAAATCAGGTACATTAATGCAATGTTATAGACTCATCAGAATATATGCACAAGTCAGTATCAATTATCTGCCATGCATACATTTATTCCACTTGAATATTTCTTATCCAAATCTTGTCAACTCCATTATTTTTTTTAAAGAAAATTATATAATAAGCTCAGGCAATAAAACCAGAGATCATCACATACACATTTTATATTTATGTGTTTTGTCCATCCCCTTGTTTTCTCCAAATCAGATAATCATAAAATCATTGGGTAATCAAACTCCATCAAACATCATTTAAAATAAGTTTTACTTAAGTACAAGTTTTAATCCGAATACTCAAAAAAACTCCTTACAATTAACTCCAACTACCACATGTGATCTGACTAATAACATCATTACAAGCATTTGCAAATTCAAAACAAGTCTCTTTTATTTATACTAGCAGCTAATGCCTTCTTCACTCATCAAGCCAACTTCAATTTCCTGCAAGCAATTCATTTAGCTGCCCCAAAGAATTTTTGAGACACCCAGATGATTGCAAGGGCAACCAAAAGCGTCAGTTTATAATGAAGTGAACATTAATCAAAATTTTATACATATATTCATACTTCCATTTCTAGATAAATAAACTCAGATCTTAATCTCCCAATCTCACCCAGTAATTAATCAGAACATCACATTAATCCTGATTAATTTAACTCCCTGTCTAGATATTCATAACCCAAGTTTATAAATCCCATTCCTTATTTATTTTATGGTCTACATCTCCTTGTCAAATGAACACTATGTATGCATTGTGAAGGAAACTCCCAGGTTTTTTAAATTATTCCAACACACAAAGGCCTCAGGGTGCAGTTGCACCATGCATATACTTGCTCCCACCTGAATCAAGCAGATCATTGACTAACTCCCAAATGACCAATTTAGTTTTTCTTTCATTCATTCATATTTCAGAAAGATATAACTGCTTGTATAGTTTCTGTTTCAATCCCCATGATATTTGTTTATTAGCCTTATTACAGGAAATACAACATTTCTTTGGTCTTCCTAAAAGTAATTTGAGCATCATGATCCTGCTATATTATTGTGAATAAATGGATAAGGGTTTAATTAAGGAAGCCCCTCAAAACCCAGAATGACTTGTGATATGAATGTTGAGCTTCATGCTTCATTATCTAAGAAATAGACATAAGCTAGATCACTGTCTTGCTGCCTATTCCCTAAATAATGTAGATCCATACTCCATAATAATAAAGCAGAATAAAAGTGCCCAAACCATTTTGTTTTTGTAAAACACACATATAGATTAAAAACCCCCAAACAATAAAGCACAACCAAACAAGAATACACAACCAAACATCCATCTCACCCATAATAAATCATTTCAAGGATTTTGTTTTTCTTTTAAATGAATCATAACATTATGGGATGCCTACCAGAGGACTTAGTGCCATAGCATAAAAAAAAGGATTAATGCTCACCTAATGTTTTCTTTTACTGTCTTGCTCCTCTGAACAGCAGATCCTTTCAGTGTTTTAAGCTATTGCTTCTCCTTTTTTTTTGATCCCGAGAGAATGATGAATATAGTTATTTGCAGGTTCTTTATAAAATCATTCTAGGGTTTAAGAAAATGGGTAATTCCCCTGATACCCTTAGATGTTCATGTACATATCACATTTCTGTGTGGTCCTAAATTGGAAATGCACACATTAGGTTACTTTAATTGGTTATTTCGGGAATCAAACTTTTTAAACACTGCATGCTATTTTCATGTCTCCATTTTATTCATGCCATATGCATGTGATCCTTTGTTCATATTTTTTTAAGTTTAAAGAATCTAAAAATCTCCTTTGTATTTTCTACCTATCTATTATCTCTATTCAATCATGCATACTATTATATCTAATCATGTAATGTAAAATCATTCTCCCATTTTATTTGCTTGAAATAAATATAAGATATGGAAATTTTTTATTTGATCCTGTATGTATATATCTTTATATATATCTCTGCCTCCTTGTTAAAACAGTAACTCCTCCTATATCTAAATAAGAATCACATATATTATGCTAATTATTTCTAGCATAATTATAAGACATATAAATCTTTTTATTAAACTTCATTTTATTCTATCTTTAAATAGAACAGAAAACACCCCATATATTAAATGTATGTATTTATATAATTCTTTGGACATAGAGCTATATTTATTTTGAGTTCCAATTTTCTTTTAATCACCTTATTTTCTTGCATTTTTATCAAACAGAAGCTCCCATGCAATTTTATTTATTGCTAAATTTTTTTTCTTCTTTTCTGTTTTAATGCATCATATATATATATATATATATATTATAATTTCAGAATTTCTTAATATAAATATAACTTTCGTTTTTAGGGTCATTACAAGTCTTTACTGTCTCTAAGCGACTTTCCATATCTTTCCATCTCCTTCCAGCTCTTGTCTGCGATGTGCGGTCCTCCTGAGATGGTATGGACCACTATCTTCTCTTGACTAGAGCCGCTAGCGTTGCGGTTTCCTCTACCGGTCTTCGGCGAGGGTAGCCTTGGGTTTTCATTGGCAGGAACTGGAGTCCTGTCCTGACTTTTTACATAGTGTTCCAGCTTCTTCCTCCTGATGTGTTCCTCAATTAGATCCCGGAGATGATGGCATTCATTGGTATCATGCCCATGAGATTCGTGAAAGCGGCAGAATTTTCCAGACTTCTGCGCGTTATCAGATTCCTTCTTGTATGGTGGGCGTTTGTATCTAACTTCGCCTTTGGTGGCAAGGAAGATATTTTCGATAGTCTCGTTTAAAGGAGTGTAAGTGTCGAATCTCGGTCTAGGCCGATATAGGTGCTTTTCTCCCTTCTTGCCCCCAACATTGTCTCTGGAATCATTTCTTAGAACGTCCCTTGCCACAGCAGGGGCGTTGCTATGAGTTGCCTTATTTTGCTGTCCTGACTACCCCTCAACGGCAGCATCCTCAAGCCTCATGTCTTTCCCAGCCTCATGGAAGAAATCAGGTAAAGTAGCTGGTTTTTCTTTTGTCAACCTTCTAGCAAATTTAGTGTCTGGATGTACACCACTATAGAGGGCCATTAGGATAAGCTTCTCATCGGCATCTTGGACTACGGCTGTTGCGGCATTGAACCGGGTTAGGTATTGCTGCAGTTTCTCTCCAGGTTTCTGTTTGACGCTGGATAAGGAATAAGCGTCCTTAGGTTGTTCCACATGGATGCGGAACTGACTGATAAACTTTTCTTTCAACATTTCCCACGAGCTGATGGATCCCTGGGGTAGATGACAGAACTAGGAGGTAGCGAGATCTGCTAAGAAGAGCAGAAAGCATTTGCACAGTACTCCCTCTGTCGCTCCACTCATGAGCATATGTTGTGTGTACCTCTGTAAGTGTACAACGGGGTTGGAGGTTCCTTTGTAAGGTTCCATTGTTGGCATCTTCCATTCTCGGGGGGTGATAGCAATTTCGATGTTGCGGGCGAAGGGGCTGGTTACACTAGCGCCTATCCCTCGATCTCTTTGCTCCCGTTGGACGCACTATCTGAATAAGCGTGCCATCCTTTCATCAGAATTTGGAGCAGATAGAAACGAATTTGGCTCTGTTCTGTGGGATTGATCCCGTCCAGATGATCTGTAGGGATGGTATCGTCTATCATTCCTCATATTTTCCGGTGGCTGCCTTTGGTCTTCTGGGAGCATGCTAGGGTCAGCCATAGTTGGCCCTTGCCTTGATCTTCCCCTGCTGGGTTCTGATCTAAGCACTTCCTCGGGTCCAACTTCGGGCTGGACTCTAGCTCGGCCCCGGTCACTGGCGTTTTCGTGGTTAGGCAGTATGACAGGCTCAGCTACAGTTGACCTCCGCCCTGTACCTCCCCCGTGGGGTTCAGTTCCAAGCGTTTCTTCAGGCCTAACTTCGGGTTGTGCTCGATCTCGACTCCTACCATGGCTACTTCTGTCGTTAGCTCCTTCGAAGAAGGAAGATCTTTGTTGTCTCCGAGACCCTCCAGACTGGGACTCGCCCCATGATTCAGTGTTGCTGTTGGACTCTTCAGCATCCCTTAAGCGTGACATGAGATGGTCCACCAAGGCTTCCTGCTGGGACGTGAAGCGATTAGTTACTTCAACCACAACCCTGTCCAGATCTGCCCTAGTAATTGCTACGGGCTGTTCTACGGTAGGAGTGGTTGGATTAGCCTGTCCTTCATTCGGTACTACCGCTAGAGGAGGATGATTTACTTGATCCGTGACCGCTGGATCTGGAAGACTGCTGGAAGCGATGTTTTTTCCTTTGTTAACATCTTTTTTCTGCTTGGGAGGCATGTTTTCCGAACGGTGGATGATGCTGTTAGGAAAAATGTTTAAGTGGATGAAGCTGAAGCTTCGAGTCTTCAAGTTCTCAGTGAAAGCACCAAAAATGTTTGCACAAAAAATGGACAAACACCTCAAAGTTGTATGATTTACTAGATCTTATGTTGTTCTTAGTGATTTGGGTGATTTATGCAAATATATGAAAAGCGGGGGGCTAAACTATAAAAAGACACGCAGATTTATAGTGGTTCAGCCAGAATGTGCCTACGTCCACTTTATATGTTATTTATCTTCTCTTGTTTTGATTACAAGTACAAAGCTTTGATACAAGTCAAAGAAAGTTGTTTGAAAGTTCTCTCCGTGCTTGAGCTCTCAAACTTGTCCCTCATTGTTGTACCCCTGTCCCTCTATTTATAGAGTGAGGCTGGGGACAGGGGTCTTGGATGTATATAGCTGCTGGCGGGACTGGGCTAATGTGATATGTTCTGACAGAGCTGGCCCGGTATCACTCTGGGTCGGTATTGCTTGGAAGTGCAGTTTGGACCGGTAGTGCTTGGACCGGTGGTGGGATGGTGAGGTTGGTCCGGTGGTTGGTTCGGTGAGGTGTGTTGGGTTCGATCCGGTAGTACTTGGACCGATGTTGAGTTGGTGCTTGGTTTGGCAGGGGATGGAGGTAGGTTGATTCGGTAGAGCTTCGTTCGGTGGTGAATGGATGGGACTTGGTTCGGTGGTGTTGGACCGGCAGGGCTTTGGAGGGTGTGTTGGTCCGGCATTGTTTTAGAGAGGTGTGTTGGTCCGGTTGTGCCTTCCTTTCTTTTGGCTCGGTAGGGGCGAAAACGCACCCAACAAAATCAAGTTACACTTTTAGCATGATAGTAGACAAAAGGAAAAGTAATTTCTGGAAAAGAAAATCTGTGAAAATAACCAAAAGAATATAACCACTTTTCTTTCCACAAACTCAAGCCGGGGAGGGTGAGATTTTGGGTTTAAAAACTAAATGCAAATGGCATGGTTTCTGATGGGCAAAAATGACTTTAGCCATCATCTTAAACCCTAAAGAAAAACCCTGCATAAATAGACTGTGAGATGAAAAACCTTCTTCTTCCCGGATAGGTCTTGAGAAAAATATATAGATATTATATAAATATAATACAAGTAAAGAAAAAGGGTTGAAGGCAGAAGCTTACCAATCAACTAGGAAGTGAAAGAGAGCTAGGTGAGAAAATTCACTCAAAATCTAAGACAATAAGTCCTAATGTAGGCAGCCAGTTATAAGTTAATTTTCTTGAAAATGTATTTTCATATGTGATTGTCTATCTGTGATTTTAGAGCTGAAAATGTATTGATTCTTTTTGGTTGTTCTACTTGTTTTATGAAATGAAAGTTTTAAGTATTATTAGTATACATATATGTTTTATAAACCCAGATCTCTCTGATATGTTAATGTTTAGGAATAAAAACAAATACCCAGAAAATAAAATGTTGAATATAGGAAAGTAGTATTGGTTTTGGTTCAACCCAGAAAAATTATAAACATGTTGAGCTACAATATACTCATGTATAAGTGCTGAGGCTTGAGACAAAAAGGAATTAGGGGTGCAATAGGGTTGCCTATGTGCTGATGCTCCTGATTCAATGAAAATATATAAATGTTCATATACATAGCAAATAAATTTTGTGATTCAGTGAAACTTGGTCATTCTAAGTTTAACTTAAGCACAGATGTTTGCAAAAGAAAAACTCTCTTTCAAAAGCCATAAGCCAATGTTAGTTGTCTATACCCCCATTTTAAAATTGCAAGAATATATATATATATGTGCAGAATCTAATTAATAGACACATTTCATTTAATTGACTGTTTGCCTCTGTTTGATTATGAATGATGTGGTATGCCATGACATGAATGATTGCTTTAGTGAAATAATTCACTGAATGGTTTAGTCATGAAAAATCAGAAGTATTATTATTAATTTAAAACTGATAGGAAATAGGGTCAAGAACACTGCAGGAATGACTTGTTTTCTTGAGTAATACAAGTTGACACATGGCTTGTTTAAGTCCTGAGATCTTTGTGTAATGGAGTGAATTAGTCCTTTACAGTGTGTCCATTGATTCAATTTAATTGCAGATGAGACCAAGATAGATAAATATATCAATATAAGAGAATTTGATATAAAGAGGAACTAGAGTTTTCCTGGAATGAAATCTGGATAGTGAATAAATGATTTAATTCTATTTGGGTGATTTCCTTGTTTGTATGGATGTTTATTTGATTCATGATTGAATTATATGAAGGTATGAATGTACCATGTCTTCTTGAGGTTTCTGGAAAGGCAGACTTAAGTGTGCACCTGCACACTGACACAGAATATGCACACATGAATTACTTGTTTTCTAAAGGCAGAGTTATATACATATATCCATGTTTTAACTTTAACTTGATTTAGAAACTGTTTTAGTGGATTTTCTCATACCAGACATGTGTCTGACCCTAGTGTGCTAATGGTATATGGGGTGTCTCATTTAATATGGGGCAGCGTCAAATGCATTTTCAGGGACTGCAGCAACTAAGTAGGAGTAGGAGCAAGGCTTTGAGAAGAAGATTATAGCATGCTAAACTTAGTTAGATAAGAGCCTAAATGATGAAATCTGCATGTATTGATAATTTAAATTGCTACTTGTATTGAGTATTGAATATTCGATGGATATTTTGCTAAGTATTGTGCTAAGAAATTGACTTGTATCTGGAATCTATAAATCTAGTTAATATCTGATATGTTAAAGAAGTTAATCAAAATCTTGTAAGTGGATTTAGCAAGAACGCTATGATAAACAGGATGGTTATATTTTATAAATGTATTAGTCAATCTTGAGTCTTTGAACATGGTTAAGTTTTGGAAAATCTGGATAGTTGAATCTCGGAAAATTAAATGGTTTTATTTTTCTATCATGACATATGAATACAAGAAAAACGATGAGCATAGGGAGAATGTATTATGTGTTTGTAATGTTTCCATAATTCAACTTGTCTTACAAAATGTTTTATACCTTGTTTTTTTTAATAAAGGAAGAATCTGTAATATAGGAGTTGAAAGCAAGGTCTTAATAGTTGCATATATATACGCATTTAAACATGTTCTGTACAGATATTAACACACCTGTTACCTTTGTATTTTTAACATGAATCTGAATTCCTTTTCACTCAGGCTTTGATCAAAATGCATTTTAAGACCATATAGGTTACACCAGAACAAAGAGCCTGGTTGAACCATGCTATGGATACCCATGGTTACAGGAAACCCATTTAAGTTTGCATTTCATTTAGTTTAGCATATTCAGGTATGAAAAGAGAGGGTCATTTCATTTGGTATCAGAGCTATGTTACAAAAACATAGTTGAAAATTAAAATCAAATCTTTCTATGAAATTAAAAACTTAAGAAACAAAAGTATAAGTAAAATATTTTGTAGGGATTGATCACTGGATGATCAAGTTTGAGTTAAAAAAATAAAAAAATAAAAAAAACTAACCAGCTATGTAAATTATTACTAGCAAACTATGGTAGGAAGACCACCAAATCAGGGAGCTGGATCCTCCAATGCACCACCAATGGTCAATGTGCAAGATTTGGTGAGAGCATTTAGGGATGGGGCAGGACAAAAGCAAGAAAATCCCCATGAAGAGCTCTCCAAATTACTCAAGACTTATACTCATTTAGGAGGCAAAAGCTTTGAAGGGACAGAAAGTATTATGGAAATTCAAGCATGGTCGAGAACATTGGATAGGATTTTCAATGACATGCAGCTTGATGATCAAAGGAAGAGGCAAGTGGCTTCAAGACAGCTGAAAGGAGCAGCTTTAAGCTGGTGGGAAGTAATCATTACAGGGAGAGATGAGAATGAAATAACTAGGAATCAATTCAAGGAGATGTTGGAAGCAAGATTTGTACCAGCATCAGCTAAGACCACCTTACTAGAAGAATTCATTAGACTCAGGCAAGGAACTTTGAGTGTCACTGAATACACTCAAAAGTTTGAGGGGCTTTCCACATTTGGAGCAATGCTTGTGGCAGATGAAGCATCCAAGAATGATAGATACATTAAAGGTTTGAACCCAGGACTTAGCAGAGCCATGTTACCTTATGCTTACAGGATATTTGATCAAGTAATAGACTTGGCTTTGAGGTTAGAGCAACATGACAAGGAGAGGGAAAAGTTCAGAAATTTTAAGAATAACAACACTAAGAAGAGTAAGGGGATATATCATCCTTATGATAAGAAGAAAGAAGAGGCCAGTAACAAAGGCACTGGAGATGTCAAGGCTAAGGAAACCAAGAAGAAAATTATATGTCATCAATGTGGAAAGGAAGGACACATCAAACCAAGATGTCCAGAATTGAAAGGAGGAGCTTTCAAGTGCTATCTCTGTGGGAAAGAGGGGCATATGAAGAGAAATTGTCCTGAGTATAAACAGCAAGGAAAATTGGCAAATTTAGAAGGCAAAGGCAAATCCACAGTGGAGATTAATGCAGAAAACCATAGCCAAGTGGAAGGTATATTACTTATTTGTACCATACCCATAGCAGTAGTATATGATACTGGGGCAACTCACTCTTTGATTTCTTATGAAATAGTTAAGATGCTAAAATTGAATTGCATATTGGTTGAAACCCCATTGCATATACAAAGTCCTCTGGGGAGTTCTAGTGTTTTAAATATTATTTGTGTGGATGTGGAATTAAACATAGGAGGAAATATTTTTATTTCCAACTTATATGTTTTGAATTACCCAAATATAGGTGTTATATTAGGGGTAGACTGGTTAAGGCAATTTAAAGCCATAATTAATTTAGACTCATCCACCATATCATTGCAAAATCTTAGGGGCCAGAGAATCACAGTTTTATGTGAAGTAGCTAAGGAAGGAAAATTCTATCATTTAGTTGACTCATAAAAAGATTTCAGTGAACTAACCATTGAAGAAAATCCCATAGTCAATGAATACTTGGATGTGTTTGGGGAGGTTAAGGGTGTTCCACACCATAGACCAGTAGAGTTTCAAATCAATCTAGTTCCAGGAGCAAGCCCAGTGATTAAAAAGCCAACTAGAATGGGGCCAAATGAATTAAAAGAATTAAAGAAACAGTTAGAGGAATTGGAAGAAAAGGGTTTTATAAGACCAAGTAATTCTTGCTGGGGAGCACCAGTGGTATTTGTTAAGAAACAAGATGGTTCCTTAAGACTTTGTATAGATTACAGAGAATTGAACAAAGTAACTATTAAAAATAAATACCCATTGCCAAGAATAGATGATCTTTTTGATCAATTAGCTGGGGCAAGAGTATTCTCTAGACTAGATTTAGCATCTAGTTTTCATCAAATGAAGGTGGAGGAGTCAAGTGTTAAGTACACTGCCTTTAACACTAGGTATGGGTTGTATGAATTTCTGGTTACGCCATTTGGTTTGACTAATGCACCATCATACTTTGTGGATTTAATGAATAGAACTTTTAGAGATTATTTAGACAAGTTTGTGCTGATTTTTATAGATGACATTTTAATTTATTCCAAAACAGTGGAAGAACATAAAAATCATTTGCACCTGGTTTTGTCTAGATTGAGGGAAAAAGATTTAAAGGCAAAATTTTCAAAATGTGCATTTTGGAAAGAGGAAGTGCATTTCCTTGGCCATGTCATTTCTGCCAAAGGGATTTCTGTAAACCCCAATAAAGTAGTAGCTATTCAAGCATGGAAGAGGCCTAGCTCAATGAGTGAAGTGAGATCATTTATGGGGATGGCAGGATATTATAGGAGATTTATAAAAGATTTTTCAAAAATCTCTACACCACTTACTAACCTAACCAGGAAGAACCAAGCTTTTGTTTGGTCAGAGAAGTGTGAGAAATCTTTTGAACAGTTGAAGGAGGCATTGGTGAATGCTCCAATCCTGAAAGTACCCCAGGGAAATGAAGAGTTGGTTGTATATACTGATGCTAGTGGGTTTGGCTTGGGTGCAGTGTTGATGCAACAAGGCCCAGTCATTGCATATGCATCCAGACAACTTAAACCCCATGAAGTAAGGTATGCCACACATGACCTTGAATTAGCAGCTGTGATCTATGCTTTGGAACTTTGGAGACATTATTTGTTAGGAACTAAGTTTGAACTTTACACTGACCACAAGTCTTTAAAGTATTTATTTTCACAAAAAGATTTAAACATGAGGCAACATAGATGGGTGGAGTTCTTAGCTGCTTATGACTTGGACATACTCTATACACCAGAAAAAGCAAACAAAGTTGCTGATGCTCTAAGTAGACAACATGCTAAATTAGCTATGATGATGATAGATGAATTTAAGGACTTGTCCTTGCTTGCTGAGTTAGAAATTGGGGAGAATGACTGTGTGCACATGGATGTACATGTGCATGGTGCACAGGAAAATAGAGGGAAGTTGAGCTTGATAACACTTCAATCTGAATTAATTTTGAAGGTAAATAAAATGAAAGACCAAGACCCTATTATAGTTGAGAAGAAAATTCTCATATCAAAAGGGGAAGAGGTGACAAATTACCGTATTGACAAAAATGGTTATTTAAGAAACCAGAATAGAATATGTGTGCCAGAAAACATGGAGTTGAAGGAGGAAATATTGAATGAATATCATAGAAGTAAATACTCCATACACCCAGGCAGTACAAAGATGTATCAAAATTTAAAAAGAGATTTTTGGTGGAAGGGAATGAAATCAGATGTAGCCAAATATATTGCAAAATGTATGACTTGCCAACAGGTCAAGGCTGAAACACAAAAGCCATCAGGGTTGTTGCAACCTCTTACCATTCCCCAATGGAAATGGGAAGATATATCTATGGATTTCATAGATGGACTGCCAAGATCTAAAAGAGGAAACACAAGCATATGGGTGATAGTTGATAGACTAACTAAAGTGGCACATTTCATCCCAGTCAAATCAGAAAGGAATGCACCAAAGTTAGCACAAGTATTTGTGAAAGAAGTGGTAAGATTGCATGGCATTCCCAAAACTACTGTGAGTGATAGGGATACCATCTTCACCTCAAGATTCTGGAGGAGTTTTCAAGAAGCCATGGGAAGTGAATTGTGCTTAAGCACTGCCTACCATCCACAATCAGATGGGCAGACTGAGGTGGTAAACAAGGTTTTAGAGGACTTGTTAAGGGCATGTGCACTGGATTTTGGAGGTAATTGGGAAGACTATCTCCATTTAGCTGAATTTACATACAACAACAGCTATCAAAGTACCATAGGAATGGCTCCATTTGAAGCCTTATATGGCAAGCCATGCTTGTCACCTGTATGTTGGGTAGAAGTAGGGGAAAGAGCTATTTTAGGGCCTGAGTACATACAACAAACTAAAGAGAAAATTGAGTTGGTAAGGAGAAGAATGGCAGCAGCTCAAGATAGGCAAAAGAAATTTGTAGACATGAAAAGGAAGCAAGTGGAATATGAAGTAGGAAATTTTGTTTTCATCAAAATCTCACCTATGAAAAATGTACTGAGCTTTGGGAAACAAGGCAAGTTAACCCCAAGATATATTGGGCCATACAAAATTCTAGAAAGAATTGGTTCCTTGGCATATAAGCTGGAATTACCATAAAACATGCAAGGGATGCATGATGTTTTTCATGTATCACAATTGAGAAGGTGGGTTCATGACAAGGCAGAAATTCGTGAGACCCCAACCCAAGTGCAGATAAATCCTAATTTGATTTATGAAAAGGATCCAGTGGGAATTTTGGCAAAAGATGTGAAGAAGTTAAGGAATAAATCTCTGAAACTTGTGAAGGTACAGTGGAGTCCTGATCCTAGTGATTGCACATGGGAATTAGAAGACAAGGTTAGGATGAATTATCCTAAGCTATTTTCATATTAAAGGTAATTCTGATTTTTAATTTGTTTTCCTTTTTAAGTGTATATATTTTTAGTTATTATGATAGAACTAAAAATCTATTTGGTTGAGAATGTACTTGTTCTCTGAATTAAGTTTAAATTTTATTTAAGCTTAGGAAAATTATGGGACACAATTTCTAAAAAGGTGGGGTGTATGTAATGACCCAAGATTTTAGGAATTTATCTTGAAAAATATAAATAAGTTTAAAATAATTTTTAAAACCAATTTTAAAGAGGAATTGATATAGCTTGATATGGTGTATCTGTATGTGTGTACATGTGTGCACAGGAAATGCACATGAACTAAAGCTTAATTCCTGAATGCTAAGAATGAACACATGATTGATGTGTATGGAAATATTATATATGTATATATAGATTAAATCCTTAAAAGCTATATGCATAAATATATATATATATATAGATGCTACTGAGTATTGTTGAGTGTACATGTGCATGTGTGTCAGTACAAAATAATGTATAAATATATATATGAGTGTACTAATTAATTCAGTAAGACTTATATACATATATATAGATATGTTAATAAGATACTAGAGTTCAAATCAGCAAAAAATAAAATATACAAACATATTTTAAATTATAGGTAGAAAGAAAAAGAATGAAGATATAAAAAGGAGAAATCCTCTTATAAATAAATAAAGGAAGTACATACTATTTAAATGAAAGCTAAAAATAGAAAAATAAGATAAAACAGAGAAATGTTTTGTATAGGCAGAATTAGGAAGATTATTTGACAAATGATAAAATCAAGTCACACTTTTAGCATGATAGTAGACAAAAGGAAAAGTAATTTCTGGAAAAGAAAATCTCTGAAAATAACCAAAAGAATATAACCACTTTTCTTTCCACAAACTCAAGCCGGGGAGGGTGAGATTTTGGGTTTAAAAACTAAATGCAAATGGCATGATTTCTGATGGGCAAAAATGACTTTAGCCAACATCTTAAACCCTAAAGAAAAACCCTGCATAAATAGACAGTGAGATGAAAAACCTTCTTCTTCCCGGATAGCTCTTGAGAAAAATATATAGATATTATATAAATATAATACAAGTAAAGAAAAAGGGTTGAAGGCAGAAGCTTACCAATCAACTACGAAGTGAAAGAGAGCTAGGTCAGAAAACTCACTCAAAATCTAAGGCAATAAGTCCTAATGTAGGCAACCAGTTATAAGTTAATTTTCTTGAAAATGTATTTTCATATGTGATTGTCTATCTGTGATTTTAGAGCTGAAAATGTTTTGATTCTTTTTGGTTGTTCTACTTGTTTTACGAAATGAAAGTTTTAAGTATTATTAGTATACATATATGTTTTATAAACCCAGATCACTCTGATATGTTAATGTTTAGGAATAAAAACAAATACCCAGAAAATAAAATGTTGAATATAGGCAAGTAGTATTGGTTTTGGCTCAACCCAGAAAAATTGTAAACATGTTGAGCTGCAATATACTCATGTATAAGTGCTGAGGCTTGAGACAAAAAGGAATTAAGGGTGCAATAGGGTTGCCTATGTGCTGATGCTCCTGATTCAATGAAAATATATAAATGTTCATATATATAGAAAATAAATTTTGTGATTCAGTGAAACTTGGTCATTCTAAGTTTAACTTAAGCACAGATGTTTGCAAAAGAAAAACTCTCTTTCAAAATCCATAAGCCAATGTTAGTTGTCTATACCCCTTTTTAAAATTGCAAGAATATATATATATATGTGCAGAATCTAATTAATAGACACATTTCATTTAATTGACTGTTTGCCTCTGTTTGATTATGAATGATGTGGTATGCCATGACATGAATGATTGCTTTAGTGAAATAATTCACTGAATGGTTTAGTCATGAAAAATCAGAAGTATTATTATTAATTTAAAACTGATAGGAAATGGGGTCAAGAACACTGCAGGAATGACTTGTTTTCTTGAGTAATACAAGTTGACACATGGCTTGTTTAAGTCCTGAGATCTTTGTGTAATGGAGTGAATTAGTCCATTACAGTGTGTCCATTGATTCAATTTAATTGCAGATGAGACCAAGATAGATAAATATATCAATATAAGAGAATTTGATATAAAGAGGAACTAGAGTTTTCCTAGAATGAAATCTAGATAGTGAATAAATGATTTAATTCATTTTGGGTGATTTCCTTGTTTGTATGGATGTTTATTTGATTCATGGTTGAATTATATGAAGGTATGAATGTACCATGTCTTCTTGAGGTTTCTGGAAAGGAAGACTTAAGTGTGTACCTGCACACTGACACAGAACATGCACACATGAATTACTTGTTTTCTAAAGGATGAGTTATATACATATATCCATGTTTTAACTTTAACTTGATTTAGAAACTGTTTTAGTGGATTTTCTCATACCAGACATGTGTCTGACCCTAGTGTGCTAATGGCATATGGGGTGTCTCATTTAATATGGGGCAGCTTCAAATGCATTTTCAAGGACTGCAGCTCCTAAGTAGGAGTAGGAGCAAGGCTTTGAGAAGAAGATTATAGCATGCTAAACTTAGTTAGATAAGAGCCTAAATGATGAAATCTGCATGTATTGATAATTTAAATTGCTACTTGTATTGAGTATTGAATATTCGATGGATATTTTGCTAAGTATTGTGCTAAGAAATTGACTTGTATCTGGAATCTATAAATCTAGTTAATATCTGATATGTTAAAGAAGTTAATCAAAATCTTGTAAGTGGATTTAGCAAGAACACTATGATAAATAGGATGGTTATATTTTATAAATGTATTAGTCAATCTTGAGTCTTTGAACAGGGTTAAGTTTTGGAAAATCTGGATAGTTGAATCTCGGAAAATTAAATGGTTTTAATTTTCTATCATGACATATGAATACAAGAAAAACGATGAGCATAGGGAGAATGTATTATGTGTCTGTAATGTTTCCATAATTCAACTTGTCTTACAAAATGTTTTATACCTTGTTTTTTTTAATAAAGGAAGAATCTGTAATATAGGAGTTGAAAGCAAGGTCTTAATAGTTGCATATATATACGCATTTAAACATGTTCTGTATAGTTATTAACACACCTGTTACCTTTGTATTTTTAACATGAATCTGAATTCCTTTTCACTCAGGCTTTGATCAAAATGCATTTTAAGACCATATAGGTTACACCAGAACAAAGAGCCTGGTTGAACCATGCTATGGATACCCATGGTTACAGGAAACCCATTTAAGTTTGCATTTAATTTAGTTTAGCATACTGGCATCAAAGAATTAAGCCTTTGAAATATGATATCTCACTTAAAAATATTCCAGAAAAGAGTTAGTGCTCTAAACAGATTTTATAAGAAAATCAAACATAGATAATGATAGGAACTTATATCATTTTCCCAGAGCACAAGCACCAAACCATTAATTTATAGACAATCATATTACAATTATCTAGTTTCTAGGATTTATACTCCATAGAGAATTTAGCAAGGAATCAGGAGTTTAAATATAAATATATATACATACATGGATGGAAATTTTTATTGTATATATATATTTGAACTGAACTATGTGTGGATTGATTAAACTTTATCAATCAAATATCCTCTTGTTTTCCAGAACTCTGATTCAAACAAGAGAGGCATATACATCTTCACATGTATGTGCATGTCTTTGTGAATGTACTGATATATTTATATTGGTAAAGATTATTATCCTCGATAAGTTGTTTAGAAAAAAAATGACTCTAGGCTTCAGAAATATATATATATATATAAATATACATATATATATATATCTCTATGTAAAAAAAATCCTTACAAATTCAGGTATGAAAAGAGAGGGTTATTTCAAGAATGTAGCGATCACACCGGGGTGCAAGCTCTTGCTAAGAAAGTGCTCCGATATTGTTATTATTGGCCGATTGTAAATCGCAACGCATCAGATTATGCCAGGAAATGTGACAGATGTCAGAAGCATACTCGGATTCCAAGAGCCCCGCCTACCGAAATAACCCAAATGGTCAGTCCACGGCCCTTCGCAATATGGGGCATCGATATTATTGGGTCTCTACCTCCAACTAAAGGTGGCGCGAAGTACGCCATCGTTGCAGTTGATTACTTTACCAAATGGGCGGAAGTCGAACCCCTTGCTACTATCACGACGAAGAAAGTGATCAACTTTGTAGTACGCAACATTATCTGTCGATTTGGTCTCCCACATACCATCATCACTGACAATGGAGCCCAATTCGATAGTGTCGAGTTCAAGAATTTCTATCAGCGATTCCATATTCAAAAGAAGTTCTCTGTAGTTGCCCACCCTCAAGCGAATGGACAAGTCGAAGCTGTTAACAAAGTCATAAAGTCCATTCTGAAGAAACCATTGGAAAAAGCCGGGGGCAAATGGGTCTATGAACTTCTTATGGCCCTATGGGCATATCGAACAACCCACAAGTCCGCGACCGGCCACACTCCATTTTCACTTTCCTTCGGCTCAGAAGCTGTTATTCCAGTTGAGTTGGAAGTACCTTCTCATCGTGTGACTACCATGATCCGAAGACAAATGCTATATTACTTACCGAATCTCTAGACTTATTAGGTGAGAAGAGTGAAGAGGCTGATTTGAGGGCAACCGCGCACCAAAGTTGAGTTGCCAGATTGTACAATGCTAAAGTCCAACCCCGAACCTTCGGACTTGGCGATCTCGTTCTCAAGAGGATTTACCCGGTCCCTTCGCATATGAAACCAATGTGGGAGGGACTGTATATTATTGAACGAAGACTCGGAGACGGCACCTTTAACTTTTCGACCGTTGATGGTCTCACTTTGCCGAGAGCCTGGAGCAGCGAGAGTCTTCGTCGCTACTACACATAACAGGCTTTATTTATTCATTCAGTTTGCTTTTCATTTGCAATTTGTTTATGCATTTCGGAATTTGAATTTGTAATAAGGCAACTAACTTTGCCATACTTTATTATTTCAGAAATAAAATGCAATCTCTTCGAGCCAGAACAGTGATTCTTAAAATTCATCATACGACCATCACAATGCACGAAGAGCTAAGTTCCACCTTACAGTGGGACTTATTCAAACAAGGAGTGACTGTGATACGACCGATCACTTACTAAGTGAAACCCGAGCTCGGGGGCAAGCTATCACACTAAAGCCAAAAAGGATTAATACACAACAATCCTCTAACTAACTCCGGCTCCTAGAGTGCGAGCTGGAGTATAAACGTGCAAATGTGGGCTCGAAGATAGTGGATCCATCCACCTAACAACTTCACCCATATTTAATCCAAGTCCAAGGAGGATGGATCCGTCCATCTAACGACCTCGCTTGTTAACTCAAGGTGGATGTGACCCGACCGTCCACGATCCTGATAAATCTATCGTTCCCAGAGTGCGAACGAAATTCTAAAACTCGAAATAGATGTGACCGACTGTCTTTTGACTAACTCTAAGTCCCCAAAGCGCGGGCTGGAGTATAAACTTCAACTGGGTGTGACTGACCACCCATAACTAACTCTAAGTCCCTAGAGCACGGGCTAGAGTATAAACTTCAACTGGGTGTGACTGACCACCCACAACTAACTCTAAGTCCCTAGAGCGTGGGCTGGAGGATAAACTTCAACTGGGTGTGACTGACCACCCACAACTAACTCTAAGTCCCTAGAGCGCGGGCTGGAGGATAAACTTCAACTACGTGTGATTGACCACCCACGACTAACTCTGAGTCCCCAGAGTGTGGACACAGACCTGATCATTAAAACAGGTGTGACTGATCACCCGAGAAACAACATAAGTCCCCGGAGCGCGGACGTAACTTCAAACATTAAGCAGGCGTTATCGACCGCCCGCATGCGAGTTCAATCCCCAGAGTGTGGATGCGATTGTCAATAAATGAGCGAGTGTAACCCAACCTCTCGAACTTGTCTCTCTGCCACTTAGTTCCGACTGAGTGAAGCCAAAAATGTCGAAGGCAAAGAGCAACAACTGTCCAACCACTATGACTCATCCCTAGGACTGGGGGCATGACTCTAGCACCAACTACTAATCGAGGCAGTACAATGTTAAGGATCGACTTGACGTTTGGTTACGACCCGAAGTCCTGACTCCGGAACTTAACAAACAAACACAAGTCTGATCCAGAGACTGATGCTTCGTAAGTATGTCGAAAGAAAACTCGAGTGATGTAACACTTAAACAAATAAACTCGGAGTTGTGCAAAGAACAAAAGGAAATTCTATTTCATTTATCCTTTAAAAGCAAAATAGATACAAGAAGTCTATGCCAAAAATCCTACTAGCAGGGGCCGAACCCGCATCTATACACAGCCTATAAGAACGAAAAGAAAGTTCCTAACTATCTACCAAAAAAGGGATGCCAAGATTCATTCCTACTCCTGGGGCTTCTTCTCCTTGGTAGTCGACCCACTGGAGCTGCCACTATGATGTCGCTTCGAACTTTTGCCCTAACTAGGCTTGTCCCCGGCCAGGGGAAGTATCGTGATCTCCTCCTCCGAACTCACCGGAATCGAGATGCTTTCAGAGTGCATGGTCGAAGGGACGGAGGCACTTTCCATGTGAGAAGATACGGGGGAACCCCAGCAACGATAATCATGCCACCCGGAGAGATCATGAGTAAAGGAGTCGGTCCAAGTCCTGCCATCCACCTCCTGTGGTGCTACCCGTTGTTGCGCCCGCCATCTCAACGTTAATTTCCGCTATTATAGCGTCGTCATAAGCTGCTTGGGTATCGGACGGAACGCTGGCAGTCTAAGCCGAAGAGCTGGCCACGAACGCATCTCCACTCATAACAAATGGCAAGTCAGAAAGTGGATCGCTGTGAGTGCCTAGAAGCTCATCCATCATTTGCTCGTTAAAGGTGAAAGCGCTCACATCAACTTCCCCAACCGTAGTAGTAGTGGTGTTGTCGTGGCCTCCGTTGTGATAGCATCCTGCTCTTGATTTTGTTCCCGGGTTGCAGGGGGCATGGTCGGTGCTGCCTCTATAACTGAATGGAGATAAGAGAAATATTAGAAATTTCCTTTGATAGTACTCCATACTTTGAATGAGTTCGAGAAGTGTTCAGAATACCTTCCTTGGGTTGGCTCGTGGCGGGGGCCGGAGTTCC
This sequence comes from Allium fistulosum, assembly GCA_030737815.1. Classification (NCBI taxonomy): domain Eukaryota; kingdom Viridiplantae; phylum Streptophyta; class Magnoliopsida; order Asparagales; family Amaryllidaceae; genus Allium; species Allium fistulosum. The sequence continues at coordinate 1,143,940,696 of CM060902.1, forward strand.
TCCTAACACGTGCTCGTGGGCTAAAGATAGTTGTGGCTGATCTGAATCATAGGCCGGCATGGGGTAGAGGATCAGCTACAGGAGTGGATTCAAGCTGGGTTGACACAGGGATCTCAGAGCTTGTATCATGATGCTCAACACCAAAGCCCTCTCCAACCTCTGAGTGCTGAGTAGCAAGCTTCTCTTTCTCAAATGTGACAGTTGCGTCATGGAGAATTCTCCTCTCTTCCTCATTCAACACTCGGTTTTCCAAATCAAATTCATCGAGGGATTCAGTATGATGCTCTGCCTTCTCATCGACCAAGAAACGGCGCCAGGCACAATGTAAGTGAGTTGGGTAGTCGCTGAGCCAGCACAAATCACAGTATCTTAGAACATTGACATTGTAGGTAACTAAGAGATCTTCAATGTCACTCTCAAGTCTGGCCTCCGCTGCCATGGCCTCAACCTCAACCCTAGCCTCGGCCTCCTGAGCTTTCAACTTTGTCGCATCCCACTCATTCTGAGCCTCCACAGTTTAGTCGCAGGCCTCCTGAGCAATCTTGTTAGTTTCATCTTTTTCCTTAACGACTTCGTCGTATTTAGCTTTAAGCTTCGCCGGCTCTTGGAGTGCTTTATCTTTTTCAGCAGTGACTATGGCATCCCTGTGGCCCATATCATCTACGAACTTTAGATGCTCCTGCCTCATCCGCTCCAACTCCCTATTGGCCTCGTCAACCTTTTTCAGGGCCTACGTTTTGGAATTCCTTAAAGTATCATTCTCTCCAATGAGCACTGTGACGATCCGATCCTTTTGGGTGATGGTTTCTTGGAGCTCTTCAATTTTCTTTGCTCGCTCAAACGCCACAGCTGAAACTTTCTCGGCGGCCTTCTTCCACTCTCGGTATTAGCCAAAAGCATGATAGACGTGATCATGGACGATTTTTTCTGCTCCCTTTGGAAGCACCATCAAATTTGGAGGAAAACGGAAGCCGTCGAAGCATTTGTTCGAAAAACCTATCTTCAATTAAGCTATACGAGCAACTCCCTCGCCTGTCGACTCTATAATCGCCGAAGTAGCTGCAACAGAGGTGTCCGCCCCGGTCATATGGCGATGTTCGCCGGGTCTTGGAATTACCGGAGGCGCCGGTTGGTGCGAAGTAACAATGGCATGTGTCCCAAAACTGGGAGGTGGCAACGAAATCCTTGGTGGAGGGGAGCATGATCGGGAACAGTGTCTTTCTCGCACCTCATTTTCTCTTTCTCTTTCCCACTCCCTTTCCCTAGCTCTATCTCTGTCATAATATTCCATCTCTTGACTAGAGTGGCGGTGTTCATAGTCAGAGTCATGCCTACGAGATTCCCTGTAAGAACTGGAGGATTCGCGTGCTGTGCGGAGGATACTGAGCATAGATGGTTTCTTCGACATGGGATCTAAAAAATTAAAAGAAATGCAAAGTTATTTATCTTCGGAGATTGGACAACTCGTGAGTAATGAGTGTTTGATGTCGTGAAGTGTGTGCATGTATGTGTTAACCCCCCGACAAACCGGTTATGTTGGCCGTACTCAAAGGAGTGGACTCGCCTAAATCTAGAGCGCTTTGGAGCCCTTCCAATCCAGTATTTTGTTGGAGCGACACATAGTTCGGGATTGGAATATCCGCAAGTCCTTCAAAAGGGTTGTCTATGTGTAAGGAGGGGGCCTTCGAAATTACAACACCGGCAGCTGGCAGAGACACAACCACGGATTTCTGTCTCATAGATTTGCGGAGTTTACGAGCAACCTCCTTGCCTTTCCTTATCCTTTCTGGATGTCGAGGGATATCTGAAGGCCCGGCTACGGGTTCGTCTTCAATGGGCACATCCTCTTCGCCACCCTGCTCAGCGATTACAATTCTGGGTGCTCTTCATCTAGCATGTCTTGCTGGAGCTACCCTGAGAGACCTTCAAGCCCTATGCTCTGATCTTTGTCAATCAGCCCAACAGCCCTCAGATTTTTATCCGTAAGCACCGCTTCGATCTCTCTAAACACGCCTGGCACCTCCTGAAGGATCCTGACGAATTCCCTAAATTGGGCGCCTTCGGGTCGAGGAATTGAAGCTGTGAAAAAGAAAGAGACATTAAGCTCTGTATCAATGGATATTAACCAGTTAGTCACCAGAGGAATTGAAACACTTACGTCTATCTAGCCATCGTTTGACGAATCCCGGCGGGCACCGAACGTAGAACCACTCAGTTTTGAAGTAGTTGAGTTTGGTCCAAGTCCCAATCACAATTTGACAGTTTCTGGCTCCCTCTAAGAATGTGAAAGAGGGATTATCTCCTCGACTCTTTACATTGAACAAGAATCAGACTTCCTCTGGAGTCGGGGGTCGGAAAAGGTGTTCCATGAAGATGATGAATAGAATGTTTAACAGAGCGTACCCGTTTGGATGCAACTGTGATGGGGCAATCTCTAAATAAGATAACACCTCACAGATATACTGGTTGAATGGTGGGAGTGTCCCGGCTGTGCAGGAAAATCTATTGAAAGCGGTATACCCTTCTGGAGGAGTTTGTGGCATATCGCTCGGCCCTGGTAGCAGGACTTCATTCAACGACAGCCCGTGCCTTAAGCAAATCCTTCCTAACATTTCATTAAAATATTGGACGGAACCGAGTCTGTAGGATTCCCAATGAAAACTGCTCCTGGTAGCTCATCTTGAGCAGGACTTATAACTTCGATAGCAATTGCCGGCATCTCTATTATTGGAAGGGCTGGGTTTTGAGCCTCTTGTTGTTGTGAGCTTCCGGGCTCCATAGCTAATCAACTTAGTAAAAACCATTGTTAGCTGACAATAATCCCATGTCTTCCCCAGAGTGACGTGCATGAGTGTGCCGTGCAGTGCAATGCTGTATGATACTTAAGAAAATTCTACAAGGTTTAGCGAAGTATTTGAACGATGAGATTTCAAAATTCGATCGGAGTGACCGTCATCGCTGACCATCACAACCGTGCCATACAGACTTCGGAGACCGATCCAAGTTGAGATTCATTAAATGTTGTCTAGTTACAGTTCCATCGACGAGCTTCGAAAGGCAATCAAATATGTAGTGAAATGATTAAGTCAAATTATGCAGGGCAGAAGCTCGTCGGAGTCAAATGATCAGACGTGCAAAAAATTTCGTATCCATTAAGATTCAAACTCGGATCGATCCCCAGAAGACTCATTCGAATCGATCAGTGGAAGACGGACTTCGTATCGATCGAGGGAGGACAGGCTTCGTATCGATAAAAGGATAACGCCTTCGTATCGGTTACTCATAGGAAGTTAGTATCGATCATGTGGTTTCCATTCGTATCGATCGCATCGGCAACGCTTCGTATCGATAGTCGTACATCGATAGGAAGTCCCATGGTCCCAACCGATACGAATTACATACTTCCACTCCTCGGTCCTGAATCGACATGAACTCCATGCCCCAGATCGACACGAAAAGAGCTCTTCACTTCCTTCTCCCATCGATACGAATTCACATCCGATCAGTTCCCCCATCGATACTTTGTATCCCCATACTCCTTCTCCATTCCCACTCAAACATCGCCTCTACCACCCTCGACTTCATTCCGGCTGTCCACGGCCACCACTTCACTAGGAACGGTCGCAGAATCAGTGGGAATGGCCAAAGATTCGGGGTCTCATCGTTTTTAACACAAATCCATGGCCTGTTTACCTAGTTTTAACGATTGGATTGAGAATTTGAAAGCTTGAGTTAGTTTGGGAGCAAAAACGAAGTTTGTATTCTCTTTGGACAGAGCGATACGAAAGAGGCAAAAGAAAAGTGAGCAAGTAACCGGAGAAAATCCTAAGTACAAAATATTTATATTAGGAGAATGACTATTCGTCTCCCAGTAGCTTTGACCGGTAAGCATCGGTTTCTCCAATCAATACGAGTAAGCACACTTTCGTATCCATTCTGCAATGACACGAAGTGGCCCTTGTTCGTGTCCTCAGCCCATCGATACAAGTGATGCTCTAGGAAACAATTGGACATTTCATGTCCATCATTTTGAAGATTACTAGGAATCTTGGTCATCGATACGAAGCCCCCTATTCGTTTCTATTGGTAATCTTTGTTAACACCACAACGAAATCTCATTTGAACTGCTCCACTCCGTCGATACGAAGTGCTAGTTTCGTATCATTATATCCTTATTTTTATTTTTATTTTCTGATTTTGAAGATCGCAGTTTTTGATTTTCTTCTTGTTTTTTTATACACCGATTTTGACTTTAACGCACTTTAACTTCACTGCGTTTTCTTCTGACTTGTACTGTGAAATTGGGCTAGGGCCGGTGTGGGCTGGTGTTTTGAATTTGTATTAAAAAAAATTTTGGTTTCTTTTAATTTGCGATTTTGTTTGGTTTCTTTTAAATTTCGTTGGTGTGGGCTGGTGTGAACTTGTATTTGTTAAAAAAAAGAAAAAAAAAAGAATTTCATTTCATTTTGTTTTCACTTGTTTTGTTTACTTTAAAAAAAACAATTCTGTATATATATCTTGTTTGACTCCTTTTCAGGTTGCAAAAGTAGAAATTCAAAAGGAAGAATTGCTTGCTTGCTAAAAATCGCCGCTAAAAATAAAATAAATTGCTAATAATCTGCACGATTTGGTATCGTGCTTTCATCCCTTTTTTTTATTCTAATTGCATTGTTGGTTGCTTGCATTTGCATTTATATAAAAAAAATTCAAAATCCAAAAACAAAAACAAACTTCATTTTAGTTGCATTGTAAATTCACGTTTAATTTCTGTTTCGCATTCATCTCATCTTGTTTTATTTTTTAAGGGCAATACCCCAATTCACATAAGGTGAGGGATTTCATCACCCTTTCCTTAGCCCACAAAAGCATTTCATCGTAGAATTTGACTAATAATAAAGGTTGGACATTCGACTTAAGGGTGTCGTGAGCTCATCTAGGGCTTAATTGTATCTTCACAATTGTTTTTTTTGAACAATTTTATTTTTTGGTGTCTAGGCTACGGTGGAGTAATAACCATTTATAAATATTACGGTGATTCGTAAATATTATAGTGGTTGTTCCTCTGAAGGTACTTAAACCTTCGTTTGCATTGCTACGGTGATTCGTGGTGCATCGATAACCCCTACCCATTACCTGGCTGAGAAATATTTTTGTTGATTTAAGACAAAGTGTGATTATACAATTTTGGGTTAGGAGCTACTAAGGACAGAAAACTGTAATTAAGTCCTTTGCATTCATTTAGTTGCATTAGTTCATGCATGTTTAAAAAAAACAAAAAAATCCAAAATCCAAAAAAATTGTAAATTTTACTTAACTTAGTTTTTAATCCAAAAAAAAGAAAAAAATACAAAACAAAAATCCAAAAAAAAAATATAATCTTTTCAAAAAGAAAAAAATTTAAAAGTTCAAAAACAAAAACAAAAATCAAATTTCCATTTTCTAAAAACAAAAAAAATCCTTTTGGTAAACATTTGAAAATTTTAAAATTCGAAAACAAAAAAAAATTACAAAAACATATAAAAATTTAAAAAGCCAAAAATCAAACTTCTCTTTTGAAAATAAATTTTACTTGGTAAATATTTTTCTTCCTTAATAAACAAAAACAAAAACAATTTTTCATTTCGTTTTTCAAATCTTCTTTCATTCTCTAAACTCGATTCTAACTTCTTTCTCTTCTTGACTTTCACTTGTGCATGAGTACTTGGACTCGTGACACAACAACAAATCGTTGGACTCGCGACTCAACAACTAACCGTTTAACTCGAACAAACGATCCTCCCGAAATGGCGAACGAGAATGCCCCTCAAACTCTTATGGATAGAATCTTTCCTATTAGAGTTTCTATTCCATCTTGCATTATGTTACCCGCCCCTACGAGTAACCATTTCGAAATTCACTCGAACCATATTGCCACACTTCCGAAATTTGGCAATTTTGAGCACGATGACCCATACATTTTCTTGACTAAATTCGAACAAGTTTGCGCAACCATTAAACTTCAACAACTTTCTGATGACGGAATCAAACTTCGATTAATCACATTCGCTCTTACGGATTATGCTGAAAAATGGTTATACAGCTTACCATCCAACTCGATTAAAACTTGGGAAGAATTCGTAAAAGCTTTCCTAAAAAAGTTCTACCCTTTGGAAAAAAACGAGTAGAATCTAAAACGAAATTGTAATTTTTCATCAATTCAAGGGAGAACCATTTGGAAAATATTTTGAAAGGTTCAAAGAGCTTTTGATAAAATATCCACACCATAACTTCGAAAAATGGACGATTTGCCAAATCTTATACGATGGACACGAAAACAGCTCACGAACTATGCTCGAATCAATGTGCCGAGGCAATTTTCTTACCCAACATCACGACGATGCTTGGAAATTTCTTGAAAACCTCGCTGAAAAATCATCCCAATGGGAACGTTCAAATGAAAAATCAATTTACTCACGATCGAGTGCACACTCGATAGGATCTTCTTTTGCTTTGGAAGCTAAGATCGACGCAATGATTAAAAAATTTGATAACATTTTCTCATCGAATCAAATGAACCAAGCTTCCCAACCGATGTGTTATAAATGCAACGATCCTAATCATATAGCCGATCAGTGTCCCAATTCTGTCGAACAGATCAATGCTTTCAACAAAGCCAAAAATGACCCGTTTTCTCCAACGTATAACCCTAGTTGGTGAAATCATCCGAATTTTGCATGGAACCAAAACAATCCCAACACGAATACGATTCATCCCAATTTTCAAGCATTCCCGAATAATGCTTCGAATCCTCCCTTTCAACCCAACAATTTTCAACCAAACTTTGTGGGTCTGTCTCATAATCAACCGCAACAATCAAATTTTCAACGAAATACTGCTCATCCTCCCCAAGACGATAAACGTTTAAGTTCACTTGAGAAAACTCTTGAAACATTGGCTAAGGCAACTACTTAAAGCCTTCAATCAAACAACAATTTGCAAAATCTATTGACTTCATATATGCAAAACACAAACCAATCAATTGCAAAACTCGAAATGCAAATGAGTCAATTAGCCAGTCTGTGAGCGAACGTGAAAGAGGAACATTCCCAAGCCAACCCATTTCAAATCCCAGAAATCAAAACGCAAATTCAAATCAAGCCCATGTTGTTCAAGAAAGCAATGTCACCCAATTGAATGCCATCACGACTCTCCATTCCGGTAAACAAATCGATAATCAAGTCGTTAATCTAAACGATTTACCGGAAACTTCTCTCGACACTTCTAAAACAATGAACGACTTAGAAAAGAACGTGGAGTCAAACGTCAAATCGAATGCCAATCAAAATTCTTCTTCTTCTACTTGAGTAGACCAGCCTACCGAGTATCGTGTCCCATTTCCACATCGTCTTCGACCAAAGAAACACTCGGACCAACTTGAAAAGATGTTGGAAATTTTTAAACAAGTCAAAGTTAACATTCCGCTTCTTGACATCGTTCAACAAGTCCCCACGTACGCGAAATTTCTTAAGGACTTGTGCACCCAAAAGCGACACACTCAAGTGCCCAAAAAAGTCTTCTTAGCCGCCAGTTTGAGTGAAGTCTTTTCCCAATCCATGCCCGTCAAATACAAAGATCCTAGCTGCCCTATGATTTCATGTACAATTGGAGACAAGACGATTAACAAATGTTTGATAGACTTAGGCACGAGTGTCAACTTGATTCCATACTCTATGTACGAACAATTAGGCTTAGGTGAGCTCAAACCCATAAAAGTTACGCTTCAATTCACCAATCGTTCCATTAAGAAGCCCATGGGAGAAATCGAAGATATGCTCATTCGAGTAGGGCAATTCATATTCCCCGTTGACTTTATCGTTCTCGAAACACAACCCGTGACAAATCCCTCGAGTCAAATTCCATTGATTTTAGGCCGACCATTCTTAGCCACCTCAAATGCCTTAATCAATTATTGTAACGGATCGATGAAAATTTCTTTTGGAAACATGACTTTGGATCTCAACATTTTCAATCTTGAAAGCCAATCGAACGAACCTCGTGACCAAATGTTGGAAGTGAGTGCCATTCACGAAAACTTCGAAAATGATAAACTTGACCTTAACGACGAACGCGAAGCCGAGTATGAAAAATTGTTTCACGAAATTCCCAACGAGATTGAACACACTTTTCCCTTTGAATCGCTTCCAGTTGAGTCCGAATCTCAACCCAACTCTTTGACCGAAAAACTCCCAAAGTTGGACCTCAAACTACTTCCCGATCACCTTAAATACGCATACTTAGGTGATAATGAAACGTTGCCCGCCATAATTTCCGCAACTCTCTCTATTGATCAAGGAACCTCCTTACTTTCTATTCTTTCGAAAAACAAGGAAGCGATGGGATGGTCGATCTCCGATATAAAGGGAATTAGCCCTGCTATTGTTCAACATCGCATCCATTTAATCGACGATGCCAAGCCTGTTCGTGATGCACAATGAAGGCTTAATCCAAAAATGAAAGATGCGGTGCGTGATGAAATTCTTAAACTTCTTGACAACGGAATCATTTACCCAATCTCTGATAGTTCATGGGTTAGCCCAATTCACGGTGTACCGAAAAAGTCTGGGCTAACTGTTGTCAAGAACGTTTCAAACGAACTTATTCCAACTTGTACTCAAACGGGTTGGCGTGTTTGCACTGACTATCGAAAACTAAATGCTGCAACACGAAAAGATCACTTCCCTCTTCCTTTCATTGACCAAATGCTCCGGCCACGAATTCTACTGCTTCCTCGATGGTTATTCCGGCTATAACCAAATTCCAATCGCTCCCGAAGATCAAGAGAAAATGACTTTCACGTGTCCATTCGGTACCTTTGCTTATCGATGTATGCTATTCAGACTTTGTAACGCTCCTGCAACTTTCCAACGATGCATGGTTGGCATCTTTTCCGACATGATTGAACGCTTTCTAGAAGTTTTTATGGATGATTTCTCTATCTTTGTAGATTCTTTTTCCGAATGTTTACATCATCTTGAGTTGGTTCTAAAGCGATGTAAAGAAAAACATTTGACTTTAAATTGGGAAAATTGCCACTTTATGGTCAAACAAGGCATAGTCCTTGGACATATCATCTCAAATAAAGGCATTGAGGTAGATAAAGTGAAAATCGATGTAATTGCAAATCTACCCATTCCCAAATCTGTTAAGGACATTCGATCATTTCTAGGACACGCTGGCTATTACCGACGCTTTGTGAAATATTTCAGCAAAATCGCTCGTCCTTTGATGACTCTTCTTGGAAAAGACGTTCCATTTGATTTTAACTCTGATTGTATCTCTTCTTTTGAACGTCTTAAGAACGAACTCATTTCTGCTCCAATCATTTGCGCACCCAATTGGGATCTTCCTTTCAAAATAATGTGTGATGCTTTGAACTTTGCCATTGGTGCTGTCTTAGGACAACACATCAACAAGATCCTTCACGTCATTTACTACGCGAGTATGACTTTGAACGACGCTCAACTAAACTACACAACAACCGAAAAAGAGCTTCTAGCTGTCGTTTTTGCACTCGAAAAGTTTTGACCTTACTTGATAGGTTCAAACATTACTGTGTACACGGACCACTCTGCGCTTTGATATCTCTTCGCTAAAAAGGATGCTAAATCCCGTTTGATTCGTTGGATCCTTTTACTTCAAAATTTTGACCTTACAATTAAAGACAAAAAAGGATCCGATAACGTTATAGCCGATCACTTGTCTCATCTTTCGAACGCACCATCTTCTTTTCCAATCAATGAAAACTTCCTCGATGAACAACTTCTTTCAATTTCAATCGACCCATGGTACGCTGATATAGTGAACTACTTAGTCACTAAAGAAACTCCCTCATCTTGGTCCAAACAGGACAAATGCAAATTCATGTCCTAAGTGAAATATTTCTATTGGGATGATCCATACTTGTTCAAATATTTTCCCGGCCAAATCATATGATGTTGCATTCCAGATAATGAGATCAGGAGTGTTCTTTCATGTTGCCATGATCAAGCGTGTGGTGGACATTTCGGTCCTCGAAAAACTGCGGAAAAGGTGCTTCGGTGTGGTTTCTATTGGCCTTCTCTTTTCAAAGACTCATTTGAATTTTGCAAAACTTGCGATCGATGTCAAATGCTTGGACGAATTTCTTGACGAGACATGATGCCTCTAAACCCTATTCTTACGATCGAAATCTTTGATGTTTAGGGTATCGACTTTATGGGACCTTTTCCCAATTCTTTTGGAAACTTTTATATCCTTCTCGCTGTCGATTACGTCTCAAAATGAGTCAAAACCATTCCTTGCAAAACCAACAACCATAGAATTGTTGTGAAATTTCTCAAAGAAAACATCTTTTCAAGGTTCAGCACACCTCGCACAATAATCAGTGATAACGGAACCCATTTTTGTAACAGTTCTTTTGAAACTTTAATAAAAAAATACTCGATAACCCACAAGTTATCCACTCCGTATCGTCCTCAGACTTGTGGCCAAGTTGAAGTTTCAAATCGACAAATAAAACAAATCTTGGAGAAAACTGTCAATAAAAATCGAAAAGATTGGTCTCAGAAATTGACCGACACGCTTTGGGCTTACCGTACTGCTTTTAAAACTAACCTTGGGATGTCCCCATTTCGTTTAGTTTACGGTAAAGCTTGCCATTTACCCGTTGAAATCAAACACAAAGCGTTGTGGGCAATAAAAAACTTAAACTTTGATCTTGAGAAAGCTGGCGAAAACCGAAAACTACAACTCAACGAACTGGAAGAACTTAGGAACGATGCGTATGAAAACAAGAAAATTTACAAAGAAAGAACCAAAGTTTTTCATGACAAGTCAATCCTAAGGAAAACGTTTTTGCCTAACCAGAAAGTTCTTTTATATGACTCAAGACTTCATTTATTCCCTGGGAAACTTAAATCAAGATGGACCGGACCATTTGTGGTACGAACTATTTTTCCATATGGTGCCGTAGGAATAGAAAACCCCAGGGATGGATCGATTTTCAAAGTCAACGGTCATCGTTTGATACCTTTCTTGGAATTGCCAAATAACCAAGAGGAGGAGCTCATGAGCCAAGCTACGTCTAGTAAGAATGTTAACCCTCTTTTGTAAATATGTGCATATTTTTTCCCGTTACACTCATTATATCATGCATTGACTGTGGGGACACAGTCAAAATTAAGTGTGGGGGGAGTCTCATTTTCATTTTTTAAGTTTCATAGCATTTTTGAATTTTGAATTTTTCTTTATCTAAAAAAAATCAAAAAATTTCTAAATCCCAAAAACATTTTCTTTTTAGCATTTTGATTTATTTTTGAAGAAACAATATAGGATAAGTATAAGTTTTGGTTAATAAATGGAAATTTTTGAAAATTTATTTGTCTTAACAAAAATAAAAATGAAGTTTGATTACAAATAACAATGGTTTAACTAGTATATAGGAAGGTTCATATGTGTTAATTATGAAGTATGTTCTAATTGAAAATCTTTGTTTAAAAAAGCGATAAGTTTAAAGTAAAGGATATAACACTTTTATCTTCCAAGTTAAATGGTGCTAAGATGATTTTTCAAAACTCTCTCTTTCTAAAAAATATATATATATTTAAAAAAACTTTTGTATATATGTATATATTTTTAACACCTAGAGTCATGTGTTCACACTCGTGTGTTCACTCGCCATTCTCTGTACCCTTCTCACATAAGCCCGTAAGGCAGTGCATGATCGGTATATCTGGCCTCAGTTTATATGTGTTAGGTGTATGTACATAAAAATTCTTTTTAATAACGCCCATCGTCGATAAGTGTTCACACTTGTGTGTTCACTCACCACGCTCTGTATTCCCCTCACATCAGTCTGCAAGGCAGTGCACGGGTAATATATATGGCCTCAGTTTACCTGAGTTAGGCATATGTAAATACCATTAATATCAATGAAATTTTCAAGTAAGAGAGAGTAAGAAATTGAAATCCAAGCACTATTTAAACTTGTTTGATTTAACTTGTTATTGAAAAGAAATGAGAATACCACTTTGGCAAACTTTGATAATCAACTAAGGATCCATTTCATAATTACATTGTGTTATCAACCGAAACAACTAGTTAAACTATTGTCTATTTGCTATGATAACTTGATTTTTGTTGGAAATTTTGATGAGTAAATGACTTAAATTTTCAAGACAATGACCAAAACCTATATTTAACTTATGAGTGTCGAATTGAAAATGAATCCTTCATTTGTAAATATTTTCAAAAACTTGCATTCATCCCATTGTAAATAAATCTTTTCACTTTGCATTTGGATTTTGTAGGTAGTATCCACTGAAAACCCTCACGAGACAACACTCGTCCTACTAGGGACACCCAGAGGTTTAACGGCTTGTTGCATACGCTCAATGCAATCGTGCTCCCTACGAAAATGGATTTATCTTTGTTTTCCTTTATTCGAGGACGAATAAAAAGATAAGTGTGGGGGTATTTGATGTGCACGTAAATGTGCATATATTTACATCCATATTTTATCTCTTTTTATTTAAATAAACATCATATTTCAGCATTTTTACATGTTAAAACCAAAATTCAATTATTTTCAAACCATCATCTTTTCATCTTCATTCAGGGCAAAATGGTCATTTGTGTGCATGTGTTAATTTAAGAATTTTACTTGGATAATTTTTATGATTTTTATAGGATATTTAGATGCATATGGAAGTGGGATTCATGATGATATATGCATGCACAAGGAAATACAAAGGAATGAAGAGGAAATAATTCAAGTTCAAGATCATGGAGGACCCAACCCACTTACCTAAATGTACAATTAGGAGCTAATGGACAACTAAGTGGAGGTTAAAGCTTCATGCACATCAAATGATGGATTAATTAGTGGCTAATGGTTACTTGGAGGCCACACTTCCTAAAGGGTATTTTGGGAAGCTCCCTAAAAATGGAATTAGGATTTTATGCATGTATAAATAACCCTCTTATGTACATGAAACTATCTTCTACTCTTTGAAATAAAAAAATGCAAGTTGTAATGTCATTAGTTCATGAAATAAAAATGGCTTCCAAGCCTCTTCCTCTTTTCTTTTCTACATGTTTTTCTTTGTTTTTATGTTAATTTTATTTCTGTGCTCTCTTTCTTTTAGTGTTTATAGCTTAGATTTACATACATGCAAGTAGTGTAAATTTGTTTTTATGCATGTAATTAGTAGTTAATCTCTCTCTCTACCTTTGTTTAGTTTCATTTCTTTGCCTTTTTATGTTGAAATTTGCAAGTGTTGATTTGATAACACAAATGAGTAGCTAAACCCCTTCAATTTAGGGGTAATGAAGCTCTCTAACTTTATGTAATTTCAACATTTTTATGATTTATGATCTCATTTGGTTTGTGATTCATGAAGTGAATTTTGATGTAAGTTTATACAAGGAGGGTTTGATAGATTATATTGTTGATGCAAATGAGCTATTCTTATTCAACATAAACACAATTTACATCATCACTTGCTAAATAATTTTTGATTTTGAAATGAAAGTAAAAATGAAATTTGATGGTCTATCTTACTAATTACAATAGTAAATAGATCATACTTAAAATAGCTTTTGCTTTGGCTTCATTTTCATGAGAATTATAAGTGGTATAATTGTTGTATTATAGTTTGATGGCTTGAGTTATGTTAATCAATAACATAAACAAACCATACTTATGATAAATGCAACGATTATTTCACTTAATATCACAATTGGAGATCATAAATTATTGATGGTTGATTTACAAAAATATGGGAGTTGATTTATCCCTAAATTGTTCTCTAGTCCAATAGTTTTTAAATCACATTTTAATTCTAGTTTTAGCTTCATTTTGTTTCTAGTTAACAGTTTCTCCTCCATTTGGTCTAATTTGATTGAATAGATTTTTAAACTCTAACAATTCCCTGCGGATCGACCCGTACTCGCCACGTACTAACTTTTGTACGCCGTGCGCTTGCGGTAAATTTTATTTCGAAATTTATCGGCATTTTCTAATCGATAGAAAATTTGTCGTTAAACACATCGATATGAACTATAATAAATACAACAACCAAATTCGTGTCGATCGACATCGATACGAAAACAATTTTTCACATCGTTCCAGGAGAGGGTCGATACGAAGAGAACTCCAAAACAACCGTCAAGCGTTGTTACAACACGAATTTCACATCGATTCAGGAGAGGATCGATACGGAATGCGACACAAGAAAACTGAGAACGAATCGTGAGCATATGAATGTTAACGGAAGTCAGGTTAACTTGCATTTAAGTATGTGATGAATTAACATTCAATTTTAAAATTTTGTAGGAATTAAGCGCTCACCTAGCGACAATCACAACGATGAGCAACAGATCTCTAGCTCTCAACACTCTATTACAACAGTGCATAGTACAATCATTGGCAGTCATCGATTCAGAATTTAGATTACTCAGAAACAATCAAAGGTTACATCTTTTGACGGAGAGACAACAACTATACATCAAATCAGATAGAACTTTTCAGACGGAAGATTACAACTTTTCAAAGCACGTCATGTTCACACAGGACGTACTTTGGGAGGCAAATGTTATCCCGCCTTTTTGGCAAGGCCGTGACACCAAGGACTTGACTGGAAATCAAAGGCGGTTCGTCCCGAAGATCGGTTATACATAGGTTCACTATGGATACTGGTAAATTTTGCCCGAGTCCGGATCGAGCTACAATCAATATGACACGACAAGCAAAGCAATGAAAACCAACGTTCAAAATTTCATGTCAATCGGAGTTCGTATGCTCGAGTTATGGATTAATCAAGATTCACTTGGAAGACATCAATTCGTATCCCTCAAGTTCGTATCCATCAAACCTTGACCTCCTCCTTCTTAACCATCTTGCTTGAAACCATCAAAGTCAAGGGAATCTCAGCCAATTTGTATCCATGGGAAGAATTCTGCATTCGTATCCATCCCCTCAAAGTTAAATACCTTCTTCGTATCCACTTCATTCGAATCCATCCAGTGAGCCTCGGTCGTATCCATCACACCTACCACGCTTCGTATCCATCGCTCAAAATCTTATCGTGTCGCTTCCATTAACTGCCCAATTCATACCGGTCATTGATGACACGATTCGTATCGATTGGTGGATATCGATATGAATCCGTCCCTTAATGATATAAAACAACATTCCAAAGATCGACACGAACGTAGCAGTTTGGAGCGATACGAAAAGGACCATATCAGATCGATACGAAAGGCATGGATGTGCATCGATACGAAACTAATTCTCCACCTATCGATACGAAGAGTGTTCCTTGGATGGATACGAACAAAACACGGTCGAGTGGAAGACTCGGTCACTCGGCATGAAAAGTGGATCGATCCTGGAAGATAGCGCCACGTCATTAACCATCACGTGCCTAGAAACAGTACGAACATGATCGACACGAATGGAAGCGATACGAGCTCGGCTACACATTGGAAATCCAAACTTGCATTGATCATAACTCAAAATCTACTAGTCCAAATGCCACCAAATTTTCACAGGAGCTTGCGTACAACCTCAAGAATGTACCTGATCGATCCCACCCAAAAAGGATCAATTCTTGATCGATACGAATTCCATTCATATCACTCTGATATCGAGTCGAAATCACCTGAATTCGATCCTGTGGGCCCACCCACGTGAGAGAAGAAGTCCTCCGAGATCTAGGCGAGATATTTGCTGCCTACGCCTATAAATAGTGACCCTAGACCTACAGAAAATGGACTTTTTTGGCTTCTTTACGTCGATACTCTGCCGAAATTGCTACTCTACTTTGAATGTACTGTTGTAATCCACTTGTAACCAGCAAGCAATAATCAATAAACAGCAATCATTTCATAGTGGATGTAGGCCATACGCCGAACCACTCTAAATTTGTATGTTTGTACACTTTTTCTTATCTGTTGATTGGTGTGTTTGTTAGATCTGCCTCATTTTACATTTACTTTCTTCATTTTCTCTTGAATCACATACGAAAAGTGTTGTGCCCAATTTTGGTACAAACAATATGTATTAAATGTTAGCCAAATATATGTATGTATGTAAACATTGTTATTTATATGAATATTAAAAAACTGTAAATATATCTACATGTGTGTGTATATATATATCTTATTTCTTCAAATATATATATATATATATATATATATCTTATATTTATTAATGGTTTATATATATACATATATTATTGCATTAAATATTAATATATATGTATATATATACATACATAATATATAAAGATTTTATTTTAAATCATTTTACACCTATACATATATATATGTATGAATTACACCAATAAAATTATTGTTATTATATTTAAAAATATATATAAGTATATTTATAATATTTAAATATGTATGTATATATGTATATTAATTATGTATTTAACATATATATATATATATATAATTCTTTCCAGATCAAATGCACAGTACACAAAAAAATTAATTTATATTTTATTGCATTAAACTATATACATACATATTATTTATTCGAAATAGAATAAAAAATATTTTCGTGTTATTTATTCGAATTTTTAATTTTTAGAAAATCAAGCATGATATTTTAAAGTTAATAAAAATATTCTAGAATTTTCTTGGGTCAAAATAATATTTTTATTACTTAAATTTTTATTAATTAATTGATTTCGGCCATTTATTAAATTAATTTTTTTAAAATACAAAAAATGAATTTTAAATTATGAGTTTTTGGCTAAAAGAGTTTATGTGATGATAACAAAATTTTATAAAATTTAATTTTTGAAATATATTTTATTTTATATGATTTATTTAATCAGTATGATTTAAATAATATTATATGGTAGTAAATAATTATCAAAATTAATTTCCAACCATCGATAGGTATAATCTATGTAGATATGCATTTATAAAATATAAGTTCAACCGTTAACATGATATGATGATATAATAAAATACAAGTCATATAATCAAATTAGGTAATACAATAAAACTTATATATATTAATTAATAAAATGATAATAATTAAATTATAATTTATTTGACCGTGCACTTCAGATCTATATAAAAAAATTATTTTTTTAATAAATTAAAACATACATATAACCAATCTAATATGCGGCATTGATGATACACATAAGGATCTCACCTAACTAGCAATATAATAATGATATATATATATATAATATAATATAATGTTATCTAGAAGTTATAAATCATAGTATAGTAAATACATACCTAATACTAATACCTAAGAGCACATCTTGTAATGATGAATTCTCCCTCCTTTGAAATCTTTTTGATTCGGTAGATTGTTAATCCTTGAACCGTAAATCTTTAGCTGTCCACTAGCTATCGCCTTTTGAATTGATTTGAGATGAATTTGTTGGAGCTTGTTGTTGATGAGATTGGCCATCAATGATGGGAAATGGTAGCCAAAAAGTTCTCTTTGCATTAGGGTTAGGGGTCCTTTTATAGTGGAAGAAATAGAGAGAAATGTGGATCATATCTCATACCATTTCTCATCAAATCTCAACCATCCATCTCCAAACCCCTCTAGCCTTTTTAGCCGCTTCCTACACGCCCTATTGCTGCTAAAATAACATCTTAACATCATGGGGTAATATCCCATTTAAGCCAAAATAAATATTATTAATTAAATCTAATTTAGCTGTTTGTTGATATCATATATCGACCAATATATTTATAACTACTATATATACAATTATATTTACTTCTAAAATCATATTTACCATTTTATAATTAATATTTAAAAAATAGTAATTAATTTAATTAGTTTATAATAATTATAAAATGATTAAATTGTTTTGTCTAAAGAGAATTCATTATTCTAATTGTGTGACTCGTTTGGTGTAAATTCGATCAGCAATTAACATCAAACTATTCAAATGTTTATGTTCACACATCACTTAGTAGATGGTGTGACATTTTAGCCAAGCTTAATGCTTACTTAGTTTCGGTAAAATACAATTTTATATTAGTAAGCATTACCTGGTTATGACATTTATTTACACCAATTCTCTTCGTCTAGACTATATCAGTTTGGACTTATGAAATTTGGTAACGGCAAAATTCCATTATTGTTCATATTCAACTCTGTTGTACAAACACAAAATCCTGGTTCAATAATAACAATTATTATTAGCCAAAATGCTCTGGCTGACTTGAGTTTACCATGATACTAACCTCATATAACCGAGGAGACGAATCCTCTCTTGTATAGTGCTTCACCTCCAATACTTCCACTCGACCCAACTATAGTCACTCGATGGACGTTGTGCCATGATTTGATTATAACCAAAATAGAGCTTTCATATTGAAGATCAACAGCATTTTCAATTGGAGAGAACCGTGTAAATTAGTCACATCGATATTTTCTGTTTGACCTTAGTTATATTAACCAACAGAAAATCGTTGAGTGACTTATTCCATAGCAATCCAATAATTAACATTACGTATCCTTGTTAGTACCTTAGGTATTGGTTTTGATGATAACAACTAAATGACATTATATAAAATATAGATACTAATGTTTTATCAAGTTATATATCTATACTATATTATCATTAGTGAGTTGAATTTCAAGCTCACACAGGCCCCTTTGAAATTTGGCAACTGAACAGTCGCTTTTTTAATTTCTTTATATTCCAAACTTTAAAATGTGATAACTTTTTCTACATTGATTGGATTTAAGAATCGTTTTCACTATTAAATCTCGAATTTAATTTGTTTTCCAATGATATCCATTGTTGATAGCTAAAAATAAATTTTTTAAAATCATAATTTTATATAGCAGTTTTAATTGCACAATTATTTTGTGTCACCGCGATGTACCGCGTTTCTGTAACAGCATTATTATGATGATCATAAACATTACATAGTAGTTTTACCTAGATTATTATAATGTATTTATTATCTTTTAACATATTTGAAAGGAATATTTTTTTTAATTATACAATTATGGTTGCCTTTGAATATTGTAACTACATTATGTAATAAAGTAATAATCTTGATTGTGTTTGATAGTATTCAAACTTAGTGCAGTTATAATTTAACCCCATAAAAAAATGGTGTAATAATTTATAGGCATTTTTTGAATTAATTTAACTGCGTTAGCATTTTTTTATTGCATTTACTATTGATGATTTTGACTATATTTGATAATTTTATTCAATTTTAAAACAATTATAAATTAATGAAATTAAGAAAATGCAATTATAATTTACCAGCAAGTTTTGGGTAAATTTAACTATATTTGAAGATTTTTAACCATATTTATGTAATGAAGTAATAAATTTGGCTATATTTCAGGAATTTATTCAATCTTAATACAATTAAAATTTAACTACATTAATAAAATGCAGTTATAATTTAATGACAATTTTGAATTATGCATGGTAGAAATTGAATATTTCAGCTATATTTATGTGATGCAGTAATAATTTTGGTTGTACACGATGATTTATTCGAGCTTACTGTAGTTAAAATTTAAATGCATTAAGCAAAAGCGGTTATTATTTTGTAGTATTTTTGGAATTAAGCAATTATTGTTTTTGAATATTTTAACTGCATTTGTGTGATGCAATACTAATTTAGCTGTAGTAATAATTTTGTTTGATGTTAACGATAGTTATTTAACCGCATTATGAAAATATAATTGAAAAATGAATTTTGATTTTTGATAGCTTGAGATGATTAAATAATGACTTCACATAATTAATGCTTGATTCAACCGTGCAGCTCAGCGTTTAATACATTGCTTCCAGGTTTGATGACATAATTTGGCTAAGTTTACTCAATTTCGTTTACAATTACGATGATCAATAATACAATAAGCATATAAGTTGTTGTATTCGGGCTTAAGGTAGATGCACAGTTTAAGTGCTGGGTCAAAACATGTGTTGTAGTGAGAATAATGTTGATAACCACCTAAAAGAGTTTATTTTTTATTTTTTGCAGTAAATTCTAAAATCACTTGCACCACCACCGTCGGAAAACTTCTAGAAAACAATTGATGAATGTATCTTTGTATAGATGATTATGTAGTCATGGTTTGATTATTAGATATAGTTAATAGGTCAGATGAGCAGTGAGAGAGAATTTAGTAATAATACTGCATCAATGACACTTTTGCCTTTTTTGGCTGTAGGTACAAATACCTTCAGTGGTTAAAATAATTGACTGATGTAATGCATCTATTAAGGCCAAGAAAACATCACATATTTGCGCTCAAGCCAATATCATACACGCGTTGCTAGCAGTTATTTCTGAGGCTAAAAAATGAATGGACTTCTCACAATTGTTCTCTTCTGTATGTTTTGGATATTTTCAAATATTGGTTACTGCGACCAGCTGTATGCCGTGTTTTGTACCCTGCATCCACATAGATCAGATTCAGTGAACAATAGTAATTTATATTGGAACCCATGTTATTTTCTTATTGCATCATCATTTCTATTTTAATTGAATCTTCTGTTTTACTACTTTTCCACTGTACTACATTTGTTGCTTTTTTCTTTTTTCTTTTGCTCCCTTTTTTCAACTTTTGACAAATACTTTTTCTGACTGTTTACAAATTTCATCCTATTACTATATTTCTCCCCATTGCAAAAAACTTTTGTTACTCTTATTTAATTGAATCGAACTGCACTGTGTCTTTGTGTCTGCAGTTCACAGTGAATACTTCAACTATATCTATGCAGATTGAAGCAGCTGTGTAATTGCGAAAGCAAAAACATTGGCGTTATATGCCACAGTGAATATATCTATGCATTAGCGGATAAATTTTTAACACATTATCCTCTAAATAGTCTGTGAACTTTAACATATTCACTGTAATTGTTTTGTTCGATTTTAATTGTGATTATCATAACCAAATATATCTATGTATTCTTTATCCTACCAAATTGTTATTCATGATGTAACACTATCGTTCAACAATGTTTATTCATTACCACCATATTAAATTTCTTATACATTTGGATATGACCTATGCAACAACAATATTTTTTCAACATCCGTGTGCGAAGCACGGGTTCACACTAGTATATATATATATATATATATATATATATATATATTATAGTGCAGAATATTAGACATGTGTTGATTAAGAAGACTATACAGTATTAAAATAGATTCAAGATGCTGATAAAGAGTTTCAAGAGTTCAAAAATGAAGACTCATGAGTATTGAAGAGTTCAAGATTTCAAGATATTCTAGATAAGTTATAAAGTTATAGAATTTATGTTAAGACCCTGGTAGCACTTTCCTGATCTCTCTCGCATTCACTAAATTTTGTTTTAAATTGTTTTTCAGATATTATGGTTTTAAAATAATCCTTTCAAAATATTTCCCAAACTGATTTTCAATAAAGATATCATTTAATGTTTTTAAGTTTATATATATAGTGAATTTTTTTTAATATTTTAATAAGTTATAATTATATTGATTTATATATATATTATTGAAAATTCTTATTAAATATTTCAAAATTATGTTATAAAGTTTTATTAAGTTATATTTTGATTAAAATGTGTTAAATGATTCTACGAAGTATCAAATTATTTTATAAAGCAACAGATTTTTCAAAATAATATTTTTAAAGTGTTTTTCAAAATACAAAGGGATATGTCGACATATCATATCCATGTATATCGACATAGTGGCCGTAAAATTCGAAATTCAAATTTGAATGGAAGTGTCTTTTCATCATATCTCTTTGCAAATGGACATGATCATTGTTTCCCTATATATACCGGACTTCCAAACAAATATTCATAAAGTACTTTCTTATTCTTCTCTCCTCTTTTCAGTCTCTCAGTTTCTAAATCAATTTTTACCAAAACTCTGCTTAAATTCAATCAAAATCAAATTAAATTATTACTTATTTGATTTTCCTTCATCTACTCTTGGATTTCTCTCCTCTCTCTCAAGATCAAAGTGCTATTCAAGATTTATAGGATCATTTGTAATTAAGATCGAAGATTTGAGTATGTAAACTCTATCAAATCATAGTTTTACACTCTGTGGTGTGTTTGATATCCCTGAAATCCAAGTAGGTGTGATTGTAGCCTGTAAAATCAATTGGGTGTGCTTAGTAGCCCATAAATCTAGTGGGTGTGACTGTGGCCCGAAAATCAAGTGACTCTACCTAAAGGTCGGGATTTTGGAGGGTGTGTCTCATAGCCTTGAAATTGAGATTGTATTTGTATTTACTAATTGAAAAGAAATCCATACAAGGAATTGTGTGGGACCGGATGTAGGGTAACTCCGAACCAATATAAAATCCTAGTATGTTCTTTCCTTTTTACTTTTACTACATTAACTTTTATCTGTACTTTGATTCTGTGATTGTTTCTGTGATTGTTAATTACATCATTCTAAGTAGAATCTTAAATAATTTGAAAAATATTCATATAACCCATTAAACACTATTCAACACCTCGGTGTTAATTTAGCCTTAAGATCCCTATTCCACCTACTCACATTTAGTATCAGAGCATTGGTTTTTAAAATATTCATCATCTGATTTTTGAAAAAGTCTAATGGCCACCAACACTGGTAATAGTATTGTTAGTAACGCTTAATACACTTGTTAGTGACTCATTTGCCGAAGGACAATCTACTACTAGACCTTCACTTTTCAATGGTAGTAATTACACATATTGGTCATGTAGAATGAAAATTTATTTACAGTCAATTGCTTTATACACTTAGAATATCACACAAACTAAGTACATTGAACCTGAGACTAATTTTGCACAGTGGACTACTGACCGAAAATCAGTTGCACAAAGTAACTCTAAGACAATGAATATATTATTTGCTCACTAAATAGAAATGAATTTAATAGAGTATCTATATGTAAGTCTGCATTTGAAATTTGGAGAACTTAGCAAGTTACACATGAAGGGACAAGTAAGGTCAAACAAACCAAAATTTCCATGTTAACAAACCAGTTTCAATTATTTAAAATGAATCCAAATGAGTCCATATTTGCTATGTATAGTAGATTCCAAGATATAGTACACTCACTTATTGCATTGGGTAAAAGTTTTTTCTGAAGAGGATCAAGTTAGAAAAATCCTCAATTCACCTACTCCTGAATGGGACCAAAAGACTCTTGCAATCGAAGAGGCTAATGACATTAGCACTCTAAAAATTGAAGAGTTAATTGGCAATTTAATGTCTTTTGAAGCACAAATGCAGGGCAAGAGCTTTTAATGTAATGACGGATAATCTGGATTCAAAAAGCGATGACAATGAAGAAATTGCTTTCATGATAAGGAATTTCAGAAAATTTCTAAAATATAGGATGACGGACAATTTCAAAAGAAATGACAACAAAAATCCAGGAAGTGGAAGTGGAAATGGAAAAGGCATTAGATGTTATAACTACGACGACCCTGACCATTTAAAATGGGACTATCCATAACTCGATAAAATGAAAACTACACCAAACACTGATTCATCCAAAAAACAGAGAAGAGCCTATACTACAACATTAGACAATTCAGGCACATCCTCAAGTAATAATGAATCAGATACAGAAATGGTTAACATGTGCTTTATAGCAATACTTAATTCAGAACAAAATGGTAAAATGTATCAGAAAAGGTACGCTTTTAATATATCAAAAGTTTTTTTTAATTTCTTGAATGAATTTTTCTTTTCTTTTGGTTGCTTTGTCGGTCGTTAGGAATATCCTATATAGATTAATAATAATATTGGTTGAATATTGTGTGATTATATTTTAAATATAAATATTTTATATATTTTAATAATAAAATTATAATATAAAATATATTTAATACAATTTTAATATTATTTTCCTGAAAACAGAATAACTATAAATAGATCTATATAATAAAATAGGATATAGTTAAACAAAAATCATTTTTGAAAATTTCGACCTATATGTCGACATACCCTACGAGAATATATCGACATATGTAGACATGTTTTGAATTTCAATTTAAAATTCAAAATTTGAATTTCAATTTAAAATTCAAAATTTGAATTTCAATTTAAAATTCAAAATTTCAATTTCAATTTAAAATTCAAAATTTGAATTTCCCTCCACCTTTTCACCCACTCCTATGTTCTGAAAAGTTGATTCTCTATTTATTTACTTTATCTCCATCCATTCATTTCTCACTTTCACTCAACATTCAAAATTTCATTAACTCTCTTACCTCTTCAAAACTCTTCATCAATGGCTTCATTAAGCACTCCTACGTCTATGAGACTTTCCAAAAGTATCAAGAATTCTCTCTTCCATGATCAAGAGGCTATGAAAGCATATATTAGTTATATGAATTATGGAAAGGTTTATATGGGAAAGTTTGTTGTTTTCAATGATTTTTCTACTTATGAACTTGATTCTCTTTGTATACAAAATGGAATTCTCGGTTTAATTAATACTTCTCAAAATGATTTTGTTTGCTATCCACACTTGGTCAAAATGTTTTATGCAAACTTGAAAGGAAAATTTCATGATGGAAAAGAAGGAGAAGTATGGAGTGTAAAAGTAACTTTAATTATTTTAAATTGTGAACTTTTGGGTACCATTCTTGGATGTAAATCTATCGGAATGGACCTTGCATCTTTTAAAATTGATGATCAAAATCGTGAAGTATTTCACAACATTTTCGAAGGTGATGATAATTTTGAGTTTAAAAACTGAAACTTTCGTCCAAAAGCAAGAATTCTAAATTTTCTTTTACAACATGCTATCACTCCTTGATCGGGAAATTTTAATAATCCAACTCAAAAAGTTTGTAAAGCCCTTTTTGCCATTTATGGTCAATATGACATAAATTAGGCTCAAGTTATTTTGGATCAATTTTATCCCAAAAATCTTTTCAATCATGAAAACACACTATTTCATGATGTGTATCTTACCCGAATCTTTAATTACTTCGGCGTTGACTTTAAAGGAGAAGTATTTGTCTCTTGTAAGGTCTTTAATCAAGTCAACATCGCTCTTATGAAAATTCCACCCTTTTTCAAGCCATATGAAACTCTTGCGGAGAAAGAAGAAATGTTAGCTTATGAAGAGGAGGAAGAAATTCAAGAAGAGGAGGAAGAGGAAGAAGGAGAATATATGGATACTGAAGAAGAAGAAGAGGAGGAGGAGGAGAAAACCTCCTTAGAAAGCATTGACTTTCCACTCCGACAAACCAATCAAGACCTTCTCAACAATCAAAAGAAGATTGTTGAAAATTAAAAGATTCTCAAGCGTTCGGTTAGTAAGAAATTAAACACTATTTCCAACAAAATGGATAAGTTCTTTGGAAAAGTGAAACACAAGCTTAGGATGTCTTCATTATCTTCCTCATCTACATCTTTTTAGCTTGTTATCTAGTTGCTTATGAGTGCATTGTAGTTTAAATTTGGTTTGAACTTATGTATCTTTTCATTTCTTTATGTTTATCTAATCTATATCTAAGAACTAATGAAAAAATTGTTTTCTTGCTATTATACATTGTTTATCATCTCTGAAAAACATAACAAGTATAATAGTATAAGCTAAATACATTAGAATATCAAAACAAAGTTGTTTTGAAAATTTCTGCATTTATGTCGACATACCATGGTAATTTTTCAAAAAAAATTAATTTTGAAAATTGAATGGACCACAAAAGTCTATTCATTTCCAACGAATTTCCAACCTTTAAAATACCTGTTAGGACTAAAGAATCATAATTTTCTACTCTCTTTCTTCTTCCTTTGCATTCGTAAACTCCAAAACCAAAATAATGACTTCTCCTATCCAAAAAATAACCGAAAACCTTGAACAAACTATTGAATCATTCAAGAACATTCTTACTTTCATCCTAAGAAACCAGAGGCACTTACAATTGAGTCAAATGTAGATGACCAAGGAGCAAGAAAGGCATTTCGATGCAATTCGGTGGATGATTTCTACCTTGAACAAAGAAGAACCAACCACCAATCTGGAGTGTACCATCAACAAAGATGATGAAAATTGGGATGCTATCAAAGCAGATCTAATCTTTGGCGCTGATAGATGGGTTGAAGTTCCTCGAAATGTCTAGTTTAAATAGGTTTGATTATATATAAATAATAATACTTGATTCGGTTTAGATTTGATTGGTTTTCTTTGTGTGGATTTGTTTGAATGCTGAGTGACATAAACTTTGTTTGATTGGATGAATATTTGGATTGGTTATTTCATGATTATCTAATTTGACATATCACTTATTGTTGTTATCTAATCTTTCTCATCATCATTATGTATAATTATTATACATATTGATTAGTATTTTATTTAGGGGAAGTTAGAGTTAGAATTAGAGAAAGAGTTAGTGTTAGAGTTATAGTTTTAGTTAGTTATTTTTGTTGATGACAAAGGGGATAAATATATAAAATCTAGGCATAGATTAAGAGGGAGCTTTGTAACTCAGGGGGAGTTGTATTATACTTTATATACAGAGTTGTCATCATCAAAAAGGGGGAGATTTTTAGTACCTTAGGTGCTGGTTTTGATGATAACAACTAAAGGACATTATATAAAATATAGATACTAATGTTTTACCAAGATATATATAGTATATATTGCAAGATATTAGACAGGTGTTGATTAAGAAGACTATACAGTATCAAGAGTAGATTCAAGATGCTGATATAGAGTTTGTAGAGTTTAAGAATGAAGACTCGTGAGTATTGAAGAGTTCAAGATATTCCATATAAGTTATAGAGTCACAGAATTTATGTTAAAACCCTGATAGCACTTTCCTGATCTCTCTCGCATTCTCTAAATTTGTTTTAAATTATTTTTCAAATATTTTGGTTTTAAAATAATATTTTCAAAATATTTCCCAAAATGATTTTCAATAGGGATATCATTTTAATGTTTTAAGTTTATTTATATAGTGAATTTTTGTTTATACTTTAATAAGTTATAATTATATTGATTTTTATATATATTCTGGAATATTCTTATTAAATCTTTCAAAATTATTTTATATACATTTATTAATTTATATTTTGATTAAAATGTGTACAAACTATATTCTCCACATTATCAAAATATTTTTTACAAAGCACCGGATTTTCAAATTATATTTTTAAAGTGTTTTTCAAAATACAAATGGATATGTCGACATATCATATCCATGTATGTCGACATAGTGGCCGTAAAATTCAAAATTCAAATTTGAATGGAAGTATCTTCTCATCTTATCTCTTCGCGAATGGACATGACCGTTGTTTCCCAATATACCCAAACGAATTTTCATAAATTACTTTCTTATTCGTCTCTCCTCTTTTCACTCTCTTAATTTCTAAATCAGATTTTACCAAAACTCTGCCAAAATTCAATCAGAATCAAATTAAATTATTACTAATTTGATTCTCCTTTATCTACTCTCTGCTTTCTCTCATCTCTCTCAAGATCAAAGTGCTATTCAAGAGTTATAGGATCATTTGTAATTAAGATCGAAGATCTGAGTTTGTAAAACTTTATCAAATCATACTCTTATACTCCATGGTGTGCTTGGTATCCCTGGAACCCAAATAGGCGTGATTTTAGCCTGTAAAACCAATTGGGTGTGCTAAGTAGCCCGTAAATCTAGTGGGTGTGCTTATGGCCCGGAAATCAAGTGAATCTACCAAGAGGTAGGGATTCTGAAAGGTGTGTCTCATACCCTTGAAATTCGAGACTGTATTTTTATTTACTAGTTGAAAAGAAATCCATATAAGGAATTGTGCAGGACTGGATGTAGGGTAGCTCCGAACCAATATAAAATCCTAGTGTGTTCTTTCCTTTTTTAATTTTACTGCATTTACTTTTATCTGTACTTTATTTTTGTGATTGTTTCTTTGTTGTTAATTACATCATTTCAAATAGAATCTTAAAGAATTTGAAAAATATTCATATAATCCATTAAACACTATTCACCACCCCTCTAGTGTTAATTTAGCCTTAAGATCCCAATTCCGCTGACTCACAAACCTCTTGGTTCCACCTGTAGTTATGAGTAATACTCTACCCGTCATTTGGAGAACTTTACGTACTCTAATCTCAACAGATACATCGATATCCAGTCTCGATGCATCTTGACTTGGAACATTTAAAATGACATATTTATTTTATTGTTATAAATTACTCACGATTACAACACTTCGTAACTACTATCACAAAACATATCATTTATGGATTTTCTATTAAATATACTTTTACTTAAATTAACTAATTAATATAACACAATATCAAGTATATAGTAGAAAGAAATAGCTTTATTTCGAACAAGATTGGTCAACGACTTATATGTATGTCACAAATTACATAGTTGCCCTTAGGGCATACCCCTAACTCTATCAATTTCCCACTTGCACTTGGGGTCAATTACGAAATCTTATACCAACTTCTCCAATCAGTTTCCTCAAAACCAACTGGGTCAGTCCCTCAGTGAACTGGTATGCTATTGTGTTTAAATTATCTACTCTCTCCGACATTGATAAACTACTTTTATTATGTGGAACAATTCGAAGTATGCCTCTCGACTTCCAGTGAGCTCTAAGTTCTATTACAAACTATATCATAACATTGTTATCATATAATTTTTTTATGGGATTCTCAACATTTGGAATCCCCCTCGGCTCAGTTATTAATTTGTGCATTTATTATATATGCATTGCTTTTATTGTGATGCTATTCAAGTCAATATACTAAACATTTTCGTTGAATCAGCCACAATCTCTTCTATTTGGAACATTTCTAACGTAAAGATTCTTAACTTGAATTTTATTATTAACATATTATACTCAATATCATATATGAAGTTTAAGCCCAATCACTCCTTCATAAGGAGTTCGTTATTGTTGTAAACAATTTTCTAGTATATTGTAAATACACGAGAACACTCCAAACTACCATTCAGTGATATCAATTTGGACTTGATATTTGCTTCATGTATCACATACATAAACAAATCACGATATCATAGACAACATAACATGTATGATAATTCTTATTGCTAATTTATAAGGAATCTATTTTACATGTTTTGTATTAAACATTTTAATAAGGTGTCCGTGCATAACGTTTAGGACATTCCCAATATCTTTCATACTTACTATAAAAGACATCATTTACAAATCCAACATTGAATATTAAAACAACTAAAACTGATTTTAACATAAGTACATCACTAAAAATCATTAGTGCGTTGTTTACTTATGATTTTGAAATACTATGTACCTTTTAACTTTCTTTCTTATGAGCGCTTCCTTTGCATTTTGATTGACAATCAAACTATTTGACATTTCTACTAAAACACTTGTTCAATTTTGATGCTTGTTGAATGATGCTTTCATTTTATTTCTTAGATCGGATCCAAAAGTTCACAAACCCAAATATTGCTCCCACTGACTTCAAGACACTTTGGTTGTTATGTGCAAACAGTTTATTTTAAATCATTATTTAGAATTTTCCATTTCAACACATGTGTACCAAACACAAAGTCATACTAAGCAATAATTTTGAGAGTAAAAGCTAAACCTATTTGAGCATATCAAATGGTGAATCTATTTCGTTAATGTAACGACCCAGGGTTTTGGTCACTTAAACTAGGCAATTTTATATTTTATATAGTAAATAAATGAATTTTTATAGATAAATAAACCCATTTTAATCAACTAATAATAATAGTAAAGTTGTTTTCAAAATTTGGTTACCAAATTAAGTAGTTCGTAGTAAAATAGAAAATGTGACCGAAGAACGTTATCCGGAATTTTGACTTTTCGACACTAGAAAGTTGTCGGAAACGTTGCTCGTCTTTATGCACTATATATATGCATATATATAAGAGTTAATTAACTAGATAATAATATACTTAAGAATATTATCTTATAATTAATTTTAATTTAACGAGTGATGTGACAACACATAATAATTATAAATATTTATTTATAAAGAGATTGATGTGACTAGACATAATAATAATTATTATTATATATATATATAAATATTTATAAAGAGATTGATGTGACAACAAATAATATATATATAAAGGAGTGATGTGACTAGACAAAATTATTATAAATTATTATATATATATATATATATAAATAAGTTGATGTGATGTGAGATATTTTGCTTATAAATAGGCATAAGTTTTCTCATTTTTTTCATTTTCTTTTCACTTTAAAACCTTCTTAAAGCCTTTCCTCTTCCTTCTTAAAGTCCTTGAAACCTATTAATGGCTTCCAAGTTTTACCAATGTTTTTAAAATCAAAAATCTTGAATTGTTTTAAATATTCCAAAATGTTTTTAAACTCCTTCATTTTTACCCCCACTTTATTCGGCCATAGCTTCCACTAAACTTCACCAAATCAAGATTTTCTTTTTTCAAAATCGTATATAATTCCAGTGGCTAAAATTTTATAGTTTCATTTTTTCTAATTTCGAGCTTAAATGCTCCAAAAATTTATTTTTTGCAAGTATGTTTTTGAACCTAGATTTTGATGTCCGAAAATACCCTTTTTGAGTAATCTTCTTTAGACGATAGAAGAAAGAATAATCTAAAACTTTCCTTTTGATCACTTTTTAAAAATCCGAGAGCAAGGGGTCGAAAAATCCATGTGAAAGTGACCTATTTTCAAGCTCAGATTCTAGGGTTCGAGTGGAATTTTGTCGAGCTTTAAGGTGAGTAAATTCCTAATTTATGTGGAAAGAACTTTATCTTATATGTTATGTTGATTTTAAAGCTATATGTATGTCACATATGATTGGATCTTGGTGTGTTTGAAATATGTTGATTAGTGCTAAAGTATGGGTTAGCACTAGCACTCAAATGAATATGTTTAAATGATGATCGATATAGGCTAGGATTTGGTTATGTTATTGAATCGGGTTATTGTGTATGTGTATTTAGATATGTGATTGTGTGAATATAAAAGGTAAGTGGACTTGAGATCCGGTTGCAAATCAAATCGTCTACTTGTTGCTTTAGTAAAGATTTGATTTGTTTTTCTTAAATTTGTTTTCAAACTTTACTGAAGTTTTAAAATTTCTTCCTTTAGTAAGTAAGAGTGAAAAGTTTGAGTTTTGGGATAATAACTTAGAAATGAATCCTAGGTTATTGCACCCACAACGATAGTCGCTATGGATGCAGTTCCGATTTTTCAAATTTTCAAGTTTTAAGTTTTCTTTTAAAAATGTTTTGGAAATCCTTTTCAAAATAAGTTAGCGATACTAAAGTTATTTTTAACTTAATTAAGAAGGTTTATTAATTAAAATTAATTGTTTAATTAAGAATAATTTTTTATTAATTAATTAAGTAATCTGGTTAAATAATTAGTATTAATTAATATTACTTAAGTAAGTTAATCATTTATTAATTAAGAAGTTTTAATTATTGACTTACTTAGGTTAAAAAGGGTAATTAATTTTAATTACTTTAATTAGTGCTTAATTATAGTTTAAATTATTCAATAGATTATTATTTAATTAAAGGTTAATTATATACTAAATTATTACTTAATTAAGGATTAATTTTAAGTTAATGTTTATTTGGTTAAAGTTTAATTATTAAGTAACTTTTAATTAATTAAGGTTTAATTTATTATTAGAGTTTTAATTAAACATTATTTTACTATTATTATTTTATTAAATAATTAAGATTAATTAATATTTAATTATTAATAAAGGTTAATTAATTATTTAATAGTTAGTAAATTATTAATTTGGGTTTAATTAATAATTAATTAGGGGTTAATTAATTATTTAAAGGTTTATTTATTGCTTAATTATTAATTAAGTTAAATTAAGATTTGATAAAGAGCTTAACTTGAATTTAATTATTTTAAAAACGGAGTTTTAAGTTTTAAATCCTGGTTTTCTTAGAATCAAATTGATTAAAGGGGACTTCTGTTCCAAGGATAGTTTTGAATACAGGAATTAAAGTGTTGATACCATGAAGTAGACAAATTACTATGAATGAGTTATAGTGTTGATTGATTATATTGTTTGGACATCTAATAGTAGAATAAATCACTGTAACAATCCGAGATTTCGCATTAATTAATTTTCGTCAGTAAACGATTTATCGGTTGGTTAATTGATGTTGGAAGTTTTTATCAAGTTGAAATTCATTGATAGATTTTGCTAATCGCTGTTTGGAG
Organism: Allium fistulosum; assembly: GCA_030737815.1. Lineage (NCBI taxonomy): Eukaryota > Viridiplantae > Streptophyta > Magnoliopsida > Asparagales > Amaryllidaceae > Allium > Allium fistulosum. Next base: position 1,143,972,916 of record CM060902.1, read on the forward strand.
TTTTTAATCGAGATTAAATCCTTTTAAAAATTTGTTAAGGGATTAAGGGCTTTTAAATGTAATAGTGGTCTATATTTTTGGGCCGTGAAAAGTTGCAAAGGCAAATAACCGATTCCCTTTTTTTTAGTATTTGTCTTGTTCGTTTTTAAAACCCATTCTCCACTTTTTCGTTTTAAAAAAAAAGATAACCCTAATCAAAACGAGAAGAAGAAAAAAATGGCGGCTCTCGTTTCTTCGCGTCCCGCTTCCTTCAGCAAGTAGGATTCATCGCCGACTTCTATTGGTTCAACCTAATGATCAACTTCGTTTGTCCCTCCCGCGTCGTCTTCGACAAACTAGGGATGCTGACCTGGGGTTGCTCGATCGAAGACTTTTGCTCGTCGATCGACTGGAGAGCTCGCAGTGGTGTCTAAGGTGAGTGATCTAAGTATCACTCGCATCTAATTCAAAACGTTAAATAATTGGTTGCTTGATTTCTCGACTTTGATTTCGTTGTTGTTGAGCTTTGAATTTCTGGAGTTAATGACTTGTAGGAGGAGTTTGATGATGTTGATTCGGTTGTGTTGTCTTTCGATGTTGAATTCTTTCGACTATGATGATTTCAAGTTAAATTTCGACTTGTTTTGCTGTGTGAGTTCTAATTTCTGACTTAGTGGATTTTGATTGCCTCGGCTTTTCATTATGTTCGAACTAGTGTTGATTAACTTCGGCAGGGCCTTGAGTTTTAAATACTGATTTTATTTTGTGAATTTGTGTTGACTTTGAATGGTCGTTTCTATTCATCTCTGCCTTGGTCATCACGGCCTTACTGTCTAGTGACAATTGTCTTGACTTGTTCGACCATGTTGATTTTTGATACTTTGCTATTACCTTCCATTTTGGCACTGAATTTATTGTCGACAGTTTTGGGTTCTTGCATTTTGGGGTTGTACTGTCCGGAGTTCGAATACTTGTATCACCTGTGTCTATTGAGTTTGAACATCCACTGTGTAGTTCATTGTTATAGCTCGACAGTGTTGGGTTCATGTGCATTGTCACTGCATATTTTGTTGCCTCATTAACCTGGTCGTTCTGCTATTCATGGTTGCCAGTTACATTATAAAGTATTGTGTAGTCTCAATCCTACCGCACTTGGTTGCCAGTTACATTGTTAAACACTTGTACATATTTTCACTGTGCATATCACTGCCTAGTTTTGTTTTCATGAGTATTACTTGATGGCACTGGTTTTGGTGATCACTTGATTACTGAACTGCATTAGCATTGCTTCAAGTCTTGAGTAGAGTGTTCATGCAGTCGACCTTTGACCTATGTCTATAGCATGAGCCATTAGTTTGCATTTTTGAACGGGTTAGTATTTTTGGGTAGTCTTTACTTTATCCTGCATTCATGTATAAGTCTGGGGTTGAGTCACTGTTCTCCGTAGCATCTTGGTATCACTTGCCTATAGTTGGTCGAAAACTGATCATTCATTTGTATCACTGGTAGCTGTATGATTAACTGTCGTTGAGTTGTATCCATGCGTTTACTATGAGCCTGCTGCAGTGTTCAATTGTGTCGTATTTGCCTGTTCGTTCGTGCATCTCGATTCATGTATATTGTCACTGAATTCATTGTGTCGGGATTTGTATTCTTTGTTGCCTTTATGGGCTGTTGGCATGTGCATTCGTCCTTGAGGCCTGCTCTTGCACTGTCTCTGAACTGTTGGCACTTATGTAGCATTTCATTCTGATGTTGGTTGGTTAACATATATTTTTGTTGTCACGGCACAATGCACTTAGTCTCCTTTATGTTGCATAGCTTTCTCTTTGGTATTGAGCAATTGCGTCTGCAGTTTTCACTACAACCATTGTCTACAGTGGTTGTACACTTCACTTGATCTAGCACTGTGAAGTCTTCTCTTTTCGCTACTGATATACATTGATTTGAGTCACCATGTATGTTTCTTTCTTGTGATCTTGGGTCTGGTTTCTTGACCAGGCTTGTTCGGATTGCTTTGGGTATTGACTGCGGTCATGGCTTGTTCGATATCACAGTTTTGATCTGAAGCGTGAACTTGTTCACCGCTTCCTTTTCGCTTGAGTTGGTTGAGTTTGGTTTGTTGGTTTTTGATCGTTTCAAGTTGATTTGTGAAATTTTACAGCGAGTTGAATCCGGTCTCAAAGACCCGGGTTTGACCCTGTAAGTTTATTTATGTTGACTTCTACCGTTCTGATTGCTGTTAGTTTTCACCATCGTAATGATTTCACGTACTGTGTGGCGAGGCAGTGCACGCGTGCGTGTGCTGCAGCCACATAGACATTTGGTGTGTTTGATCATTTTTGAGATTTTTGATTTGATGATTTACACTGTTTAGTGTTATATACGCCGTTATCCAATTCTCGTATCGAGAGTTGGATATAGGTGATTTCTGTGACTGTCGTCTATTGACTATCTGATTATTATTACTGCTATGCACTAATAAACTGGTTTGAATTAGACTGACCTGGGTATTATTTTCTTTTGAATGTAATACTCGGGTCAGACCCGAGTTATTTCAGGTTGTAGATTTTCTTCTTTGAGTTGCTGTTCAGGATATGAAGACTTTTCACATCTTCTGAAGTTGTCAATATCATTTTGTAGTAGTCGTATCATTGTATAGAACGATATGTATTCATGTATATTAGTCGATAATGTACTTGTATATATAACTTCTAGAGTCGAAGTTGTAGTTGTATCATATGTATTGTGTCAACTATGTATTAACTGACATCAGTTATATATATATGAGACTTTTGTTTTATCTGTATTCCGCATTTATATTATCTGTGTTATTGTTATATTTAATGTCCTAAACTATTATGAACTATCGTAGTTTGTTTTATACTGATAATTGGATATGTCGATGGGAGTAAATAAATAATAGATGAAAAATAAAAAGTATATACCACTCCTATCGAGATAACCAATATTAGTGTAAGGCCAATTACGGATGGTCGCTCCTATCCAGCCTTATTCTTCGTAATAATAGACAGTATTTCTTTTAATACTCTTTGTTATTATGACCATAGAGGTGGGGCGTCACAGTTGGTATCAGAGCTTGGGGTTTATGGACATAATATAAAACATAACTTGGATGGAACATATGTTACAACTATTAGTCGACGTTTTATCTGTGATTTGAGTCAAAACTAAAGTTTTGAAATTTTGATGAAATTTTTAAATATCGTTATTTAAAAATAAAAGTGGAATTGTGTTTTGTTGTTTGGATGAAATTGTGTTCTGATGATTTGATTGATTTGTGTTCTATTTATCAGAGTGCGCAGCGGAAACAGTGAAACTGTCTTCGCTGAGTACAACTGATAATCTTTTTGATTTAAGAATCAAAATACGAAATTGATATGAATTCCAATTGTTGTTTACATAGCTGTAATTATTTGTTTCTTTGAGAATTTCGAATCCAAATTGAGGATTCGAAGAAATTGCAGTTATGTGATTTTTGTTGAAATTTCCGCTGGCTTTCTTTTGTACTAATCATCTATTGATTAGATTTTTGCTGTTTTAAATTATCTTCATCGAAGATACATTTGAATGATTCTTTGTTCATTTTGTAGTACGTGCAAAAATTTAAATTGCACATTATTGCATTTATCTTACGTTGAACCGATGCTTGGTTATGAAACGTATTTTGTTGCCGTTATTTTATAACGGGATTTTACACCAATGCTACAATTTGAAGTACGGTGTTTTGGGGCATTTTGATGAATGAAAATTCACTGATATTACATTTTGATGTAAATTGTTTTGATGTGATTTTGACGTTTTAAAATTACTGTCGCTTTGACTTCAGTAACAGTCAAAATTTTAAAAGTGGATTTCAAGCGGTTATTCAGCAATGCTGATTTGTAACCGTTTTTACGGTATTTTGAGAAGTACAATTTCCTTATCGAAATTGTTACTGAGTTGCTGTTTTAATCACGTGATTGGAAAATCATTTTAAAAATGAAATTTGTTTTATAAAATTTTAACAGTTTGCGTTTTCAAAAGAATGAGAAAGCGACTTAAACGATTCATCAAAATCGAGGATTATGACCCCTTTCTTTTACTGTTTCGCTTAACTCCGGACTTGTTCAGTTGAGAATGCGAATTGTTAATTTTACAGAATAAATAAAATTGTTTTCAAAAATTTTACAGTTTGCGATTTCAAAAGAATGAGGAAGCGATTTAAACGTTTCAGCAAAATCGAGGACTATGACCCCTTTCTTTTACTGATTCGCTTAATTCCGGACTTGTCCGTTTGAGAATGTGAAATGTATTTTTACAAAATACACAATTTTGCACTTTCAAGGAAACGATGAAGAGAATCAAACGATTTAGTAAAACACGTGGTATGGGACATGTGCGTTTACTATTTCGGTTAATTCCGGACTCGTTAATTGAAATATTTGATGATTTGTTGGGCTTTCGAGCCACTCTGCGGACCTTCGGGTCATTTGTTGGGCTTTCGAGCCACTCTGCGGACCTTCGGGTCATTTGTTGGGCTTTCGGGCCACTCTGCGGACCTTCGGGTCAAATACCAGTACTAGACCTTCGGGTCACTCTGCGGACCTCCGGGTCAATCTGATGGGCGCCAAAATTATGTTGAGTACTTGGTAGGCTTCGGCCACTCTGAGATGCACGTGCGGCGAATTAAAAACTCGCCATCTGATGGGATCGATCCAAGCTTTTATGTTGATTTTCTAGTCTTCTTAATTGATTTCTATATATTTGTTGCTTCCAATTATCTGCAGGTAATTGGATATTTGTTGATATGAGTTCTGATTATCGTTTTTGATAATCAGATATTTGTTGTTTCTAATTATCGCTTGTGATAATTAGATATTTGTTGATATGAGTTCTGATTATCGTTTTTGATAATCAGATATTTGTTGTTTCTAATTATCGCTTGTGATAATTAGATATTTGCTGATATGAGTTCTGATTATCGTTTTTGATAATCAGATATTTGTTGTTTCTAATTATCGCTTGTGATAATTAGATATTTGCTGATATGAGTTCTGATTATCGTTTTTGATAATCAGATATTTGTTGTTTCTAATTATTGCTTGTGATAATTAGATATTTGTTGATATGAGTTCTGATTATCGTTTTTGATAATCAGATATTTGTTGTTTCTAATTATCGCTTGTGATAATTAGATATTTGTTGATATGAGTCCTGATTATCGTTTTTGATAATCGGATATTTGTTGCATTTAATTATCGCATTTGATAATTAAATATTTGCTGATTTTAGATTTAATTATCGCCTGAGATAATTAAATATTTGTTGATTTTAGATTTAATTATCGCTTGAGATAATTAAATAATTGTTGATTTTAGATTTAATTATCGCTTGAGATGATTAAATAATTGTTGATTTTAGATTTAATTATCGCTTGAGATAATTAAATAATTGTTGATTTTAGATTTAATTATCGCTTGAGATAATTAAATAATTTTTGATTTTAGATTTAATTATCGCTTTAGATAATTAAATATTTGTTGATATGAGATTTAATTATCGCTTTAGATAATTAAATATTTGTTGATATGAGATTTAATTATCGCTTTTGATAATTAAATATTTGCTGATTTTAGATTTAATTATCGCTTTTGATAATCAAATATTTGTTGAATTTAAAATTTGATTATCGCTTGAAATAATCAAATATGTATTGAATTTAGAATTTGATTACCGCTTAAGATAATCAATTATTTGTTGAATGAGAAATTTGATTATCGTTTGTGATAATCGAATATTTGTTGATCTTAAATTTGATTACCGTTTGTGGTAATTAAATATTTGTTGATTTATTTCTGACTATCGTTAGATTATTGGATGGTTGTTGATTTTATTGATGCGAGATTTTCTAGTTTTTATTGATTCTAGACTTCGTTGATTGTATGGAATTGTTGTTTTCTATCTATCTCTGTTGATAGTCAGAGTTTGCTGATTATAAAGTTCGTGTTTTCTATTTTATCTGTTTGATAAATAGATGCTTGCAGTTTTGCGAATTGCGATTTGTGTTTTATAATCATCCTTGTTGATAATTGAATGTTCCTGATGATTGCATTTATTCTGTTTAATAGTCATCTGATTATCTATTGATAATTAGATTTTGTTGAGAATTTATAAATTTCTTTTATAAAGATAAAAGATCTCTGTGGCATTCGAATTTGCGACTTTTATTCTTCTAGCTTAACCAGTTTATGTTAGAAGAATAATAGTGTTTATGACCTTCGTTATGGAAATTGCGGGGACGCAATTTTTATAAGGAAGGGAGTCTGTAACAATCCGAGATTTCGCATTAATTAATTTTCGTCAGTAAACGATTTATCGGTTGGTTAATTGATGTTGGAAGTTTTTATCAAGTTGAAATTCATTGATAGATTTTGCTAATCGCTGTTTGGAGTTTTTAATCGAGATTAAATCCTTTTAAAAATTTGTTAAGGGATTAAGGGCTTTTAAATGTAATAGTGGTCTATATTTTTGGGCCGTGAAAAGTTGCAAAGGCAAATAACCGATTCCCTTTTTTTTAGTATTTGTCTTGTTCGTTTTTAAAACCCATTCTCCACTTTTTCGTTTTAAAAAAAAAAAGATAACCCTAATCAAAACGAGAAGAAGAAAAAAATGGCGGCTCTCGTTTCTTCGCGTCCCGCTTCCTTCAGCAAGTAGGATTCATCGCCGACTTCTATTGGTTCAACCTAATGATCAACTTCGTTTGTCCCTCCCGCGTCGTCTTCGACAAACTAGGGATGCTGACCTGGGGTTGCTCGATCGAAGACTTTTGCTCGTCGATCGACTGGAGAGCTCGCAGTGGTGTCTAAGGTGAGTGATCTAAGTATCACTCGCATCTAATTCAAAACGTTAAATAATTGGTTGCTTGATTTCTCGACTTTGATTTCGTTGTTGTTGAGCTTTGAATTTCTGGAGTTAATGACTTGTAGGAGGAGTTTGATGATGTTGATTCGGTTGTGTTGTCTTTCGATGTTGAATTCTTTCGACTATGATGATTTCAAGTTAAATTTCGACTTGTTTTGCTGTGTGAGTTCTAATTTCTGACTTAGTGGATTTTGATTGCCTCGGCTTTTCATTATGTTCGAACTAGTGTTGATTAACTTCGGCAGGGCCTTGAGTTTTAAATACTGATTTTATTTTGTGAATTTGTGTTGACTTTGAATGGTCGTTTCTATTCATCTCTGCCTTGGTCATCACAGCCTTACTGTCTAGTGACAATTGTCTTGACTTGTTCGACCATGTTGATTTTTGATACTTTGCTATTACCTTCCATTTTGGCACTGAATTTATTGTCGACAGTTTTGGGTTCTTGCATTTTGGGGTTGTACTGTCCGGAGTTCGAATACTTGTATCACCTGTGTCTATTGAGTTTGAACATCCACTGTGTAGTTCATTGTTATAGCTCGACAGTGTTGGGTTCATGTGCATTGTCACTGCATATTTTGTTGCCTCATTAACCTGGTCGTTCTGCTATTCATGGTTGCCAGTTACATTATAAAGTATTGTGTAGTCTCAATCCTACCGCACTTGGTTGCCAGTTACATTGTTAAACACTTGTACATATTTTCACTGTGCATATCACTGCCTAGTTTTGTTTTCATGAGTATTACTTGATGGCACTGGTTTTGGTGATCACTTGATTACTGAACTGCATTAGCATTGCTTCAAGTCTTGAGTAGAGTGTTCATGCAGTCGACCTTTGACCTATGTCTATAGCATGAGCCATTAGTTTGCATTTTTGAACGGGTTAGTATTTTTGGGTAGTCTTTACTTTATCCTGCATTCATGTATAAGTCTGGGGTTGAGTCACTGTTCTCCGTAGCATCTTGGTATCACTTGCCTATAGTTGGTCGAAAACTGATCATTCATTTGTATCACTGGTAGCTGTATGATTAACTGTCGTTGAGTTGTATCCATGCGTTTACTATGAGCCTGCTGCAGTGTTCAATTGTGTCGTATTTGCCTGTTCGTTCGTGCATCTCGATTCATGTATATTGTCACTGAATTCATTGTGTCGGGATTTGTATTCTTTGTTGCCTTTATGGGCTGTTGGCATGTGCATTCGTCCTTGAGGCCTGCTCTTGCACTGTCTCTGAACTGTTGGCACTTATGTAGCATTTCATTCTGATGTTGGTTGGTTAACATATATTTTTGTTGTCACGGCACAATGCACTTAGTCTCCTTTATGTTGCATAGCTTTCTCTTTGGTATTGAGCAATTGCGTCTGCAGTTTTCACTACAACCATTGTCTACAGTGGTTGTACACTTCACTTGATCTAGCACTGTGAAGTCTTCTCTTTTCGCTACTGATATACATTGATTTGAGTCACCATGTATGTTTCTTTCTTGTGATCTTGGGTCTGGTTTCTTGACCAGGCTTGTTCGGATTGCTTTGGGTATTGACTGCGGTCATGGCTTGTTCGATATCACAGTTTTGATCTGAAGCGTGAACTTGTTCACCGCTTCCTTTTCGCTTGAGTTGGTTGAGTTTGGTTTGTTGGTTTTTGATCGTTTCAAGTTGATTTGTGAAATTTTACAGCGAGTTGAATCCGGTCTCAAAGACCCGGGTTTGACCCTGTAAGTTTATTTATGTTGACTTCTACCGTTCTGATTGCTGTTAGTTTTCACCATCGTAATGATTTCACGTACTGTGTGGCGAGGCAGTGCACGCGTGCGTGTGCTGCAGCCACATAGACATTTGGTGTGTTTGATCATTTTTGAGATTTTTGATTTGATGATTTACACTGTTTAGTGTTATATACGCCGTTATCCAATTCTCGTATCGAGAGTTGGATATAGGTGATTTCTGTGACTGTCGTCTATTGACTATCTGATTATTATTACTGCTATGCACTAATAAACTGGTTTGAATTAGACTGACCTGGGTATTATTTTCTTTTGAATGTAATACTCGGGTCAGACCCGAGTTATTTCAGGTTGTAGATTTTCTTCTTTGAGTTGCTGTTCAGGATATGAAGACTTTTCACATCTTCTGAAGTTGTCAATATCATTTTGTAGTAGTCGTATCATTGTATAGAACGATATGTATTCATGTATATTAGTCGATAATGTACTTGTATATATAACTTCTAGAGTCGAAGTTGTAGTTGTATCATATGTATTGTGTCAACTATGTATTAACTGACATCAGTTATATATATATGAGACTTTTGTTTTATCTGTATTCCGCATTTATATTATCTGTGTTATTGTTATATTTAATGTCCTAAACTATTATGAACTATCGTAGTTTGTTTTATACTGATAATTGGATATGTCGATGGGAGTAAATAAATAATAGATGAAAAATAAAAAGTATATACCACTCCTATCGAGATAACCAATATTAGTGTAAGGCCAATTACGGATGGTCGCTCCTATCCAGCCTTATTCTTCGTAATAATAGACAGTATTTCTTTTAATACTCTTTGTTATTATGACCATAGAGGTGGGGCGTCACAATCACTATTCTGCTATAGGGTAAGTGTTTGATTGTTGTGGATATAGAATAACAGAATAAATTCCCATTCTGTTATAAATTGATTGTTGATTGTGTGGACATATGTTAGGAGACTAAATCACCATTCTACTATATGTAGTGATTTTGTTTGGACATCTGTTTAGCAGGACAAATAACCCTCCTGCTATTATGTTATTTAGACATGTATATGTTAGTTAGTTCATATTGACATGTTATTCCCTGATTTGGATATGAGTTGTATTTACATACTTGTTGCTTATGTTAATAACTGTTATACGAATTGAAATTGAAAGTGAATGGTAACTTAAATTAGTACCATTGGAATTGTTAAGCCTCTTTTCGAATTTATAAAGTACACTTTTGAATTTATAAAGTAAGTTTTTGAATTAACTTTCTTAAATAAATTTTAGAGTTTAAAGTTTATAAATGATTTCCAAGTTGTGCTATTATGTTGTAAAGTGATTTATAGGTAATAACTTGTTTATAAAGGGATTTTACAGAAAGTTTACTTAAAGTGTTTACAAAAGATAATTTGTAAATGATATTTATAAAGGAAAATTTATAAAGGTTTTATAAAGAAGTTTTATAAAGAGTTTTAAATTAGAAAGAGATTTATAAATCATTTTAGAGATTTCAAAGGAAGTTTAAATCTAGTTTGGAAATTTATAAAGAGGTTTGGAATGTGAATAAATGGATTTAATTGTACGTGAAGTTTTCAAAAGGGAATTGTTAGCCATTTAATATGGAATTTTGGAGAGGGATTTTCCAAAATGTTTTGGTAAATAATGTGAATTGTTTCCAAGTTTAAAGGGAACGTTAGGGGTTTAGAAATAGTGTTTTGAAAAGATCTTTTGATCAAGTTTTATAAAGTATCTTTTTAATTAAAGAGAATTAATAAAGGCTTAGTGGATCTCATATGGAAATTTAAACCATGATTGGATGTTTGTTTATGATAGTTAAATAACCGACTATCAAGTTTGATCCAATTTGACTTAGGAAGTATGAATGTAAATTCGAGTTTCCCGATAAGGTCTCGAATATTACTTCCAAAAGAACCGGGAATGAGTCAACTAGAAATTATCGGTTGTTTGTATGGAGAGACCGGGATCATATTTATATTTTTGAAAACCACTCCAAACCAACATTTACGTTCGAGTGGAGGACAACTTGATGATGATTGAAGATGGTGCTCTTTGAAGTGCAAAGGCTACTGCTACTAATCCTGAGGGTGATTCCAAAATGGATGTAGTAGAGTTAGTGCCTTTGGTTTCGTTCAGACCCAGAACGAACTTGTATGGATGAATGCTGGCATTGCATTAACGCTTGGAGGGTAGCGTTAGCATTCTAAGATAGATTTCTATCAAAAAGGTAACCGTATCTTCAGGCCTCATCAACCGTGAAATGACAAAAATCGGGCATGCAGTAGAGCCAAGTGGGTAGCTCCCAAGTAGGGTATGGTCATTCCAAATCTAGATCGGTTATTATCTATTATTGTATGCTTTGGGGCCCAAGCGGGGTGACCATATTTGGTACTACTAATCAAGTGGTTGGCCAGTCCTGTGTGGCAGGGGTACAATATGTTCTTGTCAGACCCTGGTGCATTTACCTAGAGATGTACCTTCGGAAGGTAGACCCTTACCTTGTCATAGTATGGAATCAAATCTCCAATACGTGCCTTACGTTTTTTATTGTAAAACCTAGTATGTTGGAATGTGAGATGCAAGCATTTTAGCTATTTTATCTATTTACTTTAAACCTAGACACTATGATAATATCACTGGATTTTGATATAAAATGATTTGGTTATCGTAAGGTAAACACTCATCCGTTTTTATGTGCGGTGCGGTCTTACGAGATACCCTTTGTTTGAAAAGTTTTCAAATGTAGAGAATCAATTTGGTTGTTACTTGTTATCGAGTTTTACTCACGCTGGTTTACCAGACTGACCCAGACGTTATTCTATGTAATGCTCGGGTCAGACCGAGCATGTTTTTCCTAGGTTTAGCTGGATAATTTGGAGTTGGAGCGAAGCTGGATGGTCAAGACGTATTCACGTATATTTTTCTTCCACAGTATTATAGAGTCTGTGTGTTTGTCAATATAAGGACAGGTTTCTATAACTGTCCAAATTTAGGATAAGTCTAGTGTACTCTGATGTTGTATATATGAATAAAGATGTTTCCTTTTTATAAAGATCATTGTTGTATTATATATTATTCGCTGCGTTGTGAGATTCTATGTTGTTTAGTTTTCTTCTATCTTTTGCCTTTTTCTTTCATCCTAACAAATCGATATTTCAGCACTTAATGTTCGGCATGTGATACAGTGGACGTATTAGTGTCGATTTTCGAGGGTCGAAAATCTGGTTCGTTACAGTTAATTTCAACAATTGAAATTTACGGTATTATTTTACCAATGTGGCTCACTATATTCCAACCGCATTTGTCTTTCTCTTAAAGATGCATTTGCGGCCAATAGCATCGTATCCTTTTAGATACAGCTATGAAAATCATATTTTGATAATGTACTTGGAATCTACTTTGGATTTGCACATCGTACCATATCATAGAGTCAATAGTCTTAATGGTTTAATTAAATAACCGAGGATTATTTATTGTTGACATTGATAAAAAACTCATAGTTTCTCTTTAATGTACAAGAATACTCATTAGACGTTCTAATATATTTGTGTTCATTTAGGTTTGGTCAATTTCATTTCATCCCTTGTAATTAGTTTTATCATTGGATCGCATCGAAATCCATTTTATACCAATAATTTCTTAAAGAAATTCCTTCGCTACGAATTTTGTATTTCTTAAAACAACAGCTGTTTCTTAATGCAACAGAATGGGCATTCATAAACATTTTATGAATTGCCTCATATAAAACTGATTTTGCTTTAGTTCCAATATTTATGTTTGAAACATAAATTAGTCATCTAATGACCATCGTTTCCAAAATTCTCTTGGAATGATTCATACAAGATCTCTTACGTATAATTATTACATGCAGTCTTTCAACTCGCACAATCTGCCATCTCCTTAGCCTAGGATATATAGGGGTTTTTTATAAACCCTTATTTCGTAAGATCTTGTAAAGTAATTTTTGGATGATGTTAACTTTAACCTTGTATACCACCTTATAGAAAATATTTAACTCAAGTTCACTCATCTTTAATCGTGCTTTGTCCAACAAAGTTCGATTACCCCTTATTAATACATCATTATGCATTATAAGGAGGAGTGACTTTTGAGGTTGAATCTTTTATTCATTTTTACGTACATTCGGAACTCATTCCAGTATACAATTGTTTATTCGATCAAATCAAATCAATTCTATCACATTTAGATTATTTACTTCTATTTTATATTCTATGAACTTATCTTACACTTATACTTGTGTATCAAATACACATGTCCATGTCTATGATGACTCATTAGTGAATCTTACGAAGTACATGGAAATGTTTTGGTATTAATAGACTTACGATTGCATACATCTATATGTATCAATCCAAGGAGTTCATCAACTCTTATGATTCTCCCACTAAATGAGTGCATAGCCCTTAATTGTTTAAGATATAATTAACCAGTATCATATGATTCATAATCATATAATAAAATTATTTCTCCATACTATGGCTTAGTCCTCCAAAATAATGGTAAATAATTTTAGATACCTCTGTATTTTCAGTTGCATTACTTTTGTTGTGAAAACAATACTACATTATAGTTTTATTTCATAATGAATATTCATAATATTCACATTGAAATATAACTATGTCTATTTTTCAATTGACATTGAAAAATAGTCATTATTTCATAAATAATATTCGGTATGTTTTACAAAAATATTTTTCATAATCTGATGCAATTAATCAGTGCTATATGGCATGCTCCCACTATTTCCGGCATTACTATAATAGTGTACTAAATTTGGAGGTCCATCATTCACTTAGTATAAACTATTTATTTCATATACTGCAACTAGTTTACAAAGGAGAGTTCTTTGATCAAATATCTTGAACTAAAAAAATAAATTCTCATAGAAAACAATTTTCTATTTGAAAATACATTTTGGAATAGAAATTCTATTTCTTATTCCAATATTAAGTATCGATTATTATTTTACAACTCTCATTTCCAGTGTTTATTTATGAAGCAGAAGTGACATTTATTCTCTTCATCCCAACTGTACCTTTAAATCACATCTACTTTTATACATTTGTTATTCTTTCTAAATGGTCGAACCATTCAAATGAATACCCTTACTACAACATCATAACAAACTCTTTATAAAAGAGCACTTGATCATCCTTAACATTTAAGGACATCAAATATGTTGCACTTTGCGAAACTGATCAAACTGACATTTCAGTGATCGAGTTATTAAATCTATCTTGTAATTTTGGTCTAGTGCTACATTTAACACAATTCGATCCCTTTGTAATCAATCAAATTGAATATTCAATTTCATAGTACTATCTATTGGCTTATTTCAAATAAACTAACTTCATCAATGTATCGTACATTACAAACTACCATCGTTTCTCATACAACATTTATATGCGATAGTATATGGATAAAATATCCATAGTCCTGTATTTCTTTTAAAGTTCAAAACTCATAGAATGCAATATATGGTCTTGACCAAATAAACACGTAAGCGACCAAATTACAAATGAATTTTGTAGTTGTAAAATCAAATGCTTTCATGGGTGTACAAACGTTAGCATGCAATAAGCATGTTTCTAATAAGGCTCCCACTAGTTTTTTATGTTTCACCAAACCCTAAGTGGAAACATAAAAGTCTTTCGACTTCACTAGTAGGTGTTAGGACTCATCCATCTTAGAATTCTAACCTTGAATCTACTCAACAAGTCATAGCTCCATGGATGATGGATAACTCCTTATCGATTGTATCATATACAACTTCTAACCCTTCGGTACCTTATCCTAATTCCGCTTTGATCTTGAGTCTACTCAAAAAATTGAAATGAAATTATTCACCCTTGCCTACCATATCACGACGACTTAAGTATAACAAATGTACCTTGAGTCTGCTCAACAGATACATATAGTTATCTTACCTCGTCTATTCAATATATTAATAATACTACACATAACATCCTCAACTTGAGTCTGCTCAACAACTAAGGAGTATGCAATTAATTTACTAATATATATATGTATGTATGTATGTATGTATGTATGTATGTATGTATGGTAGAGGACGACTTTATATTAAAGCTTTATAATCTTTAATATATTATATCGAGTGATACTGACTTATCGAATAATACAATTTTTATGAATTATTCTCATGATTCAAGTTTCATACACATCGGAAATTATGGTATACAAACATTTATGTATATATTTATTCCTTAAGTCTATTTGGTTTTCTTTAATGTTCCGCCTTTAATATACATTCATATTATATAAGTTTTATTATTATATAACTTTCATATTTTATATTACTTTTATATCAGTCTTATGTATAATATTATATTAATTAAATAATATTAAATTAATTTTAATTAATTGACATTTTAATTAATTTTATATTAATATAACATTTATATTCATTATATTATTATATACGATAACTTTTATAGTATGACACATATATCATATACATGTGTGTATTATTTAATTAATTAACCTTTTAATTAATTTATTTAATTAAACTGTTTTAATTAAATTATATTAATTTCAAATTTTAATTCATATACATACATGTATACTTATGTTATTTTAAACAATTTCAAGTAACATAACATATATCATAATATATAATACATGTATTCATCTATTAATTAACTCACTTAATTAACTCTATTTTATTAATTTATTAATAAAATTTAAAAAAATTACAATTAATTTGAATTAGTTTCAAACACTTTGAAAATTATTATTATATTATAACCTTTATAATATATGTATATCTTATTTTAAATTTAAATTTTAAATTTATAAACCTTATATTTTAATTTTTAATTAATTTTGAAAATTAGCCCAAGGCCCAACTTTAATTTGGGTCTTTTCTATTAGGGATAACCCTTGGGCCATGGGCTTAATAGTTAATCCCAATATGACTAATTCAGACCACATAGGCTATTGGGCTCTGATACTATTGTTGGATTTGGGTCAGCCCGTAGCGGAAGTTTTGGGTGAATAATAATTTTTTTTATCCTATTGAATTTTTATTGGACTATGAAGTCTAATTTATTTATAACATTTCTAAATTTAATTTAAATAAAATCTCTTATTTCATTTAAATGCACAAATTATAGATAGAATTTTTTTTTGGCAAGGCCAGCCGGCTTTATAGTGTGCCGTGCCACTGTATATAAATTAGGAACAGGTGCCATGCACAAGCGCAAAGCAGCTATACATGATTTTATAGTGGCCATACCACTTAAATACAGTACAGGTGGGAAGCAAGTTGCTTCCGCAGCTAAAAAGAAAACCTAAATGTCCTCTTGGGAGGAAGAACCACTATCATCATCAGTTGGCATAGGCCCCAGGACATGGATAAAACCAGAAAACCGAGTCGCAATATCTGCATCAAAGACTTCAGAATCACCGGAATATAAATAGTTCTGATCCCAAGAATCATTCGCCAAAATAGCACGATTGTCATCCCCATCCTCACCATCGGTCGATAGAACAAGACCATCCCCTACTACGTGATAGTATAATCGCCGACTTTCCCCCTCTCCACCTACAAACATGTTATAACACTCAAACTTAGGACAATATCTCATTTCTGATTTCACATGTACCCAAGACTTCTCCCTGGAGTTCCACCAAATCACCGGAGGAACAATAGACTTCCTCGAGCTGTCAGAAGAAATAACTTGAATAACTTTATTGGAGGAAGGAGGGGCAATAGATGGAGACAAAGGTGGTAAACGGTTGCATCATTTGTCGAGGTTGAAAGAACTGTCGTAGACTTGGGGACCCATTTCCTTATAGGAGGACGCGGTAGCGGTACCTTCATAGGAATTGGATCATCAGGCAGAAGCTTACAATCAGTAGAAATATGACCGAAGGAGTGGCAGGCCGTGTAAATATCTGGTTTCCAACTGTAGTTAACATCAACAAGAGCATCATGACCATCCGCTAAACGTACCTTAAGCTGAGAAGGAAGAAGTTTATCCGGAGCAATCTCTATCAATGCCTTAGCGAATACTAGACTCTTTCTTACCACAGTGTTTGCATCAAAGCATTTGAGTTTACCAATGAGGCTAGCAAGCCAATTAAGACCAATCAAGGGCTGAAGAACAGAAGGTATATGTGTAAAATGAGTCCAAACAGGGATAGACAAAACTTGATCTCTTGCTCTATCAATCGTGGGACTCCACACTGTAATGATGAATGGTTTGCCATTAATAATGGACGGATCCGCCTCAAGAACCCGAAGCTGCTCTTCCACAATAGAGAATTTGAAACAGAACATCCCATCTATATAGTTAACACGAAGACCACCTCTAAGTATCCAAACAGTATGACAGTGATTACGAACATCCACATAAGAAGATTTTTAATCGAGAAAGAACCTAACCAAATGATCTTTCCAAAAATTAACTCCCACCTGAAGAACTACAGATGGAGGAATCATTGCACCATCTAATTCAATTGTTTCAAAGGATTTGGGGGTATAGCTACCAGCATTTCTCGACAAAGAGGAGAACAAAGATGACCATTTGCAATTAGTTGTAGGAGACGTCACTTTTTGAGCTTGAGGAGAAGGCACAAGAGAACCATGGGAATCAGAAATAGGAGCTACAAGAAGGTAGGAGGGAGCATGCTTTGGAGCATTTGCACAAATAGGTTTTGGGCGATCAAAATCGAAAGTAATTTCAAAGACAGTTCGATTGGAACCACCAACAAACTCAGCATC
This sequence comes from Allium fistulosum, assembly GCA_030737815.1. NCBI lineage: Eukaryota > Viridiplantae > Streptophyta > Magnoliopsida > Asparagales > Amaryllidaceae > Allium > Allium fistulosum. Next base: position 1,143,990,344 of record CM060902.1, read on the forward strand.
GTCAACCACAGTTATGCCAATATCACATTCTGCTCTCGCACCATCCAATGATTTATCCAACAACTCAATAGTTTCATCAGACGAACGAACAACAGCAGATTCTAGCATTAGAAAAATAGGGGACTTACATAGCACAAGCTGACACCGAGTACGAGGACAAGAAAGGATGGGGAATTCCATATCGTTTAACAGGGAAGCCAGGGAGTTAACTAGGGGTGATGTCACATGAAAAGAGGTGATGTCGACAACATCTAGGTTAGAGGCTAAATCACAATTGAGCTGAGAAGGTTCCACAAAATCAGGCGTAATCGAGACCAGTAGAGACGAATAGGGTCGGCCAGATCTGATGCTCGACGAGGTCGGACTAGGTTCCAAGGCAGTAGCAGGACACGAATAAAGTTTACGATTTTTGGCCATGAGGAAGGAGCGAATGATTGAAGATGAAAAGGAAGAAGAAAGAAAGGATGAGGGAGGAAGACGGACGGGAAGGGGAAGAGGAGCCAAAACGCTAATCTCCAGGATGGAAGAACGCCATTTTTATTGGTTTTTTGTTAGAATTTTTATTTTATATTCAATTAAATATAATAGTACACATATGTATCATAAACATATATGTATATGGGTGCAATTGTAACATAATAATCCATGCAAAGTATAACATGCACATATATAAATGTTGGGGATTACATCGCAACCGACATATTAACTCATCCTATATATTATTAAATGTTATCCAAATATATATATGTTCGTAAAATTGTTATTTATATAAACATTAAATACTATGTAAATATATATATGTATATATATATATATGTATATATATGTATATATGTATATATGTATATATGTATATATGTATATATGTATATCTTATATGTAAAACTATTAATGATTTTTATATATATATACTATTGCATTACACACACATATGTATGTATGTATATAGTAACAAAATTACTATTATTATATATAAATATATATAGACAAGTATATTTATAATATTTAAATATGTATATGTATACTAATTATGCATTTTCAAAAAAAATGTATATTAATTATGTATTTAATGTACACACACACAAATATATATATATATATATATATATATATATATAATCTTATCCAGATCGAATGCACAACACAAAAAATAATTATTTACATTTTATTGCATTAAATATATATATATTAATTATTCAAAATACAATAAAATAATAATAAAATATTTTTTTGTTATATTATTTAAATTTAAATTTTTAGAAAATCAAGCATGATATTCTAAAGTTACTAAAAATTTTCCAGAATTTTCTCTGTAAAAATAATATTTTTAATTAATTAATTGATTTTGGTTGTTTATTAAATTGAGTTTTTAAAAATATAAAAAATGACTTTTTGGCCGAGAGTTTATATGAGATAAATGTTTTTAACTAGTTTAGAATTTAATTTTTTTATACATATTTGATTTTATATGATTTATATAATTAGTATATTTATTTAAATAATACTACATAATAGTAAATCATTAACCTATGTAAATATGCATTTATAAAATATAAGTTCAACTATTAACATGATATGAAGATATAATTAGATATAAGTCATATAATTAAATTAGGTAATATATTAAAACATATATATATTAATTAATAAAATGTTAATAATTGAAATAAAATATATTTGGTTATGCAATTCAAATCTATATATATTTGGTTGTGTTTAAACTTCATATATATGGTTATGCAATTCAAATCTATATTAAAATATATTTAATTATCCATAACAGGTTCAAACTTCATCCAGCTTGCAAAGACCCACAAATCATTGCTTTAATGTTCGCTGACAATTTGGTTGTGTTTTGTACACCTGACAACAACACTATCACGAATATAATGAGAACTCTTGATCAGTTTTATACCATGACGGGCCTAAAGGTAAATCTCCACAAGTCGGACATAATTATGGCAGGTGTTAACGATGAACAGTATGCTCAAATTACTTAAATTACCGGTATGTCTATCAACCCTAACATGGTGTCATACTTGGGGCTGCCGCTATCATCGTCAAAAATTACAATAAATCAATGTCTTCCTCTCTATGAGAAGATAACAGCTAGATTGAATTGCTGGACCTCTAGGTCCCTAAGTCAAGCTGGTAGACTAACTCTGATTAAGTCGGTCATATTTGCAATGCAAGTGTACTGGGCTAGAACCTATATTCTACCATATAAGCTGATTAACATGATCAGAAATGCATTTATGAAATTCCTTTGGATAGGCAAGACAACAAGTAAATACATAGCACCAATAAAATTTAGCAAACTTGAGCGGCCAATGAACGAGGGGGACTTGGCATATTCTATCTGAAGCAATGGAACAGGGCGGCTTTTGCGAAGCATATTGATACCTACTTTAATGGCTTAGACAGCCTATGGGCAATATGGTTGGAAAGAAACGTGATTAAAGGAAGGAGTTTATGGAATATGACTAAACCTCAAAACATGAGCTGGACTTGGCAAAGTTTATTCAAAATAAAGGAGACTTTCCTTCCGCTAATTCAAATGAATACCTACCCAACATACAGTGTAAGTTTCTGGGATGATCCATGGCTAGATAAAGGGTTCATTCTCAGACGTTAGCTATCGTACAATGAAATACAACAAACTGGTATACACTCGGCGACAAAAGCTAGGGATGTTCTCTGCAATCTTAGCAGGCTTCGCTGCTATTCATCCAATCCTAGAATACAGAACATATGGAACATCATTAGAAGGTTTTCTCCGTTGTCTTCTTCAACTGATGGAGTAGTTTGGGGAGATAAAAAAGCAAAGTTCAGTATTGGAAATGGATACGAATTCTTGATGAAAAATGGATCGATCCCAGAGTGGAAATGGTGGAAGCGAACTTGGAGTTTGGACAGTAGTTTCAGAGATAACTTATTGCTGTGGAAAGTGTTAAATCGTGCAGTCCATTCTAAAGCCAAACTTGCATGCATGGGAATGATCATTAATATCTACTGTACTTTCTGTTGTGAACAACCTGAGACTGTTGAGCATCTGTATTTCGAATGTCCATATATTAAGCAAATCTGGACTGTTGTGATGTCAAAGCTACAAAGATATACTGTCTCTAATGACAACCGTGTCGAGTGGGATATAATTCATGCGAAAACTGGGTCCAAGAACAAAAATAAGAGATTTTTTACTGTGGTGATGAAGAGCTTCATCAGTGCTGTTTGGAAAGAACGAAATAACATAGTGTTTGAAGCCAGCAAAGTGCAATCTGATGTTGTGTTCAAAAACTGGATAATACATGAGATAAAACAATCATTGGGGATGCTAACCTATTGCATTGACCCAAGGATATATGCCTCCTTCCAAAATTATTAGTTTGTGTTAGTTTTCTTTTTTGTGTTTTTTCCCTTTGTGCTTGTGGCACCGTGTTTTCCTTTGTTTTCTAAGAGCTTTGCTCTTTGTTGTATGTGTTCTGTTCCTTTTGGTGCTGCAATAAAATGGCCGGGGTCCATCTAACCCCGTCGGCCTTGCCAAAAAAAAATTCAAATCTATATAAAAAATTATTTTTTTAATAAATTAAAACATACATGTAACTAATCTAATATGTGACAACGTTGATGGTACACATAAGAATCTTACCTAACTAGCAATATAATAATGATATATATATATGAATAATATAGTGTCATCCAGAAATTATAAATCATATGGTATAGTAAATTCATACCTAATACTAATGCCTTAGAGCGCACCTTGTAAAGATGAAGTTTCCCTTCTTTGAAATCTTCTCGATTCAGTAGATTACTAATCCTTGAATCGTAGACCTTTAGCTATCCAATAGTTGTCACCTTTTGAATTGATTTGAGATGAATTTGTTGGAGCTTTTTATTGATGAGATCGGCTTGCAATGATGGGCAAATGGCAGCCAAGAGGTTCTTTTATCATTAGTGTTATGGTCCTTTTATAGTGGAAGAAATAGAGAGAAATATGGATCATATCTCATACCATTTCTCAACAAATCTCAACCATCCATCTCCAAACCCCTTTAGTCTTTTTAGCCACCTCCTACAAGCCCTATTAATGTCAAAATAACATCTTAAAATCATGGGCTAACAGCCCATTTAAGGTCGATATATTTATAACTACTATATATATACACAATAATATTTATTTCTCAAATCATATTCAAACTTTTATAATTAATATTTCATAAATATTAATTAGTTTAATTAGTTTATAACAATTATAAACTAATTAAATTGTTTGGTCTAAAGAGATTCATCATTCCAGTTGTGTGACTTGGTAGGTGTAAATTCAATCAGCGATTAACATCAAACTATTCGAATGTTAATGTTCACATGTCACTTAGCAGGTGGAGTGACATTTTGGCTAAACTTATCGCTTACTTAATTTCGATAAAATCGAATTTTATATTATTAAGCGTTACCCGGTTGTGCCATTTATTTACACCAATTCTCTTCGTCAAAACTATATAACTTTGGACTTATGGAATTTGGTAACGGTAAAAATTCCAATATCGTTCGTATTCATCTCTATAGTCCAAACACAAAATCCTTGGTTCAATAATAATAATAATAATTAACCGAAATGCTCTGGCCAGAGATTTTGACTTTGAGTTGACTTGAGTTAACCATGATACTAACCTTATATAACTAAGGAGATGAATCCTCTCTTGAATAGCGCTTGTGACGACCGCCCATGACCCCTGCACTGAATCTAGAGATAGTGCGCTGTAAAGTGTGCCAGGCGACCATGGACGATTGTCAGGGTAGATTAAAAACGACAGAATCTATCGTATTACTCACAGCGCATGGACAAAATACAATAGAACATATATATAGTGAAGCTTTACAGAATAAAATGCCATCATATAAAACTTCATAATAGTTGAATACAAGCATCCAAAAAGCCAATACATCAAGCCTCACTACATAACACTCAGAGAATACAAAACAGTGGAACATCCAGTACATATAATAAGAAGATAATATGCAACCCTCCAGCTCGTCTTCGATATCAGCATCGTGAGAAGAGAACAGCACCTGTCACCTGCTACCTAGTCTGCCCGTCAAAAATGGACGAACAGCCCAAGGCAATAAGAATTAAAACATAAAGCCTTGAGTCAGACAACAGTCTTAGTGAGCTGTAAACTAACTAACAACATACCAAAAGAGTACAAAGGAAAAAGGAATAGGAATACAACCCTCCCACTCCAACCTCTTTCTACAGTGATAGCCCCCAGACACACACTAAATAGAAGCAAACATAGCATAGCATACAATTTAAAGTAGAGTAATAATCATTCGAGTCAAGGGCGATGTTTTCCAAGTACCAAGGCCTAAATCAGATAAGCACCCAGAAAATACCGCTCTTGAGTCCGAATGACGATACAACCAAACATCCATGACTCTGGCTATCACTGTTATCGTTGCCTTGATATCACCGTTAATTGAATGACCGGCACATTCTTTCAGCCGTCCGTCAAGGGCTAATGGAAACCCCGGTTCTAGACATAACTCCCGCACGTCATCATGACTCGTGCCTAGGACTATCTAATCTGCCCAGAGTACTTGACTATCAAACATTAGCCTTCAGGGACTATCTAATCTGCCCAACGTACTCTTGCTTTGAGCATGCTAGAACCTTCAACAACGATGAGATCTCAGCCTCCTAGTCATCCTCCTCGACGACTATTTCCATACAAGCTCAAGCGCCTCTCGAGCAACCATTATCCTTAACTCGAATCATATCACCGAGTTACCAACGTGCTTGGAATGATCCCGTCTGGATTAGACCAAGTCTTCATCACATGATGCCTCGCTTCATTACATCCTCGCAAAGCCTCATCTCAACATCACATCATCAAATCTATGCATAAGAGCTTCATCATCCCGCTACATATGCCACGAGCAGCTTTCCCAATTCAAGAGCCTTTCCCTTAGCTTTTGAATCATCTTCGACCACCTTGTCTAAAACCAATCAACAATCATCTAATTCACAGCAATCAATCATGTCAAACATCAATCCAAGTAACCAAGCATTCAAATATAAGCAAAATGGACAATTATAACAATAATGGCAATTTCGTAATTAAGGAGTTGAAAGTCTAACAAGCATGAAAACATGAGAATTATCTCTACAACTTGATGAATGAACTTCCATAGGTTAATCATATACAAAAATGGTTGTCAAATCATCATGAACAATGGATCTACATGGATCTACACTTAGGTTTACAAAAATGCATAGAAATCACTATTTTAACACCAAATCAAGCCAACAATCCGATCTACTCCTTTGGATCCGTGTGAGAGATAATCACCACTCACCAAATCACCTAAACAACCTCAAATCAACATGCTTCAGATATGGACAGCGAAGGATCAAGCTTGATCTATCACGAATACGCCTCAAACGAAGAAATCTCACTTCAACGGATGAAGATCTTCAACTTTAGCTCTTGGATCTTCAATCTTGATCTTCGATTTGGATGAAAGGAAGCACTAGATTAGAGTGGAGAAAAGAAGTGAAGAAGTGTAGAAGTCGAGCTCTCAAAATGGCAGCACTTCGTCGCTTCAAAATCCAGATCCCAAAAATGAAGCCAACCCCCTCTATTTATAGCTGAAAACCGCCCCTAGGTCGCTCATCTCCATAGGTCGTCCACGACCTAACTGCTACGACCTATGACCTAGCACCCCAGACTCAACGACCTAACCAGATGCGCATCCAAGCACCCAGCGACCTAACAGCCTAACGACTTAAGAGAATGCGACTTAGCACAACTGCGCACCCAAGCGACCTAACAGACCAACGACCTAAAGCAATGCGCGACTCAACTATACGTGACCTAATACTAAGCCAAAACCCAGCGACCTAACAAAGCTCTCCATCCTACGACCTAACGAGGTTACGACCTAACACTTAAGCGCATTAGCGACCTAACGCTTAAGCGCTTACGCGACCTATCACTCACGCGTCCTAACTCCTTAGGTCGCCTAACGACCTAACTACGCTAACAAGCTATCCACTAGGTCGCTAAATACTGGGTTGTTAACTCGCTAACCCTTAGGTCGCGAACTACTATAGGTCGCTAACTACACTAGGTTGCTCACAACACTAGGTCGCTCACGACTTAACTACGACAACACCTTAGGTCGTAAATCCACCCCACTTCCTTAAGTCCTTAAGTCGCTCAACCCTATAGGTCGCTGACTCCTATAGGTCGCTAACTTCTATAGGTCGTCCCAACCGACCTAACAACTTAATCACTAAGTCGCTAACCCGGAATCACTAGGTCGCTAACTCTCCCAGCTGACCTAACACTTAACCAAAACTTAGGTCGCATAATTCTATAGGTCGCTCTAACTAACCCACTATCTTCTTAAGTCGGTCACGACCTATCACTTAGGTCGTTTACGACCTAAGACTTAGCGAAATTCTGCCTAAAATCTGAAATGACTTAAAAATGCTAAAATTCCAGATTTTGACGAACTTGTCGATCCGTAAAAATACGGGCCGTTACATTCTCTCCCCCTTAGGAATTTCGCCCCTGAAATTCCAAACAATCAAAGCAATCAACTATTCTACATGCCTACCATCCATAGTAATCAGCCAACCATGCATCCAATTCTAGCTTTGCATGCAGAATTCTAAAACTTAGAACAAGTTACAATGTCATGAGATGACACGACACCTTAGGGTCATACCTTGAAGAGTTCAGGATGAGCTGCTTTCATCCTCTCTTCCACCTCCCATGTACAGTCGTTATCATCGTCACTCCATTGTATCTTGAGCAACTTAACTACCTTCCTCCTAAGTTGTTTCGTGTCGGTTTCCACAACACGAAACGGCTTACGAGGTCTTCTATCGACTGGATCAACTTCGAAGTCTTCACAGTTATCAGCAGAAACCACGGTATTCGAGTCGTGCACATACTTCCGTAGATATGATACGTGAAAAACATTGTGCACACTCGACATCTTCTCAGGTAATTCCAGTCTATAGGCGAGCTTTCCAATTCGCTCGATAATCGGGAATGGTCCAACAAATCTCGGAGTCAATTTTCCTTTCTTCCCGAATCGAATAACATTCTTCAGTGGAGAAATCTTCACAAAAACCATATCTCCTACGTCGAATTCCAAATCCTTTCGACGCTTATCGGCATAACTCTTCTGACGGTCTTGGGCTGCCTTCATTCGTTGCCGAATGATCTCTATACAATCCGAAGTCTGTCGAATCATCTCTGGCCCAAGTATCAGTTTTTCTCCAGTTTCTATCCAACACGTCGGAGAGTTACACGGTCTTCCATACAATGCCTCATACGGTGCCATGCCAATGCTTGACTGGTAACTGTTGTTGTATGAAAACTCCACTAAATGAAGGTGATCTTCCCATGATCCCCCGAAGTCCAAAACACAAGCTCTAAGAAGATCTTCCAAAACTCGGTTGACTCTCTCGGTCTGACCATCTGTTTGAGGGTGATAAGCTGTACTCAAACACAACTCGGTTCCCAAAACTTCCTGGAAGCTCTTCCAAAATCCACTAGTGAACAATGGGTCTCGATCGCTCACTATACTCTTCGGAATACCATGGAATCGAACTATCCACTTAACATACAACTCAGCCAACTTTGATGCAGTCCTAGTCGATCGAACAGGAATAAATCTTGCACTCTTAGTCAGGCGATCTACAATGACCCAAATCCCTTCATTTCCCGTTCTGGTTCTAGGCAATCCATCGATAAAATCCATCGACACTTGCTCCCACTTCCATGTAGGAACTTCTAATGGCTGAAGCAATCCACTTGGCTTCTTCTGCTCGGCTTTTATCAATTGGCAGTTCATACACTTGGAAATAAAATTCCCAACATCCTTCTTCATGCCTTCCCAGTAGTAGGTCCTCTTCATATCCCGATACATCTTATTTCCACCTGGATGAATTGTCAGCTTCGAGTAATGACTTTCCTTCAGGACTTCACTCCTCAATTCATCTATATCGGGAACAACTAGTCGTCCTTGCTTTTGAAGCCAACCCTCTCGATCGACCTCGAATCCTTTATCCTTTTCTGGATCCAATCCAGATTCCAATTCACGGATAATCTTGACAAGCTTATTGTCTCGCTTTTGGCTCTCGCCAATCCTTTCCACAAGAGAAGGTCTTATCGATAAGTTTGCCAACATCTCAGGCTCCAATTCACATCTAGGCCTGAAGTCAAATCCAGCTAAATACTCGAGATTCTTCCACTCCGAAAACATAGCTCCCAATCCTGCATGTCTTCGACTTAACGCATCTGCCACTGCGTTACATTTTCCCGGAGTATAAGCTATACCAAAATCATATGATGCCAAAAACTCAAGCCAACGTTGCTGCCGAAGATTCAAATCCTTTTGGGAGAAAAGATACTTCAACGACTTATGATCTGTAAACAACTCGAATCGAACTCCCAACAGTTAATGTCTCCACATCTTCAGAGCAAACACAATCGCCGCTAACTCCAAATCATGAGTCGGATAATTCCTTTCATGCGGCTTCAGTTGTCGACTTGCATACGCAACAACTTTATCCTTCTGCATCAGCACTGCTCCAAGTCCAGTACCACATGCGTCGGTGTAAACCACCATCTCATCATTCCCACTAGGAATAGTCAGAACAGGAGCACTAGTCAATCTCTCTTTCAGGATTCCGAAAGCTTGCTCACACTTAGCATCCCAACTGAACACTTGGTTCTTCTTCGTCAATCCTGTTAACGGTGCAGCTACCTTGGAGAAGTCTTTGATAAACCGTCGATAATATCCTGCTAATCCAAGAAAACTTCTCACATCCGATGCATTCTTAGGTCTAACCCAATCATGGATTGTTGCCACCTTAGCGGGATCAACCGCTATTCCATTTCTAGAAATAACATGGCCTAAGAATCTCACTTCACTCTTCCAGAAGTGACACTTCGAAAACTTAGACTTCAGGTTATGTTTCCGCAAGGTCTCCAAAACAATACGCAAGTGCGTCTTGTGCTCTTCTTCCGTTCTGGAATAAATCAGAATATCATCCACGAACACAAGTACGAACTTGTTCAACTGATCTCTGAACACTCTATTCATAAGATCCACAAAATATGCTGGCGCGTTAGTCAATCCAAATGGCATTACCAGCCACTCAAAGAAACCGGATGGTGTCCTAAAAGCAGTCTTCGGCACACTATCCTTAGCCACTCTCAACTAGTGAAATCCCGTTGCTAAATCCATCTGAGAAAACACCTTGGCTTCGTGAAGCTGATCAAACAAGTCATCTATTCTCGGCAATGGATACTTGTTCTTCTTAGTCACCTTATTCAGCTCACGATAATCCACACACAATCTCAATGATCCATCTGCCTTGGTTGCAAACACAACTGGTGCACCCCATTCGGACACACTACGCCGAATGAATCCTTTCTGCAAAAGATCATCAACTTGCACCCTCAACTCCTGCTGTTCCCTAGGCGCCATCCGCCTAAGAGGCATCACAATAGGTCTGGCTCCTTCAACTAGATCTATACGAACTCGATCTCTCTATGCGGCGGCAACCCTCTGACTTCGTCAAAGACATCCTCGAATCCATTCGCGATTGGCACTAATGACAGTCCATCCCGTGGAACAACTAGCAAATACATGAAGCTCATGAAGACGCCTTCTTCATGCTTACATCGTATCACAATCTTTCGCCCCTCCACATTTTCGACTGTCACTTCCAACCTTTCGCAATCAACCTTAGCCGCATACTTCCTAAGCCAGTCCATACCCAAAATAATTTCGAACCCCGCAAAGTTCAGAACAAAACAATCACAAACAAAAGAGCAACCATGACTCGACACAATCAGACCACGGCATAACATACACAAACAAGACGAACCCCCAACTGGATTAGTCACAACCAATGGCCTATCAACAATATCTGGTTCTAAACCTAACCGGCCTACGAGTTCACTACAAACAAACGAATGTGACGCTCCAGTATCAAACAGAACTCTAACTGGAACACCACATAGGAAAAGAGTACCTTGAACCACCACACTCTTTCCCTTCTCTTCAGCGGTAGGAGCTTTTGAAGACGAAGGAACAGCTCCCAAAGCATAAGCTTGCACAATCTGCTTGTCCTTCCTCAGTTCTAGACAATTCTTCCTGATGTGCCCTGGCTTGTCACAGTTGTGACACTTCATCGGTGCCTTCGGATTCTTACAATCCTTAAAGAAATGGCCCTTCTGCTGACAGTTGTAGCAAATCACCTCGCCTTTCGGCTTCTTCTGGCCATCCTTACCCTTCTGCTGCTGCTGCTTCCTCTTCTTGTTTCCACCCTGCTGGGGTTTAGACTCTTCCCTGGTCACAGCAACAACAGATCCTTCCTTAGGAAACAGACTCTCATGCCTGAGAGCTTTCTCCACAAGCTTCTCAAATGAATCATCCAAATGATCCACCAGCTGCCTCCCAAGATAACTGTCCAAGCCTGTCACAAACTTCTCATTCTTCTGATAAGCAGATTCAATATATGACCGGGCATACTTGGACAAAGCTTCGAACTCAGAAACATACTCAAGAACTGGTCTCCCACCTTGCTTGAGCTCCACAAAACTCTTGAACAGAACTGACTTTTGAGCTGTAGAAATGAACTTAGCTTCAAATCTAACTTGGAATTGCTCCCAAGTAATCTCTTCCTCTGGCGTATTGATGGTAATAGAGTTCCACCAATCAGAAGCTCTCCCCTGAAGCTGCCTTGATGCCAACTTCCTCTTAGTTGCATCATCAATTCCCAAATCACCAAAGATCCTTCTACAAGCATCTATCCACCTCTGGACCTCAATCGTTGATTCTGTTCCCAGGAAAACCTTCCCTCCAAGAGCAGTATAGTCCTTGCACAACTTAGCAAAATCCACCGGTTTCGGAGTCTGAACCTGAACTCCAACATCAACTGCCGCCCCCGGAACTGGTATCCTTCTCATGATCGAAGTCATCATAGCTTCGAACATAGCTGCATAATCAGCAGTCCCCTCAGTAGCACGGCCTTCCCTAGCAGCTGGTCTCCCTCTTCGACTCATTCTCAATATCTATAAAAAAGAATGATCAGAACATCTAGAGAAACAACTGCATAAAGGACTCAAACTCAACTATACTACTATATTATATATAGTATTCATCCATCAAAATACAATTACGTCTCTCATACGTAGTTACGTCAGCGAGCGTTGGGTAAAATCGGTTAACCAATGCTCTAATACCAAATGTGACGACCGCCCATGACCCCTGCACCGAATCTAGAGATAGTGCGCTGTAAAGTGTGCCAGGCGACCATGGACGAATGTCAGGGTAGATTAAAAACAACAGAATCTATCGTATTACTCACAGCGCATGGACAAAATACAATAGAACATATATATAGTGAAGCTTTACAGAATAAAATGCCATCATATAAAACTTCATAATAGTTGAATACAAGCATCCAAAAAGCCAATACATCAAGCCTCACTACATAACACTCAGAGAATACAAAACAGCGGAACATCCAGTACATATAATAAGAAGATAATATGCAACCCTCCAGCTCGTCTTCGATATCAGCATCGTGAGAAGAGAACAGCACCTGTCACCTGCTACCTAGTCTGCCCGTCAAAAATGGATGAACAGCCCAAGGCAATAAGAATTAAAACATAAAGCCTTGAGTCAGACAACAGTCTTAGTGAGCAGTAAACTAACTAACAACATACCAAAAGAGTACAAAGGAAAAAGGAATAGGAATACAACCCTCCCACTCCAACCTCTTTCTACAGTGATAGCCCCTAGACACACACTAAATAGAAGCAAACATAGTAGAGCATACAATTTAAAGTAGAGTAATAATCATTCGAGTCAAGGGCGATGTTTTCCAAGTACCAAGGCCTAAATCAGATAAGCACCCAGAAAATACCGCTCTTGAGTCCGAATGACGATACAACCAAACATCCATGACTCTGGCTATCACTGTTATCGTTGCCTTGATATCACCGTTAATTGAATGACCGGCACATTCTTTCAGCCGTCCGTCTAGGGCTAATGGAAACCCCGGTTCTAGACATAACTCTCGCACATCATCATGACCCGTGCCTAGGACTATCTAATCTGCCCAGAGTACTTGACTATCAAACATTAGCCTTCAGGGACTATCTAATCTGCCCAACATACTCTTGCTTTGAGCATGCTAGAACCTTCAACAACGATGAGATCTCAGCCTCCTAGTCATCCTCCTCGATGACTATTTCCATACTAGCTCAAGCGCCTCTCGAGCAACCATTATCCTTAACTCGAATCATATCACCGAGTTACCAACGTGCTTGGAATGATCCCGTCTGGATTAGACCAAGTCTTCATCACATGATGCCTCGCTTCATTACATCCTCGCAAAGCCTCATCTCAACATCACATCATCAAATCTATGCATAAGAGCTTCATCATCCCGCTACATATGCCACGAGCAGCTTTCCCAATTCAAGAGCCTTTCCCTTAGCTTTTGAATCATCTTCGACCACCTTGTCTAAAACCAATCAACAATCATCTAATTCACAGCAATCAATCATGTCAAACATCAATCCAAGTAACCAAGCATTCAAATATAAGCAAAATGGACAATTATAACAATAATGGCAATTTCGTAATTAAGGAGTTGAAAGTCTAACAAGCATGAAAACATGAGAATTATCTCTACAACTTGATGAATGAACTTGCATAGGTTAATCATATACAAAAATGGTTGTCAAATCATCATGAACAATGGATCTACATGGATCTACACTTAGGTTTACAAAAATGCATAGAAATCACTATTTTAACACCAAATCAAGCCAACAATCCGATCTACTCCTTTGGATCCGTGTGAGAGATAATCACCACTCACCAAATCACCTAAACAACCTCAAATCAACACGCTTCAGATCTGGACAGCGAAGGATCAAGCTTGATCTATCACGAATCCGCCTCAAACGAAGAAATCTCACTTCAATGGATGAAGATCTTCAACTTTAGCTCTTGGATCTTCAATCTTGATCTTCGATTTGGATGAAAGGAAGCACTAGATTAGAGTGGAGAAAAGAAGTGAAGAAGTGTAGAAGTCGAGCTCTCAAAATGGCAGCACTTCGTCGCTTCAAAATCCGGATCCCAAAAATGAAGCCAACCCCCTCTATTTATAGCTGAAAACCGCCCCTAGGTCGCTCATCTCCATAGGTCGTCCACGACCTAACTGCTACGACCTACGACCTAGCACCCCAGACTCAACGACCTAACCAGATGCGCATCCAAGCACCCAGCGACCTAAGAGCCTAACGACTTAAGAGAATGCGACTTAGCACAACTGCGCACCCAAGCGACCTAACAGACCAACGACCTAAAGCAATGCGCGACTCAACTATACGTGACCTAATACTAAGCCAAAACCCAGCGACCTAACAAAGCTCTCCATCCTACGACCTAACGAGGTTACGACCTAACACTTAAGCGCATCAGCGACCTAACGCTTAAGCGCTTACGCGATCTATCACTCACGCGTCCTAACTCCTTAGGTCGCCTAACGACCTAACTACGCTAACAAGCTATCCACTAGGTCGCTAAATACTGGGTTGTTAACTCGCTAACCCTTAGGTCGCGAACTACTATAGGTCGCTAACTACACTAGGTTGCTCACAACACTAGGTCGCTCACGACTTAACTACGACAACACCTTAGGTCGTAAATCCACCCCACTTCCTTAAGTCCTTAAGTCGCTCAACCCTATAGGTCGCTGACTCCTATAGGTCGCTAACTTCTATAGGTCGTCCCAACCGACCTAACAACTTAATCACTAAGTCGCTAACCCGGAATCACTAGGTCGCTAACTCTCCCAGCCGACCTAACACTTAACCAAAACTTAGGTCGCATAATTCTATAGGTCGCTCTAACTAACCCACTATCTTCTTAAGTCGGTCACGACCTATCACTTAGGTCGTTTACGACCTAAGACTTAGCGAAATTCTGCCTAAAATCTGAAATGACTTAAAAATGCTAAAATTCCAGATTTTGACGAACTTGTCGATCCGTAAAAATACGGGTCGTTACAGCGCTTCACTTCCAATACTTCCATTCGACCTAACTATAATCATTCGATGGATGTGGTGCAATGATTTGACTATAATTAAAGCGGAGCTTTCATACGGAGATCGACGATATTCTCAAGTCAAGAGAAACTATGTAAATTAGTCACATCGATATTTTCTATTTGACCTTGCTTATATTAACAAATAGAAAACTATCGAGTGAGTCATTCATAGTTATCCAATAACTATCAGTACATAACCTCTTGGTGCCCCCGACAATTATGAGTAATACTCTGTCCATATTTGGAGAGCATTACGTACTCTAGTCTCAATAGATACATCGATATACAGTCTCAATGCATCTTGACTAGGAACATTTAAAATGTCATATTTATTTTATCGTGATAGAGGATAAATGTGTTTGTACTACAGAGTTAAATATGAACAATAATGGAATTTTGACCATTACCAAATTCCATAAGTCCAAAGTGATATAGTTTTACGAAGAGAATTAGTGTAAATAATTGTCACAATCGGATAATGCTTAATAAAGTAAAATTGGATTTTTACCAAAACTAAATAAGCAATAAATTTGGTCATAATGTCCATCACTTGCTAAGTGTTGTGTGAACGTTAATGTTCGAATTGTTCGGTATTAATTGTTGACCAAATTTACACCTAAGAGTCACAAAACCGAAAAGATAAATACTCCTTTTATCACCCGATTTAATTTATTTATAATTGTTAAATATTAATTACAAAATTTTGTATTTGATGTGTTGAACAATGTTAAACAACGTATTTGTAATAGTTATAAATATATTAGTCGATATACGATATCGGCACGCTTTTAAATTTAGATATAAATGCAACTGACATTGATCTGGATGAAATTGGATCTGAGGCCCAAACGGGGCATGAAAATTTCAAACATAATAGGTTGGATAGGCCAGCCAAATATTGTCAAAAGAGGGAGGCTTTTGAATGGTTTAAAAGAGTGGAATTGATAAGAGAGAGATAAGGATAAGATCCATTTTTCTCTCCATTTGACTTCCTATTTATATCCCACTATCTACACCATCCTTTCTAAGAATTTTTCTCATTTCTCCCTCTACAAATTTTGACCAGCAAACCCTATTTAGACCCAAAAGAAATCCAAGCTCAAATCACATCAAAATTCTTCGTTTCGATTATCGGTGGTAAAGCAATTTGGGATCCAGCAACTCTAGAACTTGGAATTTGATTCAATCAGCCGTTTCATCATTTCAAAGTAAGATCTTTAGGCCTTGGTTAAAGGTATTCACCGTGTTTACTAATTCATTTAATATTATTATATATTATTTTAATATATTGTAGGTTATTAGATTATAATACGAATCTAGTGTATCAATGTCCTACCACATATTGGATGGTTAAATATATTGGTACACATGCATATATTGATGTTAAATTAAAAAATTATACATAATACCATTAAACCCACTGCCTAAAATAAATAAAAAATCATTTTTTAATCAAAAAATATTATATATGTATATATATATATATGATAATGCTTTTATTAATAATATATTATATCCTAAGATAAAAATCATGTGATAAACATTTTAAAATTTATAAATTTTTTCATGCAATATTAATTCGGCGGTGATGAATGTTCAATTTTATTACATATTTATATTTAATTAATGATATAACTATTTATTTAACTAGAAATTGATTATGTATAAACAACTATATATATACATTTAATATAGTTTGAAATTAAGTATAAAATTTTACATAAAAATATTAAATAACTTTTAGATCTCAAAAATGATTTCTTATAATTTTAGTTGATTTAATCAAATCGTTTTTAAAATTATTTTATAATTGTTTAATTAAAAATCATTTTAAAATTTAAAAGAAAATAATTTTTTCTGCCATAAGCTTAAAGTCGGGTATTATTAAAAAAATTATTTATAAATATTTATTTATTTATTTATGTGCTCATGTGTATGTATATTTATAATTAAATATAAAAAAAATTGATTTTATACACAACTTTGCAGCAGGAATTCAAATAAAAAATATAAAACTTATTTTATATTAATTATTAAATGATTTGTTATCTAATATAAACAAACATTTGTTCAAGTATATTTTAAAATATTATATATAAATTATTATGATTATTATTTCCATATTTTTTGCGTGTGTGTATATATGATTATATTTTACATATGTATAATTTAACATAAATATATATATAATTTTCGATGTGCGTGTGCGTGCAAACACACACACACACACACACACATATATATATTCATTTAGATAGCTCATAGAATACCAGAGGAGCTAACATGTCTGTTGCAGTGCAAATCTCAACACCTATACACGGGCATGTCAAACTATCTACACTTTATTATGTGGCACGTGCACATACACACATATGTGTATATGATACACGTATTCAAATTAATACAAAATAATATAAAGCAAAACTTTATCAATAAAATAAAATAATGGTTTTATTTAAAAGAAATTTAGAAAAGTCCTAAATCAATTAGACTTCATAGGCTACTAAAGTTCCGAAATGATAAAAAAATTAAAATTCATCAATTTTCTTCCTTTGTAGACTGGCTCAATTCCAACAATGGTATCAAATACAAATAGCCTGTATGGTCTAAATTAATCATATTGGTTTAACAAATTAAGCTTACAACCCAGTTAGTATGGTGTCTAGAAAGGTAGTGTCTACGCTGGTTTATTGGGTAATTAAGTACCCAATGCTACCCCGACCTGGCCTAAACAGTTATGTGAGCATAAATGTTGCCCCTAATAGAAAAATTCGCAATTTGAATTGGGCCTTGGGCTAATTTTAGAATTGCTTTGAAATTAAAATAAAAGTTTTAAATTTAAAAGTTAAATTTAAAATAAGAAAAATATTATAAATGTATAATATAGATTTTCTATTTATTTCGAAAATTAAAATAAAATTTTTAAATTTAAAAGTGAAAATTTAAAAAAACATATACTATAAAAGTAATAATATAGTTTTTCAAAATGTTTGAAAATATTATAAAATTAATTACGAAAATATTATTTATTAATAAGATTAATAAAATAAATGAATTAATTAAATAAGTTAATTAATTAAATATATATACTTATATAGTATATATAATGATATATGTTATGTTGTCCTGAATTATTTAAGACAATATGAGCGTACATGTGGGTATAAAGAATTTTCAAAATTAATAAAAATTTAATTAAAATTGTTTAATTAAATAAATAAAATAAAAGAAATTAATACATTAAAATACATATGTATAAGATATATGTGTATTACTATAAAGATTATAGTATACATGTTCAATATAATGTGTTATAATTGAATAACATAATAATTAATTAAAGTATTAATTAATTAAATTAATTAAAGTATTAATTAATTAAATTAATTAAAGTATTAATTAATTAGATTAATTAAGTAATATTTAATTAATATAATGTTATACATAAAATATTATATAAGTTAAATAAAACATAAAAGTTATATAACAATTAAACTTATATAATATAAATGTATAAATTAAAGGTGAAACGGTAAGAAACCCAATTAGACTTAAGAAAAAAATACATTTGTATAGTTTGTATACCATGATTCCTGATGTGTCCGACACTAGAATAACAAGGATATTTCCTAAGAGATACATTATCCCTAAGTTGATATCACTCATTAAATATATTAAAGATTATGAATCTTTAATATAAGTGTTGTCCTCTACCATTTATATATTAATAAATTACTTGCATACTCTCTGGTTGTTGAGCAAACTCAAGCTAGAGATGTTATGTATACTTTATTAATATATTGACTAGATGAGGTGAGATAACTATATGTATTTGTTGAGAAAACTCAAGGTACATATACTATACTTAGGCCGTCGCAAAATGGTAAGTAAAAGTGAATAATTTCTTTCGAATTTTTTGAGAAAATTAAAGATTGAAATGAGATTAGGAAAAGGAACTATGGGTTAGGAGTTGTGTATGATACAACCGATAAGGAGTTATCCATCATTTATGGGCTACCACTTGTTGAGCAAACTCGAGGTCAGAATCCAAAGACAAACGAGTCCTAACACCCACTAGTGAAGTTGAAAGACTTCTATATTTTGCCTTAGGGTTTGGAGAAACATAAAAGACTAGTGGTAGCCTTATTAGAAAAATGAAATAGTAACATTTAACCTTTTTAATATTGTAAGAAATTCTGCTATATAAAGTTATAATAATCTACATTGATAAATTGCATAAATATAAATGATAAAATGTTTATCACTCAAATGATATACAAATGAACTAAATCAATATTGAAAGATAGAAATATAAAATATACTTACCAATAAATTTTAGCATGTTGACCTATGAAGTGCCTATACACCCACTAAATACGTTCCTAACTTGATCATTTACGAGTTTACTTTTCCGAAACTGTGTATTGTTTCCATTGAGTTTCAAACTCTAAAAGCAATACAAGAATATGAATATTTGATCCATATATAATCACATATAAATGTTATATAGTGAACTATCACAATTCATGATGTACGAAACCTTAATGAAAATAGTTCATTAAAATAAGCAAGCAAAATGTAATGTGAGATCGTGTAGTCAATATGATTGATTATGATAATGATCTTGTTGTGTTAAATGTAACACTAGACAAAAGGCTATAAGATAGATCTAAGAATTCGATCATTGAAATGTCAGTTTGATCAATTTATGTAACAACGCATCCCGGGACAGGCCTAAATTTTGACCCAGAAAAGGCCTATCGAAACATAGATCCATTCTAAGGCAAGCTGTTGGTAGTAAAAAGAAATAAAATTGGAGAGCCATAATTAAAATTTTAGAACTCACAGAACAAAATATAATAGTAAAGTGTACCTATTTATTTCAAAACCATAAAAATGTCATAACACAAAATCCCATAAAAACCGTAATATATTATCTGTTACAACAATTGTCGAAATCTATGGGTATACATAAAAGCAAATAATAATAAATACTACCACTAGCCAAGCTTCCCCATCTCAAAGCATCATCACCGCCATTACTCCATCCTTAACCTGTGTTGTAATGAGGAGGGAGTCCGAACAACAAGTGTTTGATGAATAAAAACCTCGAGTCTTACATTTTTAGTACTTGGGCAGTATATTTCAAAATAAGAATATGTCTACGAACGTAAAACAATTAAAGTCGTTTAATACTTCTTTATAAGGAAAGGGGACGGGTCCAACCACTTAATACCTTCCATTCCAGAAGTAAGTTTCTATAATCTCATATCCCAATCATACGTCATAAATAGCTAATAATATGAGAGATGGTACCCAAGCCACTTAATACTTAACAGTGGAAAATAGGCAAACTATAGTCATTTAAAACCTTAATTAAGGCAGACCCCATCATTTAAGACCTATTTTCAGAAGTGTGCTCCTCAATGGTACTATCTAGTTGTCATTACATGGAATCTCATAGGCCACTTAATACTTCCAAGTGGAAAATAGGCAGACTCTGGTCATTTAAGACCTTAAATAAGGTAGACCCCATCATTTAAGACCTATTTCCAAAAGGGACTCCTATAGAGATACCACTTAACGTAACCCCTTGAGAATTTAATACTTCCTTTGGGGAAAAGAGGCGGGTTCAACCGCTTAATACCTCAAAACCCCAAAGCAAGCTCTTCGTCTTATGGCCCGTACTCATAATGACGTCTCACATTAGTCCGATGTTTGTAGGAACCGGTAGCCAAATTAGCTGGAAAGATTTCCCCTATAAAATTTGGAACTAACCTCGCGTCATTATAAATATTTATCGTAAGGATATCTTACATCAAACACAACTGCTGGCAGCCTCATAGTGAAGGACAGACTTCCGTCATGTAACTCTATTGACCTCGCATCTCTACAACTTAGCCATAGATCAATACTCTCCATATATATACACACTCATCTCATCAGTTCATATATAAGGCCTTATAAGGAATCTTCCTTATTACGCCTTAAAATAATACTTATGCTATATAACAGTTTCCTCTTATTTTCACCTCAAAATCAATTACCTTCCTAATGGGGGAAATAAATGTAAATATATTGCCTAATTAACTATGCATATGCGCAATAATTATACGTTAGTTACGTAAATAGTGATAAATATACATTCGCGTCTAATAAGTTCTAAACGCACGGATTTTATGCTCTAAACCAGCGTTAAATGTCAATTCCCTAACCAATTATTATTACAAGGCCTTTTTCTTCAAATTTCTAAGGTTTCATTGGATTCTAATGTCCAAAACAGGGAATAAATAGTCATAACCAAACTGCAATAACAGACTTGTAAATAAAATAAAAATTCAATTTATTACACCAAATCAATGGAATATCTTAAACAATAAGAATTGCAATCTAAACTCCATATTCTATTCAACTCCTCTTTTACAAAGAAATAAATAAGAATAAATGGTGTAAATCACGAATAGTATTCGTAACCTAAGCCCCTTATTTTATTGAAGGATCAAAATTTGACCCAAAGAAGAAGGAGAAGTGGAATAAACTATGAAATCACCAAAAATTGCATAAATGAAACAAATCCCATATTTTCAAAATCCCAAAATCTCTAAGGCATATTCAAATCCAAAAAGAAATACACTAAACAATTGCTGAAAAGAAATACTAAGGTTTCCACCCACAAATTAGCCTTAGCTTCACTCAAATGGATTTGTAGCCTTCTGATCTCTTCCATAATCTCTCTTTTGATATATACACACACGATTGGGAAGAGTTATATATATTAATTAGATTCAGAACAATTGGAGAAGAATAGGATAAGAATAGATTGGACGAAGAAGAAACAAATATGAAATAAGTTGAATTCTTACCCAAATTCTCTATGAAGTTCTGAATCTTATTAGAGAGAAATAGCAATGGCGAATTTCGTCATATTCCCCAAAATAATATGAATAAAAGTGGAGAGGATAGGGTTCTATTTATAGGAGTTGAAACGCACCAGAATCGTAGGATGGAAGTAGGTAGGAAACGGGTAAATTTGGAGTGTATAACTAAATAAAACATAGCGTCAAACCTTAGCTACCACTGGCAACTTCTATTGCCAAGCGGTCGACCGCCTTTGGGTGACCAGTCGGTCGCTACGGTCGACCGGTTGATCTACATAGGTCAACTGCTCCTCTATTTCGGGGAACGATTATTTATTTCCGTTGCATGATTATTTTATTCTTTAATTAACTTTTTTTAACGTTAAACGTTTACTTAGCCCCCAAGCTAATTTTTGAAATTTAAACCCTAAATTTGATTTTTCATTTGAATTTGAATTCAAACTAAATTAATTTAAATCCAAGAACTTCAAATGCTCATAACTTCTTTACTTGAGTTTCGTTTCCAGCATATTATATATGGAAACATATCGGAATTTCACAACAAACGCAACAGAATAACTTTCATGGTCAAATTCCAGCTTTTATAAAATTTCCATATCCAACCCTGATCATATTTTATTCAATTTACTTTATTTATTTATGGTTCATTTTACGGGGTGTTACATTCTTCCCCCCTTAAAAAGGATTTCGTCCCGAAATCTTCCAAGGGGCAAACTGCGTAACTTGCAATAACATCCACATTATACAACCAAGTTCTCTACACAACCATCTACTTAAACAATAGCGCAATGTGATTATGTACTATAGACATGCTAAAATGAGCTCAATCCTAGCATGAGTGTGTAATCGTGTCATGTAAGTATGTATGCAAGTACCCTAAACATGCATAAAAATTCCTACATGAGTGTAAAGTGATTGTGAAAAGGTGTAACAACCGTCTCCTACCATCCAATCTAGCAATCGCGATGCAACCAAAATCCTAATTCTGGAGGGATAAATTACAAGTGAAAATTTCTGGGTTAGTGTTTTTCATCTTCTCCTCGGTCTCCCATGTGCTTTCCGCCTAATTGTCCCCCCATTATACTCGAACCAACTTAATTATTTTATTACAGAGTCTCCTAGTACCATGCTTCATAACGCGTGTGGTGGCACAAGGCACTGTCTGCTCCATCTCAAAATCCACTAACCGATCAGGCTCTATTCTACTAGCGGTGTCATGAAGATATTTCCTAAGGTGAGAAACATGGAAAACATTGTGGAATCCTGCCAAATTGTTAGGAAGCTCCACACGATATGCCAATTTTTCTATTCTTTCCAGTATTCTAAATGGCCCAATAAATCTAGGCATCAAATTTCCAGACTTGCCAAACCTAATAACTTTTCTAAGTGGGGAGACTTTAACAAATACCGTATCTCCAACCTAAAATTTAAGCTCTTTCCTTCTTTTATCCGCATAAGATTTCTGATGGTCCTGCGCTACCTTAATCCTTTGCCTGGTCATCTCTTCTTTTCCCGTGGTATCACAAATCGAATCGGATTCGCGCAATACTTTGTCGGTGGTTTTCCTCCAACAACTATCCATTTGCATGGCCACCCATAAAGTGCTCCAAAAGGGGCCATACCAATCGTCGTTTGATAGCTATTATTATACGCAAACTCAACTAAAGGTAGATGCTGCTCCCAATGTCCTCTAAAACCCAATACACAAGCTCTCAATAGGTCCTTCAAATCCTATTCACCCTCTCTGTTTGTCCATCAGTTTGTGGGTAATATGTCGTGATAAGGTTCAAAGAAGTTCCCAAAGCTGTTTATAGGATCCTCCAAAACTCGCTAGTGAACAAGGGGTCCCTTTCACTGACTATGCTTATAGGAATTCCATATAGACGAACAATCTCCTTAATATAAATCTGGAAGAGAGATACGCTAGTTCTATTTCTCCTAATCGAAACAAAATGGGCACTCTTGTTGAGTCTATCTACAACAACCCAAATAGCCTCATTGCCCTTCTAACTTTTAGGCAATCCTTCCACAAAATCCATCGAAATATGTTCCCACTTCTAAGTTGAAATTTCCAAACGTAATAATAATCCACCAGGACTCCCTTGCTCAGCTTTTACCTTTTGACATGTCAAACACCTAGCAACAAACTCAGCTACGCTCCTCTTCATTCCATTCCAAAAGAAAATTCTCTTCATGGCCTTGTATATCTTGTCTCCTCCGGGATGAATGGTCATCCTTAAGTGGTGACATGTCATAAGCATATCTCTCATCAAATCATCAATCATTAAGATGCAAAGACGTCCATCTCTTCTCAAACATCCCTTCTCATCAATTGAGTACCTCCTAGCGTGGGGAAAATGCTCTCCTTTTCTTAATTTTTTCAAAATCTCTACTAACTTCTCATCTTTTACTTGCTCGTGCCCCATACGATCCATCAAGGCTGGTCTAATCTCCATAATTAATAGAAAACCTTTGATGGGTTCTGTTGATGGTTGGAGGTTATAATTTGAGAGAAACTCTAGCTGTCTCCATTCATATATAGCACATAGGGAAGAGTATCTCCAACTAAGGGCATCGACGACTACGTTCCCTTATCTAGGGGTATATTGAATACCAAAGTCAAAGGATGCTACATATTCCAACCACCTCTGCTGCCTAAGATTTAAATCTTTTTGGGAAAATAGGTATTCGAGTGATTTATGATCAATGAATAACTCAAACCTTTCCTCTAAGAGATATTTCCTCCACATCTTTAAGGAAAAAACAATGGTTGCCAATTCTAAATCATGCACTGGATACCTCTTCTCATGATCCTTTAGTTGTCTACTAGCATAGGAAACTACCTTTCCTTCTTGCATAAGAATTGGCCCTAATCCTGTACCACACGCATCTGTGAAAACCGTGAACAGCTTGGTTCCATCTGGAATAGTGAGCATAGTTGTACTAGTCAATGAATTCTTAAGCTTCTCAAATGCCTTGATGCATCTATCATCCCAAACAAAAACTATATTCTTCTTAGTCAATCGGTTAAAAGGGGCTGCTATTTATGCAAAGCTCTTGATGAACTTCCTATCGTAGCCTTCCAAGCCTAGAAAATTTCTAACCTCTGATGCATTACTAGGAGTCTTCCATCCTTGGACAGCTTCCACTTTAGCATGGTCCACCGCCAATCCTAGTTCCGAAACAATATGCCCATGGAACCTAACTTCATTTTTCCAAAAGTAGCATTTAGAAAACTTGGCTTTGAGTTGGTTTCTCTTCAAGGTCTCCAATAACTCCCTAAGGTGGTCCTCATGCTCCTTCTTGCCTTCGGAGAAAACCAAGATATCATCAACAAACACCATGACAAATTTATTAAGTTGCCCTCTAAATATTCTACTCATCAAATCTACAAAGTATGATGGGGCATTCGTCAGTCCAAAAGGCATTACTTCCCACTCATAGAGCCCATCTGGAGTATGGAATGTGGTCTTCGGCTTGCTTTCCTTTGCAATCCTCAACTGATTGAATCCCATTGCTAAGTCTAATTGGGAAAAGACTTTAGCCCCTACAAGTTGGTCGAACAAGTCATCTATTCTAGATAGAGGGTACCTATTCTTCCTTGTCAACTTGTTCAACTCTCTATAATCGACGCAAAGTCTCAACGAACCATCTGCCTTAGTGGCAAAAACAACGGAGGCTCCCTACTCAAAAGTACTCCTATGGATGAATCCTTTCTTAAATAGCTTTGAGATTTGCTTATCCAATTCCATATATGTCTCAAAGGCAGAGCGACAGCTCTTACGTCCTTCTCCAAATCGATTTGGAACTCAATCTCCCTATGGGGTGGGAGACCTAAGACCTCTTTGAAGATATCTAGAAATTCAAAAACTACGGGTAAATATGATGGCTCTCGAACAACGTATAGATTTAGTGAGTATAAATGGCTTGACTCAACTATGGGTGTACAAAGAACTTCTAGGTTATGACCTCCACAACTCCTTAATCGTACTACCATCTTATCACAGTCAAGAATGGCTCCATAATATGGTGACCAATCCATAACCAAGTTAAGCGCATACCCCTCGAAATTTAGAACATACACGGTACATATGAAATCAATGTCGCATATGTCTAACACTAGATCTTTGCAAATAAGCAAAAGATGGGTCGAACCCCCAATGGGATTGGAAACCTCTATTGGGTTGTTGACCATCTAGGTTTGAAGGTTTAAGGAATTTACTACACTCATAGATATAAAGGAATGTGATGCCCCCGAATCAAATAGGGTACGAATGGTAACCCTAAAAATAAGAGTTATACCTTCTAGAGCTCTTTTCCTTGGCCTCTTGGTGGCTTACTGGCAATAGGGACAGCTTCAATAGCATAGGCATGTCCGCTTGGTCCTTCCTTAGCCATCTTGGGACATTGATTCTTATGATGCCTTCCTCGTGGCAGTTAAAGCACCTTTTTAAAGGCTTCCTTTATCAAACTCACTTTACAATCTTTAGCTTCATGACCCTTCCTTTGGCATTTCTTATACACCTTTACATCCTTCTTAAACTTCTCCTTGAACTTTTTATTGGCCTAAAAGGTCCCCTTCTTGGACCCTCCTTACTTTTGGGTCAGTGTAGACTTTTCCTTCTCTCTTCCCTTATCTTTCTCATTGGCCACGTGCAACATCACCGTTTTTACCAACATCTCATACGTAGCCCCCATAGGTACTTGGGTCAACAACATTTCTCTTAGCGGGGAATTTAAGCCCTTCACAAACAACATAGTCTTTTTCATAGGTATGTCTATCGAGCTCATCCCGAATTTAGCCAATTCAATAAACTTAGCAATGTACTCGTTAAGGGTAGAATCTCCTTGTCTCAGCTGAATGAACTTTTCCAATTGTAAGCTAACCTCTGCTCTAGATATGAATCTCATCTCAAATCAGTCCTTGAATTGATCCCAAGGGAGTATCCATCCCGGGTGCTTGATAGCAGCAGTAGTTTGGCAGAAAGCAAGTGATGATCAGTGGTTGAGTGGGCGATGGCTTGTTGTTTAAGGCAGAGGAGGAAGGTGGTCTCGGTAGTGGGAAGATGGTAGTGGCAGGGGGATGGGCTGGAGCAGGAAGTATGATGGGACGAAGGAGTGAAAACAGAGAGAATAGTTGTGTAGAGCTGTGCACGGTGAACAGTGAACAAATGTGCACTGTTTTTTTTTTGCAAATTGTAAAATAAAAACTTGTAAATGACATAGAAAATCGAATGGAATAATTTTTTTTAAAGAAATTGTGTATATTTTTTTAAATAGGAATGTAAATGCAAATAAACAACAACAAGCGAACAAACAAAAATAAAAATAAAAATCGCACAAACACACACAATATTTTTTTCTTTTTTCTTTTAGTTGCAAACACACAAAATAAAATCACACAAAAATCAAAAGAAAATAATTCGAAGAATAGAAAAAAAAATCAAAATAAATTCCCCGTGAACGGTGCCAAAAACTTGTTTAACGACGAATTTTCTATCGGTTTAGAAAATCGCCGAAAAATTTAGATTAAAATTTAACCGTAAGCACACGACGTACAATGATAGTACGTGGCGAGTATGGGTCGATCCGCAGGGAATTATTAGATTTTAAATCTCTATTCAATCAAATTAACCAAAGTTGAGAGATTGTTAAGCTAAAAATGTAGAAAAATGACAAAAAGAAAGTGATAAAAATATGAGAGTGTAAAGATAATTTAGAGATAATTTCCACTCTCTAGATCACATAAATCAACAAAATGAAGTTATGATCTATCTTTTGGTCATTAGTGAAATTAGTTGTTGTGCTTATCATAAGTATGGCATATTTGTGCTATTAATTAGCCCAATATAAACCATCAAACTATAACACAACCACCAATACACTTTTAACTCTCATGAAATATGGTAGTAAAGTTGAAAATGAAATCTATTTTAAGTATGGTCTATTAACTATTAATTAGAAATATAGACCATCAAATTTTAATTTCAACATCCACTTCATTACCATCATCATATGTAGATGACGAGGTAATTATTGTTTGTGATTGTTTAACATAGGCTATTTGGTGTCAATAATATATGCTATCAAATTCAAAGCAAAAACAACAAGTTAAATGTAACGACCCGTATTTTCACGGATCGAAAAGTTCGTCAAATCTGGAGTTTTAGCGTTTTGGGCCATTTCAGATTTTAGGCAAATTTTGCCTAAGTCCTAAGTCGTTCACGACTTAGCATGAGTCGTGAGTCGTATACGACTTAGGAGAGGAGTTCTGGGCGAGTTAAGGACTCAAGGAGATAAGTCGTAGCTGGGCTAGGTTAGTAGGTTGAAGTTTACTCGGCAAGTGTTAAGTCGTAGGTTGTAAGTCGTTGCCGAGTTAAGGGATAACAACCTAAGGAAGTGACCGACTTATAGTTTTAACCGACTTAAGGATAGTGGTGAGTTAAGTGTTAAGTCGGCTGACGAGTTAAGATAGTGGTCGACTTAAGACCTGGACGACTTAGTAGTTAGTATGTGACAAGTTATTTGTTAAGTCGTTGCCGAGTTAAGGAAGTGGGGTTGACCGACTTAAGAGTTAGGTCGGCAACGACCTAAGGACATGTTGTGAGCGACCTAAGTGTTTGGGTGTTAAGTGTTAGGTCGGCAGTGTGTGTTGAGTTATGAGTCGGTAGGTCGTCTCCTGTGTTAAGTTGTTGAGTCGTCAACCGACTCAGGACTTGGGTTTTGCGGCAGTATGATGAGTCTGCTTCGTTGGGTCGGTCTTATGGTTAAGTCGTAGGTCGGCGAAGCAGTTAAGTCGTTAGGTCGTATAGGCTGGTTAACTCGGCATAGCAGTAAGTCGTAGGTCGTCTAACTAGTTAAGGCGCGTGCGCATTAAGTCGTAGACAGGGTTGTATATGCGCATGTGTTGAGTCGAAGCTTGGTTAAGTCGTAGGCGCATGCCATAAGTCGTAACCGACTTAGGAGACAGCTGTTTTGTTGCGAGTCATAGGCAGATGAGTTTTTAGGTCGGCAAGGCACTAGGTCGGCATGATGTTAAGTCGGCACCGACTTAAGGAGATAGCCGAGTTACGACTTAAGGGCAGTTTTCAGCTATAAATAGGAGAGCTTCTCTTCATTTTTGGGATCCGGATTTTGAAGCGACGAAGTGCTGCCATTTTGAGAGCTCGACTTCTACACTTCTTCACTTCTTTTCTCCACTCTAATCTAGTGCTTCCATCCATCCAAATCGAAGATCAAGATTGAAGATTCAAGAGCTTAGATTGAAGATCTTCATCTTTTCAAGAGAGATTTCTTCGTTTGAAGTGAGATCTTGTCGGATCTAGCTTAGTTCTTCGCTGTCCAGATCTGAAGTTGATATCTTTTGGATTGTTTAGGTGATTTGGTGAGTGGTGATTATCTCTCACACGGATCCAAAGGAGTATATCGGATTGTTGGCTCGTTTTGGTGTTAAAATAGAGATTTCCATGCATTTTCTTCATCCTATGTGTAGATCCATATAGATCCATTGTTCATGGTGATGTTGCATCCATTTTATCATATGTTAACCTATGCAAGTTCATTCATCAAGTTTGTAGAGATATAATACCTGTTTTCATGCTTATTGGACTTTCAACTCTTTAATTACGAAAATGCCATTATTGTTATAATTGTCTACTTAGATCATATTTGAATGCTTGATTGCTTGGATTGATGTTTGATTTGATTGCTTGTTATGAACTAGATGATTGATGATTAGATTTAGATCGAAGATGATTCAAAAGCTAAGGGAAAGGCTCTTGAATTGGGAAAGTTGCTCGTGGCATATGTAGCGGGATGATGAAGCTCTTATGCATAGATTTGACGATGTGATGTAGAGATGAGGCTTTGCGAGGATGTAATGAAGCGAGGCAATCATATGATGAAGACTTGGTCTAATCCAGACGGGATCATTCCAAGCATGTTGATAACTCGGTGATATGATTCGAGTTGAAGATAATGAATGGATATGAGAATAGTCGTCGAGGAGGATGACTAGGAGGCTTGGATAGCATCGTTGTTGAAGGTTCTAGCATGCTCTAAGCAAGAGTACGTTTGGGCAGATTCGATAGTCCCAACGGCCAACTGTTGATGGTCGAGTACTCTGGGCAGATTCGATAGTCCTAGGCACGGGCTGCGACGACGTGCGGGAGTTATGTCTAGAACCGGGGTTTCCATTAGCCCTTGACGGACGGCTGAAAGAATGTGCCGGTCATTCAATTAACGGTGATATCGAAGCAATGAAACAGTGATAGCCAGAGTCATGGATGTTTGGTTGTATCGTCATTCGGACTC
Organism: Allium fistulosum; assembly: GCA_030737815.1. NCBI lineage: Eukaryota > Viridiplantae > Streptophyta > Magnoliopsida > Asparagales > Amaryllidaceae > Allium > Allium fistulosum. Next base: position 1,144,020,695 of record CM060902.1, read on the forward strand.
AAGAGCGGTATCTTCTGGGTGCTTATCTGATTTAGGCCTTGGTACTTGGAAAACATCGCCCTTGACTCGAGTGATAGTAGTTTTACTTTAAATTGTATGCTCTGCTATGTTTGCTTCTGCTTAGTGTGTGTCTGGGGGCTATCACTGTAGAATGAGGTTGGAGTGGGAGGGTTGTATTCCTATTCCTTTTCCTTTATGCTCTTTTGGTATGTTGTTAGTTAATTTACTGCTCACTAAGACTGTTGTCTGACTCAAGGCTTTATGTTTTAATTCTTATTGCCTTGGGCTGTTCGTCCATTTTGGGACGGGCAGACTAGGTAGCAGGTGACAGGTGCTGTTCTCTCCTCACGATGCTGATATCGAAGACGAGCTGGAGGGTTGCATATTATCTTCTTATTATATGTACTGGATATTCCGCTGTTTTGTTTCCTCTGAGAGATATGTAGTGAGGCTGGATGTATTGACTATATGAATGCTTGTATTCAACTATTATGGAGTTTTATAAGATGTCATTTTGTTCTGTAAAGCTTCACTATACATATGTTCTATTGTATTTTGTCCATGCGCTGTGAGTAATACGATAGATTCTGTTGTTTTAATCTTACCTTGACAATCGTCCATGGTCGCCTGGCACACTTTACAGCGCACTATCTTTAGATTCGGTGCAGGGGTCATGGGCGGTCGTCACATTTGGTATCAGAGCCAGGTTAATCGATTTTACCCAACGCTCGCTGAAGTAACTACGTATGAGAGACGTAATTGTATTTTGATGGATGAATACTATATATAATATAGTAACTTAGTAGAGTTGAGTCCTTCATGCAGTTGTTTCTCTAGATGTTCTAATCATTCCTTTTTATAGATATTGAGAATGAGTCGAAGAGGGAGACCAGCTGCTAGGGAAGGCCATGCTACTGAAGAGACTGCTGATTATGCAGCCATGTTCGAAGCCATGATGACTTCGATCATGAGAAGGATACCAGTTCCGGGGGCAGCAGTAGATGTTGGAGTTCAAGTCCAAGCTCCGAAACCAGTGGATTTTGCTAAGTTGTGCAAGGATTATACTGCTCTTGGAGGGAAGGTTTTCTTGGGAACAGAATCTACCATTGAGGTCCAGAGGTGGATAGATGCTTGTAGAAGGATCTTTGGTGATTTGGGAATTGATGATGCAACTAAGAGGAAGTTGGCATCGAGGCAGCTTCAAGGGAGAGCCTCTGATTGGTGGAACTCTATTACCATCGATACTGCGGAGGAAGAGATTACTTGGGAGCAATTCCAAGCTAGATTTGAAGCTAAGTTCATTTCTACAGCTCAGAAGTCTGTTCTATTCAAGAGGTTTGTGGAGCTCAAGCAAGGTGGAAGATCAGTTCTTGAGTATGTTTCTGAGTTCGAAGCTTTGTCCAAGTATGCCCGGTCATATATTGAATCTGCTTATCAGAAGAATGAGAAGTTCGTGACCGGCTTGGATAGTTATCTTGGGAGACAGTTGGTGGATCATTTGGACGATTCATTTGAGAAGCTTGTGGAGAAAGCTCTTAGGCATGAGAGTCTGTTTCCTAGGGAAGGACCTGTTGTTGCTGTTACCAAAGGAGAGTCTAAACCACAGCAGGGTGGAAACCAGAAGAGGAAGCAGCAGCAGCAGAAGGGTAAGGATGGCCAGAAGAAGCCGAAAGGCGAGGTAACTTGCTACAATTGTCAGCAGAAGGGCCATTTCTCTAAGGATTGTAAGAATCCGAAGGCACCGATGAAGTGTCACAACTGTGACAAGCCGGGGCATTTCAGGAAGAATTGTCCAGAACCAAGGAAGGACAGGCAGATTGTACAGGCCTATGCTTTAGGAGCTGTTCCGTCATCTTCGAAAGCTCCTACTGCGGAAGAGAAGGGAAAGAGTGTGGTTGTTCAAGGTATTCTTTTCCTATGTGGTGTTCCAGTAAGAGTTCTGTTTGATACTGGAGCGTCGCATTCTTTTGTTTGTAGCGAACTCGTAGGCCGGTTAGGTTTGGCACCGGATATTGTTGATAGGCCATTGGTTGTGACTAATCCAGTTGGGGGTTCGTCTTGTTTGTGTATGTTATGCCGTGGTCTAGTTGTGTCGAGTCATGGTTGCTCTTTTGATTGTGATTGCTTTGTTCTGAACTTTGCGGGGTTCGGAATTATTTTGGGTATGGACTGGCTTAGGAAGTATGCGGCTAAGGTTGATTGTGAGAGGCTGGAGGTGACAGTCGAGAATGTGGAAGGGCGAAAGATTGTGATACGATGTAAGCATGAAGAAGGCGTCTTCATGAGCTTCATGTATTCGCTAGTTGTTCCACGGGATGGACTGTCTTTAGTGCCGATCGCAAATAGATTCGAGGATGTCTTTGACGAAGTCAAAGGGTTGCCGCCGCATAGAGAGATCGAGTTTCGTATAGATCTAGTTGAAGGAGCCAGACCTGTTGTGATGCCTCTTAGGCGGATGGCGCCTAGGGAACAGCAGGAGTTGAGGGTGCAAGTTGACGACCTTTTTCAGAAAGGATTCATTCGGCGTAGTGTGTCCGAGTGGGGTGCACCAGTTGTGTTCGCAACCAAGGCAGATGGATCATTGAGATTGTGTGTCGATTATCGTGAGCTGAACAAGGTGACTAAGAAGAACAAGTATCCATTGCCGAGAATAGATGACTTGTTTGATCAGCTTCACGAAGCTAAGGTGTTTTCTCAGATGGATTTGGCAACGGGATTTCACCAGTTGAGAGTGGCTAAGGATAGTGTGCCGAAGACTGCTTTTAGGACACCATCCGGTTTCTTTGAGTGGCTGGTAATGCCGTTTGGATTGACTAACGCGCCAGCATATTTTGTGGATCTTATGAATAGAGTGTTCAGAGAGCAGTTGAACAAGTTCGTACTTGTGTTCGTGGATGATATTCTGATTTATTCCAGAACGGAGGAAGAGCACAAGATGCACTTGCGTATTGTTTTGGAGATCTTACGGAAACATCAGCTGAAGGCTAAGTTTTCGAAGTGTCACTTCTGGAAGAGTGAAGTTAGGTTCTTAGGCCATGTGATTTCTGGAAATGGAATAGCGGTTGATCCCGCTAAGGTGGCAGCAATCCAGGATTGGGTTAGACCTAAGAATGCATCTGATGTGAGAAGTTTTCTTGGACTAGCAGGATATTATCGACGGTTTATCAAAGACTTCTCCAAGATAGCTGCACCGTTAACAGGATTGACGAAGAAGAACCAAGTGTTCAGTTGGGATGCTAAGTGTGAGCAAGCTTTCGGAATCCTGAAAGAGCGATTGACGAGTGCTCCTGTTTTGACTATTCCAAGTGGGAATGATGAGATGGTGGTTTACACCGACGCATGTGGTACGGGACTTGGAGCAGTGCTGATGCAGAAGGATAAAGTTGTTGCGTATGCCAGTCGACAACTGAAGCCGCATGAAAGGAATTACCCAACTCATGATTTGGAATTGGCGGCGATTGTATTTGCTCTGAAGATGTGGAGGCATTATCTGTTGGGAGTTCGATTCGAGTTGTTTACGGATCATAAGTCGTTGAAGTATCTTTTCTCCCAAAAGGATTTGAATCTTCGGCAGCAACGTTGGCTAGAGTTTTTGGCATCATATGATTTTGGAATAGCTTATACTCCGGGAAAAGGTAACGCAGTGGCAGATGCGTTAAGTCGAAGACATGCAGGATTGGGAGCCATGTTTTCTGAATGGAAGAGTCTCGAGTATTTAGCTGGATTTGACTTCAGGCCTAGATGCGAATTGGAACCTGAGATGCTGGCAAACTTATCAATAAGACCCACTCTTGTGGAAAGGATTGGTGAGAGCCAAAAGCGAGATGATAAGCTTGTCAAGATTATCCGTGAGTTGGAATCTGGATTGGATCCAGAAAAGGATAAAGGATTCGAGGTCGATCGAGAGGGTTGGCTTCGGAAGCAAGGACGACTAGTTGTTCCCGATATAGATGAGTTGAGGAGTGAAGTTCTGAAGGAAAGTCATCACTCGAGGTTGACAATTCATCCAGGTGGAAATAAGATGTATCGGGATATGAAGAGAACCTACTACTGGGAAGGTATGAAGAAGGATGTTGGAAATTTTATTTCCAAATGTATGAACTGCCAGTTGGTAAAAGCTGAACAGAAGAAGCCAAGTGGATTGCTTCAGCCATTAGAAGTTCCTACCTGGAAGTGGGAACAAGTGTCGATGGATTTTATCGATGGATTGCCCAGAACCAGAACGGGAAATGAAGGGATTTGGGTCATTGTGGATCGTCTAACCAAGAGTGCGAGATTCATTCCTGTTCGATCGACTAGGACGACATCAAAGTTGGCTGAGTTGTATGTTAAGTGGATAGTTCGATTCCATGGTATTCCGAAGAGTATAGTGAGCGATCGAGACCCATTGTTCACTAGTGGATTTTGGAAGAGCTTCCAGGAAGTTTTGGGAACCGAGTTGTGTTTGAGTACAGCTTATCACCCTCAAACAGATGGTCAGACCGAGAGAGTCAACCGAGTTTTGGAAGATCTTCTCAGAGCTTGTGTATTGGACTTCGGAGGATCATGGGAAGATCACCTTCATTTGGTGGAATTTTCGTACAACAACAGTTACCAGTCAAGCATTGGTATGGCACCCTATGAGGCATTGTATGGAAGACCGTGTAAATCTCCGACATGTTGGTTGGAAACTGGAGAAAAGCTGATGCTTGGGCCAGAGATGATTCGTCAGACTTCGGATTGCATAGAGATCATTCGGCAACGAATGAAGGCAGCCCAAGACCGTCAGAAGAGTTATGCGGATAAGCGTCGAAAGGATTTGGAATTCGACGTAGGAGATATGGTTTTTGTGAAGATTTCTCCACTGAAGAATGTTATTCGATTCGGGAAGAAAGGAAAATTGACTCCGAGATTTGTCGGACCATTCCCGATTATCGAGCGAATTGGAAAGCTCGCTTACAGATTGGAGTTACCGGAGAAGATGTCGGGTGTGCACAATGTTTTTCATGTATCGTATCTACGGAAGTATGTGCACGACTCGAGAACAGTGGTTTCTGCTGATAGCTGTGAAGACTTAGAAGTTGATCCAGTTGATAGAAGACCTCGTAAGCCGCTTCGTGTTGTTGAAACCGACACGAAACAGCTTAGGAGGAAGGTAGTTAAGTTGCTCAAGATACAATGGAGTGATGATGATAACGACTGTACGTGGGAAGTGGAAGAGAGGATGAAAGCAGCTCATCCTGAACTCTTCGAGGTATGACCCTAAGGTGTCGTGTCATCTAACGAAATTGTAACTTGTTCTAGTTTTAGAATTCTGCATGCTAAGCTAGAATTGGATGCATGGTTTGTTGATTGCTATGGATGGTAGGCGTGCAGAATAGTTTATGATTGCTTTGTTTGTTTGGAATTTCGAGGGCGAAATTCCTAAGGGGGAGAGAATGTAACGACCCGTATTTTCACGGATCGAAAAGTTCGTCAAATCTGGAGTTTTAGCGTTTTGGGCCATTTCAGATTTTAGGCAAATTTTGCCTAAGTCCTAAGTCGTTCACGACTTAGCATGAGTCGTGAGTCGTATACGACTTAGGAGAGGAGTTCTGGGCGAGTTAAGGACTCAAGGAGATAAGTCGTAGCTGGGCTAGGTTAGTAGGTTGAAGTTTACTCGGCAAGTGTTAAGTCGTAGGTTGTAAGTCGTTGCCGAGTTAAGGGATAACAACCTAAGGAAGTGACCGACTTATAGTTTTAACCGACTTAAGGATAGTGGTGAGTTAAGTGTTAAGTCGGCTGACGAGTTAAGATAGTGGTCGACTTAAGACCTGGACGACTTAGTAGTTAGTATGTGACAAGTTATTTGTTAAGTCGTTGCCGAGTTAAGGAAGTGGGGTTGACCGACTTAAGAGTTAGGTCGGCAACGACCTAAGGACATGTTGTGAGCGACCTAAGTGTTTGGGTGTTAAGTGTTAGGTCGGCAGTGTGTGTTGAGTTATGAGTCGGTAGGTCGTCTCCTGTGTTAAGTTGTTGAGTCGTCAACCGACTCAGGACTTGGGTTTTGCGGCAGTATGATGAGTCTGCTTCGTTGGGTCGGTCTTATGGTTAAGTCGTAGGTCGGCGAAGCAGTTAAGTCGTTAGGTCGTATAGGCTGGTTAACTCGGCATAGCAGTAAGTCGTAGGTCGTCTAACTAGTTAAGGCGCGTGCGCATTAAGTCGTAGACAGGGTTGTATATGCGCATGTGTTGAGTCGAAGCTTGGTTAAGTCGTAGGCGCATGCCATAAGTCGTAACCGACTTAGGAGACAGCTGTTTTGTTGCGAGTCATAGGCAGATGAGTTTTTAGGTCGGCAAGGCACTAGGTCGGCATGATGTTAAGTCGGCACCGACTTAAGGAGATAGCCGAGTTACGACTTAAGAGCAGTTTTCAGCTATAAATAGGAGAGCTTCTCTTCATTTTTGGGATCCGGATTTTGAAGCGACGAAGTGCTGCCATTTTGAGAGCTCGACTTCTACACTTCTTCACTTCTTTTCTCCACTCTAATCTAGTGCTTCCATCCATCCAAATCGAAGATCAAGATTGAAGATTCAAGAGCTTAGATTGAAGATCTTCATCTTTTCAAGAGAGATTTCTTCGTTTGAAGTGAGATCTTGTCGGATCTAGCTTAGTTCTTCGCTGTCCAGATCTGAAGTTGATATCTTTTGGATTGTTTAGGTGATTTGGTGAGTGGTGATTATCTCTCACACGGATCCAAAGGAGTATATCGGATTGTTGGCTCGTTTTGGTGTTAAAATAGAGATTTCCATGCATTTTCTTCATCCTATGTGTAGATCCATATAGATCCATTGTTCATGGTGATGTTGCATCCATTTTATCATATGTTAACCTATGCAAGTTCATTCATCAAGTTTGTAGAGATATAATACCTGTTTTCATGCTTATTGGACTTTCAACTCTTTAATTACGAAAATGCCATTATTGTTATAATTGTCTACTTAGATCATATTTGAATGCTTGATTGCTTGGATTGATGTTTGATTTGATTGCTTGTTATGAACTAGATGATTGATGATTAGATTTAGATCGAAGATGATTCAAAAGCTAAGGGAAAGGCTCTTGAATTGGGAAAGTTGCTCGTGGCATATGTAGCGGGATGATGAAGCTCTTATGCATAGATTTGACGATGTGATGTAGAGATGAGGCTTTGCGAGGATGTAATGAAGCGAGGCAATCATATGATGAAGACTTGGTCTAATCCAGACGGGATCATTCCAAGCATGTTGATAACTCGGTGATATGATTCGAGTTGAAGATAATGAATGGATATGAGAATAGTCGTCGAGGAGGATGACTAGGAGGCTTGGATAGCATCGTTGTTGAAGGTTCTAGCATGCTCTAAGCAAGAGTACGTTTGGGCAGATTCGATAGTCCCAACGGCCAACTGTTGATGGTCGAGTACTCTGGGCAGATTCGATAGTCCTAGGCACGGGCTGCGACGACGTGCGGGAGTTATGTCTAGAACCGGGGTTTCCATTAGCCCTTGACGGACGGCTGAAAGAATGTGCCGGTCATTCAATTAACGGTGATATCGAAGCAATGAAACAGTGATAGCCAGAGTCATGGATGTTTGGTTGTATCGTCATTCGGACTCAAGAGCGGTATCTTCTGGGTGCTTATCTGATTTAGGCCTTGGTACTTGGAAAACATCGCCCTTGACTCGAGTGATAGTAGTTTTACTTTAAATTGTATGCTCTGCTATGTTTGCTTCTGCTTAGTGTGTGTCTGGGGGCTATCACTGTAGAATGAGGTTGGAGTGGGAGGGTTGTATTCCTATTCCTTTTCCTTTATGCTCTTTTGGTATGTTGTTAGTTAATTTACTGCTCACTAAGACTGTTGTCTGACTCAAGGCTTTATGTTTTAATTCTTATTGCCTTGGGCTGTTCGTCCATTTTGGGACGGGCAGACTAGGTAGCAGGTGACAGGTGCTGTTCTCTCCTCACGATGCTGATATCGAAGACGAGCTGGAGGGTTGCATATTATCTTCTTATTATATGTACTGGATATTCCGCTGTTTTGTTTCCTCTGAGAGATATGTAGTGAGGCTGGATGTATTGACTATATGAATGCTTGTATTCAACTATTATGGAGTTTTATAAGATGTCATTTTGTTCTGTAAAGCTTCACTATACATATGTTCTATTGTATTTTGTCCATGCGCTGTGAGTAATACGATAGATTCTGTTGTTTTAATCTTACCTTGACAATCGTCCATGGTCGCCTGGCACACTTTACAGCGCACTATCTTTAGATTCGGTGCAGGGGTCATGGGCGGTCGTCACATTAAACCACTTCAAATGTTTCCATTAAGCACAAAAAGAGAACATGAACATCAAAATGTTGAATCTACATACTAGAGAGCTTCATTACCCCTAAATTGAAGGGGTTTAGCCTCTCATAATTGTTATCAAATAAACAAATGCAGATTGCAACATGAACAAAAAGAAGAGGAAAATGAGAGCAAAGTAAATAGAGAGCTAATTAAAAGAAAATGAAAGCTATTCTACTTGCACGAATGTAAATCTACACAACTATAATGAAAGGAAGAGGACACGTAATTAAAAGGAAACACTAATTAACATTGCATAAAAAAAGGAAAATTACATGAAATAAAAATGGCTAAGTAGCCATGAAAAGAGAAAGAGAGCTTTCTTTTATTTTTGATCCTAAACTAAACTAAAGAGAAGAGAGCCTAAAGAAGAGGAGAGCTAATTACATGAAGATAAGGGGTATTTATACATGTATGAAAACCTAGTCTACTTTTTTGGGGAATGCCCAAAATACCCTCTTTGGAAGTGTGGAGGCCAAGTAATCATTAGCATCAAATAATCATCATTTATATGTGCATGAAGCTTTAAAATCTATTAGCATGTGCATTAGCCTCTAATTTGTACATGAAGGTTTGTGGGTAGGTGGGGTCCTCCATGATCCATGAAATGAATTATTTCCATCTCCATTCCTTTGTATTCACTCTTGTGCATGCATATATCTTCATGAAGCTACTTGTATTTGAATTTAAATTCCTACAAAATAACATAGAAATTTTAATTTAAATTTTAGAAAATTAAGATATGCACAAAAATGACCATTTTGCCCCTGGATGAAAGATGAATATGTGACGATTTGAAATAATTTGAATTTTGGTTTAAACAAGTTAAAATACCTAATATGATCATTTATTTAATTTAAATAGATTAAATATGGTGGTAAAAATATGCACATTTACGTGAATCAATTAGATAGTTCTCAGCCAGGTAAAAAACTAAAAAACATGTTTTTAAATTTGATTGAAGAATATGTTTTTTAGAAAAGGATTTAAAAGAAAAAAAAACTAATTTGAAGAATATTTACAATTTTTTTTAGTTTTGGATTTTGAATTTAAAAAAAAATGCATGAAGTAATGCAACTGAATGAATACAATGATTTAATTACAAATGATATATCCTCCTAACCCAAAATTGTATAATCACACATAGTCTTCAATCAACTAGACAGTTCTCAGCCAAGTAACGGACAAGGTTTATCGATGCACCACAAATCACTATAGCAATGCATCTGAAGGTTTAAGTACCTTCAGATGAACAACCACTATAATATTTACGAATCACCGTAATATTTATAAATGGTTATTACTCTGTCGTAGCCTAGACATCAAGAAAATAAATTGTTCAAAGAAGACAATTTGTCAATATACAATAAAGCGTTATCGATTTCTAACCGTTATTATTAATCAAAATCTAGAATGAAATGCAAAGCTGAAATTAAACGTGTATTAACAATGCAACTACAAATGGATTTTAATTTTTGTTTTTGTTTTTAAATTTTTTATATCAAATGCATGCAATTAACAATGCAAAGCAAATAAAAACAAAAGATAGGGGCACGATACCAGAGCGTGTAGAATTTATTAGCAATTTATTTTTAAAGTAGTGATTTTTTTTATAAGCAAGCAAAGCAATTTATTTTTAGCAAGCACTTCTGCCACCTGCAACCTGAAAAATAAAAACAAGATATACACAATTTTTTTATATATATCAAAGAAAAACTAAAACAAATGAAAGACTAGAACAAACTAAATCAAAACAAATTCAAAACAACCCACTTTTCTAACAAATTTCAAAGTTTTTTTTTAATCAAGAAAAAACTAAAATAAATTTAAAACGAAACAACTTGTTGTTGTTTTTTTATTAAGAAATAAAACAAACGAAACAAAAACAACTTCTTCTTTTTTTTCAAGAAAGGAACTAAGAAATTTTTTTAAACCAAAACAAATTTTTTTTTTGAATTTAAAGATGGAACTTCAAAGGGTTAAAAACAAAACAAATTAAAAACATACAGAACAAATTCACAAATTAAAAAAAAATAACTTCATCGAACCAAACGAACTCGGCCCAAACATTCATTTAATTTAACTTACCACTTCTTTACATTTGGGCAATCGAATCCACATTATCGTTTAATTTTATCTAGCCTAAATTACTCAAATTCAGAAATCCAAAATCAAAATCAACTCGAGATCGAACTCGAGGACTTAGGATTGACGTTGATGGAAATTCGATGAAGGGTGTCACGATTGGAGTCGCGGTTGTTGTTTGGCGTAGCTGCTGATGATGGCTGAGTGATGTTAGCAGCAAGAAGGCAGCGGTTTCAAATAGAAGTTGTGAATGTGATGCAGGTAGGTTTGTGAAGTTAAATAGTTGATCCGAGATGGTTGTGCGTGCTTTGAGGTTGTGGTTTTTGTTCGATTTGCTTTGAGGTTATCGAATTGCTTTAAGGTTGCGATTTGGTTATGGGCAGTTTTTTTTGCTGCAGTCGATTGTTTGGTTCGATGAGAGTGGATTGGGGAGTAGTGGTTGAACTGGGTGTTTGCAATAAGGATGATGTGGTTCTGGCTTCAGTTTGCAATGCTCGGTGAGGCTGTGTAATTTGTGGCACTGTCGGTTGTTGAACTGATGTGGTCAATGGATGAACAGGTGATGTAAGGATATGTTAACAGCAGATGGTATATTGTAGTGTAATGTTTGAAGCAGTAAGGTGATGTTGAAGTGGAGTGCTGTAGGACAGGCAATTGTTGATGGACAGTGTAGTAGTGAGTGTGGGGGTATTTGAGTTGTAGTGCTGATGATCAGTGGTACAAGCACAATTTAAGGGTGGACAGTGTTGTTGTAGCCAAAATGGTACAGCAGTATTGGCAAGTATTTGTTGAAGAAGGTAGTTGTATTGGAGGGGCTGTCGATATGAAGTGGATGAAGTGTTTGCAGTTGATGGATGATTGTATGGCTGTTGACATTAAGTGGTTCAGGCTGGTTTGTTTTTGGAGGATTGCGGTAAAGGAGAACAGTTTGGAGTTGTGACTGTTCTTGTTCTTGACAGTTGTTGTTGGCGTGTATGTTTCATTGTGGCAACAGAGACTAATGGTAGTAGATGGTAGGGGAAATGCAGTGGATCAAGATGCTTGATGCTTTAGTTTTCTGATCAAAATGCAGTGGATCAACGTAGCTACTTCTGATATAGGGTGATTTTTGAGGAAGATTGCTGATGTTTGAAGTGTTGCAGTGGTGGGTGGAGGAAGAGGTTTGGCAAGTAGTTGAAGGTGGAGATGATGTTGTAGTGAAGAGATGCAGGTGGTCGTTCTGGAGTATGGTAGTGACGGTAGGAAGCAGCAGTGAGGATGTATTGATGGTTATGGTGAAGAGCTGTTTTGTGGTGACAGTGTATCACTGAAGTGCAAGTGTTTGCTTTATTGCAGTGTGCAGTGGTCGGGGAGCAAGAAAAAGGTGGGCAATCAACTGATTGTAGTGCTAGCAATGGCAGAAAGTGGGTTAGTGGTGTTTGAAGTGGTGTTATGGTGATGGTATGTAAAGCAACAGTGATGCTAGTCGAGTGGAAGCAAGGGGATGTTGAAATGAGTTGAAACAGTTTGTGAATGACAGTATTGTGATGGTGGGGTATGTGAATGATGGTAATGTAGAACTGTCAGGTGGAAATATATGTTTGTATGGAGTATGACAGGATGACAGGCAAAGTCAGTTGGAAGTATGGGTTGTGGCAGTGCACTGATCAGTGTTGCAGAAGTGTTATGCGGATGTTGTGAGATTGTTGGTGCTTGATAGCAGGAGTAGTTTGGCAGAAAGCAAGTGATGATCAGTGGTTGAATGGTCGATGGCTTGTTGTTTAAGGCATAGGAGGAAGGTGGTCTCGGCAGTGGGAAGATGGTAGTGGCAGGGGGATGGGCTGGAGCAGGAAGTATGATGGGACGAAGGAGTGAAAACAGAGAGAATAGTTGTGCAGGGCTGTGCACGGTGAACAGTGCACAAATGTGCAATGTTTTTTTTGCAAATTGTAAAATAGAAACTTGTAAATGAAATAGAAAATCAAATGGAATAATTTTTTTAAAAGAAATTGTGTATATTTTTTTAAATAGGAATGCAAATGCAAATAAACAACAACAAGCGAACAAACAAAAATAAAAATAAAAATCGCACAAACACACACAAGTTTTTTTTTTTCTTTTTTCTTTTAGTTGCAAACACACAAAATAAAATCACACAAAAATCAAAAGAAAATAATTCGAAGAATAGAAAAAAAAATCAAAATAAATTCCCCGGCAACGGCGCCAAAAATTTGTTTAACGACGAATTTTCTATCGGCTTAGAAAATCGCCGAAGAATTTAGATTAAAATTTAACCGTAAGCATACGACGTACAATGATAGTACGTGGGGAGTATGGGTCGATCTGTAGGAAATTATTAGATTTTAAATATCTATTCAATCAAATTAACCAAAGTTGAGCGATTGTTAAGCTAAAAATGTAGAAAAATGACAAAAAGAAAGTGATAAAAATATGAGAGTGTAAAGACAATTTAGAGATAATTTCCACTCTCTAGATCACATAAATCAACAAAATGAAGTTATGATCTATCTTTTGGTCATTAGTGAAATTAGTTGTTGTGCTTATCATAAGTATGGCATATTTATGCTATTAATTAGCCCAATATAAACCATCAAACTATAACACAACCACCAATACACTTTTAACTCTCATGAAATATGGTAGTAAAGTTGAAAATGAAATCTATTTTAAGTATGGCCTATTAACTATTAATTAGAAATATAGACCATCAAATTTTAATTTCAACATTCACTTCATTACCATCATCATATGTAGATGAAGAGGTAATTATTGTTTGTGATTGTTTAAGCATAGGCTATTTGGTGTCAACAATATATGCTATCAAATTCAAAGCAAAAACAACAAGTTAAACCACTTCAAATGTTTCCATTAAGCACAAAAAGAGAACATAAACATCAAAATATTGAATTACATACTAGAGAGCTTCGTTGTCCCTAAATTGAAGGGGTTTAGCCTCTCATAATTGTTATCATATAAACAAATGCAGATTGCAACATGAACAAAAAGAAGAGGAAAATGAGAGCAAAGTAAATAGAGAGCTAATTAAAAGAAAATGAAAGCTATTCTACTTACATGAATGTAAATCTACACAACTAGAATGAAAGGAAGAGAACACGTAATTAAAAGGAAACACTAATTAACATTGCATAAAAAAAAGGAAAATTACATGAAATAAAAATGGCTAAGTAGCCATGAAAAGAGAAAGAGAGCTTTCTTTTATTTTTGATCCTAAACTAAACTAAAGAGAAGAGAGCCTAAAGAAGAGGAGAGCTAATTACATGAAGATAAGGGGTATTTATACATGTATGAAACCTTAATCTACTTTTTTGGGGAATGCCCAAAATACCCTCTTAGGAAGTGTGGAGGCCAAGTAATCATTAACATCAAATTATCATCATTTAGATGTGCATGAAGCTTTAAACTCTATTAGCATGTGCATTAGCCTCTAATTTGTACATGAAGGTATGTGGGTAGGTGGGGTCCTCCATGATCCATGAAATGAATTATTTCCATCTCCATTTCTTTGTATTCACTTTTGTGCATGCATATATCTTCATGAAGCCACTTGTATTTAAATTTAAATTCCTACAAAATAACATAGAAATTTTCAATTAAATTTTAGAAAATTAAGATATGCACAAAAATGACCATTTTGTCCCTGGATGAAGATGAATATGTGACGATTTGAAATAATTTGAATTTTGGTTTAAACATGTTGAAATACAAAATATGATCGTTTAATTAATTTAAATAGATTAAATATGGTGGTAAAAATATGCACATTTACGTGCACATCAAGCCCTATTTCCAAAAGCGTGCTCCTCAATGGTACAATCTAGTTGACATCACATGGAATCTCATAGGCCCCTTAATAATTCCAAGTGGAAAATAGGTAGACTCTGGTCATTTAAGACCTTAAGTAAGGCAGATCCCATCATTTAAGACCTATTTCAGAAGCGGACCCCTGTAGAGATACCACATAACGTAACCCCTTTGCCATTTTATACTTCAACGGGGAATAATGAGGGGTCCAACCACTTAATACCTCAAAACCCCAAAGCAAGCTCTTCGTATTATGGCCCATACTCATAATGACATCTCACATTAGTCCGCTATTCGTAGGAACTGATAGCCAGATTTGTTGGGCAGATTTCCCTTGCAGAATTTGGAACTTACCTTGCAGCATTACAAATATTTATCATAATGATATCTCACATCAATAAAAGTGTACACAACTACTGGCAGCTTCAAAGTGAATGAACCTAAGAATGCATAAATATTCAATCTCAAAAGTCACCCTCTTTATTATACATAATGACGTGTCGATGAGGAGTAATCAAATCTTGTTGAACAAAGTATGATTAATTATGAGTGAAGCTGAGTTAACTTCTTTCGGTAAAGTCATGTACTTAAGAGTATTGCACAAGATTAAAATTAATTTTGACTAAAGAATAGTTTACAAAATCATACCATATAAAGGTAAGAAACCCTAACATCTCCTAGGCCAAGGAGTTGGTAGGTTGTGTGAGTCAGAAGACTACATGTAATAATTATTCATAAGGGATCCTGTATGAATTGCCCAAAAGGAATTCGGAAGTGATCGTCATTAGATGACCAATTTTTGTTTTGAACATAAGTATTGTAAAATAAAATCAATTAGTTATATACATAAGGCAATTCATAAAGTGTTTATGAATACCTATTCTGTTGCATTGAGAAATAACCGGTGTTTCAAGAAATACCAATTTCGTAGCAATGGAATTCTTTTAGAAATTATTGGTAGTAAAATGGATTTGGATATGATCCAACGATAAAACTGACAATGTAGGATGAAATTAAATTAACCTAACCTAAACAAACACATTGCATTAGAGTGTCTAGTAAGTATTCTCATATATTGAAGAGAAACTATGAGTTTATTATCAATATCGAGAATATATAATCCTTGGTTGTCAATTAAACCATTAGGAGTATTGACTCTTCCATATGGTATGATGCACAAATCTAAAAGGATTCCAAGTATGCTATAAAAATATAATTTTGGTAGTTGTATCCAAAGGGATATGATCCATTGACTGTGAATGTGCCTTCAACAACAAGACTAATGTAGTTGGAATAAAATTAGCAACATTTATAAGAATAAAATCGTAAATTTCAATTATTGAAATTAGCGTAATAGATTTTTCATTCAACGTGCTTAAGAAAGTTCAGATTTGCTTATAAAATTATAGCTTGGTATGACTTTGTGTTTTGTACACATGTGTCAAAATGGAAAATTCTAAATGCTGATTTAGAATAGACTATTTGCACATAACAATCAAAAGTGTCTCAAAATCAGTGAGAGCGATATTCAGTTTGTGGATTTTCGGATATGATCAAAGAAATATTACTGAAGTATCATTCTATAAGCATCAGAATTGAATGAGTATTTTGATAGAAATATCGAATAGTTTAATTTTCAGTCAAAATGCATAGGAAGCATGTGTCCATAAGAAAGAACACTAAAAGGTACGTAGATATTTCTAAACTATAAATAAATAGCATACTATTGATTATTAATGATGTACTTATGTTAAAATCAGTAATATAATGGTTGTTTAACACTCAATATTGGATTTGTAAATTATATCTTTAAAGTATGTTGGGAATGTCCCAAAAATATGCAAATAGTCCATATTAAAATGTTTAATATGGAACAACTAAGACGGGTTCCTTACGTATTGACAGTAGGAAATACCATACATTTTGAGTTGTCTATAATATCGTAATTTTCTTATATATTTTATGTATGAAGCAAACATCAAATCTGAATTGAGATCATTAAATTGTAGTTTAGAGTGTTCTCGAGTATTTATGAAATACTAGAGAATTGTTTGCAAAATAGTGAACTCCTTATGAAAGAGTGTTCGAACTCAAACTTCATAACTACAATCGAGTATAGTACGTCGATATTAAATTCATGTTCAACCTTAATTAAGAAGCTTTAAGTTGGAAATGTTCCAAACGAAAGGTTGTGGTTGATTCAATGAATGGCTAAGTACATCGCTTTGAATAGCGCCTCAGTTAAATTAATGTAAATCACACATTTATAACTAAGCTAGGGGTGATTCCAAGTATTAAGAATACTACATCATTGTTATATGATAATAATGTAATAATAAGAGCTCACTAGAAGTTGAGAAACATACTTTGGACAGTTCCACATAATAAAGGTAGTTTATCAACATTGGAGAGAGTTGGTTGACAGAATAATTAATTAAACCAACATAGTAGATCCATTCATGAAGGGTCAAACTCGATCAGTCCTCATCAAATTGATTGAAGTGATGGCATAGAGATTCCATAATTGACCCCAAATGTAAGCAGAAGGCTGATAGTGTTAGCGGTATGCCCTAGATGCAATTACGTAATATGTTGCATATATCTAACTCGATAACCAATCTTGTTCGAAATAAAAGGTATTTTCTTTATATTATATAATATAGTTAGGGGTATGCTCTAGGAGCACTTATGTAATTTGTTACATGTATCTAACTCGATAACCAATCTTGTTTAAAATAAAAGGTGTTTTCTTTCTATTATATTCTTAATATAATGTGTTATATTAATTAATTAATTAAATTAAAAGTATATTTAATAAAAAAATCATAAACGGTATGTTTTGTGATATTAATTACAAAGTGTTGTAACCATGTGTAATTTATCACAATAAAATAAATATACCATTTTAAATGTTCCTAGTTGACATGCATCGAGACTGGACATCAATGTATCCATTGAGACTAGAGTACGTAACACTCTTCAAATGTTGGGCAGTGTATTACTCATGACTACTGGGGGCACAAGATGTTACATACTGATAGTTATTGGATAACTATGGAATGACTCACTCGATCGTTTTTTGTTAGTTAATGTAACTAAGGTCAAATAGAAAATATCGATGTGACTGATTTACACAATTCTCTAGACTTGAGAATACTATCGATCTTCAATATGAAAGCTCTAATTTGATTATAGTCAAATCATAGCATGACATCCATTAAGCTAATATAGTTGGGTCGAGTTGAATTATTGGAAGTGCAGCACTATTCAAGAGAGAATTCGTCTCCTTAGTAATATGGGGTTAGTATCACAGTCAATTAAAGTCAACTTAAAGTCAAAGTCTCTAACCAGTGCGTTATTATTGAACCAAGGACTTTGTGGTTGGACTATAGATCAGAATATGGATGATATTGAAATTTTGACCGTTACCAAATTCCATAAGTCCACAGTGATTTAGTTTTGACAAAGAGAATTGGTGTAAATAAATGTCACAACTGGGTAATGCTTCACAAACTAAAATTGGATTTTACCGAAACTAAATAAGTGGTAAATTTGGCCAAAATCTCACACCACTTGCTAAGTGACGTGTGAGTGTTAACATTCGAATAGTTCGATGTTAATCGCTAACCAAATTTACACCTGACGAGTCACACAATCGATATGATAAATTCTGTTTAGACCAAATGATTTAATTAGTTTATAATTGTTATAAATTAGTTAAATTAATTAATATTTATGAAATATTGATTAAAAAATTTTGAGTATGATTTTAGGAATAAATATTTTTGCATATATTTATAATGGTTATAAATGTAAATGTATAGGATCTTGTATAATGCAACTTATATACTAATGTGAGAATATGTACTAATAATTATAATAAGTAGAGTAAATTAATAGAGTATAAATAAGATAGATAATAAAAACGAGCACACAAGATATTTTATACTGGTTTGGACCTCCCGTCCTATTTTCAGTCTCGAAGCTCCCCTTTGGTATTTCCTTTGACCAAATAACCCTCACTTTGCTCGGAGGAATAGACTAATACAAAAGTATTTGTCTGACAGTCGTGTGTTCCAAATAACACGGATTTTGACTAATAGTACAATTCTTCGTATGATCCCCTTTGAGTATGTAAATGTGAATACTTTGAGTTGTAGGAAGTAGTTTAACCAAAATGGTATTTTGATTATTATAGATTGACATTATGTACGCAAGAGATGCACGAATTTGTAAATAGAAAGTTAATAAGAAACCAAGAGAATAGTTTACTACAATTCTCAATCTTTGAAGTATTTATAGGTTTAAAGAGATGCAGATGATGAGTTGTTACTGTTAAACAAACTCTATTTGTTTTAATGGCTACAACCGTTGAGAAGAGATGCTATTATTCAATATGAAATGAAACATCCTTTCATATTAGAGCAGTTGCCAGATGACAGACGTCTATGGATTTTCCATGGACATTTGTGGCTTGAGGAAAGAATTTCCCGAAACTATTCATAGACATTTGTGGATTTTCCAAAGACGTCCGTGGACGGCATTTTCAGATGATAGAAGTTTTTTAATGCCAATTTTAAGTATATGAATTTATGTGTGCATATATACTCAAGGAGACCTTACAATGTTTTTCTAAAACTCTTAATACACTAGTATAACCTTACTAATCATAGCATGGTCCATAAGTCTTTGTTTTTCGTCGAGTCCCAATATCTTTGAGTGTGAAGATCTCTTGTAGTATATACTTGTAATCTTGATAAGGTATATAATATATGTGATTGTATAGTTGTTGTCATTGAAACCATAGAATGGAGGTTCTAACAATAAATATATCGATCGATATGCGATATTGACAAGCAATTAAATCAGATTTAATTAGTAATATATTTATTTGGACCTAAATGGGTTATTAGCACATGATATATGGTTATATATTCGACAACAACAAGCATGTAAGGGGGGGCTAAAAGGTAGGGTAGGAGTATCTTAGATGGATGGCTCAGATTTAGGGAGAATGGGTAAGAGATTTGATCCACCTTTCTCCTTATTCCTTCCACTATAAAAGGACTCCGACACATTTGATGTTCTATTTGGCTGCCATTTCATCCCTTTGCTAGCCAATTTCACCTAGACAAAATCTCCATCAAAGTTCATCTTAAATCAATTTCAAATCGACAACTATTGGATAGTCAATGGTCTATAGTTCAAAGATTACCAGTCTGTTGAATTGAGAAGAGTTCTAATGAGGGATATTCATCATAACAAGTTGTACTTCGAGGCATAAGCTTTGGTATGATTTTATTATTTCATATGACTTATAGTTTATGTATAATATTCTATTGCTTATATATATGTATGTATGTATATCATAATGTGGAAATTAAGTTGAAGGGCTTCTCATTCCAAAGTAATAAGTTTTAAGGACAACACTTATGAATAATTAGTTTTAAGAACAATTTATAGGAAAATGATATATTCATTTACCTTTTTCAGTTATATAGGAAAATGATAAATTCATTTATCATTATTTCTGTATAACTGAAAATGATAATTTCATTTATCCTTTTTCTATAAATTGTCCTCAAAATTAATTTTTCAAAAGTGCCGTCCTTCAAACTTATTACCCTACCTACACAAAGAAGCTCTTTGAGTGAAAATCCCCTATCATAATTATACTATTAGTTAGGTGAGATTCCTATATATATGAATGTTGCCACATATTGAGTGGTTATATGTATGTACGTATAACAAAAAACAATTTTATATAGATCAAAAATATACACAACCAAATAAATTTATGTTAATTTTTACTAATTAATTATACTTATATTAATATGCCATATTAAATGAATTAAATGACTTATAATTTAGCATGCCATCATATCATGTTAAAAATTGATCTTATATTCTATATGTGCAAATTTATACTAATTATAATTTTATGTAATAGCAAAGTATTTTTCAATAATTATTTTCTATTTTTAATACTATTTAAATCGAAATACAAGTTGAATGATTCATACAAAATAATATAGCTTCAAAAATTATATTCTAAATTTTATAAAATTGCTTCATCACCATATTCTCTCTCGGCCAAAATCCTAGAATTTAGAAATCAATATTATTCTTTTTTTAAAATCATTTAATTATATGGTTGATATTAATTAAATAAAGGTGGAACCTAGTGCATGAGGCTCCTGCACGATAGCGGGCTCTAGGGAGGTCGATAATGTATGCAACCTTTCCCTTGCATTGCAAAGAGGCCGTTTCCAGACTTGAACCTGGGCACCCGGACCACCATGGGGGTGACCTAACCGCTGCACCAAGACTCTACCTCTTGATATTAATTAAATAATAAAAATATAATTTTGACATAGAAAATTATGAATTTTTTATTGTGACTTTATAATATCATATTAGAATTTCATAAAATTTAAAATTTGAAACATATGTCATGAAAATAATTTTAACATTATTTTATTTTTGTTGCTGATATTAACTAAATAAAAAAAATTCTTTGAGAGAAATGTATGATCCTCTAAAGTAGAGGAGATCACACATGTGTGTGTGTGTGTATCATTGAAAACAAAGGAGCTACCAACATGCCTGGCAGGTGACAAATCATAATACAGAGAAAACAAACTCAGGGAACTTCTTGAATGAGCTCCGGCAAGGCCACCGCCCATTACACCTCAATATCGAACTCTGGCAAGGCCACCGCTCGATAATGAAGTGTTAGAAGTACCCTAACGAGAACAACAAAAGAGATCTATAAGCAGCTTCAACAAAGGAAGGACGCCTCACTGCAAACGTGGATGAATCAGAAGGAAGGCCTCGTTGCATATGCGGATGATCCAGAATGAACGCCTCACCACAAACGCGGATGATCAATGGTGTGACCAAGTGAACAAATGAGATCAACAAGCAGCTTCACTAGAGAAAAGAATGCCTCACAGCAAAAGCGGATGATCCATAAAGAATGCCTCACTGCCAATGCAGAAGATCCAGAATGAACGCCTCACTGCAATCCTGGCGACATCAACCCTGAAAACCTGCAAATAGCAATCTAGCGCCATATCTAGCCTAAACCTGTATCTGAAGATGGAACTATACAAAAATATAAGAATAATACACATATATGTATATAAATGGAATTTATATACATATATATATATGTATTAATGAAGTAATATTAATAAAACTAAAGCTAAAATTATAAGACGGTAAAGAAACTAAAATAAGAGACAGACTAAAAAAGGATCAAAGCTCATTATACAACATCTTAACAAACTCCAAAGATGTAAAATAGTGATTTCAAAATTAAAAAGGCAAAAAATTAACAAAATATGAAGCTAAAAAACCTATAAACTATAAAATCTAAAAATTATCCTTATGCTCCTTTAATCAAAATAACATTATGATAATCAGCAAATCATATTCAAATTCGAGAAAATGTTAATGCTATAATTATTAACGTTAAAAATATTGCTTTTTTTGTTTAAATAGATTAATGCTATTTCTAACCTTATTAAGATATTCTTTGAAATGATTATTTTTAGGTAATCTATATTTAGGATTTGAGATCCAATTGAAACAAAATGATGATATTATAAATACCAATCTATTAATATGATTATTATTATTATTAAAATGTCTCTGGTTTCTCTCAAACCAAATATACCAACATATTATAATGAATAAAGTATCAAGTAAAAATCTATTTTCCTTTTTAAACTTAAACCTTAAATTATTCCAATAAAAATAACAATCAGTAACTTTAGTTGTAAGAATAAAGTTAAAGATTTTGAGAGTATTATTAAGAATGTAGCAAGTATCCATACAATTATAATATACATGATTAATATCTTCAAAATACAATTTACAAAAAGTACATTGATTATCGATTTGCATATTCTTTCTTTTTAAAAATTCAATAGCATTTAGCTTCCCATGCATGATTAACCACGTATGAAACTTAGCTTTAGGCGGAGCGTTAGCTTTCCAAATAAGTTTAAAAGAGTTATTAGTAACGCCCGAGAAATTAAGAAATTTATATAAAGAATTAGAAGTGAATTTCTTACTTTTATCCCAATCTAGTTAACAATATCATTTTCGTTGTCAATGTTATAAAAAGATATAATTTTGACTTAGAAAATTATGGAAATTTTTCCACGGCTTTATACTATCATATTAGAATTTCAAAAAATTTAAAATTTAATAATATGCCACATAAATAATTTTAACATAAGTTTATTATTTTTTGACTAATATATATATATATATATATATATATATATATAATTTAATAATATAAAATTAGAATAAAATATTTTGTGTTGTATATTGGATCTGGAATGTTATAATATCATTTATATTTGTTTAATTTACATAATTGATATAATTATATAAACGCGCAAATATATATACACAAACACACATTTAAATACACATATTTATAAATACTTTAGATATTAAAATATAAATACATATAGGTACTTATATATATTATTTTCTTACTATAAAATATACGTGTATATTATATTTAATAAAAACAACTTTTTATATTATGTATACATACACATATATTATATATGTATAAGTAAATATTTATATTTTTAGTACTTATTTAAATAACAGGTTTATATATATACATATATTTGCACAACATACATACATATAAGATAAGCTACCATATCCATTGCGATGCAAATCAAACATTTATATACGGGTATGTTATACTTTGCACGGATTGTTATGTTACACATGCACACATATATAAATGTATATCATATATATATGTACAGTTATATTTACTTAAACATTAATTAAATAA
Organism: Allium fistulosum; assembly: GCA_030737815.1. Classification (NCBI taxonomy): domain Eukaryota; kingdom Viridiplantae; phylum Streptophyta; class Magnoliopsida; order Asparagales; family Amaryllidaceae; genus Allium; species Allium fistulosum. The sequence continues at coordinate 1,144,043,785 of CM060902.1, forward strand.
AACTCAATTCATTATTTATAAATTTAAATGAAATAAAAGATTTTATTTAAATTAAATTTAGAAATGTTCTAAATAAATTAGACTTCATAGGCCCAATATAGATCGAATAAGGGAATTTTTTGAAATCAACCAATATCTTCTACTGCGGGCTGGCCCAGTTCTAACATTATATGCTTGATATAATATGTTATATTAATTAATTTAATTAAAAGTATATTCAATAAAAAATCCATAACAGGTATGTTTTGTGATAGTAGTTACAATGCGTTGTTACCATGAGTTATTTAACATAACAAAATAAATATACAATTTTAAATATTCCTAGTCAAGATGAATCGAGACTGAATATCGATGTATCCATTGAGACTAGAGTACATAACACTCTCTAAATATTGTGCTGTCTATTACTCATGACTACTGGAGGCACCAAGAGGTTGCGTACTGGTTAGTTATTGGATAAGTATGAAATAACCCACTCGATAGTTTTATGGTTAATATAATCAAGGTCAAAAAGAAAATATCGATGTGACAAAATTACACAGCTCTCTTGACTTGAGAATACTATTGATCTTTGATATGGAAGCTCTACTTTGATTATAATTAAATCATGGCAACGCATCCATCAAACACTATAGTTGGGTCGAGTGGAAGCATTGGAAGTGAAATACTATTCAAGAGAGGATTCGTCTACTCAGTTATATAAGGTTAGTATCATAGTCGACTGAAGTCAACTCAAAGTCAAAGTCTCTGGCCAGAGCATTTCAATAATTATAATTGTTATTATTGAACCAAGGACTTTGTGTTTGAACTATAGAGTTGAATATGGATGATATTCGAATTTTGACCACTACCAAATTCCACAAGTTCAAAGTGATATAGTTTTGACGAAGAGAATTAATGTAAATAATTGTCATAATCGGGTAACGCTTAATAAACTAAAATTCAATTTTACCAAAACCAAATAAGCAATAAATTTGGTCATAATGTTACACCACTACCTAGTGACGTGTGAACATTAATATTCAAATTGTTTGATATTAATCGCTGATGAAATTTACACATAAGAGTCACACAACTGAGACAATGAATACTCCTTTTATCACCTGATTTAATTAGTTTGTAATTGTTATAAATAAACTAATTTAATTAATATTTATGAAATATTAATTACAAATTTTGTATTTGATGTGTTGAACAAAGTTAAATAATGTATTTATAATAGCTATAAATATATTACTCAATATACGATATCGATACGCGTTTAAATTTAGATTTAAATGCAACGAATATTATTCGGGTTGGAATTGGCTCTGAGACCCATATGGTGCATGAAAATTTCGACCAAAATAGGTTGTATAGTCCAGCCAAATATTGGCAAAAGTGGGAGGCTTTTGAATGGTTTAAAAGGGTGGAATTGGTAAGAGAGAGATAAGGATAAGACCTATTTTTCTCTCCATTTGACTTCCTATTTATATGCCATTGTCTACACCATTCTTTTTGAGACTTTTCTCATTTCTCCCTCTACAAATTTCGATTAGCAAACCCTATTTAAATCCAAAAGAAATCCAAGCTCAAATCACATCAAAATTCTTTTATTAAATCGTCGATGGTAAAGTAGTTCGGGAGCCAACAACTCTAGAACTTAGAATTTGATTCAAGAAGTCATTTCATCATTTCAAAGTGAGATTTGCAGACCTTGGTTAAAGGTATACTAACATGTTTACTAATTCATTTAATATTATTATCTATTATTGTAATATTTGTAGGTTATTAGATTATATTACAAATCTAGTGTATCGATGTTCTATCACATATTGGATGGTTGAATATATTGGTGAATATATATATATATATATATGTTAATTAAAAAAATTATACATACCAGCATAAAACACATGGTGTAAAATTAAAAAATCATTTTTTAATTAAAATATATATTATATATATGATTTTATTAATTAATATATTATATCTTTAAAGATAAAAATCATATAATAAACATTTTAAAATTTATCAAATATTATTTTTGTGCAATATTAATTCGGCAATAATGAATGTTTAATTTTAATACATATTTATATTTAGTTAAATATATAACTATTTATTTAACTAGAAATTGATTATGTATACATATATAATACGGTTTAAAATTAAGTATAAAATTTTACATAAAAATATTACAAAATTTTCAAATCTCAAAAATGATTTTTTTTATAATATTAATTAATTTAATTAAATTGGTTTTAGATTATTGTATAATTGTTTAATTAAAAATCATTTTAAAATTCAATTTTTTTTGCTATGAGCTTATAGTCAGGTATTATTAAACAAATTATATATATATATATATATATATATTTATTTATTTATGTATGTGCACATGTGTATGTATATTTATAAATATTTATAATTAAATATAAAAAATTAATTTTATACACAATTCTACACTAGTAATTCGAATAAAAAAATTTAAACATCCAATATGTGATATATATATATATATATAATTAACACAGATTATACTTTAAAAAAATTTAAACATCCAATAAGAAACACAACACAGATTCTCACATTCGCAGCAGCTCCAAATTATTATATGATTTTATTTGATATGAATAAACTTTTGTTCAAATATATTTTAAAATATTATATATAAAATATTATATATAAATTATTATAATTATTATTTCCATCTATTTGTGTGTGTGTGTGTATTATATTTCACATAAGTATAATTTACATAAATATTATATATATATATATATTCATTTAGACAACACATAGAATACTAGAGGGGCTAACATGTCCGTTGCAGTATAAACCCAGCAACTATACATAGGCATGCCAAACCATGTACACTTTATTATATTATACATGCACGTACATACATATGTGTATATGATACATATATTCAAATATAATATAAATAATATAAAGCAAAACTTTATCAATAAAATAAAATAATGATTTTATTTAAAAGAAATTTAGAAAAGTTCTAAATGATTCTTATGCCCAATAAAGATCCAAAATGGTAAAAAAACATGAAATTAATCCATTTCTTCCGCTCTGGGCTAGCCTAGTTCCAATAATGTGATCCATCGACCGCGATTCTTTCTTTAAGAGCAAGACTTATGTATTTGGAATTTAATGAGCAACATTGATAAGAATAACCTCATAAATTTCAATTGTTGAAATTATCGTAATAGATTCGTTATTTAACGTGCTCGAGTTAATTTGGATTTACTTACAAAATTATCGGTTGGTATGACTTTGTGTTTTGGTACATATGTGTTCAAATAGAAAACTCTAAATAATGATTTAGAATTAAGTATTTGCACATAACAAGCAAAGTATCTCGAAATCATTGGGAAAAATATTGAGTTTGTGGTTTTTTTGGATATGATCCAAGAACAGATATGATTGTGTCGTTTGCCATGCATTGAACAATTGTTTTGATAGAAATGTCAAATAGTTTGATTATCAGTCAAAATGCATAGGAAGCTTGTATTCATAAGAAAGAAAGTTAAAAGGTACATAGATATTTTTAAACCATAAGTAAACAACACACTATTGATTGTTAATGGTGCACTTGTGTTAAAATTAACTTTAGTTATTTTAATACTCTACACTGTACTTGCAGATGTCGTCTTCCATAGATAGTATAAAGGACATTGGGAATGTTCCAAACAATATGCAAAAATACCTTATTAAAGTGTTTAATAAGGAACATGTGAAATGGATTCCTTATGTATTAGCTGTAACGATCTGGAATTTTATCGCTTTGGTTTAAGAATATTTAATTAATTTTAAATATTTGATTAATGGTTAATGGTCAAATAACCCTTTTTTCAATAATAATTAATGATAGAAAATTCATTTTGAATTTTGTCTAAAAAAGTATTTAGTTCAAAGAAAAATAGAAAATGTGATTGAAAATCGTTTTTTGGATTTTTGATTTTTCATCGTCTAAGAGTTATCGAAAACATTGTGCACATTTTAGTTAGCGTATACATACTTATAATTAAAATATAAGTATGGAGTAGTAACATAGTAAAAGGTAAAAATATATGTTCACTTAAGTAAGAAATAAGATGTGTAACTTTTCAAAGTTTAAAATTTAAATAAAATGTAAAATATGGAATGTCACACTCATCTCTTACATCATGGTACAAGATTATCCTACTACCCAATATGTTTTAAAATGTGTGGTTAGTATTATAATAGGGTGAAAAATATATTTACTTAAGTAAAAAGTAAGAGATGTGATAATTTTCAAGGATTTAAATTTAAAATAAATATAAGTTATATCATGATACCTTATCACTCACATCAAAAGTACAAGGAAGAGTTTAACATGGTAGGTAAAAGAGGGGTGCCATGGGTGTTACGTGTGTATCAAGGAGGCAAGGATAAGGGTGATGACATGGCAAGAAATGGGTGGAGAGTAGTGTACTGTGGGGTATTACATTTCATTTTCCTTTTTTTCAAAATCTTATCTTCTTCCTCTTTAAGTTTTAAAAAACCATGTTAATGGCTTCTTTGTTTTAAAAATTCAAAACCAAGTCTTCCATTCTACTTCTAAACCCCTCCTTCTCTTAAAACAAGACCACACTCTCCTACACCATTATGGCTGAGCCCAAAAGCATCATGACCGAGCCACATAGTCTCTAAGCTGAGCCCAAAAGTCCTTTTTTCATAAGCAAAATCATTTTTTCAAAAAGATACAAGATCGAAGGCTTTTTCAAGTTTTAATGTTAGTTGACTTGCTTTCAAAGCTTTTGGTAATAAATTCCTTACTTTTAAGGGAAAGATTTAACCTTTATATGTTGGCCATTTTGTTGTATAATATGTTGGTTGATTTGTTAGATTATCATGTGGCTTGGTTATATATGTGTTACTTGTAAGTGATATGGAGTTAGACTTGTAAATCAGAGTCTAAATGTTGTGTTTGGTTGTAAAGTTGAGATATGCTATATTTATGGTATGATATGATTATGAATGTTATGGTTATGTATGTTGTGTTGTATATGCTAAAAGGTTAGCATTTGACTTGTTATGAGACTCGAGATCCTTGAAAAAAGCTAAATCAAGCTTTACTCGTTTGAAAATTTATTAAATTTTCAAAGTTTAAATTTTAACTTAGTTTTCAAATCCTTACTTTTATTTCAAAAAAAGGTAGAGTTAAGAGTTAAACTGAAAGTTTAACTTAGAAGCTAACTCTAAGTTATGGCATCCATAGCAATAGTCGCTATGGATGCAGTTCGGGGAAATTTAACGTTTTTAAGTTTAAAGTGTTTCTTACTAAATGTTTTGAAACCCTTTTTCAAATCATTAATTTTGTATACAAGTTAATTATAATTTGATTAAATATGAGTTTAAAATATTATTTAATTAATTATTAATTAAAGATAACTAGTAGTTAATTAGTAATTAAGTAAAGGTAATTAGTACTTAGGTATTAATTAAGTAAATTAATTATAATTTATTAATTAAGAGAGTTATAATCAATTATTAATTATGTAAAGAGTTAATTAAGCATTAATTTTTATTTAATTAAGTCTAATTACTTAATTAAGTATTATTTAATTAGGGTTTAATTATTAATCAATTACTAATCAGGTAGGGTTTAATTAGTTAATTTATTTAGACTTAATTAAAATTTAATTAAGGTTTAATTAAGTTTAATTTAGAATTAATTATGATTCAATTATTAATTAAATTAAGGTTTAATTATTATTAAATAAAGGTTTATTTTAACCCTATCAGTTCTATTTTAAGGCAGTTTTCGTTTATAAGTAAATTGATTTTTAACCAAGGGATCTCTTGTCTATGCCATTAAATTAGCCTAATACACATGAATGCTTTATAGATGACATTTGTTTAGCAGAATAAACCCCCGCTCTACTATATCCTAATTGAATAGATTATCTTGGACATATATTTAGCAGAATAAAACATCGTTCTGCTATGATTTAATTAGATAAAATATAAATGACATGTGTTTAGCAGAATAAATCTCTATTCTACTATAATTAAATAAAGAAGATTATTTAGGCATCCATTTTGCAGAATAAATCCCCGTTTTGCTGTTACATCGCTTTGGACATTGAATTGTATGCTAGTAAATTCATGTTGGATGAGAGATGTTCTTTATATGCATATAGTTGTTACCTGCCTTTGTATTTTTGCTCACCCTTATGTTATGTGATGTTTAGTTGAATAAGTGACTCATAATAAGTATATATGGAAATGTCTGCATAGCGACTATCGCTATACCAGCACTTTGAAAATGTTATCCCCTTTGAAATATTTTTAAATCTTGTGCATGGGTTTTACAAAGATGATTAATTTTTAAAATACAGATGAATAAAGTTAATTATTTATCTTAATAGTGATATTTTAAAATTAATTAATCATTTTAAATAATGATGATTAAGGTTAACTAATTATTTAAATGATGATGTGACTATGATTAATTAATCATTTTATTATTGATGGTTTAAAATTAATTAATCATTTTAACTAATGATGTTTAAGGTTGATTAATTATTTAATTAACGTTGTATTAAGATTAATTAATCATTTTTGTTAATGATGTTTTAAGATTATTTAATCACTTTAATAATAATGTTTTAAATTTAATTAATCATTTTAAATAACAATGTTTAAAATTAATTAATCGTTTTAATAATGGTGTTTAAGGGTTAACTAATTATTCAGATAATGATGTTTTAAAGTTAATAAATCACTTAAACAAGGATGATTAAAGTTAATTAATCAATTTATATAGTGTTGTTTGAAGTAATTAATCAGGGTTAAAGCTAACTGATTATTTTAAATGAAGATGTTTGAAGTAGTTAATTATTGATTAGATTTGATTCATCATTTTAATAATGGTACTAAAGGAATTTATTAGTATTTAAAGTTAATAAATTATTTTGATAAAGTTGTTTAAAATTAATATTTTTAATGTGAAACCCCAGCACAAGTTTGGTTTAAAAGTAAAAGTTCGATTCTGTTATGGAAAAGTAGTTCCGTGAACGATATCACTTATATGGAAAAGATTTAGTCATAATTTAACACTGAACGTCAAGGCATGGACTCGTTTCTATCTCGAATGTTTAAAATGTCGTCAAGGCAATGCCTAGAGGTAACACTATCTCAACTTGCCCAACTTCATTTTCAACCGAGGGATAGCCTAAGTTTGGAATTGATGAGTAGAGGAAAGAATATAAAATCTTATTTCCAAATACGATCATTTTTAATTATCCCCGATAGTTGATTTATTAACTACCTGTTCAGCTTTCTCCCTTGGATATCATTGGTTTTAGATTATTTGTTGCTTATTTGAGCTTTGTTATCCTTTGTCGGAAATGGCTAAAACCAGAAAGCGAGTAGGGGCCAAGTTATGTGGGGTTGCTCCCATTATGGTCACATCTACTCTAGGTTGGTTTCGGTTATATGCGCACTAAGATGTGAAATACTCGGATTTTTGGTAAGGTTGGCGGGGTACGACTTGAAGTTCCCGAAAGGAGTCACAGGAGAGAATTACCCTCTCAAGTATATTGACTAGAGGTATACTTTTGGTAGGGGGGTGCACCCTCCTAGTCATTTGTTGGAAAATTCCCTTTTCTTTCCATTGATTCTAAAAATTTAAATTTACTTCTTTCTTGATTGCATCGGGAAGTGTTGTGAGCACTTCGTGATGTTTAATTACTTGTATCCATTGTGGTGATTGGATGTTGTTATTGTGCGAGGAAACCCATTCCGCGGTCGATGGCGTGGTCTCACATATTTTGTTTATTTCCACCTTTTTGTTTAGAGATTTACTTATACTAGACTTATTGTCTGACTCGAGTTGTTTGTTTTCTCTAAACTCTCTAGTACTCAATTATATTTGAGTAGTCCGAGAGTAGTAGGTTTTCTTTGGGCTCTTAGAAGATGATGGACGAGCAGGAGGATCCTTTATCTATCTAGTTATTTATTTTCGCTGTTATGTCTATTATGTATGTGTATTTTGTATTAACATGTGTAAGGTAGAGTGTATAACCCCCTAGTCTGATAGTTGTAGTACTTTTGTGTAACTTTGATAACTCCATGTAAGGAGTAACCTTATGTACTATATTTTTTATGTAACAGTTCCGTTATGAGATTTTTTTGTTCTGTCATGTTCTGTACTTTTATTTTACCCCATGACAACTTGTCTTTCGGATGCTTGGGCAACGGAATACGAATACCATGGATGTATTAAATGTCGTTCCTAGGGGTCAGAAAGGTGGGTCGTTATATTAGGAATTGGAATTGACATACATGTTATGTTGTTTACGATATCATGATTTGTTTATGTATTTGATACATGACGCAAATAACAAATCCAAATTGATATCACTGAATGGTTATTCGAGGTGTTCTCATGTATTTATGAAATACAAGAGAATTGTTTACAGAAACAATGACTCCTTCAAATGGAGTGTTCGGACTCAAATTTCATTAGTGATATTGAGTATAATGTGTCAATAATAAATTCAAGTTAAGAAGCTTTAAGTTGGAAATGTTCCAAACGAAACGTTGTGGCTGATTCAATGCAAATGTTACATACATCATCTTGAATAGTGCCACATTAAAAGCGAAGTCTGTATATAAATGCATAAATTTATAACCGAGCTAAGGGGTGATTCCAAGTATTAAGAATACTAATCAAATTTATATGATAACAGTGTAATAATAAGAGCTCGCTAGAAGTCAAGACATACTCTAAATAGTTCCGTATGATAAAAGTAGTTTATCAGCATCAGAGAGAGTTGATTGATAGAGTAGATAATTAAACCAACATAACAGATCCATTCACGAAAGGTCTAATTCGATAGTTCTCATTAAACTGATTAAAGGGATGGGATAGATATTCTATAATTGACCTCAAGTGCAAGTGGGAGTGTAACGACCCGTAAATGATCACTTTGATAAATCATATTTATTTTTAAATATTCAAATATAATACTTTTTAACATAGATTATGTTGTCTTGAACAATAAATAATGATGGTAATCTTATTTTGAATAAGTATTTACAAAAGTATATACATTGGAAAAACATCTATAAACAACTCTATAATTATCAAAAATCGTGCATTGAGCTGGATACATATACTTATTTATCTATTTAAACAATAATATAAAATAAATTTAGTTTATTTTTAGGAATAAAATGTATTTATGACATCATCAACAATGGCATCGTATTTAATAATTGATTTATGAATTTAAATTGAGATTTGTTGATTTACTAATTATTATAATTATTCCCGTAATTGTTTTAAATAATTATAATTCATTTCAATTAGTTATGAAGTATTAATAAATCATTTATAATAGTTTTAAAGATATGTACTTAATTTGAAAATATAAGAAAATTCGTATTGCTTTATCGATATGACAACATTTTTTGTAAACAATTGTTTAATACTTATTGTAAGGACCCGGAATTTTGGTCGTTAGTTTTGAACATTTAATTTATTTAAAATGTTTAATTTGGATTATTAATTGATTTTGAATATGGAGATTTTGAAAGAATCAGTAAAATAGTTTAACATTTCAGATATAGCGATTAATTGGATTTGGTAAATATAAATTTAATATTGAAAATTGAGATAATATGTGAATCTGGAAATAGATGGGCATGGAAATGATTTCTGAAAATTTATTTAAATTCTATTTGGATTAGAATTATAATATGGACTTTTAAATGAGATTTAAAGTCGATAAATTTAAAGTTTGAAATTTATATATTAATTTAATAGTGGGATTAATATATAGTGATAGTGTAAATAATTGAACTTTGATTTAAAATGAATCGAAATGATTTCTAATATGAATATTAATTCTGTTTGATATATAAATGAGTTAGTAAGTTTTAGAAAATTTAAACGATTTCGACGATTTTGAAAATCGCTCGATTTATTCAACGCGTTAAAATAGCCTTCCGGGGCACAGTCTCGGAATTCGATGAAACTAGTTTCATTATATCCGTAATAGTGCATTATTATCGGATTTCAAATTTCGTAGCGTTTGGATTTACCATTTGGTCGTACGAGAGAAAAACGCGTTGAAATAAATATTGGAAATTTAATATTTTAATTCGGTTCAAAAAGCTACCTTCACTATACGATCGAATTAGGACTCGAAACCTTTTCCATTGTGTTTGAAATAGGGGTAAAACATTATGAATGCCTGGTGGCACGTTTCGTTTGGAGTTCGTTTGAAAAAGCTTGAAAAATTGGGAAAATAGTAATTAAATAAAATAAAATATGCCTATATATACTGTTCAAAACAGTAGAACCCTAGAAACTATGGTAGCCGCCTCCATCTCTTACCAATGGCCGAAATTAGCCATCCTTTCCCTTCAATTTTCGATCAATCCATCAACTTATACCAAAAATCTTCAACATGGAAGTCGAAGAGCCCTACAAGCTCTACATGATGAACGGTTTTGATCGGATATGTTGCGGTGGATCGCCAGGATTCTCGCCGCGAAGGCCGCGCGTTCGTGCGTATTTTTCCAGGGCTAAGAGGAGTCGAGTTCGTCGAGGTTGCTGTCGTAGGGGGTGGCGAGGCCGAACTTCCGCGTGGTGGTGTTGGATCATCTTCTAAGTGATCGTGTGGGTCGCGGTAGGGGATGGATCAAAGGCGGCTGTGGGTATTCTGTAACGACCCGTAAATTTTTAATAATTTTTATTTGTTTATTAATATGTTTAATTGAAATTTTGTGAAATTTTAAATATTAAAAATTTATAATAAAAACTTGATATTTGGAATACGTCTATTTTAACATAGCAACTGGTAAATTTTCATCTGAAAATATGCAAGTTTATTTTCTTGTGTAATTTTATTTAAAGTTTTTATCAGTTAAAATAGATGATAATGAAATGTTTTCCAAACCTGAATATTTTTCTATAGAAAACTTGTAAATCATCTTCTGAGTGAGAGTCATATTTCGTTTCTCCAAATTTGTACTATTATTGCTCCGTCGATCTTATTTTCGGCGAAATAGCAGCATTTTCGGTACCGATTATCGACTTTTGATAGGATGACCATACCACTGATATCTGTATACCGTTTTGATCATCTCGTCGTGCTGATCTCCGCAGTATATTTATTTGTATGTTTCGGAATCCGGTATGTCGCGGAAACCGTGAAACGGTCACCCGTATCGATACCCGTTTTGAGTTTTTTGGTTCTGCGTCCTTTCAGTTGTTCTGACGTTGAGATAATGAATGGTCATAACTTTTTATAATTCCCAAAATATAATTACTAACTTTTGCTTTCCCTGGTTTCAATATAATTTCAATTCATTTTCTTCTCTTCTGATCGTTTGTTTATTTGATAAAGAAGCAATGCATATTTCAAATTAAAAGATGATAACTATTTTTCTGAGCAACCTTATCATTTCCTCTCACTCACATTTCTAAATGGAAGCATACATCTGACTTGCGGCTTCCCGAGCCACCATGCCCAGGCAACCACCGGCCGAGCTTCCATCCATCTCTTCATCGCCTCCACCCAGCAAAGGCATCACCGACCATTTTGCTCTCAACCTTCATGCCGAACAACGCCTCTGTCTATGGTCGGAACAGCACCGCCTCCCCTCTATTTGGCTCCTCCGCATTCCATGTCCCGCCTAGTGCGACCTCCGAGACAACCACCCCTTCGCCACCGAATTCGAGTCGGTTCCACACCTTCCAATACTCGGCCTCCTTCTTTTCTAGTATCTATATATAAATTACATTACATTATACTATACTATATTATAATAGATTTTATTATATTATATCATATTACATTTTTGTTTTATATATTTCAAATGTTTTTGCCTGCTTCGTATGTATCTACTTTATAATATGATATTAGTGCTCAGGGCTTTTATATATGAGTATACTAACATATGGTCTGCATATTCTATACATTAAGGTTGTTCACATATATATATGTTTACAAACCTTTTGAAAAGTATGTATTCGTATAAAATAGGTTCTGAATATTTGGTCTGCACATATTGTTATGAATATCGAGTATATATATATATGATTTTGGTTAGCTTATATATATATGAAGTTTTGACCTTTGTTTTACATTTTCGCTTACCGTTTACCAGTTTAATGTATGTATTCACATAATATGTTTTAAAAGTATGCAGTTAAATTTTGTTAATATATGTGATAGCTTTGTAACAGTTTAGCAAGCAAATACATAAAGATATATACATATCATATAAATGTAATACTGTTTAAGTATATAGTGTTTGCAGCTTTCATATTTTATATGATATAGTATAGTGTGTCCAACTCCTCTTTTGAAGTGAATAAGATATATATTATATTATATTTACCGTAGTACATATATATATATATGTTATATAGTATATACTATAGTTAAAAGCTGTTTATATATAGTATTTATTGAGTTATATATATATACATTAGTTTATATAAGTTTTAAATCTATCAGTTAATATATATATATATGGCTTCGGCCGTGCTATTTATTTATACAATTGTATAAACCAAGTTGCTGTATACAACTCTATGTATATTATTACAAGTTATTGTATACATATGTTATATTATAATTTATATATGTGTTTACATATTCTGTTATTTGTAGATAAGAGTCAATTTATATATATATATATATTGTTATGTAGGTTTGTTTATAAATTTGTATATATATACAGTTTGGATGGGTTTTAGTCTATATTAGTTTCGAAATATATTGTTCGAATGTTTTGGTATGTAAGTATATATCTATCTAGCATATTTATATATATTTTTTACGTATGAATATATATTCCGGTTGCAGTTGTTTAAAGCATATATGGTATAGGTTGGCATATAGATTTGTTTGTGTATATACTACAAGGATAATTCTATTTAGCATCGGCATATAGCCGACTCAAGCCGACTCCGGCCGACGCTAAATAGCTCGTCGCCAAGTGAAATGGTGATGGGAATGGGGATGGGTCCGTCCCCTAGTTTAGCATCGGCTAGAGTCGGCTAGCCGACTCCGGCCGACGCTAAACTTAGTCTATGTGTAAAATAATAAATGACCTATAGGCCGACCCGAGCCGACTCCAACCGACGCTAATCTGGGTAAATTTTTCTGCATTTCCAACAGTCATTTCTACCTTCCATCCACACAATCATATATATTCCTCTAATATACTTTACAAAACAACAATATACATCACATATATGCCCAACTAAGAACCACAAAACATCAATATACATCTCCAAACGTCCATCATAACAAATATCCATAATATTTACAAAATTCAACCAAAAGTTCATCAAATATACAAGACATTCAAAGTTCATCAGAAAATATATATAAAAACATACTACCACTCACCCCAATCATCAGCAGCGCCAGATCCCCGTGATGGTGGCATATTCGTCCCGTGCTTTGCCAAGTAAGCGGTAATCGCCTCGTCTAGTTGCTGCTTCAATCTAGTCTTCCTCCAATCGTTCAACTCGGCGACTTGTGCTTGCAGGGCCGCTATTGTTTCTTCAGCCTGTTGTTTATTGTAAGCGGCTTGCGTCGCGGCCTGTATATTAATAAATTCATAGTTATAGTTTATACGTAATATTCAATAAAATATATAAACTGGTTAATGAATTAATTAAATTCAACAAATATTACCGCTTGATTGTCATATCCATACTGTCTATTTCTGGTCGGCAGGTCGGTAATACGAGCGAATATCCTGTACGTCTCCTCAACGGTCAACTACTCCCTACCAGACTCTGCAAGCACGCGAGCAATCTCCTGATCGCATCTCTCCTGTGTTTAGAAATATAATTTTGAGAAGATGAATATTCAATTTAATGTATTGTTAAATAAGAGAAAAAATTTATAGTCTTTATACTGGATATTCGCTGATTTGGCGTCTGACCATTCATATGTTACCGCGCCATTTTCATCTGTATGCTCGACGGCGTGTGTTCGGGTGAACACGTCCAAATGAGACGGTGCAACACCACCTCTCTCTCTCGTATGAAATTAGATATGATTAAAGAATGTATATATATACACATATATACATATATATAACTAAAAAATGTTATAAGTAAATTACAAATAACAATTTTTATATATACCATTTCTTCTCTATATTGCTGAAAAGACTTGGATCCACCGCGGTGTGTTGCAGGTTTCCTAAGCCTGTTTGCGGAGTTCCTTGATGCTACCGCCTGTATAATTTAACTATTATATAAACATTTAAATGAATTATAATTACAGACATATGAAAGTAGAAAATTTACCTTCGCGTCTTCGCTTTCCCAATATTGCACAAACCGTGCATACAAATTTTCACTCATCCAGTTTGGCTTTTTACCGGCCTCTTTCATCTTGGATAGCGTACCTCTATAGTTTTTTCTCGTCTTCCTCTCCCAGTGTGTCCTGAACGTCCCGAGATCTTCGGGATCCACAATAAAGGACGCCTGCATGTTGAAATTTAAATGAATTATATAAATTGTATATTAATTTTCAAAGATCAAATATGCCAATCTCAAATTAATTAGAATTTTATACTTACTTGGAGGTCAGCCCATACGGCATCTCTGATATAAAGTGGGATCCTATCCCAGTGCTCCCATAAGTCCGTCATCCTACTACGGTAGCTGTTGCGAGACACATCTAGAATGGGCTCGGACGGCTGTAAATCAAAACCCCTGAATACATTTTGATATTGTCAGTTAATAAATCATAAATATTCTAGTAGCATGCACTAAATAATATAATGAAGTTGCGGTAAATTAAATACTTAGCCTCCATCGGTCTTCGGCACTAAGTATGCTCTCTGGCGATTATCGACCGTACCACTACTACCCTCGCCAAGAGCAGGGCCTCGTGAACCTTTGGACCGCATGCTGTGTGACATAGTATCTGCTAGAAACATGCATATATATATATATATATCATTTCATATAATGAAAAAAACATATATCATTTCATAATTAGAGAACATGCCTGATTAATAATCACATACACATAGCTCACAGCAGAATAATAAAAGAATAATACAACAAATGATACGAATTTCCATTACATTAACACAGGTTTTAGAATTGACATAATACAACAAACGATACAAATTTCCATCTTATATACATTACATCATCACTAATTAATAATCAATCTTCGTCGTTTTCTGATTCTGACTCGGTCGCGCACTCTATATTGTCATTTCCCTCAAAATTCTCAAATGCTTCTATTAGAATATTTGATTCATCGTTCAAAGGCCCTATATCAGCATGATTATCAGTTATTATTAATTCATTATTTGGCTCAAGATCTGCTTGATAAGCTGCTTCGTCTGGAATATTATTTCCATCAAGTGTAAATCTTGCCTTTATTTTAAAAACAGCCGACAAGTCTGCTTTATCTCGTTTTAGTGATGGATACAGAGCAAAATAAACCTGTAATGCTTGTTTGGCTAACACGAAAGGATCATACTTTGAGTAATGTGAGTTATGGTTTATTTCAATAAGTTTATAGTCTTTGTGCACGTTGATACCAGAGCCCGGAACATTGCTAAACCAACTGCATCTGAATAAAAATACTTTATCTATAGATTAGACAGAATATGTCAATTCCAAAACCTGTGTTAAGACGCCATAAAAATCTTTTATATGTTCATCTAGATCATCAGCCCCTTTGACAAATACACCGCTATTATAAATCATTTTTTCAGCACCGTATTCCCTGGTGTTGAATTTAAATCCATTCACGAAGAATATTGGATAAGTGTCGACATTTCTTTTTGGTCCTATCGCAAGACGTTTCAATCCTTCATCACCGACACAATTTCTTTGAACATAAACGTATTTCGTAAACCAGTTAGCAAATTCTTTGCTGAGATCGCCAAGTGGATGTTCTGATTCGTAAATACTACAAATATATGTATACGTATATTAAGTGAAAAATCAATTTAAATTGGGTAACTCGTAAATAATGCAAATATGTACTATTATCGAGAATTATCATTTAATATTTACCTAATAAATGGTGCAACTTCAGCACAATTAAGAAGAACGTATGTGTGTGCTATATGGTAATCTCTATCGTCTAACCATATTTCCATACATTTTCCAGCAGCTCGGCCATTCTGTCTAAAAATAGAAAACATTGATGCAGAACAATCTTGTTCAACGGCTTCATCATTATGCGAAAGTCTTGCAAATGATAAGTTCACATGGTCACTGAAATAATGAGAGAAAAAGAATGAAGCTTCTTCTTCGGTATATGATTTGCAAATCGAACCTTCAACTCGTGCTTTTTGTCTAACTTTTTTCTTGAGATGATTCAAGTACCTATTTCAAATTTTATTCGATTAAAATTTACTTATATCAAATTCAAATTTAAATTATTATTTCAAATATTCAAAATTACCTCTCAAATAGATACATCCATCCATATTGTACAGGACCTCGAAGAAGTGCTTCATATAGAAGATGAACAGGTAAATGCTCCATTACATTAAATAATCCTGGAGGAAATATTTTCTCAAGTTTGCAGAGCAGTATAGGGATGTCATTTTCAAGTTTACGAATACACTCAACTTTAACGTGGTCGAACAAAGCTCTTTATAAAACAAACTTAATTCTGTTATAGCACTCCACACTTTTACGGGCAATAGTTCTTTGAAAATGACGGGTAAGAAATTTTCCATAATGACATGGCAATCGTGACTTTTCATCCCACTCAATTTATTGTTTTTAAGTCAACACATCTACAGAGATTTGAAGAAATCCCATCAGGACATCTCAGCCCTTCAATCCACTTCAACAAAAGTTTTACTTGATTGCTGTCTAGCTCATAGCATGCTTTGGGTTTTTTTACTGTCATTAGGGTTTATATGAAGTTCGGGATGTTTACAATATTGTTCTATATCACGTCTTGAATTGAGATCGTCCTTAGTTTTACCCTTGACATTCAAAACTGTATTAAACACATTATCAAACACGTTTTTTTCATTGTGCATCACATCAATATTATGTCGTAGTAAGAAATGCTTCCAATATGGTAACTCCCAAAATATATTTTGTTTGTACCAATTATGCCAGTTCGATTTACCTGGAATTTCAGTATGTACTCCAGTTTCATGTATCTTCGGATATTCTTTAACTAATTCATATAATTCTTCACCTAATAAAGTCATTGGTCGTTGTCTATTCACTGCTCTATTTACTACAAAGTTTTTCTTATCTCTTCTAAAAGTATGATTAACATGGAGAAAACATCGATGACAATCAAACCATGAAATTTTCCTTCCATGCGGTAATGAAAATGCCCGTGTATCTTCCATGCCGTAAGGACAAGCCAGACGATCGGCCGTACTCCAGCCTGAAAGCATTGCGTAAGCCGGAAAATCACCAATAGCCCATAACAAAGATGCAAACATACGAAAATTCTTTTTTTTGACACGTCGTATGTATCCACCCTTTCGTACCATAATGTTTTCAACTCTTCGATCAATGGCTATAGATAAACATCGATTCCTTGTGTCGGATCATCAGGACCAGGGACGACAATCGTAAGAAACATATATGGAATTTTCATACACATCCACAGAGGTAAATTATAAGGTGTAACGATAATAGGCCAAGACGAATATTTACTACCAAATTGAGAGAATGGTGAAAATCCATCTGTACATAAACCAAGTCTCACATTACGAATCTCTGCGGCAAACGCAGGATAAGTCTTATCGAAATGTTTCCATGCTTCTCTGTCCGATGGATGTATCAAAGTCCCCTCTTCCTGCGTTCTCACACTATGCCACCTCATATGTGATGCTGTCGCAGACGACGCATATAACCTTTGAAGTCTGGGAGTGATGGGTAAATAATGCATTCTCTTGTATGGAACTTCCTTTCCTTTTTTTTTCTTGGTTTGTATCTTTCCTCATTACATATTCTGCATTTCTTAAGATTAATGTCATCTTTCCAATACAACAAACAACCTTTTATACATGTATCTATCTTATGGTAGGGCAAACCGAAAGCAGACATTAGTTTTTTCACTTTATAATAACTATCGCACATCAAATTATTGGGTGGCATATGTCGTTTTGCAGCTTGTACAACTGTTGTAAATCCAGCTTCTATAAAATTGAATTTTGATTTCATAGTAATGTATTCGGCAGTAACTGACAATTCTATTCCATTACTACAACCTTCCCACAATGGTCGCAGAATCCAGTAAATCATAAATTCTTTTCACCCCCTCGGTCGCTTCTTCTTCGACATTTACATCATTAACTTGAACAGTAGGGAACATTGACCTTGCTGTATCTTCCACCATATCTACTATTGGATTCGTCGTAACATTATTGTTATTCACCTCAGCCTTAGGCACTATAGAATTAGATGCACCAATTTTTTCTCGATGACGATCCCAAAAACAGTAGTTTGGCACAAAACCAGATATACACAAATGTACAATAACTAAATCCGGTTCCCAATAATGCAAATGTCGACATTTACGACACGGACAACGAATTTGTGTGCCGCCTTCTTCATTATTAGCTTTAGCGAATTTAACAAATTCATGTACACCATCCTTAAAATGTTTTTTCGTTGAACCTTTCGTTCCTGTTCGACTTTCATACATCCAGGTACGGTCGAGAAGATAGTTGAACATTTTTCCTTATTTAAAAACATATATATATATATATATATATTAGAAATTTCGACAGCATTTCTTTTCTATTCCTATACGCATATAAACTTTGCATCTGAAGTTTTATATGATTATTATCGTATTTTCTAATCTACAAAAGCCTTTTGGGACTAAAGGCTTTGTTGTTGTCTTTTTTTAATTTAAATTATTTATATTAATTAGAGACATACTAAAATAAGTAAAAAGTATATTTATAAATTATTTCCTTTAAATCATTTATATTAAGATGTTTATTGCATATAAAGCAATAAACATCCAAATAGTCGCTTCACCTAGGCGCCAGAAATAAACGGTAGCGTATCGAGGCGATACGCCCTTCGTATAATATCGGCACAACCCGAATGGACGAGCTACTGAGACTTTCCAGGCATAAATACCCAAACAAATGGTGCACAGGCCAGTAAAACAACACTCGACGACCAAGTCGTCCTCACTCAATCCAAATACAAGGTGCACAGGCTAGTCAAACAACACTTTCACACTTTCAAATTCACACTTTCACACTTTCAAATTCCCAATTCCCAATTCACACTTTCAAATTCTAAATACCTACACCCAATTATTCCCAATTCACACTTTCAAATTCAACGATTTCATACTAAAAATAACCCAATACACTAAATTAGCAATACCTACACCCAATTATCATCACAATAATGTACATTTAAACCTAATTAAACAATTTAATTCGAAATTAGGGTTTAGAAAATTACCAAATTCAAGAAGAAGAGGAGATTCTGGCGAGTTCTAGGCTTCTACGGCACAACGACGGAGGGTGACGGCTGGAGAGGGTCGGAATCGGTGATGGGGAAGAAAAAAATCGTTTTTTTATTAAGCAAAGAAAATGAAGAAGAAGATCTCAGCTGAAACCTGTATACGCGATATGGAGTCGGCTGGCGTCGGCTAGCATCGGCCCGTATATATATATTTTTAAATTCTTTTTTTACACCTATTTCATTTAAAAAAATAAAAAACACTACTACAATATAAAAAATTGACATTTATTATTATTATTATTGACCCAATGACGAGTCATGATAGGTTAAATTGGTATTTTCGATGATATATGTTCGTTTAATTCGAAAATTTTCGTTGTTGAAAATCTAACTTGCACGACCAATCGATGCAACCTTTAGTCGATCCGTTATACAAATTCGATAAAGGTGGTTATATGTAACATTTTCAAGAATTAAAATAATTTTTTAAACTGTTGGTAATCAATTATGAATTTTTAAATGTATTTGGTATAATAAAATTATATATAATAAAATTATATAAAATAAAATATGCGGCGTAAAAATAAATTCTTTGGATCTTATGTCGATCTAAGGTATTTTGGACATGTTTCCAGAATATGGTTTAAAAATAAATGAATCTGGGGTGTCGATCTTGAATTTCAAATTTATGGTCGTTCGTGGACTTTTGGACAAAAAACCCTTCGTTCGAAGGCCGAACGACCTTCAAACGAGACCAAATTTGAACCAATGATGCTTTGTAGTGTTTTAATCGAATCCGTACGGTTGGATTCGCAAAAAAAATCATCGAAAATAAAATTATCCAAGAAATATGTCATTTTGTAGGAGTTAGCTATAACACTTATATTATAAGTGTTATAGCTAACTCCTAGACAATGACATATTTCTTGGATAATTTTTTAGGCGATGATTTTTTTGCGAATCCAACCATACAGATTCGATTAAAACACTACAAAGCATCATTGGTTCAAATTTGGTCTCGTTTGAAGGTCGTTCGGCCTTCGAACGAAGGGTTTTTTGTTCGAAAGTCCACGAACAGCCATAAATTTGAAATTCAAGATCGACACCCTAGATTCGTGTATTTTTAAACCATATTCCGGAAACATGTCCCAAATACCTTAGATCGACATAAGATCCAAAGAATTTATTTTTACACCGCATATTTTATTTTATATAATTTTATTATACCAAATACATTTAAAAATTCATAATTGATTACCCAACGGTTTAAAAAATTATTTTAATTCTTTAAAATGTTACATATAACCACCTTTATCGAATTTGTATAACGGATCGACTAAAAGTTGCATTGAATTGTCGTGCGAGTTAGATTTTCAACAATGATAACTTTTCGAATTACACGAACATATATATCATCAAAAATACCAATTTAACCTATCACGACCCATCATTGGGTGAATATTAATAATCGTACATATCAATTTTATTTTTTTTGGCCATTTTAGTAGTTTTTTTTATTTTTTCAAACGAAATAGGTGTATATAAGAATTAGATTGGGAAAATAATTAAATAGCCGACGCTAGCCGACTCGGGGCGTTACAGGCCGTCCCCAGCCGATGCAAACTTCAATAGAATTTTGCGCCGTCCCCAGCCGACTCCATAATAGAGACGGAGCCAACTCCGGCCGACTCCAGGCTCCGTCCCCATTTTAAAGTATTCTAGTAGTGATATAATATACTGTTGTGGGTAATTTTGTAGTCTATTTGTTTATTATGTAAGTTTCTATTTCATTTTTCTTTGGAAACCAGTACTTATATGTTCATATATATATAGAGATTTATATATATTGCAGTGTGATAAATATATGCAGAAATCTTTGGGACACTTGCTTTCTTTTGTTCATAATACTATGAGAGTTATAGAGGTTGTGTATATATATAGTATAATAATTTATATTTAAGAGTATGTTTTGACAGTACTATATATGTTTAAGTTTATAAGAAGAAGTACTGTATATATATATATCTATGTATTGATTCTAAATATAATAATAAATATATTTAAATATATGTTTATATTTAATAATGTGATCTTGAAGTATATAAGAATGTTGATTCTTAAACTATATATATTGATATTTTGATTTGTTAGAAATATATATAGAAAATTTTGAAGAATAAAATATAAATATTTTGATCCTTATTATATATAAGCTTACTTATGTATTAAATATTGATTTGAGAAAAAGTATAACGATATAATTTACATTTCATTTTAATTTATATCAAACTGATTCTAATAGTTCCACCGATTTCTCATTATCAGCTCGTTCGTCGAACTCGAGTCCATTGTGCTTTGCTTCCAAATTCGTGCTTGGATCCGTAACCCATTTCATTTTCTATTCTCTCTAGCCTCGAAAGGTGAGCAATCACTCACGATTAATGTTCTTATATTTATTTAATTTGATTTCAATTGAAACAACAATTGAAATATGATGTTGTTTGTTATTTACATTGCTATATATATGATGTTATCTGTATCTATTCACCTGTGGCATCTGACACCATTATCTGTTATTTATATTGATGATATATGCCTTTTATGTTATTATCATATCTGTTATCACTCTGCCAGTTCCCTGTTAGTATAGAATTCCCTATGGGTTTAAATGATACATACCCGAACGATCTATAGAATAGGAGAAAATCATTATGGGTTGAAATGATAAACCCAAGCGATTTTCATTGAATTGAATTTGGGATCACAGGTTGAAAAGATATATACCCATATATATTTAAATTACGGATTGAAATGATAAATATCCGTATCACTTGACCATAGGATAGAAAATTATATACAGACACCGTTGGTCTATATATAAATATTTTGAAAATGATTTCTATGGTTTTGAAAAGAAATATATGGTTTTAATAAATATTGATTTTTAAGATTTATTTTGATTTAATAAAGTTGATATATAATATGATTAAGTATTTATTTAAATATATATATTTCAAATATAGAGTTTATAATGATTCAGGTTGGAAAGATAAATTTGAAATTGATTTTAAATTTTATTTATTTAAGAGTTTTACTTAAATAATTTTGATTTGAAATTATTAAATTTGAGATTTTAAAGCTATGATTTTATAACTTGATTTGGATTAAAAGTGATTTAAATGAATAGTCTCAAATTTACATAAATTAGGATGGGATATTTAGTTTATTTAAATTTGTAATTTGGAGTTTATTTAAATGTCATTGAAATGATTAAATAAATATTTCAAAACTAAATGTTAATGAAGTTAAATTGAGATTTAAATGGAATTATCAAATTTAGTTTTGGAAATTTGGAATATTTAAAGCTTTGAAATATACTGAAATTCAAATGGTTTATTTTGTTGTTCAAATCTATATTTGAAATCGATATAATTTGAAATGATTTATTGAGAAACTGAATTGAGTTGAAATTTATGAATTGAGATTGAATTGAGTTGAATTTGGAAGTCGAGTTGATTTGAATCGATTTGTGAAATTTGAGGAAGTTATTTTATTATATAAAGTATTTTTAAAACTATATCTAAAACTATTTATATTTTACTTTATAAATTATTTTAATATAAAATATTTTAATATAAATCATTTTCAATATAAATTATTTTATTATAAACTATTTTAACTTATAAATATTTTATATAAACTATTTTTATTTTATAAACTATTTTATTATATATATACTAATTTTTATATCTAAACTGTTTAAGAGGAAAGTGTTATGGATTCCAAAATGCTATGATTTCAAAGCTATGATTTCAAAGTGTTATGAATTTCAAGGTTTTGATTTCCAAAGTGTTTCGATTTTAAAAGACTTATGATTTCGAAAGCGTTATGACTTTGGAAAGTGATATGATTTTTGGAAAAGGATTTATTTGAAGTGAAAATGATATCGTTTTGATATGGTTTTAAATGGAAATGATATTTTGGTTTTGAAGTATAAACTATTTTGAAATGACCGCGGTGTTATAATAACGTTTGGTTGTTAAAGAGACAAGGATCAGATATTGTCATACTCTCTACCAATACCGAAAACCACTTTAACAACTGTGTACACGGTGGAGATTCCAGAATGAAGTAGGATGGTGGCGACGATCCTATATGAGGTATATGCGTAGACCCAACTCCCGTGAGTTGGCATAAGGTGGCTAAAACAGGAGCAATCGACGGGCCAATGAGGTAGCTCCTCTTATCGGACACACTCCATCGTATGCCATTCTATTACTTTGTGATTGATTTGGTGCGCACCTTTGGATTTTTGGGAGTGTGGCTCGCGGTGGGCGATTGCTGCGGCTCTGCGTTACCACCAGCCCGGAAGTGTAATTGGTATATCTACCCTGGCATTGCCTAGTTGTGTCATGTCACCTACCCTATCGAGACTGCTACGAGTTTGTTTTGTACCATACCTATGGAGTGCCCTCTAACGACGCCCAGTACGGGGGAGATTATGGTACTGTATAGACTATAGGAATATATAAAATGTGTTAAGGTGGAAAATGTACAGCCTTAACGCTATTTTAATAGTTTACTTTACTTTAGACATATTATAATAGCGTATTGTACTACATAGTAGATAGTTTAACGGATCCTTAGAGGATGGTTATCCCCAACATCCTTTGAGTTACTTGTATTTCAGTTGATATTTCACTTGAGTTGGATTTATTGATATAAGAATGTTAATCCTGACTCGAGTGTTTTGTGTTTTGCTTTACGCTCGGGTTAGACTGAGTGATACAGCATTTGAGACTCACCTTTGGAGTTGGAGCTTCGCTTGGAGATCCATCTATCGATTCTGCTTTCAGTTATTTAGTTGATTCCAGTGATGTATTCAGATCTTGTATTTGACTATTGTATTGAGACATCTATGTATTCATGACTTCTGTTGTATCTTGCTTAACTCTTATATATATAGTAGCTTCATGAACTACTATTCTTTGTTTCCGCTGCATTATTTTTATATTACTCTGTGTCTGTGATTCTATGATTATTTTATTTACTATATATGATGAGTTTTGCCAAATTTAAATTAACAATATGATATTTTAAGCAATTCAAATTCGACATATATGGATGCGAATGGTTGAAAATTTCAGGATGTTACATATTCCAAACTCTGTAGACGATCGAGAGGGAAGAAGTATGACGTGCGGCTGAGATTTCTAATTGCAGATCTAACGGCCATATTCGTTTAGGTATAATAAAAAAAAGAAATTTATTATTACAAATTATATTCCAAACTTTGAAAATGCATATTTAATTCATACGAGGTTGGAATTGGATGAAACAAGCGGCGCCGGAATCGCAGCGACGAGCACTACGCTGTGGAATAGATCCGGAGACGATCGAAGCTAGCAAATTTTTTTAGGTTAAATTGAACGTGTTCAATATAATTTAAAATTGGAACGTTTGGAAAATTCAAAACTCAAGGTGAGTTTATCTCACACAATTTTGGACCGCTGGCTTTAATTTTAAATAGTTAAAATTAATAAATGGTTGATTGGTTGAATTGATGAATTATTATCAAATTGGATGTGATATTATATATAGTAGTGTGAGTGTGTATATATATATATATATTGGAGTGATTGATATTCCCACATATATATAGCGGATGAGACCCTATGCGCC
Organism: Allium fistulosum; assembly: GCA_030737815.1. Lineage (NCBI taxonomy): Eukaryota > Viridiplantae > Streptophyta > Magnoliopsida > Asparagales > Amaryllidaceae > Allium > Allium fistulosum. The sequence continues at coordinate 1,144,068,920 of CM060902.1, forward strand.
CCGCATAATAGCGGATGACCCTATATACCGCGATATTCCGCCTCGAAGCGGAACTGGTATTTTTATGTTGTGCTAACATCTGTGGATATAAGGAAACAGGTTGGAGGGATCCAACTGGATTCCTTAAAAATGTTGTGTTTAATTTCATATATAGTGATATATGTTTTGTTGGAATAACCTATGATAGATTACTATGAAATTTATATTGATTGGGATGCTATGGTTGTTTGGCCTTGATTTTTGGTATTTTAAAATACCAATAAAAATATGGTTTGAATTTAGGAGAATTTTAAAAGGGTTTTGAAGTAAATTGGTTATAAATTTTTTTGGGTTAATCAATTGGATAAAGTAAATTGTTTGAAAATTTGTACTTGACAAATTCGGGATATTATAGACAAGTATTTTGGAATAAAGTATATAAAGGATTTTTAAATAATAAATTCGTAAGTGGAACTTGTTTAAAAATAAAGGAGGTTTAAAAATCGATATTTTTAAATAAATCGGAAGAATAGAAGTGAATTTGGAAATAAGTATAAAATTGGTTATACTGGAGTTCAAATAAGATTTTCCAAATTTACGAAGTGAAATAAAATCAAGGAATTAGGGCTTGTTTTAAAAGGAGGATTTTTAATTATGAACTCGGTAATTTTAAAAGTATTAAAAATATTTTTGAAATTAATTATTTAATTATTCTAAATTGTTAAAGCATATTTAATTATTAATTAGTTACCTTATAATGATTGTTAAAGATTTATTATTATTTAAGAGCTAATCGGCATTTTTTTAAAGATAATTGTTAAACTTTAATATGGCTTTGTATAATAGCTTATATTTAAGTATATTTGCCTAGATTAAACTTGAAATTTATTTTAGAATTTACAAGCATTATTTGAGATAATTTTTAAATAAAGTTTTCGAGAAGTAATGGTATACTCGCATTGCGTAAATCGGAGGCAGTGAGTGCCTGCAGTTAAGTCTTGGATTTCTCTGGGATAGAGATGTAACCATTGAGCTGTGATCTATGGTTTAATTCCGCAGTGGTACTTTCCACATTATTTTTAAACAGTTTTCAAATATTTTTGTAAAGGATAATTTGTGAATATACTAAATTTGATAGGATAAGTATATATTCTAGAGAAAGAGATTTAATTTATTTAAAATTTAAATTTAGTAAGACTTGGTGTTTTTAGTGAAAATGAAGTATTTGGTTGAATTGATTGTTTATTTGATAGTTAAATAACCAACTATCAAATTTGTACTTAAATATAACTTTGGGAATATCTAGAAGAAGTACGGGAATTATATGGTAAAGTTACCGTTCGAGGTACTATACTGTACGTAAAAACTCGTTTTGTTATTCTAGGACGTTGATAAGGAAATCGAGGTGATCTTGGATCTTACTTCGTCTGCTTATTTCCTAAAGAACCGGGGTTGAGTTTATTGGAAATATCGAACGTTGTTTCGAAGATACCGAGATAAGATTTGTTATCCGAAAACCACTTCGATCCAACGAGTACATTTTCAAAATGAAGACAAGAGCATGGAGTCAAAGATGGAGCAGTGAAGTGTAAGGGCTAATCGCTACTAATCCTGAGGGTGATTCCAAAATGGATGTAGTAGGAATAGTGCTTTCGGTTCCGTTCGGACCTAGAACGGACTTGTATGGATGAATGCTATTAGTACATTGTCATTGGAGGACAATGAGCATTCAAAGTGAAAATTCCTTAAAGGTAATCGTAGCCTCTAGCCTCATCAACCGGGAATGACTAAAAAGCAGTGGAGATGCAGCAAGGCTAAGTAGGTAGCACCCAATTAGGGTATGTTTATCACCTTTCTAGATACCCTCGGATATTATTACTACGATTATGGAAGGAGCTCGATAAAGGGTGGGAACACCCAGGGTGATAGAATATTCGGTCTATCCAGGTCAGGGATAGTCCGGTCTTGTGTGGCAGGGGATCCCGGCGTGGTCCTCGGTACAGTGTTTCTAGACATGTACTATGATAGGCGATACCCCAGTGCCTAGTCATTCAATTGGAACCCATTCTCCAATAAGCGCCATACGGTTTTGATTGTGCCCAACTATGCTGAAACGTGAGATGCAAGCATTTCAACTATTTGAATAAGTATTTGTACTTAGACACTATTATAATATCAGATGATTTTGATATGAAATGGTTTGGTTATGGTAAGGTAAATACCCGTCGTGTTTATGTGTGGCGTGGTCTTACGAGATACCTTTGATTTTCAAAGGATTTTGGAAACTTTAATAATTCAAATTGAGTGTATTTTCTCACGCTGGTTTTCCAGACTGACTCGGGTGTTATTTTATTATAATGCTCAGGTTAGACCGAGTATTATAGGTTCAGGTTAGGACACTATGGAGCTCAGGAGACGAGCTGGATGGTGAAGACTTATTACTCGTACTTGTTTATTTCCACTACAGTGTTTTTTGTTGAAATTACCAGCAATTGTGAGGGCAGGTCGTTATAACTGTCCAGGCTGGTAATTATTGATTTGTGTACTCTGATGTGAGATATGTATATTATAGTTCTGACTTGTGTAAAGAACTATTTATATTATATGTTATTCAGTCTGTTGTGAGATTCTGTTTTTGTTTAGTTTTCTTCTTTCTTCTACCTAATTTCTTTTTCCTCAACAATCTGTCTTTCTGGCACTCGATCATTCGGCATGTTATACGACCAGCGTATTTGTGTCGATTTTCGAGGGTCGTGAAGGGCGGGTTGTCACAGTTGGTATCAGAGCTTAGGTTGGCGATATACCTAGGCTTTGGAGGGGATTTACTCATTATAGATAGAGTCAGTAGTACTCTAGAATGAGTTTGAGTGTATTAATAGCTATGAGCGCGTATTTGTTAGTGGATATAAAAAGTTTTTATATTGTGTTGACTTATCGGTTAGGGGTTTATGAATTCTGATCGGTACGGGAAGTACAACCATATCGATAGGGGTTTCTAAACTCTTAAACAAGGTAAACCGACATAGTATTGTTTTAAAGTGGGTAAATGAAATAATTTTACCCAAAATTATATTTTGATACAAAAGAATTAATTTTCTGAAAATTATTATAGTATATATGCTTGGAATGTTTGGGTGTTGGTATTATAATCAAAACAAGATTTATAAAATTTGAAACGGCTATATATATAACCAAATAGAAATTATATAAGAATGATTTATACAAAGGAGTATAACTAAAATTTGATTTAAACCAGAATTTAAATCCCGGAAATTTTAGGAAATGTTTTAATTGGGTTTGAACTAAATGTTTAGGAATTTTTAAATCTTGGAAATTTTGGAAATGCTTTCCCAAAGTGGTTGAAGGGAATAATGGAGTATTATTTGAAAACATTTTTGGAATAGAAAATTGTTTTTAAATGAATTGTTTTAAAATGAATTTTGGAGGTAAGGAAGCATTGAACTCACTTCGGTCGCTGGAAAATAATTCTGGTGATGATGGCAACATCATCAATATTCATTTTCGAGTTTTTAAGTGATGGATTGCTACCGTAGTGATTGACTATGATTATTTGTTTGGACTTGGTTGGTAAACAAGTTCATTTTAGAAATTCCAAACAGGGATTGGTTTTGGAAAACTAAGTTGTTTTGAGAATCTGGAAACATGATTTGATATGCCAAAGAGATATACGTATATTATGATTTCAAAATGTTTTGAAATAAAAACTAGGTGGTTGAATTCTGGGGTTTCCATCTAAATGACTTGTAAAGTCGGGAGAAATCAGTTATGGAACTTATAAATTGGAGTTGGTATGGATAAAGAAAGGAAAATGTAAATTTTAATCCTGGAATTAAAATTTGATTTGAGTAAATTAAAACGAATATTATGAATTGGAATATAACTTAAGATAAGTTAAATAAAATTGGAGTTGGGTTTAAATTGAATGGAATATAAGCTGAAATGTAAAATGATTTTGTAAGTATAAGTTATAATTGTTAAATGGGATGGTTAAACTTATGTTATCAAGTGATGTGAATAATCCAGAGGATGATTATAAAATGCAAATATACTCAAGTAAGCAATATGAGATATTAAGTAAATAAGTTTTTGAACTTATGAATTGAGGAAGGAGATGGTAAAACCTAAATGAAAATGGTTTGATATTATGGTAAGAAAATGTGAATGGAAATTCATAAAAAAATTGAATTTTTAAATAGAGAGTGGATTAGAATTGAGAAAATTTAATATAAACTTGAACTGGGAAGTGATTATATAACTATAGGTTATAAATATTGAATGTGAATAAACTTAAGTGGAAAATTCAGGAATTGTAAATAAATAAGTTGTATAATTTATTAAACCGAGGAAGTGGAAAAAGTATAACTAAATTAAATGGTTAAGAATTTGATAACAAGAATGAATAAAATTTAAGAGTCAATAAATTGAGTATGATTTGAAATATGGATTGGATAAGTTGAGTGTGAACTTAAGTTTTAAAGCTGAATATAACTTAAGCAGTGATGTGGAATGCCTATAATAAACCTTAGAAATAATTTTGTGAAATGGTTTATAATAAATTAGCATGAAATGAAATGCCGTTCACAATAAAATGAAGCGAATAAATCTATGTGAGTTAAATGAAGTGAATGGAAAAGAGGTAATATAAGTGGAAGTAAAGTAAATAGGAATGCAAGTGCATGAACCATGTTGTGATATAATGAATTGTCAAAAATTGAATGAAATGATTTCCAAGTGATAGTATAAATTGGATATACTAAGAAAATGGAAATGAATAAATTAAATGAGTCAATTTACAAAGGAATAAATTGAAGCTTAGTAAAATGGATTTGCATATAATGGAAGTGAGTAGAAATGGAATGCATATAAATTGATTGTAAATCAATTTGAGATTGAATAAAGGTGAATTTATGCAAGGAAGGCACATATAAATCACATTTGGAATATACATGAGTTGTTGGTTGTAAATATGAATTGAATGCAATAAAAATTTGGTTGTAAATCATTTCGAATTGGATGAAATGATATATGGCCCATGGGAAGGAAATTAAATTAGTGTTGGAACCTTATAATTACTTGTAATATATGACTACCATGTTCGAGTTATGAAGTTTATATCTTTAGCTAGTTAAATAGGTGAAAATGTTATAAAATTTCATGTTTATGAAACTTATGTACTTGTTTTGAGTAAGTACGGGTACAGGGGCTGTTGGATTGATTTTGGTTTTGTAATTGCATATAAAATAAGTCGCTTGCTTAAAAATGCTAATATGAGGTACGCCTTTGCAATAAAATAAAGAAATGATAATATATGGTTATATTTTTTTTCCCAACCGTGTGGGTCGATGTATATATGTTTATCTCTCGTGTGAGATTGTAAAAGGCTCTCCATATAAAGGAGATGCTGTCAAAAAATTTTGCAAATTTAGAGTGTTAGAAAAATTTTGAAAATTTTTGTTAACTACGAAAAGTTGGTTTATGAATTGAAGTTGAAATAAAAAGGTTTTGAGTTAGAAATGAAAGCTAATTGTTTTGGATAAAAACTAAAAGGGTTTAGAGAAGTGAATGTAAGGTTTTAACTAAGTGGGTTTTGGGTAAGTTAATGGGTTTGGGAGCATTTTTCCTACCTTAGCAATTTCGAGGACGAAAGTTTTATAAGGGGGAGGAATATAACGACCCGAAATTTTGGTCGTTAGTTTTGAACATTTAATTTATTTAAAATTTTGAATTTGGATTATTAATTAATTTTGAATATGGATATTTTGAAAGAATCGGTAAAATAGTTTAACATTTCAGATATAGCGATTAATTGGATTTGGTAAATATAAATCTAATATTGAAAATTGAGATAATATGTGAATCTGGAAATAGATGGGCATGGAAATGATTTTTGAAAATTTATTTAAATTCTATTTGGATTAGAATTATAATATGGACTTTTGAATGAGATTTAAAGTCGATAAATTTAAAGTTTGAAATTTATATATTAATTTAATAGTAGAATTAATAAATAGTGATAGTGTAAATAATTGAACTTTGATTTAAAATGAATCGGAAGGATTTCTAATATGAATATTAATTCTATTTGATTTATAAATGAGTTAGTAAGTTTTAAAATTTGAAAATTTAAATGATTTCGATGATTTTGAAAATTGCTCGATTTAGTCGATGCGTTAAAATAGCCTTTTGGGGCACAATCTCAAAATTTGATGAAACCAGTTTCATTGGATCCGTAATAGTGCATTATTATCAGATTTCAAATTTCGTAGTGTTTGGAGTTACCATTTGGTCGTACGGGAGAGAAATGCCTTGAAATAAATATTGGAAATTTAATATTTTAATTCGGTTCAAAAAGCTATCTTCACCATACGATCAAATTGGGACTCGAAACCTTTTCCATTGTATTCGGAATAGGGGTAAAACATTATAAACGCCTGGCGGCACGTTTCGTTTGGAGTTCGTTTGAAAAAGCTTGAAAAATTGGGAAGATAATAATTAAATAAAATAAAATATGCCTATATATACTGTTCAAAATAGTAGAACCCTAGAAACTAGGGTAGCCGCCTCCATCTATTACCAATGGCCGAAATTAACCATCCTTTCCCTTCAATTTTCGATCAATCCATCAACTTATACCAAAAATCTTCAACATAGAAGTCGAAGAGCCCTTCAAGCTATGCATGATGAACGGTTGTGATCAGATATGTTGCGGTGGATCGCCGGGATTCTCGCCGCGAAGGCCACGCGTTCGTGCGTATTTTTCCAGGGCTAAGAGGAGTCGAGTTCACCGAGGTTGCTGTCGTAGGGGGTGGCGAGGCTGAGTTTCCACATGGTGGTGTTGGATCATCTTCTAGGTGATCGCGTGGGTCGCGGTAGGGGATGGATCAAAGGCGGCTGTGGGTATTCCAAACCCTGTAGACGATCGAGAGGGAAGAAGTATGACATGTGGCCGAGATTTCTAATTGTAGATCTAACGGCCAGATTCGTTTAGGTATAATAAAAAAAAAGAAATTTATTATTATAAATTATATTCCAAACTTTGAAAATGCATATTTAATTCATACGAGGTTGGAATTGGAAGAAACAAGCGGCGCTGGAATCGCAATGACAAGCACTACATTGTGGAACAGATCTGGAGTCGATCGAAGCTAGTAAAATTTTTAGGTTAAATCGAACGTGTTCGATTTAATTTAAAATTGGAACGTTTGGAAAATTCAAAACTCAAGGTGAGTTAATCTCACTCAATTTTGTACTACTGGCTTTAATTTTAAATAGTTAAAATTAATAAATGGTTGATTAGTTAAATCAATGAATTATTATCAAATTGGATGTGATATTATATATAGTAGTTTATATATATATATATATTGGGGTGATTGATATTCCCGCATATATATAGCGGATGAGACCCTATGCGCCCCGCATAATAGCGGATGACCCTATATACCGCGATATTCCGCCTCGAAGCGGAATTGGTATTTTTATGTTGTACTAACATCTGTGGATGCAGGGAAATATGTTGGAGGGATCCAATTAGATTCCTCTAAAAATGTTGTGTTTAATTTCATGTATAGTGACATATGTTTTGTTGGAATAACCTGTGATAGATTAGTGTGGAATTTATATTGATTGGGATGCTATTGTTGTTTGGCCTTGATTTTTGGTATTTTAAAATACCAATAAAAATATGGTTTGAATTTGGGAGAATTTTAAAAAGGGTTTTGAAGTAAAACGGTTATAAAGAATTTTGGGTTAATCAATTGGATAAAATAAATGGTTTGAAATTTTGTACTTGACAAATCGGGATATTGTAGACAGGGATTTTGGAATAAAATATATAAAGGATTTTTAAATAATAAATTCGTAAGTGGGACTTGTTTAAAAATAAAGGAGGTTTAAAAATCGAGATTTTTAAATAAATCGGAAGAATAGAAGTGAATTCCTAAATAAGTATAAAATTGGTTATACTGGAGTTCAAATAAGATTTTCCAAATTTATGAAGTGAAAATAAAATCAAGGAATTTGGGTTTGTTTTAAAAGGAGGATTTTTAATTATTAACTCGGTAATTTTAAAAGTATTAAAAATATTCTAGAAATTGATTATTTAATTATTCTAAATTGTTAAAGCATATTTAATTATTAATTAGTTACCTTATAATGATTGTTAAAGATTTATTATTATTTAAGAGCTAATCGGCATTTTTGTTTTTTAAAGATAATTGTTAAATTTTAATATGGCTTTGTATAACAGCTTATATTTAAGTATATTTGCCTAGATTAAACTTGAAATTTATTTTAGAATTTACAAGCATTATTTGAGATAATTTTTAAATATAGTTTTCGGGAAGTAATGGTATACTCGCGTGGCGTAAATCGGAGGCAGTGAGTGCCGGCAGTTAAGTCTTGGATTTCTCTGGGATAGAAACGTAACCATTGAGCTGTGATCCAAGCTTTGATACCGCAGTGGTACTTTCCACATTATTTTAAAAGGGTTTTCAAATATTTTTGGAAAGGATAATTTGTGAATATTCTAAATTTGATAGGATAAGTGTATATTCTGGAGAAAGAGATTTAATTTATTTAAAATTTAAATTTAGTAAGACATGGTGTTTTTCAGTGAAAATGAAGTATTTGGTTGAATTGATTGTTTATTTGATAGTTAAATAACCGACTATCAAATCTGGACCTAAATATAACTTTGGGAATATCTAGAAGAAGTACAGGAATTATATGGTACAGTTACCGTTCGAGGTGCTATACTGTACGTAAAAACTCGTTTTGTTCTTCTAGGACGTTGATAAGGAAATCTGTCCACTAACGGTTAGGAGGTGATCTCCGATATTACTTCGTCTACTTATTTCCTAAAGAACCGGGGTTGAGTTTATTGGAAATATCGAACATTGTTTCGAAGATACCGGGATCGGATTTGTTATCCGAAAACCACTTCGATCCAACGAGTACGTTTTCGAAATGAAGACAAGAGCATGGAGTCGAAGATGGAGCACTGAAGTGCAAGGGCTAATCGCTACTAATCCTGAGGGTGATTCCAAAATGGATGTAGTAGGAATAATGCTTTCGGTTTCGTTCGGACCCGGAACGGACTTGTATGGATGAATGCTATCAGTAAATTATCATCGGAGGACAATGAGCATTCTAAGTGAAAATTCCTTAAAGGTAATCGTAGCCTCTAGCCTCATCAACCGGGAATGACTGAAAAGCTGAGGAGATGCAGCAAGGCTAAGTGGGTAGCACCCAATTAGGGTATGTTTATCACCTTTCTAGATACCCTCGGATATTATTACTACGATTATGGAAGGAGCTCGATAAAGGGTGGGAACACCAGGGGTGATAACATATTCGGTCTGTCCAGGTCAGGGATAGTCCGGTCTTGTGAGGCAGGGGATCCCGGCGTGGTCCTCGATACAGTGTTTCTAGACATGTACTGTGACAGGCGATACCCCAGTGCCTAGTCATTCAGTTGGAACCCATTCTCCAATAAGCGCCGTACGGTTTTGATTGTGCCCAACTATGCTGAAACGTGAGATGCAAGCATTTCAGCTATTTGAATAAGTATTTGTACTTAGACACTATTATAATATCAGATGATTTTGATATGAAATGGTTTGGTTATCGTAAGGTAAAAACCCATCGTGTTTATGTGTGGCGTTGTCTTACGAGATACCTTTGATTTTCAAACGATTTTGGAAACTTTAATAATTCAAATTAAGTGTGTTTTCTCACGCTGGTTTTCCAGACTGACTCGGGTGTTATTTTTATTATAATGCTCGGGTCAGACCGAGTATTATAGGTTCAGGTTAGGATGCTATGGAGCTCAGGGGACGAGCTGGATGGTGAAGACGTATTTCTCGTACTTGTTTATTTCTACTGCAGTGTTTTTTGTTGAAATTACCAGCAATTGTGAGGGCAGGTCGTTATAACTGTCCAGACGGGTAATTATTGATTTGTGTACTCTGATGTGAGATATGTATATTACGGTTTTGACTTATGTAAAGAACTATTTATATTATATGTTATTCAGTCTGTTGTGAGATTCTTTTTTTTAGTTTTCTTCTTTCTTCTACCTACTTTCTTTTTCCTCAACAATCTGCCTTTTCGACACTCGATCGTTCAGCATGTTATACGGCGAGCGTATTTATGTCGATTTTCGAGGGTCGCGAAGGGCGGGTCGTACACTTAATTTGATGGTTTTATAATTCGAACGAGATCATTTTAATTTATTAATAATGATAAGAAATTAGTTTTTGAAATTTTTTTTATAGTTATATGTATTTTAATTAATAAGTGAAAATGTGACCGGGGATCGTTTTCCAGATTTTCAACGGTTTAACGAACGGAAGCTGTTCAAAGTCGATGCAATATTGTTTGTTCTCTTGTGCACATACATGTGCATATATATACATGTCACATGCACACATGAACATATATAAATATACAAATATACATGCATATATATATATACACTTATATGTTAAAAAAATCTAAGATATTTTTCATTCCTTAATACTTAAGTATCCATAAGTCAACGCACATGGCTTGGGAGAGAAATAAAGTGATGGTGGCACATGGTAGGAGGTTAGGCTATATAAGGTGATGAGAAAGGAGGGGTGTAGGTTGAGGGTAGGAAGCAAAATGCACTTGTAGATATTTGTTTCCAAACTTTGGCTATCAATACCCACCTTCACAACTCATTTTCCATCTTCTTCATTCTATCATAACTTGGTCAATACCGAACCAAATGGAGTAATCTTTTTTTTTCAAACCATGTAAAATTTTAGTATCTACAACTTTAATGAGTACCGCTTCTTCCAATTTTTAGCTTAAGCATGTCAAATTCTCACTTCTTTGCAGTGCATTTTCGGGCCCAAATTTTTGGCCCGAGAATACCTCATTTTCTATCGATCATATCTCCCTCAAAACAAATTGAAATTAAGTGTTAATTTTATTCAAATTGTAGAGAAAAGAATTTTCAAGAATTTTCACTTTAACAATGTTTCAAAATTCTTTGAGCAACATGTCCAAAAATAAGTTAGAAGATGACCTATTTTCAGGTTTGGTTTTTTGTGAATCCGAGAATGCCTCTTCTTCTTTTAACCATATCTCCCTCAAAACAACATGAAATTTAATAATTCTTTTTCTCAAATGTAAGAGGAAATAATTTTCTAGAACTTTACTTTTAACGACATTTCCAAATTCATAGTGCACGGTGGACAAAACTTCGAATGAATATGACCCATTTTTGGGTCCAAATTTTGTGAACTAAAGACCACTTCTTTTTCCAATGGCCAGGAGCTCCACCATCTCCAAAGCATAGCCATGAGCATTAGGGGTGAAGGAAGTGTAGGGCCAAGAGCAACTAGGCAAGGGGGAGTTGCTTAGGTGGTGTATTAGTGAAGTCTTGATTCGATTGAATGTTGGTAGGAAATTTTGTTTAAAATGGTGAGAAACTCAATATATATACATATATATAATATGGTGATGTGATATGATTGCTATTGTTGTTTACTATGTTTTATCATCAAGATTGGATGTTGGTTATATGTTTATTTTAATATTGAAACAAGTCACGTTTAATACACGTCGAATATTACAAAGGAAATCACTTTCCTTTAATAAATGATATGGTGTATATGAGATTGTTAAACCTCTTTAAAATGGTTTTAATTTTTTATAAATGTTTTATAAACACTAAAATCCAATTTGTTGAAGTTTTGACAAGTTATGAAAGTTGAGTCAAAAATAAGCGCGTCGCGTAGGTAGTTCGCGATTTCGCGCCGTAGAAAGTTAAATCCATTTATACGATGGATATGGAGTCAGAAATCTTTGCCATAAAAATTTTCCAAACCTTTATAATCATAGTTTTCAAATAAAAGAAAAGGATCAAAATTTCGTTTAGTGGATTTTGAAATATGAGCAAATCAAGTTTTCAAAATAGTCGCGGTTTGTTAGTTCGAAAACCAAAGCAACAAATTCTTTAAAAATATGAAATAAATTCTATAAATGTTTTAAAATGTTTTAAAAGAGATTTGAGTTATAAAAATGGATTTCTAAATGATCGAAAAGTTGTTTTGATCAAATAAGCGTTTAAAACACTATTCGCATCACTTAAAATAACTTTTGAAATATGGCTTTAAAATTAAATATTCTTTCCCAAATATTTTCAAATAAATAATTAAGTATTTTAAAGATGATTTGAAAGTTTTTATAATTTATTTAAATAAATGATTTAAAGAAAACTGTTAAAATCAAGTGATTTAATATTGACTCTAAAAGCCAATGAGTAGACTGGATTTTTCTATTCATGAGATCCGAATATGAGGTATTTAAACTAAGGACATGTTCAGAAGCAACCTGTGCCCTGGCTCACCTGGCCTCTTTTCTGGATGAGGAATAGGTAAGTTCGAATTGTCGGAAATGAGGCAAGTATAAAAGATTCAATTTTTAAAATTTAATGTAATTTAACTTGGATTGTATGGAGATAATCTTCTTACACTTAGTATTAAATTCAAAGGAGGGAACCCATCCTATCCGTGTGAATTTAAAAGGTGATTTCACCATTATTCGACGGATAGTAAAGGTTGAATAAAGAAATCGATGTTGAGTAAAATTAGTTTAATTTCTATCGACCATTTTTAACTCAATAATGTTATCCGCTATGACTTATGAAAATGATTTGGTATTTCCAAAATTAAAGAGAGGTTTAATGATTCTGTATATACAGGAAAGAAATGTTTAAAACATTTTTATCTCTAGAAGATATTTGATAAAGATAAACTAGTTAATCAAATGATAAGAACCTATTTACTTAATATATTTTTATTGATGATTGGTTCAAAGGAATCAGGGTCAGATTTGAGTGATTCTTATCCAAAAACCACTTCAAACCAATTTACGTATTCGAAGTGAAGACAAGGAATGATAGTAAATAGAATAAAGGTCTGCTTGTCACTGACCCTCAGAGGAAATTTCCTATATCATATATATGTGACATTAGTATCTTTATTTGATCTTTGATGCAAGGGTTGCTCGCTACTAATCCTAGCGGTGATTCCTAACAGGATGTAGTTGGAGAGTTCCTTCAGTTTGTCCTATTCCTGGACAACTTGTATAGATGAATCTCTGACATTGCATTTCTAAAATGCACGTACATACATCTATTTGGTGGTATGGGAAGTAACTCTCCTATACTTAACACTCTTCTCTAAGACGTACGAGCTCAGAGGTTGTACATTTGTGGAAATCAATAGTGTGTTATGGAATCGGCAATGTGGCATTCAAGTGAAATGTTTGCTATGTGAAAGGTAATCGTTATCTCGAGCCTCATCACCCGTGAATGACAAAAACAAGGTAGACGCGGCAATGCTAAGTGTGTCGCTCCCATTAGGATATGGTCACCACCTTTCTAGACCACCCATTAAGTGTCGGGTATGTTGTGTATGCAATGAGAGCTCTCTGATAGGTCGGGAACGACCGAGGTGATGTCATATACGGTACTATCTATGGTAAAGATAGGCCGGTTTTATGTTCGCAGAGGTTGGAGCCTCCGGTTCATCCCTCTAAAGATGTACTATCGAAAGGTAGTCCCTTACCTTGTCATTGTATGGAATCCATTCTTCAATAAGTGCTTTCGGATTTGATTGTAGAACCTACTTTGTAGCTAGTATGCTGAAATTTAATCAATGTAACAATTTCTGCTAAGATTAACAAGTTTATTTGAAAAGTATTTTCAAAAGAATGTCATTAAAAATAATATTCTTTGATTTTGCGTAGCAAATGTTTTGGTTATCATAAGGTAAAAATCTGTTCCGTGTTTATGTGTGGCGTGGTCTTATGAGATACCCTTTTTTCAAATATCTGTATTTTGAGTTTCTCACACCCGTTCCATGACTGACCCGGAGTTTATTTTCCTTTTCCCTTAAACTCTGGGTGCCCTATTTATTCGGGCAGCCTAGTAGTCAGGTTTTGTTTAGAGGATTTTGGAAGAGCTTGGAGCATGGAGTTAGAAGATTCTTCTGAGGATTGTTATCCATTTCTACCACACTCATGTACTATTGTATTCCGCATTTATAAGGACGGATATTTATAACTTTCCATGTTAATGTTAAGTTAAACACTGATAAATGTATTTTAAAATTTTTTGTTGTAAAGATTATATATTGAAATAATATATGTTTTTCCATTCGTGTAATATTCTATTCTGTCTTTAGTTCTTTCTTACCCTTAAAGAACCGCCTCTCCAGCACTTGGATTTGCTACACGTGAATACCAAGGATGTATTAGTGTCGATTTTCGAGGGTCGAAGAAATGGGTCTTTGCATTTGGTATCAGAGCTTTGGTTGAGTGAATACCTAAGCCTAGTAGGGGTAAAGTCTCATCAGAGATAGGTTTAGTAATACCCTAGGATGAGTAACTCGTTAGAGATAGGGTAAGTGACACCCTAGAATGAGTTAAGAGCATTATATATGACCGCGTATTTGTTAATGCTATATATAAAGAACATTTGTTTTGAAAATTGGTAAATGAAATAATTTTACCTAGGATTATATTTTGAATATAAAATAATATCTTCAAAAGATACAGTTATTTGAGTTAGGAATAATAATATTCGGTTATTATCAATAATTGATTGGTTGTTTTATTCAAAATTTTAAAATGCGAAACACTTCATGAATTTAGTTTCACAATTTGACTATGTGGTGTTCGATAAATAATAAAATTGGTTTAAGATTAAATAAATTTATTTAAGATAAATAAATCTTATCAATGTGTTTTATATAAGTGATTTTATAAATTGGATTATGAAACGTGCTTTATAAAGGGATTTTTGAGAATTTAAATCCTGGTATTTTTGAAAGGAATTTCAAATGATTTTTGGAAAAAGAATAATAATAGTATTATTCAAATTGGGATTTCAAAAAACGAAAAATATCTTATTTATCAAGTTCGAGTGGCTCAAAAGTAAATAAAAATGGGCAGGAGATATGTTTGGATGATAAACACTTCTCTTAAGTATTTCACTTCTTGTTAAGGAAATATGCGATGCTATTGATAGTACTCAGTTCCTTGATATCATTTTTGAGTTTCTCGATCTATATAATTTTCTAAAGTTAAAAAGGTAATAACAAATATTGGAATCTTTTATAAATAGAGAGAAAATGTTATATGTTTAAAAGAGAAGGAGTTCATTATAACTATGTTTTGTTAGTAATGGTTTTAATCTTTTGGATTATGTTTTAAAGGTAAGTAAAACTTGTTAAGTAAAATTTGTGAATATACTTAAAATATTTGAATAAGTATATAAATGCTTTTAAGTATTGAAACTGGTATAAGAGAATGAATATATGTATATATAAAGGGAGTTTATGTTAATAAAGTAGTATTAATTAATAAAGTATGTTTTGACTAATAAAAGAAGTTCATTAGTTACAAAGCTTTTTGCATTTAATATTGGTTAAAAGAAGTATATTATAATATAAAGAATTTATTATAATTTGAGAAATAAAGGATAATTTATCTTTTAAATTGGAATGATTTCAATGGAAGGAAGATAATCTATCAATTTAATGATTTATTTTGAAAATGGGTTTTTCAGAAACTGTTATACGTTTATAAAAAAAAGAAACGTGTTATAATAAAGGATGTTTATTATAATGGAAAAGATATTTATTTTTTGGAATGAAATGTTTTTCTTTAGGAAGAAATATTTGGAAATAAATATATATAAAGAAGAATACTTATAAATGTTTGAATAAAAGATAAAAGTTATGAAATGTTTTCATAAATTTATGTTAGAAAAATTATTAAATACATATGAAGTATGTGGATCATTTCATCACACGACTCTGATCTAAGATTCGAGTGCGGAACTTTGAGGTGTTTACACCAGTCCAAAAAAGGACTTATCACTCAATTCTTGATGATGGACATTGGTAAGGGTTTGTGGTTGGATACTTGAGTTTTCTATCATAGTTGAGAGCTATGCAAGGAAAACTAAAATTCTGATCGGAAAGTGAAGTAACCCTCCTATTTCCACCCTAATTTCATAAGGATTTTTTTTAGAGATGATATATAGATATATCATTCATTACAAATATATTTCCCAGGGTCATTTTCTTTCTCCAATAAACAAAATATATCCAGGATCTTTCACAATATAAAAATATTGTTTTAAATCTAAATCATTCCTAACATACATATATGAAGATATCTATGTTATATTCTACTAGAATCAGAGCATGATAATATGTAAGTAGAATTCCTTTTAAATCTATTAAAATGTGATAATTCCTTGATAAAAAATTAATTATTGTATCCTGATTTTTGACCATAGAATCCACTAGAAACATGTACTTTAGTCTTTTAATCTAATTAAGAAATGATCAAGTAATAATCAGTGGAAAACAAGCTTTTAATATGAATGATTGTGTTAAAGTCTGAATAGTATCAAACTCAGGTTAAAAGAAAGTGGATCATAAGTGAACACAAGCAACATCTAGGCGTAATGGAAACGCGCCTAACTTATACATGAGAGGTCACGAGTTCAAGTGCTATGCTGGTCGGTTCAAACACAATTTTTGTTTTTGTTTTTCTTTTTCTCCTGTATGGTTTGAAATCTGATATCTACCTATATCTGCACATATATACTTAATTTCATCTTATAATCTAACATACAAAACAAAATTTCTTGCTTTATTATTTTTAAAACCCTTTCCTACAATTGTTCTAGGAATTTATGTTTATATTTTTGCCCAAATATCAACATGTACACAGATATACATGTACATGTCAATATCTTTGCTCATTTTCCAGAAAACTGGGTGAAACAAGTGCTAAATGTACTAAGCTTTTGAAATGCATTTTTATTTTCAAAATACAATCTATCATGATCAACCAATACTTCATTTATTTGAAGCTGGTTAACTCATGAATCCTGTATCTGTTACACACTAGTTCAAAGCAATGGAGATACCATTCATTGCATTCTGTCTGAAGCTTTTAAAAAAAACATTCTACTTTTCTCAATACAATTCAGAAATGAATTCAAACTTATTTACAAAGCAATTCAGTAAAAAGAAAATAAAATCCTTTTAAGTTTACTTCTTGCTAAATCCAGATTTTATTCTAAAATTCAGTGCTCTGTTATGTCTCAAGATTAGCTAATACATAATATAAATTATGCAAAACAGTAGCTCACATAATTGTATATTTCTTACCAGATTTTTATAGCTGATACTTGAGCATATTTTTCTTGTTTTATGTTTCAGACACTACTTCAAAAACAAAAAAAACCTTAACACACAACAATTTCGACAGAACAACAAATTTAATCTGACATTTTACAGAACATAAGGGCAACTTGATCACTAACCATAAAATATTCAATACATGACTGGAAATCTTAGAAACATAAAATTTTTCCTGAATACATGCAGATATAATCAATTTAAGCTCTTATTGAAACTAGCTAGCATGTTCATTCACTCCTCCATAATAGCCATAACTTCATTTTTACTTAGTGCCTGGGTTACCTGAAAGAGCATGAGTGGCTGCCTCATTTTAAAATGAGACACCCCATATGCCATGAGCAAACAAGGGTCAGATCTATGATCTGGTATGAGTAACATCAATACATTCATGATATTAAGCAATAGAGAATATAAGGGTACTAACTTGTTATTTAAGCAAATTTCTGCAATCAATTACTTTAACATAGTATAATTAAGTTGATTCAGGTATGATATATTCATTTATCATTCTTACACTTGCATACATAATCATGCAAACATAATTATCTATTTGCAACAATTGCATTCACTGGAACCATCTTGGTTCCATACCATTCAACCTAAGAAATATCCATATTCCTATTTCTTCATTTACAGGTTGTATTATTCAATTTAAATTCCTGCCTCATCTGCTATTAAGGAATTACAGGGACACATTGCAATGAACTAATTCACATCATTGCACAAAGATCTCAGGGCTTAAACAAACCATGTGCCAACTTGCATACTTCAAATATGACAAGCATTCCAGCAGTCTTCTTGGCCTTCCCTTCCCTAGTTTATTTACTAGTGTATTGTCTTAAATCCTATCATCAAATATGCTAAGTGAACATGTCACTGCAAACATGGAAACATCCATAATCTTTCCTAGCATAATTCTCCTCAGAAATAAGCAGACAGTTATTTCCTAAATGGGGTCAATATGTCTTGATCTTAGTAAAATATAAGAATATTTTCAACTGTAAAAAGAGGCATGGCATGTTCTTATTATATTGATCTGCAAGCCTTTATGATTGATTCAGATTCAGGATCTGGTTCAATCATAATTTTAGCTTGTGGGTTTCTTCCCTTTTTTTTTGATTTGATTAAGGGCTCAGCACTTAGAAAATTTCTATTGCACCCTTAACATTTTTCTTCTCAAGCCTCAGCACTTATACCAAGTATAATGCAGCTCCCAACATTTTTGTAAAGTTTTCATGCCATAGATCTATAACAGTTGAGAGTATTCTCTATATAATTTTTAAGATCATAAACTTTAACATTTATGAGTATAAATAAAACAGTATGATACTCATCCAAAGACAAATGTCTCAACCAATCAAAGATCATCAAAATCATCCATATTAAATCATATCAGATTTAAAATAAGACATCCAAAAAGCATTGATGAAATCATATACATCAAAACCAGAAATATATAAATGGCAATATAAAAAGTGGCTGCCTCATCTCAGGTCTTAATGCCATGAACTCAGTGAGGTTACTCACCTATATATTTCTTCTTATTAATCCAGAAAATCCTTGTGTGAGTGTTTTCTCCTTCCTTCCAATATTTTTCTTCCTTTCTTATTTTTGTGCAGCTCGGGGTAAAGATAATTCTACTGGCTAAAACTGCCTATTTATATGCATTTTTCCACTAGGGTTTTGTTAAAACAGAATTCCATTTCTGTCCTGGCTAGCATCATGCATTTTTCATTCATAATACCCCGGCCATATTAACCAATTTAAAGGCTGCATTTTCTTTCTTTTACTTTTCAGAAAATGGCCACTCACCTAGTCATGTTAAAAGTGTGATTATCCTATTTTATATTTTAATTATTCCTGAGAATCCCCTTTGCTATTTCTGCCTACACAAGCATATTGACTTGTATCACATTTCATGTCATTTTAATGTTATAATTTCACTTGCTTATATATATATTTACTTTTCAGTACTTAAAAATGTATATTTGTATACATATCTTATCTAGGCTTATTTAATTCCTCTTTAATTTCAGAAACATATGCACCTATATGTATACAGGTTTACAAATCCTTAATATATATATATGTATAATTTTCTTTTCTGGGTTTTAAATAAAATCTGTTTACTGATTTAAAGTAAAACTTACTTTTCTTATTTTCTAAGATGATCCATATAATTCCAGAAATCAAATAACCATGTTGCAAAATCATGTTTGTATTGCTTTTTAATTCTTGTTTTAAATCCAAGAAATCTGGAGTTCTTCCTTGTGCCATTTCAGTGTGCACGTGCACACATATACTTGCACACTATTTATTCCAGAAATTTCACCATATTTAAATCTAAATATTTCAAAAATTAAATCATTTTACAAAAATGATTTTTCACAAAATTTTGGGGTATTACATTCACCCCTCCTTTTAGGAATTGTGTCCTCACAATTTTTCTAACATTTATAACAAGCATTATTTTCTTTTCTGAAAACTTATCAAACATATGCATAAGCAAACAAATTCAACCATATCAACCATGCATATCAAAAATTTTTCCAGAGAAAAGAAAAAAAAATTACCTTTTAATTTGCAAAAAGCTTAGGATAATCCATTCTAATCTAATCCTCTAACTCCCATGTGCAGTCATTAGGATCACTACTCCACTGGATCTTAACTAGTTTCAAGGTTTTGCTCCTTAATTTCTTTTCTTCCTTGGCTACAATCCCCACTGGTTCTTTTTCATAAACCAAGTCAGGATTTATTTGAATTTTGGTAGGCTCTTCCAAAATGTCTTCTTTATCATGTACCCATCTTCTAAGTTGGGACACATGAAAAACATTATGCATTGCTTTCATTTCCTCTGGTAATTCTAATTTGTAAGCCAATGAACCAATTCTTTCCAGAATTTTATAGGGTCCAACATACCTTGGTGTAAGCTTACCTTGCTTGCCAAATCTCATGACTTTCTTCATAGGTGAAATCTTGATGAAAACAAAGTCTCCCACTTCATATTCCACTTGCTTTCTCTTCCTATCTGCAAATTTCTTTTGCCTATCTTGAGCTGCTGCTATTCTTTTTCTTATTAACCCAATTTTCTCTGTAGTTTCTTTAACATATTCAGGTCCTAGAACAGCCCTTTCTCCAGTCTCTATCCAGCATATAGGTGATAAACATGGCTTGCCATATAAGGCTTCAAATGGTGCCATCCCTATGGTGCTTTGGTAACTGTTATTGTATGTGAATTCAGCTAGATGGAGGTGGTCTTCCCAGTTGCCTCCAAAGTCCAGTGTACATGCTCTCAACAAATCCTCTAAGACTTTGTTCACCACCTCAGTTTGACCATCTGATTGTGGATGGTAGGCAGTGCTTAAGCACAATTCACTCCCCATGGCCTCTTGAAAACTTTTCCAAAACCTTGAGGTGAAGATGGTATCCCTATCACTCACAATGGTTTTGGGTATGCCATGCAACCTTACTACCTCTTTCATGAATATTTGAGCCAATTTTGGAGCATTTCTTTCTGTTTTAACTGGGATAAAATGTGCTACCTTAGTTAGCCTATCCACTATTACCCATATACTTGTGTTTCCCTTCTTAGATCTAGGAAGACCATCTATGAAATCCATAGATATATCCTCCCACTTCCACTGTGGTATACTAAGGGGTTGCAATAGTCCTGATGGCCTTTGTGTCTCTGCCTTGACTTGTTGGCAAGTCATGCACCTTGCAACATATCTGGCCACATCTGACTTCATCCCCTTCCACCAAAGATTTCTTTTCAAATTTTGATACATCTTGGTGCTACCTGGGTGTATGGAGTACTTACTCCTATGGTACTCATTTAATATTTCCTCCTTCAATTCTATATTTTCTGGAACACATATCCTATTTTTATTCCTTAAATAACCATTTTTATCAACTTGATAATTTATTACTTCCTCCCCTTTTGATATGAGCATTTTCTTTTCCACCATGTTTAGGTCTTGTTCCTGCATTTTCCCAATCTTAAGAAGTAGATCTGATTGCAGAGATATCATGCTTAATTTCCCTTTACCTTCACCTTCTTCAATGGACATCATTTGTACCCCACTGTTTTCCTCAATTTCCAAATCAGTAAGTATAGACAAATCCTTAAATTCTTCCATCATCAACATGGCTACCTTGTCATGTTGTCTACTCAAGGCATCTGCAACTTTATTTGCCTTGCCTAGTGTATACAGTATATCTAAATCATAGGCAGCTAGGAACTCTACCCATCTATGTTGTCTCATGTTCAAATCTTTTTGTGAGAATAAATATTTCAGTGCCTTATGATCAGTGTACAAAATGAATTTGGCACCTAACAAATAATGTCTCCAAAGTTTCAAAGCATACACAACTGCTGCTAGTTCAAGATCATGGGTTGCATACCTGGTTTCATGTGGCTTTAATTGCCTAGATGCATAGGCTACCACCTGGTCTTGCTGCATCAACACAGCCCCTAACCCAGAGCCACTTGCATCAGTGTACACAACCAAATTTTCATTTCCTTCTGGCACTCTCAATACTGGTGCATTAATCAGAGCTTCCTTTATTTTGATAAAAGCTTGCTCACATTTTTCTATCCATACAAAGGCTTGGTTCTTTCTAGTTAAATTGGTAAGTGGTGATGATATTTTTGAGAAATCTTTTATAAATCTCCTATAATATCCTGCCATCCCCATAAATGACCTAATCTCACTGATGGTACTAGGCCTTTTCCATGCTTGGATTGCCACTACCTTATTAGGGTTTACTGATATTCCTTTGGCAGAGATAACATGCCCAAGAAAATGCACTTCTTCTTTCCAAAATGCACATTTTGAAAATTTTGCCTTTAAATCATTTTCCCTTAGTCTTGACAAAACTAAATGCAAATGATTTTTATGCTCTTCCACGGTCTTGGAATAAATCAAAATGTCATCAATAAAAATCAATACAAACTTGTCTAAATAATCTCTAAATATTCTATTCATCAAATCAACAAAATATGAAGGAGCATTTGTCAAACCAAATGGCATAACCAAAAATTCATATAAGCCATATCTTGTGTTAAATGCAGTATACTTAACACTTGAGTCTTCAACCTTCATTTGATGGAATCCTGATGCTAAGTCTAGCCTAGAAAATATTTTAGCTTCACTGAGTTGGTCAAAGAGATCATCTATTCTAGGCAATGGGTATTTATTCTTGATGGTTACTTTATTTAGTTCCCTGTAATCTATGCACATTCTCAAGGTACCATCATGTTTTCTTACAAACACTACTGGAGAACCCCAGCAGGAATTGCTTGGCCTTATAAATCCCTTGCCTTCTAATTCTTCCAACTGATTTTTCAATTCTTTCAGTTCACTTGGCCCCATTCTATAAGGTTTCTTGATTATTGGACTTGCTCCTGGAATGAGATTAATTTGGAACTCAACTGGTCTGTGGTGTGGAACACCCTTAACTTCCCCAAACACATCCAAGTATTCATTAACTATGGGAATTTCTTCAATGGTTAGTTCACTCAGATCTTTTTCTAAGTCAACTAAATGATACAATTTCCCTTCCTTAGCTACTTCACATAAAACTGTGATCCTCTGGCCTCTAGAATTTTGCAATGATATGGTGGATGAGTCTAAATTAATTATGGCTTTAAATTGCCTTAACCAATCTACCCCCAATATAACTCCTATATTTGGGTAATTTAAAACATATAAATTGGAAATAAAAATATTTCCTCCTATGTTTAACTCCACATCCACACAATTCATGTTCAAAACACTAGAACTCCCTAGGGGACTTTGTACAAGCAATGGGGTTTCAACCAATATGCAGTTTAATTTTAACACTTTAACTAATTCATAGGAAATCAAAGAGTGTGTTGCTCCAGTATCATATACTATTGGTATGGGTATGGCACAAATGAGTAATGTACCTTCCACTTGGCCATGATTTTCAGCATCAATTTTCACTGCAGATTTGCCTTTTCCTTCCAAAGTTGCCAATTTCCCTTGCTGTTTATTCTCAGGACAGTTCCTCTTCATATGCCCCTCTTTCCCACATAGGTAGCATTTGAAGGCTCCTCCTTTTAACTCTGGGCACCTTGGTTTGATGTGTCCTTCTTTTCCACAATGATGGCAAACCAATTTCTTCTTAGTATCATTGGCTTTTGTATCTTTACTCTTCCTGTTGTCTGCCTCCTCCTTCTTTTTATCATAAGGGTGATATCTTCCCTTATCCTTCTCGTTGTTGCTCTTAAAATTCCTATATTTCTCTCTTTCTTTGTCATGTTGTTCCAGTTTCAAGGCCAGATCAATTACTTGATCAAATGTTCTATCTGCATATGGTAGCATAGCTCTGCTAAGTCCTGGGTTCAGTCCTTTTATATACCTATCATTTTTGGATGCTTCATCTGCCACTAGCATTGCTCCATAATTGGATAGCCCCTCAAACTTTTGAGTGTATTCAGTGACATTCAAAGTTCCCTGCCTAAGTTTTATAAATTCTTCAAGCAAAATGGTCTTGGCTGATGCTGGTACAAATCTTGCCTCCAACATCTCCTTGAACTGATTCCAAGTGATTTCATTTTCATTTCTTCCAGCTATGATCACCTCCCACCAGCTTAAAGCTACCCCTTTCAATTGTCTAGAAGCTACTTGCCTCTTCCTTTGGTCATCCAACTGCATATCATTGAAAATCCTATCAAGTGTTCTCAACCATGCTTGAATTTCCATCACACTCTCAGTTCCTTCAAAACTCTTGCCTCCCAAATTGGAATAAGTCTTCAGTAGTTTTGAAAGCTCTTCATGTGGGTTCTCAGGCCTATGCCCAATTCCATCTCTTAAAACCCTCACAAATTCCTGCATATCAAGCATTTGAGGTGCACTGGGTCCTGCATTGTGATGAGATCCTCTTCCTACCATGGTCTGCTAACTAAATTCTGGGTAAATGGTATTAGTATATTATGAGTACTTCTATAATTTCTATTTTCTTATCTAAATTATTTCATCCAAAACAAACAGACATAATACATTTCTATAATACTTAACAATCAATGCAACCAAGTGCTCTGATACCAACTGAAGTGACCCTCCTATTTCCACCCTAATTTCATAAGGATTTTTTTTAGAGATGATATATAGATATATCATTCATTACAAATATATTTCCCAGGGTCATTTTCTTTCTCCAATAAACAAAATATATCCAGGATCTTTCACAATATAAAAATATTGTTTTAAATCTAAATCATTCCTAACATACATATATGAAGATATCTATGTTATATTCTACTAGAATCAGAGCATGATAATATGTAAGTAGAATTCCTTTTAAATCTATTAAAATGTGATAATTCCTTGATAAAAGATTAATTATTGTATCCTGATTTTTGACCATAGAATCCACTGGAAACATGTACTTTAATCTTTTAATCTAATTAAGAAATGATCAAGTAATAATCAATGGAAAACAAGCTTTTAATATGAATGATTGTGTTAAAGTCTGAATAGTATCAAACTCAGGTTAAAAGAAAGTGGATCATAAGTGAACACAAGCAACATCTAGGCGTAATGGAAACGCGCCTAACTTATACATGAGAGGTCACGAGTTCAAGTGCTATGCTGGTCGGTTCAAACACAATTTTTGTTTTTCTTTTTATTTTTCTCCTGTATGGTTTGAAATCTGATATCTACCTATATCTGCACATATATACTTAATTTCATCCTATAATCTAACATACAAAACAAAATTTCTTGCTTTATTATTTTTAAAACCCTTTCCTACAATTGTTCTAGGAATTTATGTTTATATTTTTGCCCAAATATCAACATGTACACAGATATACATGTACATGTCAATATCTTTGCTCATTTTCCAGAAAATTGGGTGAAACAAGTGCTAAATGTACTAAGCTTTTGAAATGCATTTTTATTTTCAAAATACAATCTATCATGATCAACCAATACTTCATTTATTTGAAGCTGGTTAACTCATGAATCCTGTATCTGTTACACACTAGTTCAAAGCAATGGAGATACCATTCATTGCATTCTGTCAGAAGCTTAAAAAAAACATTCTACTTTTCTCAATACAATTCAGAAATGAATTCAAACTTATTTACAAAGCAATTCAGTAAAAAGAAAATAAAATCCTTTTAAGTTTACTTCTTGCTAAATCCAGATTTTATTCTAAAATTCAGTGCTCTGTTATGTCTCAAGATTAGCTAATACATAATATAAATTATGCAAAACAGTAGCTCACATAATTGTATATTTCTTACCAGATTTTTATAGCTGATACTTGAGCATATTTTTCTTGTTTTATGTTTCAGACACTACTTCAAAAACAAAACAAACCTTAACACACAACAATTTCGACAGAACAACAAATTTAATCTGACATTTTACAGAACATAAGGGCAACTTGATCACTAACCATAAAATATTCAATACATGACTGGAAATCTTAGAAACAAAAAAATTTTCCTGAATACATGCAGATATAATCAATTTAAGCTCTTATTGAAACTAGCTAGCATGTTCATTCACTCCTCCATAATAGCCATAACTTCATTTTTACTTAGTGCCTGGGTTACCTGAAAGAGCATGAGTGGCTGCCTCATTTTAAAATGAGACACCCCATATGCCATGAGCAAACAAGGGTCAGATCTATGATATGGTATGAGTAACATCAATACATTCATGATATTAAGCAATAGAGAATATAAGGGTACTAACTTGTTATTTAAGCAAATTTCTGCAATCAATTACTTTAACATAGTATAATTAAGTTGATTCAGGTATGATATATTCATTTATCATTCTTACACTTGCATACATAATCATGCAAACATAATTATCTATTTGCAACAATTGCATTCACTGGAACCATCTTGGTTCCATACCATTCAACCTAAGAAATATCCATATTCCTATTTCTTCATTTACAGGTTGTATTATTCAATTTAAATTCCTGCCTCATCTACTATTAAGGAATCACAGGGACACATTGCAATGAACTAATTCACATCATTGCACAAAGATCTCAGGGCTTAAACAAACCATGTGCCAACTTGCATACTTCAAATATGACAAGCATTCCAGCAGTCTTCTTGGCCTTCCCTTCCCTAGTTTATTTACTAGTGTATTGTCTTAAATCCTATCATCAAATATGCTAAGTGAACATGTCACTGCAAACATGGAAACATCCATAATCTTTCCTAGCATAATTCTCCTCAGAAATAAGCAGACAGTTATTTCCTAAATGGGGTCAATATGTCTTGATCTTAGTAAAATATAAGAATATTTTCAACTGTAAAAAGAGGCATGGCATGTTCTTATTATATTGATCTGCAAGCCTTTATGATTGATTCAGATTCAGGATCTGGTTCAATCATAATTTTAGCTTGTGGGTTTCTTCCTCTTTTTTTTTGATTTGATTAAGGGCTCAGCACTTAGAAAATTTCTATTGCACCCTTAACATTTTTCTTCTCAAGCCTCAGCACTTATACCAAGTATAATGCAGCTCCCAACATTTTTGTAAAGTTTTCATGCCATAGATCTATAACAGTTGAGAGTATTCTCTATATAATTTTTAAGATCCTAAACTTTAACATTTATGAGTATAAATAAAACAGTATGATACTCATCCAAAGACAAATGTCTCAACCAATCAAAGATCATCAAAATCATCCATATTAAATCATATCAGATTTAAAATAAGACATCCAAAAAGCATTGATGAAATCATATACATCAAAACCAGAAATATATAAATGGCAATATAAAAAGTGGCTGCCTCATCTCAGGTCTTAATGCCATGAACTCAGTGAGGTTACTCACCTAAATATTTCTTCTTATTAATCCAGAAAATCCTTGTGTGAGTGTTTTCTCCTTCCTTCCAATATTTTTCTTCCTTTCTTATTTTTGTGCAGCTCGGGGTAAAGATAATTCTACTGGCTAAAACTGCCTATTTATATGCATTTTTCCACTAGGGTTTTGTTAAAACAGAATTCCATTTCTGTCCTGGCTAGCATCATGCATTTTTCATTCATAATACCCCGGCCATATTAACCAATTTAAAGGCTGCATTTTCTTTCTTTTACTTTTCAGAAAATGGCCACTCACCTAGTCATGTTAAAAGTGTGACTATCCTATTTTATATTTTAATTATTCCTGAGAATCCCCTTTGCTATTTCTGCCTACACAAGCATATTGACTTGTATCACATTTCATGTCATTTTAATGTTATAATTTCACTTGCTTATATATATATACTTTTCAGTACTTAAAAATGTATATTTGTATACATATCTTATCTAGGCTTATTTAATTCCTCTTTAATTTCAGAAACATATGCACCTATATGTATACAGGTTTACAAATCCTTAATATATATATATATATATGTATAATTTTCTTTTCTGGGTTTTAAATAAAATCTGTTTACTGATTTAAAGTAAAACTTACTTTTCTTATTTTCTAAGATGATCCATATAATTCCAGAAATCAAATAACCATGTTGCAAAATCATGTTTGTATTGCTTTTTAATTCTTGTTTTAAATCCAAGAAATCTGGAGTTCTTCCTTGTGCCATTTCAGTGTGCACGTGCACACATATACTTGCACACTATTTATTCCAGAAATTTCACCATATTTAAATCTAAATATTTCAAAAATTAAATCATTTTACAAAAATGATTTTTCACAAAATTTTGGGGTATTATAGAAAGCCTGATCGGAGTCCACAGTAGAGGATCGAAGGATCAATACTAGTTCGAAAGTAAAGTTGTGTATTCGAATAAGAGATTGAAACAAATATTGCATACGTATAATCTATATACATCGTATAAGTGTGAGTTAAAAAATAAATATTCTGGGCAAACACCTTTGGGTTTTGCGTTGTAATTTCGAGGATGAAATTCTTTTAAGGGGGGAAGTCTGTAACGACCCAAAAATTTATCATTTTGATAAATTATATTTATTTTTAAATATTCAAATATAAGGCTTTTTAACATAGATTATATTATCTTGAACAATTAATAATGATGGTAATCTTATTTTGGATAAGTATTTACAAAAATATATACTTTAGGAAAATATCGATAAAATGACCAAAAACCATTTTATCGATAAACTTCTATGATTATCAGAAGTCACACACGGAGCTGGATGTATACACTTATTTATCTGTTTAAACAAGAATATGAAATAAATTTATTTATTTTATTTTTGGGAATAAATTTTTTTATGACATCATCAATGATGGCACCATATTTAATAATTGATTTATGAATTTAAATTGAGGTTTAATGATTTAATAATTGTTATAGTTATTCCAATAATTGTTTTAAATGATTATAATTCATTTTAATTAGTATGAAGTAATAATAAATCATTTATAATATTTTTATAAAGATATATATTTGATTTGAAAATATAAGAAAATTCATATTGCTTTATCGATATAACAACATTTTTTGTAATCAATTGTTTAATATTTATTTATATGGTTTAATAATTCAAATGAGGTCGTTTTAATTTATTAATAATGATAAGAAATTAAGTTTCAAATTTTTTTACAACTATATGTACTTTAATTAATAAGTGGAAATGTGACAGGGGATCGGTTTCCCGATTTTCAACGGTTTAACGAACGGAGGTTGTTCAAAGTCGGTGCAACGTTGTTTATTCTCTTATGCACACACATGCACACACACATACACACACACACACATATATACATACATACATATATATATATATATATATATATTTCACATGCACACATGAACATATATAAACATACAAATGTACATGCATACATATGTATACATATATGTTAAAAAATCTAAGATATGTTTCATTCCTTAATACTTAAGTATCGATAAGTCAATACACATGGCTTGGGAGTGAATGAAGTGATGGTGGCATATGGAAGGAGGATTAGGCTATATAAGGTGATGGGAAAGGAGGGGTATGGGTTAAGGGTAAGAAGGTAAATGCACTTGTAGATATTTGTTTCCAAACATTGGCTATAAATACCCAACTTCACAATTCATTTTCCATCTTCTTCATTCTATCATAAATTCTTCAAAACCGAACCAACTAGAGTAATTCGTGTTTTAAAACCATGTAAAATTCCAGTGGATACAACTTTCATGTGTACCACTTCTTCCAATTTCAAGCTTAAACATGTCAAATTCTCACTTCTTTGCAGTGCATTTTCGGGTTCAAATTTTAGGTCCGAGAATACCTCATTTTCTTTTAATCGTATCTCCCTCAACAAAAATCAGAATTAAGTGTTTCTTTTTTTTTAAATTGTAGAGAAAGGAATTTTTAAGAACTTTCCCTTTGACATTGTTTCAAAATTCCTTGAGAAACATGTTCAAAATTAAGTTAGAAGATGACCATTTTCGGGTTTGGTTTTTTATAAATCCGAGAATTCCTCTTCTTCTTTTAACCATATCTCCTCAAAACAACTCGAAATTTAGTAATTTTTTTCCAATGTAAGAGGATAAAATTTTCTAGAACTTCCTCTTAACAACATTTCCAAATTCAGAGTGCACGGTGGCCAAAACTTTAAATAAAGATGACCCATTTTTGGGTCCAAATTTTGTGAACTAAAGACCTCTTCTTTTTCCAATGGCCATGAGCTCCACCATCTCTAAAGCAAAGCCGTGAGCATTAGGGGTAAAGGAAGTCTAAGGCCAAGAGCAACTAGGCAAGGAGGAGTTGTTTAGGTGGTGTATTAGTGAAGTCTTGATTCGATTGAATGTTGGTAGGAAGTCTGGTTTGAAATAGTGAGAAACTATATATATATATATATATATATATATATATATATGTATGTATGTATGTATATAATGTGATGAGATGAAATGATTGCTATGGTTGTTTACTATGTTTGGTCATTAAGATTGGATGTTGATGATATGTTCATTTTGATATTGAAACAAGTCATGTTTAGTACATGTCGAATATCACAAAGAAAATCACTTTCCTTTAATAAATGAAATGGTGTATATGAGATTATTAAACCTCTTTAAATGGTTTAAAATGGTTTATAAATGTATTATAAACACTAAAATTCAATTTGGTGAAGTTTGGACAAGTTATGAAAATTGAGTCAAAAATAGGCACGCCGCGTAACGGTAGTGCGATTTCATGCCGTAGAAAGTTAAATCCATTTATACGATGGATTTGGAGTCATAATTCTTTGTAATAAGAATTTTTTGAACTCTAATAATCATAGTTTTCAATAAAAAGAAAACATTTGAGATTTTGTTTAGTAGATTTTGAAATATGAGAAAATCAAGTTTTCAAAATAGTTGCGGTTTTTCAGTTCGGAAACCAAAGCAACCAATTCTTTAAAATCAATATTTTAAATTTAAAAATATGGAATAAATTCTATAAATATTTTAAAATGTTTTAAAATAGACTTGAGTTATAAAAATGGATTTCTAAATGATCGAAAAAGTTGTTTTGATCAAATAAGCTTTTAAAACACTATTCGTAGCACTTTTTACAGCACTTATAATAACTTTTGAAATATGGCTTTAAAATTAAGTATTATTTTCCAAAACTTTTATAACTGTTTTCAAAGAAATAATTAAGTATTTTAAAGATGATTTGGAGGTTTTATAATTTATTTTAAATAAATGATTTAAAGAAAAGTTGTTAAAATCAAGTGATTTAATCTTTGCTCTAAAAGCCGAGAAGTAGATTGGATTTTTCTATTCGTGAGATCCGGATGTGAGGCACTTAAACTAAGGAGATGTTCAAGAGAAACCAGTGCCCTGGCTCACCTGGCCTCTTTCCTGGGCGAGGAATAGATAAGGTCGAAATGTCGGAAACGAGGTAAGTATTAAAGGTTTGATTTTTGAAATTCAATTTAATACAACTTGGATTGTATAGAGACAATCTTCTTACACTTGGTATTAAATTCTAAGGTGGGAACCCGTGCTATCCGTGTGAATTTAAAAGGTGATTTCACCATTATTCGACCGATAGTAACGGTTGAATACAGAAATTGATGTTGAGTAGAATTAGTATAATTTCTATCGACCCTTTTTAACTCAATAATGTTTTCCAATGTGACTTATGAAAATGATTTGGTATTTCCAAAGTTAAAGAGAGGTTTAATGATTCTGTATATACTAGAAAGAAATGTTTAAACATATATATCTCTAGAAGATATTGCTGATAAAGTAAAAGTAATTAGTCAAATGATAAGCACCTATTTACTTAATATCTTTTTATCAATGATTGGTTCGAAGGAACCAGGGTCGAATTTGAGTGATTCTTATACGAGGACCACTTTGAACCAATTTACGTATTCGAAGTGAAGACATGGAATTATAGTAAATAGAATGAAGGGCTGCTTATCACTGACCCTCGGGGGAAATTTCCCATTTCATATATATGTGGTAGTAGTATCTTCATTTGACCTTCGATGCAAGGGCTACTCGCTACTAATCCTAGCGGTGATTCCCGATAGGATGTAGTAGGAGAATTCCTTCAGTTTGTCATGTTCTTGGACAACTTGTATGGAAAAATGTCCGTGTAACAACCCGCATATTTTACTACTACCGGGATGAATGGTAAATTTAGATCGATGAGAATCTTCTAAAATGTCATTACGAAGATCAATAATATTTGGCATAATAAGTCTACCAAATTTTCGAATACCGCCACGAACATCAATATCAAAGTCTTTCAAACCTTGAATATCAATTTTATCCCTACAACTTTGGCTAAGAAGAACCAATTCGGGATCATGCTTTTGAGCTTCAAGAATGCGGTCTAAAAGAGAAGGATGAGCCTCAAGGCTACATAAAACAAGAGATGAACATAAATCGGATTCATGATCTCGAATCTCACAAGTGAACAAAGTCTCGAGATCATTCCACTCGGATATCATCATTGAAACAACCACTTGTTGCTTTCGGCTAAGGGCATCGACAACATGATTTCCTTTTCCGGGAGTATAAAGAATATCAAGATCATAAGATGCAAGGAACTCGAGCCAATGTTGTTGACGCAAATTAAGTTCCCTTTGAGAAATAAATACTTCAAAGATTTATGATCGGTGTAGAGAACAAATTTCTCTCCCAAAAGATAATGACGCCAAATTCTAAGTGCGAAAACAATAGCCGCGAGCTCTAAATCATGAGTGGCATATCTAGTCTCGGCAGGCTTTAATTGCTTAGAAGCATAAGCGATAACACGTTCCCTCTGCATGAGAACGGCACCCAAACCAACACGACTAGCATCGGTATAAAAAAAAAATCTTGGTTCCCATCGGGAATCACAAGAATAGGAGCATCGGAAAGGAGTTATTTTAATTTTTGAAATGAAGCTTCACATTTGTCTGACCAAATGTATTTAACTCCCTTCTTTATCAAATTAGTAAGAGGTACCAAAATTTTAGAAAAGTCTTTTATGAACCGACGGTAATAGCCCGCCAATCCAAGGAAGCTACGAATTTCCGTCACACTCTCCGGTCTTTTCCAATTTTGAATCGCTTCAATCTTTGAAGGATCCACGGAAATTCCGGATTCAGAAATAATATGCCCTAAAAATTTCACACGAGATTGCCAAAAGTGGCGTTTAGAAAATTTTGCTTTCAATTGGTTGCTCCTAAGAGTTTCGAACACAATCCGAAGATGATTTTCATGCTCTTCCTCGGTTTTAGAATAAATAAGAATATCATCTATAAAGATGAGAACAAATCGATCGAGGGAGTCTTTGAAAACTCGATTCATAAGGTCAACGAAATAAGCTGGAGCATTCGTCAAACCAAATGGCATAACAAGCCATTCATAAGATCCATAACGTGTACGGAACGATGTCAAAGGAATGCTATCCTCTGCAATATGGAGCTGATGAAAACCGGTTGCTAAGTCTAACTGTGAAAAGACTTTAGCACCACTAAGTTGATCGAATAAATCACCAATCCGAGGCAAGGGATATTTATTCTTGATGGTGAGATCATTAAGCTTGCGGTAGTCAACGCAAAGCCTAAGTGTACCATCAGATTTCTTCACAAAAATAGCTGAAGCTCCCCATGGAGAGGAACTCTGATTGAATAAATTGCTTCGCTTCCAATTCGGATAATTGTTTGCGCATCTCCTCATTTTCTTTATTGGACATACGATAAGGAGGACGAGTAATAGGTAGAGCTCCTGGGATTAGATTAATTCTGAACTCAATTGCTCGCTTAGGTGGTAATCTTAAAACGGGCTCAAATATGTCGAGAAATTCACGAACAATGTGAATGAGAGAAATAACATCTTCCTCATCATCATTTATCGTCATCATGAGGATTTAGAGAATAAAAGGATGCTTTCGAATTGGAATCTGAATCTTTAAGAACAAGAGAAATATGCTTAACAGATTGAGGATG
The DNA here is from genome assembly GCA_030737815.1 of Allium fistulosum. Lineage (NCBI taxonomy): Eukaryota > Viridiplantae > Streptophyta > Magnoliopsida > Asparagales > Amaryllidaceae > Allium > Allium fistulosum. The sequence continues at coordinate 1,144,102,585 of CM060902.1, forward strand.
CCGAAGATATATAGTCCGTTCAGGACATAGAATATGGGCTTCATAACGGTTAAGCCAATCCATTCCCAAAATCATTCCGAAACCAAGGTAACGCATAACATGCAAATCGGCACGGAAAGAGTAATCACATAAAATAATTTCGATATCTTTACAAAGTAAACTGAGTGTTGTGGATCCACCGACCGGGGAATTCATACCCAACAACAACGATATCTATAGAAATAGATGTGAGTTCAAAAACTCACCTTTAAACCCGAAAACGATGAAGGAGAAGCTTGAAAGCAAAGGAAGATCAACTACTCTTCAACTCTAGAAGCTTGAATCTAAGCTCAAAAGAAGAACATTTCCTAAGTTAGGTTTAGGAAATTTCTGAAATTAAAGAGAGAATGAGTTGGAGAAGAAGAAGGAGATACTTACCAAAGCTTCTCTTTGAATTTGGAGCAAGAATTTATATTTGCAAAGAAGATTAGGGCTTAGGAATTCTAATTCTTTTTCTCTTCCCCCATTCTTTCTAAGACTTGAGTGTTAGGAAATATTATAAGGAGTGAAGAGGAGTGGAGTGGAGTTGGGTTGATATGTTGGGTTAATGGGCTGAAACCCAAACCCAAAACCCAAAATGAAAACATCAAAATTTTACTCAACTCCAAACATATCGATGTTTATACTCAAAAAAGCTGTAAACGCCATTTTGGACTCAATGGAGGTGGTCTCGAGTCCCAATTCAACTGTTTACAAAAAGTAGCTTTTCGGACTTTTAATCCAATTAATGATTCTATATTTAAATAAAATATTTAAATATTCAATCGTAAAATATGCGGCTTATTTCGAGATCTGTGACTGGTTTATGTTATGTTTATTTCTATATTTGTTTCCGAGGTCCACTTAGCCATTGTGTGGTAGCTTTGGGTTTGTATTTGATATGTCGGATTTCCTCTTGAAATGAAATGCATGTTATACTATCTGACATATCGGTACTCGCACAAAGCAATTACACGGATGGCCGCTCCTCAACAACCTTATTCTTTGCGCTAGTTGACGACATTACTCAGTTGTATTCTTGGCTAGCGTGAGTATAGAGGTGGGGCGTTACAGCTTGGTACCATAGCCAAACTTCGGAACGATGTAGAATAATCTAGCAAGGATCATTGTCCTAAGTCTTCCTTAGGAATCGTGCCATTGGATTTAATTCAAGTCTTCGAACCGTTCTATCCTATATTCTTTATGATGCCTTGTTTTATCAATCAAGTTTGTTTGATAATCATTTTGTGAATAACCTTTTTCCTCTTTTCTTTCTTTCTTAAAGAAGAGAAATGGTCAGACAGGCCGTCCCAGCGTTGGTCAATCTAGTGCTACTCCTCAGGATGGAGTATTTATGTCTGCTCAGCAACTTCTAGATCTTATGAAAAATGCTCAAGCTGCCGGACCTATTCCTGAGCCTACTCACCCTAGATCTGGGTTTGCACGCTTGTGCAGTGATTACACCAACTTGGGTGGAAAGCCATTCAAAGGTTCCGAGAGCATTATAGAAGTCCAGGCTTGGCTTCGAACATGCGACCGCATCTTTTCTCGCATGAATCTTATTGATCTTCATCGAGTCCAAGTGGCTTCTAGTATGCTCCAAGAAAGAGCATTAGACTGGTACGAGCTTCTGATCTCCAAAATTATTGAAGCGGACCTTACTTGGGAGCAATTCCGGGAAAGGTTCGAGTTGAAATTCGTGTCGGAAGCTGAAAAAGTATCTTTAGCCCGACGCTTCATAGACCTTGTTCAAGGTGAATCTTCTGTGACGGACTACGTCGCTTCTTTCGAATCTCTCTCTAAATATGGGGTCGAGTATATTAATACCCTATTGAAGAAAAATCAGAGATTTGTGTATGGCTTGAACAAGAGCCTTAAAAAGCCATTGCTTCTGAAATTAGAAGTTTCTTTTGATCAGCTAGTTGATATCGCTCTTCGACTCGAAGAGGCTGATAAAGATAGTGATGTCGAGGTCAAACAAAACATCAACAAGAAGAGACCTTTTAAATTCAAGCCTAATCCCAAAAAAAAGGGAAACAAACAACTTCGGTAGCAAATACTCCTAACTCTCGTCGTGGAGAATGTTACAACTGTGGTTCTAAGGACCATTATGCAAACAAGTGTCCGAAGTCTCCTTCTTGCCGCTATTGCAAGAGTTCGGGTCATACTATATCTTTGTGTCCCAAACTTCAGGGCAAGAAGGAGGGCAAGCTAAATGTTGTACAAGCTCCTTCTAACACTTCTCGTGGTCAAGGTATTTCTCATTCTATCCTTGATGGCATTATTATGTTTCGCGAATTTCCTATTCGAGTTCTTTTTGATACGGGTGCATCTCACTCTTTTATATCAAAAGAACTTGTTGATGCTTTGTCTTTGGATGTTATTGGCTTGATGACTTCATTGAGGATTGCGAATCCGGTCGATGGATCCGCAACACTCAGTTTACTTTGTAAAGATGTCAAAATTATTTTATGTGATTACCCTTTCCGTGCCGATTTGCATGTTATGCGTTACCTTGGTTTCGGAATGATTTTGGGAATGGATTGGCTTAACCGTTATGAAGCCCATATTCTATGTCCTGAAGGGACTATATATGTTCGGCATCCTCAATCTGTTAAGCAGATTTCTCTTGTTCTTAAAGATTCAGATTCCAATTCGAAAGCATCCTTGTATTCTCTAAATCCTCATGATGACGATAATGATGATGAGGAAGATGTTATTTCTCTCATTTACATTGTTCGTGAATTTCCCAACATATTTGAGCCCATTTTAGGATTACCACCTAAGCGAGCAATTGAGTTCAGAATTAATCTAATCCCGGGAGCTCTACCTATTACTCATCCTCCTTATCGTATGTCCAATAAAGAAAATGAGGAGATGCGCAAACAATTATCCGAATTGGAAGCAAAGCAATTTATTCAATCCAGTTCCTCTCCATGTGGAGCTTCAGCTATTTTTGTGAAGAAATCTGATGGTACACTTAGGCTTTGCGTTGACTACCGCAAGCTTAATGATCTCACCATCAATAATAAATATCCCTTGCCTCGGATTGGTGATTTATTCGATCAACTTAGTGGTGCTAAAGTCTTTTCACAGTTAGACTTAGCAACCAGTTTTCATCAGCTCCATATTGCAGAGGATAGCATTCCTTTGACATCGTTCCGTACACGTTATGGATCTTATGAATGGCTTGTTATGCCATTTGGTTTGACGAATGCTCCAGCTTATTTCGTTGACCTTATGAATCGAGTTTTCAAAGACTCCCTCGATCGATTTGTTCTCATCTTTATAGATGATATTCTTATTTATTCTAAAACCGAGGAAGAGCAAGAAAATCATCTTCGGATTGTGTTGGAAACTCTTAGGAGCAACCAATTGAAAGAAAAATTTTCTAAACGCCACTTTTGGCAATCTCATGTGAAATTTTTTGGGCATATTATTTCTGAATCCGGAATTTCCGTGGATCCTTCAAAGATTGAAGCGATTCAAAATTGGAAAAGACCGGAGAGTGTGACGGAAATTCGTAGCTTCCTTGGATTGGCAGGCTATTACCGTCGGTTCATAAAAGACTTTTCTAAAATTTTGGTACCTCTTACTAATTTGATAAAGAAGGGAGTTAAATACATTTGGTCAGACAAATGTGAAGCTTCATTTCAAAAATTAAAAGAACTCCTTTCCGATGCTCCTATTCTTGTGATTCCCGATGGGAACCAAGATTTTTTTGTTTATACCGATGCTAGTCGTGTTGGTTTGGGTGCCGTTCTCATGCAGAGGGAACATGTTATCGCTTATGCTTCTAGGTAATTAAAGCCTGCCGAGACTTGATATGCCACTCATGATTTAGAGCTCGCGGCTATTGTTTTCGCCCTTAGAATTTGGCATCATTATCTTTTGGGAGAGAAATTTGTTCTCTACACCGATCATAAATCTTTGAAGTGTTTATTTTCTCAAAGGGAACTTAATTTGCATCAACAACATTGGCTTGAGTTCCTTGCATCTTATGATCTTGATATTCTTTATACTCCGGAAAAGGAAATCGTGTTACCGATGCCCTTAGCCGAAAGCAACAAGCGGTTGTTTCAATGATGATATCCGAGTAGAATGATCTCGAGACTTTGACCACTTGTGAGATTCGAGATCGTGAATCCGATTTATTTTCATTTCTTGTTTTATGTAGCCTTGAGGCTCATCCTTCTCTTTTAGACCGCATTCTTGAAGCTCAAAAGCATGATCCCGAATTAGTTCTTCTTAGCCAAAGTTGTAGGGATAAAATTGATATTGAAGGTTTGAAAGACTTTGATATTGATGTTCGTGGCGGTATTCGAAAATTTGGTAGACTTATTGTGCCAAATATTATTGTCTTCGTAATGACATTTTAGAAGATTCTCATCGATCTAAATTTACCATTCATCCTGGTAGTAGTAAAATATGCGGGTTGTTACAGTCCGACATTGCATTTCTAAAATGCATGTACATTGATTTTTACGAACGTACATCTGTTTGGTGGTGTGGGAAGTAACTCTCCTATACTTAACACCCTTCTCTGAGACGTATGAGCTCAGAGGTTGTACGTTTGTGGAAATCAATAGTGTGTGATGGAATTGGCAATGTGGCATTCAGGTGAAATGTATGCTATGGGAAAAGTAATCGTTACCATGAGCCTCATCGCCCGAGAATGACAAAAACAAGGTAGATGCGGCAGGTTAAGTGGGTCGCTCCCATTAGGATATGGTCATCACCTTTCTAGATCACCCTCTATGTATCGTGTATGTTGTGTATGCTATGAGAGCTCTTGGATAGGTCAGGAACGACCGAGGTGATGTCGTTTTCAGTACCATATATTGTAAAGGTATGCCGGTTCTGTGTTGGTAGAGGTTGGAGCCTCAGGTGCATCCCTCTAGAGATGTATTATCGGAAGGTAGTCCCTTACCTTGTCATTCTATGGAATCCATTCTCTAATAAGTGCCTTAGGATTAGATTGTAGAACCTACTTTGTAGCTAGTATGCTAGAATTTAATCAATGTAACAATTTCGGCTAAGATTCATAAGTTTATTTGAAAAGTATCTTCAAAAGAATGTCATTAAAAATAATATTTTCTGATTTTTCATAGCAAATATTTTGGTAATCATAAGGTAAAAACTCGTTCCGTGTTTATGTGCAGCGTGGTCTTATGAGATACCCTTGTTTCAAATATCCATATTTTGAGTTTTTTCCACCAGTCCCATGACTAACCTAGAGTTTAATTTCCTTTTCCCTTAAACTTTAGGTGCCCTATTTTTTCAGGCAGCCTAGTAGTCAGGTTTTGTTTAGAGCATTTTGGAAGAGCTCGGAACATGGAGTTGGAAGATTCTTTTGAGGATTATTATCCATTTACACCACACTCATGTACTATTGTATTCTGCATTTGTAAAAACATATATTTATAATTGTCCATTTTAGTGTTAAGTTAAACTCTGATAAATGTATTTTAAAATTTTCCATTGTAAAGATTATATGCTGAAATAATGTATGTTATTCCATTCGTGTAAGATTCTATTCTGTCTTTATTTCTTTCTTACCCTTAAAGAACCACCTCTTTGGCACTTGAATTTGCAGCCCACGAATACTGAGGATGTATTATTGTCGATTTTCAAGGGTCAAAGAAATGGGTGTTTACAGGGAGATTGATAGAGTTAGGGATATTCCCTAGAGGCGATGATTTAATCTATTACATACATCTTACTCGATAACCAATCTTGTTTGAAATAAACGGTTTTTCTTTCTATTATATACTTGATATAATGAGTTATATTAATTAATTAATTTAATTAAAATAGAAAATTCACAAATGGTATGTTTTGTGATAATAGCTATAATGTGTTGTAACCCTAAGTAATTTATCACAATGAAATTAAACCTACCATTTTAAATATTTCTAATCAAGATGTATCAAGACTGGATATCGATACATCCGTTAAGGCTAGAGTATGCAACGCTGAAAACTACACAGTTCCCTTCAAGGTTTTAAATCTCGAATTTCTGTCGTGTCATGTCTCGAAATTCTACATACTATATCCCGTATCGGACGAGATCTCTGGTAAGATTAGTATTTCTCAGGTGTAAGCCTCGGATTGACGTCTCAGGTTTTGAAATCCATATCAGACTATGTTGGAGTAAGTTAAGAGTCCAAAATTAACATTTCAAATATTTTTATGATAATTGATGTCTAAATATAAACTTATTAACATGAGTAATTCATAGAATACAATAGTTTTAATTTTTGTTTCTAGAAGAAAGTGGTTACATGACTGATTTGGTATTGATAAATGGATTCTATAAAGTTGAATATTAAAAATAAAAAATAAATAAAAAATCATCTATTTTTCTCATTCATTAAAAAATAGAAAATAAAATTAGAGAGCTAGTAAAATAATCATAAGAGTGCAATTTCTTTTGGACCCACATAAGAAGTTAAAGAAATATGTAAATGGAAAACATCTTCAAATGAGATCTTCTAATGAGATTTATCTCAAATTCTGCTTGAGATCATGATATTTTGGATGTCATGGGTGTCAAATAAGAAATAAACAAAATTTAATGTTTTGAATGAGACCTTCTATTGAGATTTATCTTAAATTGCGATTGAGATCTTAATATTTAGTTGAGATGAGGGTCAAATAAGATATGAAAAAAAATTAATGTCACGTTTCGCTAAATTTCATCTCTATTAAGTTTGAAAATGAGATCTCGGGTGAGGAAAACGAGATTTGAAATAGTGGTTCTCTTAACTTGAGAATACTATTGATCTTCAATGTGGAACTTCACTTTGATTATAGTTAAATCATGGCATGATTCCATCAAACGACTATAGTTACGTCGAGTGGAAGCATTTGAAGTGAAACATTATTTAAGAGAGGATCGTTTCCTTGAATATATGAGGTTAGTATCATAGTCAAATGAAGTCAAAGTCTCTAGCTAGAGCAGTTCGGTTAGTAAAAATTATTCTTATTGAACTAAGGACTTTGTGTTTGGACTATAAAGCTAAATATGCACGATATTGGAATTTGGCCGTTATCAAATTTCATAAGTCCAAAGTGATATAGTTTTGACAAACATAATTCGTGTAAATCATTGCCACTACCAGATAATGCTTAAATAAGTAAAATTGGATTAAACTGAAAAGATGTGTAAGTAATTACTTCAGTCAAATTATCACACCACTAGCTAGGGTGACGCATGAACGTTAATATTTGAATTGTTCGATATTAATTGCTTGTTGAATATACACCTTTGAGTCGCACAACCGTAATGATGAATTCCCTGAAAACCCACATGATTTAATTAATTTATAAAATATTTAAATTAATTAATATTTAAGAAATATTAATTATTATTTAATTTAATTGATGTTCATGAGTTTTTTGTAATTATTTGAATGCATTTATAAAAGTTGTATATGCGCACATTGATATACAATACCAATGTAACTTTGAACGGATTTAAATAAAAGATAATTGCATGAAGCGATTTATTCAAATTTTATGTCATTTGATGGCATGTAATTCAACCATATCATGTGAAGAGAGAGGAGTAGAGAGAGCGATAATCAAGGGAATTGATTAGGGAAGCTTTAATTAAAGAATGAGAAATGTTTCGTTCTTTCAATTAAAAAAAATTCACTAATTCATTTCCTACATACAATTCATTCTTTCTCATTCATATTTTTCTCTTCTCTCCTCCTAACCTTTCATGGCAGAAAATAGAATAAAAATTTCAAAAAATTTCAACTCCAAATCAAATGCAGATATCAAAATAATAATGAAACATAAGTGGTTCATCCATATCTTGTAAGGATCGGATGTGGATCTTGGAGATTCGAGGAGATTTATTCATTCAAGATGTGTTTCTTAGGCAACTTCTTATGGTAATTATCTAATCTCAATTTGATTATATTTCCTATCTTTTAGTGTAGGTTATATCTCTCATATTTTACAATTATTTTATATGTGCAAATGTTGTCATCTATAACTGTTTGAATCTGCATATGTGTATATTTGAATCGTTCATGTGTTCTAAATATCATTGTTGGAGCTTTGCATTTAAAAAAATTAGGGCCTAATTGTTTTTTTTGGCAACCAGGGAAACCTGTTCTATCACCGCTGACATTGCGACTCCTGAACAGTAAACCTGGGGCGACACAACTGGCCCGCCACAGCCGTGCCCCCATTTAGACCAGACCTTTCGGTATACTTGAAGCAGTTGCCAGGAATCGAACTCCTCACCTCATACGAGGGAGGCCGTTGCTCTTGCCAACTGCGCCATGTGCGCAGTATATGTATATACATAAACATACTTTAAACATAGATAACTTTAATACTATATGTATATTTCACACATAATGTTATTTTTTAAAAGGTTTGTGCTTTTAAAATAATGATGACATTGTTTTGGCCACCTTTTATGTTACAATTTTTTTGTGTGTTAATTTTACATATTTTAAATTTCTTTAACTACTTTATTGTTTTCAACTTGGAAAGTTATTTACTTGGCAACATTTGATGTTTTGGATCTTAAATTTGAATCTATTTTATTGATTTAATCAAATCTGTTCAAATAGTTTAAATAGTTTATTTCATTTAATATGTAAACAACTACACACACACAAGTTTAAAATGTTTTGAAAACATGTTAAGGAAAGAATAAAAGATGGTTAAAACATTTCCATATTTACATTTCCTTAATTGCCATTTAAATGCCTTTTACTTTTTCTTTTAATAACACTTAAATGCACCACCACCCATTCATTGAGATCTTTTTGTTTCAAATCTATTCAAACATTAAAATATTCATTTCATTTAATACATAAGTTAATTTTGATATGTGTACATAAACATTCCAATATAAGTTTAAATTATTTTTGTGACAACTGTTGCGCATATAAATGGGTATTATATACGTTATAAATGCAAATTTGAATGTCTACATACATACTATTAACACCTTTTTGATATGTTGCACTTACACATTTAACACTGGAGTATATTTGGATATGCTCACAATTTATGCTTAGTATAAATTTGGTCATAAATGTTATATAACAAGTCAATCAATTTAATTAAAGGGAGATGGATGAAAGGTTTCTCCCTATAAATAAGACAAAAACTTCCCTTAATCTATTATATAAATTAAGAGAGAGAAATGAAAGGCTTCCTTCTCTAAGTTATTTTTAGCATGTAACTTTACACATATTTACACAAGAGTCTATTTGATATACTCCATTTTATATAAACATCTCATATTGATTAAAATATAAACATTCAAAACCTTTTTAAATAATGTTAAATATAATAACATTTTATTTAAAACTTCATTAGATTTAATTTAAAATCTATTTAGAGTTTATAGGCCCAATAGGTCCTAAATAGGATTTTTTTTGAAATTCACCCACTTCTTCCACTACGGGCTGTCCAAGTTTCAACAGAAATAGTGTCATATGTCTATAGCAGAATATGTTACCACTTTCGAGGCACTATCAAAGTATGGAATGGATTTCATAAACACTCTGCTAAAGAAGAATTAGAAGTTTATGTATAGGTTGGATAAAGCTTTAAGGAAAGCTCTCCTCCTATAGCTCGATGCCACTTTTGAGAAGCTAATTGATACAACACTTAGGTTAGAGGAGGCAAAGAAAGAGAGTGGTAGCCAGGAACCATAGAGCAAACCCAGTTTTGGGTAGAAGCGCATTCAGAAAGCAGGGACCTAGATTCTTCAATAAGAGTCAAGTGAAGAGAAGAGTAGTGTAGCTAGAAGTAAAGCTCGTACATAAGAGCATATAGTGTGTTTAAATTGTGTTGAGAAAGGTCATTATTCCCGGGAGTGTTCTAAGCCGTGATCCGCTCAACTGAGATGTATGATTTGTAAGGAGCTTGGACATTATGCTTCAATGTATCCGAATAATTCATGCAAGTTGAGTGTTCTTGGATCTACTATGGGTAGACTCGGAAAAAGTGAAAGCACCAACTGTTCTGGAAGGTACGATCTTATTTAAGTTTTACCTAGTAGAATTCTATTTGATACTAGAGCATCCTATTCATTTATATCGAAAGAATTTGTAGACAAATTAGAATTGGATGTCACTTATTTGGTAACATCTTAAAGCATTTCTAATCCATCGGAGGATGTGCAACCCTTGGAATAATGTACAAGAATCTTATATTAATCTTATGCGACTTATCATTTTATTCGAATTTGTGCATTTTTGAATATTTGGGGTTTGGCATCATTCTTCGAATGGATTGGCTGGATCATATGACGCACATTTGTTATGCCCCAAAAGTGTCGTAACTCTTAGTCATCCAGAATCAGTTGAACGGGAAAGTTTAGTTCTTGGATATGTCAACGAGAACTTGAGTGGATCTCTTTATGCTTTAGAAACTCAAGATGTGATCGCTCGTATTCCAGTTGTTAGAGAATACCTGTAACGACCTGATATTTTCAACCATTCGCATCCATTATAAGTGTATAGGTAGACACTCATGCCGGAGTTGAATTGCTCAAAATACCGCGTTGTAATTAAAATTTGGCAAATCTCAGAATATACAGTAAAAAAATATAATTACAGATCATAGACACAGAGTAAAATAATGCAGCGGAAGTAAAAGAAATAGTAGTTCATGAAGCTACTATCTAAATATGTCAGAGTTACATAAGATACAACAGAAGAAATAGAGTACAACAAAAGTCTCAATATAATAACCAAGTACAAGCTGAGTAGAACAATGGAATTGAAATAGATAGGACATGACAAGCAGATAATCTCCAGCGATTCAAATCTCCAAGAGAGTGGAAATCCAAATCTGTGAATAACTCAGGTTGACCCGAGCGTAAAGCAAAACACAAAACACTCGAGTCAGGACAATATATACTTATATAATGTAAACCAACTCAAGTGAACTGTAGTAAAGATACAAGTAACTTAAAGAATGCTTGGGATCGCCCATTCTTTAAGGATCCGTTAAACTATCTACTATGTAGTAATATTCGATATTATAATAATGTCTAATATAAAATAAACATACTTTTAAATAGCATTAAGGCTTTACATTTTCCACCTTAACACGTAATAGTCCCAGCAGTCTATCCAGTATTAGCATACTCCCAAAATGGGGGCTACCCTCGATACTCCACAGGCTACGGGAGAAATCACAAATCGTAGTAAAGCTCGATATGGTAGGTGACACGGCACAACTAGGCAATGCCAGGGTAGATATACCAATTACGCAAACGGACTGATGGAGCGCATAGCAGCCACTACCGTCCACCTCGAACAACACTCCCAAATCGGAGGATGGCCATCTAATCAATCACAAGTAAGAGTATAATATCGAAGAAATGTGTCCGAGAAGAGGTGCTACCTCACTGGTCCGAGATCGCTCCTGTTTTAGCCACCTTATGCCAACTCACGGGAGTTGGATCCACGTAACATACCTTAAGAACGTCGCCACCATCCTACTTCATTCTGGAATCTCCACCGCGTACACGGTTGTCAAAGTGGTTTTCGGTATCGACAGAGAGTATGTCCATATCCGATCCCGGTCTCTTTGCCAACCAATCGTTATTATAACCCGTGGTTATAACTTTTAAAAAATAATACTTTACTTCAAAATAAAATATCATTTCAAACCATATCTTTATCAAAATAAAGATTAAATCAATTCCAAACCATTTCCATATATTTAAATTTTCATATCATTTCAAAACTTCATTTCAAATCATTTTAATATAATAAAATATCATATCCTTACAAAACTTTATTTCCAATCATTTTAATAAAATAAAATATCCTATCAGTTCAAATCCAAATATTCAACTTTAAATACCTTTTAAATTCAAAGATATCGTTCATTTACTATCATTTCAAATCACCTTTAAATAGTTTATATTCCAATCAAAATAGTTCATTTAAACCTTTTAAAAGTGTAATTATTATATTTTCAAATCAAGTATTCAATTTCCAAAGTTTCAAACCATTCTGAGTTCGTTTACTAAGTTAAAAACCCTAATTATTAAAATTTCAGCATTTCACAGCATTTAAAAACAACTGCTATAAGTTATATTTGAAAACATTTTTAATTCAGCAAAGACAGCACTGAAAACTGCTGTTAAAACTCAGTTTTAGTTGAATTATAGTTCAACACAGAAAAGACAGCATTTCAGAAGTGCTGCGGTAGTTCAGATTTCAAAACAAGGGTTAAATTTGGTTTCAGCAAAGATTGCAGACCATTATAGCATTTCCAGAGAATGCTATAATAGACCTGAGTTCAGTATTAGCCTATAAGTTCAATTACAGCAACTACAACATTTCAGAAATGCTGTAATAGCTCTTTTTACACAATTTTAGTTCAAAACAGAATCTATAGCATTTCTGAATGCTATTAAAAGTTAATTTCAGGTGTTAGTGTATTTCCAGCAATTAAATAACTTAAATTTAAAACACATAAACATTTTAAAAATCATATTTTAACATTTAAAATGTTCATTTACATATCGTTTAACATATATCTTTTCATAATAAATTTCTTATAAATAAATCCAATTTTCAACAATTTACTTAATAAATTTAAGTGTAAAAGTTTCCAATTCTTCACATTTCAACAAATAACTTAACACTTCAAATTTAAATTACCATTTCACAAATTTAACTAAATTTCCAATTTTATTTAATTAACTTAAACCTTTAAATAAAACCAAATTTCACATTTCCTAGTCAAGTTATATTTTAAAAGATCACTTTTAAACATTCATTTATTTAACCACTTAAATTTATAGAAAAATCAATAATACTTTAATAAATCACTTAAATTCAAATTTAATCAAATTATCATATTTACCATTTCCAAATAAAATTTAATATCCATTTTATTTATATAACTTAAATATCATTTTTAACCAAAATTCAAAATTTCCAACTTAAGTTATATTTCAAAAATCTAGTTAAACCATTCATTAATTACATTTTTAACACATAGAAAAAATCATAATTTCTTTATTTCAAAACATTTCAAAATCTATTTAAACCAAATTTCATAAATTTATAATTTTTAAAATACTTAAAAATATCCAAAACACTTTATAAAATAACCACGGGCCTGTATATAATTTTTCTAACCTAGGTCAAGTGATACGGATATGTATCATTTCAATCCGCAGTTAAAAAAAAGAAAAATCCAGGTTCTATCATTTCAAACCCGCAATCTCAAGTTAAAATAAATTAAATAAAAATCGTTCAGGCCTATCATTTCAGCCCATAACAATTTTTCCCTATTCTAAAGTCCGTTCGCGTATGTATCATTTCAACCCATAGTGATTCTAATCTACAGGGAACTTGCAATGGTGATAACAGATATAAATAACAGAATAACATTAAATAACAGTAACATATGATATAACAGGTGTATAAACATCATATGATCATAATATAGTCAAGTATAATATGATAATATATTTCTACAGATTCACAGGGTGTCAATTTACTAGTTATATAGGTACATATTGTCTGGTGAGAATAACTCACCTGTTTGTGCTGGAGATATCAAAACCAATGACACAATGGAAACAAAAGCACGATGACAAGACTACGGACTTGAGTGGAGAGCGAATCCAAGCTACAACTCTTGTGCACAACCCAAAACAAACAATCAAAACAACAAAATTCAATACGACTTTAAAATGAAATAACTTTAAAATGAAAAGAGATTTGAATGTCAAATCTTTTGCCTTGTTTTCTACAATGCTTTGCATGGCCTAGGGGTTTATTTAGGTCAGGTTTGACATGACTTTGGCTCAGGTTTGATCATAGGAATGCATGGCATAAAGGCTAGAACATGTGGAGGAAGTTACAACACAAGAATATCAAGGGACTAGGCAACATAGTGGAGTTTGGTTCAACTTTTGGCTCGGTCTATGGGTCAAATGGCTCGGCCATCATTTGGTACAGGTCTGGACAGAGGTTTGGGTGATGAGTAGCAGCAGCCAAAGGTCATGTAGCAAGTGGTGGTGGTGGCTAAGGGGGTGGCCAAAGCAAGATATGGAGGGTAGGTGATGATATGTGTGGTCTAGGCAATGTTTTGTGGAGTTTTGTGGTGATGGCTTCAAGTGGAAGGTCATGGCCTGTCTTGGTCAGAGGGAAGGGAGTGTTTGCTGTAGTAGATGGATGAGGTGATGATGGGGATGAAGGTGGTAGATGCTAGGCCAAGCAAACATGTGAAGAGATCAAGGCAAAATTGCATAGAAAAGTAAGAAAAAAAGTAGAAAGAAAAGAGGGAATTACCAAAAAATTTTGCAAGATGGAGGCCATGATTTTTTTAGGGTTTTGGAGCTTTGAAAATTCGTGAATAAGATGAGGGAGTCGGCTAAAAATGAATGAGGAAAAGAACGGCAAAATAAAATAAAAGATGTATTGATTGAAAAGAAACGGTAGAATTCAAAAGGGCTAAGCACACAAAAGGTATCAAACTCTTCATATATCTTTAATTCCTTTTTTATAACTTTATATTTCTGGAAAAAAAATCCCAGATAAAATTTCGAAATTTTATCAAAATATAATAATTTATATAAATATTTATCAATTATATAAAGTTAAATTAAGAAAATAGCTAAAATAGTAAACTAGTCTAGAAAATTTGGAATTGAATAGAATAAATTTTTATAAAATTCATATGAGCTTGAAATATATTTTTGAACATAAATAATAACATAAAATAAAAATATATTCACAAAATAAATATTAAAAATTTAATTTACATATAATTTTTAATGAAGAAAATAGCAGAAAATAGGAAAACAGCCTTTAAAATGAAAAATAAATACAGTAAATTTTGGAAAAATTCTATTATCATTTTAAAAATATAAAAAGACAAAAATATACATAAAAAACATATTAACACATATTAAAACAAAATATAAGAAAGAAAATATGATTTATAAAATTCAAAATAGGCAAAATTGCACAAATAAACAAATTATACTAAAAATTGAAATGTACATAACTTTTACATTTTAACTCCGTTTTCAACGAAACTAAAAGTAGTGTTCAAGTTATTACATCTATTTTTATAATAAAAGATAAAATTTATAATTTAAAACTTTTAAATTTTTAAGTTTAAAAGTCAAAGTTTGACTATTTGACCAAAATTCACATTTTTTGGAAATATTAAATTTAGTCATATTTGGAATTCAAATCCACATACAAAATCAAAGTTTTTATATTTACAATAACAAAATTTATTCTTTTCATAAATAAAGCTTTTAAATCTGGAAAAATCAATTTAAAAATAATTGTAAAATACAGGGTTGTTACAATACCCATATATCTTTTAACCTATTATCGATCTTCCCCTTAAGTGGGTGCTTAAGTTCTAGATTGATCTTTTCCTTAGAGCTCAACCTGTTAGTTTACCTCCGACAAGAATGACCACAAAGGAAAATGAGGAGCTTAAGAAACAACTAAAAGATTTGGAGTCTAAACACTTTATCAAATGGAGTAGTTCTCCCTGGGATGCAGCTGCGGTGTTTGTGAAGAAGGCAGATGGATCCCTCAGGTTATGTATAGATTATCAGAAGTTGAATGAGTTAACCATCAAGAATAAATATCCTCTACCAAGGATTGACAGTATGTTTGATTAGGTGAGCAGAGCTAAGGTCTTTTCACAACTTGATTTTGCAACTCATTTTCATCGCTTCGGATTGTAAAAGACAATATTCCTCTAACAGCATTTCAGACTAGATATAGGTCTTATGAATGGTTAGTTATGCTGTTTGGCCTTACAAATGCTCCTACATATTTACTAACTTGATGAATGGAGTCTTTAGAGAATACTTGGACAAGTTTGTTTTAGTCTTCATAGATAACATTTTGGTGCATTCCAAATCTGAAGAGGAACACGAGAAGCATCTTGGAACTGTATTAGAGACTCTGAGCCATAATTAGTTGAAAGTCAAGTATTATAAGTGTCATTTTTGGTAGAAGCAAGTTAAGTTCTTAGGCCACATCATTTCTGAAGCAGGGATTTCTATGGAGTCGTAGACCCAACCAAAGTTTAGGCTATTTAGAATTGGAAGCGTCCTGAGACAGTTACCGAGATCAAGAGTTTTCTGGGATCAGCTAGTTAAAGATTTCTCGAAGATTGCTCAACAACTACAAATCTCATACAAAAAGTAGTTAAATTCCAATGGATACTTCAGTGTGAAAGAGGTGGTTAGACTTCATGGAGTTCCCAGCTCTATTATTTGTGATTGTGATCCTTTATTTACTAGTGGATTCCGAAGAAGTCTTCAATCAAATTCGGGAACGAAGCTAAATTTCAGTACAACATATCACCCACAAACCAGGTGAACTAGATTCTTAAAGACATACTTTAAGCTTGTGCACTTGACTTTAGTGGTAACTGGGAAGATCACCTTTGTTTAGTTGAGTTTGCTTATAATAATAGCTATCAATCTACTATTTGAATGCCTCCATTTGACCATGTATGGAAGGTTATGTCGACCACCATCTTGTTAGCTTGAAACTGGAGATAAATTTGTTTTGGGTCCCATTCGATTAGAGAAACATCGAAGAAGATTGAGACGATTAAGAGAAGAATGGTAGAAGCCGAGGATCGTCATAAATCTTATGCTGATCGAAGAAGGAAAGAGTTAGCATTTGAGGTTGGAGATATTGTGTATATGCAGATATCTTCTCTTAAAGGAGCTATGAGGTTTAGTAAATCTTGGAAGTTAATACCTCATTATATTGGTCCATTCCGATAACCGAATTGTTTGCACCAAAAATGGTCACAAACCCCAAGTGTAGTGAAAGCACCAGCGTATGAATACAAATCAACAGTATTCACACGCAAATCACAGATCTTAAGCAAGTAACAAGCAGCAATCAAGAAATAATGAACAGTGACACACAATTTATAGTGGTTCGGCTATCTCCGGCCTACGTCCACTTCAAGGTTTTTATCATTTTATTGCTCGATGCTTGAAGATTACAATTTCGTGTGTTGTATTACAACTGATTTGCTGAACTAAGTTTGAATCTAAGGCAGCAATGGTGATCTGGAGTAAATCTGGCAGAGTCTGGGCGCTCTTTAGCTCTTGAAATTGTCCGACCTCTTTTCTGAATGACCAGGGGCTCTATTTATAGGTATAGGAGGCTGATATTTCGCCTAAAATGAAGGGAGACCAGTTCCAGTACGTCAGGGGGCCCACATGCCCGCTTTCTGGAAATCCGGGCCCACTTTGGGATCGATTCGACCCTTGCTTCGAATTGATCAAGTTTTGCTCCGATTGAGATCAAATTTGGCATGGACATTCCTTAGGTTGCTAGTGAGCTACTGTGAAAATTTCATAGAATTTGGACTTGTAGATCTCGAGTTATGATCGATTCAAGGTCGCTTTTTCTGGATGTAGTGTTCTGTTCGAATCGATTACATTCGAATCGATTGCTTCGAATCGATCATGGCACGCGTGCTCGTGGTGATGTGGCGTGCAATCTTCGAGTCGATCCTCCTTTTTCTCCGAGTTTTACTGAGTCGTGGCCGGGGTTTTAGCTATGTAGACGTGGTGGATTCGAGGTGATCGATTCGAAGACGTGCTTCCTTCGAATCGATCTGGGTAACCTTCAGTCAATTGATACGAAGACTCCACTGTTTGAAGGGATTCAAAGGTGGGAACGCTCCAATGGATTCGAGCTATTGGATTCGAACAAAGGCTTGCTCAATGGAGTCGAAGCAAGGCGTATTCTGATGGGTTCGAAGCAAGGCTCGTCGTGATCGATTCGAGGCAGAGGCTTGATCAATGGAGTCAAAGCTACGGTCCTTTTCATGGATTCGAACTTGTGTCATATTGGGACGGATTCGAACTATGTTCTCGTGGATGGATTTGAAGTAAATTGAGTCGAACTAGATGGAGTCGAAACTGATGGATTCGACTCATATGGATGCGAACCCGAGGCTATGTTTTCCACTTGCTCCGATGATATCTTGAGCGTACGACCTCGGATTGGCTTGATATTTGGAACATTGACTTTCACGGCTCTGCTTGACGTGTCTTGTCAATTGTAGCCCGATCCGGACTCGGGCGTAATTCATCGATACCCATGGTGAACCTACGATGCACAATTGACATTTATGACTAGTAATCATCGATTTTCAGTTAATCTTTGGGTATCTCAGCTTTGCCAAAAAGTGGGATAACACTTTGCCCCCCAAAACATGGCTTTTGGTAAAAAGGTGTGTTTTGATAAGTTTCAAATTGAATGCAGTGAGTCCGTGTTTTACTCAGAGCTTATAGTATTTTCAATCAAGTCTGCGGCTGTTCGAAGCCGAATCGTTATCAATTTTTTCCAGTGGAAGTAAAGAATGAAATTCTACAGTCTCTCCGTACTATTGATGGTCACTCCAGACCCTTGTCAAACCCATTCTAGATTTAGCGATTGAATAGGAAGATCCTATTGCACTCCGGCGTTGCTTTCTATTCCTTGCACTCTGGCCCCAGCTAGGGCGTATAGTGATGTCTTGGTCATTCTGGACCGATTGTAGCCTCTCTGGGCTCTTACTGGACCCCATCCTATCACTCTCCGGTGAAGGGGAAACAACAATGAGTGAGCCGATCCTGTCGCTCTCCGGCGAAGCGGCTACACCCCCTGCACTCCGGTTCAGTGTTTTTGAACATTAAGCGATGTCGTGACCTAAATCTTTAGGCCGATCATAGCCTCTCCGGGCTCTTGCTGGGTCCCATCCTATCACTCTCCGGTGAAGGGGAAACAACGATGAGTGAGCCGATCCTGTCGCTCTCCGGCGAAGCGGCTACACCCCCTGCACTCCGGTTCAGTGTATCTGAACATTAAGCGATGTCATGGCCCAAATCGTGGGCCGATCATAGCCTCTCCGGGCTCTTATAGAATCCCGATCCAATCACTCTCCGGTGAATGAGAAACGATGCTTAAGTGAGTCGATCCTGTCGCTCTCCGGCGAAGCAACTCACTTCTTGCACTCCGGACCCCGCCTCTCCGGGTAAGGTCATAAAGCGATCATGTTTATATTGATATTTTAATGTTTATCCTTTAACTCTCCGGTCAAAGGTTTATTTTAATAAGTGTTTCTTTATTAAATTCAAATCCTAGATGTTCAATCTCAAACACCAGGAAAAACAAGACAATGCTTCTCCGGGCGGAGCGGTCTATTACCATCTCAGAGCATGCCTAGGGATCTCTCTGGTTCCCGTACATGAGTAAGTGGAATAGCCGTTTTATTTTGAAAATCAAATATAAGAAAACTAAGTGACCAAAGCTCATATCCTGAACTTGGCCCTTGCCATCGTGATCAGTTGATGACGAGTCGTGATCCCGATCCAGGATCAGTCCTGTTAGGTTGAGGCGGTAGTTGTTCGGGCCTGACCGCCGTTGCACGTTCTCTGACATATTGTGGCAATCTACCACTCCTGGCATGTTCTTCCACCTCATCCTTCAGGTGGCGACATTCATCGGTAGTGTGCCCATCTAACTCATGGAATAGGCAATATTTTCCGGTTCTACGTTCCCGCTCTGTGGGATCTCTCCTTGGTGGCTTTCGATAGGGGAGTTGCCCCCGAGTTTCGGTGTAAATTCGTTCCAGTCCTACCACCAAGTCTGTGTACTGCCTGAATCTAGGCTCTCGGAATTTCTTTCGTTTATCAGGACCATCATGTATGTCATCCTGCTTTCTCTTTCCTTTGTCTGCCCTGGACTATTCCCTGGCGGTTCCTTCGCCTTGTGCAACATTTATTTCCTGCCTCTCGGCCCGTGATTCCTCTAATCGAATGAATTTTTCAGCTTCATGGAAAAACTCTCCAAGATCTTGCGGTGGATCTTTAGTCAAAGAGTCTTTGAATTCGGTGCCTTCTCCAACTCCTGCCACTGCCGCCATCAAAATCATCAATGGGTCCGGGCGATCTACAAAAGCCACCGTTGCATTAAATCGTAATAGAAAATCTTTTATGGACTCTCCAATCCTTTGCTTTATTGATGCTAAAGTCATCACGCTCTTAGGTCGCGTTATATGAACCCTAAACTGCTTCATGAAACAATCCACAAGCTCGCCCCATGTCCTGATTGATCCTGTCTCTAGCTGTCTAAACCAAAGCGCAGCCAAATCTGATAAGAATAAGGGGAAACATCGTGCCATTACTTCCTCGGACGCTCCCAGCACTTCCATGTGTCTGATATATCTGGTGATATGCATGGTTGGGTCTGACTTTCCGTCATAAGAATTCAGCGTTGGTAGTTTGAACTTCGGAGGGTTCCTTGCATTCCTGATATTCGAAGCGAACGGACTTCGACTAACTTCTTCCAATCCTCCTCCTGACAACCCTCCTCTCATGAGTCGTCTCACTAGGCCAATCATTCTTTCATCTCCATCTAGGGGTTGCCCCCTTGTCATGTCTTGGTCTTGCCCTCCGAGTCTTGTAGGGAATTCTGGTACGTACTCTTCGGGTGGTTCGTTAGCATTTGTGTTGGCCCTAGCCGGTTGAGCTCCTTCCAAAGGTCCTTCTGCATCGGATCTTGCGGGTCTGCCCCCAAGCCCTTGTTGATTGCCTTCTGGCTCTGTATTCTGTCCTACGTTGGGTTCCATAGCCCTAGCTCCTTGTTCCACATTCACAGCCGCTGTAGCTGGTCCTGGGTTTTGTGTTCCTGCAGCTCTCATTTGTTCAAAGAAATTCTGTAGCATCTCTTGTTGGATTTTCATCATTCTTTCCTGCATTTGGTTATTCATAGCCTCCATCTCATCTCTAGTAATGTAGATCGAAGCTTGTCCTTCTCCAGCGCCAGAGGATGCCTCTTGACTTCCTGCCTGTTGGCTCCTCTCAGTTCTTTGTCTAGTTTGTCGAGTCATTGTGGAGTCAGATCTGAATCCTTAAAATTCCAAATCTAAACTTTGAATCTGGTGTAGCGGGTGCTAGTTCCTCTCAATGAAAGCACCAAAGTGTTTGCACCAAAAATGGTCACAAACCCCAAGTGTAGTGAAAGCACCAGCGTATGAATACAAATCAACAGTATTCACACGCAAATCATAGATCTTAAGCAAGTAACAAGCAGCAATCAAGAAATAATGAACAGTGACACACAATTTATAGTGGTTCGGCTATCTCCGGCCTACGTCCACTTCAAGGTTTTTATCATTTTATTGCTCGATGCTTGAAGATTACAATTTCGTGTGTTGTATTACAACTGATTTGCTGAACTAAGTTTGAATCTAAGGCAGCAATGGTGATCTGGAGTAAATCTGGCAGAGTCTGGGCGCTCTTTAGCTCTTGAAATTGTCCGACCTCTTTTCTGAATGACCAGGGGCTCTATTTATAGGTGTAGGAGGCTGATATTTCGCCTAAAATGAAGGGAGACCAGTTCCAGTACGTCAGGGGGCCCACATGCCCGCTTTCTGGAAATCCGGGCCCACTTTGGGATCGATTCGACCCTTGCTTCGAATCGATCAAGTTTTGCTCCGATTGAGATCAAATTTGGCATGGACATTCCTTAGGTTGCTACTGAGCTACTGTGAAAATTTCATAGAATTTGGACTTGTAGATCTCGAGTTATGATCGATTCAAGGTCGCTTTTCTGGATGTAGTGTTCTGTTCGAATCGATTACATTCGAATCGATTGCTTCGAATCAATCATGGCACGCGTGCTCGTGGTGATGTGGCGCGCAATCTTCGAGTCGATCCTCCTTTTTCTCCGAGTTTTACTGAGTCGTGGCCGGGGTTTTAGCTATGTAGACGTGGTGGATTCGAGGTAATCGATTCGAAGACGTGCTTCCTTTGAATCGATCTGGGTAACCTTCAGTCAATTGATACGAAGACTCCACTGTTTGAAGGGATTCGAAGGTGGGAACGCTCCAATGGATTCGAGCTATTGGATTCGAACAAAGGCTTGCTCAATGGAGTCGAAGCAAGGCGTATTCTGATGGGTTCGAAGCAAGGCTCGTCGTGATCGATTCGAGGCAGAGGCTTGATCAATGGAGTCAAAGCTACGGTCCTTTTCATGGATTCGAACTTGTGGCATATTGGGACGGATTCGAACTATGTTCTCGTGGATGGATTTGAAGTAAATTGAGTCAAACTAGATGGAGTCGAAACTGATGGATTCGACTCATATGGATGCGAACCCGAGGCTATGTTTTCCACTTGCTCCGATGATATCTTGAGCGTACGACCTCAGATTGGCTTGATATTTGGAACGTTGACTTTCACGGCTCTGCTTGACGTGTCTTGTCAATTGTAGCCCGATCCGGACTCGGACGTAATTCATCGATACCCATGGTGAACCTGCGATGCAAAATTGATATTTATGACTAGTAATCATCGATTTTCAGTTAATCTTTGGGTATCTCAGCTTTGCCAAAAAGTGGGATAACACGAATGATTTAGAAGAGTTTCCTATAGAGTAGCACTTCCAGATCATTTTATAGGAGTACATGATGTCCTTCGTGTATCTCAACTAAGGAAGTGTTTGCGAGGGTTGGAGATTGTTGTAGGGCCAAGAGAAATACAAGAGCTCGAGATATCTCCAGATCTGACTTATGTGCAACATCCTGTTTGGATAATCGATTCAAAAGTTCAACGGCTCAAAAGAAAATGAGTTCCTTTAGTGAACATACAATGGTCCAATAACCCTTTAGATTATACCTGGAAATGAAAGAGCTTATGGAACGGACCTATCCTGAGTTATTTCCTGAAGCACGTGAGTCAGGTATGTATCTTGTTCCTTTTTCAGTTATCAATAAATGGTGTAGATGAGTTGGAATTTAACTAGCTAGTTATAGATTTCTCCTAAAAAGGAATTGCGAGAACGCAATTTTCTTAAAGGGGAAAGTCTATAACAACTCGGTGTCAGGAAGTATTTAATTAAGAATTAAATAATATGATTTGGAAAATTAAATAAGTTTTAAATTGATAAATATGGAATTATTGTGAATAACTTAGAAAATATGGTGGAAAAATATGTACCAAGGGGAAAAGGATTTTAATTTGATAAGTATTTAATATTGAATATTTTATAAAAATATTTTTTATTATTATAAAGAATAAATTTCAAATTTTGAAATAAGATAGTTAGTAAACTTTTATAAAGAATGTTAATTAAAATAAATAATATTAGAAATTATATTTTAATTAATAAAGGAATTTGAAATAATAATGTTTGCACAAAAAATGGACAAACACCTCAAAGTTGTATGACTTAGTAGATTTTATGTTGTTCTTAGTGATTTGGGTGTTTTATGCAAATATATGAAAAGCAGGGGCTAAACTGTAAAAAGACACGCAGATTTATAGTGGTTCAGCCAGAATGTGCCTACGTCCACTTTATATGTTATTTCTCTTCTCTTGTTTAGATTACAAGTACAAAGCTTTGATACAAGTAAAAGAAAGTTGTTTGAAATTTCTCTCCATGCTTGAGCTCTCAAACTTGTCCCCCATTGTTGTACCCCTACCCCTCTATTTATAGAGTGAGGCTAGGGGTAGGGGTCTTGGAGGTATATAGCAGCTGGTGGGCCTAGGCTGACGTAATCTGGCCTGGTGGAGCTGGTCCGGTTTACTTTGGTTCGGTGGTAGGAGATGAGTGGTCCGGTGAAGCTTGGTTCGGCATTGAGGTGGGATGCATGTTGGTCCGGTGGTACTTGGTTCGGTGGTAGGAGGTGAGTGGTCCGGTGAAGCTTGGTTCGGCATTAAGGTGGGATGCATGTTGGTCCGGTGGTACTTGGTTCGGTGGAAGGAGGTGAGTGGTCCGGTGAAGCTTGGTTCGGCATTGAGAAGTTGGACCGTTAGTGGTAGAGTAGGTTGGTCCGGCAGTGGTAGGGAGTGAGTTGGTCCGGCAGTGAGATGGATGCCGAATGGAGCTTATGCAAGTCTGGATGAATCAAGCTTCTTGGTCTTGAGATCTTCTGGGTGAGAATACGCCCAACAAATAATATTTAAAAAAATTCAAATAAATGTTTAAAGTGATTAATGAAGTTAAATAATGTATATTGAAATGGAAATTTTTTGTGAAATAAGTATGTAGGAAGTAAAAAAGTTAGAAATAATTCTATTTGATTAATTAATGGATTAGAAATACATTAAAATTATTTTATAAAAGAGAAATTATGAATAAAATTAATAATAGGCTAATTAAATTTATATTTAATCAACTTAAGCCTAAGAATTAATTAACTTAACTTAATATACATTAAAATCCAGAAATTTCTATTTCCAGTTTATTACCCCACTTTATAAATATATATGATGTGTATAGGATGGCATCTTGTTCTCTTCCGTTCATATCATCACCACCTCCCAAATTCCTTTCCAAATTAGAAATCAAATCAAATAAGTTACTAAAAATACTCAAATTTGAAGATGGGCTTCCTGACATCTCCTTTCACCAACCGGTAAAGTGAAATCCAAGTTTTAAGGCATTGATTTTTGAAGTTGAAAACTTATAGCAAGGAATAAGCAAGGAGGAAGAGGATCTAGAAGGAGTAAGTGAAGTTCTCCATAGTCTGGTGAGTTATCAACTCGCATCTTTGTTTATTTTTGAATATCCAAATGTCTAGAACATGTTTAGTGAAGTTCCATGATGATAGATTAACACTGTATGGTGATGAAACTTTGTGTGTAAGCAAATCTAGTCATATCATCCCTGAATATGAAATGTCTCGGACTGATTCAACTATTATATAAATAATAAACAGGTCAGACTATGTCTAGTTCAATAGTGAGTACATAATGATATCTCAAGGAATAACATATACATAACATAATAAAGAAATCCAACCAAAAGAATAATAAAACATCCACAACACATCGAAAAACATCCATAACACATTAAACATCAAAACATCCATAAGAAAACAAATGCAATCACACACATCGCATAACACACATCAAGCATCCATCGCATACATTACACACAACCCACACATCACACATCACACACATCGCATACATCCACATATCTACACATCACGCGTAACACACAACATACATCGCACACAACACACATCAAACATCAATTCATTCATATTTATTTAGCAGTATTAGATTTATTCATTTTATTCTTAATTTTTACTTTCTTTACCACTACTACTAGTATATGTGTTGTTGTTGTTGCTAATGCTAAAAGCTGAGTCTACACTTGAGCCTAGCTGCTTCTTAGATGCAAAAGGAGACCCCACTCGTAAATATTTTGTCAGCATCCTCAACAGTCTTTGGCTGCACAATAAAAAGACATTGCTTCCTCACTTCCTTGTACCTCGCTTCCCATCCTCAACCTCCTCGCCCCATTATGTATTCATCCCGTTGGCTAGTGCAGCAGACTGTAACCATG
Source organism: Allium fistulosum (assembly GCA_030737815.1). NCBI lineage: Eukaryota > Viridiplantae > Streptophyta > Magnoliopsida > Asparagales > Amaryllidaceae > Allium > Allium fistulosum. Next base: position 1,144,127,970 of record CM060902.1, read on the forward strand.
CAACGAGGGGGCCATGTCGCCGCAACCATCGGGGAGCTACCCCACGGTCGGTCAAGCTAGGATGTGGCTAGCAAAAACTTCTAGCCATTACATCTACGTAAGGGACTTCATACACCTCGATCCACTTAAAAGCGAAGATATTTATATTCCTTCTTTAAAATAAAACAAGTAATAATATAATTTACCTCACTCGTCAAGTCAGAAATCCAAATAATATCGATTATTGTTCATATATAATATAGAATAATTCACCGATATCCAAATATCAAATACTCTCTCTTCAATGAATTACCCGACATTATTCTTATGTTGAGTAAATAAATACACCCCATACGAACATCCCACAGCATCCGGTGAAATACGATTATATATACAACACCCTTAATTAATCAACATTAAACAAATTTCCACTTCGCTTATTAAATCACTTGTCACCTTCTTTTTACTTTAACTATTTATTCTTCATTTTCATTCATTTATAACTCAACACAACATGAAATTTAACTTTGTCTTGTTCGTAGCAAACAAATCAACCATCATCCATACACATCATTATATTATTTGATTAATGATTAATGAGATGAAGGGTTTTATTTAAATATATTCCACTTCATTTTTCCTTCTTTTTATGAAAACACTTTAACTTAATTCAACGAACCACTTATTTATTTATTTATTTATTTTCTTCTCTTTTAAATATTAATTTACTCTCTTATTTAATTCCAAAAGCCCATATTTAAAACCACTTATATGATTTCAAGAAACCTTTACTCGAACTCATCAATAAACTTAAGAGCATTAAAATCCTTTCATCTCAAACTTCTTGTTTAATAATAAAATGTTATAGAAATACTACGAAGAAGTTTATATTTCAAGTACTTTTAAAATTCCAAATCAAAAGAATATTCTCAGTCCAAAAATATTTTCAATATCAAGTATATCATTTCAAAATCATCCTTTAAATTCTTCATTTTTTTCAAACATCTCTTTTAAAGCCATTAACCTGTCAAACTAAAACTCTACATTAACTCAATAATATTACTTCTAAGGTTCACTTCACGATATATATTTCAAGCCCCATAAATGAAAATTTTCATTCAATAAATAAAATAAATTGCATTCATGCTATTCCTTCATATTATCATTTTATAAACTTTCCATATACTAAATTCAAATTACTCATCACTTTTGAAAATATAACTTCGAATACCATTTCATAAACACCCTTTAAATATTATATTTTTTATAATCAACAATAATAAAAAAATAATTCTTTGAAAATTCACATATTTATAAAATTTCAAATCTCATTATTTACCAAAAAATTTTAATTAACAAAATTCTTCAAAATTATTCCAATTTTTTTAAGGAAACGGATTGTAGTATGAGACTACATAGCCAAAAAACATTAAATAAAATTAAGAACGGTCTTCCAATCAACAAGCCTGACCGGTAGCATCAAAATAACAAAGTACTAAATATTCATAAAGTACATCCCACTAGTCTTCACCATAACAAACTACATGCAAAATATATACAACCAAATGAAACAAAAACAAACAGCGGCACCAAGAGCATGCAGTAGACATAAAAGTACAAGGAGCAAAAGCAACTAGTCAACATCAAATGGTTTAATGTCGCCAGTGATATGTAGGAGAGGAGCGTCATAACTATTGACTGATTCATTATCATTCTCTACGCTACCCAAGCTAAGCTGTACAGAAGGAGAACGACCTCCTGTCCAAACATAGAAACTGTGAGCAATCTTATAACATAAGTGTAAAGAAGGGAAAGCGATATTATCAAAACATCTAGAGTTTCTCTCCATCCAGATAACCCAACTGAACGCGGAGATGAAGGTGTCAATACTCCCAGAATTGGTACAGTGCTGCCAGCGATCATGAAAGGACCGAATGAAAGGAATTGAGTTGAGGAGGAGAACTGCAGAGGTGGATGAGATGAAGAATGCCAAATCACATTTAAAGAATAGGTGTTTGATGCTCTTGGGGGTGGAATTGCACATCGGGCAAGACGGATTGATGCGTAGGCCTTTATGAATTAAACAATCATTGGTGTTAATCCTACCATGCACAAGAAGCCACATATGGAATTTAACTCTCAGGGGAACCTTGCACTTCCAGAGTCTAGGGAAGGGGAAATGTCTGCTGGAGTTGGAGAGGTGGAAGTAGAGGGAGTTGACAGAGAAAATACCATTGGAGAATAGGCCCCAAGTATATCGGTCAAGGGTAGAAGAAGACTGTAACATCCCATACTTGGAGGCCCAAAACTAACGGCTATGGATGCTGCAGTCATCCATAGTTATTAATCCTCGGCGACCAAATACGATAATGTTAGATACATTGATATAACAGAAACACAAGAATATGAAAAATAATTAAAATTTCAAACAAGTTGCACATTCCAAAACATTTCAAATTCATTACATAATCCCAGTACGAGAACCACGTTCAGAGAAAATATATTTATTACAACATACGCCAAGAGCAACATATGAAGATGCCCCTTGGATGATCAGAGCATATATAGGCAATTAAACATCTTTGCCTTTACAACAACAACAAAGCGAAATCAAAATAAAAGAGAACTCTAGATAGCAATCATGCCTCCTGCACGTCTCTGGAAGCTTATTCGTCTAATAGGTACCAAAAAACCTCAACTCTCAAACTACTCAAAATCAATTGAGTACCCAAGAGTTTTAGAGGAAAACATAAACTTCGAGTTAGACATAAAGCCTGGTATGAATAATAACCTACCATCTAAAACCATTTAGATATCTAGTGAGATCATGCCGCTTAACGAAATGGGTATTCCCCTCACTAGTATCTTAAAACCTTTATAAAACCATATACTGTGCTCCTGCATCCACAATGGTTAAAACATCTCAAAATAATATGATGATATGAAAACAAGTAAATCAATTCTGGATTTCCCATCCCCATTCATTCTGACTAACTGTCTCATTTATATTTTCTAGGGTCACTATTAACCTATTAGTTTTCATGGGCTTACTAATAACCTGTTTAATATTTAAGGACTCCCTGTCCAGTTACATAGTTTTCATGAGATCACTAAGAACTTATTAGCCCATGCCAATATCTTTATTGTTTCATGGGTTCTCCCTGAACCTATTAGTAACTCCAATATCTTTCTTCTTATCCTAGTTTTCATGGGTTGACTAGGAACCTATTGACTTCTGTCAATATCTTAATCAGGATAGAGTTTTCATGGGCTAACTGCCAACCTATTGGCCCCTACCAATATCATATCATAGTTTTCATGAGCTAACTATGAACCCATCTTCCAAACATCTTCATTTATACATAGTTTTCATGGGCTTACTATGAACCTATTGGCCCTACCAATATCTTTAATTAATTTAATTTATATTCACTACTGGGTCAACCTAGCTGGTTATTCTACCCTTCCACAAATTACTATTATAGGTTGGTTACAATGTGAATATATATATATATATTTGAAGAAGCAAACATAATAAAATAACAATACCACTCCTTTGGGTTTAATATCCTTGAAATTATTTTCATATGAAACATGGTTAATCCCTTTAACCTAATATTTTATCAAGGAATGCTTCTTCTTCTTAAAACCATTTCAAAAATCCTTTACTTAGCCATGGGTTTTTCCTTTAAAATGAGATTGGGTGATTTGTTTTGAAAAACTAAGGCTTTCGAAACCTTCAAACTTTGCTTTCGACCTCACTGGATAACCTCCTTCGAAAGCATATAAATCTCTTTTCAAAACATTAGGCTCCTGCCTTTCGAAACACTTTAAAACCACTCTTTCGAAACCTTTCGAATGTAATAAATTAGTACTTATTAAATCTTAGAAGCATAACTTCGAAACCATTGAAACCCCTTTCGAAACCTTTGAAAATACCGTTTTCGAAACCTTTGGAGGTGTCCCTTTCGAAACAATTGAAAATCCCTCTTACGAAACCATTGGGTTTATATTTAAAAATATCATTTGGGTCAAAGTGAATATAAACGAAAGTATCTCTTTTGAAACCATTCTTTATTATATAAAAGTATTGGGGAAAATTTGATGGCGTCGGCACCACCCTTTCGAAAGCATAAATCATTTGGGTGAAACACTTGAAGGTTGGCATCGAGACCCCTTTCGAAGCCACTGCCTTCGAAACCATTAACCCCCTTTCAAAAGCATTTAGGAAGTGGCTTAGCATAAGTTTAAAATAAAGACAATCCTTCAAAAGCATTGATGGCTTCAACACACTCGAAAGGCAAAAGAACAGCGGCTGGGTTTCGACTAAGTCGGAACCACTACTTTCGAAAGCATCATTGTATAAATAAAGGAACCCATTCGAAAGCCTATACTTTGAAAACATAAAATGGCAACCCTTCAAAAGCATTTAGAAAACCCCTTTCGAAAGCATTTGTTTCGACTCCTTCGAAAGCTTTAATAAAACAAAGTAGGCGCTTTTTCATTTGAAAATAAAGCTAAGGTTTCGACCCCATCGGAAGCTATGCTTTCGACACTCTGCCTTCCGTCTTCCTCCAATCCACTACGTACCATCTAAGTGATACCTTGTGTATTAGTTTTGGCTTTGTGTGGTTTTGATTTGATTGAGGGCAGAAGCTATGGGTCGAAAGGTACTTCCAATAGAGGCGGAACGTACTTTTCTAGGTAAATCTGATTTAATGCCAATTAAAGCAAACACTTTCTAACTAACCCGCCCACGTGTAAACATGTGATTGGTTGCCTCAACTTTTCAAATCCTTACCAAAATAACTGCTGCTTAATTTCAGATCTAAACCAACGTTAATTTAGCAAATAAGCCCTTCCATTAAGCAAAACCAATAATGCAAATAAGTCCTTCTTTAAAAATAATTTAATTTCCATAGCAAATCACTTAGGAAAAATACTCAAAAATCACAGAAATTCACTTTTAATATGTTATCTAACATGTGTAAATTTCAGACCCAAATTCTCAATATAATTTCTGGAATAAATTTCTAAACCCAATTAACCATATTTTCCTTTGAAAATTCATAATAATCTTTCCATAGCTTGGAAAATTATCAAAATTAAAACCCAACTCCAAAATCATGTTTTACATAACATATAATTTTTCCATGGCATTCAAACATCAATTTCAATTAGTTTTTCCCTAAACCGCATAAATTCCCATTTAAACAATTTTGTTTAAATCAAACAAATCATAATTCAAGCATATCATCATCCAAATCATCATAAAAACGAATTTAATCTTAAATCCGAAAACATATGATCATAAAAAAAATAGAGATGATATAAATTATTATTCACCTTGATTAGGATAAGGAGATTGGATTGAGATTAAGATTTATTCCCCTTCTTTAATTCCTTAGCTTGATTTGAATTTCTCTTCCTTAACAATGGTCGGTTCCTCTTCTTTTCTTACATTTTTAAATTTTGTGAAAATGAGAAATGAACGTGAATGGAGGGTATAGTCGTGGATATTCAAGGGTAAGGTGTGGCTAATTCCCAATATACCCTTATGTAATTTAATTAGCTTACAAACCATTCTTAAGCCCATTTATTTAATTAAGCTCGACCCTTAGTTTTTATTTTCAAATCTCAATCCCCTTATCACTTAATATATACATTATTCTATTTAATTTATCTAGCTAAATCTCCTGAATAATGTTATTAAAAATTAGGGGTGTTACAGGCTCCCCTCTTTAAAGAATTTCGTCCTCGAAATTCAGTAAGGATTAAATACTGAACATTGTAATCATCTGTAACGACTCCAAACAACCATACTAGTATACCTGACTAGCAACTATCTATGTAAATCTAATATAGACATACCCTCAAAGAAGATCAGGATAAGTATCTCGAATCCTGTCCTTTGTCTCCCAAGTACAGTCTTTCTCATTGTCGCTCCACTGAACTTTCACCAACTTGGTTGTCTTGTTCCTCAGTCTTTTCTCATCTCTCACTAACAAGTCCGCTCTCTCATATTTATATATACACTAACCATTGGATATAGGCCCCAAGTATATCGGTCAGGGGTAGAAGAAAACTATAACATCCCCTACTTGGAAGCCCAAAACTAACGGCTATGGATGCGGTAGTCATTCATAGTTATTAATCCTCGGCGACCAAATACGGTAATGTTAGATACATTGATACAACAGAAACACAAGAATATGGAAAAAAATTAAAACTTCAAACAAGTTCCACATTCCTAAACATTTCAAATTCATTACATAATCCCAGTACGAGAACCACGTTCAGAGAAAATATATTTATTACAACATATGCTAAGAGCGACATATGAAGATGCCCCCTTAGATGATCAGAGTATATATAGGCGATTAAACATCGTTGCCTTTACAACAACAACGCACCGGAATCAAAATAAAAGAGAACTCTAGATAGCTATCATGCCTCCTGCACGTCTCTGGGAGCTTATTCGTCTAAGTGGTACCTGAAAACCTCAACTCTCAGACTACTCAAAATCAATTGAGTACCCGAGAGTTTAAGGGGAACACATAAACTTCGAGTCAGACATAAAGCCTGGTATGAATAATAATCTACCATCTCAAACCATTTAGATATCTAGTGAGACCACACCGCTTAGAAAAACGGGTTTTCCCCCCATTGGTATCTTAAAACCTTTATAAAACCATATACTGTGCTCCTGCATCCATAATGGTTAAAACATCCCAAAATAATATGATGATATGCAAACAAGTAAATCAATTCTAGATTTCCCATCCCCATTCATTCTGACTAACTGTTTCATTTATAGTTTCAAGGGTCACTATTAACCTATTAGTTTTCATGGGCTTACTAATAAACTGCTTAATATTTAAGGACTCCCTGTCCAGTTACATAGTTTTCATGGAATCACTAAGAACCTATTGGCCCCTGCCAATATCTTTACTTTTTCATGGGTTCTCCCTGAGCCTATTGGTAACTCCAATATCTTTCCTCTTATCCTAGTTTTCATGGGTTGACTAGGAACCTATTGACTTCTGTCAATATCTTAATCCGGATATAGTTTTCATGGGCTAATTACCCACCTATTGGCTCCTGCCAATATCATATCATAGTTTTCATAGGCGAACTAAGAACCTGTCTTCATGACATCTTCATTTATACGTAGTTTTCATGGACATACTATGAGCCTATTGGCCCCTACCAATATCTTTATTAATTTAATTTATATTCACTACTGGGTCAACCCAGTTGGTTATTCTGCCCTTCCCCAAATTACTGTTATGGGTTTGTTACAATGTGAATATATATATATATATATATATATTTGAAGAAGCAAACATAATAAAATAACAATACCACTCCTTTGGGTTTAATATCCTTGAAATTATTTTCAGATGAAAAATAGTTAATCCCTTTAACCTAATATTTTATCAAGGAAAGCTTCTTCTTAAAACCATTTCAAAACTCCTTTACTTAGCCATGGGTTTTTCCTTTAAAATGAGACTGGGTGATTTGTTTTGACAAACTAATGCTTTCAAAACCTTCAAAACTTTGCTTTCGACCTCACTGGATAACCTCCTTCGAAAGCATATAAATCTCTTTTCAACACATTAGACCCCTGCCTTTCGAAACACTTTAAAACCACTCCATCGGAACCTTTCGAATGTAATAAAGTATTACTTATTAACTCTTAGAAGCACAGCTTCGAAACATTGAATGTACCCCTTTCGAAATCTTTGAAAGTACCACTTTCGAAACCTTTGGAAGTATCCCTTCTGAAACCATTGAAAGTCCCTCTTTCGAAACCATTGGGTTTATATTTAAAAATATCATTTGGGTCAAAGTGAATATAAACGAAAGCATCTCTTTCGAAACCATTCTTTACCAAAATAACTTCCGCTAAATTTTAGATCTAAACCAAGGTTAATTTAGCAAATAAGCCCTTCCATTAAGCAAAACCAATAATGCAAATAAGTCCTTCAAAAATAATTTAATTTCCATAGCAAATCACTTAGGAAAAATCCCCAAAAATCACAGAAATTCACTTTTAATATGTTATCTAACATATATAAATTTCAGACTCAAATTCTCAATATAATTTCTGAAATAAATTTCTAAACCAATTAACCATATTTTCCTTTGAAAATTCATAATAATCTTTCCATAGCTTGGAAAATTATCAAAAGTAAAACCCAACTCCAAAATCATGTTTTACATAACATATAATTTTTCCATGGCATTCAAACATCAATTTCAATCGGTTTTGCCCTAAAACCGCATAAATCCCCATTTAAATAATTTTGTTTAAATCAAACAAATCATAATTCAAGCATATCATCATCCAAATCATCATAAAAACGAGTTTAATCTTAAATCCAAAAACATATGATCATAAAACAAAATAGAGATGATATAAATTGTTATTCACCTTGATTAGGATAAGGAGATTGGATTGAGATTAAGATTTATTCCCCTTCTTTGATTCCTTAGCTTGATTTGAATTTCTCTTCCTTAACAATGGCCGGCTCCTCTTCTTTTCTTACTTTTTTAAATTTTGTGAAAATAAGAAATGAACGTGAATGGAGGGTATAGCCATGGATATATAAAGGTAAGGTGCAACTAACTCCCAATACGCCCTTATGTAATTTAATTAGCTTACAAACCATTCTTAAGCTCATTTATTTAATTAAGCTCGGCCCTTAGTTTTTATTTTCAAATCTCATTCCCCTTATCACTTAATATATACATTATTCTATTTAATTTATCTAATTAAATCTTCTGAATAATGTTATTAAAATTAGGGGTATTACAAAGATGGAAGGCTTCGGAGCAACGATTGAAGGAAGAGAAGTTGGGAGAGGGCAGGACCAGAGATAGTATGGTTGGAGTGGAAGTAGTTGATTCCCACATTAATAGCCTCACTAACAGTGAAGGAGTGGTTATTAACAATGGCGAAGATGTCAAGGAAGGTGCGACGGAGGGGGGAGTCGGAGTCTTTCAACCAGGAATCCAGTCATAGGTTGTAGGAGGACCCTTACCAATTCTCATGAAGACAAAAGACTTGACCCAAAGGGAAGAACTAAGAACTCCAGACCAGAAAGGTGAAGGGGAACTAGAAGGAGAGGAGTGGATGACCTTGAAGGGGTTCAAATTATAATGTTTGAATAGGATCTAACATTTCCAAATCAATGATTCATCGTTAAGACAGTGCTCGATCCATTTGGCCAAGAGGGCCGAGTAAAATATCTTGATGTCAAGTACCTAAACCTCCCCGAGAAACTGATTTGTAGACAGTAGTCCAATTAGCAAAGTTGTTCATCGGGGAGCCTTACCAAAGGAACTTGCATCTAAGGAGGTTGATTCTGTTGATCACCTAACATGGAACCTTGTGGAAGGAGAGCCAGTAAGTGGGAATGGCGTATAGAACCACTTAAAAGAATGGGTTTGCCAACTTTAGACAATGAGAAGGACTTCTAAGTGGCAAGGCGGTTAGAGATTCTGGAGATCATCGGTTGTCAGTCCGCCCGATGGAGCTTAGTAAAGCAAATAGTGATGCCTAGATAAGATAAAGGGAAGTGCTCAAGTTTGCAGTTCAAGGCATGAGCACCAAGAGACCTAGGTGATCAGCACCACCCACCATGATGATCGAACTATTAGAAAAATTAATGGTGAGAACTGAGACTAGCTCAAAGGTGTAAAGAAGAAGTTTGAGATTGTGAATATGTGTCGGGGTTGGATGAGAGAAGAGGATGGTATCATCGGCGTATTGTATATTAGAGATGTTTATATTAGAATTGGGGAGGCTAAATCCATCCAGGAGATTTTCAGAAATTGCAGGTTTGTTCATTCGATGAAAAATAATCAGCAACAAGCACAAATAGAAGTAGGGAGAGCGGATCTCCTCAGCACAGACCACGGGTAGATTTGATAAGTCTGCCGCCAATTCCATTCAAAAAGATAGAAGACATGCTAGAGTGTAGGATATGTATGATCTAGTTGGTCCATATAGCAAGAAAGCCACAGTGATCGAGAGTGTCTAGGATGAAGTTCCAGCTGATGGAGTCGAAAGCCTTTAAGAAGTCTAATTTGAGGAGGGCACTAGGGGACCGAGAGGAGTGGCGGTAAGAGATGATTTCATGAGTAGTCGCAACACAGTCTAGAATAATACATCCAAGGATGAAGGAAGATTATTTAGGCCCAACCAAACGGGATATATGATGTTGGAGGCGGTTGGAAAGGACGTTGGTATTAAGCTTGAAGGTAGCATTGAGAAGACTAATTTGGTAGAAATTAGAGATAGTGGTGGCACCAGGCTTTTTAGGGATAAGGATCACATTCTAATAGTTGATTGTGGTAATAAGGGAGGGGTCGAAGTAGAATTCTTCAAACATGGCGATGAGGTCGGATCTGATGATGGGCCAAAACTGTTTGAAGATATGAGGGCCAAAATCATCAAGGCCAGAGGACTTATCATCCTCCATATCTCCAGAAGATGCAAGAATCTCAGATCCGGCAAATGGATAATCTATACAAATGGGGAGAGGTTTTGAGTAGACCTAAGCCCAGGAAATTGGAGGAGGAGAGGGGTGAGAGCAGACAAGGATGTGCTTGTAGTAGGAAGTGAAGATGTGGTTGACATCAAACTGGTTACGGAAGATGCAAACTTCATGATGGATCTCAAAGATACAATTAGCCTGTCTTCTGCCAATAGCCATTTTGTGAAAGAAAGCAGTATTACAATCCCCATCTTTTGGCTAATTGCCTTTGCAGTGTTGCTTCCAGCCAACCTATTTTTTCTTTCAAAGTCTTTTAAGCTCAATCTCGAGGTCATGAAGGGAGGAAGGTTTGGATTAGGAGAGGGGTCCAGATTCCTTATGGATATTTAGATCTAGAATGGCATTCTAGAGGACAGAGATGCAGGATTTGAGACATCCCAAATAGATCTAGACTAGGGGCAGAGATATTTTCTAAAGGATCCGAGCTTGGAGACCATAGTAGAGAAAGTGGAGGGGTTGGATGGGGCCCCTGACCAAAGCGCAGCAACTAGATCATCGAATCTGGGTTCCAGAAGACAAAATCCCTCGAATTTGAAACTAGATCTGGGAGCCCCAGAGTCACCAGAGTTCAAATGAATGGGGCAATGGTCAGAAAGAATAATGGGCAGTCCATGAACAAAGGAGAGGGGATGGGAATCTTCCCAAGAGGTGTTGAAGTGGAATCGATCGATTTTGACAAGAGAAGGAGAGAAGTGATGATTGCTCTAGGTAAAATGATGATTGTTAATAAGGGATCAATGAGGGTGCACGAGTCAATGAATTCATTGAAGGAATCCATGTCAGTGCAAGTGGACACGCTCAAATTTCTTTTTAGATGATGTCGGGTAATATTAAAGTCTCCACTTAAGAACCATGGGTCCTGAGAGAAATTGAAAAATTCAATGCAGTTGTCCTAAAGGGAAAGTCTTTCATGACTAGAATGAGGGCCATAAATATTAGAGAAAAAATAAATCGTGCCGAACGGGGAGTGTTCTATGGCCACGTAAAGAGCACAAGGATGTTTAACGACTTGGATAAGTTTCCACTTGGCTTTGTCCCAGGCAGTAAGAATACCTCTACGGGAACCGATGGCCTTGATAAATTCCCACCTCGATAGAAAGGATCCATGCGAGTACGGAAAAAGGAATGATTGGGATAAACGATTTTGGATTCTTAGATAAATAAATAAAAGCATAAGGGGGATAGGATGTGTTTAATCAGCGAGCACTAACGGGGTCCCCCAAACCCCTGTCATTCTAGGAGAGAATCTTCATGAGGAAAAGGAGATACGCTCCTTTTCCAATGCATACATGGCCGAAATATGCTCGGGTAATAAAATGATTCTTATGCCGTGTGCGATTTTTTTTAACTTATTATTAGCAAAAGTAAAAATAGCGGGATGAAAAATACTACTAGCAGCTTGCCGTGGGGAACAGCTGATATCTAAAGTAGCCTGGCACTTCGTCTGACAGAGGTGAAGGAAACAATGATGGGTCGCGCTGAGGAGTGGCAGGGTCAAGAATAAATAGGAGATCAAGGTCCATATCAATAGGATGTAGGGATCTAGCAAAGGAGCTACATGTGCAGGTAGGGAAGCAATGACAGCGAGGTGGAGAGCGGTTAGGTCGACATCGTCAAAGAGCAGATTGTGATCCGTCGGAGGAGATGGCCAAGGGGACCAACCGGTTGGACCCTCAACTTCCACCGAGGCAACAGAACCAGCGGCCACACATTTGCCTTTTGAGATTTCATCTTGTCTGACAACTATGGTAGTAGAGAGGGTGTAGGCGAAGGGAAATCGAATGATGTAGCTATGGTCACTGAAGAGGGAAATCTCCCAGTCATCGCGGTGGTAGGCAATTGAAGAACATTGATAGACAAAGTTGGTCGTCCAGAAGCCAGCAACGACAGTGAGGACAACCATGTGATTTGGGGTTTCGGCAGTGGATACTTTGGAGGCTTGAGGAGATGAAAGGGTTTTGGAAAATGATGGTGATTGCGTGAGGAGGACAGAACAGATTTTAAGCGGGAAGGATTAGGAGGTGGGCCAGAGGGAATGATGTGGGGCATCTTCTGTGAAGATTTGGAAGGGGAATGGACTTTCTCGGGAGCAGAGTTAGAGGAGAAAGGTCCTTTCTGCTGCAACCTTTTAGGTCTAGGACATGCAGAGATAGAGTGCCCAAAGAACCCACAAGAGAATCACACGCGTCCATTTTTGCAGTCTTTAGCCACATGGCCCAGAAGAGTACAACGTAGACAATAATTTTTTGATTTCAAATAATTAACCATTTGGAAAATGGACGTGAAGGGTGGGAGGTAGCCACGCTGCATGGCTACAGAGGTCTTGACCGAGGGAGGAAGAGGTAGGGTGAAAGGCGGGTGGCTTTTGACTATGTCGACAAAATATTGACGGTGGATAGGGGTAGGAAAGGAGAACTCCGAAGCCGCCGAAGGCAAGCGACTAAGGGAGGTTTCCACTAGCATTGGATCAGAAAATGAAGCTGCTGTAGGGGAGAAAGGGAGGGTAGAAGATGGGAGGAAGTGATCAAAGGAGGCGCAAAATGAATTGGGAGGAGGATCAGAGGAAGTGGAGGCCATTAGAAAAACTTTAAATTATTCCATTTATATATTTTTCAAAATCATCCCTCTTTCAAATTTTCTATTAATCACAAATAATCTCAATAATAAATAAGAACATCAATCAAGAATTTACAAATTATTTTAAAAATAATTTATTTACTTCAAATCTTTGTATTTTAATTCATTTACCCCATTTTTGATTAATTTCTGAAGTCGCTCGATTATTTACAAACATCTATTTCCTACTTAAACATCACACAATGGAGGTATAATCAACAATTAACTAATAATAAGCACAACCATCATTCACAACTCAATTCCAATCAATTCAAACCATATCAACCATCAATCAAACAATTAATTTCATCCAATATACAACCCAATTCACACAACCAAGCAAATCAAGCAGTCATATGGGTGAATACGCATCGAAAAAAATGAAAGAGACATAGTTGTGAGCGAGATAACTCATTGAATTGCCGAGCGAAGTCATATACTGCTATTACTGCGATTATCAATCGTATTGCCTTCAAGCCGCCAGCAACTACCTTACAATGCTTCCATCGTTGCTGTAGCCAAACGCCATGACTTTATCTGCATCACCATCTCTCTTTACAGCTAGCAACCAACACTAGGTATGGCCAAAGTTCGCACGCCCCTCCCTTTAGGTTGTGAATGCAAATCATCGTCGCCCTTCATCCTAGTTCGATTGTGCCTCCTCCAAGTCATCACCAGAATGCGTATTACTCACGTCACTCCAAGTCACGATGTAGCTACTATCTCCAGCCACCACCCGATCGTATCGCTTCCTTTGGTCGTGATTGTAACATCGCATCCCTTCTCCTATGCACGAGAATCGAAGTTGTGGCTCCTAATCGAGCTCTCATTCGAACACCGTGGACGATGCTCCACCTATGGTTGCATGCCTATTAATTTATCATTTTTTTAAATGATTCGATTGTGTGAAAGATAGGTCAAGCAATAAGATAAGGGAATGGGTTTAACCTAGTAAGTAGGAGAGTTTTCTTGACACCAGGAGAAAAATAAATGGGCTTGGGCTAGAATAATTTTTTGCCTTGTTGAATTAAGGGCTAAATTTTTAATTAATTTACTTTGCCTACTTATTCGCTCTTTTCTTTTCACTCTTTCAATTTATTTTCAAATTTACATCAATTTAATTTTAATAATTATACTTTATTATTTAATTTTCTTCACTTCAATATATGTTCACTTTTATTTTTCAACTATTTCAATCATATAAAAATTATGTACACTTTAAATTATTTCATACTGATTAAAATATCTTATTTAATTTCAACAAGATATTCGAAAAGAATTATTAATTTAGTTTAATTTATTACAACAAAATCCCTAATTAAATAGAATTATAACTTGAGAGAATTAGCGAAAAGGGCAAACTTTGAAGAAAATTTAGGCTGAAGGACATGAAGTTTTATTTTAGGCTGAAGGACAAATGCTAGTTATATTAGCATTATATTTAACTTATACACTATACAAAATGCTGGTTGTAACTAGCATTATATTCAGGTTTACACTATACAAAATGCAAGTTATAACTAGCATTGTCCTTCAGCCAAAAAAATAAACTTGCTGTCCTCCAGCCTAAAAAAATTTCTAAGTTTGTCCTTGTGCCCATTTTCCTGTTTTAACTAATTATAAATTTATTTTCAAAATATAATCATCATAATTTGAATTCAAACACTTTTATTTTAATTAAATTTATTTATATATACGGCATAGAAAGTAGGGTTGTTACAGACTTCCCCTTTAAGAAAATTGCATCCTCGTAATTTCTTATATGGAATTCGACATACACAACTCATACCCTGACTTTCTTTGTATTCAATGCACTTCTATCAAACTCAACTACTCAATCCTCTGTGTGGCTCACATATTTCAACTCATCTTATCGTATACTATTATTTTAAAAAGATCCAATTAACGACTTTCTATTCTTGGTATACGACAAATTTTGTGAAAATATTCTAAGTGCTGGATTTTTTAGGAAATTTTGGCAAAGTCTATTTTGTACGGAGAGCGTTTCGAAAAATCAAAACACAATATATCCTAATATTTATATACAGCCTAAAATGGGGCATCCCGAAACACGGGAACACAATATAATATCATAACATATATCAGTATACTGTAAAACATACTTTTTTATTAACGTTTTAAGCAAGCTATTTCGCTTTTACATGAGCAAAAGCGGGAAATATGGCCACTAATAATCCAGAGAAGCATCTTCGAACCTATTTCAACTCAAATATGAATATTAGTTGCTTATAGAAAGATATAGTGAGCTTGCATGAGTTTAATATTTCTACGCAACATGTATTTTTAATTTAGATCACCATTTGACAAACTATCCAATATTAAAAACAAAAAGTCAGACAATGAAAGTAGAGCATGATATGTTACATAATGTGTTAACTTTCCAAAACAATTTATGGATCAAAAAAAGTCAAGTGCATTAGGAGTTATAGTGGTTTTTCTAAGGTAGGTAAAATCTGGAATCATATTACATATGCAGGTCCAATCTTAAAACTCACGTTTTTAGTCATGAGAAACTCAAAATTTTACTAAATACTTCAAAAAAAGGAATTTTTTATGTTTTAGGCATTCCGGAATGGGCAAAATCATCGAAATCGGACAAGTCGTTCAAAAGTTATTAGCAGATGAGTTCAGCTCGGTTTTATGCAAATTTGCATTTCATGACAGTGAACACCATTCTTATTAACTCATATTTAAACTTTCACAAACTTTAAAATTTTGGAAAGAGATAAACAACAAAAAATTTACATATTCAATTGCTTAACCAACGAAAGAAGAATCAACAAAATTAGATCACTTCATCACAAGTTAGGATTGTATTTGTAAGACTATGATCTCTTCTTTATTTTCCTTTTTAAAATAATCAGTAACTTTTGTATTCAATTTGTTTCACGTATTTTAATCATTATTATTTCATTATTCCATTTTCAATATTTTTCTTACAATACATCACATCATAAACATCTACACATCTAAATCATAAACATCATCGAATATTGCAGGCATATAATCACAAAACATCACAACCATACAAATTTCAAATTCAAATATATCTACTAATCTAGCAAAGATGACACAAATTTCTAGTGGTTTAATTTGCCAATTAGCTGCAAGGTTGATCCTGTGATCAACATTACCTCGCCATCGACTTCAGTTGTCTACTAATGCTCGATAGATGCAGTTATCACATCAAATATCTAAATATAGAAAAATAAATTTTATTATTTTTCAAAATAAATTATTACCTCACTATGATATTACTCACGCTCATATGCATACACACACATAGACACACACATACACACACTTAAGTCAAAATAGTTTCTAAACTTCAAAATATTATACAATTGTCATATCACATATTTTACAAATCATCATCTCAAAAGAATATTCCTCTTATAAATATATATATATATATATATATTCTTTTTATTTCACCTTTTAAACCTTCACTTATATTCTTTTCAAAACTCAACTCAAATTCTTCTTTAGAATATCGATTTCTTTGCAAAACATCTTTTCAAAATATAATTACAATTTTCCTTAAATTATATATTTCTTTGAAAACAACAATTTTCATTCTCAAAACATTTTGCTTGTTTTAAAATATTCTCCATATCCGTAACACCCCGTAAAATCAACTATAAATAAATTGAGTAAATTAAATTAAATATGGTAGGGTTGAAAATGCAAATTTTGTAAAAGTTGGAATTTGACCACGAAAGTTATTCCTTTGCGTTCGTGTCAAAATTCCGATCTTTTTCCATATATAATATGCTAAAAATGGAGCTCAAACGAAGAAGTTATAGCATTTGAAGTTTTCAGATTTAAATTAATTTAGTTTGAATTCAAATTCAAATGAGTATATAAATTTAGGGTTTGAATTTCAAAAATTAACTGTAGGTTTATTTGAGGTTTAGTTAAACATTAAGTTAAACAATTAACATTAAAAGTTAATTAGGAAATAAAATAAACGAGCGATGGAAACAAACCAGCGCACCCCAATATAGTGGAGAGGTCGACATCTCCGACCCAAGCGGTCAATCCTTAGTGGTCGACCGGTCAAGGGGGCGATTGACCCCTATTCAGGGTGGCGGCTTGGGTTTTTCACACTTTTAAACGCCCGGATTTATTCATTTTTCACCTAACTCCATTCTACGGATCTGGTGTGTTTCAACTCCTATAAATAGACCCTAACCTCTCTACTTTTTATTCATCAATATTTGAAGAATTCTTCGATCCTCTGCCATTCTTGCCTCTCCAAATTAGATTCAGAAACTCCATTAGGAATTTAGGTAAGAATTCAATCTAGTCTTTTATTTATTTCTTCTCATTGCAACTCCATTAGGAATTTAGGCGATTGACCCCTATTCAGGGTGGCGGCTTGGGTTTTTCACACTTTTAAACGCCCGTATTTATCCATTTTTCACCTAACTTCATTCTACGGATCTGGTGTGTTTCAACTCCTATAAATAGACCCTAACCTCTCTACTTTTTATTCATCAATATTTGAAGAATTCCTCGAACCTCTACCATTCTTGCCTCTCCAAATTAGATTCAGAAACTCCATTAGGAATTTAGGTAAGAATTCAATCTAGTCTTCTATTTATTTCTTCTCATTGCAACTTATTCTTATTTTATTCTTCTCCAGCTATTCTGAATCTAATAAACATATATACCTCTCACATGCTCTGTGTGTGTATCAAAAGAGAGATTCTGGAAAGGGTTGTAAGGCGTGCAAATCCAAGGAAGGCAAGGCTAGGGATATTCTATGCGTGGAAACCTTAGTATTTCTTTTCAGTAATTGATTAGTATATGTATATGGATTTGAATATACCTTAAGGATTTTTGGATTGCGAAAACAAAGTAGATAAAATCCACCAAAGTTTCTTTTTATTTCGAAATGTCAATTCTAGATGGAGATTCTCAATGATTATGTTAATTTGATGGAATTTATATTGTTTCTGCAATTTCTGATAATTTCATTGTTTATTCCACTTCTCCTCCTTCTTTGATTCAAATTGTGAGTCTTTAATAATAAAATAAGGGTATAGAGCATGAATTCTATTCGTAGTTTACATCACTTATTCCACACAGAATTCCTTTATTTATTTCTTTGTAAAAGAGTAGTTGAATAGAATATGAAGTTAGGATTGCAATTCCTATTCTTTAGGATGTTCCATTGAATTGAAGTAACAAATTAATTGGGTTTCTATTCTATTGACAAGTCTATTTATTGCAGTTTTGAATATGAAAAATTTAATCCCTTGTTATGGATATTGAAATCTTGGAAATCTGAAGCGGAAGGACTTGTATTAGTATTATGGTTAAAGGACTTGACATTTAACACTAGTTTAGAATGTATGAACTGCACGCTTAGAAGTTTTTAGGCATGAATATATATTTATTTCTATTAGCGTATTAAACGTATAATTATAGCGTATAATTGCGTAGTCGATTATGTAATAATTGTCACTAATTCTCCCTTAGGAAGGTAATTAAAATTTGAAGGCATAATAAGGAAAATTCCTTATAATGCCTTAATTATGAAATGGTGAGATGAGTATTATATATATATGGAGAGTATTTAAATTATGGCTAAGTCATAGGGATGCGAGGTCAGTCAAAAGATACACAGAAGTCTGCCCAACTAAAATGGCTACATGCAGTGTGATTTTGGGGCTGATGTGAGGTGTCTCCTACGATAAATATCTATGATGACATGAGATTAGTCCTAAATTCTGTAGGGTAAATCTGCCTAGCTAATCTGGCTACCAGTTCCTACAAATAGTTGGACTAATGTGAGACGTCATTATGAGTAAGGGTCATGATACCAAGGGCTTGCTTTGGGTTCTTGAGGTATTAAGTGGTTTTTTGAGGGTCTGCCTCTTTCCCCCAAATGAAATATTAAATGGCCAAGGGGCTAGTTTTAGGCACGATAGGTGGAATCTTGACAGGGGGTCTGCTTCGGGATAAGATATTAAGTAACTTATTGAGGGCACCCATTTCCATAAAGAAGTATTAAGTAGCTCGATAGATTCCATGCGATGTCAACTAAATAGTTACCATCGAGGGGTCCGCCTTGAGAATAGGTATTAAATGATGGGGTCTGCCTCAATTGAGGTCTTAAATGGCCAGAGTATGCCTATTTTCCAATAAAAGGTATTAAGTGGCTTGGATACTATCTCTTGCATTGTTAGATATTTATGATGTGGGATTTGGATTATAGGGTTTAGAAACCTGCTTCGAAAATGGAAGGTATAAAACGGTTGATTGAGGACCTGCCTCCTTTCCTTATAAGAAGTATTAAATGGTTTTATGTACGTAAGACATATTCTTATTTTGAAATATACCGCCCAAGTACTAAAATGGTAAGACTCGAGGTTTTTATTCACCGGACATTTGTTGTTTTGACTCCCTCCTCATTACAACACAGGTTAAGGATGGAGTTTTGACCGTAACGATGCTTGATGATGGAGTGGCTTAAGCTTGTGGCAGTTATTATTATCTTTTATGATGTTTCATGTTGTACCCATGTATTTGGGATAAATAATGTAACGGATTTTACTTGACAGTTTGATGATGTTTTGTATTATGACATTTCAAATGGTTTTGAAATAAATAGGTACAATTTTCTATTATAATTTATTTCATCCACTATGAGTTTTGAAAGAATGGTTATTGCTCTGTACCATTACTTGTTTTTCCAACCGACAGCCAACCTTAGAATGGATCTAAGTTTCGATGGGCTTTTTCTAGGTCGAAATTTAGGTCTGTTCCGAGGTAGGTTGTTACAATATCCCTCTAATCTCTTCAAAATAGTTAACGTAGTTTTCTTCGAAATTTTATTTCAAACATTGGTTTTAATATAATTCAAAATATATTATTCTCTTTAAAATAATTCATCACTTTTTAAAACCTTGTGTTCATTTGTCACATCATACTTTTTAGGAATCCCTATTGATAACGTTAGCCAAACGCATCGACCAAAATTCTTAAAGCATTTAATAGACAAATTAACACGAAATCAGCTTCAAAATTTTCTTTAAATATTTACTCGTAAATATACTTTGAACAACATAATCTTTTATAAAAATATCCTCTTTAAATTATATTTATTCACACTACAACCAAAGAGATTTTTAATTAATACATATGCTTGCCTATATTAAAACATATATAAATATCCTATGGAAGTTCAATCAAAAATACTTTACTTGCAAATATCTAAACATCATTGATCATCTATCCATAAAAATAAAAAGTAAGCTTTTATCTTCATTTTAATCCAATTTTAATTTTATATAAAAATTTACTGTTCTATTTTATATGAAAATTATTCCCATTATCCCTCGAACAAAGCATTAGCAATCAATATAATCACAGAAAGACATCCAAACAACAATCATCAAACTAGAATAGCCAAACAATCAAGATATTTGGCTAAAAGCAATCTTTATACTTCCACTGCGCCACTTTGATCACTACTGGATCTTCTTATTCATCTCACTTCATCACAATTTAAAATCGTAAAGAATTCAATTCGAGATTCGAATTAGGGTCTTTTACAGCTTCCTTAATCAAACAACTAAATTTATCTTCAGAGCCATACAGAGGTCTAACATTCACTATCCATACCAATACTACTAGCTGGACTAACTACTTCCATCTCTTTAACCTCCATCCACTCCTCTAAATCTCATATAGAGACTTACTCTCAGGAAAAGGCAGAAAGAATATATTATTATTATGTAATATAAGAAAAATACAAGTAAGTCCTTGGATGATTACTCATGTAATCATTATATACTCCTACTATCACTTAGTATAAAAAACTATTTACCACACACCCATGAGGATAGGAAATCTAAGTCTCATCTAAGGTCAAGGCTCGTGTCTCTTATACTCTATACTTTTTTAAACCCGCTCTGATACCAAAAATGTAACACCCCACCTTTATACCCATATTACCCAAGAGTATTACTGAGTAATACCGTTAAGTAACATGGCGAATGAGGCGATGTGGGTGATAACCATATGAATATTCCCTTGGACCAACATTGAATACGTTTCATAATATAAAAACAACCCACCTCGACATAAACAGTCTCGATACAAAGTAATGAACATGAGTGGTTCCTGAGGATAGAACAATATAGGATATAAAATTAAATCACAGAGAACATGGAGTTATCGACACAACAATAACATATAATATAACATATACACAAGTCTTAGCGGGCTACAAAAATAAGTCAAATTCCCACTATCATATATATACACACACACACACAAAATGTAGACCTAGTACATCTAATTCAACAACATCTACATGCACGAGTCCTTATATAATGCACTATATAGCTAATAAATTAGCCTCCAAATAAGCTCGGTAAGCAGATCTGGTCACATTGTTCCTGAACTTGAAATGTTTCGCATTGACCCGAGTATTATATAAATAATAAACAGGTCAGCCTATGTCTAGATTCAATGGTGAATACATGATGATATCTCAAGGAATAACATATACACAACATATAAAGAAATCCAATCAAAGGAATACTAAAACATCCACGGCACATCGAACAACGTCCATAACACATCAAACATCGAAACACCTGTAAGACAACAAAAATAAATACAATCACACACATCGCACAACACACATCAAACATCCATTGCATACATTACACACAACACATAGCTCACACATCATGCATCACAGACATCGCACACATTACACACCACGCATCACACACAACATACACCACACACAATACACATCAAACATCAATTCATTCGTATTTATTTAGCAGTATTAGATTTATTCATTTTATTCTTCATTTTTAATTTCATAACAGCTACTGCTATTATATGTTCTATTGTTATTGCTATGGCTAGAAGTCGAGTCTACACTTGAGCCTCATTACTTCTCAGATGCAAAGGGAGACCCCACTTGTAAATATTTTGTGAGCGTCCTCACTAGTCTTTAGCTGCATAATAACAGACATCGCTTCCTCGTAGCTCGCTTCCCATCATCAACCTTCTCACTTCGTTCTGTATTCGTCTCGATGGCCTATGCAGTAGATTGTGACCATGCGATGAGGGGTCCATGTCGCCGCAACCATCGGGGAGCTACCCCACGGTCGATCAAGCTAGGATAGGGCTAGCAAAAGCTTCTGGCCATCACATCTACGTAAGGGACTTCATACACCTCGATCCACTCAAAAGTGGGGATATTTATATTCCCGCTTTAAAATAAAATAAGTAATAATATAATTTACCTCATACGTCAAGTCAGAAATCCAAATAATATCGATTAATGTACGTGTATAATATAGAATAATTCACCGATATCCAAATATCAAATACTCGATCTTCAATGAATTACCCGACATTATACTTATGTTGAGTAAATAAATACACCCCACACAGACGTCCCATAGCACCCGGTGAAATACGATTATATACAAAACACCCTCAATTAATCAACGTTAAATAAATTTCTACTTTGCTTTGTTAAATCACTCGTCGCCTACGTTTTACTTTTATTCTTTATTCCTTGTTTTCATTAATTTATAACTCAATACAATAGGTAATTTAACTTCATCTCGTTTGTAGCAAACAAATCAACAATCATCTGTACACATATCATTATATTATTTAATTAGTATTTAACGAGATCAAGGGTTTTATTTAAATATATTTCACTTTGTTTTTCCTTCTTTTTATAAAAACACTTCAATTTAATTTAATGAACCACTTCTTTAATTTATTTTCTTCTCTTTTAAATATTAATATTACTCTCTCATCTAATTCCAAAGATCCATATTTAAAACCGCTTATCTGATTTTAAGAAACCTTTATTCGAACTCATTAATAAATTTGAAACTATTAAAATCCTATCATCTCAAGCTTCTTCTTCAATAATAAAATATTATAGAAATAATACGAAGAAATTTATATTTCAAATACTTCTAAAACTTCAAATCAAAAGAATATTCCTAATTCACAAATATTTTAAATCTTAAGTATATCATTTCAAAATCATCATTTAAAGTCCTCACTTATTTTCAAACATCTCTTTTAAAGCTACTAATCCATCAAAATAAAACTCTATATTAACTCAATAACTTTACTTCCAAAATTCACTTCACGGTATATATTTCAAACGCCATAAATGAAAATTTTCATTCAATGAATAAATTAAATTGCGTTCAATTTGCTATTACTTCATAATATCATTTTATAAACTTTCCATCTATTAAATTTAAATTACTCATGACTTTTGAAAATATAACTTCAAATACCATTTCATAAACATCCTTCAAATATTATATATATTTTTATAATCAACAATAAACAAACAAAAACATTATTCTTCAAAAATTCACATATTAATAAAATTCCAAATCTCATCATTTACCAAATAATTTTAGTTCAAAAAATCTTCAAAGTTATTCCACTTATATATTTTTCTAAATCATCCCTCTTTCAACTATTCTATTAATCACAAAGAATCTCAATATTAAATAAGAACATAATTCTAGAATTCACTAATTGTTCTCAAAATAATTTATTTACCTCAAATCTTCATCTTTTTTTATTTAATTCTAATTATTCTCAAAACAATTTTTTTACTCTAAATCTTCATCTTTTAAATCATTTACCCCATTTCAATTAATTTCAAAAGTCGTTCGATTATTTACAAACATCTATTTCCTACTCAAACATCACATAGCAGAGGTATAATCAATAATCAACTAATAATCAGCATAACCATCATTCATAACTCAATTCCAATCACCATCAATCAAATAATTAATTCCGTCCAATATACCAACAATTCACACACCCAAACAAATCAAGCAATTAAATGGTGAATACACATCGAATAAAATAAAAGAGACATAGATATGAGTGAGATAACTCACCGAATTGCCAAGTGAAGTCACATACTGCCATGATTATGATTATCAATTGTATCGCCTCCAAGCCACCAGCAACTGCCATACAATGTTTAGATCATTGTTGCAGCCAAACGCCATGACCTTATCTGCATCACCATCTATAACAACCTTGGTTTTGGATGTAATTTAAATTAAAAATAGAATACGTTTAACTTTGACAATTAAATAAGATGTGGGGTTTTAACTCTTGTTATTTCCAAATTTAATAAAAATGGAGATTTTCTATTTTAGAAAAGAGAATAAAATACTTCAATTATTGTATATGAAGAAAATTGAATTAAAGAGGATAAAAACATTCATTTGGGTGGAATCTTTAAAGTATATATATAAAAGAGAACTTGGAAAAATTTAAACTTGTCTTAAGTATAGTGTTTATGTTTTTAATTTATTTGAAGAATCATTTTATTTATGAAGATTATAGTAGCGTTCGTACCTTTAGTATATTCCAATTCTTGAAACTCAGCATCAATTAAATAAAAAGAGGTTGTTTAATTTTCTAGGGTTGTAAATATAAGTTTTAAAGTCCATTTAAAAATAAAAGGAATTGAGAAAGAATTGTTAAGTATGTGATGCTGTATGTATAACAACCCGCATATTTTACGATTGAATATTTAAACGTTTTATTTAAATATAGAATCGTTAATCGGATTGAAGTCCAAAAAGTTACTTTTTGTAAACAGTCGAATTGGGACTCGAGACCACCTCCATTGAGTCCAAAATGGTGTTTACAACTTTTTTGAGTATAAACATCGATATGTTTGGAGTAAGTTGAATTTTGCTATTTTCTATTGGGCTTTGGGTTTGGGTTTCACCCCAACTCACTCTATAACCTAGTTCAGCCCCTCTCCTCTCCTCTTCACTTCATTTCTATTTTCTTAAACACCCAAGCACAACTAAAAATGGGGAAAGGAATGAGAAATTAGAAACTCCAAGCCCTAGTTCTCATTTGCCAATCCAAATTCTTGCTCCAAATTCAAAGAGAAGCTAAGGTAAGCATCCTCTTCATCTTCTCCAACTCATTCTCTCTTTAATTTCAGAAATTTCCTAAACCTAACTTAGGAAATGTTCTTCTTTTGAGCTTAGATTCAAGCTTATAGAGTTGAAGTTGAAGAGTAGTTGTTCTTCCTTTGTTTTCAAGCTTCTCATTCATCGTTTTTGGATTTAAAGGTGAGATTTTTATCTCACATCTATGTCTATAACTATCCTTGATTGCTTGGTATGAATTCCTAACACCTTTACATGTTCATTTGATTTTGGTTTGGATTGATTTGGTGAACATTTCAATTTTTGGTGTATTGAAGTTAAAACTTTGAAAATCCTAGCTTTGATTTATGAACATGCTTTTGGTGGTGTTTCGGAGAGCCTATAGGGCTGGGGTGTCGATTGGCAAAAGCCCCTAAAGTCCATTGCTCGACCGGTTGCAAATGGTGAGAGTTTACTCTCCATTTGATAGGTTGAAAAACAGTTTCAGCTACAGCCAGTCGACTGGCCCCCTGCAGTCAGTCGACTTACTGCAGGGTCTGAAAACTCTTAGGTTCTGGTTCAGTCGACTGACTGCAGAAGGCCAGTCGACTGACCTGCTTGTTTTTGCCTATTTTGCATATTTTGCTTGAGATTCCAATTTTTATCGATCCGTGATTATCCGATTTATTGTTATCATTTATTATTGACTTTAATGACTTCTTTTTCGGGACTTTTGAGAATATCCATTTTGATGAATTCGGTATCGATTTCTTTGGATTTGATTCACGTCTTTGTATGTGAATTTTTGCGATTGATTGTTTCTACAATCATTTCTATGCTTTGTCACTTTAAATTACAAAGGTTTCTATACTAGTAGTAAATATTCAAACTCTTTTACAAAGATGATTTCAACTCTATTTTTAATACAAAGCTCGTTTATAAAACCGTTTTCTAATCTATTAGTATATACAAACCTTTACCTCATTCGTATGAGAAAATCTAATTAAACGGCTTAGCAAAACAAGTGGTATGAAACGCTTGCGTTTACTTCGCCGGTTAATTCTTGGTCTTGTTCGATTGAACTCTTGTGACAATTTTCGAGTGGAAGTCTACAATCTGTTCGTAAATATTTGAGTTAAGCTAGTGGTTATGGGACATGAAGCTAAACTCTTATATTTACTAGCTTAGAGTAATTTACACTTACTTTCGAGTGGAAGTTTACAATCTGTTCGTAAATATTTGAGTTAAGCTAGTGGTTATGGGACATGAAGCTAAACTCTTATATTTACTAGCTTAGTGTAATTTACATTTATCGATCATTGATGATCATTTTGTGATTTAGACTAGCGATTGAGTGATGTCTCTTTGTTGGTATAGGGATTAAAACCCATTTGGGGACCTTCGGCTCAAATTTGGCGGGGTAGCGACCCGTGGTCTTTGGACCGTTCGTGGAGCAATCGGCTCAATGAGTCTATGCATGAGTCGTATCTTTTAGGGTGCGTCGATGTTTGGCTCATTTATCCGCGTGGGGACTGTACCACGGTCGAATCTGTGCATGAGTCGTATCTTTTAGGGTGCGTCAATGTTCGGTTCATTTGTTGGGATAGCGACCCATGGAATAGCATTCCGTTTGTGATACACGTGTTGGTGAGTTTTCATGCTCCCGTTTGTGATAGGCCTTCCCCTTTTTGTGATTTCTGGATTTCTCATTGTGATTTCTAGAATTTGTGTTTCACCTATTTTCATGGATTGGTATTGATATGTTTTGTCAATATTTGTGTTTTGGTGAATTATTTAAAGAATATCATTCTTTTTGGTGCTATGAGATGATTTGAGTTTTTGTATATTTTTGTTGTTTTTTGATGCATACTTGACATAGTAGGGCATTTCCTTGTTATCATATGTTTTGGATCATATCTCTCATCCTATCTCATTTTATCTGATATTTATAGCTAGACTGATCCGTTTATTATTTTCTTCTTAAATAATACTCGGGTCAGACCGAGATGTTACAGATGCTTCTGCTTGACTCCTTATTTGGGATCATCTTCTGACTTTTGTCTAACTACATTACATTTGTAGATTTTGTTAGTATACATTTGAGATAGAGACTCCTTGTTTTATACTTATTCTTTTGTCTAGCACTTGTATCTATTCTTTTGTGATGTAGTGGATCTTCTATGACCACTACTCTGATGTACACTTCCATGTGTTATATTCATATCTTATTCCGCCTTTGTGATATGAATATCTGTTACTGATTTGTGTTATGTTTATTTCTATATTTGTTTTCGAGGTCCACTTAGCCACTGTGTGGTAGCTTTGAGTTTGTATCGGTATGTCGGATTTTCTCTTGAAATGAAATGCATGTTATACTATCTAACATATCGGTACTCGCACAAGGCAATTACACAGATGGTCGCTCCTCAACAGCCTTATTCTTCGCGCTAGTTGATGGCATTACTTAGTAGTGTCCTTGGCTAGCATGAGCATAGAGGTGGGGTGTCACAGCATGGTATCAGAGCCAAACTTCGAAACAATGTAGAATAATCTAGCAAGGATCATTGTCCTAAGTCTCGCTTAGGAATCGTGCCATAGGATTTAATTTGAGTCTTCGTACCGTTCTATCTTATATTCTTTATGTTGCCTTGTTTTATCAATCAAAATTTGTTTGATATTCATTTTGAAAATAACTTTTTTCCTCTTCTTTCTTAGAGAAGAGAAATGATTAGATCTGGCAGTCCGAGCAACGGTCAATCCAGTAGTCCTTCTCTGGATGGCGTATTTATGTCTGCCCAACAACTTTTGGATCTTGTAAAGAATCAAAGGTTTATCTTTGCTTTGAGTAAGAACCCTGAAAAGGTTTTACCTCTGAAATTAGAAGTGCCTTTCGATTAGTTGTAGATATCACTCTTCGACTAGAAGAGGCCGATAAAGAAAGTGATGTTGAAGTTGTGGATGCCAAACAAAACTTCAACATCAACAAGGAGAGGCATATTAAGTTCAAAAGCCCTAATCCCAACAAGAAAGGGAAGCAGGCAATCTCGGTAGCAAAGACTCCAATCCCTAATCGTGGAGGATGCTACAATTGTAATTCTAAGGACCACTATGCAAATAAGTGTTCAAAACCCTTTTCTTGTCGCTATTGCAAAGGTTTGGGTCATCTTTTATCTTCATGTCCCAAACTTCAAAGTAGGAGAAAGGGAGAGTTGAAAGTTGTGCAAGTCTCTACTAGCACTTCTCTTGGTCAAGGTAATTCTCATTCGATCCTTGACGATATTTGTTTTGTGATTATCTTATTCATGTTCTTTTTTATTTCGGTGCATCTCATTATTTTATATCAAAAGAGCTTGATGATTCTTTCTCTTTTAATATTATGGGCTTGATGACTTCATTGAGAATTGCGAATTCGATTGATGGATCCGCAACACTCAATTTACTTTGTGAAAATGTCGAGATTATTTTATGTGATTATTCTTTTCGAGCCGATTTGCATGTTATGCGTTACTTAGGCTTTGAAATTGATTTTTTGAGAAAGGATTGGCTTGATCTTTGTGAAGCCCACATCCTATGTCCTGAGCGGACTATTTATCTTCGACATTCTCAATCTGTTAAGCAGATTTCTATTGTTTTTAAAGATTTCAATTTCCAATTCGGTGACATCATTTTATTCTTTAAACCCACTTGATGAGGAAAGTGTAATTTCTCTCATTCAAGTAGTTTGTGAATTTTTCGGTATTTTTGAGTTTGTCTTAGGATTATCCCCTAAGCAATCTATTGTGTGGTGCTAAGGTCTTTTCACCTCGACCTTGCCACTAGTTTTCATCAGCTACGAGTTGCGGAAGGTAGCATCCTCTTACCGCATTCCGCACTCGTTGTGATTTTTGTGTTTGGTTCGTTATGTCATTCGGTATGGCGAACCTTCTACCTTATTTCATCCATTTTGTGAATCAAGTATTCTACGAATATCTCGATTAGTTTATTTTTGTATTTATTTGATTATGGATGAAATTAACAATTTAAAATTTGCAAATCTTTTTAATAAGATATTTATAAGTATGATTGGAATTTTTTTCTTAAAACGAGAAAAGAATATTTGTAAAAATTTTAAGAGATTTGTTTATCATATAGAAGATGATTTTGTGTTGTTTTGCCCATTGAGTGCTTTAAGAATTCTGGTCGATGCGCCTGATCAACGTTATCGATAGGAATCTTCTAAACGCTATGATGAGACAGTTAGATACAATAAATTGACTTATAAAAAGTAAATTTTTCTAAAAAGATGATTACATAAAGTTAATTATAATTTTGAAAGTTTTAGCTTTTCAGGAAAGAGGATCGGTTAAAGGAACTCTTTTCCGATGCTTTTATTCTTGCGATTCCCGAAGGGAACCAAGACTTCATTGTTTATACCAATACTAGTCGTATTGGTTTTGGTGTCGTTCTCTTGCAAAAGGGAACGTTTTATCTCTTAAACTTCTAGACAATTAAAGCCTATCGAGACTAGGTATGCCACTCATGATCTAGTGCTCGCGGCTATTGTTTTCGCTCTTAGATTTTTGGCGTCATTATCTTTTGGGAGAGAAATTTGTTCTCTACTCCGATCATAAATCTTTGAAATATTTATTTTCTCAAAAGGAACTTAATTTGCATCAACAACGTTGGCTCGAGTTCCTTGCATCTTATGACCTTGATATTCTTTATACTCCGGAAAAGGGTAATCGAGTTGCCGATGCCCTTAGCCGTGAGCAACAACGGAAGTTTCTTTGTTGATATCCGAATGGAATGATCTCGAGACCTTATCCACTTGTAAGATTCGAGATCGTGAATCCAATTTATGTTCATCTCTTGTTTTGTGTAGCATTGAGGCTCATCCTTCTCTTTTGAACCGCATCCTTGAAGCTCAATATTAAGATCCCAAATTGGCATTTCTTAGCCAAAGTTGTAGGGATCCAAATAAGGTTGATGGTTTGAAAGATTTTGAAATCGATGCTCGTGGCGGTATTCAAAAATTTGGTAGACTTATGGTGCCAAATATTATTGGTCTTCGTAAAGACATTTTAGGAGATTCTCATCGTTCTAAATTTACCATTCATCCCGGTTGTAGCAAAATGTACGCGGATATGAAGCGACTTTATTATTGGAATGAAATGAAATCTGATATTGCTAACCTCATTAAGCGTTGCATGACTTACCAACTCATAAAGGCCAAGCGTCAAAGGCCCGGTGGGTTATTGCAACCTTTGGACATACCTATTTGGAAGTGGGATCAGATTTCCATGGACTTCATTTACGGTCTTCCCCGATTCTCGTTCGGGTCATGACAGTTAAAATCGGTCCATTTATTCCCGTTCGATCCAATCGGATCGTACCTCTTTTGACTAAACTCTATGTTAGATTAAACTGCATGGAGTTCCTACTTCTTTTGTTAGCAATCGTGATCCATTATTTTACTAGTGGATTTTGGTAAGGTCTTCAAAAGCTTTGGGAACAAAGCTTAATTTTTGCACCGCTTATCGTCCTCAAATCCGATGGACAACCGAGCGTGTGAATCAAACTCTTGAAGATCTCTTTCGTGCATGTGTTCTTGATTTTGGTGGAAGTTGGGAAGATCATATTTCTCTCGTTGAGTTTTCTTCCAATTATAGCTTCCAATCTAGTGTTGGTATGGCACCTTTCGAGGCACTCTACGGAAGGCCATGCCGATTTTCTTTGTGTTGGCTTGAAGCCGGTGAGAAGCTGGTTTTAGGTTCAGACTTTATTGGTGTTCATTCGTATTTCACCTATGATGGGTGATGTGCGTTTTAGTTGATCGGAAAAATTAGCATCTCGATATGTTGGTCCATTTCCCATCACCGAACGCATTGTTTCCGTGGCTTATCACCTCTTTTATTATCGGATTAATTCTTTTGCTATTTATGATGTTTTCCACGTCTCTTTACTATGGAAATACCTTAGGGATTCTGGTTTTTATTCTTGAGCTCGGTGTAATTGTAGAAATTGAAGTTTTACCGGATTTGACTTATGAGCAACATTCCATTCGTATCATTACTTCGGAGGTTGAACGCCTTCGAAATAAAGATATTATTCATGTGAAAGTTCAATGGTCCTCAAATCCTAAGGATTTCTCATGGGAATCTTGAGAATTCATCGAGCAAACACATCCGGACTTATTCTCTCGTGCTCTTTATGGTGAACTTCTTATTTCAAATTTTCTTTTGTGTTGATATGCTTTTATGGTTGTTACTCTTTATTTTCTTCTTAAGTATTGCGAGGACACAATTTCTTTAAGGAGGGGAGTATGTAACAACCCGCATATTTTACGATTGAATATTTAAATGTTTTATTTAAATATAGAATCGTTAATCGGATTGAAGACCGAAAAGCTACATTTTGTAAACAGTCGAATTGGGACTCGAGACCACCTCCATTGAGTCCAAAATGGCGTTTACAACTTTTTTGAGTATAAACATCGATATGTTTGGAGTAAGTTGAATTTTGCTATTTTCTATTAGGCTTTGGGTTTGGGTTTCACCCCAACTCACTCTATAACCTAGTTCAGCCCCTCTCCTCTCCTCTTCACTTCATTTCTATTTTCTTAAACACCCAAGCACAACTGAAAATGGGGAGAGGAATGAGAAATTAGAAAATCCAAGCCTTAGTTCTCATTTGCCAATCCAAATTCTTGCTCCAAATTCAAAGAGAAGCTAAGGTAAGCATCCTCTTCATCTTCTCCAACTCATTCTCTCTTTAATTTCAGAAATTTCCTACACATAACTTAGGAAATGTTCTTCTTTTGAGCTTAGATTCAAGCTTCTAGAGTTGAAGTTGAAGAGTAGTTGTTCTTCCTTTGTTTTCAAGCTTCTCATTCATCGTTTTTGGATTTAAAGGTGAGATTTTTATCTCACATCTATGTCTATAACTCTCCTTGATTGCTTGGTATGAATTCCTAACACCTTTACATGTTCATTTGATTTTGGTTTGGATTGATTTGGTGAACATTTCAATTTTTGGTGTTTTGAAGTTAAAACTTTGAAAATCCTAGCTTTGATTTATGAACATGCTTTTGGTGGTGTTTCGGAGAGCCTATAGGGCTGGGGTGTCGATTGGCAAAAGCCCCTAAACTCCATTGCTCGACCGGTTGCAAATGGTGAGAGTTTACTCTCCATTTGATAGGTTGAAAAACAGTTTCAGCTACAGCCAGTCGACTGGCCCCCTACAGTCAGTCGACTGACTGCAGGGTCTGAAAACTCTTGGGTTCTAGTTCAGTCGACTGACTGCAGAAGGCCAGTCGACTGACCTGCTTGTTTTTTCCTATTTTACATATTTTGCTTGAGATTCCAATTTTTATCGATCCGTGATTATCCGATTTATTGTTATCATTTATTATTGACTTTGATGACTTCTTTTTCGGGACTTTTGAGAATATCCATTTTGATGAATTCGGTATCGATTTCTTTGGATTTGATTCACGTCTTCGTATGTGAATTTTTGTGATTGATTGTTTCTACAATCATTTCTATGCTTTGTCACTTTAAATTACAAAGGTTTCTATACTAGTAGTAAATATTCAAACTCTTTTACAAAGATGATTTCAACTCTATTTTTAATACAAAGCTCGTTTATAAAACCGTTTTCTAATCTATTAGTATATACAAACCTTTACCTCATTCGTATGAGAAAATCTAATTAAACGGCTTAGCAAAACAAGTGGTATGAAACGCTTGCCTTTACTTCGCCGGTTAATTTTTGGACTTGTTCGATTGAACTCTTGTGACAATTTTCGAGTGGAAGTCTACAATCTGTTCGTAAATATTTGAGTTAAGCTAGTGGTTATGGGACAGGAAGCTAAACTCTTATATTTACTAGCTTAGAGTAATTTACACTTACTTTCGACTGGAAGTCTACAATCTGTTCGTAAATATTTGAGTTAAGCTAGTGGTTATGGGACATGAAGCTAAACTCTTATATTTACTAGCTTAGTGTAATTTACACTTATCGATCATTGATGATCATTTTATGATTTAGACTAGCTATTGAGCGATGTCTCTTTGTTGGTATGGGGATTAAAACCCATTTGGGGAGCTTCGTCTCAAATTTGGCGGGGTAGCGACCCGTGGTCTTTGGACCGTTCGTGGAGCAATCGGCTCAATGAGTCTGTGCATGAGTCGTATCTTTTAGGGTGCGTCGATGTTCAGCTCATTTATCCACGTGGGGACTGTACCACGGTCGAATCTATGCATGAGTCGTATCTTTTAGGGTGCATCGATGTTCGGTTCATTTGTTGGGATAGCGACCCATGGAATAGCGTTCCGTTTGTGATACACGTGTTGGTGAGTTTTCGTGCTCCCGTTTGTGATAGGCCTTCCCCCTTTTTGTGATTTCTGGATTTCTCGTTGTGATTTCTAGAATTTGTGTTTCACCTTTTTTCGTGGATTGGTATTGATATGTTTTGTCAATATTTGTGTTTTGGTGAATTATTTAAAGAATATGATTCTTTTTGGTGTTATGAGATGATTTGAGTTATTGTATATTTTTGTTGTTATTTGATGCATACTTGACATAGTAGGGCATTTCCTTGTTATCATATGTTTTGGATCATATCTCTCATCCTATCTCATTTTATCTGATATTTATAGCTAGACTGATTCGTTTATTATTTTCTTCTTAAATAGTCAGACCGAGATGTTACAGATGCTTCTACTTGACTCCTTATCTGGGATCATCTTCTGACTTTTGTCTAACTACGTTACATTTGTAGATTTTGTTAGTATACATTTGAGATAGAGACTCCTTGTTGTATACTTATTCTTTTGTCTAGCACTTGTATCTATTCTTTTGTGATGTAGTGGATCTTCTATGACCACTACTCTGATGTACACTTCCATGTGTTATATTCATATCTTATTCCGCCTTTCTGATATGAATATCTGTGACTGATTTGTGTTATGTTTATTTCTATATTTGTTTCTGAGGTCCACTTAGCCACTGTGTGGTAGCTTAGAGTTTGTATCGGTATGTCGGATTTCCTCTTGAAATGAAATGCATGTTATACTATCTAACATATCGGTACTCGCACAAGGCAATTACACAGATGGTCGCTCCTCAACAGCCTTATTCTTCGCGCTAGTTGACGGCATTACTTAGTAGTGTCCTTGGCTAGCCTGAGCATAGAGGTGGGGCATCACAGTATGTTTCCTTCTTTCTAATTTAGTATAGTAAAGCACAAAACTCAGTATCTTCCCCACTTAGAAAATTTAAAACCTAAATGCGTTAATTTGATTTACTCTTGCAAGTTAAACATCTTTTGAAGCTAATTATTTTAAGTAAGGATTTCAAACTTGTATATATATAAATAAAATCTTGTAGCTCAGTTTTACATTAGTTTAAAATAGGGTTTTTGTGTCTATCTTGTTGAGAATTATCTAGGGTCCGTTTTACAGTAGTTTATAGTAGTTTTACAGTAGTTTAAAATGGTGTTTTTCTGTCTATCTTGTTGAGAATTATCTAGGGTCAGTTTTACAGTAGTTTAAAATAAGGTTTTGTGTCTATTTTGTTAAGAATTATCTAGGGTTTACCGGTTTGAAGTTTAAGGCTAATGTGATAATTTTAGCTGCTGAATTAAAGAGTAAAGGTGAGTTAATCCTGATGCAACCTGTCTCGAATTGTCTAAATTGCATGCTAATCTGAAATCAGTTCTTAGTTGATTGATTGTGAAATTGGTGATCTAATTATATGCTGTTGCATTGTTATGTGTTAGGACCTCTATTCTATGATTTCGATGACAATGACTATACAATCATACACATACAATATATTCAAGCAAAAGCTTTCAAAATTCAACTTGAAGACGACCAGCAAAGAAGAAGAATCATCAGTATTAGAAAAGCTAACATAGTGCGTTATTGTCATAGATATATAGCTTGTAAAATCTCATTTAGTAGTTTTCAACACAAACATTGCACGACAAAACTTTTTAACTCTTCATATCTCAAACAGGCTAAACTGTAGAAAATAACATATGTCAGACGTCTGTCATTATATATTAGACGTCTGACTATAGTGTCTGATTTTAAACAACTAATACATATCAAACGTCTGTCAATACATTCAGACGTCTGACTCTGGCCTCTGTTAAAATATATATATATATATACACACAGACGTCTGAATGCTATGGACAGACGTCTGTGCTGGGTAAAGGCCAAAAACAATAAACAGTCACCTGCTTCATTCAAACGGTTTCTTCCATAACTCTTCACCGCATCTCTTCCTGCTCAATGATTGCAACCTTTAGACTGAAATAGAAAACTCTAACGGATGCTACTCTTCAGGAAAACTCTTCAACATATATAAATATGTAAAGATTCTAAGAAACGAACTACTTGAATTTTCTGAATCTCATATCTATATTCTTTGCATACTCTGATTTCTAAAAGCAAATAATATATCAGTTTTTTCGCTTTCTAAAAGCAAAGCTTCACGTACACATACTACTCAAAGGAGATTATAGGAAGATTTGTACTGTGCAGTCAAAATCAGTGTTTCTCTGAACACATACTTGTCTAAGAAAGATTTTTGTATCAAGCCTATTCCTCCAGACAAAGCGAGAGTTGTTTACTAGTTAAAGCCGAAGAGGAGCTTCGGGACTAGATGTAGGATGGGAGGTCCAAACCAGTATAAAAACTCTGGTGTGATTGTTTCTTTACTTTTATTTACTTTACTCTTCTAGTTATAAGTTAGCTTTTTATTAAACTTGCATATTAGATATAAATACATGATCCATACACACTTTCACTATGAACTGCTATTTACTATCAACTTAACTACTTATTGTTCTTAAATAAAATCATCTCTAAATTGTTATAGTTTGCTTCTATATGTTTGCTATGGTATTACATGCAAGTATTTATGTGTTTTCAGTCCTATTTTGTTGCCGGAATTGAGTAAATTCTCGGGGAGTCAACCTGTAGTCATTGAAGATGGAAAACCTAGACTGTATAGCTCTAGGAGTTCATGACCAATCGACTATACTTGTTTTCAATCGATTGGATAATCAACCTGAAGTGTATAGCTCCAGGTAGTCGACTAAACAAGTGGTTCAGTCGTCTGACCGATAACCCAGAGCATATACCTCTTGGTAGTTGACTGAACCACTTGGTCCAATCGACTAAATATAAGCTTAGAGCTTGCTCCAAGCGTCGTTCTCCTTTTCTTTGGCCTATTGTCCCTACATTTGTTTTCTTAGCTTTGTTTAGTTGTTTTGATGACTTTATTGCATAATTTTATGTAAGTTGAGATGTTTTTTCTTGACCATTCTGATTGCTTGAATCTTCCCTTGGTGCCTTTGTATCTATGAAGATATATTCGTATGTTGATGTACCAAACACACTATTTATAGCACTAGTTTTAAAAGTTTTTCACAATTAGACATATTTCAAATCAATTTGTTTCTATGAAATCATATATATTTATTTTATAAAAAGGATTTTAGGAAGTAAATGTGCATATAAGTATTCATTGCTTTCTATAGTTGTGTGAATAAACATATATATATATATACATATATATACATATATACATATATATATATATATACATACATATATATATATATATTTGTGTAGAAATGATTTTGGAAAAATAGATATATATATATATATATAGTATCCTTAGTTTCAAAGTAGTTGCAAAGGAAGTTTTATATAATTATAGATATGAAATTAATCATGCTTTCTACTATATAATATTAATTTTATACGAACTATTATTTCAAACCAAATTTCTAAGCAAAACTATTTCCTATACAAATACGCAATCTCACTTGAATGAGAAATTGAATTAAACGGTCTGGTAAAACAAGTGGTATGAAACGCTTGACTTTACTTCACCGGTTGGTTCTTGGACTTGTTCAAATGAACATTTATTAGCACGAGTGGGATTTTACCATTGCTTAGTAAATATTTAAGTATCGCTAAGTGGTTATGAGACATTGCACGATACTCATTTAGTTACTAACTGAAAGTATATTACACTTACCGAGTGGAGTTTACTAAATTGTAGTAAATATTCAAGTAAACCCGTGTGGTATGGGAGACATGGTCATTACTCGAATGATTGCTATTAGGAAGTATATAACACTTATTTTGTCAAGTATTCATACTCGTCCTTGGGTAATCCATTTTGGGCGGATTACATGGGATCTCAGGCCCATCCTGGTATACTCGTTTACAAATGATTTATGACTTGCGAAGTGCTCGCCTGTTGTGCTGGCGCATGAACTACATGTCTCTTGTATTGACTTGCGAAGTGTTTGTCTATTAGGCTAGCTATTAGTTATGACTTGTGAAGTGATTGTCTCTTGTGGTGACTTGTGAAGTGCTTGTCTTATAGTTGAACGGCAAAGTGCTTATTTAATTACGTGCGAAGTGCACATCGATGATTATTGACATGCAAAGTGCTTTTCTTTCGCTTGCATATATGATTATGAATTTATATGCTCTTATTTTGATGGTTGTTATAACTTTGATGTTCTGTTGTGAAAGTGCATAGTTTAACTTTAAGTTATGAAGCTTTATATGATGTCTTAGTATACTAGTGAAGTACAATCTATGAACATTTTTCCTTGATGTTATGCAAGCTTACTATTATTATGGACTCACCTTTTTATGATAATTAAAGATAGTCTGATTAGTTTTTTTTATGATACCAAGTCAGACCGAGACTTGATAGGTATAGGGACATTTTGGCTTTGGACATGGGCTAGCTTGGGTAGAATACTAGTTTATATATATATACACATACATACAATGACCTGTATTTTTGGGTCTTCGAAATTGAATATTTAATTTATTTAAATACTCGAATTTGAATTTAATTATAATAAAATATATGTTTCAAATTTAGACCTGATTTTTTATGACGTATTTTTAATTTAATTTATAAGATTTTTTCATAATTTTTAATTTGAAAAATAATTAAATTTTTGTTTGACGCTTTTTGCGGCAAACGTCGGTACTTTTGAAACTTCACAAAATAAGTTAACCTGACTATTTTATTGTTGTTTTAAGATTGTCTTAGATTGTTGTGCGCGATCGTATTTCTATTTTTATCGTTCGCGGCTCGTACGCGAACATGTTATTGTGTGGCGGCGTACCGCAAATTAACCTTTTTCAAAATCAAAACTACACACAATCGCTCTTTTCTATTATCTTTTCATTGTCGGGCTTCCTTACTTTTGTTGCTTTGCATTAAATGGTAGTACTTTGCTTTCCTTACATAAAATTAGTTATATATATGTTCACACATAAAATAAGGGAGGGGTACACATTTTGATTGGTTCCATTTTCTCCTTGCAAAATGTTCTAACACAACAAACATTTCTTTCCTATCTCATTTTTTTAATAAAACTCCCACTACACCCACTTTTAGCCGAAAGTGTAAACACAAAGTTCTGGAGGACGAGCAGATCTACATTTTTCCTTTAATTTGAACTCAATATAGTCGAGCCGAGAGGGAGATAATGAGAGTGGAAGTTTCATTCTTGCTAGTGTATGTGAGTGTTTAGATATGTGAGACTATATTTCCTTGTATGTTGTTGGGGTGTTCCATATGCATGGGGTTGGAGAAGAAGTTGCATGTTGGGCTTTTGCATGTTTTGTACGTGTGCAGGCTTGTGTTGTAATGATGAAGAAAGAGGGAGCTGCTGTTTTTAACAAAGAAATTTGCATTTTAGCCTTAAATAATATGTTCAATTGCATAAAGGTGGGTTAAGGTGAGCACGTGATTCTTGTTCTAGGCGTGAATAGTTGTTTGATGGAGGCGGGCTCAGTTAGGAACAGGAGCATGCATTTTTGATGAATGGTGTGGGAAGATGTACGCGTGCATGTCATGGCAGTATAGTAGAGAAAAATAAGAAAAATAAGAAAAGAAAAAAATAAAACCATATGCAACAGCTCACGATGGCTGGGGAAGACCGGAGTCGGAGGTCGGGCTGTGCAGTGGTTCTGGTGATGGTGCAGGGAGGCGGGACTGGAAGGGTGTGGTTGTTGTCGTCGATGTGTGTAGGGCCGTGAAGAAGCATGTGCAGGCGTGAATAGCATGAAGGAGGAGATGAGTGGGATTGTGTGGTTGGCCGTGCGTATCTTAGCCTTGCTGGGTATTTCTTGGGAAGTGGGGTGAGATTAGTTTTAATAATTAATTTAGTTATATTAGTTTAGTTATTTTGATTAGTTAATTAAAGTAGTTTAACTTTAAAAATATTTAACTACCCATACGAAGTCCGTTTAACCCGCGGTCTCCGGCGTTAGATTCATATTAATGAATAAAACACACTAGTATAGTTATTTGACACGTTTGATGAAGTATAAATTTAGATAAAATATTAGTGGATGAATTTAATTACAATAACATAGTTAAATTAATTATACTTCATTTGGACATCTATTTAACAGAATAAATCACCATTTTGCTATTATATAAATTTGAACATTTATTGATATGCCGGTTAATTTTGATTTGTGTGTTGTTGTCCATTTACAGTTATTGATAATAATATATTATTATTGTTGATTGTTTGGTTGTTTGAACTATGCTCAGCCAGTTTATGAGCAATTACCCTTTTTATTTAGCATGGGTTCGAAAGAAAACAATTGTAGGCTAACACCTTGTGATTTATTTCACAATTTGACTATAAGGTGTTTAGCGATAATATTGGTTTATTAAATTATTATAATTAGTTATAATAATTTAACATTTAAGTTTGAAATTCAATTTAATGAAGTTGTTTTGAAATATGGTTTTCATAAAAGATTTTGGAAATAATTAAAAAGGATACTTATCTTTTGAAATGAAATGGTTTCTTCGAAAAGAAAAGGAAATATCTGGAAATGAATATTTTGAAGTTATATTATATAAAAGTGATTTATATAAGGATATTTATAAAATGTGTTTTGTAAATAAAGAATTTCGAGAATTTAAAACCCGGTGGTTTTAAATGACTTTACAAAGGTTTTGTGTAACAACCCAATATTTTTGCAAATATTTTTTAAATTATTTTAAATTTTATTTTATTTCAATATTTCATTTTTAAAACATTTTAAAGGTATAGTTATAAATTTCCAAAGTTAACTGTATTTTGTTTACAATTTTTAATTCTAGTTTCAATATAATAAACTATTTTCTTTATTTTCTTTTTATTTTTCTTAAGAATAATTGTTTATTTTCATTTTCACTTTATTTTTGTTCGTCTTTTATTTGTTTTTACTTGATATTTTATTTGTTTATTTTGAATAAAAGAAAGTGGAAATTCAAAGAGACAAAAGCTTTAAAACTTGTGACTTTTCATTGTCTAGACTCTTCATTTCTTTGGCCTTTCATTTTCTATTGTTTAGCCATGAGTTTTATTTGCTTTTCACATGAAAAAAAACTTCTCATCACTTCATTTTTTTCGGCCATCATCATTTCTGAAATTTTGGTAAGCAATGGCCTCCTTTTTCTACTTTTTTCTCTCTTCATTTTCAATGTTTTTGCTAGATTTCCTCTACATGTTGCTCGGCCTTGACCCCACCATCTCCTCCACCGACCACCACCACTTCCTTCCCCACATCATCCACGGCAACATCACCATCTCCTCTGTCCAATACTGGCCGTGACCTCCATATGAACAAAACACCACAAACTTTGCAAAATTCCTTGAAAACTACATAGCCGAGCCTATATTTTCACCACCCCTTCATTTGTAGCCATGGCCACCACCACCAGCACGTACACCACCTCTGACCATCACCCTACCCTCTGACCTGACCTGTAGCAGTCCCTGGCCGAGCCACTTGACCCATAGGCCGAGCCTAGATGCAACCAAAACTCCACTTGTTAGCCTTGTCTCTTTGCCTTCTTCCCTTTAGTAACTCCAAAACCTTTGCATTCTCTTGCCTAACCATGCCATATTGATCCAAACCCAAGCCTTTTTCCACTAATATACATCCATGGTCGAGCCTAAAACATGTTGTGGCCGAGCATATGTTGAGTTAAGAACAAGCAAATTTGATTTAAAAGCTTGGTGATGTTATTTGTTAATTCTATTTCCATTTGTTTCAAAATTTATCTTTGTATTGTAAAGGTATATTTATTTTGCTTTGTTTTATTTGTGAATACAAGATTAACATCTTGGCTCTCCCTCCACTCAAATCAAGTCGTGCTATCGTGCTTTTTGGATTTTTGTTTGTGTGTTTGATTTGCTAACTCCAGCATAAAGAGGTGAGTATTCACACATGACATTTATACTTATATAATTTGTGAAATGACAACAAGTGAATGTGTAGAACTATTATATCATGTTATACCTGCCTGTGATATGTATTATATGATGTTAAACTCTGTTATAAACTTGTCACGTCATCTGCTATGTTATATTCTGTTATACTGTTTATTTATTTCTGTTTATCACACTGCAAGTTCCCTGTAGAATAGAATCACTATGGGTTGAAATGATACATACCCGAACGGACTTTAGAATAGGGAAAAATCGTTATGGGCTGAAATGATAAGCCTGAGCGATTTTTGTTTATTTTTATTAACTTAGGATTGCGGGTTTAAAATGATAGAACCCGGATTTTCTTTGTAAATTACGGATTGAAATGATATATTATCCGTATCACTTGACTTAGGTTAGAAAATATTATACAGACCTGTGGTTATTTTATATAGTTTCCTGGAAATTTTTAAATATTTTAAAATGTAAAAATATGATAATTTGATTTAAACTGAATTTAAAATGATTTAATAAAGTTATAATTATTTTTCTATGTATTAAAAATGTTAAATAAATGAATGGAAAAATTGTGATTTGAAACATAACTTAATTTGGAAATTTATGATTTGATTTTTTAATGGAAGTTTAAGTTAATTAAATAAAAATGGA
Source organism: Allium fistulosum (assembly GCA_030737815.1). Classification (NCBI taxonomy): domain Eukaryota; kingdom Viridiplantae; phylum Streptophyta; class Magnoliopsida; order Asparagales; family Amaryllidaceae; genus Allium; species Allium fistulosum. The sequence continues at coordinate 1,144,170,002 of CM060902.1, forward strand.
AATTAAGTTTTATTTATGAAATGGAAATTTAAATTTAAGTGTTAAAGTAAATTGTTAAAAATGAAATGAATGGGAAAATGGTACACTTGAATTTAATAAGAGAAAATTTGAAAATTTTGATTTTTATTGTAAAATTTTTCTTTATAAAAACCATAAGTTAAAGGGTATTTAAATGAACATTTTTAAAGTGGAAAAATATGATTTTTATAAGTTAAAATGGTTAAAATTGAATTTTAATTGTTTCTGAAATTTTATTATAAATCTGGAAATTGAATTAGTAGCACTTCAAAAATGCTATCATTTTTGAAATTAACTTAAAATCTGAAGTAAATGATACTACAGCACTTTGTAGGTGTTGTGGCTGATGCAAATGAACTAAAGGCTAAATAACTAAGGGCTACTGCAGCACTTGGTAAGTGCTGTGGTTGCAGGCAGAAGTTAAAAATCTGAAACTAATAAAAGGGCTATAGTAGCACTTGATAAGTGTCGTCTTTGCTGAATTAAACTAATTTTCCAAATTGAACCCTGAACTACTACAACAGTTTTGAAATGCTGTCTTTTCTGAACTGAACTTGTTTTCAAATGTAATTGAATTACTACAGCAGTTTTTAAATGTTGTCTTTGCTGAAATGAATTGTTTTCAAATATAACTTACCGCAGCATTTTCTAAGTGCTGTGAAAGCTGGAATTTTAATGTTTTAATGTATTTAAGTGAATAAATGAGCTTAGAAAAGGTTAAATTTTTGGGAATTGAATATTTGATTTAAAGGTATAATGACTTTATTTTTAAATGGTTTAAATGAAGTATTTTGATTTGAAATATAAACTATTTTTGAAATTTATAACCATGGGTTATAATAACGATTGGTTGTTAAAGAGACCGGGATCAGATATGGACATACTCTCTGTCGATACTAAAAACCACTTTAACAACTATGTACACGGTGGAGATTCCAGAATGAAGTAGGATGGTGGCGACGATCCTTAAGTTATATTTGCATGGACCCAACTCCCATGAGTTGGCATAAGGTGGCTAAAACAGGAGCGATTCTCGGGTCAATGAGGTAGCACCTCTGATCGGACACACTTCTTCGATACCATTCTATTACTTTTGTGATTGATTGGGTGCACCCCTTGATTTGGGAGTGTGGCTCGAGGTGGGCGTTAGTGGCTGCTATGCGTTCCACCAGCCCGGATGCGTAATTGGTATATCTACCCTGGCATTGCCTTGTTGTGCCATGTCACCTACCATAGCAAGCTTTACTACGAGTTTGGATTACTCCCGTAGCCTGTGGAGTATTGAGGGTAGCCCCTGATTTGGGAGTATGCTAATAATGTGTAGACTACTGGGACTATTACGTTTTAAGGGCTATATGGGTAACCTCTTGATGCTATTAAAAAGTATGTTTATTTTATAATTAGACATTATTATAATAGCGAATATTACTACATAGTAGATAGTTTAACGTATCCTTAAAGAATGGGCGATCCCAAGCATTCTTTAAGTTACTTGTACCTTTTATTACAGTTCACTTGAGTTGGTTTACATTGTATAAGTATGTATGTCCTGACTCGAGTGTTTGTGTTTTATTTACGCTCGGGTCAGCCTGAGTATCAGCTTTGGATCTCACCTTCTAGAGCTAGGACTGCTGGAGATCATCTTTTATCTAGTTGCTATCTATTTCCATTCAGTATTTCTATGTCAGCTTTGTATTAGAGACATATGTATTTTGGATTTCTACTATGCTTATGTATTCATACTTCTGTTGTATTTGTTTTCAGGCTATGTATTTTGAATCTGTTTTGAGACTTTGTATTGTAGTGGCTTCATGAACCACTATTTATTTTATTTTCCGCTGCGAGTTATTCTGATATTCAGTGTCTATGATTGGTTTTATTTGCTCCAAATTTTATTACAATCTATTATTTTGCATTATTCAAGTCTGACATGTGTGGATTATTGTCGATTTGAATGGTCCAAAATAGTGGGTCGTTAAATTTTGGGGAAATAAACAATACTGTGTTTGGAAGTATTTGTGATTATTAATGCAAAATGATTTGTCACTTCTGGAAAGAAAAAGGATTTGTTTTGTTACCGATGGTTCAGGTAACCCATAACTAGAAAGGTAGGCAATGGAGGTGTAGATGTTATATAGCCTCGGTATAGTCTGCTCGACGAACAGAGGGATATACATATCTTTTTTTTTCCAAAAGGTCGGGACCCAATTGCCTTATTATGGCTAGAAACCTCTTGATCCGATATGCTTTTATATAGGGATTTGATATCATTTTCAAAAATAAAGTCGATTTTTTTAAGATCCCGAAGTAAAGTATGATTTGATACAAAAGTATACATTATTATTTCAAATTGATTTGAAATAAAACCGATAATTTAGTTCGAAGAGATTATTTTCAGAAAAGATTATATTTTGAAAATAATAAAGTTAAATATATTTTCAAAATCTAAATGAAATGATATAAACTTAAGTGGGTGGATTTGGAAGCTACATTTGCATGCTATATGCTATGTAGTTGGGAAATTGCATATTTAATTGTTTTGTCGTAGGCTCCCATGGACTCTTATTGTGGAAGGAGAACTACATTGGCTTGATCCTGTATCTAATTAGGTACCCAATTGGATAGGGGTACGTAGGCAATCACAAGTGGTAGTGGTGCGACCCCGATAATAATATAACTCTTTCCTATTTATTTGTCTATTGGTTGCTATTTGTCTTGTGTTGTATCTTTTCTGCTTACTATTTTATTCCGCATTTGACATATTTATTAAGTTTGTAGGAGTGGCTACTGCTGTCTCTCTCATCAGAGTTGTGCAGCGTTAGATATTTGTATTTCATTTGCTATGTATTAAAGCACACCTAGTAGATTAAATTGATTACTCTAATAATTTTTACAACTGAAATCATATCCTGTACATTTAATAATGTTGAATATTTATCAAATATTGTGTATTAAGTTGGTAGTTGCATTTGTATTTTCAAAACGGATGGGTTTTCGGCGACTTTGAATGGTCTGAAAATCTGGGTCGTTAAATAAATAAATAAATATATATATATATATACACATACACATATGTATGTATGTATGTATATGTATGTATGTATGTTTGTATGCATGTGTATGTCATGAGTTCGTATGCTGACTTATGTATGGATGTATCTTATTTTAGATGTAGACTCATTTTGTATTTTTGAGACTTGTCTTAGTATATGAGTATGTATATACGTGAGTCTAGTTCACCTCTTTGTGGACTCACTTTATGTTATACGATATGTCATGTATTATATTTGTCGATGCGATCTATGATTCCGTGTTTTATAAATGTTGCATATTGTTCTGTTCTAGTTTAGCCAACGTGCCTATTGCTTTGTGTCAAGACTATTCATGCTATATATGGTGAAATGAGGTAAAGAATGATGTGATAGTGTTAGCCCAAGGAAATATGATAGTGTTAGCCCAAGGAAATAAACATGGATGGTCGCTCTATCCAGTCTTATTCTCCGTATTACTCGATAATATTACTTGTAATATTCTTGGGTAATATGGACATAAAGGTAGGGCGTTATAGTTGGTACCAAAGCAAAGGTTCAGAATAATATAGAATATAAGAAACATGAATCTTGGCCTAGACAGACTTAGAGTCCCGTCTCTTGGGTGTGCTGGGTAGATTTTACCTTTTTCTAGTAGCAGTCTATATATATTAGTAATGAGTATTATGGGAATGTACTTGTGTGATTTCTTTCTTATATGATATGAAGTTGTATCTTACGTGCGACAAGAGTGAGATATGGCTGGTGGTTGGAATACTCATTCTCACTCGGGCCATCTAGTATTCCCAGATAGGAGGGCGTATTCATGACTAGCCAGCAGGTTTTGGAGTTAGTTCGGGTTGTTTAGACTTCTAGCGTAGCACCTACGCATCCTCCCATACACCGACCAGGTTTAACCAGCATGCATAGTGATTTTGTTCATTTTGGAGGGAAGCAGATTAATGGCATTGAAGGAGTTATAGGAGTTCAGGCATGGTTAAAGACATGCGAGCAGATTTTTACTCACATTGAATTGTCAGGTGCTCATAGAGTTCTGGTAGCATCGAGTCAGTTACAAGAGAGGGATTTAGATTGTTATGATCTGTTAGTGGCAGAGATTGATGAGGCAGAGTTAAGCTAGAAGCAATTTAGCTCCCGTTTTGAACTAAAGTTCATGCCTAATGCGGAGAAAGAAACTTTAGACAGAAGATTCATTGACCTTAAACATGGTAGCTCCTTGGTTTTAGAATATATGGCTACATTTTAGCCATTGTCCAAGTATGGATTGGAGCTTATCCGTACAACTCAACACAAGAATCAAAAATTCGTTTTGGATTGACGAAGACTTTGAGGAAAGCACTTTTAACTCAACTTGAGGTTTTATTCAGGAAGCTAGTGGACACCACACTCAAACTCGAGGAGGTAGTGAAGGATAGTAGCGATGAAGACCCTCGGCCAAAGAAGGAATTCAACAATAAGAGGAAGGCGCTCCAGGACAAGAAAAAGTCCAGATTTCTGAATAAGGGAGCGAAGAAGTAAGATTCTAATTTCAGCAACCATAGGCATGCATTAGGCGAATGCTTCAACTGTGGAGCAAATGATCACTTCGTCGAGAATTGCCCAAGGCACAAGATGTGTCGCTATTATAAAGAGGGTCATCTTGTTTCCGCTTTTCCAGTTATAGCTCAGAAAGCGTTTGGAGGAAGGCTGAATGTAGTTGAGTCCTCAGGAGGTCCTAGCCAGCATTAGGTAGCTTATCTTTCTATTCCTCTATTCTTAGGATTTCTTCCTTTTGTTTAGGATCCTATCTTTTGGGTTCAATCAACACGGGTGTTTTCTATACCCATGTCGAAAGGGCCCGTTAACGCTATTTTTTTGGATGTTGTTTGTTAGCTTCTTTCTTTAGGATCTTGTAGTGAATAATGTTGCATGGTGGAGACTAGTAGATAGTCTTCCACTATAGATGATGGTTGCTTGATTGTGATGAATGTGTGTTTTGACATATTGATTTTTATTTGTTTAATAATTAATGCATATTATAAGTAAAATGGGAAATAAATTTATACATAAACAAAAGTAATGTAAACAAATATGAATGGGTAAAAGAATTATTTTGGTTGCTAATAATGGATGAGCTAAGTTTAAGTATGATTTATAAATATAAGTATTTTCATGTAAGAAAATATACTGTTTAAGATGAAAATTTAATTATATGAATTATTTTATAAAGTAACTAAAAAGATTAAGATCAATTTTTTAGTATCGAATTATCCATTGAGTGGTTAAGAATCCTGGTCGATGCGGGTGCACACGGATCGATAGGGGTTTCCTCAATGCTTAAATGAGACATTGAGACATTGTATTTTAAAAATATATAAACTTTGTTTTTATATAATATTGTTACTGGAAAATTTGTATTAAAATGTTAAAGTATATATATGAAATATCTTTTGATTCCTATATCAAATTATAATGAATCCTTTTGAATTAGGAAAGTATTTTAGTAAAGAAAACTTAAAAGTAAAAGAGATCAAATTATGAGTTTTTAAATTTTAAGAAGGATAATTAGACATACCTCAAATTTTTAAATGAAATAGTGGTAATTAGAAGGATCTAATATATAATTTACAACATTATCTTCTTTTAATTAGTAACATATTTTATTATTGAACGAGAATAATATGTATGATTATTATACAGTAATGATTGTTATTGTTTTGATTGGTGGATGCTTAAAGCTTGATTTTAGGAAGATGTATTTAAAAAAAACTATATAGATTTTTCATTAAGGAAAATTACGGGGATGCAATTTCCTTAAGGGGGTAGTTTGTAACAACCCTGGTTTTGGATGTAATTTAAATTAAAAATAGAATACATTTAAGATTGTAGTTAAATAAGATTTGGGGTTTTAACTCTTATTATTTCCAAATTTAATGAAAATGGAAATTTTCTATTTTAGAGAAGAGAATAAAATACTTAAGTTATTGTATATGAAGTAAATTGAATTAAAGAGGATAAAAACATTTATTTGGTGGAATCTTTAAAGTACATATATATATATATATATAAGAGAATTTGGAAAATTTTATACTTCTCTTAAGTATAGTGTTCATGTTTTTAATTTATTTGAAGAATCATTTTATTTATGAAGATTATATTAGTGTTCATACTTTTAGCATATTTCAATTCTTGAAACTCAAGTGTCAATTAAATAAAAAGAAGTTGTTTAATTTTGTTGGGTTGTAAATATAAGTTTTAAAGCCTATTTAAAAATAAAAGGAACTGAGAAAGATTTTTAAGTACAGGACAATGTGTGTTTCCTTCTTTCTCATTTAGTACAGTAAAACACAACTCAGTATCTTCCCCATTCAGAAAACCTAAAACATAAATGCCTTAATTTGATTCAATTATCTTGCAAGTTAAACATCTTTGGAAGCTAATTATTTCAGGTAAGGATTTCAAACTAGTATATAAATAAATAGAATCTTGTACCTCAATTTTACAATAGTTTAAAATATGGTTTTGTATCTATTTTGTTGAGAATTATCTAAGGTCTGCTGGTTTGAAGTTTTGGGCTGATGTGATAATTTTAGCTGCTAAATTGAAGAGTAAAGTTAAGTTAATCCTCACATAACCTATCTCAAATTGTCTAAATTGCTTGCTAATCTGAAATCAGTTCTTAGATGTTGATTGATTTGAAATTAGTGATCTAATTATACGTTGTTGCATTGCTATGAACTGCTATTTACTGTCAACTTAATACTTGTTGTTCTTGAATAAAATCATCTCTAAATTGTTATAGTTTGCTTCTATATGTTTGCTATGGTATTGTTGTAAGTATTTAGTTGTTTTTAGTCATATTTTGTTACCGGAATCGAATAAAATCATCGGGGAGTCGACTTGTAGTCATTGAAGATGAAAAACCTAGAGCTATATAGCTCTAGGAATTCACGACCAGTCAAATGAACTTGTTTTCAGTTGACTGGACAATCAACCTAGAGCATATAGTTCCAAGTAGTCGACTGAACAAGTTTATCAATCGGCTGACTGATAAATTGGAGCATATAGCTCCACGTAGTTGACTGAACCACTTGGTCCAGTTGACTGAATAGAGGCCTGGAGTTTACTCCAGGTGTCGTGCTCCTTTTCTGTGGCCTATTGTTCCTGGGTTTTTTTTCTTAGCCTTATTTAGTTGTTTTGATGACTTTGTTGCATAATTTTGTGCATGTTGAGATGATTTTTCTTGACCATTCCGATTACTTGAATCCTCCCTTGGTGCCCTTGTATCTATGAAGATATTGCTATATGTTGGTGTACCGAACACTATAACAACTCCACCATGATACCCGTATTATTAAAGAACATTATAAATAATATCGTCTAATAATACGGAGAACATGGATTGTTAAGGATGACCGAATGTGAAGATATCTTTAAACTAACACTAATACGTCATACTTATGTTTTTACTTAATCCTTAGAATAAAATTTGACATGTTTAGTCTCAATACAAATTAATAATCACACCAGTTTTTCATATCAAAAAAGTATATCATATAAACAATAGTCATAGGTCAAGCGGAATAATAAATCTCATATACATATACAAACTGTGAGTATACAAAATAAAATACTAGACCCACATAATATACCTGCGTTACAAATTATTAACTCAAAAATATACATCTAAAATACAGACACAAAATCCTAAATGAGATAAACTAAAAGTTAAAAATGTTTATCCCCTTGCTAGCATAACCATCCAAAGGTCAATCTGTCCTATAACCTAAAATGTCTGGGCCTGATCCGAGCTTTAGAATAACACCCGGATCAGGCTATCTCTAAATATCCAAAGGGTAAGAACAAGATATAGCACAAGGATATATGACATATTGATAAATATAGGTGTCATATATATATATATAACAAGTCATGGGAATAGTCCAACTCGAATTACATCACAAGCTACGAGAGTATTAAAATCACAAACATAATAAAATCACAAATCATTAAAATCCATTATAAAAACACAAAAACATTTCAATCCCAAACATTGAATAGATCAAAAACCCAGAAATTCCAAAAAAATGGATAACATCTCAAAATCCCAGAAAATCAAATCTAGAATGATCTCAATGACCATACTCATACCATAGGAAAAAAAAAAGGTGGTATCATCCATACTGATCAAATACCAATGATCATCTATACCATGAAAACAAAATCTCAAAACTCATAAAAACCGGACCGAAGAAGATATAACTCATTCCGATCACAAGTATCGTATAAATCCATGAGTTTACTTCTTAAGGATCTAGCAGCCTCATGCCGCACACCAAAAGGGAGTAAACTCTAAAGTGCAAAATACTTTCACCTTTAGTAATCATGAGAACTTAACCAAAATGTCCCTAGTAGATGAACTATGGGATGGAAGAACTTACCTTATTTTGATTTCTACAAGTATTAGCTAGAAGCCCTTTGATTTGCACCTGAATTTAGGATTTAGAAACTAGGGTTTGCAATTGGAAGAGGGTATTTGATTTTCTCATTTTTTGTTGACAGTAAATGAATTGAACATAGAAGAAAAGAAGGAAAGGGAGTTTTTTCTTAGTTAAATGGGCTTGGGTATGCAAGCAAACCTAATAAGAAAACATGTTACTAATTTAGTTCCTAAGAAAAGTGTTGCTAATTCTTATTTTGTTTTATCACTTATAAAACACCAATTCTCACTAAACAATATTTTATTTAACATATCTTGGTTTCTCTAAAATTACCAAAACTAATCATAAGTTAAAAATTCTCAATTATTTTAACAAAAATAAATTATTATTTATAATTCCTCAATTTAAACAACAAATCTCAATATTAATATTTTATCCTAAATGCTAAATTTAAATAATCGATTTAATGATATTTCAAATTTAAATTAAAAACCCCTTTAAGAAATGAAACTCATTTCTTAAATAAATTGTTAACGGTAAAAAGTAAACGCTAACACCCGGTGTGTGTAATAAACTTGTGAAAGCACCACCCGTTGGTACGGGAACAGAATATGAGCTGAGAATAGCAGAAAAGTAGTAAATGAACAACAGATTTATAGTGGTTCGGCCCGTAATTGAGCCTACATCCACTTTATAGTCTTTTATTGCTGATTTGATTACAATTCGATACAATATCCCTCTAAATACAATACAATTTGATCATGAAATCATTCTTGACTACTAGCTTGATCTTTAATGATGAAACTCGACGAATCCGCGTGGGATGTTAGGAGTTCTTCTCGAAGATCGTTGTAGTGTCTCGAATGCTTGAAGATCTTTGATTGCTGAATGGGAGGAGGCTTCGACAGCGTAACGGCGCTTGGAGAAATGAATGGCCCAAAAATCCTCTTCATGTTGGAAGTGGTGGGGTATTTATAGGAGCTGATCTGGACTCAGGAAATTTCTCTAAGTCTTTAGGTCGTAGCCGACTTATGGTAGATCGGTGACGAGTTAAGGAATAGGGTTAGGTCGGAACCTTCTTAAGTCGGAGCCTTTCATAACTCGGAATCTTCCTTAGGTCGTAGCCCTTGAGTCACAGATTTCCTTAAGTCGGCAGGCTCCTAACTCGGCACAACTCTTAAGTCGGTCTTAACTCCTGAGTCACAGATCTTCTTAAGTCGGCAGGCTCCTAACTCGGCACACCTCTTAAGTCGGCAGCTCTTCTCAGTAGTTAGATCGGCAACTGTTGGGTCAGATCTCTCCTTAGGTCGTAGCCCGTTAAGTCGGAGATCTTGTTAACTCGGAGCTTTCCTTAAGTCGGTTACGCCTTCAAATTGTTAGGTCGTCTTCTTTCTTAGGTCGGCAAGCACCTTAACTCGGCATACTTTCTTAGGTCGGCAAACACCTTAACTCGGCATACTTTCTTAGGTCGGCAAGCACCTTAACTCGGCATACTTTCTGTAACGACCCGCCTTTTTGGATAGTTTAAATCGACAAATCAGACACACATGCCGATTCTAAACCATTAAAAAGGGCGGATGGTTAATGGGGTTAAATAAGAAAAGAAAAGAAAGAACAGAAATAAAGGAAATGAAACAACACAGAATCTCACAGCGGAAGGCTAAAGTATGATAATAAAATAACAGTTCATGAAGCTGTTAATTAAATGAATACATTTGAAATGAATACATTTGATTATTATTATACAACATTTATCAGAGTTACATACACAGCAAATATCATACAGCAATGCAGTGGAATGGAATGAATATAATAGTAGTAGATAATATACCAAATCTTCGTCTCCGTCCTCCAAGGAAATAATCTTCAACCTAAACTGGAATGCTCAGGTCTGACCCGAGCGTAATGAAAAGACAAAACACTCGAGTCAGGACTAAAATATCTCATGTAAGTCAAATCGGATAAGAAAATATGAGTGTGACGGCGTCAGAGATGTTTACGGGTTTTGACATCTCCTATCCAGTGTCAACGTGAGTGCAATAACTTAAGAGATGTTACGGGATTTTCCATCTCTCAAGGATCCGTTAAACTATCTACTATGTAGTACAATACGCTATTATACTATGTCTACACTAAAGTAAAAGTATTAAAATAGCGTTAAGCCATGGCCCATTCCACCCTTAACACAGTTTATATTCCCAAGAGCATATACAAGACCGTAGTTTCCCCAAAACCGGAAGTCACCAGAGGGCAATCCATATACTCAAGGTACAAACCAAAACGTAGTGGTCGCGAATAGGATAATCAGTATGACAAGGTACATGAGGCAATACCAACTAGGATACTAGTAGTTGCGTGATCCGGACTGATGTTGGGCATAGCAGCTACTACCCCAACACCGCGAAACAACACTCCCAAATCGCGGGGTGCACCCAAATCGAATCACAAAAGTAATAGATATGGTATCGAAGAAGTGTGTTCGCTAGAGGTGGCGAACCTCAATGGCCCGGCGCGGCTCCTGTTTTAGTCATGTCAGGGGTCGTCCAATATCGTTCTCTTTCTTCAGTCAACGCGATCACCAAACCATCCACTTCAATCTGGATCAACACTTCGCGTGTATAGTTATTAAAGTGGTTTTCGGTATCGACAGAGAGTATGTCCATATCCGATCCCGGTCTCTTTAATAACTACGTTATATTTTTCACACCGGTTGGATCTTTTACATTTCAAATCGATTCATAATTGATATCAAAATATCATATTCGCTTCAAAGTCAAATCCATTTCAAAAACATCATATCTATTCAAATATACGATTTCATTTCAAAATCATTTTTCGCCTCAATATCTCATTTCGATTTCAAAATCAATTTCGAATTTCAATTTAGGTTGCAACTTCATTTATCCCAATTCGTATTTAAATTCGAGATTTAAATATAAACAATTCACCTTATTGACCAGCTTGAAAATTTTAGAAAATAGTTTTAAGTAGTTTAAAAGTAGTTTAAATAATTAAAATAGTTAAAATAGTTTAATAGAAAATATTTAAATAGTTTAATCGAAAATAATTTGAATATAAAAATGGTTTATATAGTAAAACAGTTTGAAAATCAAAATAATTTCAATATTTAAAGAATATAGATTTTAAATCATTTATACTAAAATATTCATTTAAAACAAATTCCAAAGTCAAACCGGTCAACTTCCCAATTTCCTACCCAAATCAATTCAAATTTCCATTTCGATTTAATCGATTCAATTCTGATTTCAACTCGAATAAATTTTGATTCCATATAAATTTCGATTCCAATAAACAAATTCCGTTCACTTTTAATTTCCAATTTCAAATTAATTACCAATTCCAAATTAATTTCCAATTCCACATTAATTTCCAATTTCAATCCCAAATCCAATTTCAAAATCTCGATTTAAACATTAAATCAAATTTACTTTCAATACCAAATTTTTGAATCCAAATTTCAATTCTAAACTCAAACCTAAAATATCATTTCATATAAGTTTTCTTAGAAATAGTCAAAGTTCGAATAAAAGTCCAATCTTTCAAACAAATCAACTTCCGAAAATTTATGCCGTATTTCAATTTTTTATTAGAAAACTAAACTTCGATTAATTAAACAATTTCGATTATCAAGTTTAAATTCCAACATTTCAAGCTCCAATTCAAAATAATTCAATTTCCATAATTTGGATTTTATTCTTAAAATCAATTCATTTAAATAATTTCAAAATAACTTTTAAAATCAATCAATTTAGCCAATCCGGTGTCCGTATATAATTTCCTATCCTACGGCCAAGTGATTATTTATTTCAGTTAAATGTCAGAGATGAATATATATCACTTAAACCGATCACAATGTCATATGTATCACAGGATATATATAAGCAAATAAACATCCAAACAATTAAATATCAACCAATAGCATCCATCGAATAAATCATCCAATAGACAATACAATTCACAGCAATTTCATAGTTATCAATATCAGGTAATTTAATCGCAATCAAATTCCTATTTAATTTAACTGTCAATTTTTAATTTCTAACTTTAAATTCAACGACGATCTAGATGACAATTAAATTTTTATCAACAACGACTAATAAAAATAATATCACTTCACAATATCAAATTTAACTAGCATCAGAATATTCTAGTACGTTGTGAGCGTTATAAAACACTCACCTTGATTTTTACGATTTTAAATCAAATCGAACGACGTTCGATTTAACTCAAAATTCTCTCTAGCTCCAAATGATTCCAATCCAGCTCCATTGTGTAGTGCTCGTCCATACGATTCCAACGCACTTCGTTACGTCCAAAACGGACCTCGTATGAAAAAGATACGAATTTTTGAAGTTACACGAATTTAATATAATTCAATTTTACAATTTTTTTATTGTTTTAACCTCCAACACATCAGAGCCCTTCATCCTTTCAGCACTAGATCTGGGCCGTGCTTGCATGCTTCTCCTCCATCACGCATGCTCCAGGCCATTTACGTTGAAACCAAACCCAACATCATCATCTAGGGTTAAAATTTACAGCCACCACGAAGCACGAAAACTCGATCAAGGACCGCCGTTGCGTGCGCCCATCTCCCCCACACCCACGGCTGCGATTTGGTTGAACTCGGCTGCTCCTGGGCCTAGAAATGCGTGCGTGACCTGGTGACGAACGGGGCCCACTTGCCGTTGATCCATGCAACGAAACTCGATCATCTCCGTATGGATTTGTAGCTCTCATCGAGCTCTAGAAGTTTGTTGTTGAAGACTTTTGCTAATTCTTTACGGATTGAGAGAGATTAAGAGGAGAAGGTTCGAAATTTTCTGGCCATTGAAAAATTAGGGCCGGCTGGAGAAGAAGGAGGGTTGGTTTGCAAATGAAGAGTAAAGTCCTTTTATAGAAAATCTACCGAAAATCACTATTCACTCGATTTTCCGAACTCCGATTTACGCGCGGTGACCGCCGTTTCTAGGGTTTATCCCACGTTCCGGACACAATGGAATAGGTTTCGGAACCTAATTCGACCGTATGTGCGAGTTATGGCAATAAACGATCGATTTAAATTAAACCGATTTCGATGCGTTTTAATTCGTACCGGACAAACGGTAAATCCAAAAATTACGAAATTTGAAACCATACAATAATATCACAATATGGATCCGATGAAACTGGTTTCGTCGAAATCCGAGACTTTTTGAAAAATGACTATTTTTAACTCGCCGAATTAAAATTAAAAACAATACGATGCGTTTCGAGCTGCCACAGCCAAACGGTAACCCCGATTGCTACAAAAATTGAAATCTAACAATAACAAACTATTACGGATCCAATGGAACTAGTTTCGTTCAATTCTGAGACTGTTTGAAAATTGGCTATTTTACAGTCGATAATTAAATATTAAAATATTCAATTTTCACAGTTCAACTTAAAATTCAATTTTAAAAGTTCTATAACATTTCTATAACTCCAATATGATAAGATAAAATTTTACAAATCATTTTCAATATAAAATTCCTAATTTTAAATTATTACCCTTTAAATCAAATTTCAATTGTTCACAAATCCTATTTTTAATTTCCCAGTAATTAACAATCTTTTACAATGCAGTTTTCCATTATAAATCCAATATAAAAGATTATATTAGATTCAGCCTTCAATTATATTGTAATTCAAATTCAAGCTATTTAATTTCAAATGAATTCTTTTATTTCGATTTACACTTTCATTATTGAATCAACCATTTACTTATACATTATTATCAATAGTTTATAATTCATTTACTTTCATTTTCTTCAGCTATCATCTTATTTAAATTCACAGTAATATTAAACTATATTCATTTACGTTGATTTCCATATTATAACTTCAATATTAAATGTAACATTTATTTATCCTTTGTTTACAATCGTAACCAATTTGGTTTACAATCCCATTCAATTCATTATCTATATTCACTACAAGTTAACATCCATATTTGATTTACAAATAAGTTATTTCAGAATTCCGTTTTGTATTTTAACTTGAAATTCACATTTAACAACACAAAATTTTATTTCCTTCGGATTTTTTTTTCTTTATCCAGAATTTTCATTTTAATTCGTATTTTTAAAGTGTTAAAAATACGGGTCGTTACATTCTCCCCCACTTAAAACTTTTCGTCCTCGAAAAGGAACGAAGAAGGGGAAACCATCATTTAGATATAATTCATTCAAAATATTCTACTTATTTGCAAAATTTAGTTATAGGATTTTTTTTCACAAAATTTTCTAACTCCCGGATTTTTGAAAAATTTCGGCAGCACCTCCTTTGCGCGGCTAGGACCGAAAAATTTCACAGTAGTAATAATTGCATGATATACATCTCATTACAAGAATGAGGCATCCCAAAACATGGGGAACACAATAATATACCACAACATAAACTGTAATCCGAGAACATACCTTTTATTTAGCGTTTATTAGCATTTAACTTACATTTTACATTAAGCGCAGAAGCGAGCTCCACAAGCGAAGCGCAACCCCTTTGCTACCTACTAAAATGCTCAATAACCAAGTTAGAACCATGCATATAAAGATAGATCGATATACTTAGCATAAACAACATACGTATAACATGTTTAGCTTCAAAACCGAGATTCTAAATTCAGGACAGCGAACAAATACAAGTTTTTAGACACATAAACTTTGAAATCTTGTAAGGAAATCTAAATAAAAGTTATTGCATTTGTTTCAGGCTTTCCGGAATATCCAAAATCATCGAATTCGGACCATCCGTTCAAAAGTTACGGCCGTTTTACTTAGAGGATACGCCTCAGCCTGGGCAATGAATTGCGCAGGTCAGCGATGTTCACTCACGTTTTCGACCCTCTAAATGACAGAAAAACACAAAATATTTAAAACAAAAGTTTTAGCTTAAGTTCTTTGCTTTCCAGAAAGTGCAAGATCGTCAAAATCCGATACACCAGTAAAAAGTTATGGCGAGAATACTAAGGGTATGTGCTTCAGATTTTTCTAATTTTTACACAGGACAGCGAGTAACATTCAAGTTTTTAACCTAGTAGACGATGGAATTTTACCAAGACACTCTAAATAAAAGTTGTGCTATAGTTTCTAAGCTTTCCGAAAAGTCCAAGTTCATCGAATTTCGTTCGGCCATTTAAAAGTTATGGTTGTTTTTGTCTCAGCATATTGGACAATTTTGGATTTTTCCCAAAATTTGCTTTTATTATTTCAAAGTACAAACCATCAAACTTCAACTTTTCTAAAGAAACAATCATAAACATAAAGTCGTTTATTTTCCTATTTATCCATGAAATAAGTTTACATTCGATTTGTTTCCGATTTATTCATGTTTGTTTCATTCATAATTTAAATTCAAGCCAATTTGCTTCAATTTAAATTGGATTCAATTATATTTAATTTCACTTTGCTTCAAATTTGAATTTAATTATTTTAAATTTTATTCCGTTTATTTAATTCCATTAACACTAATGAATTCTATTTAATCAATTATCATCCATCTAACAACCAATGCATATCAAACATTAACATCCATCCAAAATCTACACTAAATCAATTATACATTTTCAAGTCAAATTTTTAATTTCATACACTTCCAAGTTTATTGACATTTAGTTTCATTCAAATTTAATTAGTTTCCCTTTACTAATTTTATATTTAATTAATTTTAAATTTAATTCATTTTACAACTTAAATTTCCTTTATATTTACAACTATCAATAGGTCTTCATATTTTATTATTCGCAATCACACTTGTATATTATTCATTTACTTATCCTTATTAGCATTTAAACTTTTTAAGTATTTGGTAAGTTATAGTTATGCAAATAGAATGTAGTTAAACAACATACAACCTCTTTTCATTCAAATTTGAATTTTCAATTAATTAATTCTTAAGTCATTACTTAAATTTCACTATAATTTAATTTCACATTTACATTCACATATAGTATTTCCATTTTATATTAACATAATGGTGAATCACCTTTAAATGTTAATTTAAATTCCAATTATTTACTAACAATTTTATTTTTATTTGCAAACCATTAATTAAATGCATATTTCATTATTCAAACCTATACTTGTATATTATCCAATCACTTGTTCATATAGACATTTTGAACTTTTTAAATATTTTGGTAACTTATATATATATATATATATATATGCTATTGAATCAAATTGAACACTATCCAAGTTTATAGTTTTTAGCTTGCTTCAAATTTGTACTCCTTTATTCTAAGGGTTTCCTACTTCAATCTATTTTCACTTAACTCTTAGGTTCATCCCTTATTTTTCAATTCAGAAGTTCCTTAATGATTCAAGTATTTGTTTATTTCAATAGTTTAAAGTCAAAAAAAAAAAAAAAAAAAAACTTAAGAATTTCAACTTCGGTTTCATTTCAAATCAAGTTTGAAATAATATATACTTATATTAATGTGTATCAAGTCATACTATAGAGAATACAAAATAAAATTCAATTTTTAATCAAAACAGGGTTTAGAAAAAGCTATTAAGTGATCTCCCCCACTTAGACTCTCGAAAATAAACGTCAATGATGCGTGCACTCATCATCGAAATCATTCTCTAGTGTCAAGAGGGGAGTATAACACTTACTTCATTTGAAAATCCTTTGAAAACAATTTCTAATCGAATATACTATCATATCATACTTATATTATACATTTCAAATTTTTGTTAATAAATTTTCAAAACACCGGAATTTAAATTCTCCATCTTAATTTAAATTCATTTTTATTTCATTTTATTTACCATTTATATTCATTGTCAATCATATTTACAAGTTTCATTTCTTAAAATCATTCAATAGTCAATAGTTAGAAATATTGACTAATCAACAATAAACGATGATAATCTAATATTATCATCTCTAACCAATACAATCAACATTTATAAATTTTCAAGATAAGTCTTTTATATATAGAATATAATCCAAAACAATATTATGTCAATCTGTCCTATTCGAGTGTTTAGAAATTCCTATCGATGCCTTGGCGTCCCAAGTACCAACCAGAATTCATAAATACTCAACGGAACAAATTAACACAATATAAAATCATTTTTATATCAAAATTACAAATACGCTCTCTCATATACACTCAACTCATTCATATAGTTTACCTCTATTTCAATGAGTTATTCCCCACTAGAGCTCAGGTAATCTAAACCAAAGCTCTGATACCAACTGTAACGACCCGCCTTTTTGGACAGTTTAAATCGACAAATCAGACACACATGCCGATTCTAAACCATTAAAAAGGGCGGATGGTTAATGGGGTTAAATAAGAAAAGAAAAGAAAGAACAGAAATAAAGGAAATGAAACAACACAGAATCTCACAGCGGAAGGCTAAAGTATGATAATAAAATAACAGTTCATGAAGCTGTTAATTAAATGAATACATTTGAAATGAATACATTTGATTATTATTATACAACATTTATCAGAGTTACATACACAGCAAATATCATACAGCAATGCAGTGGAATGGAATGAATATAATAGTAGTAGATAATATACCAAATCTTCGTCTCCGTCCTCCAAGGAAATAATCTTCAACCTAAACTGGAATGCTCAGGTCTGACCCGAGCGTAATGAAAAGACAAAACACTCGAGTCAGGACTAAAATATCTCATGTAAGTCAAATCGGATAAGAAAATATGAGTGTGACGGCGTCAGAGATGTTTACGGGTTTTGACATCTCCTATCCAGTGTCAACGTGAGTGCAATAACTTAAGAGATGTTACGGGATTTTCCATCTCTCAAGGATCCGTTAAACTATCTACTATGTAGTACAATACGCTATTATACTATGTCTACACTAAAGTAAAAGTATTAAAATAGCGTTAAGCCATGGCCCATTCCACCCTTAACACAGTTTATATTCCCAAGAGCATATACAAGACCGTAGTTTCCCCAAAACCGGAAGTCACCAGAGGGCAATCCATATACTCAAGGTACAAACCAAAACGTAGTGGTCGCGAATAGGATAATCAGTATGACAAGGTACATGAGGCAATACCAACTAGGATACTAGTAGTTGCGTGATCCGGACTGATGTTGGGCATAGCAGCTACTACCCCAACACCGCGAAACAACACTCCCAAATCGCGGGGTGCACCCAAATCGAATCACAAAAGTAATAGATATGGTATCGAAGAAGTGTGTTCGCTAGAGGTGGCGAACCTCAATGGCCCGGCGCGGCTCCTGTTTTAGTCATGTCAGGGGTCGTCCAATATCGTTCTCTTTCTTCAGTCAACGCGATCACCAAACCATCCACTTCAATCTGGATCAACACTTCGCGTGTATAGTTATTAAAGTGGTTTTCGGTATCGACAGAGAGTATGTCCATATCCGATCCCGGTCTCTTTAATAACTACGTTATATTTTTCACACCGGTTGGATCTTTTACATTTCAAATCGATTCATAATTGATATCAAAATATCATATTCGCTTCAAAGTCAAATCCATTTCAAAAACATCATATCTATTCAAATATACGATTTCATTTCAAAATCATTTTTCGCCTCAATATCTCATTTCGATTTCAAAATCAATTTCGAATTTCAATTTAGGTTGCAACTTCATTTATCCCAATTCGTATTTAAATTCGAGATTTAAATATAAACAATTCACCTTATTGACCAGCTTGAAAATTTTAGAAAATAGTTTTAAGTAGTTTAAAAGTAGTTTAAATAATTAAAATAGTTAAAATAGTTTAATAGAAAATATTTAAATAGTTTAATCGAAAATAATTTGAATATAAAAATGGTTTATATAGTAAAACAGTTTGAAAATCAAAATAATTTCAATATTTAAAGAATATAGATTTTAAATCATTTATACTAAAATATTCATTTAAAACAAATTCCAAAGTCAAACCGGTCAACTTCCCAATTTCCTACCCAAATCAATTCAAATTTCCATTTCGATTTAATCGATTCAATTCTGATTTCAACTCGAATAAATTTTGATTCCATATAAATTTCGATTCCAATAAACAAATTCCGTTCACTTTTAATTTCCAATTTCAAATTAATTACCAATTCCAAATTAATTTCCAATTCCACATTAATTTCCAATTTCAATCCCAAATCCAATTTCAAAATCTCGATTTAAACATTAAATCAAATTTACTTTCAATACCAAATTTTTGAATCCAAATTTCAATTCTAAACTCAAACCTAAAATATCATTTCATATAAGTTTTCTTAGAAATAGTCAAAGTTCGAATAAAAGTCCAATCTTTCAAACAAATCAACTTCCGAAAATTTATGCCGTATTTCAATTTTTTATTAGAAAACTAAACTTCGATTAATTAAACAATTTCGATTATCAAGTTTAAATTCCAACATTTCAAGCTCCAATTCAAAATAATTCAATTTCCATAATTTGGATTTTATTCTTAAAATCAATTCATTTAAATAATTTCAAAATAACTTTTAAAATCAATCAATTTAGCCAATCCGGTGTCCGTATATAATTTCCTATCCTACGGCCAAGTGATTATTTATTTCAGTTAAATGTCAGAGATGAATATATATCACTTAAACCGATCACAATGTCATATGTATCACAGGATATATATAAGCAAATAAACATCCAAACAATTAAATATCAACCAATAGCATCCATCGAATAAATCATCCAATAGACAATACAATTCACAGCAATTTCATAGTTATCAATATCAGGTAATTTAATCGCAATCAAATTCCTATTTAATTTAACTGTCAATTTTTAATTTCTAACTTTAAATTCAACGACGATCTAGATGACAATTAAATTTTTATCAACAACGACTAATAAAAATAATATCACTTCACAATATCAAATTTAACTAGCATCAGAATATTCTAGTACGTTGTGAGCGTTATAAAACACTCACCTTGATTTTTACGATTTTAAATCAAATCGAACGACGTTCGATTTAACTCAAAATTCTCTCTAGCTCCAAATGATTCCAATCCAGCTCCATTGTGTAGTGCTCG
The DNA here is from genome assembly GCA_030737815.1 of Allium fistulosum. Lineage (NCBI taxonomy): Eukaryota > Viridiplantae > Streptophyta > Magnoliopsida > Asparagales > Amaryllidaceae > Allium > Allium fistulosum. The sequence continues at coordinate 1,144,190,542 of CM060902.1, forward strand.
TCCATACGATTCCAACGCACTTCGTTTCGTCCAAAACGGACCTCGTATGAAAAAGATACGAATTTTTGAAGTTACACGAATTTAATATAATTCAATTTTACAATTTTTTTATTGTTTTAACCTCCAACACATCAGAGCCCTTCATCCTTTCAGCACTAGATCTGGGCCGTGCTTGCATGCTTCTCCTCCATCACGCATGCTCCAGGCCATTTACGTTGAAACCAAACCCAACATCATCATCTAGGGTTAAAATTTACAGCCACCACGAAGCACGAAAACTCGATCAAGGACCGCCGTTGCGTGCGCCCATCTCCCCCACACCCACGGCTGCGATTTGGTTGAACTCGGCTGCTCCTGGGCCTAGAAATGCGTGCGTGACCTGGTGACGAACGGGGCCCACTTGCCGTTGATCCATGCAACGAAACTCGATCATCTCCGTATGGATTTGTAGCTCTCATCGAGCTCTAGAAGTTTGTTGTTGAAGACTTTTGCTAATTCTTTACGGATTGAGAGAGATTAAGAGGAGAAGGTTCGAAATTTTCTGGCCATTGAAAAATTAGGGCCGGCTGGAGAAGAAGGAGGGTTGGTTTGCAAATGAAGAGTAAAGTCCTTTTATAGAAAATCTACCGAAAATCACTATTCACTCGATTTTCCGAACTCCGATTTACGCGCGGTGACCGCCGTTTCTAGGGTTTATCCCACGTTCCGGACACAATGGAATAGGTTTCGGAACCTAATTCGACCGTATGTGCGAGTTATGGCAATAAACGATCGATTTAAATTAAACCGATTTCGATGCGTTTTAATTCGTACCGGACAAACGGTAAATCCAAAAATTACGAAATTTGAAACCATACAATAATATCACAATATGGATCCGATGAAACTGGTTTCGTCGAAATCCGAGACTTTTTGAAAAATGACTATTTTTAACTCGCCGAATTAAAATTAAAAACAATACGATGCGTTTCGAGCTGCCACAGCCAAACGGTAACCCCGATTGCTACAAAAATTGAAATCTAACAATAACAAACTATTACGGATCCAATGGAACTAGTTTCGTTCAATTCTGAGACTGTTTGAAAATTGGCTATTTTACAGTCGATAATTAAATATTAAAATATTCAATTTTCACAGTTCAACTTAAAATTCAATTTTAAAAGTTCTATAACATTTCTATAACTCCAATATGATAAGATAAAATTTTACAAATCATTTTCAATATAAAATTCCTAATTTTAAATTATTACCCTTTAAATCAAATTTCAATTGTTCACAAATCCTATTTTTAATTTCCCAGTAATTAACAATCTTTTACAATGCAGTTTTCCATTATAAATCCAATATAAAAGATTATATTAGATTCAGCCTTCAATTATATTGTAATTCAAATTCAAGTTATTTAATTTCAAATGAATTCTTTTATTTCGATTTACACTTTCATTATTGAATCAACCATTTACTTATACATTATTATCAATAGTTTATAATTCATTTACTTTCATTTTCTTCAGCTATCATCTTATTTAAATTCACAGTAATATTAAACTATATTCATTTACGTTGATTTCCATATTATAACTTCAATATTAAATGTAACATTTATTTATCCTTTGTTTACAATCGTAACCAATTTGGTTTACAATCCCATTCAATTCATTATCTATATTCACTACAAGTTAACATCCATATTTGATTTACAAATAAGTTATTTCAGAATTCCGTTTTGTATTTTAACTTGAAATTCACATTTAACAACACAAAATTTTATTTCCTTCGGATTTTTTTTTCTTTATCCAGAATTTTCATTTTAATTCGTATTTTTAAAGTGTTAAAAATACGGGTCGTTACACTTTCTTAGGTCGGCAAGCACCTTAACTCGGCATACTTTCTTAGGTCGGCAAGCACCTTAACTCGGCATACTTTCTTAGGTCGGCAAGCACCTTAACTCGGCATACTTTCTAAGGTCGGCAAACACCTTAACTCGGCATACTTTCTTAGGTCGTGAGTCGAAAAGGGGATTAACATTTGCCCCTCGAAGTATATGCCTAAGCCATAGGTCGTATGCTTCGATTCTCTTAATTCTTTGGTTAGGTCGGTAACGATTTAACAAATGCCTTAAGTCGTACACCGTGCAAGTCGATTCGTCTTTCACTGCCCCAGTGAGTAAATAGCTTAAGCCGTCCCTTCTCTTCCTTCACCTGTTCAAACTTCCTGTGCCGCCATTAACAAAGTTCTTCAATTTCGAATATAAATTCAAGTCCACCACCCAGCGATTCACCCTTGCTATCCAATTGCGTAAGCGTTTTCGATCCTTTTTCACTTCACGTTCGCCATTGAACCATGAATTCTAACCTCCGATCCCCGAATCGGAATCATACGTCGCGCTTCACTTTGAATCGTGCTGTGATCAATTTTTAATCGTCACTAGTTGTTGATGTGATTTACGAACGCATGACAGTAGGTCAGGTTTATGACAGATCGGAGATGTGTTGAATTGTTGTTCCAGCGACTTGGTGATATGAAGGGAACGGTGAACTTTGAGTTGATTGGTGGAAGGAGGTGAAATTTATGGAGGAGAAGTAGCTTGAGACGACTCAAAACATTCATGCGACCTAACTATCTCAGCAGCCCAGTTTTTCTTGCGACTTAACTATTTGCCGACATAAGCCTTAGGTCGTGGCCGAGCTAGGACTTAGACATTCATGCCGTTCTGACCTGAGACTTTTTGCACGCAGCCCGACTTAACTTATCACACAGCTTCTTGTATTAGGTCGTGACCGACCTAGAACTTGGAATAATTTCAACGGTTTATTTTTCACAACAAGGCTTTAGGTCGCAGCCGAGTTAGGACTTAGAGAATTTCTGGTTGCCTCGAATTAATTTTGTTTCTTTATTCGACCTAAGACTCGGGGACTGCCGACCTAGACCCATAGGGAATCTCTTAAGTCGGCACCGAGTTAATACTTGGGTTTTCAGCAACTAAGCAGATGGCTTTTAAACTTTGCCTGGACTTTGAACTGTTGAACTATAAACCGTGTTGCATGCCTCTTTTACATATTGCTTCAATTTACAAGCTAACAATCCTGTTTAACACAATATTAACAGAGTACTGGGACGAATATACTGTCACTGACTGCCCATATCGAATGACAGATTAGTTGATAAAGAGAAATTTAAATTAAATGAATATGAACGAGATGCTGTACAATAACCAATTCAAGTGAAGTATTAGAACAAAACCATAATAGTCAAATGAAACCGACTTGTCTGTATTAACACTGCACTTGATCATTGACAAGTTCTGAAATTCTGTAATCGATTGATTGTCAACTAATTTAATTCCAGTTATGCTTGTCTTTTATTTTCATTAGTTTTTGCACAACACTTTCACACTTTTAGGGAACGTGCACCTTCACATTTGAACATTCAGCTGATTGTGTAGAATGTCTTCTCCACAAGAAGGAACAGAGCAAGCTGAAGATGTATTTCCAGTTGCTATCCCGCTGAACGATCCTCCAGAGAGGACTCCTACTACTTTGAGCCATAAAGCCTTTCGTCAACTATGCATCCAGTTTGGCATTGCTGAAGCTGACGCTTTGCTTCCCGAAGTAAATGATACTGCTGACAGGCCGCCCCGTGGCTTTGTCGCAGTTAACCGCCAAATGTGCTCGAGCGGAGCTATTCCCCCATTCAATGACTGCATTCGAGAACTTCTTCTCCAACTATCTATTTCCCCTTTTCAGTTACATCCCAATGGCTACGCCATCTTGCTGGGATTATGCGTGCTTTTTAGGAGGACGCTGAGCCGCTTTCCTACCTTCGGAGAAATTCGCTATCTTTGTACTTTTGCCAAGAATAAAGACCATCCCTCCATCATAGTCGTAAAGAGTGCGAGGAATCGTAAGTTGATCACCGGTCTTCCTGAAAGTGTTCACAGTTTCCTGAGCCCGTTCTTTTATGTCCGCTGTCCTCCTGGGTTTTATGCTATTTGGAGAATAGGGAGTAAGATCACTTGCATTTGTTTCCTATGTTCTTTCAAACTTACCGAAGTTCGGATTATTAAGTGCTAACTTCGCTCTTTTTTCCTTTTCAGCACTTCCTCCTCCTTCTAAAAATCTCAGTCACAAAGTGACTTTCGAGAGGCTTATGGCGGTGCCTGTAGAGGAGAGGAGTATCCAATTTCTATTAGATGATGAGCTTTTGCACCAATTTGGGCTTCTGCACCCTTCCAGGTCGACTCGGATTCATGAAATTTCTAGTTCCGATGCAGAAACGTCGGCTGCTTCGGGCTCTCAAGCGGAGGCGTCGAATGCCCCAGTTTCTGCGGAAGAAGCTGCATCAGAAACACCTGTCATGGATGCTGCTTTGATAAAGTGTTCTGCATCCACTAATGTTGTAGGGTTAGCTGGCAAGTCGGCACTTCCCCCAATTATTGAGGAAGAAGAGAATCTTCGAGCTGCTGAAAAATCAACTGATGTGGAAGTTGAGAAGGAGAAATCTGCCGAACACTTGGGCGATGACACCTTTGATGGCTTGAGTGACATTATGATTACTTCTCAAGAGCTTTTCAAGGATAATATTCCAAAGGCAAACTCTCCTGTCATTGAAGCGACTTCCTCTTTGAAACAGATCTCGACGCCTTCGACGCCTGTCGTCTCCGTTCCTGCACTGAAGCGTGGTTTGTAGTTTGACGCGCGTAGTTCGCACGCCGCACACACTTAGGATTTTTCTGCACTTATAAGCATTTACTTTTTCTTTCTGGAAATTTCTAAACTTTACTTCTTTCCTGTTTTCAGATTCTCCGATGGGACGCTCCGGCTCATATTATGACTCATTTCAGCGCCATGGAGGCCGTGGATCCTATGACTTCAGGAAATATCTTGGTGACCAGAGAGAGACAGATGAGGAACGGGCCCAAAGGAAGGCTCAAGAAAAATGGGATTATGAGCAGCGGCAGAGAAGAAGAGATGCTGATCGATACGATTCTTCTTACAGAACTTACGATTCTCATAAGCGAAAATCTTATGATGACAAAGGGAAGACTCAAATTACTGATGAATCGAGCAAACGGTCTAAGCCAAGTGACGCGTCTGCTATTTCTGAAAAGACCAAGGCTCCCATTTCTTCTGACATTCCGGCCGGTTCTCCTCCTCTAAAGGAAACTGACATTCAAACCATCATTAACAGGCCACAATATCAAGTTAAAGACGGCCCTCCAACGCTTCAGAGCCGATTTCCGAATTGGTGTCTAAGAGGAGTCCGCTTTGACTTAGATTTGGTTCCTATTGATAAGCAGGCAATGCTGAGAAATGTCGACGCTGTCAAGCTTGATATTGAAAGAATGTCTGGATGGCAGAAGTTGGTTGATGAACTTCAAAGGGTCAATCACCTTAACCTTGAGGCGATGATGACGATGGAGAATGATAAAGCAGAATGGGACAAATGGCGTAAGCAGCATGACGCGGAAATGACGAGTATTGCAGACGACAATGCAAAGCTTGCGTCTGAAGTTAAGCAGCTTAAGGAAAATCTCGCTTCTTCTTCTGCATCATATACTCAAAAAGAAGAAGTCTTTCAGAAGCAAGTGCGGGACGCACACGCTGCACAAAGAGATGTAGAAATGAAGCTTGCCGCCGAACAGCACGTTAAAGAGAAGTACCGCACAGAAAACGCCGAACTGCGGGAAAAGGTCACCTCCCAGAACATGGAGATTGAGTTACTAAAGTCTCGACTTGTTAAAGCCGAGACGGCTCGCAATGAGGCTATTACTGGTAGGGTCGCTGCCGTTGCCGACAAAGAAGCGGCTGAGCAATCACATGAGGCAACGAAAGCAAACATCAGTTCTACCTTATTCGACTTTTATTTACACTGCGTTCTGGGTCGTGGGAGCCTTGCTTTTCTGGGTCCAGATTATGAAATCACTCTGGCTGAAGTGTGGGAAGCCGCACTTGATATGTTTAAAGGTGCCGGCTATGATGAAGCAAAATTTGAGGAAGCAAAATTTGAAGCTCGCTATCTTGATGATGAGGCTCGCGCCGCTCTGGTTAGAGGGAAGGAGCAGCTTGCTAGGGCACGGGCTGAATCATTGGGAGAAGAACTCTCAAAAGAGGAAGCTCTTTTAACTGCCCCTGTTCATGCTTCCACTTCGGCTGATGCAAACATTATGGATTCCAGCTCTCATCCTTCACCTCCAGTTGTGACCACTCCTACAGAAGAGGAGGCAATGAAGGACTTTCAGGCTCGGGAATTTGAGATTGATCTTGCCAAACCGGCTTCTCCAGGTAACCTTGACGATTCACGGTCTTCTTTTTTTTCTCGAAGAATACTAATTTCGATTTCTTTTATTATGCAGTAGTCGCGCCGGAAACTGCACCAATTCTTCCTTCTTCAGCCGCCATTCCTTCTTCTCAAGTTACTCCTCTTCCAGCTTCTCAACCAGGTTCACAGGAAGAACCGATAGCAGCCCTTCAAGGTTTGGACGAACCATCTGCTTCCGAGGAACAGAAAGCAGAAGATCTGGAAGATAGCGAGAAGACCCCGGAGCGGTCTTTCGACTATGACACAAAACTTTCTACATTTCTTACTCCGGGGAGTGAATCTTCTTCCAAGAAGAAGGGGAAACGTGTGGTTTCGAAGAAAGGAAAAAAGAGTTCTACTGCTGCTGGAGATGAGGCAGAGATTGATCCGGCTGAGTCTCTTTCTCCTTCTTCTCCGATGCGGCCTACGAAACTAATTACCAGGCCGGGTAAAAGTTCCAAGGGTGGGAAGAAGGGGAAATGAGTTTGATTTTGCATTTTCTGCTTTTTGTATTGACCGGGGATTGTGCGGATTCCGGTCTCCGCTTCTTTTTGTAACCTGTACAATGTAAAAATTTCTCATAGTGTTGAAATAAAATAGATATTTTTCTTGTACAAATCCTTGTGTATGTAGGAATACATCTGTTTTTCATTTGAAGTGTAGAGTAAACGATTCTTTTTACTTGTACAAATCTTTTGTCTGTGTTTCAAGAACGCATTTACTCCACATCTTTATTACGTGATATTGCAATGAACTTGTGGTATGTTGCTTGTATATTACTTTTATTAATGTAACTGAATTGTATAATGTTGCCCCCATACCACAAGTATATTGTAATATTTCTTGATTTCACAAGACCGATATTCTTATTTTATAGAATAACTTTCCACTTTTTCAGGGGAGAATTATTCTGCTTTTAATAGAGTATATCTTGTCTTTGGAGAAATCTTTGTTTTCTTTTTCTTCTTGAAGAACACTTCGACTTCTGGGAATGATCACTTTTATTTGTTTGAAAGTGAATTTTCCTACACAGTGAAATGAGCTTCTGAAGAAGGTTTTGATTTTTGTGCCCCAGTAAAGGGTTTATTTTTGGTACTTCAAGCAAGGTGAAGTACGCCTCTGAAGAGGTCTTTTGGTCTCCGAAGAGAAGCGATTTTGGTCTCCGAAGAGAAGCAATTTTGGTCTCCGAAGAGAAGCAGTTTTGGTCTCCGAAGAGAAGCAGTTTTGATCTCCGAAGAGAAGCAGTTTTGGTCTCCGAAGAGAAGAAGTTTTGGTCTCCGAAGAGAAGCGATTTTGGTCTCCGAAGAGAAGCAGTTTTGATCTTCGAAGAGAAGCAGTTTTGGCATTTCATCTCTGGTGAAGTGGGTCTCCGGAGAGAAGCATTTTGCACTTCTACACGGGTGAAATGTGCCTCCGAAAAGGTCTTTTGCCTCCGAAGATGGCTTGTGCCTCCGAAAAGGTCTTGTGATTGCCTGGAAGTTACTTTCTCATGGTCGGAGGGGTCTACGGGACAAGCGTAAGTTGTTTGATTGGATGTTTGTTTGTACAAACGATCGCAATCAATTAACAAGGTGCCCCTTTGGTAGTCCCACCGATCTTTTTGATTGAGGAAAGTTCTCCATTTATTGGCGTGCCTCGTTAGAGGGCTTTGTTGATCCTTGGGAAGGAGCATCAGTTGGTTGGCGTGCCAGGAAGGTTGCGTCTGAGGTGCAAGTAGATCCATGGGATGGACACAAGCTGCCTGATTGGATGCATCACAATCAGCCAGCAAGGGTCTTATTCCTCCTGCTTGGGAAGTTATCCCTTTAGTGGATCTACCTGCTTTCCTGTTGAGAGGCATACCTTCCTTTGGCTGCTTCCATGTCTGCCTGCCTATGTTGTACCATCATCCGCCAATCTGCGATCCTTTATCATCGTTTCCAAGCGCGTGTCTCTTTCTTTTGCAAGTAAATTTCTTTATCCGAAGAAGTAGACTTCACCGTTGAATGACTCCACAGAGTAAACGCAAGTTATTTGGTTGGATGCCTTTTTATATCAACGATCGCAACCAGTTAACGAGGGCTTGACACAGTGGAGCCGTTAACTTTTTATGTGAAGTTCCTCTTGTATGGGATTTGAGTTTGAAATTTTTTGTTGCTTGGAATTTGCTTTAATAAATGATTTGCAAGGCTCGCTTAGCTTTGCGATGGGTGAGCTTTGCTTTAATGACCTGCAGTATTAAATCGATATTTTAGCAATACATTTAGAGTATTTACTCATCGAAATATAACAGGCATTTTATAATAGAAAACACAATGCATGATTTTTTATTATTGAATCACGTTGATTTCTCAGCGGTTTATAATGCAGAAGTTACACATCCATCATTATCTTTACAAATTTAAGCAATGCTGTTAAGTAAAAATGAATGCTAGTTATTGCTGTTTCAGAATCTCCAAGCTGGATTTCCATTTGTGCTTGATTCATAGATTTTGGATTTTCATGTCAGAGAAAGCGAGAGATGCCCCAGTCGCAGTTTCGTGAGTGATTAGTAGTCATCCCAACTTCTGCTTGCTGGGTATGGTCCCCCCGTGATAGCATTAATGACAAGCTTTTCTGAATCTTTCACTGCAGTGTTGTTGTGAGAATCGGATTGATGGGTAGGGTGTTGTTGATCCCGAGTGGATGAGGTTGGATCGGTTCCGTTTCTCTTAACGTATTGTTGGAGTTTACCCTGCTCTAGCAATTCTTCAATCACCTTCTTTAATTGGCGACATTCGTCAGTGTCATGGCCGGGTTGATTGTGAAATTGGCAGAATTTTCCATTACGCTTTGCCCCTCTTGTCATTTCAGGTGGCTTAGGATACCTGACAACGTCTTTTGTTGCAAAAAAGATATTTCTTGGTGTATCGGTTAAAGGAGTAAAGTCCGAAGGATTAAAGCGGCGAGGTTTCTTTTCATTTCTCTGGCTTTTTCCTCCTTCATTCTCCCTTTTCTGACTTTCAGATTCTCTTTTCTTAGGTGGGACATTGTCATTATTAGTCTGGGCAGTAACCACCTTCGACGTTGCAGAAAGGCTTTCAAGGCGAATGAACTCATCGGCCTTTTTATAAAATTTATCAAGTGAGTTTGGTTCTTTCATCTTTAACCATATCCCAAATTCACTCGATTTATCAATGGCTCTCATCAAATAGGTCAGGATCATGCGTGGTTCCGCATTTTCTACCTCGGCCAAAGCTATATTGAAACGACTCAAGAAAGATTTGATTGATTCTCCGGGCGCTTGTTCAAGGTTGGACAATGACATTATATCCTTAGCTTTTGAAGCATACAATCTGAACTGTTCTTTAAACTTTTGCGTTAAGTCGGAGAATTTATCTACAGACCGAACTGGAAGTTTTGTGAACCAAAGTAAAGCCACACCTTCTAGGTATACCGGAAAGTATCGACACTTGATCTCGTCTGATGCTCTTGCACCAGTCATATGCCAATCGTACTTGTAGAGGAAATGATTAGGGTCACTGGTTCCCCTATAGGCTTGGATAGTAGGAGGTGCAAATTTCCTTGGAAATTCCGCTCTTAGGATCCTTTCAGTAAACGGAGTTCTGCTTGGCGCAAATCCCCAGTCAGCCTCATCCTCTTCCCTTTGCATGCTCTCTTTCATGATGCGGCCAACCATTTCAGACAGGTACTCCTTATTGTTCAAAGACACCTCCGGGCAAGTATTAGTTCTTCCCTCGGAATTTTGCCCGGGCATCTGCTCATGACAAGTTGGTTGCGGCACAGAACCATCAGCTTGGAAAGGTGGCATTTCAGGAAGAGTAGTTCGACGGTTTTCTGGTTGACGATTTTCCCCGAGCAGAGCAGTTAATCTATCCATCATCAAAGCGTTTTGAGTTTCAATTTGTTGGTATAATCCAGAAACTGCGTCATCCAATTCAGCCCTGGTGACCCCAACGGTTGGAGTTGCTTGGTCTGTTATTGGGGAAGCGGAAGTTCCTTCGTGAGCGTTTCCGGATCTGATAGGTCTACCTCTTCTTCCAGGAGCCATTATTTCAGATCTGGTCTTTAAAGAGAGGTTCTTTTTATGAATCTTTGCGAAGCAACGGTGGATGATCGCCTGAGTTGGTTTCTCAGTGAAAGCACCAAAATGTTAACGGTAAAAAGTAAACGCTAACACCCGGTGTGTGTAATAAACTTGTGAAAGCACCACCCGTTGGTATGGGAACAGAATATGAGCTGAGAATAGCAGAAAAGTAGTAAATGAACAACAGATTTATAGTGGTTCGGCCCGTAATTGAGCCTACATCCACTTTATAGTCTTTTATTGCTGATTTGATTACAATTCGATACAATATCCCTCTAAATACAATACAATTTGATCATGAAATCATTCTTGACTACTAGCTTGATCTTTAATGATGAAACTCGACGAATCCGCGTGGGATGTTAGGAGTTCTTCTCGAAGATCGTTGTAGTGTCTCGAATGCTTGAAGATCTTTGATTGCTGAATGGGAGGAGGCTTCGACAGCGTAACGGCGCTTGGAGAAATGAATGGCCTAAAAATCCTCTTCATGTTGGAAGTGGTGGGGTATTTATAGGAGCTGATCTGGACTCAGGAAATTTCTCTAAGTCTTTAGGTCGTAGCCGACTTATGGTAGATCGGTGACGAGTTAAGGAATAGGGTTAGGTCGGAACCTTCTTAAGTCGGAGCCTTTCATAACTCGGAATCTTCCTTAGGTCGTAGCCCTTGAGTCACAGATTTCCTTAAGTCGGCAGGCTCCTAACTCGGCACAACTCTTAAGTCGGTCTTAACTCCTGAGTCACAGATCTTCTTAAGTCGGCAGGCTCCTAACTTGGCACACCTCTTAAGTCGGCAGCTCTTCTCAGTAGTTAGATCGGCAACTGTTGGGTCAGATCTCTCCTTAGGTCGTAGCCCGTTAAGTCGGAGATCTTGTTAACTCGGAGCTTTCCTTAAGTCGGTTACGCCTTCAAATTGTTAGGTCGTCTTCTTTCTTAGGTCGGCAAGCACCTTAACTCGGCATACTTTCTTAGGTCGGCAAACACCTTAACTCGGCATACTTTCTTAGGTCGGCAAGCACCTTAACTCAGCATACTTTCTTAGGTCGGCAAGCACCTTAACTCGGCATACTTTCTTAGGTCGGCAAGCACCTTAACTCGGCATACTTTCTTAGGTCGGCAAGCACCTTAACTCGGCATACTTTCTTAGGTCGGCAAACACCTTAACTCGGCATACTTTCTTAGGTCGTGAGTCGAAAAGGGGATTAACATAAATTAAATCAACTATTCTCAAATACTATATTTAATTTCAGAAACTACAAATTAGAATTAATTATCCATAATTAAACTTAATTAATTAGGTAATTAACAACAAGGTTGTTACAAACACACTATTTATAGTAATAGCTTTAAAAGCTTTTCACAATTAGACATATTTCAAATCAAATTATTTCTACGTAGTTACATATATCTATTTTATAAAAAGAATTTTAGGAAGTAAATATGCATATAAGTATTCATTACTTTTTACGGTTGTGTAAATAAACATATATATATATATATATATATATATATATATATATCTGTGTGTGTGTAGAAATGATTTTGGGAAAATATATATATTGTGACGACCCGCCCTTCTCGACCCTCGAAAATCGACACAAAATACTCAACAGTATAATATGCCGACGATCGAATGCCGGAAAAGGCAGATTGTAAAAGAATAAGAAAGTAGATAGAAGAAGAAAGAACTAAACAAATCAGAATCTCACAGACGCAGCGGACAAAATATAATATATAATAACAGCTCTTTACACAAAATGAAAAAAAAATTATCTGTTTATATACAATACATCATCAGAGTCCATCACAACAAAATCAGATACATGCCTAACAACAATCATAGCAGCGGAATATAAGCAAGTACGAATAATGCGTCTCGACTCCAGCTCCTCTCCTGCTCCATAGCAACCTATCCTGTGAATATACTCGGTCTGACCCGAGCATTATAATAAAATAACACCTGAGTCAGTCTGGATACCAGCATAAGAGAAATACATCCAAACTGATTTTTTTTAAAGTTTCAAAAATCCTTTGAAAACAAAAGCATCTCGTAAGACCACGCCACAAATAAACATGTCGGGTTTTTACCTTACGATAGCTAAAACACTTTTTATAAAAATCATCTGATATTATAATAGTGTCTACAGAAAGTAAAATAGAATCTAGCTGAAATGCTTGCATCTCACATTTCAACAATAGTTGGGCACAATCAAAACCGTACAGGCTCGTAGGGAGAATGGATTTCCAACGAATGACTAGGCACTGGGGTACCACCTGTCACAGTACGTGGCCTAGATCACAGTACCGAGGAGTACGCCCGCTCCCCTGCAACAAAAGGCCGGAATCACCTATGGGCAATTCCGAATAAGATCGCCCCACGGTTGGGATCAGCAACCGCACCACTAAGCCGAAATAAAAGGGACCTCTAGGCAGGGATGACCATACTCTCTAGTGGGCGCTACCCATGAAGCCTTGCTGCATATCCCCTGATTTTTAGTCATTCCTGATTGATGAGGCTTGAGGCTAAGCGTTACCTTTATAGCACATATCCCTTAGAATGCCCATCGTCCACCTGACGATGTCATGAAAGCATTCGTCCATACAAGTCCGTCCCGGGTCCGAACGGAACCGAAGGCACTACTCCTACTACATCCATTTTGGAAATATCCTCAGGATTAGTAGCGACTAGCTAGGGGTGTAAATCGGTCGGACCGGACCGGACGGAGGTGTGTTCGGTTTATGTCCTAAATAAAATCGGACCGGACATGGACCGGACAAGATTTATGTTCGTACGAATTTTGTTGTCCTAGCTCGTGTCCTAAATGAAATCGGACGGACTCGTACATACATTTTTCGGACACGGACCCGAACAGACACGGACGGACAATGCTATTTACATCAAATTTTATGTTGTTTAATAGAATTTCCATCAGATATACTGAACTATAAGAAATTCGGACGAATTCGAACGAACTCGGACCGGACAATATTTTTTCTCGTACAAATTTTCTTGTCCTAGCTCGTGTCCTAAATGAAAATCGAACGGACTCGGACGGACGTATTTCGGTTACGGACATGAACGGACATCGGACACTCGTATAAAATTTACAGCCCTACGACTAGCCCTTGCACTTCACTGCTCCATCTTCGACACCGAACACGTTACACGAAACGTACAAACCGGATCGAAGTGGTTTTCAAGAAATAAATCTCGATCCCGGTCTCTTCGAAACGATCAGCGCTTTGTCCAATATTGATAGTCGGTGATTTAACTATCGATTCACATTCACAAACATCCATAAGCATCCATCACACAATAAATAATTTCCATATTATTTATTTGCCACTAATATCTTTCAAAGATATATTTTCACATTTCAAAAATTCCATCAATTTTAATTTCTCTCGATTCATGGCGTCTTCGTCTTCGTTTACAGCTTCTCGCTTTCTGTCGAAACATTCTCGATCGTTTAACAATCCTTTTTTGCATCTGTCTTTGTTGGATCATCACTCTGAGCGTATCCCTTTTCATCTTTCTTATGCCCAAGCAGTTAAAGAAGGAATTTCTTCGATTCCAAATTCTAAGAATAATCATCGTCTTAAAAATTGGGAAATTAAGAGAGGTAACAATATCTGCTTTAGATGTGGGGATCGAGGTCATTTCGCTTTCAACTGTAGAGACCCCATTAGATGTTTTGCTTGTGGAAAGACTGGGCACAAGAAAGCTTCTTGTTCGTTTATTGCTGATGTCGAGAGTTCTGGATCTTCTAAAATTGATTTCGTTCCTTTCTCTAATAATAATAAGCGTTCTGAGAAGAATTTCAATTCGTTGAACTCAAAGATTATCAACTCTGGGCCGCAACTTATTGATCACGGTTTTCAATTCACCTTGAAATGTATGATGCTCAAAAGAATTTTATTAGATAATCTTTGGCAACAAAGATCAGAAGGAATTCAGCTTCTTGAGGAATTGTTCTCCCACTTCAACGTGATTAATTCTCCGAACATAGGTATGGGTTATAGGGATCGATTTGGAGACCCAGAGGAATATTTTGGTAAGTCAGATGAATCGTATATCATTTCTGACGGTTGTGATGAGTTACCGGAAGATTGTTTGGATGAAGGAAATCTGAATTGTGATTCTTGCGTTTATTCTAACAAAGATGAGATTATCAACTTTGATCCAATGCTAATTGATTTTTCTGTTATTCAATATTCTAACGATCTAAGCTCTTCTGTTGCTAATAAAAAGATGAGTTCTGTTTTGGATGTTGCAGAAATGTGTAATGATGTTGATATAATTTCTGGCTTCACTCGATTTAACGGTGGAAGATCTAAATCACAGGAAATCTTTGAATTAAAGACTAGTAATAGATTTAATTGTCTGGTGGATAAAGAAAATGAAGTTTTAGAAGTAGGAGTGGAACAAGTTGATGAATCTATGGAGGTCACAGTTTTTCCCAATCTGAAGATGAAGTTATCTTTTTTCAGGAAGAGGAGTTGGATGGAATATTATCATCGGATTAAATGGTTAATTTGGATAATTTAATGGTTCATGATACAAATATGAGTTTGGAATATGACTTAGTGCCTATATATAATGCTGTGCACTATGATACCAAGGTGTTAGGTACACAAATAGATGTTGTTAAGAGCTTAGTCAGGAATAATCTGATATCGATGTACTTTGATAAAGGGAATGATGTTAGCTCTGTTCAGAAGTAGAAATGTTGTGATGATGAATATCAACATTATTCAGATAGTCATAAAATTGGTTTTATTTTGGACGATTCTTCTGTTAATTTACTTGAATTAGTAGAGATTCATTCGGGAGAGATATTCGAAGAAGTTGGATTGTTGTCATCGGCAATTAATCTAGATGCGATTAAAGAGATAGATATCAACTTGAAAGTGGACTTCTGCTTTGAGCTTGATAATGTTGCTGCTCACAATGTTTTCAGTTTCTCTGATACACATAAGAGTTCTGATAGGGTTAATGTTGATAATGGCACCAGTATACAAGATATCCTTAATTAGCATAACCTTCTATGTTTTGATGATTTCATAACTGGTCTAATTGATAGCAGTTTCGAAAATAGTTCAGATTTTTCTGTTAATAGTTTTGATTTTGAGATATTGCACTTGGTAAAGATAGGATTTTTGGATGATGAAGAACATTCTTATAGGGAGACGAGAGATCATTTTGATATTAAAATTTGTAATTTCCAAAACACACAAGATGTGGTGGATCATTCTATCATTTTGGAAGATAATTTGGGTATAGATGGTTCAACTGTTGGTATGAATTCGGGTGAATATATAGAGGAAGTAGGTCAGAGCTCAATATCTTCTTTGATTTATGCAACCAAAAAATTTAACGCGTCTTCGAGTGTTAGAGTGGCAGATGAGGCTTCGAACTGTATGTTGGATATTAGTGGGGCGAATGGCATTAGTTCTTTATCTAAGTCAAAGAAGAGAAGGAGTAAGAAGACTGTAGTTTCTTCTGGATCTATTCGTCGGAGTGCTGGGATTCGCAACAGTCTGTCGTGTCCTATGGGTGAGTTACCTGGTTCGAGCGCCTTAAATGGCGTTACGGATTCAGGCTCAGGTATGATTTCTATTTTTGGTAGTACGTATTCTACATACGCTTTAGGAAGTTTATCATCAGCTGAGTTTAGCCAGTTAGCTCACAGTACTTCTTTTATTTTCTCTGATATTGAGTTGGATAGAGAGTTCATTAGACGTAAGGAATTAAAGAGGGCCAGTACTGTTGGTTTATGAGGATCATTAGTTGGAACATTAGAGGTCTGAACGACTTGAATAAGTGTGATAAGGTTAGAGCGTTGTTTAAAGATTATTCGATTGACATTGCGTTGCTTCAAGAAACTAAAATTTGCTGTCTTGATGTTAGGTTTTTTAGAAGATTAGTCGGGTATCACTTTAGAAAATGGGTTTTTTTACCTTCTGTGGGTACTTTAGGGGGATTAATGATAGGGTGGCGGGAAATTATTTCAAATTGCTTCAATGTATTGTTAAACAGCATTCTCTTCATATTATACTCAGTAATCTTTCTGATAACTCTTTTATAAATATTTCTAATGTTTACGGTCCTAATTCTAAAATTAATCGGAGGATTTTATGGAACGAATGCTTAGAGTTTAGATCCTTAGCCCCGGGTTCTTGGATTTTGGGGGGTGATTTCAATGTTATGCGTTTCTTTGGTGAGCGTTTTCCTAGGGAAGAGGATTACTCTGCAATAGAGGAGTTCGATCAATTTATTATTAATTCTAATTTGATTGAAATTCCCCTTTCTAATAGAGAATTTACTTGGAATAACGCTAGAGAGTCTCCATCCATGGCTCTTCTAGATAGATTTTTTGTTAGCGATGATATTGAAGATAAATTCCCAATTTGTAGAGTAACTGGTTTACCTTATACATACTCCGATCACTGTCCAGTCATTCTTACTTGTGAACATCATAGAGGTACTATTAACAACTTTAAATTTGAAAAGATGTAGCTTTTGGAATCTAACTTTGTAAATCTTGTTAAAGGTAAATGGGTTTCTTTGAGTTTTCATAATATCAGAAATAAGGAAAATTCTGCAAAAGCCTTTGTTTCTAAACTTAGGGAGCTTAGGATTTTTCTTAAAAACTGGAACAAAAATGTTTTTGGCAATCTAAAAATTAAAAAAGATAATATTCTTAATGAAATGCTTAAAATTAATAAGATAGGAGAATCTAGACCTCTAAATTTAGGTGAACGTAATGTTCTTGCCAATTTAAAAGATGAATTAAATTCTATTTTAGAAAAGGAGGAGGTTATGTGGAAACAACGATCCAGAATTCAATGGATCAATGAAGGAGATAATAATACCAAATTTTTTCATAATATAGCCAATGGTAGAAAACGTAGTAATACAATTAACTCTATATTTGTTAATAATATAGAGTTAGTGGATCAAAGAGATCTTAATAAGGCTTTTACAGACTATTATAAGGATATTTTTGGTTCCAAAATCAAACATAGAATCAATGTTAGATGGATAGATTTGTATCCACCTGATTCTATTATAGATTTATCTGAGTTAGATATTCCTTTTACTGAAGATGAAATTAGGAAAGCAATTAATGACATGCCAAGTGATAAATCCCCGGGTCCTGACGGGTTTCCTATCTTATTTTATATTACTTTTTGGGATGTTTTAAAATTTGACTTAGTTAATATGTTTAATGATTTTTATAACGGTAATTTACAATTAGGGAGATTTAACTTCGCTAATGTTATCTTGTTACACAAAAAAGTAGGAGCTAAAAACTTAAAAGACTTTAGACCTATTTCTTTGATTAACTGTTCAGTTAAAATCATATCTAAAGTTTTAGCTAATAGACTTAGTAAAAGAATGAA
This sequence comes from Allium fistulosum, assembly GCA_030737815.1. Lineage (NCBI taxonomy): Eukaryota > Viridiplantae > Streptophyta > Magnoliopsida > Asparagales > Amaryllidaceae > Allium > Allium fistulosum. The sequence goes on from CM060902.1 coordinate 1,144,208,311, forward strand.
TTAATTAATCGATTTTTCACGAACGGCTTTAATTAAAGGGAGAAATATCACTGATGGTGTAGCAGTTGTTCAAGAATATATTAATTATTGCTGTAAGAATAACATAACTTGTGTGATTTTAAAGCTTGATTTTGCTAAAGCTTTTGATTCTGTAGATTGGGATTTTCTTGTAGATATTTTTCATGCTAGAGGTTTTAGTCCTAGATGGATATATTGGATTTTGAACTTGCTTAGAACTAGTAACTCTAGTATTATGGTTAACGGTATATTAGGCAATAGAATTCAATCTAAGAGAGGTTTAAGGCAAGGGGATCCCTTATCACCCTTATTATTTAACTTAGCTGCTGATGTTTTTGCTAAAATTATTAAAAGAACGGTGGATAATGGATCTCTTGGACGTGTAGGCAATGAAATTTCGCGTAATGGTTTATCGGTCCTTCAATTTGCTGATGATACCTTACTTTTTTCTTCCCATCTTCCAAGACACATCATTACCTTTAAGTTTATCCTTTACAGTTTTGAACTTTTATCTGGTTTAAGAATAAATTTTGATAAAAGTTCCGTGTTAGTTTTAAATGATTTTGATAAAGTTGGTAACTTAGTTGCTAATACTCTTAATTGCAAAACTATGAACTTTCCTTTTGACTACCTTGGTTTTGTGATTAGACCCACCAAACTCAAACATGAAGACTGGATTTTTATCATCGATAAAATCAAAAATAAGATATCTAACTGGAATGGGAGATTTTTATCTAGAGCGGGTAGACTAGTTCTAATAAATTCGGTTTTATCAGCTCTTCCAATTTATTGGATGTCTATGCATCTGTTTTCGGATTGGGTTATTGATCAAATTGATAAGATTAGAAGAGATTTCTTATGGAGTGGAGAAAACCCTAATAATGATATTAAATGTCTAGTAAATTGGGAGACTGTCTGTAAGGCCAATAAGGAAGGTGGATTAGGTGTTATTAATTTGCGTAATATGAATTTGTCTCTGTTAGGTAAATGGCTTTAGAAGTTTAAAGATATAAATGATAATGCTACTTGGAAAGAGATCATTTCTAAATATTACTATAATGGAAATAGCAATTTATATCAAATTGCTTCTTCAGCCACTCATAGTTTATCTAACTTTTGGAAAAACATTTTAAAATGTAAGGAGATATTTAATTTAGGAATAAATACAATCGTTCACTCTGGTAATCGTACTTCGTTTTGGCATGACTGTTGGATTTCGATCTTGCCTCTTAAGATAGAATTTAAGGATCTGTTTGAAATTTGTAACTTCAAGTATGCTTTAATCAATGAAGTTTATACTCCAGAAAATGATCCTCCTTGGAATTTCAGTTTTAGCAGAATTTTAGTTGATTCTACTTATAGACAACTTTCTTTGCTTTATGCCAGATTAAATCTATATAATATTGATAATGATAACGACTTTATTAGTTGGGAATGGGATAAAAGTAAGAAATATACTTCTAATTCTTTCTACAGATTCATTAATTTTTTGGGTACAATAAATTGCTCATTTAAATATATGTGGAAATCTAATGCTCCTCCTAAATCCAAAATTCACATGTGGTTAATTCTTCATGGAAAACTTAATACAATCGAATTTTTAAAAAGAAAAAATATTCATAATGATAATAATTGTTCTTTTTGTAATCGGTATCTTGAGGACATTAATCATATATACTATAATTGTATGGATTCTAATTACATTCTAATTAATACTCTTAATATTTTTAACTTTAATATAACAACAAAAATTTCGGATTGTGAATTTTATTGGAATAGTTATAGATTCAAGTTCAAAAAGAATATTAGATTTTTACTAGACACTTTATTTATTATCATTAGTTGCTTTATTTGGTTTGAAAGAAATCAAAGAATTTTCAATAATAATAATTGTCATTTTAACAAATTGATTTTTACAATTTCTTCTTTTTGTTTTAATTGGATCTCTAACCCCCAATAAAAATTAGCTAAAAATATCTTTTTCAAAAGGTATCTTAACAAGGTTAATCATAATATCAATTTTTTTAAACACAATAATAATTTTTTTAACATTAATAATAGTATTATTAATATTTACCCAAGGTTAGATGATGATTTCACTTCTAATCATAGCTTACTTATGATTAAAGGTTCATAAGGTTGATCCGTTTAAGTAATTGTTCTAGTCTCTTTTTGATATTGGTTTTTAGTTTTTATTTTTTATTTATTCTGTTATTGTCCTGTTAGTCTTATTTAGGTTTTTATCTCCTTCCTTATTATTACATATATATGTATATTTCTTATATAAATATACATATATATGTATCATTCTAATTTTTTTCTTTAGTCATTTTCCAGTTACAGGTAAGGGAGTTTGGATATCAGGTTCTTTTTGCAGGTTTTTGTATCTTCAGATTGCTGGACTCCAATTGGTAGATAGGTCAGCAGAGCAGAGCATCTTCATCCAGGACTATTAGTAGTTTCTCCTCAGTTTTGGGATTCTGCTATCTTCATTATGGAGTACTTATTTCAGAGGATATATTCAGTACCCCTTTCTCCAGATCAGAGGCTTCAGAGCGGTTTCTTTTACAGCAGTTCCACTTCAGAGCAGATGCTTGTCCACCTCTACTGATTCAGTTGGTTGGAGCTTCCTCATTAGTCAGGACATCATCCAGTTGTTTTTTGTTTTTTTTCTCTAGTTTTTTTAGATACTTCTAACACCTCAATATCGGGCGGTGGCCATGTCGGAGCTCGGTATCGGGGTGTGATGGGTAGTGGCCTTGCCGGAACTCATCTTAGGAGTACGTGAGATTTGATATATTTGTATTTGGTTTTGTTACCTGCCAGGCTTGTTGGCAGCACTTTATATTCGTGATATATATATTATTGCATGTGTGCTCTCCTCTATTCGTAGAGGATCACACATTTTTCTCAAAAAAAAACTCATTTTGAAACAAATTCCCAAATTTCTTTCTTTACATGGTAAAGCATTACCATTTATTCCCATTTGGAAAAACCAAGCTTAAACACTTTGCTTTTAAAAACAGTTAAAATACTTTATACTGAAATATACTTTAAAATATGTAATTTACTTCTATCTATTTACTCAAAATATAAATTTGGAATAGGTGAAGAAAAACTATTATTAAGATATAAACTTTGATTTAAAATAAGGGTTTTTGTTTAACTAAATTCAAAATAGCGTTATAAAAAGAATAATATTAATCTCAATAACTTAAGTCAAAACCAACCTTTAAATAAATCCATTTGTAAAAAGAATTACTAATATATCCTCAAATCATTACGATTTCTAAATTATTAATTTGTTACTTTAAAAATAAAAATTTCTTAAAAATACTCTTTAAACAATTTAAAACTTTAACCTTTAATTAAATAAAATCTTTTAAAACACTAACTTGGTTTTCCCAAGGAAATTCCCATTCAAACATCCCAAAAACCCATCTCATAAATCCAGCCGATTTATTTCAATTCAATTTATGTTTAATAACATAAAATTTCCAATTTCATGCTTATCCATAACTTCATCCGAAATTCAACACAATTTCCCATCCTGGAAATTCATTTTTAAAAATATAGTTTAAAACATTTTAAATAAAACATTGGAGAATTCATCAATGAAAAACCATATTTACAATTTACTTAAATGAAATCGCAATGGAGGAGACGGTATTTTAAAATATTCTATTTACATTTAAAACTGTAAATTTTACATTTGGAAGCTTCATTGCAACATATGTTAAATTTCCCGGACAACGCCATTCATTATTAAAATAAACCATCGTTATTTTAAACAATTTATAATTCCCATAGAATTCATTTCAGAAAATTTATATTTCACATTTATCAATCGATAAATTTTTCACTGCATTTTAACTCCCAATTTACCAATTTACATTTTCCATCCAAACCAGATTTCAAATTTTATTCTTGAATTTCTTATTTTAACAATTCATTTTGTTTCGTAAAAACCCCATTTAATCCATTCATAATTTAAATTTAGGATTTATAATTTTATACAACAATTTCACATAATAATTTTTAATTCCAGATTTTATCAATCTCAACATATAAACAGGTATCACTATCAATTATAAAATAATTGCAACATTGTGAGGAATCCAGTTGGATCCCTCCAACCTGTTTCTCCCTGCATCACAAATATTAGCACATCACCATATAAATATCAATCCAGATTGATAACAGCAGATATACTCAACCAATCACACAGATATTAAACATCAACTATTTAAAAGGCCTAGCATCCAGATGTGAGTGAGAATAACTCACCTTGAGTTTCGGCGAGCGTTCGAAATTTAAATTAAACCGAACGACGTTCGATTTAACCCAAATTTCTACTTGCTCGGAATAAATCCGGATCTGCACCATCTCGTAGTACGTCTCTCAGCGATCCCAATGGTTCCAGTTTCGTCTCAATCTGATATCATATGAACTCGTTATGATTTTACAAAGTTTGAATAACGATTCAAAACAATATTATTATTTTCTTCAAATACCACGGCCCGCTCCTTTCTTCTTCCGTCTCGCTCACGCTAGCCAACTCGTACAGGAACCCATCACGCGCCACCCTAGGGTTTAAAATCGCAACCTCTACAGAGCCTTCCACCTCGATCGGAGGCTACCACGACGAAGCGCCTCACCTCCTCCATGCTCGACTAAAGTGCGGTGGCACTCGGTGCCCTGCTCGCCTTGATAACTGCGCATGAACGGAAGCTAACGCGGCTCACAGAACTCCCCCAAACGATCACCAATTTCGATCATAACTGGTCGATAAGTAGAGCTCGACGAGACGAACATCCTCCCAGTTGACAACTTTCGAAATCGAGGCCTGGATCGAGAGGATTTGGAGGAAGATTGAAATCAAATTTCGGCCATTAATCGTTGAAGTGGCGGCCCATTCCTTTTTGAAGCTAGGGTTAGAGATATTTAAATATATATAAAAATTTTAATATTATTTAATTAATATAAATTCTCAAATCAACCGTTAATGCAAACGACCTCCAATTCTCACGTTCCAACAGGCAATCCTAGGGTTTTCCGCGTTTCGGACACAATGGAACAGGTTTCGTAAGCTAATTTGATCATATGAGCGAGATACGAATTAAACGATCAATTAAAATTTAAATCGGTTAAATCGATTTCGATGCGTTTCGAGCTGCCACGGTAAAACGACAACTCCGATTGCTACGAAAATTGAAATCCGATAATAACTATCTATTACGGATCCAATGGAACTGGTTTCGTCGAATTCCGAGACTGTGCCCCGGAAGACTATTTTAACTCGTCTATTAAATCTGGCGATTTTCGAATTTAACAAAAACGCTTACAATTTCGCTTTTAAAATTTTATTAACTTAACAATAAATCATATAAAATATATAAACACATTAAAAATCATTCTGGCTTATTCCGGACCAAAATCTGATTAAATTGCATTTTAATAATATTAAATTCATTTTTAAATTAATATAAAATCCCAAATATTAATTTATCAACTTTAAAATTCATCTAAAATTCCCACCACGCTATTTACACTCAAATAACTCAAAATAAATTTTTAAAACCATTTTATTACTATTTACATCTAAATTCCCAAATTGTTTCAAATCCAATATTTAATTACTATTCCAAATTTGAATCGAATTATCATATTTTAAAATCTATAACTCGTTTTATAAATTGAACTCGATTCTCTTTGTTCCAAAATTAATTAGAAATCCACAGTGAACATTTAATATGAATTAAATGTTCAAAATTCAATGGCTCAAAAATCCGGGATGTTACATATATAGAGTATCCTTAATTTCAAAGCAGTTGCAAAGGAAGTTTTATATAATTATAGATACGAATTTAATCATGTTTTCTACTATATAGTATTAATTTTGTATAAACTATTATTTCAAAATAGATTTCAAAGCAGATCACCAAAGAAGGGTCTATAACTTCAATCCAAGCAGTTTATGTACCTGCAGATGATTTGACCGACCCTGCTATTTCCTATACAAATACACAATTTCACTTGAATGAGAAATTGAATTAAACGGTCTAATAAAACAAGTGGTATGAAACGCTTGAGTTTAATTTACCGGTTAGTTTTTGGACTTGTTCGAATGAACATTTATTTGCACGAGTGGGAATTTACCATCACTTAGTAAATATTTAAGTATCGCTAAGTGGTCATGGGACATTGCACGATACTCATTTAGTTACTAATTAAGAGTATATTACACTTATCGATTGGAGTTTACTAAATTGTAGTAAATATTCAAGTAAACCCATGTGGTATGGGACACACGGTCAGTACTCGAATAATTACTATTAGGAAGTATATAACACTTATTTTTTTGAGTTTTCATACTCAGACCTTGGGTAATCCGTTTCGGGCGGATTGGATGGGATTTCAGGCCCATCTTGGTATACTCGTTTACAAACGAGTTATGACTTGTGAAGTGTTCGTCTCTTGTGTTGTCGCGTGAAGTACGTGTATCTTGTGTTGACTTTCGAAATGCTTTCTATTAGGCTAGCTATTAGTTATGACTTGTAAAGTTCTCGTCACTTGTGGTGACTTGTGAAGTGCTTCTCTTATAGTCGAGTGGCAAAGTGCTTATATAATTACGTGCGAAGCCTACGTCGATGATTAGTGACTTGCGAAGTGCTTGTCTTTCACTTGCATATATGATTATGAATTTCTATGCTCTTATTTTGATGGTTGCTATAACTTTTATGTCCTGTTTTGAATGAGCACGGTTAAACTTCAAGTTATGAAGCTTTATATGATGTCTTAGTATATTAGTGAAGTACAATCTATGGACAGTTTTTCCTAGATGTTATGCAAGCTACTATTATTTTGGACTCACCTTTTTATGATAACTAGTGATAGTCTGACCCGTTTGTTTTATAATACTCAGGTCAGTCCGAGACCTGACCGGTGTAAGGACATTTTGGCTTTGGAAAGGAGCTAGCTTGGGTAGAAGTTTATGCTATATATATATATATATCTGTGTGTGTGTGTGTGTTTGTCATGAGTTCATTTTGGGATGTTGACTTATGTATGAATGTATCTTATATGAGATGTAGACTCATTTTGTATTTTTGAGACTTGTCTTAATCTTTGAGTATGTATATATGTGAGTCTAGTTCACCTCTTTGTTGACTCGCTTTATGTTATATGATATGTCCTGTATTATATTTATCGATGCGATCTGTGATTCTATGTTTTATATAATGTTGTATATTATTCTGTTCTAGTTTAGCCAACATGTCTATTGCTTTGTACCAAGACTATTCACATCTGTATACTGTGAAATGAGTTAAAGAATGATGTGATAGTGCTAGCCCAAGGTAATAGACAGGGGTGGTCGCTCCTATCCAGCCTTATTCTCTATATTAACCGACAATATTACTTGTAATATTCTTAGGTAATATGGGCATAAAAGGTGGGGCTTACACCATCTCTTTTTACTACTAGCAGCCATTACCAGGTATCCCCATGTTGTCAAAGTTGGCGTACCTCCCTTCAGGTCACGACTGCATATCGCCATCACCCTCCATACTAGATTGGTCGTGCCTCCTCCAAGTCATCACCAAAATGCGTATTGCTCACGTCACTCCAAGTCACAATGCGGCTACAGCCTCCAGCCACCTTCTGATCGCATCACTCCATTTGGTCGCAACTATATCATTGTGTCCCCTCTCCTATGCATGAGAACCGAGGTTGCGGCTCCTAATCGAGCTCGCATTCGAACGCCATGGACGTTGCTCCACCTATGGTTATGCACCAATTAATTTCTCATTTTTTAAACGATTCGATTGTGTGAAAGATAGGGCAAGCAACAAGGGAAGATAAAAGAATGGTTTTAACCTGGTAAGTAAGAGAGTCTTCTGGAGACTAGAAGAAAAATAAATGGGCTTGGGCTGGAATAATTTTGTGCCTTATTGAACTAAGGGCTAAATTTTAATTAAATTACTTCGCTAACTTATTCACACTTTTCTTTTCTTTTTACTCTTTCAATTTATTTTCAAATTTACTTCGATTTAATTTTAATCAATTTATACTTCATTATCTGATTTTCTTCACTTTAATATTTGTTCACTTCTATTTTTCAACTATTTCAATCATATAAACATTATTTACATTTCAAAATATTTCATATTGATTAAAACATTTTATTTGCTTTTAACAAGTTATTCGAAAACAAGTTATTACTTTAATTTAATTTATTACCACAAAATTTCTAATTAAATAGAATTTTAATTAACAAAAATTTATTTTCAAAATATAATCATCACAATTCAAATTCAAACACTTCTATTTTACTTAGATTTATTTACACAGCATAGAAATCAGAGCTGTTACATTGTGTATTATTGATGATCTCAAATTTTATTATGCATTCGAATGTAAATAGATGTGTTGGATTGGAATATGATTGCATATAGTTCTGTACATTGAAATGGAACTGGAATGAGAGAGGAAAACAACCTGAAATTGATCAGAGAAGATGAGATGGGGGAACAGAGTCGCATTATCAGGAGGGGATCGGTTGAACTCCACCGAATGATCGATCAATCGCCATCGGTTGACTAGTGGTATGACCGGTCACCGTTAATTCTTAAAAATAAAAATAAAACAAAAGTACACGTAAAAATAAATAACATTTAGGTAATGTATATATTACATAAAATATAATAAATATATAATTATAGTAAATGAAAATTTATTTAAAACTTTATAAAAATAGTGTATAAAACTTATATTTATAAAGAATACTAATATATATATATATATATATCAATGATATTACATTTTTATCCAATACGTAAATGTACTTAGAACTTGATATATGTTTAGATTAATGGTACAATCGAAGATTAAAAAATTCAGTATATAAATATAAGACTATATATATATATATATGAGTAGTGGTAATAATTTAATTATAATTTTAATAACAAAATCAATACTGAAGTTAATAATTTAATAATGCAATTGATGTATCTAAATTAGATATTCTAGATAAATTAATAAATTATATATCTTTATATATATACACATACTAGAAATTATATGCACGAGAAATTTGTAATAAATAGAGTTATAATACTGACTAGTATGAGACTTTTGTAATATTTCTCTAGTTATTCATTGGACTTGTGGATAATTGTGATGATTGAGTGTAGTTTATGAGCAGTGAATAAACATTTAAGTATCATGCAGCGTTATGGGCCATTGTTGTGATATTTATTCGATTATTTATTGAAATCAAATAGCACTTATGTGACAGGAATAGTATTATGAGATTGTACTTACATGAGGTGATTCTCATAAGTGTGAGCAAGGTAGGTGCTCTTATATTTATAGATACCGTGTGCCACTATCATAACATACTCCTAAATTATTAGTGGTAGAGGACCACATAGCTAGTATACACCCTAGCGGCCTGATTGTGGGGTTGTGCCCCAGATCCATGGCACCTTGAGAGTATATATATTGGGTTAGGTGACCTATATGGTAGGTGCCTCACAGCCTCTGTATCACTTAGGCCAGTAGTTTGTTACTTATAGGGGAAAGTGTAGGGTCGTGACCGAGAGCTTCGCATAGACGAGCAATAGGTGGATATTTGTCACGATGACCGTCGAGGTAACTAAAGATTGTACAGTAGGGTTAGGCGACCCATGTGTGTGACTATAGAGCCGACATATGGCCATCAGTCTCCCTTTTGGTTCTAACGGAGTGGTAGATTTAGCATATAATATTTATACCCCTCGCCTAAGTATAGATATGGGTTAGGCGACCCAGGGTTAGGCGACCCGCGAGAAGAGGATACATATACATATATGTATATATATATATATAGACACACACACACTACTTGAGACCTTGTGTCTGTCGTACAGTCATTACCCATCACTCTTTACATCGGGAGATGTGTGTGTGTGTATGTGTGTATGATTTTGATAATTTTAACTTGTACCTATAATTATGAGGAATGAATTGACATAATTAACATAAATAGATGTAATTAACTAGTAATGAAATAGTTATAACCTTGTGATAATGTATTTATATATGCTTCTATGGCTATGTTCTCATGTATTACATTTATTACCATGATCAATTTATCATTATAGACATAGACTGACCCGTGTATTGTTATGATGTCCGGGTTAGTCCGAGGTATTCCAACAGGTACACAGTAGCATCCATGGACTTATGGATTTTTTTGGAGACTAGTAGTTACATTTGGATGATACATTCCCTAGTGTATTTGGTAGCCTCGTATATATGTGGTAGTGTGATATTATGATGTAGATATGCTGTGGGTCAGCGCCTATCATTTTGTTACCCACTAGACTATGTATATGTGATATATTATATTTTATCTGCTGCGTTTTGACTCTATGTACTATATTTATATTCTTTGATTGTGTATTGTTATTCCTAGTAACACACGTATTCATTGCTTGTACTAAGACAATGTACAACTACGTTAATTATCATGTGATTTGAGATTGTACCGGTATTAGTCCAATGGAATATTCATGTATATACCCCCATAATCCATATCGCCACATTCTCCGTATTGTCTGATGGTATTACTTAGTAATACTCTTAGATAATATGGGTATATAAGTGGGGAAGTTTCAGCTATCTAGTGTCAAGTAATACATAGCAATCAATATCAAGTGAAACATAGGTACTAAGTATTAAATAAATCATAACTATCAAGCATCAAATGGAACATAGCTATCGAGTATCAAATAAATTACATTTATTACCATGATCAATTTATCATTATAGACATAGACTGACCCGTGTATTGTTATGATGTCCGGGTTAGTCCGAGGTATTCCAACAGGTACACAGTAGCATCCATGGACTTATGGATTTTTTTGGAGACTAGTAGTTACATTTGGATGATACATTCCCTAGTGTATTTGGTAGCCTCGTATATATGTGGTAGTGTGATATTATGATGTAGATATGCTGTGGGTCAGCGCCTATCATTTTGTTACCCACTAGACTATGTATATGTGATATATTATTTTTTATCTGCTGCGTTTTGACTCTATGTACTATATTTATATTCTTTGATTGTGTATTGTTATTCCTAGTAACACACGTATTCATTGCTTGTACTAAGACAATGTACAACTACGTTAATTATCATGTGATTTGAGATTGTACCGGTATTAGTCCAATGGAATATTCATGTATATACCCCCATAATCCATATCGCCACATTCTCCGTATTGTCTGACGGTATTACTTAGTAATACTCTTAGATAATATGGGTATATAAGTGGGGAAGTTTCAGCTATCTAGTGTCAAGTAATACATAGCAATCAATATCAAGTGAAACATAGGTACTAAGTATTAAATAAATCATAACTATCAAGCATCAAATGGAACATAGCTATCGAGTATCAAATAAATTATAACTATAGAGTATTAAGTGAAACATAGCTATCGAGTGCACAACAAAAAATATAGCTATCGAGTGGTAAGTAATACATAGCTATCGAGTGTCATAAAATATGATCCTATTGCATCTTTAATCTTTAAAAAGCCATTGAATGTCATAATATTAAAGCTATCGTGTGTTTATAATGGCATTTTCATAAATATCTAGAAAACTAATTCATTTCTTTTAAAAGTAATAACTTTTTACCGAACCAATTTCTTTATCAAATTCTAATTATTTAATCAAAATATTATCATAAACCTTGCAGCAAAACAAACAACAATTTTCTCTTTTTTTTCCAAAATATTAATTTATAATGCTAATAATTACCCTTTCGCAATTAAAACCTTCTTCACAAAATAATTTACAATAAATCGAAACTACTTGGGAGAAATCCCCCAAAATTCCAAAAAATCAGAATTTATCTTTTTACCACATATAAAAGTTCCGCTCAAAATAATTATTTTGCATATTTTAGGTAATTAAAATCCAAAATTATCCATTTTCGTGACTTAGAAAATTCATAATAATTTGGAAAATTATAAAGTTAAACCCACCTGTAAAATGTTATTCTAAACAATCATACCAGAAATTCAAAGCATTTGGAGATCAAAATATATGTTTTTAACTCAAAGACCCCTTAAGAAATTCAATAAAGATTCACAAATAATAACCATACTCAATGATTATCCAAACCATATGCATGATACACAAAAATTCGGATCTATACTCACACTCGAATTTAAAACATCAAACAACATAGAGATGGAGATATTATTCATCTTAGGTTGATTTTTGTGGAGATAATTGCCTTTGTTTCTTCCCTTCTTTCTCTTTAAATTCTTTGTTGAGATAGTTTTATTGGAGTTTTTGTTTTTGTTTTGTTTTCTTTGGTAATGAACGTGTGGCCGAAAATATGAGAAGGAGGGGAGAGTGTGCTAGGCAAAATAAATTAAATGTGTTATATTTTCCTTATTCCTATATTTAAGGTTCCCTGTAAACCAATTCTCCATTTAATGTTTTAAATTCAAATTATATTATCATGGAAATTATCCACACTTCACTAGGCCTGTCGATAGATACTTTCGAATAGTGCCATACCTGCATCCGTATTCAAAATCATTTTTGGATATCGGATATCCGCATCCACGGATACGGACGGATACCGGATAATTATCCAATCCACTAAAGACCGATAAATTAAGAAATATTAGTAGAAAATTTTAGTTTAACATAATTTTTTTAATCCCATTGATTATAAAAGTATTAAGAATAAAAAAATATGATAATAATAAATAGTTTTGAGCAGTTAATATGTATTAAGTGCATATAATATAAACAACTAACTTAACCAAACAATAAATAAATATATTTCATTGTACTAAACCATATATAATTTAAACTATAATATGACAACAACCGGTCGGATAATTTTCGGATGCGGATGTCTTCACATCTGCATCTGTATTCATTTTTTTGGATATTACATATTTATCCACTTTTCGGATACAGATGCATGTAGACGGATTTTAGATTTTTCGATCATTCGTTGACGACCCTACAGTTCGCGTATATTCTTCTTTATTATCTATTAGGGATTGTTATAGGGACTCCACTTTTGGATAAAGTAGGAACTAATTTTTTTAAAATTGTTAAGTAGGGTACATAATAGATCGGCCTCCTCATAAACAAATTAATGACAATTATAATACTAACCTCATCCTTAATTCTTTCTAGTCTCTCGTAATCTAAACCCTAATTTCTAATGGAGATTACTGATGTCAAAAAAGGCACTAATTTGAAAATTTAACCTGATAAAATAATTGAAACACAAGAAAGCTTGATAAAAGTTAGAGATTGACCCCTCAGGTAAGAAATTTACATGTTGTTTTCTTTGGTGCTAGTAAAACTAGGTGGATGATGAGGCATGATGAAAATAGAAATTTTTCAAAAATGCCAAGTGTCGGTATAAAGTAAAAACGCTAAGTGTCATCGCCATTTTTTATCAATATACTATAAAAATGCTAAGTGTTGGTGGAATATATTTTCAGAAAACGGTGGAGATTGGCCATTTTGGAATTTGTGGTACTTGTGATATAATGTAAAAATGCTAGGTGTCGACCGAATATATTTTTCAAAAATCGATGGAGATTGACCCTTTTTGAATTTTTAGGGTGCTTGTGATATATTGTAAAAATGCTAGGTGTCGGCCTAGTATATTTTCAGAAAATGGTGGAGAGTTGCCATTTTTGGAATTTTTGGAGTGCTTGTGATATAATGTAAAAATGCCAGGTGTCGGTCGAATATATTTGCAAAAAACGATGGAGGTTGGCCGTTTTTTTATAATCAAAATGTTTGTTGATTTTAATGAAATAGTACTTTCTCCCATTGATTACTTTACTTTTTTTTTAAATTCCATTACAGAGTGGTGAACAATTTGATAATGATTTGCTTTGAAAACAAGATGAGTTTGAGGAAAATGGAGAAGATGATGATAATAATGTGGAAGAAGATGAGAATAATGAGGACCATGTTAGACTTCTAGATTTAACTGAATATTTTACAAATGATAGGGTATGATTACTTTCAGTTCATTTCTGAATTACAAGTAATTAAACTTCATTTATAGTAGGTTAAATTTTTTCGCTTTATATGCTCATAAATAATGCAGATTTTTAATTCGAATGAGGAAGTACGAGACTGGTGTATGGAACGTGGACTACGTGTCAACTGTGTTATTGTGACGAGAACTACTAGATTTAAAAACGTAAATAACAATGTAAGGGGATCGTCGATGGTACTAGCATGTGAACGGAGTGGTGAATATTGCAGCCATAGACCAAAGAATTTTGTACCAAAAACCCAACAAAAGCGGAGAAGAACGGGAAGTAAGAAATGTGGTTGTCTATTTTGGTTAAGTGCTACTTGTCGAACTGATGGGAAGTGGATACTTATGGTAAAAAATGGACTTTATAATCACAATCTTCCTAATTGTCTAACCCGTCCTGCTTATGTTATGAAGACGAAAGGTAGTAAATCAAAGATCATTGAAACCATGACTAACAGTGGAGCTACACCACGACAACCCACAACTAAAATAAAAAACTTGAAAATCGGTCGACTATAACAGATGTTTGCAATGCTAAAGTGAAATTGAAATTGCATAATACTGAAGAGAGATATGTTATGCAACAGTTTATGAAACTGTCAGTTGAACATCATTATTCCATGTTTCATAGATTTGATCCAGCCACCAATCAAATATCCGACCTATTTTTTAGTCATCCAAGGTGGATTGATCTTGCAAAGTGTTTTCGTCAAATTTTGTTCTTAGATTGTACTTTCAATACTAATCGTTATAAGCTCCCTTATTTTCACATGTTGTTACATACGCCAATGGGGAATATGTTCACCATTGCAATTTCTTTTATAAGTCGAGAAACTATAGAATCATATATTTGGGCTCTTGAATGTGTTAGGAGTCTTTATAGAGAAAACCAGATTTCAAATGTTATTATAATGGATGCTGAAGTTGCTCTTATTAAAGTAGTGTCAATTGTATTTCCAGCAGCTCAACATATCCTATATGAATGGAATATCTCTAAAAATGTGCAAGCAAATTGCAAACCAAAATTCAGTAAGAGTAGAAGAGCCATGGTTGGTGATAAGGAGAATATAATGGAAGATGAACAGGGTAAGAAATAATATCAGCTATTTTGGAATGGTTGGACTAATCTCATTAACTTTTTAACTAAAGAAGAATACGAATGTAACTTAAAATCATTTAGAGAAGAATGGTCCACGAAGCAAAAAAGTTCGGTAACATATATGGTCAAAAATTGGTTGAGTAAGTATAAAGAAATGTTTGTGCTGGCGTGGACCAACAACTATAAACATCATGACAATGTCTCAAGTATTATTGTTGAAAGTGCACACCAACGTCTAAAATTATATTTTGATTCAGCGGCACGTAGTTTTGTGCAGTGTTGGACGAATGCACCTTTATGTGTAGAAAATGAAATAGTAGCAATCGAATATTCTTTGAATCAAGTGCCACAAGATCAATGCATCATTTCCGGAATGAGCCAATTTTCAAAGAACTAATAGGATTTGCATCTTATAAAGCTTTGGATTTGCTAGTACATGAATTGAGTGTCATTTCTCAGGTTGGTTCAACTATTGAATGTTATGGATGTATTTTATGGAAAGTTAATGGCTTATCTTGTTCCTATATGCTTGAGCACTTTAAATTGACATACGGTTATATTCCCCTCAACATCAGGATTCATTTTGGAAAAAACTAACATGCACAACTCCATCTGTACATAGTTCGACTCTTGGGTTCCTTGAGTTATCTGAAAATCATAGATCAATGGGTGACACATGGCCATTTTACCTTAAAAAAATTGGTAAAATATGGCTGTCTGACCAATGTGTAGAGCGCTCATCTCTAACCCGAGAGTTTACAGCCATGTATTTCCATTTTGTTAAGAAAACTTCGGTGTAATATTGTCGTCTGACAACCGTGTAAAGCATTCATCTCTAACTCGAAAGTTTACAGCTACGTATTGTTGTTTTCACTACAAAACTTAGTGTATTATGGTCGTATGACCACAATGTATAGTGCTGATCTCAAACCCTAGATTTTACGGTCTAGAGTTGCCATTTTAATGAATATGCTTGGTAATGTGTCACCATCTGAGCATTGTGTATAGTATTACTCTCTAATCCAAGAGTTTACAGTAAAATGTCGCCATTTTAATAAACAAAATATGGTAGACCCTTTCTGTTTTAATGAATACGACCAATGATTATCGTTTTCCACAACACATTTCGGTCATGCTTTGCCAACAAACTACCACAATGAAACACACTAATCACAATGTAACACAATGAAAAATTACTAGATCACAGTGAACAAACTATATCACGAAATTTAAACCAACAAACTACCACATCAATTAACACCAATACAGCAATAGCTTAGAACAACAACCACATAGTACATTCAATGAACAATTGTCTACATCGTTTTTAAACAACAAACCAAAATAGGAGTAGCTTCAAACGATAACTCTATAGTACATTCAATTAACAACTACCACATCAACAAACCACATTGTCTTCATACAAAATAAACCACATTTTCTAAATAACCCCATAGTACATTCGAACAACAACATAACGCATTGTTTTAATACAAAAAAAACAAAACAAAATACCACATCTACTTTTTCTTAGTCGCAGATTTTTTCACACACCTGCCTTTCGCTCTAACAGTAGTAGCTTTACTCTTGCTCACCTTCGTTACTACATTTTTTTCTTCTACTGACACGGTCTCTCCATAAAGCTCCAATGGTTCAGCTTCCTCTATTCGTTTGACCTTTTTTAACACTTGAGTCATTGATTCACTAGGAGCACATGATCAAATAAAACCAGCAATGTGTCGAAGTCGACATTTTTGGAATGAAAAAACGAAGAGTCAATACAAGTATTATGTGCAATAGGAATATTTTATTTCTTCAAACAAATTATTATAGATAAGACAACTACAATGTGAACAAGAAGCAAGTTATGTTCACTGGCATTCATTGGTTCAGTATTTTTTTCTTTGGATTGGCCATAAGAGGATGAGATGCATTTTTGTACCACTCCATATAACTTTCATCACAATCCCAAGGATATACAACTTGTCATAATGTTAGATTATCATTGAGGAGACCTCGAGATGATGACTTAAACTTCTTCTTGTCAAGAGTGAATGCAGTAGTCGGGATGGGCTGAATATAACCAAATTGGCGTAGAAATCTTTGGGGGAGATATGATTTTATGGTTTCAAAGCAAATAACAGGACTGCTGCATAACGCATATTGCTAAAACTAGTAAAATTGCCGTTTCTCCATGAAACAATCCCAAATAACATCACAGCATTGTATATCATCGATCCTCTCTCTAAGAGTAATCAAATCATAAGCTAAGTTCGTACCGGTTTCCTTTGCAAAATGGAAAGCGGCTCTCACATCACCTTCAACCGCACCAACACACCAATTATTTCGTTTGAGACTTAGGAAGTGTTCAAAAATCTAAACCTAAAACCAGGTAACAAATGTATAAGTAGATGATATTATATATGATTTGAGTATAAACTTGTACGCTTACCTGAAGTAAGGTCATACAACCAGTCATTTGGTGCACATCTTTTCTTGTACGTTTACCTAAGTTCCGCAGCAACCAAATCAAACAAGCAGATTCCCAAGAATAAATATTCTCTTATTTTAACACCCTAAGGCATTGTAGAAAATGTATAAACACTTTATTCCCAACTTATCGCAACAAACTAAACACCCAATCGTGTATAAAAGGTAAGCCATCACACAATGTGTCTTGCGTTCATTACTATCCGACTCTTTGGAACCTTCAAATTGACTTGTTAATCATTCCAATCTTATCTTCTTTTCACCCGCCAATACAACAAAAGCAGTTGCCTTTTCAACCCCAAAACACTGATACAATTGGTCATATATATCACTATAACCAATACCCCTAGATTCTCGAAGAGGTCCTGTCGTAGCTCTTCCTTCAACTGGAAAGCCAGTTATGTGAACGATTTCATCAATAGTAATTCCTATTTCACCGAAGGATTGATGAAAAGTGTTTGTTTCAGGATAAAATCTTTCGACAAAGGAATTGGTAAGAACATTATCAAGTTTTTCATGAGCATGCATTACTAACTGATAAAATCCTGATAGAACAACTACGCCCTTTGCAAAAGAACATTCCTTATTATAATCCCGCAACCTTTGTGTTCCAACGTGACTATGAACTTTTACTATTTTGGCTTCTTCTCGTGGTCCTAAGTTATATATGCATTAAAATCAATACATATAAACTAATAACTTTAACTTAATTATTGACATGGTAAAAAGAAAACGTACATCGGATTTCCAAATTTTATAAGCTATATGATCTTTGAATGCAAACAATGGTGATGGTTGATCTTTAAATTTAGATGGCTGATGGGATGCTTGTTTTCTCAGATTCTTCCCTTCTTTTTACTTTTACTCCTTTTCTCTACCTCTATCTCTTCTTCCTCTACATTTTCATCTCCTTCGTCACCTTTGTCACCATCACTCTTCATCAGTTTCATTATCAGGCTCATTATGTTCTTGTTGTCTCATACTATGACCTTTTTTTAAATTGTCTTCCTAGTCCCTTTCTCTATCTCTTCATGCTCTACATTTTCATCCTCCTCATCACCATCATTAGTATTTGTCTCCTTATCAGAACTGCGAATCTCATGCGCTTTGATTTTCACTTAAACTTTGTTTAGGTTCACTGTCTTCATGTTCATTTACATCCACTTCTTTTTCTTTTTGTGCTAGCAATTGTATTTTCCTTTCCATGGCAAACTTCTTTCGATTAGAAGCCGTTAGTAGTACACGAGCAGACGTAGATGTAGTTTCTTTGCTGTAAATAAATATCGAATTGAATTGGTTAAAAAGGGCAGGGTAATACCTAATACATAATGGTAAAATGGCAAGGATGTGCCGAACAATTACAACAAAAACGGAAACAACTTACCGAAACATGACACAACAACATTAACATATTAAGTTTGCTTCGGCAGATGACTGCCATTTAACATAGAAAAATACGGTAGGAGACTACCGAAACAAATATTCTATGACTTTACTACTCTACGTTTTCTTTGGCAAGGTATGGCCGTTTATAAAACTTTTATTCGGCACTATACCACCATTATAAAAATAATGCCAACAACCCCCACTATAACGACCCGATTTTTCGATGCCTGAAAATCGACATCAATATGTCCACTGTAACAAATGTCAAACAATCGAATGCCGGAAAACCGAACCATTAGGGTTAAAGAAGAATGAGGTAGAAGAAGAGAAAACAAAACAATAACAGAATCTTACCATCGCAGCGGAATAAAAATATAATAGATAATAACTGGTCTTTACACTAAAGAAACTATATCTGTTTTATACATTACATCATCAAAGTACACCAATATCAAACAATTTCTGGACAGTTATATTAACATGTCCTCACATTAACTGACTATACAGCTTTCACTGCAGAGTGGAATATAATCTACGTGAATACGCCTCGTCATCCAACTCGTCTCCTGAGCTCCACAGTAGTCCATCCAAAATCTGTACTCTATAATACTCGACCTGACCCGAGCATTATAGTTAAAACAATACCCGAGTCAGTTTGGAAAACCAGCGTGAGAAAACACGCTCAATTGAATTATTTAAGTTTTCGAAACCCTTTTGAAAATCAAAGGTATCTCGTAAGACCATGCAACAAATAAACATGTCGAGTTTTTACCTTACGATAACCAAAACATTTCTTATCAAATCCTCTGATATTATAGTAGTGTTTGTATACAAATACTTATTCAAATAGCCGAAATTGTTACATTATTAAATTCCAGCAATACTAGGCTCTAAAATCAAAACCGTAAAAGCACGTAGGGAGAATGGATTTCCATACAATGGCAGGGCTACTGGGGTACCGCCTGTCATAGCACATGGTCTAGATCACCGTACCGAGGATCCACCCTGATCCTCTGCTACACAAGACCGGAGCTACCCCTTACTGGATAGTTCGAATAAGATCATCCTGCGGATGGGATCAGCAACCGTCCACTAACCCGAATAAAAAGGAACATCTAGACAGGGATGACCTTACCCTAATTAGTTGCTAGCCACTTAGCCTTGTGTGCACCTCCCCCTGTTTTAGCCATCCCCGGTTGATGAGGCTCGAGGCTATGCGTTACCATTTTAGCACACACATTCACTTAGAATACTCATCGTCCTCCAGACAATGTTCTAAAAGCATTCATCCATACAAGTCCGTTCCAGGTCCAAACGGAACCGAAGGCACTACTCCTACTACATCCATTTGGAAATCACTCTCAGGATTAGTAGCGATTAGCCCTTGCACTTTACTGCTCCATCATCGACTCCAAGCTCTTGTCTTCCTCACGAAAATGTACTCGTTGGATCGAAGTGGTTTTCGAATTACAAATCCGATCCCGGTCTCTTCGAAACAACGTTCGCTATTTCCCGGTAAACTCAACCCCGGTTCTTTTGGAAATAAACAGACGAGAATAATATCGGAGATCACCTCCTAACCATTAGTGGATGGATTTCCTTATAACGTCCTAGAAGAACGAATGAGTTTATACGTATAGTATAGCACCTCGAACGGTAACTGTAGCATATAATTCTCGTATTCTTCCTATATATTTCCAAAGTCTTATTGGGTCCAAATCTGATAGTCGGTTATTTAACTATCAAATAAACAATCAATTCAGCCAATTATTTTATTCCCACTGAAAACACCAAGTCCTATAAAAATTAGATTTTAATAGATTTAAATCACTTTATCCAAAATTATATACTATATCATTTTAAAATAAAGCTACTTTAAGTACTTCTAAATTTAAAACAATAGTTATGATATTCTATACTAATTTTCCAAATAAAATTAAGCCAAAACTACTTTTATTTTTAAAAACACAATTCCCATCTCCTTATAAATTCCCACCGTGAATTTATAATTCCAAATTTATCCACTGATAAATATTTCACTTTATTTATAAACCCAGTTTACAAATCCTCATTTCTCATTTCCTTTAAATCACAGTTTTTAAAAACACTTAATCGATTTCCTGAGTTAAATTCCCTTTAAAATTCATTTCTTGATTTATCCAAAATCAATTCCAAAATCCATTAACACCAAATTCACCCTTTATTAAGATTTAACATCCTTATTTAAATCTGAAACATCAATTTCAATCTTTATTTCAAAACTCCCATTTTATTTTCCTTTTAAAAAAAATTCCACATCCATATATTTGATATCTTAAAATACTCAAATATATTCAGCCAACCATAGAAATCAATAACATCAATTCCAATATCATCTATCACAGATTATCAAATAAAACGTATCACCAAATATGAAAATAAATTCCAACTTTTTTAGGAATCTAGTTGGATCCCTCCAACCTGTTTCCCTGCATCCACATATGTTAGCACAATATAAATACCAATTCCACTTCAAGGTGGAATATCGCGGTATATAGGGTCATCCTCTATTATGTGGGGAGCATAGGGTCTCATCCGCTATATAATGCGGGAATCAATCACTCCAATATATATATATATATATATATATATACTATCATATATAATATCACATCCAGTCAATTCAATAATTCAACCAATATTTAAATTTAACTATTTAAATTTAAAAAGGTAATCCAAATGAATGAGATTAACTCACCTTTAACTTTTGTTTGCACTCCAGTTCAATCTCGACTTGGTTTTTCACGTTTTCAGACCTTATTGTCGAATGACGAACGAACACAATCCCCCATCCACTTCCGTCCCCACACAATCGCGACGTAAAGCTTTGATCACTAGCCTTGGCTAGAAAAATTCGACGCTCTCACGAGCCCAGGTGAACTCGACGTCATCTTCAAATTCGAGATCCTGACAGTAGCGTAGGCATACCAAAACACTCGAACCCATCGCCCAAAGCCTTTCGATCGCCGTCCTCCACATGCACGCAATCACCTATCTCCATGCCTTAGCATCGACCTTCCATTGCGAACCACCCAGTAAGTCGCGATTTTGCCTAGTACCCATCGTGACGCCGAACCTACTCGACGCCGAACTTCGCCGCCGCCAACCTCGCAATCACACTGCTCCGCATCTGCCGCGCCTCGATCGAGAAATTGGTGAATCGATTTAATTGATTTCACTTTTTTTTTGAAGATTAACTTATTTGATTTGAGAAAAGAAAACGATGGAGGAAATATTTTGAACTGACTTCGGTTCGAATGAAGAAAGAGGCTCAATTAATTTCTTTATTTTATTTTCAACTGGCAAGAACGAAGAAGAGAAAGGCGATTTGAAAATGAATTCTTGGACATTATTTTGATTTTAGCATGATCTCGTGATTTTGGTTTCGAGGACATGCTCGAGATTATAATTTTCATAAAGACGTGTGTTACCAAGGAGAACACGTGCTTTAAAATCATCTACGTGTCTGCAAAGGCTTTCCACAGTATTCAATGCCATAATATTATTTATTATATATTTAAATTTAAATTCAAATTTAAATCGTCTTGAATTCAAAGCTTAAAATTTTTACATCCTATCGAGGCATGCCGCCAGGCGTTTATAATGTTATACCCCTATTTTGAACGCCATGGAAAAGGTTTCGAGTCCTAATTCGATCATATGGAGAAGATAGCTTTTTGGACCCAATTATTATATTGAATTTTCGATATAAATTTCTGGGCGTTTATATATCGTACGATTACACGACAACTCCAAACACTACGAATTTGAAATCCGATAATAATACACTATTACGGATCCAATGGAACTGGTTTCGTCGAATTCGGAAACTATGCCTCGGAATGCTATATTTAAATATCGATTTAAACTATATATTTTTAAAACTGAACAAAACACTTCCAAACTCAAATTTAAAACTTCTATAATTTCCAGTATTATAAGTATAAATTTTCCAAGCCCTTGAAATATTTTAACCAGCTTAAAAAAATAAGATTCGCTATTTTAACCAATCTTAAATCATTAAATTTAAAATTTTAATTGCCAAATAAACGATGATATTTGAAATTTCAAGTTAAACTAACTTCAAATATTTAAAATCAATTAAATATTCCAATTTCAAATATTCAAAAATTCTGGGTCATCACACCCACTGTTTTCTTCATCTTCCCCGATCACACGTTTATCTTAACCAAGTAACACGATCGACACAACATCAAAATTCAAAACCCTACAACCACGTACCTTTCCAAGATTCGTTCCATGATGTTGGGATCAGGCCGCTTCCTTTTCATGGTATTCATTCACACTATTATCGAAATTTCTAAACCCTAATTTTGTTTGCGTGAAGGAAACAGCTTGCAAACCCTAAGTGATTTTCGACAACGATGTATCGATCAAAGCTTATAAATCCAAATGTTTAAATGAGTGAAAAATTATTTTACCTGTTGTGAAGTTAAAGAAGAGAAATAGAAGCGTAAAATTATACATACATTTTTATATATTATTATATTAAAGCCCCCTACCAATTATAAAATGGAGTAGAGTATCCCTAAAATTGTCTCCCCTTGTCCAAAAGAATTCCCTATCTATTTAATTGCCTGGACTGTTACCCCTAAACATAAGTTTCCAAACCTATCTCCCCTACCTAACATTTCTCACCACGCACAGCTTGCCGGCACTCCCAAATCTGACAGACCACTTTGCCTCCACTCTCCTACCAAAAACACCTTGCCATGCACTGATCTACCACAACTAGAACCTATAAGCCGCCATAACCGCCTATATACTATCACCGCCATCACCAACGTTGCACCCAGATCCTCGATTTTGCCTCTACTGATCAAACGTAGATCCCTAATTTTTTCTTTATCGATAGATTGTGAAGGGTATTTACTGTCTTTTGTATTTAGTTTATTTGAAATTTTGCTGGATTTTGAGTTTTGACCTTTCATTGTTAATGAAATTTTACATATAGTTTGAACCATTCCATGTAAATTTCAAATATCTGACTTCCTTTTTAGCAATTCCAAACTTCTTTGAAACTTTCCATTTTATTAATGACTTCATCATTTTGGTATTTGAAATGACATTTTATTTTCCTTTTGTGTGTCATCCATCATGGATTCAGCATGTAATTTGTCTTTTGCCTTTGTCGGCTATTCGGATTGTTTAGGTTTTTTCTAAATAGAAAATTTGCTTTAATATTTCATCATCCATTTTAATTTTGGATATGATGACCTTTGCAATATAAGATTCAGAACTGAGAGAAAAATTGTTGGATCATTATAGACCAGGGGTGAGAAACTGGTTGGTTCGATTTGAAACCAATTAAAAATATTGAAACCAAAATAACCATTCAAGCAACATAAACTAAGCCAAACCAAACTGATATTTTTTTAAATTGAAACCAACCAAACCAGTAATATTTGTTTTGATTTGGTTAGTTTATTGGTTAGATTTGGTTGGTTTATCTGGTTTATCTTAAAAATAAATTAGATCGTCAAGTTGTTGATATAATATAAGATTAAAACAATTAATTGAGAACGTATGATGCAAACATTATGAAAAAAATACACTTCTAAAAATATTAATATGAATTGAAAGAAAAATAACACTGTTATGAAAATATCGTAAATAATATTGTTGTTAGTCATAATTTTTTATTTTAAAATAACTTAGGGCCTGTTTGGTTTGAGTTTTTCATTTTCAATATGTATTCAAAAGGTATGGAATAAAAGGACGGCGTGGGAAGGAGAGGAGGACATGGGAGGACATGGACGATATAGGGAGGGGAAAAAGGAAGAGGAAGGAAAACAGAGGAAAACAAAAAAATTGTTTTCAATTTTATATGTTAAGACCATTTTCCGGATTGATCGTTTTTGAAAATTCAATGCATTTTATCATACGAAAATCCAAAATTGAAAATTACAAACCAAATGGACCCTTATTTTTTTTAATTTGGTATAATTGGTTTGTCCACTTTTCAAATATTGAAAATCAAACCCAACCAATAAACCAAAAAAATATAATAAAAAAACCACAACCAACCAATTAACAGACAAAACCAATCCAAACCAAACAAACTTAATTGCTTTGGTTGGTCTATTTGGTTTTAACCAATAAATGCTCATCCCTAGTATAGACATATATGGTGAGGATCATAAAAAATATGATATGGAAATTGATACTTCGCTTGTGGACGGTGCTAATATCTGAAGCAACTATACCTGAGATTACCATTGTGGTTGTATCCAGAGTCTAACTTTGGTTTACCATTTTATGGGTAACACTAGCATTTATTTACAATAAAAATGAACTTTTATATAATCAAAACATTTTTGGTACAATTTACAAATATTTTGAAAGGCAAGCAGGGTTGAATGGTCCCTTACCATATTTATTAACCACACAAAAACAAAAACAAAAAGAGAGCAATAACAAGCTAGAGCTCTCAAAAGCAAACAGGGAAGACTAAGAAGTAAATAAGAATGAAAGACTTAAAACAAACCAAACAAGAACAGCACAAGGAAAGGAAAGAATAAAAACCCTAATCCAGAGAGCCATAAGCAACATGTAGGGAAGACTTTTCCTTGACTCTAGATATTGTGATGTTTATCAAGGCACTTTCAAGTTTCATATTATTCTCAAAAACTCTAGCATTTCTCTCAGCCCATATCACATCCACATAAACTTTCAGAAGCTGTAACAGCCTATAAGATGAAGCATCCTTCCATCTTGTTCTTTTGAAGACTCTATTCCATTCGGCACTACCATTCATTATTGGCTCAGAAAATCTTCCATTAAAGAGAATAGCTTTCCAGATTCTTTTAGTAACCATACAATCAAAATAGAGGTGTGAGCCATCTTCAATATGATTATTGCAGAAGTTACACATCAAGTCCACAGAAGCTACAAATATTGGACTTAGCTAAATCTATATAATGAAGCTACGTTTTGGCATATCCTTAAAAGTTTCTAAATACATAGTGGGAAACTTGTTATGCAAACAATTTAACTTTAAATAAGAGTTACATTGCAATGCTCACTTGTAACTGGTGTTGAAATATTGATAGGTTATCCATGGATGTAAGAGTATTAAAGTAAATTGCAGCTGGCTAACGTAGCAATGTGGATAAATGGAATCTTAAAAGCTACTATGCCATGATGTAATTAATAACTTCCTTCGTTTTGAATGAAATAAATGTTATTAATGATATGTTCATAAAGATAAAACTAAATAAATAATATAAAGATCATGAAAAAGCTTCATAGTGTCCTTATTTTCACCATACATTTTACTTTTCAAACTTTTCGGGTTTCTATTGTTTGGGTTAAAGCCAGATTCATAGAAAACAAGTTTTAATATTTTATTGAATTTCAATAGTAAATTGATGTTTTAATCTGTTTACTTTATTGAAATCTAAAATTCTTTAGATTTTAACTATTAAGTTTGCATGTTAACTTTAGGATTTTGCTAGAAAGATGATGTGTCTATTGGCATAAGAAAACTTGTTGTGTGCACCAAAAATTAGCACAAACACCCAATAGAGATTTTGTAGAGAAATAAATGAAGAATATAAAATGTAAACAGAGGAAGCAAGCAATTGAATAACCGAAATTAAGTAATAAAAAGAAGACAACTATTTATAATGGTTTGGCGCTGAAAGCCTATGTCTACTTTGTAGAAACTAACTTTATTGAATACTTGAATTGTTGAGTATAAGAGGATGGATCGGATTAAAACCCTTAGTTTCAAAGAATTGCCAAGTAATAAGCTGCGTAAAAATCCCTCAAATGAACAATCATGTCTATATTTATAGGGAAAAACTGTGAAATATCTTCCCGAAATTTCGACAGCGGAGTCTCCAGATCCAAAAGAAGTCATGCTATCGATCATGGGTCCCATTTCTTCAACAATAATGATTAGTACCGATCATTCTATGTGCTTATTTTGGCATGCGATCGATATAGTGGGCTTCACTCTTCAATATATTGATATTCATCGATTATGGATCGTACCATATTGATATTAAAGTTCAACTCAATGATAATTTTGAGATACCAATCGTTTTCCATTGAGTTGAACTTTAATATTGATATGGTACGATCCATAATCGATGAATATGGATTGTACCCAATCCATGTTCAGTAGATGGTATATTTTCACGCTTCTATCATTCTATTGAATCCATCTTCTTCTTTTACTTCATCCCTACTCCATATTATCATCTATGCCTAATCTTCGGGCTTTGTGATTGTTAACCTGACTTGTCATCCCTATGACAGTTGAGTCTAACTAGTATAATTAGTTTGAATATAGTCGGCCCAAAAGGCTGGATAACACTTGCCCCTCAAAGTACGTCTTGTTTCAACATTACGTGCTTTGAATCGATGTAAGTTTGAGTCATTGAAAAGGAATTCATTCAGATTTGTGAATAGTTATCAACCCTTCGATGAATCGCTTTCCTTCAAGAGTCATATCTCTTTCTGCTTGATAGGACGATAGAATGATTTCTGATAGCATAAATTATGACTTGTTATTTACCAGTTAATAGCTGTGCCTAGTTCCATTGATCTAGTGGACCTTGGTCGCCTAATCCGAATCTTTCTCTAATGACTCCAGGTAAGAATTCAAATTCTGTTGATTTCAAGAAATTGAATTTTTAGGATGCACATGTGCACGTTTATGTAATGTTCTTGTCGTTAGCTCCCGGACGCGTTCATACGTTCAGGGTCGTTGCCAATTTGTTGGAATGTAACTCAATCATTTTCATTTTTCTTCTCTTTTTTGATGAAATGGATCAGGATGAATCCATCAGGAAAATGGATCATACTCGATCCATTTTAGTATGGATTGGGCCAAACCATTTTGAGATTGACTCGGCTCTGATTGTTCTTCCCCCTCTCCCTCTTTCTTTTTTTATTTGGGTATGGATTGGCATGCATTCATCACGGAATGATTGCACTCCGATCGTTCCTTGACTTGGCCATTTGGTTGAAACGTAGGTTAGGAGGAATGGATTGGCTTAAGGCCTTCATACAATGATCGTTCTCGATCGTTTATAGGTTGGGCTTCCATTGAACTACAAACTTCTATAGTTTATATCGAATCCTTCATATATATACTCGTGTAGTTAGATTATTTCCTTCACCTCGTTTCATTTTTCATTGCTAACAACTCGAACCAAAAAAGAAAAGAAAAACCATTTCATCTCCTCCTTCAACATTGATCCATCAAACCTTCTGATCCAACCACCTACTCATTTTGCATCCACCTCCATAGGTCGACCTGATCCCTTGCAACGCTAACCATCACCGCCGCCGTCTTCTACTGATTTTGCTTCGCACTCGAATCCAAACCGCCATCGCTTTCCCACTTTGATACATAGGTAGGTTTGTGTTTCTTCTTACTTGCTAGGATTTATTGATAAGATAATGGGATCTTGTTCTAGCTTGCATAATCCAAGTCATGGCGACTCGATTAGTTGGAGTAGAGGGGAGAGATTGTTTTCAACCGATCGTTTCTAACAAGGTGGATATGGCAAAGTTTCTGGCATAGGGGAATGAAGCGGAGTATGACCGGTCGTTATGATGGATTGGCCAACAAAATTTGGACCGATCATTATTTATTAGGGTTGTTGGCCGAACGATTTTGGATCGGTGCTGTGAGTTTCGAATTGGAGTAAAGTGTGGACCGAAGCCGAAGGTTGGAGAACGATCGGTTGTAGATCGATCGGCATGAAACGGTTGCACAGGAATGATCAGTTATAGGCATTGGGATCGATCGATCAAACATTATTTTTGGGTCGGTTGTTGGTTTACCTTGGATAATCATACTTAAAACCCTCAAATTTTAGTCTAAACTTCATGATGAGCTTCGGCCTTGAATAGTTGAAGGGCATACATGACTTACATATGAAATGAACTGCATATTAGATGTACATAGCAATCGAACCGTGGAACAAACTTAACAAATTCCTTACATACTTACATATGTTGACAATGCCTTGGATAAATTTCTGAAGCTCATCCACTTTTAAACATACGACTCGAACTTCAATATGCCAACAAATGATCCTGATGACTAAATCAAACCCCTTACCATTGACCTAGTAGATCGGTTGAGACAGTCAGTAATGACGGTAACTTCGATTTGAATCTCGTAGTCTCGTCATAATTATAGATTTATTTTTGAACTATTTTATTGCATCGCACGACACTACATCACTCTTCACTAGCACACACTTTGTATGGGGGAAACAGGTTATTTTTTCTAATGATGATTATCTACTGAGTTTAGTAGTCATGGTTTCCAGACGCTTGAGACGTTTAGCTGCCACGTCTTCTGAAAAAAATTTACAGCACAACAGTACGAGTGACAAATCGAGCTTCGCAACTGCTTCCGATGAATTTTCTCCCGGTCGTCAAGCATAACAACCGAAAATTTCCTGTCCATCATTCGGGCTCTTCTCTATCGTTCCCGTTCTTCCAACAGAAGTGATAGACTTTGCTCCTGAACACTAGAAGACGCTATACTTTTGGAAAATCCGGAAAATTCTACTGCTTCAAAGACTAATGAAGCCTCTCTTCGCAGAATTCTTGCCAGACATGGGATTTCGTTTGACGACGTGAGAGTCCCGACCTGGGATTATAGAGCCTATATCCCGCCTAAAGGGTTCACTGCATGCAACAAGTCCATGTGTTGGGTAGGATGCATCCCACCCTTTGACTCATTCATTCGAGAAATGTTACATCATATAAGGCTAGTACCGGCACAACTACATCCAAACGGTTTTGCCCTGCTCAACTGTACTTACATAGCATTCATGGTTTTTTTTCATCTTCCAACTCCCGAAGATATTCATTTTCACCTTCAAGCATCAAAAGGGAAGCCTTTCATTTACATTCCTCGAGTCAGCCAAGAATTGTCAGATCCTGAACGGTACTTGGAACAAGCTAAGTTCCTTCAAAAGCGAGTGGTTCTATATCCATTGCCCGCCCGGCTTTGCCCGACGGTGGTTGGAAGGACATAAGTGTTACTCCTTACTTAATTTCTTGAGTGCTTGTATCCAGGTCATATTCTGAACTAAGCAATTTCTCTGGTTTGTGCAGGTTCTTATCCACGGCCTGATGGGAAACAATATTCAGACACGGTATCGGCGCTAAAAAGGGTTCCATCAGAAGATAGAGATATTGAGAATCTCCATATTGAAGAACATCTCATTACCTATGGCCTGATGGAAGAGGGTGGTACCATAGGGCTACCGATCACCGCTAAAGTTATATGGTTGAACAGCGGGATGCGGATGGTGATGAAGGCCATCAAGCCAATCATATTGTGCCCTCAGTTGAGGGATCTCGGGAAACTACTGATAAAGATGCAACAAGAGATAAGGGTGACGATCTCGACGGTGACGACGTGGTTTCTAGTTTTAGGGCTGCGACCGGATCTTCGCAAACTTCAAAGCCCCCTGCTCTCAAAAAAAGATGAAGGAAGAAGCTTGTGTGCAGGTTCCCCAAGGGTCATCTCTTCACACAGCCCAAGCGATCCATCGACCCTCAAGTTATTTCAAATCAGTCTACTTCTCAATCGTCAGAACACTTAGACAAAATATTCAAGGCACTATCCGATCTTTCGATACATGATGACGTTGATGCCTTTTATTTTACTGACATGAGCATCGGCAGATCAGAATCTCCCTCCGAAGCTGGGGCTGAAATCCCTCCTACCACTGGTGGAGAGGTTGCTCCTAGTAAAGCTTCGATAACTGGTCCGTTGGAGGGACACAAGGACATGCACATTTGCACACACTTCACAACATTGCATTGCACCTATTTCAAGTTCTTCAATACTTAGAACTAATTCGTTCTTTGTCTTTCTTTGTAGAGACAATGATGAGGAAAAAGCACATGTTTCGTCTCTGCAGGAAATATCACGCTAGAATCTTGGTTCTCGCTCAAGCTCGTATCATAAAGGCAGTGGTCATGAATATGACCCTAGCTATCGCTCCAGTCGGGATCATGACTATTAGAATAAAGGTGACAGAGACAGGTCCTTCCTTGACAAATTTCGGTCTAGATCTAGATCTCCTCAACCTAAAGGTTATAAAAGGCAACAAGATTGTCATGACGATGTTCCTCCTATTAACAACTCCCATGATCCCCTTCTAATTTAGTCTCTTTACAGTTTGTTGTTCCATCCCATCCTCAATGACCCAGTGATCATTGACGTCATGATGTTCACCAACTGAGGTTGGTCAAAGAAAGCGCTGACACCCAAGTTGTCAGGGAAGCTCAACAAGCCGATGTCATCGCTCGCATGGCCCAACTTAAGTCAGATTTTCCAAATGTATGTCTTGACGGATTTTTCTTTGTACCTAATCTTAAGAAAGTTCTTGAAAAAGTCTAGCAAACGACTATTAATTGTGTGACTGGTATTCACAAGCAATATAATGAGTGGATGAAAGCAAGGGAGAGGATTTCCAAAGTATCTTGGGAGAGAGCGACAAAAATCGAGAAACTAAAACGTTAAGAGGCCCAGGACAAGCGGATCATCGAAACTCTAACTAATGAGTTAGAATCTTTAAGGAACTCACAGGCAGAAACCGAGAGAAAAACAGAGACTACCATCAAGGCACATGAAGATGAGAAAGTAAGGCACTTGGCCGAAGTTGAAGCGCTTCATCATCGGAATCATAAACTGGTGCTAGAAAGGGACGCGGCTCAAAGAAGCATAGCTGAGTATAAAACTAAATTCGAGCGTGAATCCAAAGACAAAGAAGAAGTGTAGAAGATTGGTCGGGACGCCTGTGAGGAATTGATTGCCATCGGGCTTGAAAGGGATGTGGCGGTCGAAAAGGCTAAAGACATTGATGCCCTCGTTAAACGAGAGGTAGAGGCTACAATGGAAAAGGTCAGGGAGGATGTTATGGAGGAATTGGGTTCACTACTCATTCTTTACAATGCCAACATCTTCAAGTACAGAAACTTGGGGTAGCTTAGGGGTGACTACCCTTACCATCTTGTACGCACTTGGGAGCATCTTGTTCAAGTGGAGGAGGCTCTCGACACCGAAAAAATCGATTTGATGAGACTGGAAGGCAAAATTGTATTGGGTGATAAGCCCAAAGTTCTTTATGAAACCCAGCTTATACTTCAAAAAGCGCATGCCGCAACTTCTTAACATGAAGTTGGTGAAGGTTCTGGGTCCATATCACACAGTGTCAAAGATGACCACCGGTGACCCAAGCTATTCCCAGCACTACTGTGGGTCCTTCTATTGTACCCGATTACAATCCAGAGAAACTGCATATTGCTACATCTAGTGGGCTCTCTCCGATTATGGAAGGAGGTTCCGGTGGCACTTCAGCTCACATAGGAGATCAATCTGGAGATGGTATTTCCTTAAACTCACCTATCCTCCAAAAAGCTGGAGTGTCGCCGGTGATACATCTAATCTCTTTAGTTATGTTTCTTCAGCTTTAGATCCACTGGCTATAGTTCTATCTCTTCCCGAAGAATCTCAACCAGGACCTTAGGTGCCAACGATGGAGTACTTTACTATCGCGGCTTCGGCGACAACTTGAAATGCCCCAGAAGAGGAAACTTTTATGATCGACAAGCACCTGTTGGACGCTTTATTGAGGGAAGAAAGTGATCTAAGTCAAGAGTTCCTACTGATGATGATGTTGTGATTATTAGAACTTCTCAATCCTTGTCAGGTCCCTCCATGTAGGAAATGGCATAAAAACTTGAAACAGACATTGCTCTTGAAGCAAAAGTCAAGCAGGAGAAAATGGAGACCAGTCCCCGCATCTCCATTGTTTTGCCTAGAGAAACTGTGGAGGCCTCCGCTCCTCAATCAGATTTGGCTCAAGATGCACCTATTGGGTCAAACCAGTCTACTCCGGTTAAAGGCCAAAGAAGCGGGAAGAGAGGGGAGAAGAGGAGTAGAAAGCTCAAGCAAAATCTCTCCCGATTCCAAGAAGAAGAAAAGGAAACCGAGGAGGTAATGATTCTTCACATGCACTCATTCTCCCAAGTCTTTTGGGTTTTTGTTGGCCGAATTTGTATGGGATCGACCACCCTTTTTTGATTCTTTTACTGTGAATACTTGTACTTTAATTTCCAAGCTTTCATAAATAAAGTTCTTTTACTTTGTCGAACTCTTGTGTGATTTTTATTTAAGTAGTTAAGTTATTACTTTTCCATTCTAGACAATCATCCATTAACTTTTTACTCAAGGCCTCCATATGGTTATGGCCTTAAATTGTATCAAACACTAGGCTTGAG
Organism: Allium fistulosum; assembly: GCA_030737815.1. Lineage (NCBI taxonomy): Eukaryota > Viridiplantae > Streptophyta > Magnoliopsida > Asparagales > Amaryllidaceae > Allium > Allium fistulosum. The sequence continues at coordinate 1,144,241,725 of CM060902.1, forward strand.
CCCTGTGTTACGTCATCGGATTTAGTGGTTTGAGTGATTATACTCCTGCCACCAGTCTCGGGCTAGCGGAGTTATATAGTGGATGGTCGAACTCATCCTTGGCGAGTTCATACTCCTCCTGTTGGTTTCAAGTCATAGTTTATGGAGCAATGAGTGGTTGAACCGCACCCATCTTATTTGTTTATACTCATACCAGCACTCTGGGGATAGAGTAAGTTGGTGGGTAATCAAATCGCACCCATATTGTGTTTATACTCCAGTCCACACCTTGGGAATTTAGAGTTATTTTGGAAAATAGTCGGATTGTACTTTCCTTAATTGATTGATTTATCCCAAAGTCCGGAGTTTAACTTAGCGAGCGATCAGTTATGTCACGATCGCTTTTGATTCATGTTCGGCTCGATGAAATTAACTTGGTTATCGAATGGTCGAGTCACATCCATTCCTTGTCAGGTATTCCATCCATCGGTTTGTGAGCAAGAATCATCAAATGAATAGTTAGACCAATCTCATTTTGTTTAGTTCAATCGTGAACTTATATAATCGGCTAGCTTCAAACTCTAGGAACCTGCTCGGACATGTCAATATCAGTTAGTCGTGTATTGTAGCTAATATGTAATGCTACAGCGATCACAGATATGAAGGAAATTTCAAAATTTATTTGTCAAATGGAAAGAAATGACATAATTGTCTTATTACATATCTGGAAAATCAAATGTTGAGGCAAACTCGAAAATTAAAAATAACTAAATGAAAAAGAATAAACTAAGTGATATTGCGTCGTAAATGCTCACTATTCCATGCTCTTGGGAGTGTGGCGCCATCAACAGACGCTGGCTTGAAAGTTCACTCTCCAAGCCTCTGTTCAACGACATATGGTCCTTCCTAAGTAGGATTCATATGTGATGGGGCAGGAAAACCCGTTTCAAGACAAGATCGCCGATTTCTGAGGTTCTAGATCGGACTTTAGTGTTGTAGTATCGGGCGACTCGGTGTCGATGTACAGCTTCCCTCAAATTAGCTTCTTCGTGCTTCTCATCCATAAAGTCTAGAGATTCCAAGAGGAGATCCCTATTCATTCTGGATCGTAATAGGTAACTCGATGAGAAGGGACTTTGAGTTCAACAGGAATGACAGCTTCTGAGCCGTAAGCAAGGCAAATGGAGTATGGCCAGTCTCGGACTTATGGTGGTTCTGTAAGCCCATAATGCTGTTGGAAGTTCATCCACCCACTTACCTCTAGCATTTTCCAAATGCTTCTTCAGAATGGAATTTATGATTTTGTTTATAGCTTCGACTTTTCCATTTGCTTAAGGGTGCGCAAATGCCGCAAATCTCTTTTCAATATGATGCCGACGGCAGAAGTCTCTAAATTCAACGTTGTCGAATTGAGTTCCATTGTCACTTACAATAGTTCGTATAAGGCCAAAACGACAGATGTTGTTCTGGACGATGATGTTGATTACTTTCTTTGTCGTGATCGAGGCTAAAGGTTCTGCTTTACCTCATTTGGTGAAGTAATCAACTACGATGATGGTGTACTTTGCACCACCATTAGAGATTGGTAAGAAACTGATAATATATATCCCTTATATAGCAAATGGCCATGGACTGACCATTTGTGTGATTTTTGTCGATGGAGCTGTAACACGCTATATTTTTAGTAACATTATTTAGGACATTTAATTTGTTAAATAAAATAAAATAATGTAAGTTGATTAATGGATTAAGATTTATGATTAAATAAGGGGTAGTCATGCCACGTTTACAATGAACCAAAGAATAAAAATGAAGTGTTAGGGTAAATAGATAAGAGGCAATATAGGAAAAACAATATTCTTATACCCTAAACCCATAGCCATACAATTCACATGTTCATTCATACATTTCATAAACAAAAATGTAAGCTAAGGCCGACCACCATTAGCAAGCTCAAGAGAAGATAAAAGCTAGGATTTCAAGAGGAAGAATCAAATCACTTAATCAAGAACAAATCTCACATCTTTAATTACAAAAGTTAAGGTGAATAATGACTACATCTCATTTTTCTTAAGTGTTTCGGTTTTAAGGTTGAATCCAATTTATCTTGCATGATTATGCCATGTTTTTGAATGATTAAATGTTTATACATGCTTGTTGATGATTTATGCCTAATCATATAGGTTTTATGATATGTTTTAATGTGAAAACCCTATTTAATGATATCCAAATGCCTTGCAATTTTAGATCTAGATTAGAAATAATATTTTAGAGATGGGTTTCAATTTTTATAATTTTATGAATTAATGTGGATTTTAAATTAATTTTCTAGTGAAGAAAATGTTTATTTGGGTTAAAATTATTTACGGTTAAATAATATGTTTTGGGTCTGAGATTAATATATGTTAAAAAACGTACTAAAAATGATTTTTTGGAATTTTTGTAGAATTTTCCTTAGTGTTTTGATGAATATATAAAATTATTTAAGGTATGAGACTTAAATGTTTTATATATTTATAAAAGGAGAAGGGGTATTTTATAAATAAATTAAATTGTTTATTTCTGAAATAATTAGTAGCACTTTTAGAAAAGAAAATTAGCAACTAATAATATTTTGACAAAAAAGGCAGGTTAGTTGAAGAAATTCTTTTTAAAGTAAAATCCAGTTTTTACATGCTTTTGGCATGTTTCACTACTTTCGGGGCCAGGGGTTCCGACCAAGTACTTCCGCCTTCATTGCCATCGAAACCAATGCGCCTGGTATCAAGTAATTGGTACGTAGTGAATTCGACTAAGATGAAAGGCACTAGGTCGAAGCTAAAGGGTTCCGAAGGGGTCGAAATGTTGCCTTGCTTTTAAATGAAAACGCGCATGCTTTGCTTTCAAAGGAAGAGCTTTCGACTTGGTTGGCTTTTGGTAGAGTCAAATGTTTTAAAGGAAAGGTTTTGAATGGGTTGCGCCTTTTGTTTTAAGTAAATACTTTCGAATGGGGTCAAAACCCCTAGGTGCCGCGTTTCTACCTTTCAACGCCAATGCTTTCGGAAGGTATACTTTGCTTTTGAAACATAGCCACTTCTCCCATGCTTTCGGAAGGTTGGTTTCGACAGCATCACTTATTTGCTTAGGAAATGCTTTCGAAAGAGTGCTTTCGACTTAAATGTTTTATGACCCTTTTTCTCTGTTGAATGTAGAACCCAAAGGTTTCGAAGGAGTTAATTTTTAATGGTTCTGAAATGTGTTTCCACATGTTTTAAATTGAACCTATATGCTTTCGAAAAGTTTTAAAGAATTGTTTCAAAGGGGTGGTTCCCAATGGTTTCGAAAGGTTTTAAAGGAAATGTTTTCCAATAGTTTCGAAAGGCAATGTAAAGTGTTTTAAAGATAGGATGTCTAAGGTTCTATAGCTTTCAATGGAAAGGTTTTTTAAGTGTTTTTGAATGGAAGATTGAATGGTTTCGAATGGAATGCTTTGGCTTTCGGCCTAGGTTATAAAGAAGGGTTTTACTTGGTTTCGAAAGGGGTACTTTTAATGGATTCAAAAGAGGTACTTTCAAAGGTTTAAATGTTTTCATCAACAAAAATTTGTGTAAAGTATATATATAACATGGCAAGGTGATTTTGAGTAAAGCATAGAGTATATGTGACGCAGTGGATATTTCAAAACAATGTAGATCGGTGAAAGTAGCAGTCGATGGATTGATAAATGCTGAATTGCCCGAATTCGTTGATCCGAAGATACCGAACTCTAGCTATCTCGAACTCGTTGATCGCGCACGATACCGGGTTCAAAGATCTTCAATTCTTCAAGCGTTGATCAAGCGCACTTGATTCCGCGAATCGGCTTCTACAATCGTTGAATCGAGCGCACTCGATTAATCGAAAGAGGAGATAGGAGATTACACTCAACTACCAATTTGGAATGAAAGCACAAAGCAATCAAAAGAGAATTTTATTCAAAAATCAACAACCTTTACAAATGAGAGACTCGGCCTATTTATAGGCGTTTTACAACTCACACAAAAAAAACAACAAATTTACACAAGTCCTAAGTCGGCTCCGACTTATAACAAGCGACTTAACAATAGCCGTCCTACCATAAGTCGTATACGACTCAACAGTTTACAACACAACCGACTTACGACTTATGCAAAACATACGACTTAAAGAAATTACAACACAGTACAACAACCCTTAACTCAGCTCCGACTTAAGATATCCTCCGACTTAGCATATGGCGACATACGACTTAGAGACAGAAAAGTACAAACAGACAACATTACTTAAGTCGTTGCCGACTTAACAACATAACACGATTCAACAATAGCAGTGACTTCAGAAACAATGGTCCAGATTAACTCGGCAGGAAATCAATGGTTTCTATCCTCAGCGACTTAACTCCTGACTCGTTAGGTCGTTCAAGAGACTTAACTAAGTCGTAACTCGGTTCCGACTTATAACCCGCTCCGATAAGTCGTACATTAATCAAAACACTTCCCTTAAGTCGTTGCCGACTTAAGCCTTCACATTTTCCACCTTGTGTTGCTCCTCCTATAGTTTTAGGTCGTAGCTCGTTCGAGTTGAGTCGGTCACGACTTATGTCTTCTCTCCAGTTAAGTCGGTCACGACTCATGCCTGTTTCTATAAGTCGGTCACGACTTATAATTCCTCTGTTAGCTTTAACTCGTGTACGACTCACGACATTGTCCTTAAGTCGTTGATGACTCATAGCACCTTCCTTAAGTCGGTCACGACTTATACCTTCACCTTCCTTAAGTCGGTCACGACTTATGCCTTCGCCTTCCATAAGTCGGTCACGACTTATGTCTTTTGCTCTGATAAGTCGGCTACGACTTATGCCTTGGGAAATTATAGCTTGGCCTACATCATCCTCCCCAGGTTGAAAGAAATTCGTCCTCGAATTTGCGCTTTCTGCATCCACAACAAACTCTTCTCCATGATATGGTATGATATGCTTAACGTTGAATACGTCCGACGTGTACACATCATTTGGCAGCTTCAATTTATAAGCATTTTCATTGATCTTCTTTAAAATTTCAACTGGACCAATCTTTCGTGCTTTCAATTTATTGTACGTTCCCACCGGAAAACGATCTTTCGTCAACACTGCATAAACCAAATCACCTTCATGAAATTCAACATTCCTTCGTTTCAAATCTGCAGAACGCTTATACTTCTCATTTGCTTTCTCTAATCGTTCTTGAACGATTTTATGACATTCCGTTAGCCCTTCAACAAAATCAGCAGCTTTCTTAATTGTCCCCTTTGAATGTGGTATCGTTGTTAAATCCAATGGTCCTTTCGGTAAGCTCGAATAGACAATCTGGAATGGACTGAACCCAGTACTTCGATTCACAGCATGATTATGGGCAAACTCTGCCTGGCATAACTTCACATCCCAACTCTTCAGATTATCTTGAACAAGACACCTCAACAAGTTTCCCAATGATCTATTAACCACCTCTGTTTGTCCATCAGTTTGCGGATGATAAGCACTACTAAATTTCAGCTTCGTTCCCACCATTTTCCACAAACTTAACCAAAAGTGACTCAGAAATCGAGTATCTCTATCTGACACAATAGATTCTGGTAATCCATGAAGTCGATAGATCTCCTTGAAAAACAACTGAGCAACATGAACAGCATCCGCCGTTTTCTTACAAGCAATAAAATGTGCCATCTTTGAAAATCGATCCACTACCACATAAATGGAATCGTTTCCTCGCTGTGTTCTTGGCAATCCCAACACGAAATCCATACTCACATCAACCCATGGTTTAATCGGTACAGGTAACGACATATATAAACCCGCATTAGTCACAGTCCCTTTCGAAACTTGACAGATATGGCATCTCTCAACAAACCTCTCCACCTCTTTCCTCATCGATGGCCAAAAGTAGGATTGTGAAATCAGCTGTAAGGTACGGTCTCTCCCAACATGTCCTTCTTCGTGTAACTCTTTGATAATCTTCATTCTCAGACTACCCTCCGGTATGCATAATCGACTTCCTTTAAAAAGAAAACCATCTACCAACATAAACTCATCAGTCTTCCCTTCTTTGTCCTTTTCAACAAATTTCTTAAAATAAGAGTCTTCTGCAATCTGCTCCGGCAATAATTCAAACCCAGTCACTTCAACCTTCATTGTTGTCAACAAATGACTCCTCCTGCTCAAAGCATCAGCCACACGATTTGTCACCCCTGACTTGTGTTTAATAACAAATGTAAATTGTTGCAGATATGCAATCCACGATGCATGTCTCGTTGAAATCTTATCTTGCCCTTGCAAATGCTTCAATGCTTCATGATCAGTATACAGAACAAACTCTTTCTGAAATAGATAGTGTCTCCAGTGTTTAATAGATTGTACAACAGCATAAAACTCCACATCATATGTACTGTATCGCATCTTCGCTCCTGACAACTTCTCACTGAAATAGGCAATTGGACGTCCCTTCTGACTCAACACCCCTCCAATCCCAACCTTGGATGCATCAGTATGTAGTTCAAACACCAACTGAAAATCAGGTAGCACTAGAATTGGTGCAGACGTCAGCAATTCCTTGATCTTCCCAAAAGCACTCCCTGCTTCCTCTGTCCATGCAAACTGTTTACCTTTCATGCAATCTGTAACAGGCGCCATCACACTGCTAAAGTGTGGAATAAACCTTCGATAAAATGAAGCCAACCCATGAAAACTACGAACTTCCGTTATCGTCTTGGGCTGCGGCCAATTTCTGATCGCCTCAACTTTACTTTGGTCAACCTGTATTCCTTTCTCTGAAACAACATACCCCAGAAATAACACGCTATGCGTCATGAACACGCATTTCTTCGTTGCAGCATAGAATTGTTCTTGTCGCAATACCATCAACACTTCTCTAAGATGATTCAAATGTTCCTCTGGACTCCCACTGTAAATCAGAATATCATCAAAATATACCACCAAGAATTTCCCAATGAATGGTCTAAAAATTTGATTCATCACCCTCATGAAAGTACTCGGTGCATTTGATAGACCAAACGGCATTACCAGCCATTCATACAATCCTTCCCTTGTCTTGAATGCTGTCTTCCATTCATCCCCTGGTCTAATGCGAATCTGATGATAACCGCTCTTCAAGTCAATCTTAGAAAAGATAGTAGCTCCGCTTATTTGATCTAACAAGTCATCCAACCTCGGCATCGGAAATCTATATCTCACAGTAATCTTATTCAATGCTCGACTGTCAGTGCACATCCTCCACGTTCCATCCTTTTTGGGTACCAATAAAGCTGGTACAGCACAAGGACTTAAACTCTCCTGCACACGCCCCTGTTCAAGCAATTCTTCTACCTGCCTCCGCAACTCTTCATGTTCCTTCGGACTCATTCGATAATGCGGTCTGTGTGGCAATACAGCACCTGGAACAAGATCTATCTGATGTTGTATATCCCTCAACGGTGGCAACTCCGTTGGTAACTCGTCTGGAAATACATCGTCAAATTCTTTCAAAATTGGTTTTACTTCTTCTGGAATCTCAACCTCTTCACTGCTCTCTCGCCCAATTAACAAAAACACTTCAGGTTCCTCCTCTACTTCCTTCACAAACTCCTTCAACGATAACAAAGTTTTGAGCTCTTCAATCTCCTCCAACTTGTTTTCCTCCTATTGTCTCTTCTTTGGAACTAGAGTAATCTTTGTGCCTTCAAACATGAAACCGTAACTGTTGGTACGCCCATCATGTTGCACAGCTCGATCATACTGCCACGGTCTCCCTAGCAACAAATGACAAACGTCCATATCTACGACATCACACCAGATTTCATCTTTGTATTTCTTCCCAATTGAAAACTTCACACAAGCTCTACGTCCAACCTTCACTTCACCACCCTTCCTCAACCAAGCTAACTTGTACGGTTTAGGATGTTTCTCGGTTTTCAACTCCAACTTCTTCACCGCTTCTGTAGAGATAATGTTATCACAACTCCCAGCATCAATAACAAATTTACAAACTCTTCCCAGAATAGTGCATGTAGATTGAAAGATATTGTTTCTCAACCAACTACTTTCCTCCTCTTGCTTCGGTGTTAAACAACTTCTCCTCATCATCAATGCGTACCCATCATCTCCTGACAGTAAGTCTTCCTCCTCAACTGGTAAAGAATTAGAGCATTCAACTTCTTCATCCTCATCCTCAACTTCTGCAATCATGGTTCTCTTCTTTGGCTTCGGACACTCGTTACTTTTATGACCCAATTCCTGGCAATTATAACATTTGAAACCATTGTTAACTTTCGTCTTCTCAGCCTCCTTCACCGCTGGTCTACTGATAGGTTTAGAAACATTAGAACTTCCTCCAACACCCTTCACTTGATTGTTAGAATTAGTAAACACACCACTTCCTCGTCTCCCTTGTTTTTCCCAAGCCAACGCTTTCTGATGTGCTTCTGCTACAGATCTTGGATCGAACATATTCACCATATCCTGAATCTGCATTCTCAATCCCCCAATGAACCTAGATGTCAGCTGCTCTTCTGTTTCCATAATATCATTCCTTGCAATGAGTTGATAGAATTCATCAGCATAGTCATTAACTGTCTTTGTGCCCTGCCTCAAGTTCTGCAAACGTTGATACATCAAAGATTGATAATTGTAAGGTAAGAACGTTGCTTTCATCAATTTCTTCATCTTCTCCCAAGATTCAACTTTTGACTTTCCCATTCGTTCACGTGTAAGCTTGGTCTGCTGCCACCATGCCAAAGCTCTACCCCTCAGCCTCGTAGCAACCAACTTCACTCTACGATGTCCTGGAAATTCTTTAAAGTCAAAAATCTCTTCAACATTAGCTACCCAATCTAGAAACTCCTCCGCTTGCATACCACCTTTGAATTCAGGAATTTCTGTCTTCATCCCCGATTCCCACTTGTGATCATATTCAGAATAGTTTCTTCCTTGACCTCTTCCTTGAATACTACCACCATCATACTCCTCTTCAAAATCAGATGCATAACGATGTCGATTCTAACCACCATCATCTCTACTACCATTATGCCTTCCACCATCATCCCTTCTATCGACATTCCTCCGTTCATGATCATTCACGTTCCTCCCACGCCCTTGATCATTTTCAACACTTCGGTCTCGATTAGAATGCGGCGAGACTCTACTACCCCCATGGTTAGATTCTGGTGAAACCCTTCTCCGATTTTGATTCATTTCCGTCATAAGCTTCTCCAACCGGCCAATTCCTTCGTTAAGCTTTCCACTAAAATTCTCATTGATTCTTTGCTCCATCTCATCAGCCTCTTCTCTTCGATATAAAGCTTCTACGTTTTGGTGGCGATTAGCTCTTCTTGGCGGCATACTTGAAAACTTCACAAATTATTCAACACTTCAAATTCAAACACTTTCCGGATTTTGATCCAAAATGAAACGGATCGAAACTTCCACTTTGTAGCAAATCGCGATGAACACGATGGACAAAGTTTCGGCCTCCAATGCAAATCCGATCAAACAATCTTCGAACAATGATGACTCTTCTTCCTCTTACTCTCGGCCTCACTTGCTTACCACGGCCCAACTTCAAAATGATTAGGCTCCAAGTCTCGATCTAGCTATGATTGGCTAGAACCTGGCTCCGATACCAAACTGACGCAGCGGATATTTCAAAACAATGTAGATCGGTGAAAGTAGCAGTCGATGGATTGATAAATGCTGAATTGCCCGAATTCGTTGATCCGAAGATACCGAACTCTAGCTATCTCGAACTCGTTGATCGCGCATGATACCGGGTTCAAAGATCTTCAATTCTTCAAGCGTTGATCAAGCGCACTTGATTCCGCGAATCGACTTCTACAATCGTTGAATCGAGCGCACTCGATTAACCGAAAGAGGAGATAGGAGATTACACTCAACTACCAATTAAGCAATCAAAAGAGAATTTTATTCAAAAATCAACAACCTTTACAAATGAGAGACTCGGCCTATTTATAGGCGTTTTACAACTCACACAAAAAAAACAACAAATTTACACAAGTCCTAAGTCGGCTCCGACTTATAACAAGCGACTTAACAATAGCCGTCCTACCATAAGTCGTATACGACTCAACAGTTTACAACACAACCGACTTACGACTTATGCAAAACATACGACTTAAAGAAATTACAACACAGTACAACAACCCTTAACTCAGCTCCGACTTAAGATATCCTCCGACTTAGCATATGGCGACATACGACTTAGAGATAGAAAAGTACAAACAGACAACATTACTTAAGTCGTTGCCGACTTAACAACATAACACGATTCAACAATAGCAGTGACTTCAGAAACAATGGTCCAGATTAACTCGGCAGGAAATCAATGGTTTCTATCCTCAGCGACTTAACTCCTGACTCGTTAGGTCGTTCAAGAGACTTAACTAAGTCGTAACTCGGTTCCGACTTATAACCCGCTCCGATAAGTCGTACATTAATCAAAACACTTCCCTTAAGTCGTTGCCGACTTAAGCCTTCACATTTTCCACCTTGTGTTGCTCCTCCTGTAGTTTTAGGTCGTAGCTCGTTCGAGTTGAGTCGGTCACGACTTATGTCTTCTCTCCAGTTAAGTCGGTCACGACTCATGTCTGTTTCTATAAGTCGGTCACGACTTATAATTCCTCTGTTAGCTTTAACTCGTGTACGACTCACGACATTGTCCTTAAGTCGTTGATGACTCATAGCACCTTCCTTAAGTCGGTCACGACTTATACCTTCACCTTCCTTAAGTCGGTCACGACTTATGCCTTCGCCTTCCATAAGTCGGTCACGACTTATGTCTTTTGCTCTGATAAGTCGGCTACGACTTATGCCTTGGGAAATTATAGCTTGGCCTACATCAATATGTATTTCCCTTGTTGAAGTTTGGTTTAAAGGTTTTAAATCAATTTGAGATGAAAAGGTTTTCAAGGAAAATTTTGGGAAGATTACCCTAAGTAAAATGACTCAGATATTAGAATACCAGATGCGACTGGTATAGGGTCGTGCCCTATACATTAGCTATTAGCCCCAGCTAATTTAGTTTAAAATTGTAGTGTGTAGGGCTTTGTCACAAGTAAGACTAAAATGATGATTACATATAGAAGGGAATATATATTTGAATACAGATAAGTTATTGGTGAACCCGCAAAAAAATTAGGATCAGGTGACCCTGGGAGACGATAAGTTAGGGACAGACCGTCCAGAAGAGGAGTATCTAACAGGTGTTAGATTATATTATTTATATTGCCTGGGAGGCCCGAGTCAGCCAAATGTTTGTAGTTAGCCAAACAAAACTATAGTGTTCAAACATATAGTTCATTTATTACCTGATATGTATGTTAACATGATAATGCTTTACAGTTTTAACCAGTTTTGGTTGCAGGAAATGATTTGCAAAAGATATGTTTTAAACAGATACTAATAAAAGGAAACCCATTTCGCTAAGCGCATGGTCTCACTTAATATCAAATAACCGAGATGTATAGATTATTCACTCCAGGCTTTATGTCTAACTCAAAGTTTATGTTTTCCCCTTAAACTCTCGGGTGCTCAAAATTTATTTGAGTTGGCCGAGGGTTGAGGTTTATAGGTTTTAGTAGGTTGGCGAATAAAGCTTCCGGAGACGAGCAAGTGGCTGACCGATAGCTATTTAGGAGTTGTTATTTTATTTTGTTTGATTCTGTTGTGTTGTATTAAGTCAGTTATGATTATATAATACTCTGGTCAACCAAGGGGGCATCTTCATATGTCTCTCTTGGCGTATTTATGTAATAATTATATTTTATTTGAACCTGGGAAATGAATGGGATTATGTAACTTGGATATGAATTTTTTTTTTGAAATGTAATGAAAAATGTTGTTTTGGGAATCTGAGTTTTTATTTCATATTCAAGTGCTTCTAATATTATGGATACCACTAACATTACCATATTTGGTCATTGGAAGTTAATACTATGGATGACTGCAGCATCTATAGCGCTTAGCTTCGGGCCTCCAAATAGGGATGTTACAACTTGGTATCAAAGCATAGGTTTATGAAAAACTTTTAACTAAAAAATGATTTTTGAAAACATAATCCTAAGGAATTAGAGTAAGATCGAGATCTTGGATAACTTTGTAGTAACGTATTTGTATTTGTTATATATAAGTATACGATATTTCTCTAGTTTCCTATCTCTCTTAGGCTATTCTTCTGTATCTTACGAGGCTTGAATACAGATATAGACACTAGAAGTGGAAGAGTGAATCTTGGAGGAAGCACCACCATAAATGGAAATGCCAGACCGAATACTAGAAGGAACCAAGGTCTAGCACAAGCGGGGAATGTTGGTGCTGGAAATATGGGAGCTATGTATCAGTTTTTCATGAATATGATGCAAGCTATAATAGCTGCTAGTGTAGTTGGAGGAAATGCTGGGGTAGGAGTTCAAGAAGCTCCGGTGGTCAACAACTATGCTAATTTAAGTAGAGATTATGCTAGGCTTGGAGGGAAGGCATTTATCGGAACTGAAGAAGCTATTGAGGTGGAGAACTGGTTGCTACATTGTGAGCGAATCTTTGCAGACTTGGGGCTTAATGATGAACAGAAGGGGAGGCTTGCTTCGAGACAGCTTCAAGGAGCAGCTTTATTTTGGTGGGATAGTGTGACGGTTGGAGTGGATGAGGAAATGAGGACGTGAGTTGAGTTTAATATAAGATTCCAAGGGAGGTTCATGTCTGTGATGGCGTAGTCTACTTTGCTCAGAAAGTTTGCTGAGTTAGAGCGGGAAGAGATGGCCGTGTTGGAATATTCTAGAAGGTTCAAGGAGTTGGCAAGGTATGAGTATGCTACAGTGGATACTGTGATGAAGAGGAATGAGAAGTTTATCAGGGGGTTAAAGCCTGAGTTGGCAAGGGCTACATTACCTCATATCAGAGTTCCTTGTGATGTGGTAGTAGAGATGGCTTTAAGACATGAAGAGATGCTTGCTTCTCTAGAGAAGAATAAGGCAAAGGAGATCCAAGTAGTGCAGAGCGAAAAGAGAAAGTTCTTTCATAAGAAAGGAGCTCAGAAAGTTGGAGCCGCCAAGAAAGGAAAGTCTGAGGTTGTGTGCTTCAAGTGCGATAAGAAGGGGCATTTTGCGAATGAGTGTCATACTGGAAAGGCGAAGTAAGTGATCGAGAAGAAGAACATCAGATGCTTCAACTGCGATCAGATTGGTCATTATAAGAATCAATGCAAAGAGCCTGATAAGGATGGGAAGGGCAAGGTGTATGCATTGGAGCCAGCTGCATCAGGACCAATAATGCAGGAAAAAGGGAAGGCAGTGCTGGGAGGTACGCTTTATATTTATGGTATGTCTGTTAGCGTTCTGTTTGATACTGGTGCATCGCATTATTTTATATCTCGTTGTTTGGTTGATAAGCTTAACCTAGAATCCACATATTTAGTGACTTCCTTAAGGGTTGCAAATCCGATAGGAAGGTATGCGACACTTGGGATGAAGTGTGACCACCTAGAGTTTGATTTGTTAGGGCATACCTTTGTTTGCAGTTTGCATGTGTTTGACTTTGTAGGGTTTGGAATTATATTGGGGATGGACTGGTTAAGTAAGTATGATGCTAGGATATTTTTCCATGAAAGGAAAATATTACTTAGACACCTGACAGTAGTGATCAGATTGTATATACCGTAGAAAACCCTAGTTGTGAGGTGAATGCTTTATTGGGTGTTATGGAGGTAGAAGACGAGTTGAATCGAGTTTTTGGGGTTAGAGAATTCGCGGATGTTTTTGAGCCGGTAGTAGGATTGCCACCGAAATGAGCCATTGAGTTTCAGACAGATTTGGTGCCTAGAGCAGAACCAGTGAGTAGACCGTAAAGCAGGATGACACCTAAAGAGATGAGGGAGTTGAAGGTGCAGTTGGTGGATTTGGAAGGCAAGAATTTTATCAGACCTAGTAGTTCACCTTGGGGAGCAGCCGCGGTGTTTGCTAAGAAGCCGGACGGATCGTTAAGGTTATGTATCGACTATCGTAAGTTGAATGAGAAGACGATAAAGAATCGATATTCGTTGCCAAATATTGATGATTTGTTCGATCAGTTGAGTGGAGCCAAGGTATTTTCTCAGTTGGATTTAGCAAAACGTTTTCCATCAGCTTAAAGTAGTAGAGGATAATATTCCTTTGATTGCATTTAGAACTAGATATGGATCGTACGAATGGTTAGTGATGCCGTTCGGACAAACTAATGCGCCGGCATTCTTTCTGGATTTGATGAACCGAATTTTCCGAGAGCACTTGGATAGGTTCGTGTTAGTTTTCATATATGATATTTTGATATACTCTAATGATGAGGAGCATGAGGTTCATCTTAGAGTTATGCTTGAGACGTTGAGGCAGAATCAGCTAAAGGCGAAGTTTTCGAAGTGCCATTTCGAGAAGAAGGAAGTGAAATTTCTTGGTCATGTAGTCTTAGAGAAAGGGTTACCTATAGATCCGAGTAAGATTGAAGCAGTGAATAATTGGAAGAAACCCGAGACAGCGACTGAGATAAAGAGTTTTCTTGGATTAGCTGGATATTATAAGAGGTTCATTAAGGATTTTTCACGGATAGCAGCACCGATGACCAAGCTAACACGAAAAAAGATGTGAAGTTTGTTTAGACCGATAAGTGTGAGGAAGCATTCCATAGCTTGAAACACTTATTGAACCATGCACCCGTACTAGTTGTTCCGGAAGGGAATTAGGATTTGGTAGTTTATACAGATGCATGTGGAACTGGATCAGGAGTTGTGTTGATGCAGAGAGGTAAAGTGATTGCCTATGCTCCTCGACAGCTTAGACCGCGTGAGGTTAGATATCTAACGCATGATTTGGAATTAGCTGCAGTGATATTTGCATTGAAGGTGCTGCCTTTTGGGAGAGAGGTTTGAGCTTTATACGGATCACAAGTCACTGAAGTATTTGTTCTCTCAAAAGGAACTGAACATGAGACAACAAAGATGGTTAGAGTTTATTGCTGCTTATTATTTTGGAATTGAGTACACACTAGGGAAAGGTAATAAGGTTGCAGATGCGCTTAGCAGAAAGCATCAGAATGCAGTGTTAGCAATGATAGCTGAGTGGAAAGATTTGGAAGCATTGTCGACTTGTAGAGTGCAGTAGAGATCTGAGGCTGGGTCTAGTTTAGGATCTGTTGTGTTGTCTTGTTTAGAAGTTTGATCGGTTATGATTGAAAGGATTGCTTCTAAACAAGAGGAGGATCTAGTGTTGGATGAACGGATCAAGAAGTTGAAGGATGGAACCGAGAGCGATGACTTGAAGGATTTTAATCTTGACCAGAATGGGTGGTTGAGAAAAAAAGGAAGGTTGTGTGTTCCGAATGTAGGAGACATAAGGAAGGGAGTTTTGGAGGAATGCCATCGTTCGAAGTTCACTATTCATCCACGAGGAACTAAGATGTATCAGGATATGAAGAGAAGTTTCTTCTGGGAAGGTATGAAGAGCGATGTTGGCTTATGGGTGAAGCAGTTTTTGAACTGTCAACGGGTAAAAGCCAAACATCAGAAACCAAGTGGGTTGCTACAACCATTGGATATTCTGGTATGGAAATGGGATTCTATTTCTATGGATTTTATTGACGGGTTGCCAAGATCTAGTAGGAGAAATGAAAGTATATGAGTCATAGTGGATAGACTGACCAAGAGTGCCCATTTCATTCCAGTTAAGTCAACTAGGACGGTACCTATTTTGGATAAGTTATTTATGAAGAATGTAGTTAGACTTCATGGAATTCCTAGTAATATAGTAAGTGATAGAGATTCCTTGTTTACTAGCGAGTTCTGGAAGAGTCTAGGGGATACTTTAGGAACCAAGCTCAAGATGAGTACTGCTTACCATCCATATACCAATGGGCAAACGGAAAGAGTTAACAAAGTCTTGGAGGATTTGTTACGAGCTTGTGTGTTAGATTTTAGGGGATCATTGGAAGATCATCTACACTTAGTCGATTTTTCGTATAACAACGGTTATTAGACTAGTATAGGGATGGCACCGTTTGAAGCTTTGTATGCAAGGCCATGTAAATCACCGGTTTGTTGGTTAGAGACCGGGGATAGGTTGGTTCTTGGTCCAGATTTGATTAGAGAAGCTGCGTAGAAGATTGAGTTGGTTCGAGCTAGGATGAAGGAGGCTCGGTCTAGGCAAAAGAGTTATGCAGATAGAAGACAAAAAGACTTAGAGTTCTCTATTGGAGATCATGTTTTTATTAAGGTATCACCGAAGAAGGGTGTGATTAGATTCGGGAAACCAAGGAAGTTGGTGCTGAGATTCGTAGGACCGTTTCCTATTGTAGAGAGGATCGGGAAATTCGCATATAGAATAGAGTTACCGAATAATTTGGTAGGAGTCCACGATGTTTTCCATGTTTCTCATCTAAGGAAGTGTGTTAGAGACCTGGAGACTAGTATTGCACCGACTGTGTTAGATGACTTAGTAGTAGAGCCAGACTTAACTATAGTTACCAATTCGTATAGTCGCAAGAGATGAGAAGAGGCTAAGTAACAAGATAGTCGGATTAGTGAAAGTCCAGTGGAGCGACGATGAGAGAGACTGTACTTGGGAGACTGAGAGCAGGATTAGAGACGCTTATCCTGATTTGTTTGATGGTATGTTTTACCTTTGATTGATTTGTTGTGTACCTTATCGTAATTTCGAGGACGAAATTCTTTAAGGAGGGGTGATTGTAACATCCCATATTTTTAGTAACATTATTTAGAATATTTAATTAGTTAAATTAAATGAAATAATGTAAGTAGATTAATGGATTGTGATTGTGATTAAATAAGAGGTAACCATGCCATGTTAACAATGAAATAAAGAATAAAAATGAAGTGTTAGGGTAAATAGATAAGGGACAATATAGGAAAAACATTAGTCTTATACCCTAAACCCTTAGGCCATACAATTCACACGTTCATTCATACATTTACAAACAAAAATATAAGCTAAGGCCGGCCACCATTAGCAATCTCAAGAGAAGATAAAAGCTAGGATTTCAAGAGGAAGAATCAAATCACTTAATCAAGAACAAATCTCACATCTTTAATCACAAAGCTAAGGTGAATAATGACTACATCTCATTTTTCTTAAGTGTTTTCGGTTTTAAGGTTGAATCCAGTTTATCTTGCATAATTATGCCATGTTTTTGAATGATTAAATGTTTATATATGCTTGTTGATGATTTATGCCTAATCATATAGGTTTTATGGTATGTTTTAATGTGAAAATCCTATTTATTGACATCCAAAAGCCTTGCGATTTTTGATCTAGATTAGAAATGATATTTTAGAGATGGGTTTCAGTTTTCATAATTTTATGAATTAATGTGGATTTTATATTAATTTTCTAATGAAGAAAATGTTTATTTAGGTCTAAAATTATTTATGGTTAAATAATAAATGTTTTGGGTCTAAGATTAATATGTTAGAAAACATATTAAAAATGATTTTCTTGAATTTTTGTAGAGTTTTCCTAAGTGTTTTGATGAATATATAAAATTATTTAAGGTTTGGAACTTAAATGTTTTATATATTTATAAAAGGAGAAGGGGTATTTTATAAATAAATTAAATTTTTTATTTCTGAAATAATTGGCAGCACTTTTAGAAAAGAAAATTAGCAACCAATAATATTTTGACAAACAAGGCGGGTTAGTTGAAAAGAAATTCTTTTTAAAGTAAAAAACCAGTTTTTACATGCTTTTGGCATGTTTCACTACTTTCGGCACCAGGAGTTGCGGTTCCGACCAAGTACTTTTGCCTTCATTGCCATCAAAACCAATACGCATGGTATCAAGTAATTGGTACGTAGCGAATTGGACTAAGGCGAAAGGCATTGGGTCGAAGCTAAGGGTTCCGAAGGGGTCGAAACGTTGCCTTGCTTTTAAATGAAAACGCGCCTATTTTGCTTTTGAAGGAAGAGCTTTCGACTTGGTTGGATTTCAGCTGAGTCAAATGTTTTAAAGGAAAGCTTTCAAATGGGTTGCGCCTTTTGTTTTAAGTAAATGCTTTCGAATGGGGTCGAAACCCCTAGCTGCCGCCTTTCGACGGCAATGCTTTCGAAAGGTATACTTTGCTTTTGAAACTTAGCCGCTTCTCCAATGCTTTTGGAAGGTTGGTTTCGACACCATCACTTCTTTGCTTAGGAAAAGCTTTCGAAAGAGTGCTTTCGACTTAAATGTTTTATGACCCTTTTTCTTTGTTGAAGGTTGAACCCAAAGGTTTTGAAGGAGTTAATTTTTAATGGTTTCGAAATGTGTTTCCACATGTTTTAAATTGAACCCAAATGTTTTCGAAAAGTTTTAAAGAATGGTTTCGAAGGGGTGGTTCCCTAATGGTTTCGAAAGATTTTAAAGGAAAGGTTTTTCAATTGTTTCGAAAGACAATGTAAAATTTTTTAAAGATAGGATGTCTAAGGTTCTATAGCTTTCGTTGAAAAGGTTTTTCAAGTGTTTTCGAAAGGAAGATTGAATGGTTTCGAATGGAATGCTTTGGCTTTCGGCCTAGGTTATAAAGAAGGGTTTTACTTGGTTTCGAAAGGGGTACTTCCAATGGATTCGAAAGGGGTACTTTCGAAGGTTTAACTGTTTTCATCAACAAAGATTTATGTAAAGTTAATATATAACATGGCAAGGTGATTCTGAGTAAAGCATAGAGTATATGTATTTCCCTTTTTGAAGTTTGGTCAAGGAAAATTTTGGGAAGATTACTCTAAGTAAAATGACTAAGATATTAGAATACCAGATGGGATTGGTATAGGGTCGCGCCCTATACATTACTATTAGCCCTAGCTAATTTAGTCTAAAATTCCGGTGTGTAGGGCTTTGTTACAGGTAAGACTAAAATGATGATTACACGCAGAAGGGAATATATATTTATATACAGATAGGTTATTGGTGAGCTCGCAAAACCATTAGGATCAGATGACCCTAGGAGAAGTTAAGTTAGAGACAAACCGTCCAGAAAAGGGGTATCCAACAGATGTTAGATTATTTTATTTATATTGTCTGGGAGGCCCAAGTCAGCCAAATATTAGTAGATGGCCAAACAAAACTATAGTGTTCGAACATATAGTTCATTTATTACCTGATATGTATGTTAACATGATAATGCTTTACAGTTTTAACCAGTTTTGGTTGCAGGGAATGATTTGCAATAGATATGTTTTAAACGGATATTAGTGAGGGGAAACCCATTCTGCTAAGCGGCATGGTCTCACTTAATATCAAATAACCAAGATGTATAGTATTATTCACACCAGGCTTTATGTCTGACTCGAAGTTTATGTTTTCCCCTTAAACTCTTAGGTGCTCAAAATTGATTTGAGTAGGCTGAGGGTTGATGTTTACAGGTTTTATTAGGTTGACGAATAAAGCTTCCAGAGATGAGCAGGTGGCTGACGGATAGCTATTTAGGAGTTGCTGTTTTATTTTGTTTGATTCCGCTATGTTGTATTAAGTCAGTTATGACTATATAGTACTCTGGTCAACCAAGGGGCATCTTCATATGTCGCTCTTGGCGTATTTATGTAATAATTATATTTTATCTAAACCTGGAAACTAATGGGATTATGTAACTTGGATATGAAAATTTGTTTTGAAATGTAATGAAAAATGTTGTTTTGGAAATCTAAGTTTTTATTTCATATTCAAGTGCTTCTGATATTATGGATACCGTTAACATTATCGTATTTGGCACGGAAGTTAATACTATGGATGACTGCAGCATCTGTAGCACTTAGCTTCGGGCCTACGGTTAGGGGATGTTACAGGAGCTCTTGGAACTTTTGCATACATCTGGCACTTATCACATCGCCAAGCGTAATCAGCAGCATCTCGGTTGAAAGTCGGCCAATAATACCCATAACGGAGTATTTTCTTTGCTAGGGTGTGCCCCCCAATGTGATCGTGACATTCTCCTTCGTGAACTTCTCTTAGGACTCGTTTTATTTCATCATGAGCGATACACCGGAGCAGAAGAACTAAAAAATCCTTTCTATACATGACTCCTTCCTAAATGATATACCATGAAGCTTTTCAAAGGACTTGTCGCCTTTCGTTCCTCCATTCAGGAAGAACTCCCTATTGTAAATAGTCTTTAATCGGAGTCATCCATGACTCCCTCTTAGGCTCCGTCTCTAATATCCAGTCGATTTCCATCTGGTTTATACTTGAAGTGTATGTAATTCGATTGGAACCAAGCCCATATGTTATGCATCCCCGGTGCTAGCAAACTTTGCCAATGAATCGGCCTCTTTGTTTTGATCCCGGGGAATATGTGTAATGTCATAATACTCAAAGCCAGTCAATAGCTCTTGGACTTAGATAAGGTACGCGATGAGTCCTTGTCCTTTAGCTCGGTAATCACCCCGATTTAGTATACTACCAATTGTGAGTCGAAAAAGATTTCAAGAGATTTTATTCCTAGTTTTCTGGCAAGTTTGTGTCTAGCAATTAGAGCTTCATACTCAGCTTCGTTGTTCATTGTAGAAAAGTCGATCTTTAAAGCATAGTAAACTAATCGATCTGTCAGAGTTACAAACTTGATTCCGACTCTAGTACAACGACCATTGGATGCTCCATCCATATACATTTTCCACCAAATGGTAGGGGCTGCACCGCTCTCTAGAAGACTATCTTGTGCGGTGAATTCTACTGTAAAGTCCGCCAGTGCCTGTCCCTGGATGGCTCTCCGAGGGAGATAGGTAATGTCGAATCGACTCAGTTCAATGTCCCACTTGAGTAATCAGCCAGACGTCTCAGGTCACTGTAGGACCTGTCATAAAGGCTGGTCGGTGTAAACATTGATGGGATGAGCCTAAAAATAGGGGCGGAGCTTTCATGAAGCAATCAACAAACAATACGCTAATTTCGTTTTTCCAATTGTTTGCAAAAGGTAATTGAAAGAAATGTTTTAAAAGAATTTTAAAGAAAATAAGTTTTGTACTCCCCTCTTCTGTTACTGGAAAATAATTTCTATGATGAACGTGACATCATCGACATTCATTTTCGAGTTTCAAGTGGGAAAACAACTGTAGTAACTTTGCTACACAGTTGATTTGGTGAAACAAATTTTAGTTTAAACTTCCTAAGTATGATTTGATATAAAAAAATATAAGTATATATTATTTCAAGATGATTTGATATGAAATCTGGTTTTTAGTTCTTAAGTTTTATGGTAATTAGTGATTTTCAATTATTGAAATGAAATGGAATTTTCAACGATTTTAAATTGTCGGAAACTTCCAAATTGAAATCTGAAATTAAAGCCTAAGTGTTTAATGAAAATATAAAATAGGAAGTTTTGTAACTCTTAAATTTAAAGATAATGAAAATTGAAACAGGTTTAAACTATTGGACATTCTTGTTTAGTAAAATGAATAAGATTACCTTTATATGCTTTTAGGATGTAGTGGAATATTATACAAGTAAAAACTCAAGTAATAAAAATGTTTCAAATTGAAATTATGTCTATATATAAAAAATTAAGTTGTTATAGGAAATGTTAGACACTTAGTTAATATTTTACGAAGTGATCTATAATTAAATTAAATAGTAAAAGCGAATACTATTTAAGTCAATGATTATAAACTTAAGAAATGTTGAAATGATTCATAAATATATTAATATTAAATGATACTATATATGGAGGAATAAATGTGAATTAAATTTAGATGAACTTAAATAATGATTCATTAATGAATGTCAATATTAAATGGAAATCAAGTTATATAAGTAAATAAATGTGAATTAAACTGCAAAAAGAAACATATGTAATGCTTTAAGAATTTATTCTTGATGATTTTAAATACTGAATGGGAAATAATTTATGTAAGTAAATGAATATAAATTAATAAAAGATGATCTTATATGAATGAATGAGAATTAAAATAAATGAAAAGTAAATGACGTGTTAAAGAAACCAATAGAATAAAATATGTAAGTTGAGCGTAGATCATTTTATTCGCAGAACAGTTCTGATCCAGATTCGAATACATGATTTGTGGTAATTCACACCAGTTCGGGTTAGGATTTTTCGCTCAATTCTTGATGGTGAACACTTGATACGTATTTTTGATGTTATTTTGAAGTTTTCTATCATAGTTTATGACTATGTAAGGAGAATGGAGATTTCTAATCAAGAAATCGGATCTGCACTAGAGTGGTCGGGTTATCAATACTATTTTGAAAGTGAAATTTTTGTATTCAAGCAAGCGATCAGAACTGATATTGTGTACAAATGATATGTACATCGTACAAACTTAAATAATATTTAAATTCTATGTTGTTTGGCTTATGGGAAGTTTGGGAAGTGACATTTCAAATCGTTCGAGGTTGTATGAAAAATCTATTGAGTAATTACCTAAGGCTGTTGAGCGTAAGGTACACTTGGTAGTTTATTTATCACCCTTGTGCAATGAAAAGTTTTTGAACCTGTACAAACCATTAGTTTTGGGTTGCTATGGATGTGTGATGGATTCTTTTGTTGTATATAATGGTCATACTACTTTTGTTTGCATATGATTATTATATATGTTGTGTTGCTTGTGCTATTGATTGGAACAACTAGTATATTGATCTTTTACCTAGTTTTATCTATTTTGGATTATGTAAGTAAGATAAAGGGTTATGGAAGCAAAGGCTAGCTGTTGCTTTTGGTTTTCATAAATAGAGTTTTGTTGATCGATAAATTGGTATGTTTTCAGATTACCGTTTTTGTATCGGTATTATATTGTTTTTCCCATGGTTTGGGATATCGCATTATTGAAATAAGATGTATATCGTGTAATTACTGATATTTCTATTTTTTCGGACCTAGCCGCGCAAAGGAGACGCTGTCGAAATTTTTCGTAAATTTAGAACTTAGGAATTTTTATGGAAATTAGGTTATTTTCAAATTTATATTAAACTAACTATGTAAGTTTAAATGTTATAAATCGATTATTTTGGTAAAAAAAAGTATATCAAATTTCTTGACTCTTTGTTGTTCCTTTACGGGGATGAAAAGTTTTGAGTGGAGGAGATTATAACGACCTGTATTTTTGACAATTAAAAATATTAAATTAAATAAGACTTTGAAATTCAAAATTGTCTGAAATCAAAATTTATGATTTATGAACGTGAATTTTATTAGAGTATAGATTTTGACCTTAAATAAAATTCTAAAATAACAGACTATAATGAAGTGAAAGGCGGTAACGCATATTAGGATATAATTTAATAATATTGATTAAATGTAATTAACAACTGTTTTAATGTAATTTCAATCGAGTTTAATAATAAATGTTAATAAGGAATAAAATAAATGATGTATTAAAGGAGAAATTATATGTTATTTAATGGAAATTGGTTTTAGCATAGAATAAGAAATCAGTTATTTGGTAAATAAATTTATTAACCCTTTTTGTAAACAAGAAATTTATAGATATTTGAATTACTAAGATGTAACAATTGTTTAATTTCTCATCTCATTATTTAATCCGTTTTGAAATTAATTTTGTAATCAATGGAATTTAGTGTAATTGAAATGTTTCAGTTAATATGGGAGAAGATGTTGACTGTAGAGTAATGAGGGTAATAAATGGAAACTTATGTTCAATAAATACATAAGGGAATTGCGATTTAATATAAAGAACATTTAAGTCAAAATAAAATAATTTGTTGGAAATTAAAATGTAATGAACTAGGGTTTTATTACTATTGTAATTAAATGTTGAAATTAATTTAATATTTAAATCATGGGTTTAACATGAAAAATTGGATTTCAAAGGAAAACAATTGGATTGATTATCTTTCCAGTATTAGGGTATGTTTTGAGATTTAATTACTGTAATTAATAGCAATTAAATCTTGTCATTAATAAGAAATAGAAGAAAATGGTAATTAATTAGTGATATGTGCAACTTACATTTTGTGTTAAAAATATAATGAGTATTTATAAGAAATATTATGTTCAAATTGTAAGTACTCAAATTTGTTTCAAATTTAATGATGATATAAAACTTGTAATTTAGAATTTAAAAGTGATTACATCAGCTTAATAATAATTCGTTTTAATTAACATGTAAAAATAAGTGATACCAAACGAAATTAGTTGTTGTGAAATTGGAAATTTATTTCAATTTCAAATTTAACAATCGATTTATATTCAACTGTAAAATTTTATTTTTGAAATGTAATTATTGAAATTTGATTCAAATGTGTAATAATAATAAAATGGAATTATTAGTGAACGTCATGGTTTTTAATAACATATTTGTAAAGTAGAAATATTGTATTTGTCCATAATTGTGTATTGGTAAATTATTTGAATATAATTTAATTTAAATTTTATCAAATGATAAAACATTAACATTCGTATACAATGGAATTAGGCCTCGAAACTAGTTCCATTGTGTTCAGAAGGCTGTTTTACATATAGATTGCATGTCAGCACGCCTCGATTGGAATTCGGGCTGTTTTGGACCTTACGCTATAAGTAGGCATGCAAATCGCGACTAAAATATTATTAAAATATATAAAACCCTAATTTTTTTACAACCGCCATCTCTCTATTTCAAGGGTCGAAAATCTTCCAACTTCTTCCTCTTGGATCTCTCTCACCTTACACCCATTCATGACAAAGTCTAAAAGAAAGTTGTATAGCTCGACCTTCTCTACAATTTGTACGGTTGGATCAAGCTAGTTACGTCTGGATTCGCCAAAATCGGGGACTAAAGGCAGCGCTTTCGAGGTCCGTTTGTGGACAAGGTGGAGCACCGGAAGTGGCGGTGTTGCTGGCGTGAGGGCGTCAAGGCATGGCGTACTCGGCTGGGACCTTAGATTGGCCGGCGGTGGCCTCCGGTGGTGTGCGGTGTTGGATTAAGAAAGGCGGCTGATGTGGTTGGTTGTTTGTTAGGGTTTTGGGAAGATTATGGTATTTACGTTTTTGCCCTTTTCTATTTGAATTAAATTTTAAAATTTATATCTTCTAACTTGCATAGCTTTTGCATATGAATTCCAACTGACGCGCGGTTTCTTCCGTTGGACTCATATTGAAATTCCGTACAATATGAAATTGGTTTGGTTGATTTTGGAGACTATTGAGATTTTGGGCTTTTGTTGGATTTTAATGGGATTAAATCAAATGTGAGTGATTAAACCCACTCACGCTATACTAAATTTTCTGATGTTAGTTGAATTAAAATCATGAAGTGATAAAAATTTATTGATTGTTGTTTGGTAATTTAAATTGACATTTTAATTGAAAATTTTATATTGAATTGAATCGACATTTAAATTAATATTGAAAATTAATTGCTAGTTAAACAAAGACAATTAATAACTAGTAACTGTTGTGATATATTGGTTGATTTGGATGTTGATTGTTATTGGATGCATATTGATTGATGTTGGATGTATGGTTGTTTATTTATTTTGACATATCCCTGGTTATTACCCTATATATTATTGACATTATATAAATTGTCATTTGTATTATTTGAAATGAACTAAGAAATAGGTTGAAATGATATATACTGTAACAACCCGGTATTGCGTACCGATTATTTATCATCTCTGGACGGTTTTCTTTCCTATTCGATTGCTGTTTGGAAATTTTTTAAAAACCAGTTTGAAACTCGTTTGAAAAATTTGTTAAGTGTTTTAAATCAGTTTCAAACTCTAGTATAAATTTGATTAAGGAATTAGGTGGGCTTTAAAAATCATCTCGGCCCATGCTTTGTGATGCTGTGATTTTATTAAGGGTTGATAACCCATTCCCATCTCACTTCGAAAACGAAAAAAAACCCTAGGTCTAACGGAAAAAAAATGGTGGCTCTGTCTTCTCGTTCGTCCCTTTAGCTCAGAAATTAGGTCTTCGAAGTCGTTGCTTGAATTGAGGATTAGTGCTTCGATTGCCTGCTTCAATGGATTCGCGCGCGGCCTCGTCTACTCAATCGAGTTCGACTTCGCCTTCTCGATCAGATGGAGGTGAGTAATTTCAAATTGCTCACATCTAATTCTTGCTTTGAATTTGTTTAGAGTTCAAAACTCTGTGATTTTCGTTCGTTTCTGTTTCATGGTTATTGTGGTTTCAATTTTTGTAGTTCGACTCTCTGATTGTCCAATTTTGTTATATGAATTTTGTTCGAATTCATATATTCTCGTGAAGTTTGGTGTTTATATAGGGTTCGCAACCCTAATTCTTCGTTCGTCTGATCTGTGCTTTGGTCGTTCGATATTATTTGGATGATTGCGATGATTTCAGATCTTTTCTATATGCATATATTTGATTGTTTCTTTACTTGACTGACCTGATTTTGAGATTGTTGGCTTCGACCTTGGTCACTTGGGTTTTGCGATGGTAAATAGTTGCATTTGATTTTGAGTTGGAGTCAGGGTTCTCACTGACTTCGGTTCCCTGTTGAATCTTTGTTTTCTTTTGGTTCGATGTTAACTTCGGCATTTGACTAAATGTGTAAAACCTGTTATTTCGATTCCTGTAAACTGTGATTTCATCACCTTGGCATTTCTGTTGCATCTAGGCTTACAGCATGTTCATCATTTTTATGTGGTCACTACCTCATATTTTGTTATTGACTGGGCATGGCAGTTTGCCTTACCTATAGTATACTGTCCAGTTCATTTAGTCGTTCACTTTTGCCTTCGTGGCCATTGCAGTTGATTATGCAGTTTAAGTTTCATATAAACTGTATTTACATTTTGAAATTTAGCAGTAATTTCTTAATTGATATGAATTTAAATTGAATTGTAATTTAAATTCTTTTAGAACTTATTTTATAAATTAGATGATTCTTTTAACATATTAGATAAAGGTTTTGAATTGTTTAAAATCTTGTTTAAGTTAAATTGGTTGAATTTGTTTTGTGCCATTTGATTTTGCTTTGATTATCACGGCATAAACTTTCCAAATTTTTAAATACAGTCGACTTTATTTCTCTGATATTGTTCATTCTGCACTTCGGCACTTCTGTTGTACTCATTGTATTTCATTCCTATATTCATCATGCCTCATTGCTGCACTTGTTGTTCACTGGTTGTCTTGCTCAGTTGATTCACTTTGCACTATCTTGGGTTGTTGGACTGCTGCACTCATGTAGATATCTACTGTGACCTTGTAGGTTGTTTGGTTGATGTGCATGTCACTCTGTATCTTTATTCACTTCTCTGTTGTAGCTCCCTGGGTAGCTCTGGTTCTCCTTGCATTCATTCATGTTTTTGGTCTGGCACATTAGTGTACATTACTGTCCAGTTTCACAGTTGCATAACTGGTGTATCTTCATTTGCATTTAGCTTTGAATTTCCCTCTAGTCTCTGATAATCATGTTGCCATGCTTATGATAGTTCATTCATGTAGTAACCTAGCTTACCTGCATTGCTCATATCCTTACTTTGTACTTGTCTTGTTGAACTTGTACATGCATTTGCCTTGTTGCAGTCACACTTTAAATTTCGGTCGAGGCCATATGTACTTGTGTTGAATCCGTATTTTGGATTTGAACTTGTGTTGATTCCTATTTTATACATGAGTTGGCGAGGCAGTACACGCGTGCGTGTACTGCAGCCACACAGTACAGATTTTAAATTGATGTTTCTTTTGTTCTGATTCATTGATTCGTTTCATATTTCGTATGTCGTACTGGCGAGGCCGTACACATTAGCGTGTACGGCAGCCAATCGAACTCTGATGGTTTTAAAGTGACAATTTCAATTGTTTTGAATTGATTTAGTCGATTTGATAAATTGTTTATTTATCTCTGTTGATGATTTAAATCTGCTGATTTATTGTTTAACACTGTTTAGTGTTATATTTTCGTTATCCGATTTCTTTGTTAAAAGAGTCGGATAGACGAGAATTATTGTGACTGTCGTCTACTTAAATTATTATTGCTTCTATGCACTAATAACTGAGTTTGAATTAGACTGACCCGTGTATTATTTTCTTTTGAATGTAATACTCGGGTCAGACCCGAGTTATTTCAGGTTGTAGATTTTCTTCTTTGAGTTGCTGTTCAGGATTTGAAGACTTTTCACATCTTCTGAAGTTATCAGTGTCATTTTGTAGTAGTCGTGTCATGGTATAGAACGATATGTATTCATGTATATTAGTCGATAATGTACTTGTATATATAACTTCTAGAGTCGACAGTTGTAGTTGTATCATATGTATTGTGTCAACTATGTATTAACTGACATCGGTTATATATATATATGAGATTTTTGTTAATCTGTGTTCCGCATTTATATTATCTGTGTTATTGTTATATCTAATGTCCTAAACTATTATGAACCGTCGTAGTTTGTTTTATACTGATAATTGGATATGTCGATGGGAGTAAATAAATAATAGAAGAAAATTAAAAAGTATGTACCACTCCTATCGAGATAACCAATATTAGTGTAAGGCCAATTACAGATGGTCGCTCCTATCCAGCCTTATTCTTCGTAATAATAGACAGTATTTCTTTTAATACTCTTTGTTATTATGAGCATAGAGGTGGGGCGGCATTGTAACAACCCGCATATCTATCAATTCTATATTTAAATATTTTATTTAAATATTTTATCATTAGTCGGATGTTAGTCCGAAAAGCTACTTTTTGCATACGGTCAAATTAGGACTCGAGACCACCCCCATTGAGTTCAAAATGACGTTTGCGATCTTTTTGAGTGTAAACTTCGATATGTTTGGAGATAGTGAAATTTTCAACGCTTTTTCCCGCCTTTGACCTTGGTTTGGACTGCACCCCTTTAGTTCAGCCCAACCATCTTCCTCACTCTATCAAAACACTTCAAGCTTTGTCAAAAATGGTGGTGGGAAGTGGAAATTAAAACTCCAAACACAAATTCCATTGCAAATCCGAGATTCAACATCAAATTCACGTGTAGACCATTGATTCAAGCTTGTTGGTGTTCTTGCTTTGCTCTCAAATCTCCATCTTCATCAAATTCCGTGAAAAGGTGAGATTTTTAGTCTCACATCTTGCTTAAATTGTCATTGGACTGTTGGGAATGATCCCCTATTGCATTTGCATCAACATTTGCATTTGGTTTGGATTGGATTGGCGAAAAACTTCAATTTTCAGCGTTTTGGTGATTTTTCTGGCCTTAAGTCGTTTCTGGCCTTCGCTGAGTCGTCCACGAGTTAAGTCTAAGTTGTGAGTCATTCACGAGTTAAGGGCTTAAGTCGCGCGCGTGTATTTCTGTTCGTCTGGCCTGAGTCGTTCACGAGTTAAAGGCCTGAGTCGTTCTCGAGTTAAGTGATAAGTCGTAGCTCGTATTTGAGCTTAAGTCGTAGCTCGTATGGCTCTTAAGTCCTAGGTCGTTGGCTTTTAAACCGTTAAGTAGTATGACCTTAAGTCGTAGGTCGTCCCCGACCTAACTCCACTAGGTCGTTCCAGCCTTAGCTCGTAGCTCGAATAGAGGCTTAAGTCGTAAGTCGTTCGCGAGTTAGTACTTGGTCGTTTGACCTGTTTTTCCCTTAGGTCGTTCGACCTGTTCTTCTGCTAAGTCGCGTGGCATTCTCCACTTAGGTCGTATGACCTTATCCCTTAAGTCGTAAGTCGCTTGCCTCCCTTAAGTCGTAAGTCGTTCGCGAGTTAATACTTGGTCGTTTGACCTGTTTTTTTTCCTAGGTCGTTCGCGAGTTAGTACTTAGTCATTTTACCTGTTCTTCAGCTAGGTTGCACGGCAGTCTTCCCTTAGGTCGTATGACCTACTTCTCCTTAGGTCGTTGGACCAGCTTGCCTTCACTAAGTCGTACCGTATTACTCTGCGTAGGCAATCTCGTCTGAAAAACATTGATCAGAATTTCTACTTTGATGGTTTTGGGATTGACTTCTTTGGACTTTACTCACGTCTTCGAACGTGAATTGATTTGTTTCTACAATCGTTTTATGACTTGTCACTTTAAAGATATATGAAGGTTTCAATACTAATAGTAAATATCAAAACTCTTTCATCAAAGCGATTTCAACACTATTTTAAATTTCAAAAGTTCGTTTCCTCAAACCGATTTTCAATCTACTAGTATATACAAGCCTTTACTTCACTCGAATGAGAAATCGACTTAAACGACTTAGTAAAACGAGTGGTATGAAACGCTTGCGTTCACTTCGTCGGTTAGCTCTTGGACTTGTTCGATTGAACCCTTTTTGTGACAATTTCCTAGTGAAGATTTACAGCTTGTTCGTAAATATTTAAGTTAAGCAAGTGGTTATGGGACATGAAGCTAAACTCATATATTTACTAGCTTGGTGTGATTGACACTTCCTTATGATCATGACGATCATTTTTGTGATTTAGACTAGCGATTGAGCGATGTCTCTTTGTCTACGTGGGAGACTATACCCCGATCATGTGATATTTCTCCATCACATTTCTAGGGTAGCACCCTACGGTCTTCGGGCCATTCCTGTGTTAAAATTTAATGGATAGCTTCCATGAGATAGCTTCTCGTCATGTGTTTACGCGTAGGTGAGTTTTCATGCTCCCATTCATGTGTTAGGCCTCCCCCCCTTTTTTATGTGTTTTCTGGATTTCTGATGATGATTTCTGGAATCTTGTGCTTCACCAATTTTCATGATTTTCATTGATATGATAACAGTTTTTGTGCATTGGTGAATTCATGTGTTATTGACTTGTTATGAATACAAGTTTAGGGTATGATACCCTACCTTATCTTTGAGAAGATTAGTGTGATATTGATTAATCTTTTGTTGATTATCATTTACATACTTATAGTAGTATGTCGTGATGGTTATTTCATGTTCATGTCATGCCTTTTACTTTATACCATATCATCTGATATTTATAGCTAGACTGATCCGTTTATTATTTTCTTATAAATAATACTCGGGTCAGACCGAGATGTTACAGGTGCTTCTGCTTGACTTCTCTTCAGGATATTTCTGACTTTTGGCTAACTACATAGATTGGTAGTTTTTGGATGTACACCTTTGAGATATAGACTCTATGTTGTGTACTTATTCTTTTGTATAGCACGTGATGCTATTCTTTTGTATTATCGTGGATCTTTCTGACCACTACTCTGATGTACACTTTCATGTGTTATATATTTATTCATATCTTCTTCCGCCTTTGTGATATGGATGTCTGTGACTGGTTTACGTTATGATTATTTCTATGTTTGTTTCCGAAGATTATATATAGCCACCGTGTGATAGCTTTGTGTTTGTATCGGTACGTCGGATTTCCTCCTTAAAAGATATGCATTCTATTCTATCTGACGTATCGGTGCTCGCACAAAGAAGTTACATGGATGGTCGCTCCTCCACAGCCTTATTCTCCGCGCTAGTTGACAGCACTACATCGTAGTGTCCTTGGCTAGCGTGGGTATAGAGGTGGGGCGTCACAGCATAGTTGGTATCAGAGCTTGGGGTTTATGGACATAATATAAAACATAACTTGGATGGAACATATGTTACAACTATTGGACGATGTTTTATTTTGTGATTTGAGTCAAAACTAAAGTTTTGAAATTTTGATGAAATTTTTTAAATATCATTATTTAAAAATAAAAGGTGAATTTGTGTTCTTATGATTTGATTGATTTGTGTTCTGTTTATCAGAGTGCGCAGCGGAAACAGTGAAACTGTCTTCGCTGAGTACAACTGATAATCTTTTTGATTTAAAAACCAAAATACCAAATTGATATGAATTACATTTGTTGTTTACGTAGCTGTAATTATTTTGTTTCCTTGAGAATTTCGAATCCGAATTGAGGATTTGAAGAAATTATAGTTATGTGATTTTTATCGAAATCTTTGCTGGTTTCTTTTATGCTAATCATATATTGAATAGATTTTTGCTGTTTTGAATTATCTTCATTGAAGATACCTTCAAATGATTTCTTTGTTCATTCTGTAATACGTGCAAAAAATTTGAATTGCACGTTACTGCATTTATTTACGTTGAACCGATGCTTGGTTATGAAACGTATTTTATTGCCGTTATTTTTATAACGAGATTTTTACACCAATGCTAAATTTTTGAAGCACGGTGTTTTGTGGCATTTTGATGAATGAAAATTCACTGATATTACATTTTGATGTAAATTGTTTGATGTGATTTTGACGTTTTAAAATTACTGTCGCTTTGTCTTCAGTAACCATCAAATTTTAAAAAAAGTGGATTTTCAAGCGGTTATTCCGCAATACTGATTTGTGACCGTTTTTACGGTATTTTGAGAAGTACAATTTCCTTATCGAAATTGTTACTAATTTGCTGTTTTAATCACGTGATTGGAAAATCGTTTTAAAAATGAAAATTGTTTTATAAATTTTTAACGATTTGCGTTTTCAAAAGAATGAGAAAGCGACTTAAACGATTCAGCAAAATCGAGGATTATGACCCCTTTCTTTTACTGTTTCGCTTAACTCCGGACTTGTCCAGTTGAGAATATAAATTGTTATTTTTACAAACTAAATAAAATTGTTTTCAAGAATTTTACAGTTTGCGATTTCAAAAGAATGAGGAAGAGATTTAAATGTTTCAGCAAAATCGAGGACTATGACCCCTTTCTTTTACTGATTCGCTTAATTCCGGACTTGTCCGTTTGAAAATGTAAAGTGTATTTTTAAAAAATACACAATTTTGCACTTTCAAGGAAACGATGAAGAGAATCAAACGATTTAGTAAAACACGTGGTATGGGACATGTGCGTTTGCTATTTCGGTTAATTCCGGACTCGTTAATTGAAATATTTTGATGCTTTCGTGTGCTTTCGAGCCACTATGAGGACCTTCGGGTCATTTGTTGGACCTTCGGGTCAAATACCAGTACTAGACCTTCGGGTCACTCTGCGGACCTTCAGGTCATTTGTTGGGCGCCAAAATTATGTTGAGTACTTGGTAGGCTTCGGCCATTTGTTGATGCACGTGCAGCGAATTAAAAACTCGCCATCTGATGGGATCGATCCAAGCTTTTATGTTGATTTTCTAGTCTTCTTAATTGATTTCTAGATATTTGTTGTTTCCAATTATCTGTAGGTAATTGGATATTTGTTGATATGAGTTCTGATTATCGTTTTTGATAATCGGATATTTGTTGTTTCTAATTATCGCTTGTGAATTAGATATTTGTTGATATGAGTTCTGATTATCGTTTTCGATAACCGGATATTTGTTGCTTTTAATTATCGTCTTTGATAATTAAATATTTGCTGATTTGAGATTTAATTATCGTCTTTGATAATTAAATATTTGCTAATTTGAGATTTAATTATCGCTTTTGATAATTAAATATTTGTTGATTTGAGATTTAATTATCGCTTTAGATAATTAAATATTTGTTGATTTGAGATTTAATTATCGCTTTTGATAATTAAATAATTGTTGATTTTAGATTTAATTATCGCTTGAGATAATTAAATATTTGTTGATTTGAGATTTAATTATCGCTTGAGATAATTAAATATTTGTTGATTTGAGATTTAATTATCGCTTTTGATAATTAAATATTTGTTGATTTGAGATTTAATTATCGCTTTTGATAATTAAATATTTGTTGATTTGAGATTTAATTATCGCTTTTGATAATTAAATATTTGTTGATTTGAGATTTAATTATTGCTTGAGATAATTAAATATTTGTTGATTTTAGATTTAATTATCGCTTGAGATAATTAAATATTTATTGATTTGAGATTTAATTATCGCTTGAGATAATTAAATATTTGTTGATTTGAGATTTAATTATCGCTTTAGATAATTAAATATTTGTTGATTTGAGATTTAATTATCGCTTGAGATAATTAAATATTTGTTGATTTGAGATTTAATTATCGCTTTAGATAATTAAATATTTGTTGATTTGGGATTTAATTATCGCTTTAGATAGTAAAAAAAAAAATTGGTTGATTTGAATTTGATTATCGCTCGAGATAATCAAATATTTATTGAATTTGGAATTTGATTATCGCTTGAGATAATCAATTATTTGTTGAATTTAAAATTTGATTATCGTTTGTGATAATCGAATATTTGTTGAATTTAAAATTTGATTATCGTTTGTGATAATCGAATATTTGTTGAATTTGAAATTTGATTATCGTTTGTGATAATCGAATATTTGTTGATTTGAAATTTGATTATCGTTTTTGATAATCGAATATTTGTTGATTTGAGAAATTTGATTATCATTTTGATAATCGAATATTTGTTGATTTGAGAAAATTGATCATCGTTTTGATAATTGAATATTTGTTGATTTGAAATTTTAAATTACCGGTTGTGGTAATTAGATATGTGCTAATTTGTTTTCCGATTATCGTTTGAGATAATTAAATATTTGATTTGTTTTCTGATTATCGTTTGAGATAATTAGATAATTGATGTTTGCTGATTTTATTGAATCGTTGTTTTCTATATATTTCTGTTAATAGTTAGAGTTTTATTGATTTTGAAATTTGTGTTTTCCAGTTAATTTTTGAATAACTGGATATTGTCAGTTTTGCGAATTGCGATTGTGTTTTCTAATTATCTTTGTGGATAATTGGATTTTGTTGTTCTCTAATTATCGTATCGGTAATTAGATATTGCTATTTTGTGATTTCTGAATTGCAGTTGTCTAAATGATAATTGAATGTGCTGATAATTGTATTTTTCAGTTCTGCTGTTTTCTGATTATCTATCTGATAATCAGACTTTGTTGAGAATTTGTAAATCTCTTTTATTGGGATTAAAAGATTTCTTTGTGTTTGTGTTTTGACTTTTATTTTCTAGCTTAACCAATTATGTTAGAAAATTTATTGTTAATGACGACCTTAATTATGAAAATTGCAGGGACGCAATTATTATAAGGAGGGGAGTCTGTAACAACCCGGTATTGCGTACCGATTATTTATCATCTCTGGACGGTTTTCTTTCCTATTCGATTGCTGTTTGGAAATTTTTTAAAAACCAGTTTGAAACTCGTTTGAAAAATTTGTTAAGTGTTTTAAATCAGTTTCAAACTCTAGTATAAATTTGATTAAGGAATTAGGTGGGCTTTAAAAATCATCTCGGCCCATGCTTTGTGATGCTGTGATTTTATTAAGGGTTGATAACCCATTCCCATCTCACTTCGAAAACGAAAAAAAAAACCTAGGTCTAACGAAAAAAAAATGGTGGCTCTGTCTTCTCGTTCGTCCCTTTAGCTCAGAAATTAGGTCTTCGAAGTCGTTGCTTGAATTGAGGATTAGTGCTTCGATTGCCTGCTTCAATGGATTCGCGCGCGGCCTCATCTACTCAATCGAGTTCGACTTCGCCTTCTCGATCAGATGGAGGTGAGTAATTTCAAATTGCTCACATCTAATTCTTGCTTTGAATTTGTTTAGAGTTCGAAACTCTGTGATTTTCGTTCGTTTCTGTTTCATGGTTATTGTGGTTTAAATTTTTGTAGTTCGACTCTCTGATTGTCCAATTTTGTTATATGAATTTTGTTCGAATTCATATATTCTCATGAAGTTTGGTGTTTATATAGGGTTCGCAACCCTAATTCTTCGTTCGTCTGATCTGTGCTTTGGTCGTTCGATATTATTTGGATGATTGCGATGATTTCAGATCTTTTCTATATGCATATATTTGATTGTTTCTTTACTTGACTGACCTGATTTTGAGATTGTTGGCTTCGACCTTGGTCACTTGGGTTTTGCAATGGTAAATAGTTGCATTTGATTTTGAGTTGGAGTCAGGGTTCTCACTGACTTCGGTTCCCTGTTGAATCTTTGTTTTCTTTTGGTTCGATGTTAACTTCGGCATTTGACTAAATGTGTAAAACCTGTTATTTCGATTCCTGTAAACTGTGATTTCATCACCTTGGCATTTCTGTTGCATCTAGGCTTACAGCATGTTCATCATTTTTATGTGGTCACTACCTCATATTTTGTTATTGACTGGGCATGGCAGTTTGCCTTACCTATAGTATACTGTCCAGTTCATTTAGTCGTTCACTTTTGCCTTCGTGGCCATTGCAGTTGATTATGCAGTTTAAGTTTCATATAAACTGTATTTACATTTTGAAATTTAGCAGTAATTTCTTAATTGATATGAATTTAAATTGAATTGTAATTTAAATTCTTTTAGAACTTATTTTATAAATTAGATGATTCTTTTAACATATTAGATAAAGGTTTTGAATTGTTTAAAATCTTGTTTAAGTTAAATTGGTTGAATTTGTTTTGTGCCATTTGATTTTGCTTTGATTATCACGGCATAAACTTTCCAAATTTTTCAATACAGTCGACTTTATTTCTCTGATATTGTTCATTCTGCACTTCGGCACTTCTGTTGTACTCATTGTATTTCATTCCTATATTCATCATGCCTCATTGCTGCACTTGTTGTTCACTGGTTGTCTTGCTCAGTTGATTTACTTTGCACTATCTTGGGTTGTTGGACTGCTGCACTCATGTAGATATCTACTGTGACCTTGTAGGTTGTTTGGTTGATGTGCATGTCACTCTGTATCTTTATTCACTTCTCTGTTGTAGCTCCCTGGGTAGCTCTGGTTCTCCTTGCATTCATTCATGTTTTTGGTCTGGCACATTAGTGTACATTACTGTCCAGTTTCACAGTTGCATAACTGTTGTATCTTCATTTGCATTTAGCTTTGAATTTCCCTCTAGTCTCTGATAATCATGTTGCCATGCTTATGATAGTTCATTCATGTAGTAACCTAGCTTACCTGCATTGCTCATATCCTTACTTTGTACTTGTCTTGTTGAACTTGTACATGCATTTGCCTTGTTGCAGTCACACTTTAAATTTCGGTCGAGGCCATATGTACTTGTGTTGAATCCGTATTTTGGATTTGAACTTGTGTTGATTCCTATTTTATACATGAGTTGGCGAGGCAGTACACGCGTGCGTGTACTGCAGCCACACAGTACAGATTTTAAATTGATGTTTCTTTTGTTCTGATTCATTGATTCGTTTCATATTTCGTATGTCGTACTAGCGAGGCCGTACACATTAGCGTGTACGGCAGCCAATCGAACTCTGATGGTTTTAAAGTGACAATTTCAATTGTTTTGAATTGATTTAGTCGATTTGATAAATTGTTTATTTATCTCTGTTGATGATTTAAATCTGCTGATTTATTGTTTAACACTGTTTAGTGTTATATTTTCGTTATCCGATTTCTTTGTTAAAAGAGTCGGATAGACGAGAATTATTGTGACTGTCGTCTACTTAAATTATTATTGCTTCTATGCACTAATAACTGAGTTTGAATTAGACTGACCCGTGTATTATTTTCTTTTGAATGTAATACTCGGGTCAGACCCGAGTTATTTCAGGTTGTAGATTTTCTTCTTTGAGTTGCTGTTCAGGATTTGAAGACTTTTCACATCTTCTGAAGTTATCAGTGTCATTTTGTAGTAGTCGTGTCATGGTATAGAACGATATGTATTCATGTATATTAGTCGATAATATACTTGTATATATAACTTCTAGAGTCGACAGTTGTAGTTGTATCATATGTATTGTGTCAACTATGTATTAACTGACATCAGTTATATATATATGAGATTTTTGTTAATCTGTGTTCCGCATTTATATTATCTGTGTTATTGTTATATCTAATGTCCTAAACTATTATGAACCGTCGTAGTTTGTTTTATACTGATAATTGGATATGTCGATGGGAGTAAATAAATAATAGAAGAAAATTAAAAAGTATGTACCACTCCTATCGAGATAACCAATATTAGTGTAAGGCCAATTACAGATGGTCGCTCCTATCCAGCCTTATTCTTCGTAATAATAGACAGTATTTCTTTTAATACTCTTTGTTATTATGAGCATAGAGGTGGGGCGTCATATATACCTATGTCATTTAATTATGGGTTGAAATGATATATATCCATCCATGTAATTAAAATTGAAATAACTGATCACTTGGCCAAAGGGTAAAAAATTATATACGGACGTCGGATTTGGTTAAATTGAAAGGTTTTAAAATCTTGAATATGGATTTGTTTAAATGATATTGTTTTAAAGAAAATAAAATTTTGATTTATATGAATTGAATTATTTTCTAATTCGAGCTTTGAAATGTTGAAATTGAAACTGTTTAAATGAAATTATTTAAGGATTTAATTTGAAATCTTAAAGTTGAAATTGAGATATGATTTGAATTTATTGAAAGTGAATTATTGTAAAGGTTAAATTTTAATTTAAACTTTGAATTTACTTTAATTAAAGTGGTTTAAATTGGTATTTCAAAGTTTGGATGTGAAATGGATTTAAACTAAATTGTTTCAAAATGAGAATTTGAATTGAAACTTTCAGCCCTTTGAATAGAATCGTTTAAATTGA
This sequence comes from Allium fistulosum, assembly GCA_030737815.1. Lineage (NCBI taxonomy): Eukaryota > Viridiplantae > Streptophyta > Magnoliopsida > Asparagales > Amaryllidaceae > Allium > Allium fistulosum. The sequence continues at coordinate 1,144,280,082 of CM060902.1, forward strand.
ATTTGAAGTAAAGTTTGAAATCGTTTGAATTGAGGTTGATTTAAATTGAATTTTGAATATGAAGTTGACTTGGATTGGAAGTCGAAAAATTGAATTCGTTTTGATTTGGAATTTGAACCCGAGTTCAAATTGTTGTGAAAGAAAGAAACAGTTTAATATAAACTATTTTAATATATAAACTATTTTAATAATCAAATTATTTTAATATATAAACTATTTCACATATTCAAACTGTTTTCAATATTCAAACTATTTTTAATTATCAAAACTATTTTTCAATATTCAAATTATTTTAATTATTCAAAACTATTTTCAATATTCAAACTATTTTAATTTTCAAACCATTTCCAATATTCAAACTATTTTATTATCTAAGCTATTTTAAATATTCAAACTATTTTAATTATTCAAAACTATTTCCAATATTCAAACTGTTTTGAAATTGGGAACTATTTAGATTTAAATCATTTATTTAAATACGAATGTTTTAATATGAGGTATAACTATTTTGAATTCGAAATGATTTTTGAAGTGAATCTCATATTTTGATATAAAATATGACTTGTTCTTAAAATTTAAAAGAACCGACTGGTGTGTAAAATGGACGATTGGTTATTAATGAAATTGGGGACGGATGAATGGCATACTCTCTGTTATTCTTCCAAAACCAATTTAATAACCATGTACGTGGTGGATGTTATCCAGAATGTAGATGTTGAATTGGCAGCATTTACTGGAATGAAGAAAGAGAACGATGATGGATGACCTCGACACTTGTGTAAATTTGAAATGACTAACACATGAGCCTATGTCTGGCGAAGGGTTTCGCTATGGCCATCACCCCTTCGTAGTACTATATTGATTTTGACTTAATCGGTGTAACTTGATTTGATTTTTGGGGTGATGGACATGGTCGGCAGTCGTAGTAGCGATGTGTTACGACCAGCCAGAAAGGGTAAACTGGTAGAATCCTACCTTGGGAATTGCCTCACATGCCTTGTCATACTATTATCCTTATACGCGACAATTACGATTTTATTTTAGTGTTGCCTTATCACGGCGCCACCCTGGCTACCTACATATTGGTTGTGCTACTAAGGCAAACTATAGGACAATGCTTAAAATGTGTTAAAGTGGATTAATGTAAAGCCTTAACGCTATTTTAATACTTACTTTACTGATAGAAACTACATATATAACGTATCTTACTACATATAGATAGTTCAACGGATCCTTAGGAGATGGAAAATCCCGTAACACCTCTTAAGTTATTGCACTCACGTTGTACACTTGATAGGAGATGGAAAATTCCGTAAACATCTCTGAAGCTATCACACTCATATTTACTTGTTATTAATTTAACTTACATAAGAACTTTTAGTTCTAACTCGGGTGTTTTGTCTTTTCATTACGCTCGGGTCAGCCTGAGTATTTCAGTGTTTGAAGACATTATTCCTTGAAGATGAAAATGGAGTTTACTAGACCGTATTTACTATTGTTATTCCGTTGCATTATTTTGGTATGTTTGTTGATTGTACTCTGATTATGTTGTAAAAAAATTGAAATCAAATGTATATTGTAAAACAGTTTCACGAACTGTTTATTTGATTATTATATTTTGTCATTCTGTTGTGAGATTCTGTGTATTGCTTTCCTTCTTTTCTCTTATTTTTTTATTAAACCTCATTAATAATATGCTCTTTTGAATGGTTTGAGTTAGACATGTGTGATTTATTATCGACTTAGACTATCCAAAAGGTGGGTCGTCACAACGTAATAGGGTCTCATCCGCTCCAGAGGTGGGAATATATTCAAACCAACAAATAAAAATAGTAAATCACTCGAACATCCAATCAACAATTTTTATCAACTGTAAAATATTATTAGTTAGCCAAAAGGGTGAGATTAACTCACTTTGATTTTCGTAGTCGCCAAAGCGTTCTGTTTTGAATTAAAATTGAACGTACGTTCAATTTTAATCCAAATTCCTATGATCTCCAAACCTATCCAATCCAACTTCATAGCGTAGTACTCGCTGATACGATCGCAATGCAACTTTTCGCATTCAATTTGGACCTTATACGTACAAGATATTGATTTTACAAGTTAAACGATTTTTAATTACCAATTAAATATATTAATTATAAAATGAATACATAATCAAGTTAGACCTTCTTCCCTCTCGTATTCAGACTCGTGACTCTCCCAGGCAATGAACATCTTCACTTTGTCACCACGAAATCCTCGACGTCGCCATGACTTAGCACCACCGTACCCTCACCGTGGAACCCCTCAACCATCATGCCCTCACAGCCTCCGACGCCGCCCCTTATGGCACCTCCGTCGAGCTCAAATCAACCCCAAAAACTACCCCATGTCGCATAAGATTTCCAGCCACCCCTCGATGATCTAGCTCCATCAAACCGTACATCGCCTCCGCCTCACCCATATGACCTACTTTCTAGTTGGGACCCTCTACTATAAATGCTAGTGGTGGTCCTGATGAAGGAGGTCCGTTAGATGTTGGTTGCTGAAAATGGCGGCTAGGTTGATAGATTTTAAGGTTTGTAAATTTTTAGGGGTAGAGGTCGTTATATAGAAAATTTCTAAGGCAATCTTCACTCGCTGAATTTTCGAACTCCAAACAAGGCGTGCCGCATGGCGTTCCATATGTTATATCACTATTCCGAACACAATGGAATATATATTGGGACCTAATTCGAAAGTATACAGAAGTTAGCTTTCAAAAATCAAATTATTTTATTTTAAATTCCTTTAAATAATTTTTACGCATTTCGAACTCGCACGACTAAATGATATGTCTAATAGCCACGAAATTCAATGGGATACTACAACTCACCATTACGGATCCAATGGAACTGGTTTCGTCCAATTCCGAGACAGTGCCTCGGAAAGCTATTTTCATCCGTTAATTAAAACTAATTATAATTAAAACTAGTTTTATTCACTTTTATTAAAATTTAAAAGCTTACTGTCTTCATTCTTATTCAAATATAATTTAAACCAACTTTAGAAATTATTCTTATTCACATAAATTCAAAAACCAATTATTTAAACAGTTCCAAATATTCAATTTAACAATTTAATTGTCAAATAAATCGCTATATTTGAAATTCAAGTTATTTAACTTATAAAATTAACTTTTCAATATTTAAAATTAATTAAATATTCCAAATTCAAATGATTGAAATTCTGGGTCGCTACCGACGGTTGTGTGACCCTTGAAGGATCCAGACTGGACAGAAGCGGGTTAAATGGGTGAGTTTCAAAAAAAATCCCATTTTAGGTATTGTTAGTCCTATGAAATCTAATTAATTTAAGATCCAATCTAAAATTTTGTTTCAAATAAAAGGGGTTTAATTACTTGATTCATTTTAATCAATTTGATATTTATATAAAATATGGTATATCAAATATACCCTTGAGCTGTGCAGTTAAACCCCGATAAAGGCCCACGAAATGCCTGCTATAGCGCGTAGTGGTCTTCAATCGCCATGCTTTTTCAATTTAACGCTATTAAATTGTAGATCTACTTTAAGCCCCACTATTTTTTGCGACACCCGCTAAATCATGACTGTCTAAATAAATGTTTATATACATATATATACGAGAAAAGGAAAAGGAGAGCAAACAACAGAATGGAATTAGCTATCAATCAACACTATAGCGTTCAGTTGGTTTTCTTCGTCAGAAGTGTTTATTGGGTCATTGCATATGTAACACCCTGTAATTTTACATAATTAATTAATTAAATTCAAATGGTAAAATCGTAATTTCACATAAAGGGAAAAATAGTAGATTTCTATATGATTTGGAATTAAGCTTTGGGACATATTCCATTGCGTCTAGAATGTTATTTATAGTCAGAAAACATATATAATTTGCTGAATTTGGTTAAACGGGCTAAGAATTAGAAGATGTCAAACCAAGTGGTATTTCATAATATATATATTAAAAGATTTTAGCCTAGATATTATATTTTTCGACCTATAAATAGATCTCTAACCCTTTTTTCTCTAATAATGTTGCCTCACTTATAAAACTCTAATCCATAAATCAATTCCTAATCCATCAAATCAAAACCAAATTAAACAAATTTATATATGAAACTGATCACCGCAAAAAGAGATACGCAAACAAATTAAAAATATCAATAGATTTCATATTTTCAAGATAGGGAATTTCTTAATAGCAAAGAAGAAGGAGGATTCACCTCAGATCGGGGAAGATGCCCGGCTAATCGATGAGTGAAATTTATCATATTTGTGTATATATTGGTAAGACCCAGTAATTCACCTCTTATGATCTCAAACCAAATTTATAAATGATGTAACCGATTATTAAAAAATGATTTTTTAATATACTTTATTAGGATGTAGTACACCATGGTTATATGGCTAAAAATATAATTTTTTATCAACCATAATTAGTAAAAGTTAACACCCTCTAATTAAAAAGTGTGAAATACATAAGTGTCTTGAATTAGACATATTATATATCAAAATTATAGTTCTTAATGACATGAGTCCACTAGTGGTATTCGTTTGTCGATTAAGTGTACGGATTGGTCAGAAAACACGATGGAAATTCGATGAATGTGGACCATCCATTTTGATCCAATGGTGAAATGATGTCCATAGGATGATTGCGAAGTAGCGTTGTGAAGAGTATGACCAGTAAAGGGCTATGGTGGTGTCGGATTAGTTATATGTGGATGGAAATCGCTAGGATCTACCGAATTAGATGGACGACGGTGGATGTGATAGTCCGGCCGAAGGTGAAATCGTGGGTGGTGGAAGGTCAACGACGATAAGGGGAGTTTGGTGACGTTACCCGATAGAGTTCTAGGTGCTTATACTAGCGGTTATAGGTGGAGGAAGTAGTCGGCGTTGGGGTTCGGCATGAGGTCAAGAAGTTGAGGGTACTATAGCTCAAAACGTGTAAGGGAAGAAAAAAAAATAAAGAAATAATTAACTAAATAAAAATAAAATTGTGGAGAAATTAATTAAATAACATACTTAACTTCAAACGCTCATAACTCTCGCAAACAAACTTGGTTTCATACGTGATACATTGCATCAGGATCGTGGAAGACAATGAATGCTTTGGTATGTTATTTTCAATGTTTTGAATTACTTTAGAAAGGTGTCTTATTTTGGTAAATTCATTATATGAGGTTCTACTGGGATGTTTTGGTACACGTATAGGGAAATTAGTCCTCGGTGGTACTAGTGACGTTTGGCAATGATAGGTTGGGGCTTGATCCAGTAACTTCATAACGGTGGGGCGATGACGAGTTTTGGGCTTGCTCTTAATAGTGTCATTAAACATTAGGTGAATGACTAGGTTGGACTTGACCATAATAGTCACATGCGATTTCCATGATATTGTCGCATACAGGCCACATAAGTTGAGACTTTGAGTTTAACGGTGTGGTATATGGTAGGCATCAACCGCACTTCGATGGGGCCAATGACGTCAAGCGATGGCGAGTTGGGACTTCATATCCAATAGTGTCATAGTTGGCGGTACATGAGTTGGGACTTTGAACTCAATGGTGTACATACGTTTTGGTGACAGCGGACTAAGACACGAAAATCTTCGGTAAAGAGTTACATATGATTTGGCGATAGTGGGCAGAGACATGTAGATCTTTAATAGCTAATCACTTCCGATTTGGCGATAGTGGACTGAGATATATGGTTCCTCAGTAGCGAGTCACATACAGTTTTAGCATACGAGTTCAGACCTTAAGCTCAATAATATGCATGTGATTAGGCATGGGATGAATTTTAGTGAGATCTTAACATATAGTGTCACTATAGTATTATATTGGGTTTAGCTAACTTGTTGTGTGCATATGACACAGTATAAAGTATGGTTATCGAGCATAAGTGTAGTTTTACTTGCTTATTATTATACGCTTATATGATGTTTTTCACTCACTAGACGTATGTCTAACCTCCTCAATAATTTTTCTTTTTAGTTGTTGTAACAACCCCGGATTTTATATAAATTTAAGTTGATAATTAATTGAATTTTTGAATAAAAATTGTGAAATTTATCGATAAATTAATGCGAGTTTCCCCGAGTTCAAATAAATTCTATGTTAAATCATTTAAAATTTAAATATTGTATATATATGTATATATGTGAATATATATGTATATGGGCATATATGAGTAAATTTGAATTTATATATATATGTATATATACATTGGAATTGAATTTGAATCTTAAATAAATGGTTTTTAAATAAATATAAGCATATAAACCTTTGACACAAGAAAGAAAATAAATAAATTGATTTAAATTTAGAATTGATAGAAGTAGAATAAAGACAAATATATAGATAAATACAAGATAATGAATATTAAAGTAAAATAAATTAAGCTAGAAATAGAAATACAAATATATATGATAAATTATAAAAAGTTAAATTATAATAAAAATATATAGTAAACAAATAATTGCTAAAATTTTAACAACAAAATAAAATATGGAAATTCATCTATATTATAAAATAAATAAATAAATTATATAGTTCATACAATATAAAGTAAATTTTGATATCATAAATCAATACAAAATAATACGAAATAGATACAAAATATAATAAAAGGAAATAAAATAAAATAGAAGTTCATTTACATTATAAAGTAATGAAACAAATAAAAAGAACCAAACAAAATACATATGCAAATATAAAACATATACATTTAAACAAGTAGACAAATTGTATAGAGTAGCTTGCAAAAGAAGGTGTTAGTATAAATATCTATGTAAACAAAACAAATAAGATAAGTATGTTTGTACAAGGCAATTAATGAAGCCATCACGTTCAATTATATCAGCCACCATTTGGATGAGAAAAATCTCTGATCAAATTTGTACAAACAAATAAAAAAAATATCATCACCCTGTTAACTCATATATACATATCAACTTCTCTCCATTTCAATTCGTTCCTTCAAACTAAATCAAAACTGAAGTAAACATCATCTAAAACTTAAACAAAATCCAACTTAAACAACAATAAAAACCAGAGATCAAAAGAAGAAACTCAAGCCTGTTCAAATGGAAGCTCTGTTCATCTTCTCAAAACAACTGTGAGTAAACCTTTGTTAAATCCAGATTTTTAACTGTTGTTTGTAATCATGTCTTAAGTGAAGTTGAAAACCATTTGCATGTGAACAAGTCTGTGTATATATGTATATAAATGTGCCTGTGCAAGTCTGAGAACAGAAAAATGTCTTTGTTCTAAGTATAACAGGTTTCAAAACCTGTTTGAAAAATCAAAACCTCACTCTCTGATCATTTTGAGACTTTGATGTCTAAATGAAATATGTTAGGATTTGCAAGATCTCCATTCTAAAAATATATTTTTTGTATTAGAAGTAAATGGATTTACTGGGAAATGTAAAAACACAGTAAAATCAAATTTTGTTCAAAACTTAGTTGATTAAAAATTTGGGTTTTGATTGCATGATCCTATTCTTCTCCATAAACCATGATTTTTAATAATAAATTCATGATTTTTAAGTTGGGAAATCACGAGCACTTGTAAGTTGAACGGAAAGTCTATTTTGGGTAAATTCTGGTGATCGGAGGATGTTTGGACCTCGGGATCATGGGTGGAGTTTGCGAGGAGGTCTGTGGTGTCGGAAAAAATGGTGGGTGGATTTATCCACCACCGTGGTGGCCGGACGACGACATTTTAGGGTTTAAACCCATGTCTTAGTCAAGGTCGGATTTTGAGTGGCTGCAGCGTCATCAGAGAACCGGAGTTGATCGCACCGGTTCCAGTCGAAACGTAGGAAGTAGGCGGAGCTCTGACCGGAGTTTCATGACCTCGGGTGGCCTAAGGCGACGGGACGAGGCATTTTTTGGTGATCGAATTTTGTTCCAAGTTGGTTTAAGTTCCTCGATTTCGAATTCGTCGTGGATTCGTCGATCTGGGTGGTCTGAAGGTGTAAGTAAATGGTCGTCGACATGTTAAAGATAGCGAGGTCGATGGGAGTTCGTCGGAGCATTGGTACACGTGCACGCGTGAGTATGAGTATCTGGGTTTGTTTTGTTGTTTGGAGAAGAAGTAGTGTTCTCGGGTTTGTGCTCGAGTTCGATGGGGTTTGACACGAAGTAGTGTCGATGCGAGGTTTGCACGGGGACGAGCTTGGGAAATTTGAACTTGAGCTTAGGTTTTTCATACGTTGGTTACCAGGTTTTCAAAATTTAAAGAAAAAAATTATTTCAGCTTTTAAAAATTTTGAAAATAAAGATTTGTACAGGTTTTAAGTTATAAAGCAAATATTGTACTAAGGTTTAAAACTAAAGACATGAACATGTTATAAAGAAAATATTAATCAAGTTTAAATGTGTTTTAATATATATATATATATATATATATATGTATGTATGTATATAACCTTTGTTTGAAAGTTTATTTTAAATAAACTTAATATTGTAATTAAGTAAATGATTAAATGGGATGGGGTGTTTTAATCCTTAATTTAACTTAAAGGTTTAAGTTAAGTGGTTAATGATAATTAATTACAAGATTATTAAATAAGGTTTAAATGATAATTAAAGTAATTAATTTATGATCAAAGGTTGATTAATCAAGTGATTAAAGGTTAATTACTTAATGTAAGTAATTAAAGATAATTTAAGATTAAAGGTTAATTAATTAAAGGATAATTAAGGGTTAATCACTTGATAATTAAAGGTTAATTAATTATTTAGAGGATGATTAATTAATGTAATTAATTAAGGATTAATTAATTTATATAATTAACTTTAGGTTAATTTATTTATGTGATTAATTAAGGATAATTAAGTAATTAAAGGTTAATTTATTATTAAAGGTTAATTATTTAATGATTAAAGATAATTAATTAAAATGGTTTGTAATTAATTAATGTTAATTAACCGGGATTAGTAAATTATTCATAAGTAATTAATCTGATTTAAATTAATCAAATAATTAATTGATCTTACCTATGGATGTTTGAATTGTATTGAATGCTTTGAATTGTTTGATATTCCTAATGTGTGACAATTCTGTGATATGATTGTTTTTGAATTGAGCTGTGAACTGTAGTTTATTTATCTGTGATATATATCTGTGATCTGTGAATAAAAAGATAAGTGTTATAGTTATACCGCTTATCAAATATATTGTTGTATTTTAATCTGTGATGATTTATTGATGTTGCACTATTGTGTGTAAAACCCCTGGACCACACTTTTACACACACAAATATGGATTTCACGTGGAAATCGGTTAAGTCACAGATAATTTAAATTTAAATGTTTTTGAAATTGAAATTTTAATTTCAATTGATTTTGTAAATGAATTTGGGTTAAATGTTAAAGCTTTTGAAAAGGAGTTTTTAAGATAAAAGTTATTTTGAATAACTTGGTAAAGTTTTTCAATTTAAATAATTTAATTTGAATTGAATTCCATGATTGGAAATTATGATTAGGATGTTATAAATGTATTTATATGAATTTAAACCATTTTAAAAGTATGGTTTTGAGAATTTGAATTAACCCAAAGACTTTAACTCGTATAAATGAATTAGATTTTCCAAAATGAAAACTATTTGTTTTCAAATAATAGAAGCTTTCATATAAGGAATGAATTTCCAATTTGTGTTAAGGAATTTCAAGTTTGAAATGAAAATGGTTTTTCGAGTTATGAATAAATCTTTGTGAAAGATTATTGAACTTTGTTTTGAAATTGGAAAGGTCAAAATAGAATTGTTTTGAAAGCTATCAATTAAATCTTTGTTTTAAAGATTTAACGAGTTAATCCAATTGAAATGGAAATTGATTTGGAAAATCTATGAATAGATCTTTGTGAAACTGAGTGAACTTTGTGAATTGAATCTTTTGTTATAAAAGATTGAAAATGGTAATGTGTTTAAACCATTTGAAAGAGAAGTTTTGGGTAATAAGTTGTGACTTAACTGAAATCCCGTATCCATATGGTTTTAAATATTACGCTCACTATTCGGTTTAGCTGGGAGAGGACTTTGTGTCGTATAACCCATTTCGACTAGTGATACGACGTAAATGGATAGCATTTGAAGACCGGTGTTGAAGACCGGGTGTTTGCGAGAATGATAGGATAACCTATCGATTGTCTCTGCACTGAGTAGCTACGGTATAGAGATTTCCTAAGTGATGGGAAGTTCGATCGGGATTGTGAATACCCGGATTGCAAGGGCTTCTTTGGAAGTGCCTTCGGTTCTGTTCGAACCCAGAACAGACTTGTATGGTTGTATGTCTGACACTACACTTTGAGATATAAAGCCGATTTCTTTCAAATACATATCTGTTTGGTGGCGGAGAGTTATTCTCTTAGCTTAACACCCTTCTTTGAGACGTACGAGCTTAGAGGTTATGTAGTTGTAGGTTATTAGTGATATACTCCCAATTTGGTAGTGTGGCATACTGAGTGCTGCTGTGTGTTGGTGATCATTTGTTGATCAAAGCATGGCTTTTGTGCAAAGCGTATCTTTGTGGACGATACCTCATCGGACCTCACAAACCGGAAATGGTCGAAACAGGAAAGATGCGGCAAGGTTTCAGGGGTAGCTCCCCTAGGGTATGACCATTCCTTCTGGAAAAAGGTGATATCATGGTATGGAGCCCAGATATTTACCTGTGTGGTTGCTCCAATCTCGTTTACTCTGTGTGATTGTTGCTGTGTGATCGAGGCCTCGGATAAAGGTCGCAAACGACCGGGGGTGGCATATCTCAGGTTTACTACCCAGGAAGGGGGTAACCGACCTTGTTTTGGCAAAGAGCAGTTGTCTCTCGGGGTGTCCCTCCAGAGGCGTTCCTACGTGGCATAGGAAGTTCCTTAGCCTGACCATTTGTTGGAAATCCAATTCCCAATACGAACCCTGTACGGTTTTAGTTGTAGAACCTGCCATTTACTTATGGTGGTCACCACTGGTTAGATGGTAGCTATAGTAAGCATAGTTTGAAATTTCTATGCTGGCTAAGATTAATATTATACTTTCGAAATGTTTTCCACTATGCACTAATAATAATATCCAATGATTTTGCGTAGTAAGCATGTTTGACTATCATAAGAAGAAATCTCCTCCAATTCTGTGTTTGCATTGTGTGTGTGGCGGGAGGTCTTATGGTAGTTTCATTTTCCAAAAGCATTGCGGATTCCAATGTTCAAAATTCCTTTGTTGTTTGTTTAAAGATAAACTGTTTTTGTTACTCACACCAGTCCCATGACTGACTCGGAGTTTATTGTTCCCTTCCTAAACTCTGGGTGCCCACAATTTTCCACACGGGCAGTCTAGAGTTGGGTTTTTCAGATAGTCAGGTTTAGTAGATTATTTGGAGCTAGTTCAGTTTTGGAGATCATGACTGACCTTGCTTATGTTTGTCAAACGTGATAGGGGGTTCTCGCTTCGCGGTTTGGTGGCGAATGAGAGACTCTTACCCCTACATTTCCTCTCTTCGTGAATAGGGGTTGGTTTGCCGTAAGGTAAGACAGTCGAAAGGCTGGCCGTAAAAGCAAGGGCAGGGTACCAGTGTATGCCACGATGGGGCTGGGATGGTTGCAAAGCCTACCGGTTGCCACTGCCTCGTGACGGTCGCTACATTTGGTATCAGAGCTAAGGTTGAACTTTAGCTATGAAGTATAACACATTAAGTAGCTTATTAGAGATAGGGTGAAGTATACCCTAGAATGAGTAATCCCTAAGATATCTGTCCGTATAACTCAGTAAATTCTCTTACTATCCACTGATAGTGAGTATGAGTGCAAGAAGAGGATGAGATAGGGGACAGGGGAATACTGCCACGAATTAGTCAATACCCTGTAACAACAAGGAAACAATCTTTTCTCTATCAATCTCTTTTGGTCAACATTTCTTTTTCAATTCTTCGATGGTTCCTGGTAGATTCGGGAAGAAAATTTGATATATTTGTATGGGACATAAACTCCAAATAGGACAGAATTGTTTGTTTGGATGTTTTGGTTGCCTTGTTTGCTTTGGTCGCTATGGTTGATAGGTATAATTTAGTTTCTAAACTAAAAGTTTCAGAATTATATCCATATATCTATCAATTCTTTGGGTCCCGATATGTTCTACGAATGGTTAGTTATCCCTTCGAACTAATCGATGCCCCTGCATATTTCGTAGATCTGGATAACCCGAGTATCTTTTGAAGTGTTAAAACAGATTCGTTCTTGTATCTATTATTGATATTCTGATTTGGTAAGCCAAATGCAGAATAGATGCTTAGTTTGATTTGATGAAATATTCTTCATCTATCTTTGTGTCTCCCTGGCAAATTTCGAGGACGAAATTCTTTTAAGGGGGGAAGGTTGTAACGACCCCGGATTTTATATAAATTTAAGTTGATAATTAATTGAATTTTTGAATAAAAATTATGAAATTTATCGATAAATGAATGCGAGTTTCCCCGAGTTCAAATAAATTCTATGTTAAATCATTTAAAATTTAAATATTGTATATATATGTATATATGTGAATATATATGTATATGGGCATATATGAGTAAATTTGAATTTATATATATGTATATATACATTGGAATTGAATTTGAATCTTAAATAAATGGTTTTTAAATAAATATAAGCATATAAACCTTTGACACAAGAAAGAAAATAAATAAATTGATTTAAATTTAGAATTGATAGAAGTAGAATAAAGACAAATATATAGATAAATACAAGATAATGAATATTAAAGTAAAATAAATTAAGCTAGAAATAGAAATACAAATATATATGATAAATTATAAAAAGTTAAATTATAATAAAAATATAAAGTAAACAAATAATTGCTAAAATTTTAACAACAAAATAAAATATGGAAATTCATTTATATTATAAAAATAAATAAATAAATTATATAGTTCATACAATATAAAGTAAATTTTGATATCATAAATCAATACAAAATAATACGAAATAGATACAAAATATAATAAAAGGAAATAAAATAAAATAGAAGTTCATTTACATTATAAAGCAATGAAACAAATAAAAAGAAAAGAACCAAACAAAATACATATGCAAATATAAAACATATACATTTAAACAGGTAGACAAATTGTATAGAGTAGCTTGCAAAAGAAGGTGTTAGTATAAATATCTATGTAAACAAAACAAATAAGATAAGTATGTTTGTACAAGGCAATTAATGAAGCCATCACATTCAATTATATCAGCCACCATTTGGATGAGAAAAATCTCTGATCAAATTTGTACAAACAAATAAAAAAATATCATCACCCTGTTAACTCATATATACATATCAACTTCTCTCCATTTCAATTCGTTCCTTCAAACTAAATCAAAACTGAAGTAAACATCATCTAAAACTTAAACAAAATCCAACTTAAACAATAATAAAAACCAGAGATCAAAAGAAGGAAGAAACTCAAGCCTGTTCAAATGGAAGCTCTGTTCATCTTCTCAAAACAACTATGAGTAAACCTTTGTTAAATCCAGATTTTTAACTGTTGTTTGTAATCATGTCTGTAGTGAAGTTGAAAACCATTTGCATGTGAACAAGTCTGTGTATATATGTATATAAATGTGCCTGTGCAAGTCTGAGAATAGAAAAATGTCTTTGTTTTATGTATAACAGGTTTCAAAACCTGTTTGAAAAATCAAAACCTCACTCTCTGATCATTTTGAGACTTTGATGTCTAAATGAAATATGTTAGGATTTGCAAGATCTCCATTCTAAAAATATTTTTTTTGTATTAAAAGTAAATGGATTTACTGGGAAATGTAAAAACACAGTAAAATCAAATTTTGTTCAAAACTTAGTTGATTAAAAATTTGGGTTTTGATTGCATGATCCTATTCTTCTTCATAAACCATGATTTTTAATAATAAATTTATGATTTTTAAGTTGGGAAATCACGAGTACTTGTGAGTTGAACGGAAAGTCTATTTTGGGTAAATTCTGGTGATTGGAGGATGTTTGGACCTCGGGATCATGGGTGGAGTTTGCGAGGAGGTCTATGGTGTCGGCAAAAATGGTGGGTGGATTTATCCACCACCGTGGTGGCTGGACGACGACATTTTAGGGTTTAAACCCATGTCTTAGTCAAGGTCGGATTTTGAGTGGCTGCAGCGTCGTCAGAGAACCGGAGTTGATCGCACCGGTGGTAGTCGAAACGTAGGAAGTAGGAGGAGCTCTGACCGGAGTTTCATGACTTTGGGTGGCCTGAGGAAACGGGACGAGGCAGTTTTTGGTGATCGAATTTTGTTCCGGGTTGGTTTAAGTTCCTCGATTTCGAATTCATCATGGATTCGCCGATCTGGGTGGTCTGAGGGTGTGAGTAGATGGTCATTGACATGTTAAAGACAGCGAGGTCGATGGGAGTTCGTCGAAGCATTGGTACACGTGCACGCGTGAGTATGAGTATCTGGGTTTGTTTTGTTGTTTGGGGAAGAAGTAGTGTTCTCGGGTTTGTGCTCGAGTTCGATGGGGTTTGACTCGAAGTAGTGTCGATGCGAGGTTTGCACGGGGACTGTAACGACCCGTATTTTTACGGATCGACAAGTTCGTCAAAATCTGGAATTTTTGCATTTTTTAAGTCATTTCAGATTTTTGAGGCAGATTTGTCTAAGTCCTAGGTCGTGAACGACCTAAGAGCTAAGTCGTGACCGAGTTAGGGACTTCGGCGAGTTAGTGTTAGGTCGTGGGTTAGTTGGAGCGACCTATAGAATTATGCAACCTAGGATTTGGTTAAGTAATTAGGTCGGCAGGGCGAGTTAACGACCTAAAGAACTGACCGACTTAAGGATATGGTGACTCAAGGGTAGGCAGACCTAGTGGAGTAAGCGACCTAGTGGTTACTGGGTTAAGTGTGGTTAGGTCGGCAACGACTTAGAGCGTATGGAAGTTAGGTTGGTTGGACGAGTTAGTGGTGGTTAGGTCGTAAGCGACCTAAGGGTTAAGTTGTTACCAAGTTAAGTCGACTGGGTGGGTTAGCGACCTAAGGAGTAACAAGTTGGCGACCTTAAGAGTTAGGCTATGTGTTAGGTCGCGTGGGTTGCTAAGTTGTTAGGTCGTAAGGTTTTATAAGTCGTAGGTCGTAGAAGCAGACTGTGTTAGGTCGCTGGGTTTCGTCTAAGTGTTAGGTCGAGATCTGTGTTAGGTCGTAAGTCGTATAAGTGTTAAGTCGAATGGTGCTAAGTTGTTAAGTCGTCCAGGCGACTTAGGAGGGAACGCGCGTGTGTTAGATCGTGTAGCGCGAATAAGTTAGGTCACGCGCATGTTAAGTCGTAGGCTTGGTCTGTTAGGTCGGAGTTGTTGGCTAAGGCTTAGGTCGGTGGGAGTCTTAGGTCGTAAGTCGGAGACGACCTATGGGGTTAGCCAGATTTCGACTTAGAGAGATTTCAGCTATAAATAGGAGGGGCTGTTCTCACTTTTTGGGATCCGGATTTTTGAAGCAACGAAGTGCTGCCATTTTGAGAGCTCGACTTCTACACTTCTTCACTTCTTTTCTCCACTCTAATCTAGTGCTTCCATCCATCCAAATCGAAGATCAAGATTGAAGATTCAAGAACTTAGATTGAAGATCTTCATCTTTTCAAGAGAGATTTCTTCATTTGAAGCGGATTTGTGATAGATCAAGCTTGATCCTTTGCTGTCCAGATCTGAAGCGTGTTGATTTGGGTTTGTTTAGGAGATTTGGTGAGTGGTGATTATCTCTCACACGGATCCAAAGGAGTATATCAGATTGTTGGCTAGATTTGGTGTTAAAATAGAGATTTCCATGCATTTTCTTCATCCTAAGTGTAGATCCATATAGATCCATTGTTCATGATGATGTTACATCCATTTTATCATATGTTAACCTATGCAAGTTCATTCATCGAGTTTGTAGAGATATAATCCATGTTTTCATGCTTATTGTACTTTCAACTCTTTAATTACGAAAATGCCATTATTGTTATAATTGCCTTCTTAGATCATTTTTGAATGCTTGATTGCTTGGACTGATGTTTGATTTGATTGATTGTTATGAACTAGATGATTGATGATTAGATTTAGATCGAAGATGATTCAAAAGCTAAGGGAAAGGCTCTTGAATTGGGAAAGCTGCTCGTGGCATATGTAGCGGGATGATGAAGCTCTTATGCATAGATTTGATGATGTGATGTTGAGATGAGGCTTTGCGAGGATGTAATGAAGCGAGGCATCATATGATAAAGACTTGGTCTAATCCAGACGGGATCATTCCAAGCATGTTGATAACTCGGTGATATGATTCGAGTTGAAGATAATGAATGGATATGAGAATAGTCGTCAAGGAGGATGACTAGGAGGCTTGGATAGCATCGTTGTTGAAGGTTCTAGCAAGCTCTAAGCAAGAGTACGTTTGGGCAGATTCGATAGTCCCAACGGCCAACTGTTGATGGTCGAGTACTCTGGGCAGATTCGATAGTCCTAGGCACGGGCTGCGACGACGTGCGGGAGTTATGTCTAGAACCGGGGTTTTCATTAGCCCTTGACGGACGGCTGAAAGAATGTGCCGGTCATTCAATTAACGGTGATATCGAAGCAATGATAACAGTGATAGCCAGAGTCATGGATGTTTGGTTGTATCGTCATTCGGACTCAAGAGCGGTATTTTCTGGGTGCTTATCTGATTTAGGCCTTGGTATTTGGAAAACATCGCCCTTGACTCGAGTGATAGTAGCTTTACTTTAAATTGTATGCTCTGCTATGTTTGCTTCTGCCTAGTGTGTGTCTGGGGGCTATCACTGTAGAATGAGGTTGGAGTGGGAGGGTTGTATTCCTATTCCTTTTCCTTTATGCTCTTTTGGTATGTTGCTAGTTAATTTACTGCTCACTAAGACTGTTGTCTGACTCAAGGCTTTATGTTTTTAATTCTTATTGCCTTGGGCTGTTCGTCTATTTTTGGGACGGGCAGACTAGGTAGCAGGTGACAGGTGCTGTTCTCTTCTCACGATGCTGATATCGAAGATGAGCTAGAGGGTTGCATATTATCTTCTTTTTATGTACTGGATATTCCGTTGTTTGTATTCTCTGAGAGATATGTAGTGAGGCTTGATGTATTGACTATTTTGATGCTTGTACTCAACTATTATGGAGTTTTATATGATGTCATTTTGTTCTGTAAAGCTTCACTATACATATGTTCTATTGTATTTTGTCCATGCGCTGTGAGTAATACGATAGATTCTGTTGTTTTAAATCTTACCTTGACAATTGTCCATGGTCGCTTGGCACACTTTACAGCGCTTTATCTCTAGATTCGGTGCAGGAGTCATGGGCGGTCGTCACATTTGGTATCAGAGCATTGGTTAATCGATTTTACCCAACGCTCGCCGTCGTAACTACGTATGAGAGACGTAATTGTATTTTGATGGATGATTACTATATATAATATAGTAGCTTAGTAGAGTTTGAGTCCTTTATGCAGTTGTTTCTCTAGATGTTCTAATCATTCCTTTTTATAGATATTGAGAATGAGTCGAAGAGGGAGACCAGCTGCTAGGGAAGGCCGTGCTACTGAAGAGACTGCTGATTATGCAGCCATGTTCGAAGCTATGATGACTTCGATCATGAGAAGGATACCAGTTCCGGGAGCGGCAGTTGATGTTGGAGTTCAAGTCCAAACTCCGAAACCAGTGGATTTTGCTAAGTTGTGCAAGGATTATACTGCTCTCGGAGGGAAGGTTTTCTTGGGAACAGAATCAACTATCGAAGTCCAGAGATGGATAGATGCTTGTAGAGGGATCTTTGGTGATTTGGGAATTGATGATGCAACTAAGAGGAAGTTGGCATCGAGGCAGCTTCAAGGGAGAGCTTCTGATTGGTGGAACTCTATTACCATCACTACTCCGGAAGAAGAGATTACTTGGGAGCAATTCCAAGTCAGATTTGAAGCTAAGTTCATTTCTACAGCTCAGAAGTCTGTTCTGTTCAAGAAGTTTGTAGAGCTCAAGCAGGGTGGAAGATCAGTTCTTGAGTATGTTTCTGAGTTTGAAGCTTTGTCCAAATATGCCCGGTCATATATTGAATCTGCTTATCAGAAGAATGAGAAGTTTGTGACCGGCTTGGATAGTTATCTTGGGAGACAGTTGGTGGATCATTTGGACGATTCATTTGAGAAGCTTGTGGAGAAAGCTCTTAGGCATGAGAGTCTGTTTCCTAAGGAAGGACCTGTTGTTGCTGTTACCAAGGGAGAATCTAAACCACAGCAGGGTGGAAACCAGAAGAGGAAGCAGCAGCAGCAGAAGGGTAAGGATGGCCAGAAGAAGCCGAAAGGCGAGGTGACTTGCTACAATTGTCAGCAGAAGGGCCATTTCTCTAAGGATTGTAAGAATCCGAAGGTGCCAATGAAGTGTCACAACTGTGACAAGCCGGGGCATTTCAGGAAGAATTGTCCAGAACCGAGGAAGGACAGGCAGATTGTGCAAGCCTATGCTTTAGGAGCTGTTCCGTCATCTTCAAAAGCTCCTACTGCTGAAGAGAAGGGAAAGAGTGTGGTTGTTCAAGGTACTCTTTTCCTATGTGGTATTCCAGTTAGAGTTTTGTTTGATACTGGAGCATCGCATTCGTTTGTTTGTAATGAACTAGTAGGCCGGTTAGGTTTGGCACCGGATATTGTTGATAGGCCATTGGTTGTGACTAATCCAGTTGGGGGTTCGTCTTGTTTGTGTATGTTATGCCGTGGTCTAGTTGTATCGAGTCATGGTTGCTCTTTTGTTTGTGATTGTTTTGTTCTGAACTTTGCGGGGTTCGGAATTATTTTGGGTATGGACTGGCTTAGGAAGTATGCGGCTAAGGTTGATTGTGAGAGGCTGGAGGTGACAGTCGAGAATGTGGAGGGGCGAAAGATTATGATACGATGTAAGCATGAAGAAGGCGTCTTCATGAGCTTCATGTATTCGCTAGTTGTTCCACGGGATGGACTGTCTTTAGTGCCAATCGCAAATGGATTCGAGGATGTCTTTGACGAAGTCAAAGGGTTGCCGCCGCATAGAGAGATCGAGTTTCGTATAGATCTAGTTGAAGGAGCCAGACCTGTTGTGATGCCTCTTAGGCGGATGGCGCCTAGGGAACAGCAGGAGTTGAGGGTGCAAGTTGATGACCTTTTACAGAAAGGATTCATTCGGCGTAGTGTGTCCGAGTGGGGTGCACCAGTTGTGTTTGCAACCAAGGCAGATGGGTCGTTGAGATTGTGTGTGGATTATCGTGAGCTGAATAAGGTGACTAAGAAGAACAAGTATCCATTGCCGAGAATAGATGACTTGTTTGATCAGCTTCACGAAGCTAAGGTGTTTTCTCAGATGGATTTGGCAACGGGATTTCACCAGTTGAGAGTAGCTAAGGATAGTGTGCCGAAGACTGCTTTTCGGACACCATCTGGTTTCTTTGAGTGGCTGGTAATGCCGTTTGGATTGACTAACGCGCCAGCATATTTTGTGGATCTTATGAATAGAGTGTTCAGAGATCAGTTGAACAAGTTCGTACTTGTGTTCGTGGATGATATTCTGATTTATTCCAGAACAGAAGAAGAGCACAAGACGCACTTGCATATTGTTTTGGAGATCTTACGGAAACATCAGCTGAAGGCTAAGTTTTCAAAGTGTCACTTCTGGAAGAGTGAAGTGAGGTTCTTAGGCCATGTGATTTCTGGAAGTGGAATAGCGGTTGATCCCGCTAAGGTGGCAGCAATCCAGGATTGGGTTAGACCTAAGAATGCATCTGATGTGAGAAGTTTTCTTGGATTAGCAGGATATTATCGACGGTTTATCAAAGACTTCTCCAAGGTAGCTGCTCCATTAACAGGATTGACGAAGAAGAACCAAGTGTTCAGTTGGGATGCTAAGTGTGAGCAAGCTTTCGGAATCCTGAAAGAGCGACTGACGAGTGCTCCTGTTTTGACTATTCCAAGTGGGAATGATGAGATGGTGGTTTACACCGACGCATGTGGTACTGGACTTGGAGCAGTGCTAATGCAGAAGAATAAAGTTGTTGCGTATGCAAGTCGACAACTGAAGCCGCATGAAAGGAATTACCCAACTCATGATTTGGAGTTAGCGGCGATTGTATTTGCTCTGAAGATGTGGAGACATTATCTATTGGGAGTTCGATTCGAGTTGTTTACGGATCATAAGTCGCTGAAGTATCTTTTCTCCCAAAAGGATTTGAATCTTCGGCAGCAACGTTGGCTAGAGTTTTTAGCATCATATGATTTTGGTATAGCTTATACTCCGGGAAAAGGCAACGCAGTGGCAGATGCGTTAAGTCGAAGACATGCAGGATTGGGAGCCATGTTTTCAGAATGGAAGAGTCTCGAGTATTTAGCTGGATTTGACTTCAGGCCTAGATGTGAATTGGAACCTGAGATGTTGGCAAACTTATCAATAAGACCCACTCTTGTGGAAAGGATTGGCGAGAGCCAAAAGCGAGATGATAAGCTTGTCAAGATTATCCGTGAATTGGAATCTGGATTGGATCCAGAAAAGGATAAAGGATTCGAGGTCGATCGAGAGGGTTGGCTTCGGAAGCAAGGACGACTAGTTGTTCCCGATATAGATGAATTGAGGAGTGAAGTTCTGAAGGAAAGTCATCACTCGAAGTTGACAATTCATCCAGGTGGAAACAAGATGTATCGGGATATGAAGAGAACCTACTATTGGGAAGGTATGAAGAAGGATGTTGGAAATTTTATTTCCAAATGTATGAATTGCCAGTTGGTAAAAGCCGAACAGAAGAAGCCAAGCGGATTGCTTCAGCCATTAGAAGTTCCTACATGGAAGTGGGAACAAGTGTCGATGGATTTTATTGATGGATTGCCTAGGACCAGAACGGGAAATGAAGGGATTTGGGTTATCGTTGATCGTTTGACCAAGAGTGCACGATTCATTCCTGTTCGATCGACTAGGACTGCATCAAAGTTGGCTGAGTTGTATGTTAAGTGGATAGTTCGTTTCCATGGTATTCCGAAGAGTATAGTGAGCGATCGAGACCCATTGTTCACTAGTGGATTTTGGAAGAGCTTCCAGGAAGTTTTGGGAACCGAGTTGTGTTTGAGTACAGCTTATCACCCTCAAACAGATGGCCAGACCGAGAGAGTCAACCGAGTTTTGGAAGATCTCCTCAGAGCTTGTGTTTTGGATTTCGGAGGATCATGGGAAGATCACCTTCATTTGGTGGAGTTTGCATACAACAACAGTTACCAGTCAAGTATTGGTATGGCACCGTATGAGGCATTGTATGGAAGACCGTGTAACTCTCCGACATGTTGGTTGGAAAATGGGGAAAAGTTGATGCTTGGGCCAGAGATGATTCGTCAGACTTCAGATTGTATAGAGATCATTCGGCAACGAATGAAGGCAGCCCAAGATTGTCAGAAGAGTTATGCTGATAAACGTCGTAAGGATTTGGAGTTCGACGTAGGTGAAATGGTTTTTGTGAAGATTTCTCCACTGAAGAATGTTATTCGATTCGGGAAGAAAGGAAAATTGACTCCGAGATTTGTTGGACCATTCCCGATCATCGAGCGAATTGGAAAGCTCGCCTACAGATTGGAGTTACCAGAGAAGATGTCGAGTGTGCACAATGTTTTTCATGTATCATATCTACGGAAGTACGTGCACGACTCGAATACGGTGGTTTCTGCTGATAGCTGTGAAGATTTCGAAGTTGATCCAGTCGATAGAAGACCTCGTAAGCCGCTTCGTGTTGTTGAAACCGACACGAAACAGCTTAGGAGTAAGGTAGTTAAGTTGCTCAAGATACAATGGAGTGATGATGATAACGACTGTACGTGGGAGGTGGAAGAGAGGATGAAGGCAGCTCATCCTGAACTCTTCAAGGTATGGCCCTAAGGTGTCGTGTCATCTCGCGATATTGTAACTTGTTATAATTTTAGAATTCTGTACGATAAGTTAGAATTGGATGCATGGTTTGTTGATTGCTATGGATGGTAGGCGTACAGAATAGTTTTTGATTGCCTGGAATTTCGGGGGCGAAATTCCTGAGGGGGAGAGAATGTAACGACCCGTATTTTTACGGATCGACAAGTTCGTCAAAATCTGGAATTTTTGCATTTTTTAAGTCATTTCAGATTTTTGAGGCAGATTTGTCTAAGTCCTAGGTCGTGAACGACCTAAGAGCTAAGTCGTGACCGAGTTAGGGACTTCGGTGAGTTAGTGTTAGGTCGTGGGTTAGTTGGAGCGACCTATAGAATTATGCAACCTAGGATTTGGTTAAGTAATTAGGTCGGCAGGGCGAGTTAACGACCTAAAGAACTGACCGACTTAAGGATATGGCGACTCAAGGGTAGGCAGACCTAGTGGAGTAAGCGACCTAGTGGTTACTGGGTTAAGTGTGGTTAGGTCGGCAACGACTTAGAGCGTATGGAAGTTAGGTTGGTTGGACGAGTTAGTGGTGGTTAGGTCGTAAGCGACCTAAGGGTTAAGTTGTTACCAAGTTAAGTCGACTGGGTGGGTTAGCGACCTAAGGAGTAACAAGTTGGCGACCTTAAGAGTTAGGCTATGTGTTAGGTCGCGTGGGTTGCTAAGTTGTTAGGTCGCAAGGTTTTATAAGTCGTAGGTCGTAGAAGCAGACTGTGTTAGGTCGCTGGGTTTCGTCTAAGTGTTAGGTCGAGATCTGTGTTAGGTCGTAAGTCGTATAAGTGTTAAGTCGAATGGTGCTAAGTTGTTAAGTCGTCCAGGCGACTTAGGAGGGAACGCGCGTGTGTTAGATCGTGTAGCGCGAATAAGTTAGGTCGCGCGCATGTTAAGTCGTAGGCTTGGTCTGTTAGGTCGGAGTTGTTGGCTAAGGCTTAGGTCGGTGGGAGTCTTAGGTCGTAAGTCGGAGACGACCTATGTGGTTAGCCAGATTTCGACTTAGAGAGATTTCAGCTATAAATAGGAGGGGCTGTTCTCACTTTTTGGGATCCGGATTTTTGAAGCAACGAAGTGCTGCCATTTTGAGAGCTCGACTTCTACACTTCTTCACTTCTTTTCTCCACTCTAATCTAGTGCTTCCATCCATCCAAATCGAAGATCAAGATTGAAGATTCAAGAACTTAGATTGAAGATCTTCATCTTTTCAAGAGAGATTTCTTCATTTGAAGCGGATTTGTGATAGATCAAGCTTGATCCTTTGCTGTCCAGATCTGAAGCGTGTTGATTTGGGTTTGTTTAGGAGATTTGGTGAGTGGTGATTATCTCTCACACGGATCCAAAGGAGTATATCGGATTGTTGGCTAGATTTGGTGTTAAAATAGAGATTTCCATGCATTTTCTTCATCCTAAGTGTAGATCCATATAGATCCATTGTTCATGATGATGTTACATCTATTTTATCATATGTTAACCTATGCAAGTTCATTCATCGAGTTTGTAGAGATATAATCCATGTTTTCATGCTTATTGGACTTTCAACTCTTTAATTACGAAAATGCCATTATTGTTATAATTGCCTTCTTAGATCATTTTTGAATGCTTGATTGCTTGGACTGATGTTTGATTTGATTGATTGTTATGAACTAGATGATTGATGATTAGATTTAGATCGAAGATGATTCAAAAGCTAAGGGAAAGGCTCTTGAATTGGGAAAGCTGCTCGTGGCATATGTAGCGGGATGATGAAGCTCTTATGCATAGATTTGATGATGTGATGTTGAGATGAGGCTTTGCGAGGATGTAATGAAGCGAGGCATCATATGATAAAGACTTGGTCAAATCCAGACGGGATCATTCCAAGCATGTTGATAACTCGGTGATATGATTCGAGTTGAAGATAATGAATGGATATGAGAATAGTCGTCAAGGAGGATGACTAGGAGGCTTGGATAGCATCGTTGTTGAAGGTTCTAGCAAGCTCTAAGCAAGAGTACGTTTGGGCAGATTCGATAGTCCCAACGGCCAACTGTTGATGGTCGAGTACTCTGGGCAGATTCGATAGTCCTAGGCACGGGCTGCGACGACGTGCGGGAGTTATGTCTAGAACCGGGGTTTTCATTAGCCCTTGACGGACGGCTGAAAGAATGTGCCGGTCATTCAATTAACGGTGATATCGAAGCAATGATAACAGTGATAGCCAGAGTCATGGATGTTTGGTTGTATCGTCATTCGGACTCAAGAGCGGTATTTTCTGGGTGCTTATCTGATTTAGGCCTTGGTATTTGGAAAACATCGCCCTTGACTCGAGTGATAGTAGCTTTACTTTAAATTGTATGCTCTGCTATGTTTGCTTCTGCCTAGTGTGTGTCTGGGGGCTATCACTGTAGAATGAGGTTGGAGTGGGAGGGTTGTATTCCTATTCCTTTTCCTTTATGCTCTTTTGGTATGTTGCTAGTTAATTTACTGCTCACTAAGACTGTTGTCTGACTCAAGGCTTTATGTTTTTAATTCTTATTGCCTTGGGCTGTTCGTCCATTTTTGGGACGGGCAGACTAGGTAGCAGGTGACAGGTGCTGTTCTCTTCTCACGATGCTGATATCGAAGACGAGCTAGAGGGTTGCATATTATCTTCTTTTTATGTACTGGATATTCCGCTGTTTGTATTCTCTGAGAGATATGTAGTGAGGCCTGATGTATTGACTATTTTGATGCTTGTACTCAACTATTATGGAGTTTTATATGATGTCATTTTGTTCTGTAAAGCTTCACTATACATATGTTCTATTGTATTTTGTCCATGCGCTGTGAGTAATACGATAGATTCTGTTGTTTTAAATCTTACCTTGACAATTGTCCATGGTCGCCTGGCACACTTTACAGCGCTTTATCTCTAGATTCGGTGCAGGAGTCATGGGCGGTCGTCACAGGGACGAGCTCGGGAAATTTGAACTTGAGCTTAGGTTTTTCATACGTTGGTTACTAGGTTTTTAAAATTTAAAGAAAAAAATTATTTCAACTTTTAAAAAATTTTAAAATAAAGATTTGTACCAGGTTTTAAGTTATAAAGCAAATATTGTACTAAGGTTTAAAACTAAAGACATGAACATGTTATAAAGAAAATATTAATCAAGTTTAAATGTGTTTTAATATATATATATATATATATATATATATATATAACCTTTGTTTGAAAGTTTATTTTAAATAAACTTAATATTGTAATTAAGTAAATGATTAAATGGGATGGGGTGTTTTAATCCTTAATTTAACTTAAAGGTTTAAGTTAAGTGGTTAATGATAATTAATTACAAGTTTATTAAACAAGGTTTAAATGATAATTAAAGTAATTGATTTATAATCAAAGGTTGATTAATCAAGTGATTAAAGGTTAATTACTTAATGTAAGTAATTAAAGATAATTTGATATTAAAGGTTAATTAATTAAAGGATAATTAAGGGTTAATCACTTGATAATTAAAGGTTAATTAATTATTTGGAGGATGATTAATTAATGTAATTAATTAAGGATTAATTAATTTATATAATTAACTTCAGGTTAATTTATTTATGTGATTAATTAAGGATAATTAAGTAATTAAAGGTTAATTTATTATTAAAGGTTAATTATTTAATGATTAAAGATAATTATTCAAAATGGTTTGTAATTAATTAATGTTAATTAACCAGGATTAGTAAATTATTCATAAGTAATTAATCTGATTTAAATTAATCAGATAATTAATTGATCTTACCTATGGATGTTTGAATTGTATTGAATGCTTTTAATGCTTTGAATTGTTTGATATTCCTGATGTGTGACAATTCTGTTATATGATTGTTTTTGGATTGAGCTATGAACTGTAGTTTATTTATCTGTGATATATATCTATGATCTGTGAATAAAAAGATATGCATTATTGTTATACCGCTTATGAAATATATTGTTGTATTTTTATCTATGATGATTTATTGATGTTGTACTATTGTGTGTAAAACCCCTGGACCACACTTTTACACACACAAATATGGATTTCACGTGGAAATCGGTTAAGTCACAGATAATTTAAATTTAAATGTTTTTGAAATTGAAATTTTAATTTCAATTGATTTTGTAAATGAATTTGGGTTAAATGTTAAAGCTTTTGAAAAGGGGTTTTTAAGATAAAAGTTATTTTGAATAACTTGGTAAAGTTTTTCAATTTAAATAATTTAATTTGAATTGAATTCCATGATTGGAAATTATGATTAGGATGTTATAAATGTATTTATATGAATTTAAACCATTTTAAAAGTATGGTTTTGAGAATTTGAATTAACCCAAAGACTTTAACTCGTATAAATGAATCAGATTTTCCAAAATGAAAACTATTTGTTTTCAAATAATAGAAGCTTTCATATAAGGAATGAATTTCCAATTTGTGTTAAGGAATTTCAAGTTTGAAAAGAAAATGGTTTTTCGAGTTATGAATAAATCTTTGTGAAAGATTGTTGAACTTTGTTTTGAAATTGGAAAGGTCAAAATGGAATTGTTTTGAAAGCTATCAATTAAATCTTTGTTTTAAAGATTTAACGAGCTAATCCAATTGAAATGGAAATTGATTTGGAAAATCTATGAATAGATCTTTGTGAAACTGAGTGAACTTTGTGAATTAAATCTTTTGGTATAAAAGATTGAAAATGGTAATGTGTTTATACCATTTGAAAGAGAAGTTTTGGGTAATAAGTTGTGACTTAACTGAAATCCCATATCCATATGGTTTTAAATATTATGCTCACTATTCGGCTTAGCCGGGAGAGGACTTTGTGTCATATAACCCATTCTGAATAGTGATACGACGTAAATGGATAGCATGACCGGTGTTGAAGACTGGGTGTTTGCGAGAATGATAGGATAACCTATCGATTGTCTCTGCACTGAGTAGCTATGGTATAGAGATTTCCTAAGTGATGGGAAGTTCGATCGGGATTGTGAATACCCGGATTGCAAGGGCTTCTTTGGAAGTGCCTTCGGTTTTGTTCGAACCCGGAACAGACTTGTATGGTTGTATGTCTGACACTACACTTTGAGATATAAAGCTGATTTCTTTCAAATACATTTCTGTTTGGTGGCGGAGAGTTATTCTCTTAGCTTAACACCCTTCTCTGAGACGTACGAGCTCAGAGGTTATGTAGTTGAAGGTTATCAATGATATACTCCAAATTTGGTAGTGTGGCATACTGAGTGTTGCTGTGTGTTGGTGATCATTTGTTGATCAAAGCATGGCTTTCGTGTAAAGCATAGCTTTGTGGACGATACCTCATCGGATCTCACAAACCGGAAATGGTCGAAACAGGAAAGATGCGGCAAGGTTTTAGGGGTAGCTCCCCTAGGGTATGACCATTCCTTCTGGAAAAAGGTGATATCATGGTATGGAGCCTAGATATTTACCTGTGTGGTTGCTCCAATCTCATTTACTCTGTGTGATTGTTGTTGCGTGATCGAGGCCTCGAATAAAGGTCGCAAACGACCGGGGGTGGCATATCTCAGGTTTACTACCCGGGAAGGGGGTAACCGACCTTGTTTTGGCAAAGAGCTGTTGTCTCTCGGGGCGTCCTTCCAGAGGCGTTCCTACGTGGCATAGGAAGTTCCTTAGCCTGACCATTTGTTAGAAATCCAATTCCTAATACGAACCTTGTACGGTTTTAGTTGTAGAACCTATCATTTACTTATGGTGGTCACCACTATTTAGATGGTAGCTATAGTAGGCATAGTTCGAAATGTCTATGCTGGCTAAGATTAATATTATACTTTCGAAATGTTTTCCACTATGCACTAATAATAATATCCAATGATTTTGCGTAGTAAGCATGTTTTTCTATCATAAGAAGAAATCTCCTCCAATTCTGCGTTTGCATTGTGTGTGTGGTGGGAGGTCTTATGGTAGTTTCATTTTCCAAAAGCATTGCGGATTCTAATGTTTAAAATTCCTTTGTTGTTTGTTTAAAGATAAACTGTTTTTGTTACTCACACCAGTCCCATGACTGACTCGGAGTTTATTGTTCCCTTCCTAAACTCTGGGTGCCTACAATTTTCCACACGGGCAGTCTAGAGTTGGGTTTTTCAGATAGTCAGGTTTAGTAGATTATCTGGAGCTAGTTCAGTTTTGGAGATCAGGACTGACGTTGCTTATCTTGGTGCAACGTGATGGTGGTTCAAGCTTGATATTGGAGTTGTTGGACTCTTTCTCTTTTGAGGATCATTTGGAGTTATCACTTCTGTTATTTCCGCTGTATCATTATTTATCTCTGATATTCTTGTATCATATTGATATCATTGTTGTATATCATTCTGGATATTGTGTTCATTGGAGTTGTATATGATATCATTGTTTTTCTTTCTTCCGTTGTGTTGTTATACTTAATGGTGTTATAAGCTCCGGTGAACCAGATTCGGCGTTTGAATCTGCGGCATTTTGAGTACAAGTGAAGTACGGGTGCCGATTTTCGAAGGCCGAGTTCAGGATCGCTACAGTTATACTCTGATAGGTCAATAAAGAGGACTAGTGGTGACTTAGAGGTGATCTTACATTGGAGACACGCACTTATTTATTAGCTATCTACTATTGTATTTAATTTATTCCTAGATATTATACTGTGTCCGTTACCAATAGAGAGACGATGTAGTTGGATTTATTTAATACTGTTTTGTTTATCTGGAATTGTATTATTGCTTATTATATTTTATTCCTTCCGTTGTGAGTATTAGAAAGCGTAGATTATTGTAGATAACTTTGTGATCTTTTTATGTATTTTACCTTGAAATGATCCACCGTCTATGAGGTCCGCACCATTTTATGCATGAATCGGGGCGTCGTAGATGGCGAATTATTACATTTGATATCAGAGCTTAAATTGTGTAAAACCTACTAAATTAGGATGCATGAAAGAGCGTATTTGTAACTTTTATTATTTATATTATATACATGCATACATATATAAATATACTATAATTTTACACCACACTCCACATATTTTGACTTGTAGAAGCAATAGTTGGCTTATCCCTTATAAAAGTGAACAACTATGAGATAATTAAATGTTGATATTTAAATAGCTTAGGGTGGTATATAAGTCCATCACGTTTGTTGTAATTTACTCCATAAGGAATTGCTGAAAGAGAGTTTATATGCGAAGTAGTAGTGGAGTAAATTATGGGATTAGGGATGAATTAAAAGAAAAGTAATAGTGGAAATTAGGGAGACATCCCTATCATACTTTCATATTGTAAAGCGGATCTCTGTTAAAGTTTCATTGTAAATTTGGTCCCTATTTTTAGAAACAAAGAAAAATTATTGCTGAAATATCAGCAACTTTTATAAATAAGTACTGATATTTCAGCAACTTTTCCTGTCAAAGTTTCATTGTAAATCCGGTTCCTATTTTCTAGAAACAAAGAAAAATTATTGCTGAAATATTAGCAACTTTTATAAACAAGTGCTGATATTTCAGCAACTTTCATACACTGTGTTCACAGTGTACATAAATGTTGCTGAAATGTCAGCAACTTTTATAAATAAGTGGTGATATTTCAGCAACTTTCATATCAGTGTATGAAAAGTTGCGGAAATGTCAGCAACTTTTATGAAAAGTTGCATCATGCTCTGCAATAATCGTGAATAAAAAACAAGGACCTAATTTACATTGAAATTTAGTGAAGGACTTTTCGTGTATTTTGAACCTTAATAAGGACCTGTGCCAAAAGTACCCAAAGTAATAACCTTAGGTCAAAATGATATAATGTGATGTTGAAGGTATTAAGCATGTTTTTGAGATTGTTTAGTTGGGCTCATGTAAGTTATAATCTACTATAATTAAAGCAATTAAAATAATTAAAATTAATTTAAATGTTTCCCTAAAAAGTATTTATATTTTAAGCAAAATATAGAAGTTGATGTTTTTCAACCTATAACCCTTTATTTATATTTTAAACATTTTAAATTTAATAAATGAAGTTTCTATAAATATTTTAAAGCTTTTGTTTTGAAAAGAAAAAAATTCAAGTAAGGCGTATTGTTGCCTTTACATTTTGTTATATATTTGCTTTTGTTAAAGAAACAATTAAAGTAAATTACAAAGTAAGTAACATGCATGTTTTTAAATGTCTTTTATTTTGTTTGCGCTTGAAAATAGATTACATTTTCTTTACACTTTTGTGAACATTCTTCATTTATAAAAGTAAATTTAGAAAGATATATTGTATATGACTATTTTTTTAAGTTAAATTGAACCATCTTGGAAATAGATTAAGTTAAAAAAAGATTTACAATAATAATTTTAAAATTAGTGAAACTTTTTAGTATAATATGTATCTGCTTTTGAATAGAAATTAAAGGATTTGTGATATGTACTCTTGAAAATATCTGTTAATAAATTATTTAAAATTCTGGAAATTATTTTTGAATCCGAGTTGAATATACTTAGTAGGAAAAATGAATTTTAAAAATATATTTTTATGCATGTGTAAGATGTATTATTTAAAGGTGTTGGGAATTGGCTAACTAATAAAAAAAATGATACATATGTATTATAAATTAGTTTTATAGGAAATATGGTTATAGACGCGAAGTATGAGTATTTTTGAAAAATAACTGAAGTTATATCGAAATTAATTTTGATGAATTAATATTGAACTGGTTAAACTATAAAAAATTGAGTTTTAAAAGTTATATGCTTTTAGGTAATGATATTTTTAAGCGTTGTTGAAAAAAAATTAACTTTGGAAATTGGAAGTGTAATAATTGTTAATTTAAGGACATGTGAATAGATATGAAGTGATTAGATTGAAATAAATATAAGTTTTAATTTCTAATGAAATAATATAATATGAAACATCTAAAGAAAAAAATTTGAAAATTTGTTGAAGTATAATTTATGAAATTTACTTTGAAAAAATGTAATGATCGAAATTAACATTGGTTAATGTTAATAGTAAATTTCATGGTTTTCTAATCCCACTAGTTTTGTAAAGAATAAGTTTTCAGATCAATGATTTTGATTTAAAAATTGAATTGAAAAGTTATGATACTTTCAATTAAAATTTGATTGGAGCTAAAAAAGAATTACACAGCCTATAAAGTTTGAATTGATTATGGTGAACTATTTAGGATAGTCGATATGCCATTGTGTTAAGGACTAGCTAGAAATGAATGTTATGGACTTATGGCATAGTGATTCGCACTTAAAATTAATGAGGGTGTTATTAATGAATTTTGTGAAATTATGAAAGAATAACGAAAAATCTATTTTGAAATAGGAATTTACTATTATTTATAAAGTATAGAATTTAAATAAATAGTAATATGATTTTTAGAAGATTTTTAAATTTTGAGCAAATAATGATATAACTGTTTTGTGGAGTTTATGAAAAATTACTATTACTATTTAAGTAATAAAAATAGTGGTGTTTTGAGAATAGTAATAATAATAAAGAGGTATTTTCGATGAATATTTTTGAGATAAATTATTATGATTTAATAATAATAATAAAGAAGTATTTTCGATGAATATTTTTGAGATAAATTATTATGATTTTTGATATAAATAACAATAATAGATTTTTTTGGGATTTAATGCATAATATTGTTATTGTTAAATGATGTATAATAATAAAGTGGTTGTGAAAAACAAAATGATTTAAATGAATATTATTGTTTTGATGTAAAATGATAATCATATTATTTTAAAGGAATTTTGATGAAAAATATTGGTTTTGGATTAAATAATGATGTTTGAGATATCTAAAATAATATGTTGAAAATGAAAGATTTTTGAAGTATATTATCGATTTGAAAAAAAAATTGAGATGATAGAAAAAACGTATTCTTATAGTAAACAATACTGAAATGATTTATACTTAAGAAGAAAATAACAAGTTTAAATTTATTATGTTAAATTGTTGAGATATATGTTATTTAGATGTTGTTTGAATTTAACATATATGTTTGCGTTAAAGGCTAAGATATGCTTATATAAGGCATGAGAAGCATGATAGCGTAATTAAGTAAAAAGGCTTCCTAAAAAGTTAAATAATAAAAGATTGGTTGTATAAGGCAGTCACCGATAGAGGATTACTATATCTGTCAAGGAAAAATATTTTTGGAGTATGACGATGTACATAAGGTACTCTAGCTAAATGTTGGTTTATAGGATCTCACAAGCATGAGGACTTAACATTATTTTTGAAGTAACTACTATTGTATGGTTTCAAGTCATAAAGTAAATGTCTTGGCTTGCACGTACTAAGGTACAAAGGTGATCTTAAGGAAGGTGAGATTCTGCGATTTGGAAGAAAATTGACTAAGAGGTAAGATTAGTTCGTCATCACTTGGATTAGAAGAACTGTCTTATGAAGTCAATTTTTCAAAATTGTGACATTTGGTGCATAACTTATTTTCAATGCCGATGCACGTGAAAAATAATTGAAAAGTGCACAACCTAGTATGTGAGTTTATTATAGTAAGATTGTGTTCACTGAAAATAAGTCATCATCCATTATTGATATCTATAAATTAAACGAGGATGGAGTATGGGGTTCACCTAATTATCCAAAAAGTAAGTCCACCTAGAGGGGAGACACTGTCCATTATCGAGTTGTCATACCCATAGTCTTAAAGAAGGAAGTTAGTTAGGCATTTCAAAGCATATGAATAAGATTTTCAATTAGCCAAAGAGGAAGAAGCAAGTAGCGAAGTACATTGCAAAAGGTATTTGACAATGGAAATATTCCAATAGTGCAATCTATTTAAATCTACGCTATACTTGGATATTATATTATTAGTGACGCCTAAGTGATGCACTAAGGGATGGAAACCGCATAGGATAGACATGCATAGAAAGTTTGCAATGGATAGCTAGGTAGATGCAGACTCGCTATTGAGATATGTGCGAAAGTTGGCATCGTAATTTGTTTGGCCTTTCCGGATTTTGTAGAGAGTAGGAAAACCAACATGTTTGAGTGGGCTTCCTAAAAAGTTGGCAGATGTTCTCACATTTTATGTTTTTCTATTTGCTAATACATGTTGACGATTTAGCGGCTATATTAGAGACTATTCGGCTTATGACGTGAATGTAGAGATGGAGTCTAGAATATTCCATACGTATATTCACATCTTAGAACTTGATGTGATATGCCATAAAAATGTGGAAATGAAGTTGGTCCAAGTACGCAAAGAAAATGTTTGGACGAGAGTATGTGGGAACTCGAAGAGAAAATCCGATTTTCCCATCATAGTCTTTCTTTCACTTAGTTCCTCTTTTGGTTAGTTTTCTCGTTAGGTCATTATTTGTTTGCATAGTTGCTTTAGCTAGCTAGTTGACATAGGTATGGATGTAAGGATTGGTTGTATGCACGTCCTTATGATGTGTTTTGGTTGTTATGGTTGCTTTTTTAAGTTATACCAGCTTAGTGTTAACTGTGTTGGCTTGTACGTACATATATTCTAACCTAGGATAGAAACTATATTTAGATGTTATAACTTTTGTTAGATATATATATATATATATCTGTGTGTGTGTGTGTGTGTTTACTGATTGTGTTTATTTATGTGGTTGTTTACTTACACTTTGATGTGGATGTTGCATATGGATGTATGGATGTGCATATATACATATAGAAATATATACATACATACGTATGTACATATATATATATATATTCATATATTAGGTGTTTGCATACATATTGGTTGCACGACATATGCATTCGTATAGGAGACTGATTTAGTTCCATATGCACTCATCTCATATTATATTATCGTATTGTATTTATCGTATGTACTATATACTCTTAGTTGTACTTTTATTATATGATGGATGCTATATGGATGTAGCTATGTTCGTTTTGTATGTTTGTACGCTATAAACCGAGTTGCATTGTCCACCTCGAGGAATTTCGAAGACGAAATTCTTTCAAGGGAAAGAATGTAACACCTGTAATTTTATGTAATTAAATTAGAAAAGGTAAAATCGTAATTTCACATAAAGAAAAAAAATAGTATATTTCTACAAGAATTAGAATTAGGCTTTGGTACCTATTCCATTGCGTCAAGAATGTCATTTACAATCAGAAAACATATATAATTTTCTATATTTGGTTAAATGGACTATAAATTATAAGAAGTCAAACCCAGTGGAATTTTCGTAATATATTAGTTACAAGATTTTAGCCTAGATGTTACATTTTTCAACCTATAAATAGATCTCTAATTTTATTCCTTTTGCTATAATAATCTTGCCACGCTTATAAAACCCTAATAACCAAATCAATTCCTAATCCACCAAATTATACAAATTTATACATGAAACCAATCGTCGTGAAGAGAGCTGCACAAATAAATCAAAGCTATAGAGAGAATTGGCATTTTCAAGATAGGGAGTTTTTGGACAACGAAGCATGAAGAGGTTCACCTCGGATCGGAGAAGACGCATAGCTAATCGATGAGTGAGATTTATCATATTTGTGTATATATTGGTAATACTTAGTAATTCACCTCTTATGAGCTTAAACCAAATTTACAGATGATGTAACTAATAATTAAAAAAACTGATTTTTTTATACATCAAATTTGGATGTAGTATGCCATGGCTAAATGGTTAAAAGTATAAGTTTTTTATCGATTGTAATTAGCAAAAGTTAATTCCACTCTAATTAAAAAGTGTGAAACACATAAGTGTCCTGAATTAGAGATATTGTACATCAAAATTATAGTTCTTGATAACCCGAATCCACCGGTAGTGTTCGTTCGTCGATTGGGTATACAGATTGGTAATAAAATGCGATGGAAATTTGGCGATTGTGGACCGTACGTTTTGACCCAACGGTGGAATGACGACGATAGGATGATCGGCACTACGGTTTGAAGAGTACGATGAGTAGAGGGCTACAATGGTGTTGGATTGGATATATATGGTCGAAAATTGTTGGGATCAACCAAATTAGATGGGAGGCGGCGGATGTGATAGGAGTAGCCGGAGGTGAAATCGTGGTGGTGAAAGGTCGGCGGCGATGAGGGAGTTTGGCGATTGTATCCGATGGGGATCTAGGTGCTTGTAGTGGCGGTCGTGGGCGGAGTAAGTAGTCGGCGTTGGGGTTCAGCACGAGGTCAAGAAGTTGAGGGTATTGTAGCTCAAAACGAATTATGGAAGAAAAATAAATAACTAAATAAAAATAAATTATGGAAAGTTAATTAAACAATACCCTTAACTCCAAATGCTCATAACTCTCACATACGGACTATGTTCCATGCGTGGTTCATTACATCAAGATCGTGGCGAAACAATGATTGCTTTAGTATGTTATTTGTTTTATTTTGAATTACTTTAGAAAGGTGTCTTATTTTGGTAAATTCATTATATGGGGTTCTACTGGGACGTTTTGGTACACGTATGGGCAAATTACTCATCGGTTGTACTAGTGACATTTGGCGACGATAGGTTAGGGCTCGACCTTGTAGCTTCGTAAACAGTAGGGCGATGATGGGTTTTGGGCTTGTCCCAATAGTGTCACTGACCGTTGGCCGAATGACTAGCTTGGACTTGACGTTAATAGTCAAGTGTGATTTCCATGACAGTGTCATGTATGAGCCACATAAGTTGAGACTTTGTGCTCAATAGTGTGGTATATGGCAGGCTTCGGGTCCACTTTGGTGGGGCTTGTGACGTCTAGCTACGGTACGTTGGGACTTTGATCCCAATAGTGTCACAATGGCATTACACGAGTTGGGACTTTAAGCTCAATAGTGTACATACGTTTTGGCGATAGCAGGCTGAGACACGTAGATCTTCAGTAGCGATTCGCATACGATTTGGCTATAGTGGACCGAGAAGTCGCATATGATTTGGCGATAACGGGTTGAGACATATAGTTCCTCAGTAGCGAGTCACATATGATTTCGGCGTACAAATTGAGACCTTAAGCGAAATAGTATGCATGTGATTAGGCATAGGATAGGTTTTAGTGAGACCTTAGCATATGAAGTCACTAATAGTATTATATTATGTTTAGCTAACTTATTCGGTGCAAGTGACATAGGTTAAAGTATGGTTTTCGAGCATAGATATTTTTTTACAAGCTTATAAGTAATATACACTTATATGATGTGTTTCACTTGCTAGACATATGTCTGACCCCCTCTATCATTTTTTTTTCTTTTTAGTTACACTCTGATAGATCGATAGAGAGGACATTGTGGTGATTTGGAGGTGATGGTACAATAGAGACATGCATTTATTTATTAGATATCTACTATTGTATTTCATTTATTCCCATACATTATACTTTGTCCATTACCAATAGAGAGATGTTCTAGTTGGATTTATTTGATATTATTTTGTTTGTCTGAGATTATATTATTGATTATTATATTTTATTCCTTCCGTTGTGAGTTTCAAAACGTATATTATATTGTTGATAGCTCTGTGATCTTTTCATGTAATTTACATCAAAATGATCCGCCGTCTACGAGGTCCACGATATCTGCATTATCTTATGCATGAATCAGGGCATCGTAGATGGTGGGTTGTAACAGCTTAAGGTCTTGTTGCTTCTCCCATTGGTTGGATTAATTTTAAACTTCAAGATGTCGATGCGCCATTTTAATTTTTAAGTGAATTCCCTAAAATATTCTTTTTAGCTAATTTATAGCTAGAATTTGAAACCCAATTATAACTACAGAGTGCAATAGCGTAAATTAGGTTATCGATGGGAAGGTTAACATTATCAAACATATATTGGTTCCTTTTAAACCATTAATACCAATAAGTTTTAATAAAGATAATATCAACTAAAATTCTATAATCTTTAGCATACTGAGTTCTAAAATTACTCTAGTAAGAGTCATAGACAAAATCAGAGTTTGTCAAGTCAAAGATATTAAGAGTGATTACAATGATAGAATTAGTTAAGGGACAGGACACTTATAATATAGGTAAGTAACATTTTTCTATGTTTAAGTTGCAAAATCCTCATTTTTTTCCTATAATGAATCCTTTTTCTTTAAAAATCTAATTGTGTTTAGCTTTTTATGTAGGATTAACCACATGTGTAGCTTAGTCTTGGGTGGAGCCCTGACATTCTAAACACTTTTGAAAATATATGGTTCGGTCCCTAAAAAGTTTAAAACTTGTAAACTAGGCTTAAGGAATATGTTTTACTATTATCCCAACACCAAATTTTAATGTCACACTCACGTTAAGTTATAGTATTCTAACTTAGTACAATGTAATGCAAATTGGGTTAGGATAATAACTTCAAGTGCATGGTTGAAACTAAAGTTTCATAGAAATTTGTTATGAAAACTATAAATCTCTGTATGCTAAACCAGTACCGTGTATTTTGATCTCTGGAGAATCTCATATAAATGAAACTGTTGATGATTCATGTACCATGTATTTTGATCTCTGGAGAATCACATATATATGAAACTATTGATGATTGTGTGAATATTTCGGTTACTTGTGATGTTATTAAAGACTGGAATGCTGCAGCTTCATGTATTGATACAGTTGGAACGACATATGAGAATATCAATAGGGTTGGTGGGATGGTGGATAAGGTAGGTTTGCTACTTAACAGTGTGGACAAGGCTAGGTTGGTTGAAAAGACGGATATAGGAGTTGTTGAGCATAAGAAGGACGTAAATGGAAATGTGCAGCGGTCATGTGATATTGCTATTTCATCTGATGTGTGCATGAGTCACGTGCCTGTACAAGATAATATGATAATGAACAAAATGTTATTTGGTGATAAAATTCATGCTTATCACGCAATAAGGAACAAGCAAGCACGGATCTATGTTCAACATCTCCAATTCATATATTACGGACCTACTTTACATTAGGATAGAGCAAGTAAATAGTACAAAGGATTGTGCTTTACACTTTAGTTTGAGTTCAGTGAGATCGATAAAGAGGAGCGCTCATCTTCGTAGAGCAGCCATTAGAGTTTCCGTTGACTCTAGCTTAGGGAAAAGAGAGGCAAATTCATCAGTGCATAGAGAGATCGGATCTAGCTCAAGTGGTTTTAGATTGGTGAGGAGGAGTGTTGGCCTTAGTAGAGCAGCCACTAGAGCTTTTAATAGCTCTAGCTCAGGTTTGGGTTTTCTTTTGGATAGTACTTATAGTTAATATGGTTTGAGTAGTTTATCCACTAGTGATATGCAATATTTAGCTAGGAATTTTGGTTTTATTTTTTATGATATTTAGATTGACATCGATTATATTAGGAGTAAGGAATTGGAGCGGGTCAAATCTTTTGGACCATATGATTCATTAGTTGAAATGTTAGGGATTTGCATGACTTAGGTAAATGTAGTAAAATTAAAATATTTTTTAAAGGTAATAATGTTTACATTGTTTTATTACAAGAGACTAAAATAGAACATCCTAATTATAGTTTATAAGTGTTTAGGGGGTTTGTATATTAACCATTGGTTCTATTTTCCAGCTAAAGGCAGTATAAAGGGACTTATGATGGGTTGGAAGGGTCGTTGTGTTAGACTTTTACAATCCATTACTAAATTCATTTGATGCATTTGATTTTTACTGACATTAGTGATGACTCAACACTAAATATTACTAATATTTATGGGCCAAATACAAAGTTAGATCGTTGGGTTCTGTGGAACAAGTGTCTAGAATTTAGATCACTCGCTACAGGACCATGGGTTATGGGGGTAGATCTTAATGTTACTAGGTTTTTAGGAGAGATATCCCATAGGGAAGGAGATTTTGTTGCCATGGAGGAGTTCGACCAGTTTATTATTAATTGTAAATTAATCGAGTTAAACATAAGAATCAAATAGTTTACTTGGTCAAATGGTAGAGAAGATCCTTCTATGACTCTTTTAGATAGATTTTTTTAGCTACGAAATAGAAGACATATTTCTTGCTTGTAAAGTTGTGGGTCTTTCGAATATTTATTTGGATCATTGCCCAATTATTCTTTCCTGTACTAACCTAAATATTGGGAATAGAATTTTTAGATTTAAAAAGATGTGGTTGGTAAAGAATAATTTTGATTTAGTTCCAAAAAAATGACTTTCTATGAATATTTATAATTACAGATTTCCAGGTAACATAGCTAAAGTCTTGGTTAG
Source organism: Allium fistulosum (assembly GCA_030737815.1). NCBI lineage: Eukaryota > Viridiplantae > Streptophyta > Magnoliopsida > Asparagales > Amaryllidaceae > Allium > Allium fistulosum. The sequence goes on from CM060902.1 coordinate 1,144,319,154, forward strand.
TAAATTTAGAGACTTAAGGTATTTCTTAAGAAATGGAGTAAAGACGTTTTTGGAAACATTAAAATTAAAAAGGAAAAATTAATGAAAGAGGTCTTAAATTTAAATAAATTTGAAGAATCTAGGAATTTAATCGTTTCGGAAAAAAATTTAAAAGAAGAATTAAATAAAACTATTTTACAAGAAGAAGTAACATGGAAATAAAGATTTAGGGTCCAATAGATGGATGAGGGAGAATGAATACTAAATTTTTTCATAAAGTAGCTAATGGTGGAAAATGTAGTAATACTATTAATTCCATTTTAATTAATAATATTGAGATATTTAACCAAACAGAACTTAATAACAAGTTTATTAATTATTATAGGGAAATTTTTAGAACCACAAAAGGACATAGTACTAGAGCTAATTGGGATATGCTTTACACTAAAGATACTAAGATTGATTTAGTAGGGTAAGATGTTCCGTTTACGGAGAGGAAATTTGGAAGGCTATAAAAGATATGCCTAATGATAAAGCTCCAGGTCCAGATGGACTTCCAATATTATTCTATTAAACTTTTTGGAATGTTTTAAAACATGATATAATAAAATGTTCAATGATTTTTATGATGGTTTGTTAAAGTTGGGTAGGTTTAATTTCACAAATATAATTTTATTACATAAGAAAATAGGTGCTAACCAATTATAAGATTTTAGACCTATTTTGCTTCTAAACTATTCCTTTAAAATTATTTCTAAGGTTTAGCTTGATTAAATACTAAAATGAATGAGTTAATAGACAATACCCAAACTACATTTATAAAGGATAGAAATATCACAGACGGTGTTGTAGTAGTTTAGAAATATATTATTTATTGTTTTAAAAATAATATTACTTGCACGCTTTTAACACTTGATTTTCGCTACAGAAAAAGTATTTTTGGTGGCACCACAAAAAATGCTACCAAAACTTACGGTAGAGTTTTAATGAACACCGCGATAAAACCGCAACTAAAAATCCATGATTTTTAGTTGCATTTATTTCAATGCCACTATAAATCCTTTTATTGCAGGTTTTTCAAATGCAACCATAAATCTTTTTGTAGCATTTTAAAAACGCCATCAAAAGGTTTTTTGGCGCTACTATAGAGTTTCCAACTTTACCCCTGCTTTACGGTTGCGTTTACTCAACGCCACTATATGTATTTCTGTAGCATTTTTGAAAGGCTACCAAAAGTTATTGATTATTTTGCAGCATTTTTTCATGTTATTATTCCATGTTAATGGTATATTTTGTTTCTATTATATCAATCAATAATCACTCACATAATCATCATATTTGAACAATTAAAAAAATACATTAACCATATAATTAAATAAGATATTCATAACCATTCCAATACAATAGTTTTTCGACAAAATGACCAAACTCACATATAATAACCATTTGTATACAAATTTACATACCTAGTACTAACAAAATGTTATACCTAACTAGTGCTAACAAAATGCTTGATTACCCATAATTCTTTGTTGCATGCACAAGTGAAAGCTAGCACCATAAAAGTCCAACCTTGCTCTCTTCGAAAGTCCAAAGCCATTAAAGTCCACCCTTGCTCTCTTCGAAATTCCAATGTCTGCACAAGTGAAAGCACAACATATAGTCAAACAATTATGTTAATTTGTAGGACTTCAAATATAAAATTAAACGAGAAAGTCTTGTGTAACACAATTAAAAACAACCAAATTTTAATACACTATGCACTTAATTATATTATTATTGTTGTTGTTGTTGTTATAAACTTAGTTTATTTTTATAAATTTAGTTAATTCATCATCATCATCATTATTTATAAAACTTTGTTAAATTAGTTATATTATTATAATTATTTATAAAATTGAGTTGACTTAAACTTAGTTAATTTTATAAAACTTGTTTAACTTTAACAAGGCTTAGTTAATTTTTATTATCTTGGTTAACTTAGTTAATTTATTATTATTATTATTACTACTACTACTATTATTATTATTATTGAAACTCAGTTAACTTAATTATATTATTATTATTAACTTAGTTAATTTTTATAAACTTAGTTAATTCATCATCATCATCATTATTATTACTTATAAACCTTTGTTAAATTAGTTATATTATTGTTATTTATTAAATTTTGTTAACTTAAACTTAGTTAATATTATAAAACTTGTTTAATTTTAACAAAACTTTGTCAATTTTTATTAATTTGGTTAACTTATTTAATTTATTATTATTATTACTGCTGCTAAAACTTGGTTAATTTAATTATATTATTATTATTATAAACTTAGTTAATTTTTATAAACTAGGTTAATTTTTATAAACTTAGTTAATTCATCATCGTCATTTATAAAACTTTATTAAATTAGTTATATTATTATTTATAAAATTTAGTTAACTTAAACTTAGTTAACTTTATAAAACTTGTTTAATTCTAACAAAACTTAGTTGATTTTTATCAACTCGATTAACTTAGTTAATTTATTATTATTATTAATAAAACTCATTTAACTTAATTATATTATTATTATTATAAATTTAGTAGATTTTTAAAAACTTAGTTAATTCATCATCATCATCAATTTTATTATTTATAAAACTTTGTTAAATTGGTTATATTATTATTGTTTATAAAATTTAGTGAACTTAAACTTAGTTAATTTTATAAAACTTGTTTAATTTTAACAAAAATTGGTTAATTTTTATTAACTTGGTTAACTAAGTTAATTTATTGTTGTTGTTGTTGTTTATAAAACCCAGTTAATCTAGTTATATTATTATTATTATTATTTATAAAACTCAGTTAACTTAGTTATCTTACAATTATAAATGTTTGAACAACAACAACAGATAAAACAGTATAAATGATGAGTGTTTGAATATCTAGATTATAATACAAGCACCAGAATTATGAATAAAAAGGACATTCCTTGAAAGAAAATGGACACATGCAAATTTCCACATAAAATGGATAATACTATTCTATCATACTGCATCAAATACTCACCCAGATTTTAATAGGCTGATGTAAATTAATTTCAGCAAGGTATTCCATATCAGGGTCCACTCTAATCCACAACAATAGTGAATCCATGCTACAACATAAATTGGTTGCCAATATTCAGTTTAGATGAACAGGATGCATAAAACATAAATAGCACCAAAACTTACATTACCTCACACGCATATCTAAATTTGCAAATGTGTCTGCATTATCATCAGATCCATCAACTCTTGATTCCTTTTAGGCTTTATTAATCGCTTTAAACGTAATTTTGAATGACATTGTATCTCAAGTAGTTGCCCGATGTCTCTATTTAAAAGTAAACATGGATGATCAAACATCCCCTCAATTTCATGAACTCAAATGCTATCATCCCAGGTCATCAACTTCCTCGAGTTCCATTGTCAACATTGCCACTGATAACACCACTAGACTTGCCAGTGCAACTTCTCATAACAGCAAATTCAACCAAAATTCTATTTTTGCTATAAGACAAGCCCATCCTATAAGAAACATCAAAATGTGGAAAACTTTTTATACAAAAAATGGTGATAAGCAGCCAAGAAGCACAACTGAACCTCAAAATAGGGCATCCACAAGATTCAATATCACCAGTTTAGCATTACCTATATTATAAGATAACAAAGTTAAACTCAAATAAGTGCGTTATGGTGAAATCCCAAGAACATGATAAGAACATAACTCACATCTGATAGCATTTGAGAAAGAGTGGAGCAGGATAATATTTACACAGTACAATGCATATGTAGGATGCACATTAATAGGAGAATGCCAATTGAAAGATCTATAAACAGATAAAATATTATATGTTTTTTTAATACATTATTTCCATATAAACCAACAAGTTTAGCTAATGAAGTCAAAATATTACCTACCCGATGCACCACCACTGACAGAATCATGGTATCTCTTCATCCACTGCATGAACTCTAAATTATCAAGAGGCTTTCCATTTATAAGCTTGTTCACCTCATTGTGCTAGAATAAGAAGTGGAAATTGAAATTATATCATTTCTGATTGGTATTAGACTAAAAAAGTACTTGCATTTAGAAAAAGTATAGAAGTGGACTAAAGTTGTAATGATGCCAACCAATGTTCTTTGATTGACTCGCTAAAAAATGGTCTAGACAACCATGACAATGAAATCAAACTTATTCAAACATTTGTTCTAGTTTTCTATACTTTAAGAAATAAAAATATATGCAACCATTATTTCTAGATGCAAAAGGGTGAAAAGGGGTTAAGGGTAGAAGTAAAAATGGGTTAGGTTCATCGAATCGTGACTGGAGATGGACTGAATATAGATCAAAACTATGCGTCAATTGTTTCTAAAATATCTTTATTACAAGAATTCTAGCAATCAATAAACAAAATTTTACTAGAAAATGCCTAAAACTTTGTGGAGCCATCTTCGAAATTTTAAGCAAGGCTTCGACTTCATAAACAACTGCATAACCGTAAATCTAACCAAAATATGAAGTGAAAACAAAAGTAACCTTAGTGATCTTTAGCTTGTTAAATAAGGAATACAGTATACACACACCTACGCATGGTAATACACATGATCACTAAAGCTATTCAACCTACATTCGCACTCACCTAACCCAGTCTGAAACACACTTGCATAAAAACACTAAACACGCGCAAAATCTCAACTATTTTAAAGTATAAAACAAGTTATAACAGAATATGAAACAACAATGACACAAACTAGTGATATAACCAGACAGACATATAACAGCAATGAAAAATATTCTCCAAGATTGATTGCATACTCGTGTATATTAAAGAAAAGCAAGAATGACATATAACCAAGACTTTTGCAATTATACTGTGAACTTATATCTTTACAAGTTATAATTGGAAGGCATAAACAAGCTCAACTATACCACTATAATCATGCATATTAAATCAAAAGATTATCCTTACTTTAGAGTTGTCAGAGAAGGGGTGGATGATTCACGACATTACAATATAAGGCTCGGTGGCGATTTCCAATCAACAATGTTTGGATATTCAATGGTGATAGCTTACGAAATTTCTTGTTCACTAATCATTCAAAGTTAAGTGTCAAGTGAAAAGATAATCTAATAACATGGACTGAAAACACGAGCGTTATAAACATCTCCTCTCCCAATGCTGTTACAAACATCCACATTCCCAGTTACCACCTGAATATCCTTAACCTTAACTAGCCTCATCTCAACATCACTCACTGTCTTTCAATATAGCACTCAAAGTGGTGGTACTGAACCATCTTTGATAAGGAAAACAACATAATCAATAACCATGTATAGGTATGAAAGAATAACAAAAAATATACAAAGGACGTGTATAAATACCACAATTATGATACAGTCTAACCAAATAAATATCAAAATTATAAAAAGATCCCTACCATGAAAAGAAGCATCTAACATATATTTCTAAAACCGTAAAGAAAAATTACAATTGTCAGAGAGTTGTGTGTGTGTGTGTATTGAGTTTAAAAATAGAGAATAAATACCACAATTTGACTTTTGATATACGAAAAAGAACTCTCGATTTTATGGCAAAGAACCAGGTAAAATATATAAGAGCATCAAATTTCAAATTATCAAAGAACGCAAAGTACTCTCAGTTATGCTCCCAGTCAGTTGTATGTATTCATATTCTTTGTTATGATATGAGTATAATAAAGCTTGATGACTATGCTTCCAGAAAACTTGTAACTTACATTATTATGTGCTTTGTTTTACAATGCATATATGAGTTTTTGTGCCCTTAATTTATATCTGTATAAACCATACATTTGAACCTATGGCTATTCTTTAATTATTCATGTTGCATTTTGGTTTGTTGAAATGGAAATTTTTGTGGAGATTCCTTAGTTCTTGAATACTATATTGTATTTTATACCGAGAATAGTTTCTTAAAATGGTAGGTCAGAAACTCAAATCCTTGTGCATTCAAGACTTTAATGAAAATGCTATGATAATGGGTAGTAGAATTCTTATGTTGGAATGATGATTTTATCATCTGGTGTGGTAATGGACTGTTCCTAAAGAAAATATTAAAGCAATTCTTATATTCTGTTGGGGTATTATTAAAGGAAAAAAGTAAATGGAAATTGGGACAGTTAGCAGAAATTACATTGCATTTTAACCTTAGAACATAAGACACTTAACTAATTGATTAGTTTTAGTCCTGCCTAATTATACTTCTAGTTCTAACTAACGTCAACTGTCAACTGTTATAGTCTTGTTGCTTATCCTTTTCTTGTTCTTTCTCTATTGCCGCTTTCTCCTTCTCCCTACCAGTTTCTTTATCTCTCTGTTTCATGTCTTTCTTCTTATTGCGTCCATCTTCGTGCTCCAGTATTAGTTTATTTTTCTTATCTTTTATGATATTTTGCAACTCGAACACATTTTTTGTAATAATATCCAAAGGTTGTAAATGTGAATATTCATCACTTCCGAGAGGATTATATTAACCTATAATTCAAAACAAATATATGTTAATCTTAGATTTTTGGTCCATCTTCTCTGCATGTGCCAAAATATTTGGATGGGTGACATAAAACAAGGCATGCATCAATCAAAAGAGTAAGCAAAGTAGCATTGATTCTCCTCATATAATTTCAAATTGCATATAGGAATAAAAAAGGAAGCATTTACTGTTAAATTTAGGTGATTCAAATATTTGCCAAAGAAGAAAAGAATTTAGCTAATTGATCTTATCAATCAATTAGGTTATAAGTGGAAAGAAAAGGAGGAAAGATATATGTGATTGCTTTTGAAGAAAGGAAACTAATTAATTAGCTAATCAATTAATTATTCAAATGATTTGTTAAATGAAGATAGAAAAGTTTGTATATGGAGATTCAATCAATTGAGCTAAATTATGGAAATCAAAATCATTATTATCCATTTGCATAGAAATCAAATCATGGATATTTGGAAAGGTTTGAAGACAATCGGGCAATTAATTTTCTTAATCTCCAAGTAATCCTTCATTCTCAAACCTATTTAAATGAAGGAAGTTCATCTTTATATGAGTGTGCAAGAGAGCATCCACAATTATTCTCTTCTTTAGTAAACCTTAATTTCTGTAGTCAAATCAAATCAGCGATTTTGAGCGCAAACAAGTCTTTGAAGAAATTGATTATTCAATTTGTAATTATAGGTTAGTCTCTCTACTTTACTACCTATAATTTTGTAATATCTCTCTTGTACTCTCTTTATTTAGTAAAATAAAGAATAGTTGTTGGGCCCGTGGATGTTGGCAATCTAGCCGAACCACGTTAAATCTTTGTGTTCTCTAATCTTCTGCTTTCTTTGTTTGGTGATTATATTTCATTGAATTGGTGGTTGATAATTAATCGACAAGCTAGATCATTCATTTGGTTACTTCTGCGCTTTAGTATTCCGCTGCAGTTTTAGAGTTAGTGAAAATTAATTAAAATTTTGCACAACACTTACATTGTCCAAATTTGCTTCTAATTCGATGTATTGAAGACCTTTTTGTACAATGGTAACAAAGCACCCGAAGAAATTAAATTTCCATCAATATGACTTTTGTTAATTCCTCCCTCACATCCTAAAGTAAATGATGCATGGGTGAAACCTAATACAATGCATGAACATACTACCACATAAATGAGAATAACAACTTACTGATGCTAAATTTCACATAATGGTCACATCTCTCATGTTTGCATGCTTCCTTTGGATACCAAAGAACTTTCTACCTCTAAATGGACTAAACTCAGATGCCATATAGTAGCAAGGTCGTGTGGTTACACAAAATATACGTGCATTCATCCTTATGTTTCCATATAATAATGCCCAGCCTTACTTCTAGATTTTAAGCAACTTTTTCTAACAAGTGATTGGTAACGACTCAAAAAAAATTATTGAGCTTCATAGGATAAAAAAATTTGTTATACTTTTGCCTTTTATAGAAATCCTTAAAATAAATGTTCAGAAGAAAAAAACATTTTTTAGGATTTGCATTGTTTTAGCAATAAGTTTATCAAACCATAAACAAACTAAGTTTTCCAGTAATCATTTATCCATCTAAAAACAGAGGATATATATTGGACATAAACTTAGTAAACATTCTCAGTAAATCGAAACTGAAAGCAGCTGTAATAACAAATTCTTAGGAAACCAATTCTGATACATAAGGAAATCGATACCTAGGCTTCTTAGCAATTGATACCTAAGAGCTCCTATAAACCAAATCTGAATCTAGTAATGAAACTCTAAATAGTTTTTTCTACTATAAATTATTTTTCTTTATTAACAACAGTAACTTGTTATCCCACCTTTTGGTCAAGGCTGGAATATCAACAAATTTGCATGGAACGATGGGTATCAGGATCGGAGATCGATTGGAAACAAGGCTGCAATGGATGTTGTCAAAATTTGACCGGGCTCCGATCGGAACGGAATCGATTGAAGATGATGATCAATGCTAGAAAAGGCTACATTCCAAATTTTAGGTTAATCGAAGTTCGTACGGAGGAGATATGTTCAATACGAGTTAAAAGAAATATGTTGTTTGTATCCATCAAAGAGTCAAGGTGATGATCCATTCGAATCCATCAGATTCGTATCCATCGGGAACTGAGGTGGTGGTCTATTCGAATCCATCAAATTCATATCGATTGAATGACACTGCCTCAGTCTATTCGAACCCACCATGTTTTGTTTAGTTCGAATCCATCGGGAGCTGGCGACTTCGAATCGATCATCACCAAATCGATGGGGCACGAATCGGTCCATGGTCATGCTATTCGAAACCATTTTGTTTGTGTCGTTCTAGAAAGAAACGCATCGGTATTATTCGCATCCCTTTGAACTACGCAGTTCATATCGATCACCAGACAACTATTTCGTATCGATCGGTCGATAGTCGATCGATACGAACGAAACCACAATTGATTGATGCGAACAAGGAGACGGACGATGCGAATACTATCGATGCAAAGTCAACACGAATAAGATGGGATATGAATTAGGCTTCAATCTTGGAACGAACAAGGCGGAATGCCCAGTCAATGCGCCACAAAAATCGGATCGATCCGGGCATCTCGCACCACGTCACTGCACGCTCACGTGTCCAGAACGATTCGAAAGGGATGGATGTGATACCATGGATTCGAACGCGATAGTACACACGAAAATACAATCTTGCATCGATCATATCTCACAATCTATAGATCCAAATGCTACGAAATATTCACAGGAGCTTACACACAAGGTAAAGAATGTCTCTGCCAAGTTTCAACTCGATTGGATGATTTCTTGATCGATACTAAATGGATTCATATCAATCACAGATCGAGTCGAAACTTGGCGGGGTTGGTCGCGTGGGCCCCCTCACGTGCCATAAAAAGTCCCCCGAAGTTTGAGCGCGATCTCAGCCTCCTACGCCTATAAATAGCCCCCTGAAGCCTACAGGAAGAGGGATCTTTTGGCTGTTCAACAACCAGACTCTGCCAGATTCAATTCTGCACTTCACCATCGCTGTTGTACTCAAATTACTTCATTATAACCGCTGTAATCATCTATAATCTGCAAGGATAATCAATAAAGGATAAAACTTTGGAGTGGACGTAGGCCGGAGATAGCCGAACCACTATAAATCGCGTGTCTTTGTTTATTATTTATGGATTATTGTTTGTTATCCGCTGAGTTCTGCAACTTGTGTTTGAATATTGCTGATCTACATTTATAACTTGGTGCTTTCACGGTACTTGGGGTTTGTGACCAATTTTGGCACAAACATAACTCATCATTACGAACTAAAGTTAAAATCAATACCTAGGTTGAGTCGGTCAATCGACAAGCTCGCCAACACTAATGAGATAACTGTAACATCCCCCTACTTGGAGGCCCAAAACTAACAGCTACGGATGCTGCAATCACCCTTAATTATTAATCCTCGGTGACCGATTACGGCGACATTGGATGCATTGATACACATAAATACAAGAATATAGTAAAAAAGTTAAACAACAAACAAATTCCACATTCCATTTCAAAATGTTCCAAACTGATTACCTAATCCCAACTCGTAGACCATGTTCATATAACATATAATTATTACAAAATACGTCAAGAGAAACTTATAAAGATGCCCCCTTGGTAGATCAGAGTATATAGATAGGCAAGAAAACAATTTGCCTTTACAAACAAAACACACAGTGGAAATGAAAGAACTCTAATAACAATCTTGCCTCATGCATGTCCTCGGAAGCTTTATTCGTCTAAAAGAACACCTGGAATCCTTAACTCTCAACCTACTAAAAACAATTGAGTGCCCGGGAGTTTAAGGGGAAAAAACTTCGAGTCAGACATAAAGCCTGGTATGAATAATAATTTACCATCTTAAACCATTTAGATATCTAGTGAGACCATGCCGCTTAGCGAAACGGGTTTTCCCCTCACTAGTATTATAAAACATTTATAAAACCATATATTGTGCTCCTGCATCCACAATGGTTAAAACATAATATCTCAAAACATTATGATGATATGCAAAACAAATAAATCAATTCTGGATTACCCATACCGATTCATTCTGACTATCTATCTCAATTATAGTCTCTAGGGTTACTATTAACCTATTAAATGTTAAGGACTATCTGTCCAATTACTTAGTTTTCATGGGATCACTAAGAACCTATTGGTAACTCCAATATCTTATTTCTTATCCTAGTTTTCATGGGCTAACTAGGAACCTATTGGCTAACTGCCAATATCTTAATCCGGATATGGTTTTCATGGGCTAACTACAAACCTACTGGCCCCTGCCAGTATCAAATCATAGTTTTCATGGGTTGACTATGAACCCATTGGTCCCTGCCAATGTCATATGGTTTTCATGGGCTTACTGTAAATCGATTGGCCCCTGCTAATATTTTTAATTAAAAATTTAACATCTGTTAAGTTATATTCGCTACTGGGTCAACCTAACTGGTTATTCTGCCCTTTCCCTAAAATACAGTTATGGGTTAATAACAATGTGAATAACATTTCAAAATCTTTACTTATGCCATGGTTATTACTTTAAATTGAGATTGGGTTTATGTTTTGAAACCATAAAAACATCTCTTTCGAAACCTCTGGATAACCTCCTTTGAAAGAAAAGACCTCTTTTCAAAACATTATATACATACCTTTCGAAGATTTTAGTAAACATTCTCTTTCGAAACCTATTATACCTTTCGATGGTATCAAATCATCTTTTTTTTAAATATAGAGCTTCGAAACAAATGAAAGTACCCCTTCCGAAAGTATTGGGTTTACTCTTTAAAAACATCATTTGGGTCAAAATGGTTATATACGAATGTATCTCTTTCGAAACCAACAAATACTAGTTTGGGAAAAAATTGATGGTGTCGGAACCATCTTAGTCGAAAGCAAAACCTTTAAAATAAAAACTTTTAAGGACAAAGTCGAAACCCCTTTCGACTCCATCACCTTCGAAACCCTCAACCCCTTTGAAAGCATATAGGAAAATGGGTTAAGTAACACTGAAGTAACCCCTTCGACAGCATAGATGACTTCAATGCAGTCGGAAGGGGAATTAGCGGCTTGGTTTCGACTGGGACGAAACCAGTCCTTTTGAAATTTCTTATTTAAGGAAAAAGGTACCCCTTTGAAAGCTAATACTTTAACATAATATGACAACCTTCTTCGAAAGCTAATTATAAACCCTTTCGAAAACATATGTTTCGACTATGTTGAAATCTTTAAGTAAAACAAGGTAAGACTTTAACTTTTGAAAACAAAGCAGGGTTTCGACTCCATTGGAAGCTAGCCTATCGACACCAAGGCCTCTGCCCTCCTTCCAATCCACTGCATACCATCTAAGTGATATCTTGTGTATTGGTTTCAACTAGGGTGATTTCGACTGTGTTAGTTCCGACTGGGACGAGGCAGAATCAAAGGAGTCGAAAGGTCCTTACTAATAGCGGCGGAATGCCTTTTTCTGACTTAAAGGCTGAATTATAACAACTTTTAGTAATTACTTTCTAACAACTTGCCTATTTGTAAACTATTGATTGGTTGTCATAAAAACTTTTCAAATACTATATCTTTTAAAATCGCTGAATTTATATCAGATTAAAACCACAAAAATGTAAGGTTTAAGCCCTTCCATATACTAAAACCAATGTTTTCAAAAAAGTCCTTCGTTTAAAATAATTTATTTTCCCTAGTAAATCAATTAGGAAAAATCCCCAAAAATCACATAAATTCAATTTCATCATGTAATCAAATATGTTAAAATTTTAGACCCAATTTCTTCCTGAAATTATCGAAATAAATTTTAAACCCAATTATATTATACTTTCCATCAAAAATTCATAATAAAATTTCCATGGCTTGGAAAATTTTGAAAATTTAAACCGATCTCCAAAATCATTTTTTACTTAACATAAAAAATTTCCGTGGCAATCTGAAATCATATATTCTCGGCTTCATGTCAAACCGTGCAAATTCATGTGCTTATGAATTAAAACAAATCATCATAATATAAATCAAGCATATCATCATCTAATTTATCACAAAATTGAATTTAAATCATAAATTCAAAACCATATATAATCATAGAATAAAATAGAGATGGTAGAATATTATTATTTATCTTAGAGTTGATAAGGATATTGAGATTTTTTGTAGCTTAATCCTTCCTAGCTTTGATCTTATCTTTTGATTGAAATTTCCTCTTTCCCTTCCTTGTTAATGGCCGGCTATATTAGGGTTCTTGCATTTGTTTTGATTTGAGAAATGAAATGAACGTGAAAGGATAAAGGCAAATGTATAGCCGTGAATATAAAGTGCGGCTATTTTTACTAATAAGGCCTTATGTAAGTTAATTATCTTATAACCCAATTTTAAGCCCATTTATTTTATTAATAAGCATGACCCTATTTACATGATTTATTCAAATCACATTATCATTATTATTCTGTTTAATTTATCTAATTAAATTTCCTGAATAATGTTATAAAATTTTAGGGATGTTACAATGATGATTTAGCTTTCTAAGTGTAATTTTATAGTAGATCGTAGTCAAATAGATCTTCGAAAATCGATTTAGGTTCCCATGCTTCATCGGTTGATCGATGGCAAAGAGAGAAGATTTGGAAGCCAAAGACGAGGGATTTTGTGATGATGAAGCCGAATGATTTAGAAAATGAAAATGAGAGGGATAGGAGATAAGGAGCGCCATAGAATTTCAGCGACGAGGAAAAAAATTTAAGTGTTTAAAAGAGATAAGGAGCGGCCACATAAAATTTTAGGAAAATTTTCATGAATTGTTGACAGAAACCAATTGGTCGTGTTTGTTTGTTCATTTTTAAGAGTTAACTTGACCAATGGTTGCATAAGCCTTGAAATGCTACCAATAAATGACCCTAAAAGCAAGTTTTCTTGTAGTGTTTGTTGAAGCTTTTTATTCAATTGATTGGATTTTTCTTAAGGATTTATTAATGGCTAGGGTTTTAGTGCTAGATGGGTAGGATAGATTATGTCCATACTTAAAACAAGTGATTCAAGTATTATGGTTAATAATATTCTAGGAAATAAAATTCAAACGAAATATGGTCTTAGGTAAGGTGATCCACTGTCGCCTTTACTGTTTAATTTAGCAACTGATGTTTTTTCTAGAATTATTAAATTGGCCCCTAATAATAGGATATTAGACATTATAGGAAATGAGATCTCGATTAATGGTCTTTTCGTTCTCCGGTTTGCAGATGACAGTATGATTATTACGTTCCATTTGCCTAAACATATTATTGCGCTTAAATTTATTTTATATAGCTTTGAACTTCTATCTGGTTTAAAGATTAATTTTGATAAGAGCTCGGCACTAGTTTTAAATGACATCGATAATATAGAAAACCAAACTGCATATACATTGAATTGTAAAACAATGAAATTTCCTATAGAATATTTAGGTTTTTTAATTAGACCTCAAAAACTAAAACATGATGACTGGGTTACTATAATAGATAAAATTAATAAAAGATTGTCCAAATGGAATGGTAAATACTTATCGAGAGCAAGTAGGATAACTCTCATTAATTCTATTTTATCTGTATTACCTATTTATTGGATGTCGTATCTTTTTCCAAAATGGGTAATTGATAAAATTTGATAACATTAGGAGAGACTTTTTATAAAGTGGAGATAATCCAAATTATAGTTCTAAGTGTCTTGTTAAATGGGAAATGGTTTGTAAGTTTAAGAATGAGGGGGATTAGGAATTATAAACTTACATAACTTAAATATATCTTTATTAGGAAAATGGTAATGGAAATTTAATGATAATAACGAAAATTTGTTATGGAAAGAATTAATATCGGATCAATGGTATGGTGGTGCTTTTAACTTACATCACACTACTTGCAATAATATTAAAAATGTTTCACATTTTTTGAAATCGATAATTTTAAATTTTGATATTTATAATCTAGGTATTAATAATGTTGTTCATTCTTGTAACAATACTTCTTTTTGGTATGAATATTGGATTTCAGCTATTCCATTTAATGCGAAACTTCGACAGTTATATGAAATATACAATTTCAAAAATGTATTAATTTCAGAAATTTATAGACCAAATTTAAATTTTCCATGGGAATTTAGTATCAGTCGCACACTAGAGGGAATTACTTTAACACAATTTGCATTATTGGGTGCTAAACTGGAAATTTACTATATTGATAATAAAAAAGACATTAAAATATGATGTTGGGATAAGAGTAAGAAATATATACCTCATTCATTTTATAAATTTTTCGAGCGTTAAATTGAAATTATTTAAATACATTTCAAAAGTTAGTGTTCCACCTAAAGCTAAAGTGCATATGTGGTTAATTTTATATAGAAAATTGAATACTATAGAACTATTAAAAAGGAAAAATATATTTAATGATAAAAATGTTACTATTGTAATGATAAAATGGAAAATATTATACGCTTATATTTTGAATGTAATATAACTAGATTTATTCTTGTAAATATTCTCAATATTTTTTATTTTAATATAAATTAGAGACAAATTAATTTTGAATTATATTGGAATAATTCTATATTTTATTACAAGGGTCACAACAGATTTATACTTGATGCTATTTACATAATAACATGTTGATACATTTGGTTTGAAGAAACCAACGTTGTTTAATAATATTAGTATTGATTTGGAAATTTTAATATATGCGATTTCTCTATTTTGTTTTAACTGGATTTCAAATCCTAATTATAAATTACATAAAAATTCGATTTTTAAAGAGTTTTTACAAAAAAGGCTCATTGTAACGACCCGTATTTTTACGGATCGAAAAATCCGGTATTATTAGAGTCGATAAGTCGTTATAAAGTTTGGGCAGAATTCGTGCAAGTCTTAGGTCGTGAACGACCTAGGGTATGTCGTAAGTCGTGTGCGACTTAGAATGCTTTAGCTTCGACTTACTAGTAGCATTGCATCTTGACATCAAAATAGTAGAAGTGATAAGTCGGGGATGACTTAAGGAGGTTTTATGACCTAAGAAGTAAGCGACTTAAGAATTGGGGCGACCTAAGAAAATGGACGAGTTAATAGTTAGGTCGTATAGAAGATAGGTCGTGCGGTGGCTTAGGTCGTGGGATAGGTTTGGTCGGTTGGAGCGACCTAAGAGAGTTAGCGACCTAAGGTAGTTGCCGACCTAAGAGAGTTAGCGACCTAAGGTAGTTGCCGACCTAAGAGAGTTAGCGACCTAAGGAAGTTGCCGACCTATAGGAGTTAGCGACCTAAGGGTTAGTAACCTATAGTAGTTAGCGAGTTAGCATAGTTAGGTCGTTAGACGACCTAAGGAGTTAGGTCGTATCCTGGCTAAGTGTTAGGTCACGTGTGTGTGCTAAGTCGTAGGTTTGTTAGGTCGTTAGGTCGTGGCATTGTTAGGTCGCGAGGAAGCAGTCTGTGTTAGGTCGCTAGGTTGTATCCTCGTTAGGTCGTAGGTCGCTTGGGTGCGCTGATGCGCTAAGTCGTTAGGTCGTAGAAGCGCATCTGGGTTAGGTCGTAGGTCGCGTGGATGCGCATCTGGCTTAAGTCGTAGGTCGGAGGAACTGTTAAGTCGTAAGTCGAAGGGTTTGTTAGGTCGTCGGTTTTAGGTCGGGGGGTTTTTAGGTCGTGGACGACCTAAGAGAAGCGGACGACCTAAGGGGGAAATCAACCTATAAATAGGAGGGTTTTTCTTCATTTTTGGGATCCGGATTTCGAAGCGACGAAGTGCTGCCATTTTGAGAGCTCGACTTCTACACTTCTTCACTTCTTTTCTCCACTTTGATTTAGTACTTCCTTCCATCCAAGATCGAAGATCCAAGAGCTAAAGTCAAAGATCTACATCCATCGAAGAGAGATTTCATCGTTTGAAGCGGATTGGTGATAGATCGAGTTAGATCCTTCGCTGTCCAGATCTGTAGTGTGTTGCTTTTGGGTTGTTTAGGTGATTTGGTGAGTGGTGATTATCTCTCACACGGATCCAAAGGAGTATATCGGATCGTTGGCTTGATTTTGTGTTGAAGTAGTGATTTCCATGCATTTTCCTAATCCTAAGTATAGATCCATATAGATCCATTGTTCATAATGATTTGGCATCCATTTTACTACATGTTAACCTATGCAAGTTCATTCATCAATATTATAGAGATATTGCTCATGTTTTCATGCTTGTTAGACTTTTGACTCTTTAATTACGAAATTGCCATTATTGTTATAATTGTCTATTTAGATCATATTTGAATGCTTGTTTACTTGGATTAATGTTTGAGTTGATTGATTGCTATGAATTAGATGATTGATGATTTGATTTAGACAAGATGGTCAAAGATGATTCAAAAGCTAAGGGAAAGGCTCTTGAATTGGAAAAGCTGCTTGTGGCATATGTAGCGGATGGTGAATCTCATATGGATAGATTGGATGATGATGTTGAGATGAAGCTTTGCTATGATGATGATGAGGCGAAGTATGATATGAGATAGCCTTGGTCTAATCCAAACGGGATCATTCCAAGCAGATTGATAACTCGGTGATATGGTTCGAGTTTGAAGATAATGATTTGCTCGAGAGGCGCTTGAGCTAGTATGGAAATAGTCGTCGAGGAGGATGACTAGAAGGCTGAGATATCATTGTTGTTGAAGGTTCTAGCATGCTCAAAGCAAGAGTACGTTGGGCAGATTCGATAGTCCCTGAAGGCTACTGATTGGCAGTCAAGTACTCTGGGCAGATTTCGATAGTCCTAGACACGGGTCACGATGACGTGCAGAGTTATGTCTAGAACCGGGGTTTCCATTAGCCCTTGACGGACGGATGAAATAAAGAGCCGGTCATTCAATTAACGGTGATATCGAAGCAATGATAACAGTGATAGCCAGAGTCATGGATGTTTGGTTGTATCGTCATTCGGTCTCAAGAGCAGTGTTTTCTGGGTGCTTATCTGATCTTGGTTTAGGCCTTGGGGGTTTGTACTTGGAAAATATCGCCCTTGACTCGAGTGATAATTGCTTTATTTTAAATTGTATGCTTTGCTATGTTTGCTTCTGCTTAGTGTGTGTCTGGGGGCTATCACTGTAGAAAGAGGTGGAGTGGGAGGGTTGTATTCCTATTCCTTTTCCTTTATGCTCTTTTGGTATGTTGTTAGTTAATTTACCGCTCACTAAGATTGTTGTCTGACTCAAGGCTTTATGTTTTAACTCTTATTGCCTTGGGCTGTTCGTCCATTTTGGGACGGGCAGACTAGGTAGCAGGTGACAGGTGATGTTCTTGCTTTCCACGGTGCTGATATCGAAGACGAGCTGTAGGCTTGCGTATTATTTCCTTATCATATGTACTGGATGTTCCGCTGCTTTGTATAATACTCTGAGTGATATGTAGTGAGGCTTGATGTATTGACTATTCAGATGTTTGTATTCAACTATTATGAAGTTTTATATGATGATTCTATTCTGTGAAGCTTCACTATATATATGTTCTATTGTATTTTATCCATGCGCTATGAGTTATATGATAGATTCTGTTGTTTTAATTTACCCTGACAATTGTCCATGGCTGCCTGGCACGCTTTACAGCGCACTATGTCTAGGTT
Source organism: Allium fistulosum (assembly GCA_030737815.1). Lineage (NCBI taxonomy): Eukaryota > Viridiplantae > Streptophyta > Magnoliopsida > Asparagales > Amaryllidaceae > Allium > Allium fistulosum. The sequence continues at coordinate 1,144,337,322 of CM060902.1, forward strand.
CAGTGCGGGGGTCATGGGCGGTCGTCACATTTGGTATCAGAGCTTTGGTTAATCGATTTTACCCAACGCTCGCTGACGTAACTACGTATGAGAGACGTAATTGTATTTTGATGGATGATTACTATATATAATATAGTAGCTTAGTAGAGTTTGAGTCCTTTATGCAGTTGTTTCTCAAGGTGTATTAATCATTCCTTTTTATAGATATTAAGGATGAGTCGAAGAGGGAGACCAGCTGCTAGGGAAGGCCGTGCTACTGAGGGGGCTGTTGATTATGCTGCTATGTTCGAAGCTATGATGACTTAGATCATGAGAAGGATGCCAGGATCAGTAGATGTTGGAGTTCAAGTTCAAACTCCAAGACCAGTGGATTTTGCTAAGTTTTGTAAGGACTATACTGCTCTTGGAGGAAAGGTTTTCTTGGGAACAGAATCAACCATTGAAGTACAGAGATGGATAGATGCTTGTAGAAGGATTTTTGGTGATTTGGGAATCGATGATGCAACTAATAGGAAGTTAGCATCAAGACAGCTTCAAGGAAGAGCTTCTGATTGGTGGAACTCTATCACCATTGATACTCCGGAGGAAGAGATTACTTGGGAGCAATTCCAAGTCAGATTTGAAGCTAAGTTCATTTCTACAGCTCAGAAGTCTGTTCTGTTCAAGAAGTTTGTGGAGCTCAAGCAGGGAGGAAGACCAGTTCTTGAGTATGTTTCTGAGTTTGAAGCTTTGTCCAAGTATGCCCGGTCGTATATTGAATCTTCGTACCAGAAGAATGAGAAGTTTGTGACAGGCTTGGACAGTTATCTTAGGAGGCAGTTGGTGGATCATTTGGACGATTCATTTGAGAAGCTTGTGGAGAAAGCTCTCAGGCATGAGAATCTGTTTCCTAAAGAGGGATCTGTTGTTGCTGTGACCAAGGAGGAGTCTAGACCACAGTAGGGTGGAAACAAGAAGAGGAAGCAGCAGCAACAAAAGGGTAAGGATGGCCAGAAGAAGCCGAAAGGCGAAGTGACCTACTTCAATTGTCAACAGAAGGGCCATTTCTCCAGGGATTGCAAGAATCCGAAGGTGCCGTGAAGTGCCACAACTGTGACAAGCTGGGACATGTTAAGAGGAATTGTCCAGAACCGAGGAAGGACAAGCAGATTGTGCAAGCTTATGCTTTGGGAGCTATTCCATCATCTTCGAAAGCTCCTACCACTGAAGAGAAAGGAAAGAGTGTGGTGGTTCAGGGTACTCTCTCCATTTGTGGTGTTCCAGTTAGGGTGTTATTTGATACTGGGGCGTCGCATTCTTTTGTTTGTAGTGAACTTGTAGGCCGGTTGGGTTTAGAACCGGATATTGTTGATAGGCCATTGGTTGTGACTAATCCAGTTGGGGGTTCGTCTTGTTTGTGTATGTTATGCCATGGTCTGATTGTATCGAGTCATGATTGCTCTTTTGTTTGTGATTGTTTTGTTCTGAACTTTGCGGGGTTCGGAATTATTTTGGGTATGGACTGGCTTAGGAAGTATGCGGCAAAGGTTGATTGTGAGAGGTTGGAGGTGACAGTCGAGAATGTGGAGGGGCGAAAGATTGTGATACGATGTAAGCATGAAGAAGGCGTCTTCATGAGTTCATGTATTCGCTGGTTGTTCCACGGGATGGACTGTCATCGTTGCCAATCGCTAATGGATTTGAGGATGTCTTTGACGAGGTCAAAGGGTTACCGCCGCATAGAGAGATCGAGTTTCGTATAGATCTAGTTGAAGGAGCCAAACCTGTTGTGATGCCTCTTAGGCGGATGGCGCCTAGGGAACAGCAGGAGTTGAAGGTGCAGGTTGATGATCTTTTGTAGAAAGGATTCATTCGGCGTAGTGTGTCCGAATGGGGTGCACCAGTTGTGTTCGCAACCAAAGCAGATGGATCGTTGAGGTTGTGCGTGGATTATCGTGAGCTGAATAAAGTGACTAAGAAGAACAAGTATCCATTGCCGAGAATCGATGACTTGTTTGATCAGCTTCACGAAGCTAAGGTGTTTTCTCAGATGGATTTGGCAACGGGATTTCACCAGTTAAGAGTGGCTAAGGATAGTGTGCCGAAGACTGCTTTTAGGACACCATCCGGTTTCTTTGAGTGGCTGGTAATGCCGTTTGGATTGACTAATGCACCAGCATATTTTGTGGATCTTATGAATAGAGTGTTCAGAGATCAGTTGAGCAAGTTCGTGCTAGTGTTCGTGGATGATATTCTGATTTATTCCAGAACTGAAGAAGAGCACAAGACGCACTTGCGTATTGTTTTGGAAATCTTACGGAAACATCAGCTGAAGGCTAAGTTTTCGAAGTGTCACTTCTGGAAGAGTGAAGTGAGGTTCTTAGGCCATATTATTTCTGGAAATGGAATAGCGGTTGATCCCGCTAAGGTGGCAGCAATCCAGGATTGGGTTAGACCTAAGAATGCATCGGATGTGAGAAGTTTTCTTGGATTAGCAGGATATTATCGACGGTTTATGAAAGACTTTTCCAAGGTAGCTGCACCGTTAACAGGATTGACGAAAAAGAACCAAGTGTTCAGATGGGATGATAAGTGTGAGCAAGCTTTCGGAATCCTGAAGGAGCGATTGACAAGTGCTCCTGTTTTGACTATTCCTAGTGGGAATGATGAGATGGTGGTTTACACCGACGCATCTGGTACTGGACTTGGAGCAGTGCTGATGCAGAGGGATAAAGTTGTTGCGTATGCCAGTCGACAACTGAAGCCGCATGAAAGGAATTATCCGACTCATGATTTGGAATTAGCGGCGATTGTATTTGCTCTGAAGATGTGGAGACATTATCTATTGGGAGTTCGATTCGAGTTGTTTACAGATCATAAGTCGTTGAAGTATCTTTTCTCCCAAAAGGATTTGAATCTTCGGCAGCAACGGTGGCTGGAGTTTTTAGCATCATATGATTTTGGTATAGCTTGTAACGACCCTGAAATTTCGACCCAATTTTAAATTTTGAATCCACTATTTTAACATAAAATGATGGAACTTTCTTACGATTTCAATTAGCGTCCAAACTTTGTTTATAAATTGAGCCTAGATGGTTATAGATATGGGAAAAGTTTCGTCTGAAATACCGCAGCAAATTTCATGCGCGTTTACTTCTCATGAGTTCATTTTAAACGCGAAATTTTTTATCTTCTGAACCGTAATATTTTTACATAGAAAAATTCTAAAGCATCTTCTGATCAAGATGTCATTTTTCGTTTTTCAAATTTCGGACATCTTCAGCTCCGTCGATCTTGTTCTTCAGTTATTTTGCTGCATTTTTCACAATGGGAAAATTTCGAATTTTATAATTTAATCGTACCACGGATATTTTTATACCATTGCGTTCGCCTCGTCGCGCTGATCAAAATGGTATATTTGTTTGTGTCAATCGGAGTTCGGCGCTGCAAATTATAATTGTTTAACGGATTGCAAACTGGTCTGTTACGCAGCCCAAACCGGTACCCAATTACCTACTCAGTTCAGAATTCTAAGGGTCCTTGACTATTCAGCTGCTTAGAAACCCAACAGCCTTTCGGTTACCAAGGCAATAAATTGAGACTTTTTGAATCCCTGTACTATTTTATATAAACCAACCCTCGTTATAATCATTCTTTTGAAAACTCTTCTCTGGTACGTGACTTCTTCCCCCTCCATTCTTCTTCTTTTTTTTTCATTTCTTTGCCTCAGAAAAATGAAGCTCCTCCCTCCTTCCCACTGCCTCCCTCCAACCCCACTGCCCCGTCAGCACCCTCCGCCCAGACCCGCGCCCTCCTCCCCATGCCAGCCCGCCACCACCCAGCACCCGCCCAGCCCACCTCCGCCCCTGCACCTGCCCCTGCCCGCTCCGCCAACACCCGCTAGCCCAGGCCCTGCCCTCCAATCCCACTGTCCCCGGCCCAGGCCTCCGCCCGCCCGCCCAGTCCCCGTCCTCCGTGCCACCCACGCCCAGCCACCAGCGCCCGGCCTTCCGCCTCCCACCAGCCCTTCGCCCGCCCGTCCTACCTCCGCCTGCCAGCCCCAGCCCAGCCCGACCGAACCCACCACAGCCCCAGACCCACACCCGACCCGAACCCTGCCCAGCCCAACCCGACCCGAACCCCACACCCAGCCCAGCCCGACCCAACCCAGACCCGCACCCGACCCGAACCCTGCCCAGCCCAACCCGACCCGAACCCCAGACCCAGCCCACCCAAACCCACCTTACCTTGGCCCACTGACCCGCCGCGTCGAGCCCGCTTAGTCCGCTACTACGTCTGCTGTTTTTATTTTATTTTATTTATTCTTCTTTTGATAAAATTATATATCAGTTATAATTTGTAACTTATGGACTCCTTTATGCTTGGTCCGCGCAGTTCCAGTTGAGGCTAATTCAGCGATCTAGGCTTCCACCCACCTTATTTGCATCCAGCCGTTGTTCGTATTCGTGCTTGTGTCGTCTATTCCAGTCCATTCATTTTCGTGCTTCGCCGTCATCTTTCCTAACCACGCAAGGTGAATATTTTCATTCACGACTCAATCTATTATGCTATGATAATCAAGTGATATATGTTATTGATATTAATTTGAATGTTAAAATGGTTGATGTTAAATTGTGATTTGAAGTTAGATATGAAAATAATTATGACATTAAATTCGTTATGTGATGTTTGGTTGTTAATATAAGTGATAATTAATATGAAATTTGAATTAATATAGGATAGTCAAAATTTCAAAATAGATTATATATGTTGAACTTGTCCCTTTAAATGTTAAATAAAACGACACGTAGAAATAGGATTAGTTATACGTTGAACCATTGAATGTATGATTGCTGTAAAAATTTGACAATAAACGCCAAGTGAAAACCTATAATGTAATGATCTTTAATCCGCATGAAATGATAGTGTGGATTCTAGGAATAATTTTATTTAATTTACATAAATAACAAATGTAAATTAAATACGATTATTTTGGGATTATTTAAATAAACGGTTAAATTATTATGTATGGTTGCTATTGCTTGTTTATTTACTTTGACACCATCCCATCTATCACACTGCAAGTTCCCTTTGTATGCTTTGTTTTATGTATTTACTTATATTGGGTTGAAATGATAAATACCCAAATTGAACAACTTTGGCCTAGGATAGATAATTAAAGATAAGAAACCCGATTGGTCAACAAAATCATTTTGAAATTGAAATTCATTGAAAATAAGAAATGAACTAAAAAAAATTTGGAAAGTAAGTAACGAAATTTATGGATCTAATGGAATTAAATTAATAGGATTAATTGTAATAAAGGAATGGACTTAATTATAATTTATGAATTTGATTGTAATAAAACGATAGATTTAATTGTAGTAAATGAATAGATTTAATTGTAATCAATCCCTAGATTTAATTGTAATAAAACGATAGATTTAATTGTAGTAAATGAATAGATTTAATTGTAATAAATCAATGGATTTAATTGTAATAAACGAATGAATTTAATTGTAATGAATAAATGGATTTAGTTGAAATAAATCAATGGATTAGATTCATAGGATTAATTGCAATAATTAATGGACTTAATTGTAATAAATCAAGGGATTTAATTGTAATGAATTAATAAGTGGACTTATTTGTAATAACTTAATGGATTAAATTGAAACGGATTAATAAATCTATTAATTTAGATAAACGGATGGACACATTTAATTGAAATAAGATTCGAATAAGTAAGTTTTAGAATCTAATAAATTGAATTTATTAGATTCGAAATTAAACCTAATTTGGATAAATTTAAATTAAGTTGGAATTTGTTATAAATTTAATTTGAGATTAAGTAACAAAGTGACCTAAAGGAATGTAAAACCAACTAAATTTAAGGAGTTGATTTAGCTGTTGAAATTTATTAAATCAGAGTATTGATTAAATTTAATGTAACAATGAATGGGAATAGGAATTAAATTGAAATTGAATACTTAAGTATTGTTAACTCAAATGTTCGAAATAAATTAAATTGTGAAATGTCAAATTTTGAAAGTCAAACTTGCAACTTGACTTTTGGACTCTGATTTGTTTTAAACTTTAATATTAAAGGACCATCGGGTAATTAATGCGTAGTTATTAAAGAGACCAGGATCGGATATGGACATACTCTCTGTCGATACCGAAAACCACTTTAATAACTAATGTACGCGGAGTGTTGATCCAGAACGAAGTGGATGATTTTGGTGAACGCGTTGACTGAAGAAAGAGAACGGTTTTGGATCACCCCTGACATGACTAAAACAGGAGCCGCGCCGGGCCATTGAGGTTCGCTACCTCTAGCGGACACACTTCTTCGATACCTTATCTATTACTTTTGTGATTCGATTTGGGTGCACCCCTTGATTTGGGAGTGTTGTTTCGCGGTGTTGAGATAGTAGCTGCTATGCTCAACATCAGTCTGGATCACGCAACTACTAGTATCCTAGTTGGTATCGCCTCATGTACCTTGTCATACTGATTATCCTATTCGCAACCACTACGTTTTGTTTTGTACCTTTAGTATATGGATTGCCCTCTGGTGACTTCCGGTTTTGGGGAAACTACGGTCTTGTATATGCTCTTGGGAATAAAAATGTGTTAAGGGTGGAATGGGCCACGACTTAACGCTATTTTGATATCATACTTTACTGATTAGACCTTATCTATTTAGCGTATTCTATTGTATATATAGATAGTTTATCGGATCCTTAAAGATGTGTAACACATTCATCTTTGAGTTATGAACTTTATTATTTGCACCTGATTATCCTGTATAAGATTTTGAGTCCTGACTCGAGTGTTTCTTTTGTATATGCTCGGGTCAGTCTGAAGCTATCCAGTTGCTGATCAAGGTTGGTTGAAGATGCTGAAGACTTAGCATTTATCTTTATCAGTTATTTCCTTTCTAGTATTTGATGAACTTATGTATTGAACAGCTTGTATTTCTCTTAGTCACTTTATGTTGAGACATTGTTGTATTCCTGTAGTAGCTTCATGAACTACTATTATGATGATGTACTTTTCCGCTGCATTATTCTATGACTATTCTGTGTCTGTGATGTTGTATTGATTCTCATTTACATATATGTATTCATAATCCCATAATGATTCGTGTTTTGTATTATTTAAGTTGACATGTGTGGATTATTGTCAATTTAAATGGTCCAAATATACGGGTTGTTACATAGCTTATACTCCGGGAAAGGGTCACGCGGTGGCAGATGCGTTAAGTCAAAGACATGCAGGATTGGGAGCCATTTTTTTAGAATGGAAGAGTCTCGAGTATTTAGCTAGATTTGACTTCAGGCCCAGATGTGAATTGGAACCTGAGATGTTGGCAAACTTATCGATAAGACCGACTCTTGTGGAAAGGATTGGCGAGAGCCAAAAGCGAGACGATAAGCTTGTCAAGATTATCTGTGATTTAGAATCTGGATTGGACCCAGAAAAGGATAAAGGATTCGAGGTCGATCGAGAAGGTTGGCTTCGGAAGCAAGGACGACTAGTTGTTCCCAATATAGATGAATTGAGAAATGAAGTTCTGAAGGAAAGTCATCACTCGAAGTTGACAATTCATCCAGGTGGAAATAAGATGTATCGGGATATGAAGAGAACCTATTATTGGGAAGGTATGAAGAAGGATGTTGGAAATTTTATTTCCAAGTGTATGAACTGCCAGTTGGTAAAAGCCGAGCAGAAGAAGCCAAGTGGATTGCTTCAGCCATTAGAAGTTCCTACATGGAAGTGGGAGTAAATATCGATGGATTTTATTGATGGACTACCTAGAACAAGAACGGGAAATGAAGGGATTTGGGTCATTGTAGATCGTCTGACTAAGAGTGCAAGATTCATTCCTGTTCGATCGACTAGGACTGCATCAAAGTTGGCTGAGTTATATGTTAGTGGATAGTTCGATTCCATGGTATTCCGAAGAGTATAGTGAGCGATCGAGACCCATTGTTCACTAGTGGATTTTGGAAGAGCTTCCAGGATGTTTTGGGAACCGAGTTGTGTTTGAGTACAGCTTATCACCCTCAAACAGATGGTTAGACCGAGAGAGTCAACCGAGTTTTGGAAGATCTCCTCAGAGCTTGTGTTTTGGATTTTGGAGGATCATGGGAAGATCACCTTCATTTGGTGGAATTTTCGTATAACAACAGTTACCAGTCAAGCATTGGTATGGCACCGTATGAGGCATTGTATGGAAGACCGTGTAACTCTCCGACATGTTGGTTAGAGACGAGAGAAAAGCTGATACTTGGGCCAGAGATGATTCGACAGACTTCGGATTGTATAGAGATCATTCGGCAACGAATGAAGGCAGTCCAAGATCGACAGAAAAGTTATGCCGATAAGCGTCGTAAGGATTTGGAATTCGACGTAGGTGATATGGTTTTTGTGAAGATTTCTCCTTTGAAGAATTTTATTCGATTCGGGAAGAAAGGAAAATTGACTCCGAGATTTGTTGGACCATTCCCGATCATCGAGCGAATTGGAAAGCTCGCCTACAGATTGGAGTTACCAGAGAAGATGTTGGGTGTGCACAATGTTTTTCATGTATCGTATCTACGGAAGTATGTGCACGACTCGAATACAGTGATTTCTGCTGATAGCTGTGAAGATTTCGAAGTTGATCCGGTCAATAGGAGACCTCGTAAGCCGCTTCGTGTTGGGGAAACCAACACGAAACAGCTTAGGAGGAAGATAGTTAAGTTGCTCAAGATACAATGGAGTGATGATGATAACGACTGTACATGGGAGGTGGAAGAGAGGATGAAAGCAGCTCATCCTGAACTCTTCAAGGTATGGCCCTAAGGTCTCGTGTCATCTAACGACATTGTAACTTGTTCTAGTTTTAGAATTCTGCATACTAAGCTAGAATTGGATGCATGGTTTGTGGGTTGCTATGGATGGTAGGCATGCAGAATAGTCTTTGATTGCTCTGTTTGTTTGGAATTTCGGGGGCGAAATTCCTAAGGGGGAGAGAATGTAACGACCCGTATTTTTACGGATCGAAAAATCCGGTATTATTAGAGTCGATAAGTCGTTATAAAGTTTGGGCAGAATTCGTGCAAGTCTTAGGTCGTGAACGACCTAGGGTATGTCGTAAGTCGTGTGCGACTTAGAATGCTTCAGCTCCGACTTACTAGTAGCATTGCATCTTGACATCAAAATAGTAGAAGTGATAAGTCGGGGATGACTTAAGGAGGTTTTATGACCTAAGAAGTAAGCGACTTAAGAATTGGGGCGACCTAAGAAAATGGACGAGTTAATAGTTAGGTCGTATAGAAGATAGGTCGTGTGGTGGCTTAGGTCGTAGGATAGGTTAGGTCGGTTGGAGCGACCTAAGAGAGTTAGCGACCTAAGGTAGTTGCCGACCTAAGAGAGTTAGCGACCTAAGGTAGTTGCCGACCTAAGAGAGTTAGCGACCTAAGGAAGTTGCCGACCTATAGGAGTTAGCGACCTAAGGGTTAGTAACCTATAGTAGTTAGCGAGTTAGCATAGTTAGGTCGTTAGACGACCTAAGGAGTTAGGTCGTATCCTGGCTAAGTGTTAGGTCGCGTGTGTGTGCTAAGTCGTAGATTTGTTAGGTCGTTAGGTCGTGGCATTGTTAGGTCGCGAGGAAGCGGTCTGTGTTAGGTCGCTAGGCTGTATCCTCGTTAGGTCGTAGGTCGCTTGGGTGCGCTGATGCGCTAAGTCGTTAGGTCGTAGAAGCGCATCTGGGTTAGGTCGTAGGTCGCATGGATGCGCATCTGGCTTAAGTCGTAGGTCGGAGGAACTGTTAAGTCGTAAGTCGAAGGGTTTGTTAGGTCGTGGGTTTTAGGTCGGGGGGTTTTTAGGTCGTGGACGACCTAAGAGAAGCGGACGACCTAAGGGGGAAATCAGCCTATTAATAGGAGGGTTTTTCTTCATTTTTGGGATCCGAATTTCGAAGTGACGAAGTGCTGCCATTTTGAGAGCTCGACTTCTACACTTCTTCACTTCTTTTCGCCACTTTGATTTAGTACTTCCTTCCATCCAAGATCGAAGATCCAAGAGCTAAAGTCGAAGATCTACATCCATCGAAGAGAGATTTCATCGTTTGAAGCGGATTGGTGATAGATCGAGTTAGATCCTTCGCTGTCCAGATCTGTAGTGTGTTGCTTTTGGGTTGTTTAGGTGATTTAGTGAGTGGTTATCTCTCACACGGATCCAAAGGAGTATATCGGATCGTTGGCTTGATTTTGTGTTGAAGTAGCGATTTCCATGCATTTTCCTAATCCTAAGTATAGATCCATATAGATCCATTGTTCATAATGATTTGGCATCCATTTTACTACATGTTAACCTATGCAAGTTCATTCATCAAGATTATAGAGATATTGCTCATGTTTTCATGCTTGTTAGACTTTTGACTCTTTAATTACGAAATTGCCATTATTGTTATAATTGTCTATTTAGATCATATTTGAATGCTTGTTTACTTGGATTAATGTTTGAGTTGATTGATTGCTATGAATTAGATGATGGATGATTTGATTTAGACAAGATGGTCAAAGATGATTCAAAAGCTAAGGGAAAGGCTCTTGAATTGGAAAAGCTGCTTGTGGCATATGTAGCGGATGGTGAAGCTCATATGGATAAATTGGATGATGATGTTGAGATGAAGCTTTGCTATGATAATGATGAGGCGAAGTATGATATGAGATAGCCTTGGTCTAATCCAGACGGGATCATTCCAAGCAGATTGATAACTCGGTGATATGGTTCGAGTTTGAAGATAATGATTTGCTCGAGAGGCGCTTGAGCTAGTATGGAAATAGTCGTCGAGGAGGATGACTAGAAAGCTGAGATATCATCATTGTTGAAGGTTCTAGCATGCTCAAAGCAATAGTACGTTGGGCAGATTCGATAGTCCCTGAAGGCTACTGATTGGTAGTCAAGTACTCTGGGCAGATTTCGATAGTCCTAGGCACGGGTCACGATGACGTGCGGAGTTATGTCTAGAACCGGGGTTTCCATTAGTCCTTGACGGACGGATGAAATGAAGAGCCGGTCATTCAATTAACGGTGATATCGAAGCAATGATAACAGTGATAGCCAGAGTCATGGATGTTTGGTTGTATCGTCATTCGGTCTCAAGAGCAGTGTTTTCTGGGTGCTTATCTGATCTTGGTTTAGGCCTTGGGGGTTTGTACTTGGAAAACATCGCCCTTGATTCGAGTGATAATTGCTTTATTTTAAATTGTATGCTTTGCTATGTTTGCTTCTGCTTAGTGTGTGTCTGGGGGCTATCACTGTAGAAAGAGGTGGAGTGGGAGGGTTGTATTCCTATTCCTTTTCCTTTATGCTCTTTTGGTATGTTGTTAGTTAATTTACCGCTCACTAAGACTGTTGTCTGACTCAAGGCTTTATGTTTTAACTCTTATTGCCTTGGGCTGTTCGTCCATTTTGGGACGGGCAGACTAGGTAGCAGGTGACAGGTGCTGTTCTTGCTTTCCACGGTGCTGATATCGAAGACGAGCTGGAGGCTTGCGTATTATTTCCTTATCATATGTACTGGATGTTCCGCTACTTTGTATAATACTCTGAGTGATATGTAGTGAGGCTTGATGTATTGACTATTCAGATGTTTGTATTCAACTATTATGAAGTTTTATATGATGATTCTATTCTGTGAAGCTTCACTATATATATGTTCTATTATATTTTATCCATGCGCTGTGAGTTATACGATAGATTCTGTTGTTTTAATTTACCTTGACAATTGTCCATGGCTGCCTGGCACGCTTTACAGCGCACTATGTCTAGGTTCAGTGCGGGGGTCATAGGCGGTCGTCACACTCATATTGAGTTTTTAGAGAACAAAATCATTCAAAATAATAGAGAAAATAACATAAAACTATATGTAGTTTCCTTGGACAATCTTACTATGAAAACTTTTGATTCTTCGTTTATATTAGGATATTAGCCTAGTTGTAAATTTCTAGTTATTTTGTTTCTTATTTATTTTTTTATTTAATTAGTTTGAATTATACTTTTCTTGTTTCCTTACTCGGTGTTAATTAAAATCTTGCTTGTTCTATGTTTTTATTATTAGCTTAGTTTATTTCAGTTTGCATATATATATGTATATAAATATATAGTTATATATACATATATATGTATTGATCTTACATTTTTTGTATAGTTTTCTTAGCGACTATAGATACTGGATTGGATGGACTCTGTCGATCTTAAGGATTTGAGCATTTATCACATTTTGTTTTGTTGTATATGTCTATTATGAACTTTAGTTGCATAGGTTTTTAGGAGGGGTTTTTATTTTCTCTTATTTGTATGGAGGGTTATGCTACCTACCAAACTTGTGGCAGCTCTTTCTTAAGTGTAGAATAAAATTATATGAGTGCTCTCTTCCTTATGAGGATTACTCATTTTCCTCAAAAAGAAAACTATAAACCTCTGAAATTAAGGAATTTTTTAAATTACTAATATCGTAATGCTTTTTGAACTCAATGCTTTAGCAGTATAGCAGAAATCCAATAGTCGTGCCAGAATGACGTTTTGTTGCTTGAATGAACTATGTTATTAATCCATACGTTAAAATTTTTGAAGTTTGTTAGGTTGGATTTTCAAATGTGAGACATGTTGTTGAGATTAGAAGTGATGTAGTAGAGGTTATAGGAGCCGACATAAAATGGGTTCAAAATAATTTCTTTTCAAATAAGGTTTTCGTTATTATTACTAAATTACCACGGCCATTTTCCTAATGGTGATATGTTGTAGCTGCGCAAATTCATAATTCCTAAGTCCCCCTCTTCTTTGGATTTGCAAACCATTTCCCAATTAACTAGACAGTTAAAATTACTACGCTAATTATCCTGGCTTCATAGGAAATTTCTTCTAATATTATCAATTTTAACAATTACCCATTTTGGAAAAAAATAAAAAGACGTCCAATAAGTTGGAATAGCTGATAAAACTGAGTTTATTATAATAATTCTGCCAGCTCTAGATAAAAATTTGTTGTTCCAAGTGGATAGTTTCTATTAATTTTACAAATTATTATTTGTTAATATTCTTTTTTAGCTCAGTTGGTCTAATCACACAGCCTAAGTAATGAATAGGAAATTTCATGATTTTACAATTTAGAGCATTAGCAACAAGATGCTCAACATCATCTACATCATTTAAGACTGGTATCGAACCCTTGTAAAAATTAATCTTAAGACCCAAAAGCATTTCAAAACTATATAAACTAAATTTAAATGTCATAATGTGCCTAGGCAAATGAGAAGTGAAGCATAGTGTCATTGACAAACTGAAGAATCGAAAGACCATCGCTGGTGATGTCCTCACCAACGTTGGTAAGAGCGCCACTTATAGTAGTTAACCTAATGATCCTAGCGAAAACATCCACCGCTAAGTTAAATAATAAGGGTGATAAAAGATTGCTTTGTCTCAAAACACATTTAGAATGAATTTTACTTCCTAAAATGCCATTAACCATTATATTTGCGCTTTCGATTTTGGGCAAGGCCATAATCCAACCTACGCATCTATAACTAATACCCTTAGCCAAATTAAATCTTTTAGAAAAATCCAGTCAATAAAATCAAGAGTATTTGCAAAAAGTTTTAAAAAAGCACATGTGGTATTATTTTTACAATAGTGGTTTATAAATTCTTGGACAACAACGACCCCATTTGAAACACCCCACACCCCTTAATATACCCAAAAGGGCACATTAAAAGGTGTGGTGCGTTGTAGGTATAACTGGAACTAACAGAGACTAAGATCCACAAGATAAAAATATGTAAAAGCAGCGGAAACTAAATAAGTATTAATTAAAACAAAGCCCCAGGATTAATTCATAGCTAAGTTAAAATCCAAATACAACATTCCAAACCCATAGTGCCTTATGAAATAAAACTTCAAAGTCTTAAAATCAGAGTATGTAATATCCCTCATAAATAAACCAGTGCATACAAGAACAATAGCTGAAAATAAAAGAAGTACATTGAAGAAATCTCCTTCAAGAAGAACTCCAAGCTGCAGTAATCTACTAGCTTCTTCCTTGATTGTCTAAGGGGGAAAAGGGGGAAATAGAGGAGTGGGTCAGACTAAAAGTCTGGTGAATGATAGTAATTACTAGAGTCTTTAAGCAAGATAAAAGTAATAGACTCAACAACAGTTCTAGCATAAATAAGGATAACAAAGGAAATAGGAAAGAGATAAATTGGAAATAAATACGATTAAATATTGCTCAAGATAGGTTAACTTTGATTGCTTGCACTTGTTTTGATTTAATTAGGCTGAATTCCTAATCATGTAGTTTGGATGTGACCCTAATTCTACCCTTTTTGATTGGCCTGCTACTCCATAAACCTTTCTGTGGACCAGCCGCTATATAACTCCCTGCACAGCAGCCAATGGTATCTACGGAAGATGCACATAGCAACTACTACGGATCCATACAACATATATAGCTCCCTACAAAGAAGGCAATGGTGCCTACTAAGACACCATACTAAGCGCTTGGAACTCATAGCTATTACTGAGCACCCAAATGGAAGTCGCACGCGTAACTGCCACCATGCCCATGCTACCGTTTGCTCCACCTATTGGGTCTTCTTATTACCTCCAACGTACAGCATAGTGTGCCCCTCATCTCACTTCAGGCTAATGCGAGATCACCGTGTGTCCATAGAAAAATAGGGGAAATGCTGTTGGTACTTTCCTTCATCCAAACAATATCTAGTTGCACCCCTTATCCAAAACCTCGTGATTTGAACTTCTATTTGACCAATTTCTACCATTCTTAACATAAGCATGCCCTAGGGAATGCTATTTGGTATAGGTCATACTTTCATCTTTACTTATTAACTTAGATAAATTATTTAAATAAGCCTTTATTGCCATTTTTACTTAATACGCTTATCAATTTATCCCAAGTCTTAAAATAAGCCTCATTTAATTTCTTTTTTCTTATTATAACCTACGTTATAATCATGCTTATTACTTAACCCAAGGTCTAAGTGTGAAAATAAGCTTCTTTCATCTTTTACTTCATTTAGTTATAACTATGCCAATTTTCTTTAATTAATCCAATTCTAATTACAATTAGGCGTAAATTCAGTCCAATCCCATTTTTTATTACAGTCTCCATAATTTACATCTTATTTTCTTCATTTAATATTCTTACTTATAAAATCCATATCCACATTTAGTTTCATCTAATCCATACGAGCAGAAAAGGGCAATGAAGAGAATGGATGCTTGCATACAATCCAAAATGTCGAAAAGATGTAAATAAGAAATAAATAACAGTAAATAAACTTAAATACTGTAAATAGACTGCAAATTAATAAAAAGCTTATGCTTAACAGTAATATATTATAATTAATAGAAATAATACTAAAATTACTGAAAGGAATAGCTGAATAGACTGAAAGTAATTAAAACTGTAAATAATTACTGAAAAAGGCTATTCCAAAAATCGTAGGAAAACTACAACTATTGAAAACCCTATTATTTTAAATTACTTAAAGAAATCTTAAAATAATTACAATCACTCACCTCCGGTCCTAAGCTTTTCCTTTGGTCTTCCCGAATCCACTTGGAGTTGTAAAATAATTTTTATTAAAAAGATTCTCTCCTTGGAAAATTATGCCATTTAGGGTCCTTCCTGAAAGGTGAACCCAAGCGGAGAAAATCTAGAATGAGAAAAGGTGTTAGGTCTAGGGGTCTATTTATATGTCTATTTATATGTGTAGAAGTGGATCTCGGACCGTTGGATTTGGAGATTGAATAGGATGCAACCACGTCATACACAGAATAGGGGCCATTGGATGCAGAAACAGAGGGACCAGATTAATTGAAACGATGCAAAACACGTCACTGATTCGTTCAAACAAACGAATGTTCGTTAGGTCGACCGGTCGGTCGACCGCCCCCTTACCTAGGTCGACCGGCCGATCGACCTGTATTATATTATTATTATTATTATTATTATTTTATTCTTTTATTTTGTTTATTTTATAACTCGGTCATATTAGCTCGGTTTCTGACGTCCTATATATGGAAATTGACCAGAAAATTACCACGAACATAATGGTGCAATTCCCGTGGCTCAATTCTGATAATTTCACAAAGTTATTTTATTATTTAATTAATTAACGAATTAATTATTACGGGTTAAATTTTGGGTTGTTACATTCTCCCCTCCTTAAGGGATTTCGTCCCCGAAATCTCTATGATAAAAGAATGTACTAAATGTTTTCATCCAATTCTACAACCAACTATTCAATCATCAACCATTCATCCATTTTCCTTAAGTTTTTCTAATTCATTTTATGATACTTATGCACTTAATGAGGTGTAAATGTCCCTAACTAAAGCAAAAGATTAGGTGGTCCACTAATTTAGTTGACCTCCTTTTTATACAATCATGTCTGTGCCATGTATCCAAATGAATGCAAAAATTTCCTAATGATAACTGATAGTTCTATATGCGTGCTACAAACATCATCCAAATGCAACAATCATGTGATGATCATCCATATATAGCAATCATGGAATAAAATAAAATACAAATGCGCACACATCCATATGCATATGCTCTAGTGTCCTAGTTAGGCTGATCCCTAAAAGATAATAGTTCCTAGTGTAAGGATATGCATCCATTAGCAAACACTTGCAACCACTAGCATCCATCATATATAACATGTTCTAATAACATGTTTACATCAAATCCTATCATCCATAGGTTAAAACCTAAGTTCTACCCTCCCAAGGGATGATAAAGGAAAGAACCTATTCAAATTAAAGATGGAAATAGAAAATTCGAAATTTACTACCAAAGAGAGATGTGGATAAGAAGTACACATTTTCTCCTAATCAATTTAATCTTCTTCGAAGTCTTTTTAACCTCTGTAGACTCTATTCAACACGAAAGCGACTTGTGCGGTCTTCCATAAAGAGCTTCGGAAGGTGCCATTCTAATGATAGCCTAAGAATTACTATCTTATGCGAATTCCACTAAAGAAAGATGCTTTTCCCAAGTTCCTCCAAAATCAAGGATACTCATTTCCAACCATGTGTGACTTACTATTATTCTTTAGTCTGCTCACATGAATTAACATTCCTAGGTTATCACTAGGGTTCTATATACTTTATGGAAACTCTATTATTACTTCCAAAAGTAATCACTGTTATCTCCTTTAAAGCCTTACACCTTTTTCGTTACACCTAGGAAATGGTTCCTATCTACTCCAGATTTAAGAGCTTGGTTTGGTATTTATCACTTTATTTTAAAAAAACTGAGGTTTATAAATTTTTAAAACATCAAATCCCAAAATCTTTGTCTTTGAAAGTGTTATCTTTAAGTTCCTATTAAATTCAAAAATACTTCGTTACTTAACATTATTCCCCAAACCTAGAGGGGAAAACTTCCAAAAATTTAAGTCTAAAACTTATTCCTCTTTTTCTTTTAAATACTTTTACAGCTTTTTATAAAAATTTGGATTTTCAAATTTTATTTTTATTAAGTTTTTCATTTCCAAAACTTATTTACTTTTTCACCAAACCATTATCCTTTAAAATATCTTTAAACGTCTTCTTATTACACCTAACAGTTTTATACCCTAATGTATTAGAGCTGCTTTCTCTTATGAGAAACTATTAATGGTAAACCTTCTATGAATCCTTTAAAAGAGGATTTTATGTTTATGTGAAATTACAAGGAAATTATTTTATATTTTTCGAAATAGGCTATACAAAATATGTGTTGATTCATGAGTTTTGATTCATGACACAAGCTTCAGAGATCATACGACGAGAATACTATACGAAAGCGACAAAAAGAGACTAAGTGCATATCGTGCACTACAAAGGAGATAATTTTACAATCCAGAGATTAGTATGGATATTTTATTTTATTAAGTCTTAGAATAATGTTAAAATCATTCCTCAAATAGTCACACACGCACACAAAACATTTTATATCAAAATTGTGTTCACTGTGCATATAACACCAGGTCGGCCGACCGACCAGGATCCTCGGTCGACCGACCCTGTATCATGTGCACAGTAACTTTCTGTTTTGTATACGCTTTTAAACTCAGCTGACCGGCCAGGTTTTCCGGTCGACCGACCAGAGAAAAACGGCTAGTTTTCTGAAGAGACGCGATCATTTCATGAAGAGGAATGTCCTCTATTTCAAGAGGTATGGACACAACTGTTAACTAAAACTCTTCATAAAAGATTACAACTCTTCTACAACTATATAAACATATTCAATTCACTTCTACAATCACCGATTCTTGTTTATATTTCTGAAATCTAATCTCTATTCATTTCTACAAATAAAAGCATTCATTCTTATTTAATATCACTAGAATCCTTGAATTTATTCATATACTTCGATTCTACGTGATCATCTTCCTTCTAAATCTTCACACACATATATACTCTTGAGGATTTGATTATAGGAAAGTTGTACTATCAAAAGACAATCATTGTTATTCAGAACACATTCGTCAACAAACTATTTGTATTAAGTTGAAGTCCTCTTCGGCTGTTGAGGTGGAAAAATTCCTGTTCGGCTGCTTAGGTGTCGTATACCTATTCCTCCGGGTTAAGTGAGGGGTTTAGTTTAAATCCAGAGGGTATTCTGGGACTGGACATAGAACGGGAAGTTCGAACCAGTATAAAAATTCCTGGTGTGCTTACTTTAATTTGTACTTTACTGTTATTACCAGTTTCCGCATTAACATACCATATTACACGATCCTTAGTACTACACGTGTACTTTCAATATGGTGCTTCCCATACCTTGTATATCTCTTTCACGTATTCCTTATAACTTGCACAAAACATCTTTATTTATAATTTGTTTTCATAGAAAATTTTATTGTTATCCCACTTTTTGGCAAAGCTGAGATACCCAAAGATTAACTGAAAATCAATGATTATTAGTCATGAACATCGATTGTGTATCGCAGGTTCACCATGGATATCGATGAATTTTGCCCGAGTCCGGAACAGGCTACAATTGATAAGACATGTCAAGCAAGGCCAGATAGAACAACATTCCAAATCTCGAGTCAATCCGAGTTCGTACACCCAAGATATCATCTACGTAAGTGAAGGACATAGCCTTGAGTTCGTCTCCCAATGGTTCGAATCCCCTAGGGTCGAATCCATCAAACTCGACTCCAACAAAATTCCCCTGATGGCTTTGAATCCATGAGAAATGCTTTAGCCTTCGACTTCATCGTCTTCGTATCCAACGCATCAAGCTCACGTGATCTACTTCGAATCGATGAGGTCTTAGTCGATTCGAATCCATCGGTTTCTCCCTGCTTCGAATCCATCAGAGTATTCCCGCCTTCGAATCCACAAGATAGCCTCACGTTCGAAACCATAAACCCAACCTTGGTTCGAATCCATCAAGTAAAAGGTTGTTCGAATCCGTGAGCAATGCATAGCTTTGAATCGATCAACATCACTCGAAACCATCGATTCGAGGACTTGCACAAGAGATCGATTCGAGCTACTTGTCCCTCGATCGATACGAAGGAACGCACATTTGATCGAATCGAAGGAGTATACCTTCAGATCCTTCCCTTCGAATCCACCAAGTAAACGCGACTAAAACCACGGATTTGACTCAGTAAAACTCGGAGAAAAAGGGGGATTAACCCGAAGCACGCGCACCACGTCATTGCCTTCACGTGCTAGGAGATGGAGTCGACCCTATGGATTCGAAGGTATCG
This sequence comes from Allium fistulosum, assembly GCA_030737815.1. NCBI lineage: Eukaryota > Viridiplantae > Streptophyta > Magnoliopsida > Asparagales > Amaryllidaceae > Allium > Allium fistulosum. The sequence goes on from CM060902.1 coordinate 1,144,357,097, forward strand.
ATTCGAACGACTCCAGGAAGCGAAAATCTTCAACTTGAATCGATCATAACTTGAGATCCACAAGTCCAAATGCAATGAAATTTTCACAGAAGCTTAAACGCATGTTGAAGAATGTCCACACCAAATTTCAGCTTGATTGGACAATTTCTTGATCGATTCGAACCAAGGGTCGAATCGATCCCAAAGTGGGCCCTAGATCTCCAGACTTCGGCCATGTGGGCCCCCTGACGTACCAGAACTGGTCTCCCCTCATTTTAGGCGAAATATCAGCCTCCTACACCTATAAATAGAGCCCTTAGTCATTCAGAAAAAAGGTCGGACAATTTTGAGAGCTAAAGAGCGCCCAGATTCTGCCAGATTTACTCCAGATCACCATTGCTGCCTTAGATTCAGACTTAGTTCAGCAAATCAGTTGTAATACAACATACGAAATTGTAATCTTCAAGCATCGAGCAATAAAATCATAAAAACCTTGAAGTGGACGTAGGCCGGAGACAGCCGAACCACTATAAATTGTGTGTCACTGTTCATTATTACTTGATTGTTGCTTGTTACTTGCTTAGATCTGTAATTTGTGTGTGAATACTGTCGATTCGTATTCATACGTTGGTGCTTTCACTACACTTGGGGTTTGTGACCATTTTTGGCGCAAACATTTATCATTATTCATTTCGTTCCAATAGATTAAAGTATTTCTAATTTATATTCTCTTACCATAGACAATTTCTAGGAAATTTACTAATTTCCTAACATTTAACTTACACTTTTCTTTTCAGAAAAACTCATTTTCAAAACTGTTTTTAATATATCCATAACTAGAAAACATTTCCTTATACTTATTTAAATATTCAGTGTACTTACAAACCACTTTATTTCTATACTTGAAAATTTTCTTCAAAACACATTTTTATGTAGGTCAAAACAGATGTTGCGTAAAACACTATTACTACAACCCAAAAATACTAGTGTATAGATTCAATTAAAATAAATACTAATAAACCTCATATACTATGTAAAAACATTTCCTTTGGAAGTCACCTACTATAACAACAGTGCTATAGTCTATGCTCCCTTTACTTTTCACGAAAACATCTATTACAACAATAAATGTTGTAACCTACGTTTTTTATACTTAATAACCTCTAGGATTTTATATTTAAAATCTGTGTTTATCTACAAAGAAACTAGCAAGTTATAATTCTTCAAAAAGAATCTTACTTTTAACAAAATTTATATCATATAAAAACCAATTTAAATTTCATACCATTTTTCAAAAACCCTATGTTTATTTTCTGAAAGAAAATATTAACAATGAAAATTTTCAATTCCAACAATTACAATTTTTTTCAACTTTTTAAATTTCGAAAATTTCATTTTATTGGGCTTAGCATAAAGTGGGTCTTCCTACTTACTACCCTCTGAGTACTTTTCCTAAACTAAAGGCTTTTACTCCTATTCCTCTTGTATGCTCATATTTATTCTAAGGCATTATCGCCAAATCCACTTGTCTGAGACAATTAGAATTTCTGCAATTACCTACACATGGACTTTCCTCTCCGCTTATCTATAGAATTTTATTGTACATCTCTAACCTTTGCCTACCTCTCTTTGGATTTCCATAATCCCAATCCTAAATGTACAAAACTGTTTCTTGAATCCCTATCATGTGTAGACATTCTCTATGCCCCAATAAACGCACTTCAAAAGTGATACTTCAAGAACTCTGCTCTCAACTGACGAACACGAAGCGTACAAAGAACCTCCTTTAGATGAATAATTTGCTCTTCCATACTTCTTGGAAAACACCAAAATGTCAACCACGAATACCACCACAAACTTTATTTTAGGACATCTCTAAAAACATGGTTCATCAAATCTATAGAATAGGCTGGGACATTAGTTATCCTAAAAGTCATGACTAACCACTCAAAGAATCCATCTGGTGTCCTAAATGCAGTCTTATCAATGGTATCATCAGCGATCCTAAGCTGATGAAACCCAGTGGCTAAATCAAACTGGGAGAATACCGAAGAGTCAACTAACTCGTCAAAAAGATCATCTATCCTAGAGAGTGGATAATGGTTCTTCTTTGTGAGCTTATTCAATTCTCTGTAGTCAATGCAAATTCGAAGAAAACCACTTACTTTGGTAGCGAAGATGACTGGCGCTCCCTATTCCAATATGTTTCTTCTTACGAAACCTTTCTCCAAAGCTCACGGATCTGCTTGCTCAATCCCTTCCTTTCCCTAGGCGCCATATGCCCTACGGGTAATGCTACTGGCTAGCTAAATAAATCTTCAAGTCAATCTCTCTCTTAGGGGGGTAGTCCCCTAACCTCCTCAAAGATGTCTGAAAAAATCTCTGACGATAGGAACTGAATCTAACTCTAATGATGATGAATCGAGGGAATAAAGGAAGCTCAACATAACTAACCCTTACGGGTCGCAAGAAATCTTGAGAGTCCTACTGTTGCATATCTCTAGTCTAATGACTCTCGTCTCGCAATCTAATTTAGCTCCAGATGTAGATAGCCAATCTATTCCCAAAATCATCCCATACCCCGAGAATCCCAAAATATAGGCATCATAGTCAAACTCTACGCCTAGGATAAAGATTTTCAAACCCCTACAAATCATAGATAAGTGTGTCGATCCACCTATGGGGTTTGAAACAATAATGGGGTCTACTACTGATGATATGTCCAAGTGCAAACAATCTACTAGAGAGCTAGAGATAAAAGAGTGTGATGCTCCAGAATCAAATAAAGTCCGAATAGGAAAATCAGATATAGAAATCAAACCTTCAACTGTGACTTTCCTACCTCTATCTAGAATGCTACTGGAAGGTGTTGTGTCTAACGCCTGAATCTGCGCAACTGGTGCACTCGCTCCCTGGGGACAACTCCTACTCATATGACCGGGCTGCCCGCAAGTATAGCACTTACCCTTCATCTTCTCCTTCCAACAGTCCTTGGCCACATGTCCAACCTTCCCACAAATATGGCATTTTATTCCTTTCTTAATCTGCTTCTGAGGACCATCACATTTCTTCTTATTCTTTTCCCACCACTTCTTCTTTGGACCTTCTGACTTAACCTCCTCTTTAGACTCTCCTTCCTTGGCCGTATCAGCAATAAGCACCATCTCAACCAAAGACTCATAAGTAGCTCCCATCGGTACATGAGTCAGCAATAATCCCTGAAGGGGTTGGTTCAATCCCTTTGCAAACTTCATAGCTTTCTTGTGCGCCGTGTTCACCAAGTCCATACCAAACCGCGACAGCTCATTGAATTGATTGATGTACTCCTTGACAGAAAAACTCCCTTGCTTTAAATTGATAAACTTTTCCAGCTGAACACTTTCTTCTGCCTGAGATAGAAACTTCCTATCGAATCACTCTCGGAATCCATCCCAAGTAATATTCCGTCCCTCCAACTCGATCACCTCACACCAATAAGATGCCTCCTCCTTCAACTGCCAAGCGGTTAGCTAAACTCGTTGTTGACCATCCAATCCCAAAAGACCAAAAATCCTCTCTGTGTCCCTAAGCCATGCTCTCGCCTCCACAAAAGTCTCCTTGTCGAAAAAAGTCTCCCTGCCCAAACTCGCAAAATCTTTACAAAGCTTAGAGAAATTGACGGTGGTAGGTGGGTTGATGGGATTCCCACCCACTGGTGCAGGATTGGGCACAGGCCCGTGCACCTCTGGAGTCATGGCTTGTAGGTACCTAGGAAACCAAGCTGGGACTAAAATGCCCTCGGGAAGGTTCGGGGCATCATCCGTACTACAAAAAGAAAACGATAGTTTAGGAAAGAGTCAAAGGGAGATTGAATTGGACTTATGAGGGGATCTTTATAAAATTCTTTTATACATAAAATCATTTCCAAAAGTTCTCTTTTTAAAACAAGTTATTTTGAAAAATACTTTACTTTCAAAAATAATTTTTTTTTTGGAATCATGTAACATTAGGCTCTGATATCAAGTGAAACATCGCCACACCCCTTAATATACCCAAAAGGGCGCATTAAAAGGCATGGTGCATTGTAGTTATAACTGGAACTAACAGAGACTAAGATCCACAAGACAAAAATAGGTAAAAACATCGGAAACTAAATAAGTATTAATTAAAACAAAGCCTCAGAATTAATTCATAAATAAGTTAAAATCCAAATACAACATTCCAAACCCATGGTGCCTTAAGAAATAAAACTTCAAAGTCTCAAAATCAGAGTATGTAATATCCCTCATAAATAAACCAGTGCATACAAGAACAACATCTGAAAATAAAAGAAGTACATTGAAGAAACCTCCTTCAAGAAGAACTCCAAGCTGCAGCAATCTACTAGCTTCTTCCTTGATTGCCTAAAGGGGAAAAGGGGGAAATAGAGGAGTGGGTCAGACTAAAAGTCTGGTGAATGATAGTAATTACTAGAGTCTTTAAGCAAGATAAAAGTAATAGACTCGACAACAGTTCTAGCATAAATAAGGATAACAAAGGAAATAGGAAAGAGATAAACTGGAAATAAATACGATTAAATATTGCTCAAGATAGGTTAACTTTGATTGCTTGCACTTGTTCTGATTTAATTAGGCTAAATTCCTAATCATGTAGTTAGGATGTGACCCGAATTCTACCCTTTTTGATCGGCCTGCTACTCCATAGACCTTTCTGTGGACCAGTTGCTATATAACTCCCTACACAGCAACCAATGGTATCTACGGAAGATGCACAAAGCAACTACTGCGGATTCGAATGACATATATAGCTCCCTACACAGAAGGCAATGGTACCTACTAAGACACCATACTAAGCACTTGGAACTCATAGCTATTACTGAGCAACCGAATGGAAGTCGCAGGCATAACTGCCACCATGCCCATGCTACCTTTTGCTCACCTATTGGGTCTTCTTATTACCTCCAACGTATAGCATAGCGTGCCCCTCATCTCACTTCAGGCTAATGCGATATCACCGTGTGTCCATAGAAAAATAGGGGAAATGCTGTTGGTACTGGCCCTTCATCCAAACAATATCTAGTTGCGCCCCTTATCCAAATCCCCGTGATTTGGACTTTTATTTGACCAATTACTACCATTCTTAGCATAAGCGTGCCCTAGGGAATGCTATTTGGTATAGGTCCTAATTTCATCTTTGCTTATTAACTTAGATAAATTATTTAAATAAGTCTTTATTACCATTTTTACTTTCTAAGCTTATTAATTTATCCCAGGTCTTAAAATAAGCCTCATGCAATTTCTTTTTCTTATTATAACCTATGTTATAATCATGCTTATTACTTAACACAAGGTCTAAGTGTGAAAATAAGCTTCTTTCATCTTTTACTTCATTTAGTTATAACTATGCCAATTTTCTTTAATTAGTCCAATTCTAATTACAATTAGGCGTAAATTCAGTCCAATCCCATTTTTGATTATAGTCTCCATAATTTACATCTTATTTTCTTCATTTAATATTCTTACTTATAATCCATATTTGCGTTTAATTTAATCTAATCCATACGCGCAGATTAGGGGAATGAAGAGAATAGACACTTGCGTAAAATCCAAAACGTTGAAAAGATGTAAATAAGAAATAAATAACAGTAAATAAACTTAAATACTGTAAATTGACTGTAAATTAATAAAAAATCTTAAGCTTAACGGTAATAAATTATAGTTAACATAAATAAAACTAAAATTACTGAATGGAATAGCTGAATAGACTGAAAATAATTTAAAACTGTAAATAATTACTGAAAAAGGCTATTCCAAAAATCGTAGTAAAACTACAACTATTGGAAACCCTATTATTTTAAATTACTTAAAGAAATCTTAAAATAATTACAATCACTCACCTCCGGTCCTAAGCTTTTCCTTTGGTCTTCCCGGATCCACTTGGAGTTGTAATATAATTTTTATCAAAAAGATTCTCTCCTTGGAAAATTATTCCTTTTAGGGTCCTTCCCAGAAAGGTGAACTCAATCGGAGAAAATCTAGAATGAGAAAATGTGTTAGGTCTAGGGGTCTATTTATATGTATTGAAGTGGATCTCGGACCGTTGGATTTGGAGATTGATAGGATGCAACCACGTCATAGGCTGAATAGAGACCATCGGATGTAGAAACGGAGGGACCAGATTAATTAAAACGATGCAAAACACGTCATTGATTCGTTCGAACGAACGAATGTTCGTTCGCTCGTCAAAAGTGAAGGCGGGTCGATCGGGCGGTCGACTGCCCCCTTACCCAAGTCGATCGGTCGGTCGACCTGTATTATATTATTATTATTATTCTTTTATTTTGTTTATTTTATAACTCGGTCATATTAGCTCGATTTCTGATGTTCTATATATGGAAATTGACCAGAAAATTACCGCGGACACAATGGTGCAATTCCCGTGGCTCAATTTTGATATTTTCACAAAGTTATTTTATTATTTAATTAATTAGCGAATTAATTATTACGGGTTAAATTTTGGGTTGTTACACCATCCATGATGTTTTGACTTTTAATAAAAGCAGATTGAGTAATATTTATTAAATTGTTCATTTTAGTGCTTAACCTATTTGCTAAGACCTTTGAAACTATTTTAAGAGAATAGTTTATTAACGATATAGGCCTGAAGTCCTTAAGCTCTTTTGTATCCACTTTCTTGTGAAGAAGTATTATAGCAACAAAGTTAAATCTTCCTAATTGCAAGTGGCCGTTATAAAACTCGTTAAACATCTAATTATGTCATATTTTAAAACATTCTGAAATTTCTTATAGAATAAGATGGCAAATCCATCTAGTTTAGGCAAATTATCGCTTGACATATCATCGATAGCCCTAAGGATCTCCTCTTTCGAGAAACACTACGCCATAGATTGCATACTGCAACACCAAAGAAGTGATGCAGGAAGTGCCAAAAAATGTTGCTGTATGCTAAAAAAGGGCAAAGGCAACACTTTCTCGGTGATGCATTTTGCCGCGTTGCCGCAGACCTCAATGGCAACATTTTGACTATCTAAGGCAACATAAGAAATATTGTTGCAATAGAACCTTATTTGGGTCTATAGCAACATCCATAGGTGTCTGTACCAACATTCCAAAATGTTGCTATAGATATTAACTTTCTGAATTTGTGGGACCCACAATGTAGAGCATATTTGATTTTTTAATAGAAATAAATATTTATTTAATAAAATGCTATTGCACAGAATTTGATATTCAAACAGTAATTTATTTAAATATTTTATTTCAACATTTAAAATAGTACAAATTCCTGACTCCACTATTTTACAATTCAATGATATATAACACTGATATTCACATATACAGATATTCCTCACTACATCACTCAGTTCACTCATTACATATGCAGTTTCAATTTATACAGACACCGACACTAACAAATATATGACGAGCCGAGTGCCGAGCCGAAGGTGAGCCGAGAAGCGAGTCCGAGCGCAGCGCCGGCGGGGGTCCGGGGCACCGCAGTCCCGGCGGGGATCGACCGATTTTGGAAGATCGAGCCTTCTTTGAAACCTGTCTTCAAGCTCATGCATTCATACACTCATGCACATTTGATTTGACTCTGTCTTCAAGCTTGTATCCAGCTGTCCAGTCTTCAATACCTGTCACATATAATTCAAAAGCAGTAATCTGGAAAATAATATTTAACTCAAACAGAAAATGAAAATATTTTTGTTATAATATTTGCCTCAGGTATTTGGGTTGTTTCTTTTCATAAGTGCATAAGCCAAACATGAATGCAACACATGGATACAAGGACACGGCACAAGGTCAAACCCGAGTCATCGACTGGATTCAACTCAGGGCCAAGCAACCAACAAAACAAACAAGAACCAGGTTCAGCAAAATGTAGACAAGCCAGTGCAAGAAACACAGCAGTACACATAGGCAGCCCATCAAGCAAAAACAGTGAATGCATCAGGGATGTACAAGAGAAACATAGGCAGTAATATGATATACAGAGGACTTGGAGCATATGTTCATGTTAAAGAACAAGGTTAGCATGGTACCAGTTCAGTCCAGACCAAGAAAAACCAACAAAGCTCAACACACATATGTTTGTATATATTGTGGAAATCAAAACTCAATGTTCAGATTAGTCAACAGTTTTAGAAAACCAAAGCTCACTTTCAAAGTTCTGATTTTCAAAAATGCAGAAGTTTTCAAGTGAAGCAGTTTTCTACAGGACAGCAGAATACAAATACTTCAAGTTCTGGTTTAACAAATGCAGTAAGGTACAAAGGTATGTGAACAAGTTTAACAAAGGTTCAAGTTCTGGTTTAACAAAGGTTCAAGTTCTGGTTTAACAAATGCAGCAGAAAGGAGCTAACAAGCTCGGATCAGAAATCAAAAACAAGTCAGTGAACCAAAATCCAACATACCAAATAATATCACATCGCAATTCATCATCGGCAAAGTAAAATCAAGCCAGTGAACCAAAATCCAACATACCAATACATCATCGCAATCCAACATACCAGATTTCTCAAAGTCCAACAGAAAGATTAAACTCGAGATTATAGGAAATAAAGCCTATAAATAAATCCCAATTCATCATCGGCAAAAGCGTGCGAGTGTAACCAAAATCGAGAATAATCAAGTAAACCAAAAGGCAGAAAACATACCAAATAATATCACATCGCACCGGACGACGAAGTCAAAGCAATTCGAGCAATCAATCAAGGAGAACGAAGGAGCAAGCTACCAGGAACGTTTCTCACACTAGATTCGATCAATCAGAGCATCAAAGCAACTGGAATCGCGTGCCCTAGTTTTCACAGAGTGGAACGAGAAAGAAAAATGCCGTGCCCTAATTTTCACACAAAGAGGAACGAGAAAGAAAAGTAAAGCGGGAAATGGAAATTGCTAAGGTGTGGATTGATGGTGTGGATTGATGGTTGAGATTTTGTTTTAAATGATGGTGTGGATCGCTGAGGTGTAAAATTTTATTAATTTTATTAATTTGAATATATTTATAGCTACTGCAACATTTTGCTGATATCTATGCTAACACATTGAAGTGAATGTTGCAATAGACAAAAATCAGCATAGCTATCGTTACATTGTAGCTAGCAACACCTTGTAATTTCGTTGCAATAGGCCATCTATGGCGTAGTGAAAGCAATATCCAAATCATCTAGAGTAATCCTTGAATTATCTGGATATAAGTCCTTCCAACTAGCTTTAATTCTATACCCTCTATTAGATCCAAAAGTTTCTTTGTAGTAGTTAGTGAAGGCATTATTGATCTTATTTTAATCAAAATTCTCCACATTGTTAATAAGAAAGGAGATTGTAGAGTTGTTACGTTGGCGTCCATTAGCTACTTTATGGAAAAACTTGGTATTTTTGTCACCCTCATCCATCCATTGAATGCGAGACCTCTGTTTCCACATTATTTTCTCTTACACAATGACTTTGTCTTGCTCTTATTTAAGGTTTAATAGAATGTTTTGCTATGAAAGGTATAAGATTCTAGTTTTTTCAAATTTGTTTAATTTTACAATTTCTGAACATAATTCTTTTTTAACCTTAGTATTGCAAAAGACGTCTCTACTCCATTTTCTAAGGAACAATCTTAGTCCCTAAGTTTACTAACAAAAACCTTTGTTATATTTCCCGAATACCTGATATTATCATTATTCATAGACAACCATTTATTAGAACTAAGCTGGTAAAATTACTTTCTAATAACCATCTATTTTTGAATCTAAAAGGTCTATGAATTAGGAGGTGGTTCTCACAAAAGAGAATAATAAGATAGTGATTTGAGTACATAGCCAGAAGCCTGTAACATGTAAAACCAGGACTCCATCTTCTATTTCTTCACTAATGATGAAACGATCTTGAAGCGCCATCGAAGGGACGCTTTTTGAGTTCAACCAAGTTAAACGCTTATTAATCAGCGATAATTCAATCAAATTACCATGAATCATAAACTGGTCAAACTCCTCCATAGCAAAGACGTTGCCTTCTCTAAGAAAACGCTCCCCTAAAAACCTAGCCACATCGAAATCTCCTCCTACTGCCCATGGGCCAACAATATGGGATCTAAACTTTAGACATTCTCTTCAAAGAACCCTCATATCAATATTGTTGTGCAGCCCATAAACGTTAGTAACAGTGAGAAGAGAGTTGTCTCTTAAATCGGTGAAAATAAGATGCATCTTAACACAGTTTGTTCCCAACCATTAATAAACCTCTCGAGCTACCCTTAGTAAGGAGACAAACCCAGTTACTAAGATAGAACCCCTCTAGACTTCTATAAAAACAATAACCGAGATGTTATATTTTAGTTTCTTGCAAAATGGCTATCTCAATGTTATTATCTTTTTAAAATACCAAATTTTGTTGCATTAGCTAATATCGTTTAAACTCCTAGCATTCCAGCTAATATATTTCATGATCTAAGTGAATGGATCCTCTCAATTTCTTTGCTCCTAATGTATTCTACATCGGAAAGATATATATCAAAAATGAATTCAGTCCTCCTAGTTAAGTCAAGCATTGAGCTAGTAGGTAAAATATTCAAAACAGTGGGACAATATGTGCTACCTGAATGAACAATCGAAGTCGAAACCAAACTCAAAAAGTCCTACACTATGACGTTAGAGTATAGCTCTGACCTGAAACGCCCTAGTCTACCCACTTCATCCCCTCCCCTTTCGTTCTGCAAAAGAGGTCCCCATTCCCCTATCTCAACATCAACCGCTAATATCGTTTCCTGACCAATGTAACCTGTCTCATCCTTTTCCAACACCTATTGAACCGAACAATCCTCATGCTCTACGTTTTCCCATGTCTCATATTACCCCAACCCTTTCCTGGTAACCATGTTTTTCTTGCACAACTCGTGAGTCACTATACCAATCGCCCCTCTGATACATCCTCACTACCCTCCTTATCTATACCATTGACCATCCCCTCATTTAAGCCGTGTTCAAGAAACCATTCCACCGCATTATCAGTGCTCCCTCCATCATTTGCTGCACTTGACACCACCCAACCTGCACCCAAAGACTCCTTTTTGATTACAAAGGATCTGACTCCTTATTGACAATAAATTCATTACTTCAAATAACTAATGTAAGGGGTTTACTTTTATATATATATATATATATAATTGTTTAACTAATTAAACAAGTTTTTAAATCCGAATTTTTCCTTTGAAAATAATAAAAATATAGTGAATGCTTTTTTTAATATTAATTCGTAAAATAATAACAATAATAGATTGGACAACATAGGCATATAGAAATTCTTTGTATAAGATATGAGATCTGAACTACACTAACATGATGTAATATAAAATCAAAATAAGATTGGATAATTATCTTATGAAGTAGCCTAAGATTCACATCTTTAGTGATTGAATAACTCCTAAATTAAATCGAATCAGCCTCTGGATTTTGCTAAGATCTGGATATGAACACCACCTTATATTGATTTTTTTTTGGCAAATCCTCCACCTTATATTGATTTGATTTTGTTTTGATTTTTTTGGTAATTTTATGGCCTTAGAGCCATGGAATTTTCGGTTGAAAATGAATGGGAGAGGAACACTAGAAACAATAGAAATCATGTATTTAAGTAGGCATTAAAGAAGAGGAAAAGGTGGAGGAATTTTCTCCTTCCTTTACTCATTCATTTAATATCATTTCAAAACAATTTTTGAACACTCAAATGCTATATAGCACGTTATTTTTAGCTATAATAAACCAAAGGAGGAAAGGGAAAAAATAATGATAATTAATCTGTTTAAGTAGGCATTCAAGAAGAAGGAAAGGTGGAGGACTTTCTCCTTCTTCTACCCATTCGTTTAATACCATTTTATAACTGTTTTTTTAACACTCAAACCTTTCCTCTCCTTACACCCTAGGTCAGTCATGATGTGCCTTAGAAAGACCTTCAAAAATCCTAAAATCCAATAAGTAAGTAATCGATTTAAATCAAATTTAAATATTTATCGATATTGTATATCAACACATAAATATACAACTTTTATACATGCATTTTAATAAATACTAATAGCATTCTCAAATAAACTTTAATAATTAATATTTCATAAATATTAATTAATTTACAATAATTAAATTAAATCGTGCACACTTTATAGTATTCATCATTACGGTTGTGTGACTCGTAGATGTAAATTCAGTCAACGATTAATATAAAACAATTCGAACATTAATGTTCACACATCACCTTTGCTAGCGGTGTGATGATTTGGCTAAAATTATCGTTTATACATCATTTTGGCAAAATTCAATTTTACTATTTTAAGTGGTAGCTTTTAGTAACGATTGTTTACACCAATTCTCTTTATCAAAACTATATCACCTTAGGACTTATGGAATTTGGTTTTGGTTAAAATTCTAATATTGTCCACATTCAACTCGGTTGGTCTAAAAACAAAATCCTTGGCTCAATAGTAACAATTATTATTAATCGTATTGCTCTGGCTAGAGACATTGACTTTGAGTTGACTGCAGTTGACCTGATACTAACCTCTTATAACTGAGGGGACAAATTCCCTATTGAATAGTGTTTCACTTTCAATACTTAAACTCATACCCAATTATAGTCATTCGATAGTCCGTCATGCCATGATTTAACTATAATCAAAGTGGATTATCCATACTAAAGTTCAGCAGTATTCTCAAATTGAGAGAGCTGTGAAATATAGTTGCTTTAAGATTTCATATTTGACCATAGTTACCAGTAACCAACAAAAAACTCTCAAGTGGGTCATTCCATAGTTATCCAATAATTATTAGCATATAATCCTTGGTGCCTACGGTAGCCATGAATAACACACTGCCCAACATTTCATTTAAGGATTTCCTTATTTATATACTTTAAATTAATTACTTAAATAATTGTATCCTTGTATAACAAAGTATATAATAAAACTCAAATACCTTTATTTATTAACGAGATTGGTCACAGAGTTAGATATATGTAGCAAATTACATAATTTCCCTAGGGCATGTCCCTGGCTCTATCAACTATAGGTATGAACTCCACCTTAGCAATATTTGAACAATTTAAATATTAAGCTTGTATAAACTTTGTTGAAGCACATTACTTGATATGAGTTCAATTACTTACATATTATCTAGATGAAATTCTATCTTTAATCATTTAAGTTATACTCTTAAGCAATGATACATTGTGTGTATTTTCTCTTCATCATCAATATATCACTCAGATATCTAGAGCTCGACCAATGATTGAAACTCTAATAATATGCATAGTGTAACGACCCGTAAATTTTAATAATTTTTATAACGTAATTAATTGAATTTTTGTGAAATTTTAAATAATAAAATTTTGAAATAAAAATATAATATTTGGGATACGTATTTAAAAACATAGAAAATGGTAAATTTTCATCTAATAATATTAAATTTTATTTTATTGTATAATTTTATTTCAATTTAAATCCGTTAAAATTGATGATAATAAATTTATTTCAAAACCTGAATATTTTTCTATAGAAAATTTCTAAATCTTCTTCTGAGTCAGATGTCATCTTCCGTTTTTCCAAATTTGGACCGTTATTGCCCCGTTTATCTTAATTCTGGCAAAATAGCAGCATTTCTGGTACCGATTATCGACTTTTTGATCGGATGATCATATCACTAATATCTATGTGCTGTTTTGATCGTCTCGTCGTGCTGATCACCGCAGTATATTCAGTTCGGTGTTTTGAAGCCCGGTACACAGCGGAATCCACGAAACCGGTAACCGTATCGGTACAGGATCCGTGACCTTTTGTTTCTTTTGAATTTCAAACTTCAGTCCCGTCATCCAAGCGGCAATAAATTGCTTTAAATATTTCAGCTGAATCAACGTGTGACTTTTGCCATTTCCTTTTCTTTCCGTTGCTTTTATTTATTTCCTACATTTACTCTGCCTAGTATATTTTCTGAAACATAAATTTAGATCTGCATCTCGTTCTAAATTTTTTTTTTTCTACAGCAAACTTCTCCGCCCTCTTCTCCTTTCCCCTCGCGTGAAAACCTCCCACTCGCTCCACTATCTTCACCTTCCACCTCCTACGTTGACCACCAAACAACCCGCCTTCAACACCACCTCGTTCACGCGCAGCAGCCATCGCCATACCACCTTCCTTCACGCAGCTCCTTCCTCTCTTGTCTCACCGACCACCGTCGCCACCAGCGAGCCGAACCCACCACGTCCCTGGCCCCTTCACGACTATCTGTCCACGTTGCAGCCTTCTACCCATCTCCAAACGTCTCTCCAGACCCGCCTCTTCACCTCCACACCCAAACACATCGCCTTCCCTCTCGACCGCACCCTCATCGGCCACCATCTCCACCGCGCACGCTACCCCTCACCACACCTGAACCACCCTCCGCCTTCATTCACGCAGCAGCCAACATAGCTCTGCCTACTAACTCCGACCGTTCCTTCTTCCAGTCGAACTCCTCCAACCCGTGCCTCCCCACCAAGCTCTCATCCATCTCAGCCACAAGTATACATACATTAGCAGAGAAAGTATATACAAGTATGTTTTTATATTTGTTATTTGGCTACAGTATCTATTTTTTTAGTTTGCTTGTTTTAATTTGTTACCTACGTTTTGTTTTGTTTTGATTTTGTTTTGGGAATTATCCAAGGCCTACATATATAAGCATGCACATATATATGTGTATTGGTAATTGAAGAACTAAGATTGGTTTTAAAAAATTTACATATGTATGTCTGTCAACTGTTTCTATATATATATATTTATGCATTGTGTTAAAGAAGTTTGTATTCAAGCTATATAAGTTATAAAAAAAAGTTGAGGACCTATTTTCTATATATAAATTATATAGGCTATATTATCTGTTGTGGGTATCTATATACTAGTTTATATAATTTAAGTATAAAAGTTGTTGTTATATAAACAGTTACTCACAGATATAAGATCTGTTGGTTAAAAAAACGTATAATCCGTTGTATTGAAGATATATTTTTCAGGGCTTTATATGTAGGTTAGTTTTAATAATATGTTTTGACTCTATAATAGCCGAGAGTTGAGTTTAGTTGTATATTGTATAAAGTCGGTCTGCATATATATCTTTTTACTTCTAAATTTTGATAAATATATTTTGCAAATAATATTGTGGTTTAGATTTTAAGTTGTTTCAATTTTTAATGAAGCCTATATATTTGACCATACATCTTGAAGTTTGTTTAAGATGTTGTATGTACTGTTAGTATAGTACCGTCTACTTTATTTTAAATGTATATTTTTATAATAGTTGTACTATTTTTAAACGTACATATATACAACAGTTTTGGGTTTTAGTATATGTATACCATAGTTCAGCATTTTAAAGTGTAGGCATATAACAGTTTGAGTTTTAAGTATGTATGACATTCTGCTGACATCCTAAGTATGCCTATCCATTTATATGTTCGGCAACATATATATATATATTTGTATAATAATATGTTTTGGTAACGTATTGGTATGTTTATATATCTATATAATATGTTATATGTACATTTATATTAGTTTGTTTTGGGTTTATATGAGATTTTATTATATACTAGCTTATAAAGTTAATAAAGTTATATTTAAACCAGTATGTATATTTATATTTTGAAATTTTGTTTTGAAACTGTCTTACTTTTATAGTGATTCTCGAGTGTGTTATAATACTATATATAAATTCACTTTACCAATTATCTTCATCAATCCAGTTTGATTTGATTTCCTCTATTCAAACTATCAGATTGTTCGTCGAATCGTATCCCTCTAGCTTTGATTTGGAAGTCGTGCTTGCATTTCGTAACTCAATCTCATTGCCTATTCTATCTAGCCTCGAAAGGTGAGCAATCACTCACGATTAACATTCTTTTATTGATTAAATTTGATTTCAATTGAAACGACAATTGAAATATGCTGCTGTAGTTATTTAAGTTGTTATATATGCTATTATCTGTAACTGTTCACCTATGGGATATGACACCATATCTTGTTGTTTATATTATATTGTTATTTATGATATATGCCTGTTGTTGTATTTTATATTATCTGTGATCACTCTGCAAGTTCCCTGTTAGTATAGAATTCACTATGGGTTGAAATGATACATACCCGAACGGACTTTAGAATAAGAGAAAATCGTTATGGGTTGAAATGATAAACCCAAGCGATTTTCATTTGAATTAAAATTGGGATTACGGGTTGAAATGATATCTACCCGTATATATTTAAATTACGGATTGAAATGATAAATATCTGTATCACTTAACCATATGATAGAAATATATACAAACACCGTTGGTCCATATATTTAAATATTTTGAAAATAAATTCTATGGAGTTGGGAAGAAAAAAAAATTATATTTCAAAATAGGTTTTGGAAATAATTTGAACAAATTAAGGTTGGGAAGATAATTTGGATTTAGTTGAAACTGTATTCATCAAAGAATTTTATTTAATTAAACCGATTTGCAATTTATTGAAATTGAGATTTATGATATGATTTATAACTTGGGTTTGATTTAGATAATTTGATGAATATTTCTTGTTTAAATAAATTTAAGGAAGTATTTAGTAAAATTGAAATATAGGGATAGTTAAATGATATTGAATCTATTAAGTGAATATCCCCTGATTAAATAATAATGAAGTTAAATCAAGAGCTATATGAAACTGTTAAATTTAACTTTGAAAATGTTGAATATTAAAGCCTTGAAATATATTGAAATTTAAATGGTATATGTTAGCGCCAAAATTGGTGACTAACCCCCAAATCCAGATGAAAGCACCAAATACCAGTCACAGCTCAGAGATAGAATGTATGTAGAGAGTAATAATGTGAAGAACAGTTGAAACTGAAATGAAAGCAGTAAAGAACAACAGATTTTATAGTGGTTCGGCTAACTCCGGCCTACGTCCACTCCAGAAGTTTGCTTTTTAAAGCTGTAATAATTGATTACCATTACAAAGTGGCAGAGTTGCCTTAGCCTTAGAAAAGAGAAAGTAAGAGAGCAGAAAGAAGATCCTCTTTTACTGTGCTCCTGCCTCTCTATTTATAGACAAAGATGGGTTGGACTTCACTGGTGGGCCTGGTAGCCGAGTACCTCAGCCCAAATGGAGTGGTCTCCATATGCCGAACCATAGATGTTGAACGCTGAATGCCGAACAAGGTGTGAATGCCGAACGATCTCCTCATGCCGAACGTTGGGAGGTGCGAGGTACCGAGGTATCGAGGTACCGAGGTATCGAGGTACGGAGGTGCGAGGTACCGAGATATGGAGGTGCGAGGTACCAAGATATGGAGGTGCAAGGTACCAAGATATGGAGGTGCGAGGTACCGAGGTATGGAGGTGCGAGGTACCAAGATATGGAGGTGTGAGGTATGGAGTTGCGAGGTGCAATGTCGAGCGAGGTGAGGTATGCCGAACGACCCATCCAATGTCGAACGCTCCCTAATGCCGAACGATCCATCCAATGCCGAACGAGATTTATGCCGAGCGCTCCATCCAATGCCGAACGATACTTAATGCCGAACCTCCGTCATGCCGAACCATGTTTGATGCTGAACAGTTTCTAATGCCGAGCACCCATCATGCCGAACGATCTCTAATGCCGAGCACCTCTAAATGTCGAGCGCTCCTGGATGTCGAGCGCTACTGAATGCCGAGTGCTCCTGGAATGCCGAACCACTCATGTATGTCGAATGCTCTATGCACGCCGAGTACTCTTGAATGCTATTCGAACGTGAATAGTGAATGCCAAACGAACTATTTGTGCCGAACCACATCATGCCGAACCATGTTTAATGCCGAACCATGTTTCCTAGACCCAAATTATAGTTGATTCATCTTTATCCAATCATATTTCCATCTTCCAAGCATGTTGCGTCATCCATCCATCCAGTCGACTGAATCCATCGTACTCTAGCCTCGACGAACATGTAGTTGATTAAGTTAAACCCGTCTGTCCGCGGCCTTGCCAAAAGGCGGGTTAACACTTGCCCCCCAAAACATGCCTTGCTTTGAAAGGTGTGTTTTGAATAGCCTCAAGTCCAATATCCTAAGTATGTATGTTATCCACATCCATACTTTCCGATTCATAATCCAATCCATTACCAAGCCATCTTATCCGAGTGCCACGGCCATATCCTGATCCATTTCCGCGACTGTTTCGAGTCGATGTATGATTCCTATCCAGTAACCAAGTCCTTATCCAATTCCACATCCATCCGAACCCGACTACCGAGTTCCAATCCATCCATATCCAATAACCTATAACCATATCTGTAACCTCTCCGGGTCGATATCCAAATCCGGGACCGCTCCGGGTCCTTGTCCGAATCCTTAGCTATTCATAGCCAATATCTAAATCCGTAACCTCTCCGGGTTCTTGCCAAGCGCAATCCACACTTGACGACCAATGTTAAGTAATTCCATGGTGTTCATGGTTCAGTGTCCCTGAACGTCGAATAATGCCGTGGCTTAAGTCCTAAGCCGAATCATGGTCACTTCGGACCCTTGCCGAGCATAGTCCATACTTGACGACCTAAAATAGCAACCGATAATATATGGCCTAAATCCTAGGCCGAATCCTGGTCTCTCCGGACCCTTGCCGAGCATAGTCCATACTCGACGACCTTTTAGCCAAAAATCCAGAGAAAATCCAATCAAAATCCAATCCGAAATCCAAATCCAAATAGAAAACCAGAAACCCATATCAAAAATCCATAACAAAAAACAAACATCCAAACCAGAATCCAAACCAGAAAATGAGCAAAACAGGGAGTTCAAACCAAACTCCAAAACCAAACCAGAAAAAGCAAATGTCTAAGTCAAAGGAAAAAAAACAGATTTCATAAACCCGGGCGTCTCGGTAAGACATCATCTCAGAGCATGCCTGAGGGTTATCTCCGACCCCGTACATGAGTAAGTGATTTAACCGTTTGCCCGGAGTTTGTTACTTATTCCAAACCATCAAGATTAGTTGATGACCAATCGGCCACCATTCCTGGGCCTCATGCCCTCGTCGTTCAAGGTAGGCGGTGGCTGCTCCTGTTCCACCGCCGCATTTCGAGTTCCGACATATTGTCGCAGCTGACCATTCCTTATATGCTCCTCGATTATGTCCTTCAAATGTCGGCAGCTGTTAGTGTCATGCCCGTCCAGGTCATGAAAAAGACAGTGCCGTCCTGACGCCCTTTCTCGTTCTGAGGGTTCCCTCCTTGCTGGCCTTTGATAAGGAAGGCGATCTCGAGTATCTAAGAAAATCCGCTCCAACGTTCGTTCAATCCTGTGTAAGTAGAGAACTTTGGTTCTCCCCAGCGCTTCCTTTTCCCTTTATCCTTGCCCCTGTCCGAGCTTTCGCCGGGTAGTCCTCCATCCTTAGTCATGTTTACTTCCTTTGACCTCATGTCCAAACATGCATCTTCTTGTCGAAGAAATCTTTCAGCTTCATGAAAGAATTCCCCAAGATCCAACGGTGGGTCCCGTATCAATGATACTTTGAAATCCGAATTATCTCTGACTCCTGATATTGCAGCCATCAGAACCATTGATGGATCCGGCCGATCCACCGAAGCAACTGCTGCTTTAAATCGAGTTAAGAATGTCCTGAGCAATTCATCCGCCCCCTGTTTGACTGACGTTAGCGTCATCACGTTCTTTGGCCTTTTTATGTGAACTCGAAACTGACTTAAGAACTTGTCCACCAGTTATGTCCATGTTCCAATGGATCCATCCTCCAGCTGTCTGAACCACATAGCAGCAATTTCAGTCAAGTACAAGGGGAAACATCGGGCCATAACCTCCTCCGTTGCCCCCCAGCACTTCCATATGCCTAGTGTACCTCATCAAGTGGTCGGTGGGATCCGTCTTCCCGTTGTATACTTCCAGAGTGGGTAGTTTGAAATCGGACGGATTCCTAGCTGTCCTGATGTTCCGGGTAAACGGACTTTTGTTAACTCCCTCTGAATCCCTGTTTGTTAGACCTCCACGAATAGTCTGCCTGATAATGTCAGCCAATCCAGTGTTTCCAACTAATCCAGACTGCCCCCCAAGTCCCCGAGGAAATTCTGGCACATATTCTTCATCACGTACTCCTGTATTCCTATCGACGCCAGGCCACGTAGCGTCATCTGGTATCCCTCCATGAACTGGTCCAGCATTCCCTGGTGGTGTGCCCCCGAGTCTAGGTCCATCTAGATTGTTAGCTGTTTGTTGATTGGGAGCTGCCTCCTGTTGAATCACTCCATCTGTCCGCTGGTTGAGTTCCTCTGGTCCAGTTCCACGAACTTGAGCTCCTACAGTTCTTGGTTGTCCAAATTGCCTGAGAAGAGCCTGCATCATCTCCTCTTGTCGTTTCATCATCTGCTCCTGCATAGAATTCATCATTGCCTGCATCTCATCCCGAGTTATGTAGATGAATGCATGATCCTCTCCAGCTCCATAAGAGGCCGCTTGACTTCCTTCCTGATTGCTTCTTTCCGCTGCTTGCTTCCTTGTTGGTGGTCTAGCCATTGCTTTCTAGGATCCAAGTTCCTAACTCCAAAGTTCCTGAGTTCAGCTCTCAGTGAAAGCACCAAAGTGTTAGCGCCAAAATTGGTCACTAACCCCCAAATCTAGATGAAAGCACCAAATACCAGTCACAGCTCAGAGATAGAATGTATGTAGAGAGTAATAATGTGAAGAACAGTTGAAACTGAAATGAAAGCAGTAAAGAACAACAGATTTTATAGTGGTTCGGCTAACTCCGGCCTACGTCCACTCCAGAAGTTTGCTTTTTATTGCTGTAATAATTGATTACCATTACAAAGTGGCAGAGTTGCCTTAGCCTTAGAAAAGAGAAAGTAAGAGAGCAGAAAGAAGATCGCCTTTTACTGTGCCCCTGCCTCTCTATTTATAGACAAAGATGGGTTGGACTTCCCTGGTGGGCCTGGTAGCCGAGTACCTCAGCCCAAATGGAGTGGTCTCCATATGCCGAACCATAGATGTCGAACGCTGAATGCCGAACAAGGTGTGAATGCCAAACAATCTCCTCATGCCGAACGTTGGGAGGTGCGAGGTACCGAGGTATCGAGGTACGGAGGTGCGAGGTACCGAGGTACGGAGGTGCGAGGTACCGAGGTACGGAGGTGCGAGGTACCGAGGTATGGAGGTGCGAGGTACCAAGATATGGAGGTGCGAGGTACCGAGGTATGGAGGTGCGAGGTACCAAGATATGGAGGTGCGAAGTACCAAGATATGGAGGTGCGAGGTATGGAGTTGCGAGGTGCAATGTCGAGCGAGGTGAGGTATGCCGAACGACCCATCCAATGTCGAACGCTCCCTAATGCCGAACGATCCATCCAATGTCGAACGAGATTTATGCCGAGCGCTCTATCCAATGCCGAACGATACTTAATGTCGAACCTCCGTCATGCCGAACCATGTCTGATGCCGAACAGTTTCTAATGTCGAGCGCCCATCATGCCGAACGATCTCTAATGCCGAGCGCCTCTAAATGTCGAGCGCTCCTGGATGCCGAGCGCTACTGAATGCCGAGTGCTCCTGGAATGTCGAACCACTCATGTATGTCGAACGCTCTATGCACGCCGAGTACTCTTGAATGCTATTCGAATGTGAATAGTGAATGCCAGACGAACTATATGTGCCGAAACACATCATGCCGAACCATGTTTAATGCCGAACCATGTTTCCTAGACCCAAATTATAGTTGATTCATCTTTATCCAATCATATTTCCATCTTCCAAGCATGTTGCGTCATCCATCCATCCAGTCGACTGAATCCATCGTACTCTAGCCTCGACGAACATGTAGTTGATTAAGTTAAACCCGTCTGTCCGCGGCCTTGCCAAAAGGCGGGTTAACAGTATATTTAGAACTGAATTGAATTGATGAATGGAGCTTGAATAAATTTGAATTAGGAATTTGGAGTTGATTTGAATCGATTTGCGAGACTTGAGAAAATTAAATGCTTTACTTTATAAATTAATTAATACATATACTATCTTGGAAAATAGTTATATTTGAAATGAAATGATATTTGGGTTTTAAAGTATAAATTAAATTGAAATGACCATGGTGTTATAATGTATATTTCCACCTTGTAGATAGTTCTGAAGATCCTTAGAGGATGGTTGTCCCAAACATCCTTTAAGTTACTTGTATTTCAGTTGATATTTCACTTGAGTTGGATTTATTTATATAAGAATGTTAATCTTGACTCGAGTGTTTTGTGTTTGCTTTACGCTCGGGTCAGACCGAGTGATACAGCATTTGAGACTCACCCTTGGAGTTTGGAGCTTCCTTTGGAGATCCAATTATCGCATCAGCTTTCAGCACTTCTAGTTGATTTGTTCAGAGAAGTCATCTATTCGTACTGAAGACTTCATTGTATTTGAGATATTCTGTTGTATTTTATTTTTAACTCTGATGTTTATATAGTAGCTTCATGAACTACTATTTTATCTATTCCGCTGCGTATTATTGTATTTACTCTATGTCTGTGATTCTGTGATTGATTTATTTACTGTATATGCTGAGATTTGCCAAATTTAAATTAACAATCTATTGTTTTGAATTATTCAAGTCCGACATGTGTGGATTTATTGTCGATTTGAATGGTTGAAAATACCGGGTCGTTACACATAGTTAATTGCAAAGTATGTAAAACCTTATGGCACTTGGTTCAATCTAATAATATTTATAGATTAATCGATTTGCATTGGCCAAAATCTTTGATTTTAAGTTGACTACTAATTACGGTGATGCTAACCATCTACATCAAAGGAGATACATTTTTCTTGAGTAGTGTTTCACTTTAAGTGGTTCAACTAATACCCAACTTCTTGCATAGCATAGTCATTGATCATAATCAAAGTACAGTTTAGACACTTAAGATCCTCAATACTCTTAACCTAAAAGCTATTGCACAATGTCAAGTACGATCCTTTATTTGACTTAGATGTAATTAACATATAAAAGAGTCCTAGTGAGTCATTTTGAAATTATTTTAAACTACTATAAGTATGTAATCCCTTGGTGCTCCAACATCATAAGAAATCCACCGTTAATCTTATGGAGTGCTTTACATATGCTAGTCTTAATAGATATATCGATCTTATTCTCCAAATGTCTTGACTATGAACATTTAAGGACAAGTATTTCTTAATATGATTCAATAATCATGGTCATGTTGACATTCGTAACTACAATCAATTAACTACATTTCCTAATGACTTTCTACTTATATATATATTTAACACATTTAAAACATTACTTATATCTCAATATAAAAATGTATACAATAAAAATAAAAATAAAAGCATACTTTATTTTGAACAAGATTTCCCATGTGGTACACCATTGACTCTATCAATCTCTCACTGGCACTTTGGGGACATTATGGCATCTCCTGGATTAAACTGAGAAAGGACTTAGTGAGTGGATATGTAATATTATTATATTGTCTCTACTTTTTCAATCACACTTCTTTGTCATTAGCAATTTGTTTTATCACTTGGTAATTACAAAGAACATATCTCGACCGCTTATTGAGTTATCGGTTCCCTTTCCAGTCTTTATTAAATCATTTTTATCATAATATATAAACTACTAATATAAAATACATATTTAAACGGGTTATAACTAATGATATAAGGATATAGTAAAATATGTATGCAAACTCTAATATATAAAAATATATATAATAGAGAAAAAGGAGTAGGATTATAATACAGTATAAGCTTCTACATTTTTGATGCTTATATGCCACTTAAAACATACATATATATATATATATAAAAATTTGCTGTAAACAATAGTTTTTATAAACATATATACATACCTAAAAATAAACATAAATATAATGAATGCAGACCTCAAATTCTTATACTTAATCACGTAAGTATAGTACAGCCCATCTACAAATTATAAATGAGACAAGCATTTTCAAAATCCAAACATTTGTAAAGCCAATCATAAAACAGTATACTCATGTACATATGCTATAGCCCATGAGTATCCTATATATTACTCTAAAATAAAATACGTCCATATATATATTTAAAGCCAGATTCACTTATGCATATATATAACATATATACAAACTCATACAGAACATTATATATGTGTATATACAACCTATATATTAGACTCATATATTGATTATAATATATGCAAACTATCACCAGGATATGTGCAGACTACATACACACGTCAAAAACAAGATTTATATGATATGCTTTTTTTTTCTTTTTCTTTTTTTTGCATTAGGCGGAACCATACTTACTAACATATTTCATTAACTAGAACAACTTGTATTATTTACTTATAATATAACAGACTCACGCACATTGATATCTATCCTAAAAAAAATTAAAGTACATAATTCAAATCAAAATAGCTATAATCTATTTTCTTGAAATCAGTATGTAACACCCAATGAGAAGAACCTGCACACGCAAATCCTCGGGTACACACATACGTATAAACCATTATATAATTTACATATATATGCTTTCGCAAAATCACTAAGCAACTTAATATATATATAATAAACAAACAAGTCACTTTATTATAAATTACGTATATGATACCACAGATCTAATATCAATTTATATGAAAACATATATACATTCGTATATATACCTACCCATTAAGGAAGAAAGCAAGGTCGGGCGAGAGTGAGTCGAGGCTGTGTCACGCCTGGCAGAGAGGAGGCTCGGATCTACACTGGCCGAAGTGATGGGAAAGGAGAGAGAAGGGAACGGCAATGGAGGAAGGAGAGATGGTGGTATGGGTTCAGTGGCACACTGCAGGTGGTGGTGGGGGAACTGGATGCCGACGAGGTGACTGCACACGAATGGATAGACGATGGGTTTTGGAGCAGCCCACGGTTGGCCTTTGGGTTGACAGAGGTGGAATGGGGAGAGAGGCGATGAAATGGTGGGAAACATGAGGCGAGCGGTGGTTGTAAAGGTGCAGAGGTGGAGGAGATTGGGCCGAGTGGAAGGTCGGGGCGGAGGTGGGGAAGTGGAATGCTCGGTTGTGGTGAGATGCGTGAAAACCAAAACATAAATAAATGAAAGCAGGAAAATATCTGGGGAAAAGGAAGAAGAACACTCAAATTATAACGTTAAAATATAGATTTTATAAATCACGAACGGTAAGAATTGAATAGCCCTAAAATAAATGCACACACAATTAATAAATTGAATTTGATGGGATGACAACGGTTGGCAGTTGTATTGCAAAAATGAAAATGTCTATTAGAGTTATACGGAAGATAAAAGAAAGAGCATAGGGAACCCAAAAGTCAGATTTGCAGAACCGATACTGAAATCGTTCCGTAGATTCCACCGATTTTCGGACTTTCGAAACACCCAAACGAATATACCGTGGAGATCAGCACGACAAGACGATCAAAACGGTATATAGATATCAGTGGTACGATTGAATTTATAAAGTTCGAATTTTCTACTAACGGAAAAATGCAGCAAAAACGCAGAAAATAAGATCGACGGAGCTAAAGAAGTCCGAATTTGGAAAAACGAAAAATGACGTCTTTCTCAAAAGATGATTTAGAATTTTTCTATATAAAGATATTTAGGTTTCAAAAACGTTTTATTTTCATCAATTACTAACTGATGAAATTGAAATAAAATTACACACGAAATAAACTTTCATATTTTTGGATGAAAGTTTACCAGTTGCTATGTTTAACTAGACGCATTTCAAATATTAAATTTTTATTTCAATATTTTATTTTTTTAAAATTCCACAAATTTTCAATTAATAACGTTATTAAAACAGTTAAAATTTACGGGTCGTTACACCTAGCTTTCTAATAAATTAGCACACAAATACTACTTTCATTATAGCACCATTTAAGGTGATGTACTTAGTCTTCATAATTGAATTTGCAACAACCTCTCATTTAGAAACTTTGCAACCTAAAGCCCCTTTATTAAGGATGAACGTAAATTTAAAATCAACTTACTACTTTAGATGTCATTTATGAAGTTCGAGTCCAAACACTAGCCCTCTAGTACTTCATAGATACTTGAGAATACTTTGAACATCATTCAGTGATTATCATTTGGATTTGATTGTTATATGCTTATTGCACTTTGTACATATGAAATTTTTGGTCTAGCACATAGCATAGAATACATGGTGATTCCTATTGCTGATGCATAAGGGACCCATCTCATATGCTCCTTTTCATCATTTGTAGATTAAGAATTCTTCCTATAAAGGCCAATTCCTTATTGTACAAGAACATTTACTTGCTTGGAATTTCCAAATTAAACATTTTATGTTGGTGCCTAACTGCCTATGCGTATTGATTGGGACAATCCGAACATTCACTTTAACCGAGTATCAGTGGTTCATTTTTCAAATACTTCATTAAGAATTGAACAACCAAGCTTTAACTGATTGTAACATGGGTGCACAATTATTAGTCCATGTCATGTTGTATTTTATGGTATTAGAAATATTTTATCACCATTATTTTCTTTCCTATATATAGACAAATTGCATTTTGACTAAAATCAACAATTTGATTTCTTGCTCAAAATACTTATTCCAACTTCTAGATACTTGTTTAAGACCGTAGATTGATCTTAAGAAAAATCCAAAAGCATTAATAATGCTCTCACCGATTTTGACACTTTTACCGCAGTGTATAAACAATCTTCACTAAATCATTATTTATTGCCAAAACTTGAAATCATAGTATGCTGTAATAAGTTAGTAGAATCCAAATGGACTTAAGCATGATGACGGACGAAAACTCATTTCATCAAAATCAACAATTGAATTTTACAAAATTATTTTCCATCAACCTTGCTTAACAAGTCTCTACTTTTCTAACTGCATTGATTGTCTTACTAAAGACTCAATTGCAGCCTTTCAAGTACATCATTCAAAATCAAAATTTTGGCAACGTACTTGAAATCCATTTCGAACTCATAGCAGAAACTATGCTCTACATGGCTTATTGGAAAGATTGTTATTATGAACTTTTTTTACACGAATAACATAGACTAAATTTCATATTTTATTATGAAATGCGACATAAAAAATCATGCACGATCGGTATGGTTTAACGTGGTTTACTAAATCTTAGCCATTTCTATGATTATTGTCATGGCAGATGGCTATCATATGAATGGTTGAGTATGATTCATGGTTTATTCGTAATGCCTTCAGACTATCACATGGTTGGTTGCAGGGTCAGATTGATCAAACAACCACCAAGGGTGACCCCATAGGGGTGAGCATTTATAGACCCAACCAGATAACAAACTAAACAAATAATTTTGATTGTTACAACTTAGTTTTATCAGTTAATTGGTTGAATTTGATTTTTATTTACATTTTTTTTGTATTTGATCGATTTTGGTTTCTAATATTTTATAAACTGAATCAACAAACTAGTTAAAATGAATATAAGATTCAACTTATTTTGGAGAGCATAATTATGAACAAAAGTTAATTTTGTTATTTATATTATTATCCAATAATACTGTTATTTTTCAAGTTCATGTTAATGTTTTCAGAAGAGAAGAAATTTATTTCTTAAAAATATTACATCATTAAATCTTCTGATAAATATTCATTCAATCAATCATTTCGATCTCCTACAATGTTAGCAAGTTGACAATCTAGCTCATTTAAAGATCAACTAATCAAACCAGCTACACCAAACTAATTATTTACCCTTTAATTGGTTTCTATTTAAAACAATATTGATTCAGTTTGGTTTTTTATGATGAATGACTATTTTGATTACACTATTTTTTTTAATCAATTTCAAATTGAACCAATCATTAACAGACCCCTCAACCAAGAAGCAAAGGAAGGAAAAAACTGTTAATACTTAATAAAAGATATAAACAAAGTATTGTACACAATATTATATACATATATATTAGTTTAGTTAGTTATGGAGTAATTTATTTTTCATGAGATGGCGAGTTCAATTACCATGGACAATAGAGAAAATTTCATATTTTCTCTTTAATTTTGAGTTAGCGGCAAGTAGACCCGACCATATCTAAAGAACACTTCGAAAATTGGACAAAAATGAAGCAACTCATGAACATCATCATATCAAATCGAAACAAATTACTGTGAAGAAAGAAAAAATAGCCATTTGAGCATTATGTTGTCCCTATGCAAGATTCAAAGAACGAAGCAAGCAATACAAATCAAAAATTGAACAAGCACCGCTCGGTTATGTCGAAGGCTGCTTCCTGCCTTAGTTATGCTGAAGTTTTGGTGGATGGCTCCAATGCAATTTCTCCGCATCAGCCCTCTAACACTGCTCCGCTAGCAAACGTAATTCCTGAACCCACTATTACCCCCATCCTCTTTGGTTTATGATGAGAATTTTCCATGTCATGTTGGTGCTATTAAGCTGTGCAAGCCTGTTTGAGGCTGGTCTTCTTTATTTAAAAAGAAGCCTGGAATTGCAGGTTCCTTTGTTCCCAAACAATACGCTGTAGATTTTTCTGACAGTCGTGTCCCTCCTTTTAAGAAAATTTTAGACGTCGGTATCGCTTTTTGGAAGGACTATCTAGTCGGTTTCTTTTTGGATGAGGCTCCCCACTACTCTATTATGAAAAAGCAGGCCCTTAGGTTATGGAGATTGCGTGGTTCGGTTGCCGTTAGGTATGATAAACCGATGTACTTTTTTAAATTTTTAGACCTTTAGAAGAGATCCCGTGTTCTGGAAATGGATCCTATTATTATTGAAGGTAAGGTGTTTATTATTAACCGGTGGAATCCATCTATTGCCCTCGCCCGTGAGCAAGTTTGAGTGCATATATCTAATATCCCATCGGTTTTCCAATCGCTTGAGGGGATAAATTGGATTGCTAACCATATAAGTCAACTTATCTACTTTGACATCTCCACTGAATGCAGGCAGCTTCTTCGTTTCACCAAATCTCTTATCGAAATTACCCCCTCTGGGCAGTTACCTACTCATATTCCAGTATCCCTAGCCGGAGATAGGGTTACTTAAATAGACATATCATACCAGTGGTCGCCATTTATTTGTGATCATCGTCATTCTTTTGGCCATATTATTACTTCTTGCCCTTTGGGTGTTACTATGCCTGATGAGCTCCCCCCCCCCCCAAGATTCCCCTCCCAAAGGCTCCGTTCAGGCGTTGATAGATCAAAGCTCCAGTCATCCCCCACTCCGACCCTACTGTTCGATCTCGCCCCTCTACACCTTCCCCTCCCTCTGTCCCCTGGATGACCCTACCCCGATCATGCATTCATCTCCTCCTGTCATTGCATCGCCCCCTCGCCCTCCTAACCGTTCGGCTTCTCCTCCGCCTGATCCTCCAGTTTTCGCCCCTAATGCCAGCACTGTCTCTCCTTGTGATTCCACTATCACTGCTCTTAATAAGAAATCTATCCATGTTATCATTTTTTATCCTCCAAGTGTGGAAAGCATTGTTCAGGAGTTGTCCGAAAAATTGGTTGAAGGTACGCAACTGATATGGAACAATAGGGCTGGGACATAGACCCACAAGAAAAGCAATTTGTGCTTCCACACAAATTGGAAGATTTTCTCTATGTGGATTTCAGATGATGAGAAGGATGAGCAAGAACTCTACTATTCATCGTTGAATGGCGAGCTCATCCTCTTCAATGGTGGTGAATTCTGTAACAACCCGCATATTTTACGATTGTATATTTAAATATTTTATTTAAATGTAAAATCGTTAATCGGATTAAAATCCAAAAAGCTACTTTTTGCAAACAGTCGAATTGGGACTCGAGACCACTTCCATTGAGTCCAAAATGGCATTTGCAACTTTTTTAAGTATAAACATCGACATATTTGGAGTAAGTTGAATTTTGCTATTTTCTATTGGGGTTTGGGTTTCACCCCAACTAACTCTATAACCTAGTTCAGCCCTCCCCTCTCCTCTTCA
Organism: Allium fistulosum; assembly: GCA_030737815.1. Lineage (NCBI taxonomy): Eukaryota > Viridiplantae > Streptophyta > Magnoliopsida > Asparagales > Amaryllidaceae > Allium > Allium fistulosum. The sequence continues at coordinate 1,144,387,075 of CM060902.1, forward strand.
TTACATTTCTATTTTTCTCAAACACTTAAGCAAAACTGAAAATGGGGAAAGAGTATAGGAATTAGAAATTCCAAGCCCTAGTTTTCAATTGCAAAACCAAATTCTTGCTCCAAATTCAAAGAGAAGCTTTGGTAAGTATCTCCTTCTTCTTCTCCAACTCATTCTCTCTTTAATTTCAGAAATTTCCTAAACCTAACTTAGGAAATGTTCTTCTTTTGAGCTTAGATTCAAGTTTCTTGAGTTGAAGTGGTAGAGTGGTTGATCTTCCTTTGCTTTCAAGCTTCTCCTTCATCATTTTTGAGTTTAAAGGTGAGTTGTTGAACTCACATCTATTTCTATAGATATTGTTGTTGTTGGGTATGAATTCCTAACACTTATTTATGTGCATTTGCTTTCGATTTGGATCGAATTGGTGAATTATTCAATTTTTGGTTTTTGGAATCCAATTTTTATAAAAATCCAATCTTTGATGTTTGAACACGTTAGTGGAGTGTTTCGGAGGGTCATACAAGGCTAGGTTGTCGTTAGGCGTAAATCCTCAATCGTAGATGCTCGTTCGTCCACTTCCGTCCGCGTTATCGAATTTGCCCCAAAGGGGGCTAGACTGAAAATGCTTCTGGAGCAGGTTCGGTCGACTGAACCAGAGGTTCAGCCGACCGAACCAGAAAATCAGAACCTCTCGGAAGCAGGTTCGGTCGACCGAACCAGAGGTTCAATCGACCGAACCAAACCCAGGAAATTGCCTGGGTCTGTATCGGTCGACTGACCACCTGGTCCAATCGACCGACCTGATCATCTCAACCTACCTAATTATTTTGTTTTGATTTCCAGCCTTTATCGATTCAAGGTTATCCGATTTGTTGTTATCTTTTATTATCTTCCTTGATGACTTCTTTTCGGGATTTTTTGTGGATATCCATTTTGATGGATTCGGCATCGATTTCTCTGGATTTGATCCACGTCTTCGTATGTGAATTTTTGGATGGTTGATTGTTTCTACAATCAATTCTGTGCTTTGTCACTTTAAAATACAAAGGTTTTTATACTAGTAGTAAATATTCAAACTCTTTTACTAAAATGATTTCAACTCTATTTTTAATACAAAGCTCGTTTATAAAACCGTTTTCTAACCTATTAGTATATACAAACCTTTACCTCATTCGTATGAGAAAATCTAATTAAACGGCTTAGCAAAACAAGTGCTATGAAACGCTTGCGTTTACTTCGCCGGTTAATTTATGGACTTGTTCGATTGAAAATCTTGTGACAATTTTCGAGTGGGAATCTACAATTTGTTCGTAAATATTTAAGTTAAGCTAGTGGTTATGGGACATGAAGCTAAACTCATATATTTACTAGCTTAGTGTAATCGACACTTTTTATTGATCGATGATGATCATTTTGTGATTTAGACTAGCGATGTCTATTTGTCTGCGATGGAGACTAAACCCCGTTTCTGTGGAACTTCGGTTCAATTTGGCGGGGTAGCGACCCGTGGTCTTCGGACCGTTTGTGGAGCTTCGGCACAAAATTTATGGTTAGCGACCATGGAATAGCGTTCCATTTGTGGTACACGTGTTGGTGAGTTTTCATGCTCCCGTTTGTGATACGCCTCCCCCTTTTATGATTTCTGGATTTCTAATTTGACGATTTCTAGAATTTGTGTTTCACCTCTTTTTGTGATTTGGCAATGATATGTTTGTCAACATTTGTAGTTTGGTGAATAAAATAAAGAATATGATATTCTTTTTGGTGCTTTGAGATTTTTGAGATATTATATGATTTTGGTTGTTGTTTAAATCATATTTGTCCTGGTGTGACATTATTGATATCATACGTTCTTATTATATATCTGCTTATTTCTCATTCCTTTATCTGATATTTATAACTAGACTGATCCGTTTATTATTTTCTTATTAAATAATACTCGGGTCAGACCGAGATGTTACAGGTGCTTCTACTTGACTCCTCATTTGGGATCACCTTCTGACTTTTGTCTAACTACATCACATTTGTAGTTTTTATTGTTATACATTCGAGATATAGACTCCATGATGTATACTTATTCTTTTGTCTAGCACTTGTATCTATTCTTTTGTGATATTGTGGATCTTATTTGACCACTACTCTGATGTACACGTTTTTGTGTTATATATTCATATCTATTTCCGCCTTTGTGATATGAATGTCTGTGACTGATTTGTGTTATGTTTATTTCTATATTTGTTTCCGAAGGCCTCATAGCCACTGTGTGGTAGCTTCGAGTTTGTATTTGATATGTTGGATTTCCTCTCGAAATGAAATGTAAGTTATTTTATCTGACATATCGATACTCGCCCAAAGCAATTACACAGATGGTCGCTCCTCAACAGCCTTATTCTTCGCGCTAGTTGACGGCATTACTCCGTAGTGTCCTTGGCTAGCGTGAGTATAGAGGTGGGGCGTCACAAATTCGATGTCAACAACGAAGGGATCCTAGCTGCTCTGGACTAGGACCAAAAATATATCTTCTCGCCTCGCATACTTGGCTCCTGCCAAAGCTCGTGGTTGGTTCTGTGCGGGAATCCAGTTATAGTATATCCTTAGTATACTCTCAGTAGTCCTGTTGTATTATTGTTGGTATTTGTCATTTTGTTATGTTGTAAAGTGGCATGGTCAGTTCTTTTGTGTTTATTGGCTTATTTTATTATCGGGCCAGGCATATTGATAGTTTTCATTAGGTCTGAACTGCCCGACCTGTAGTACCTTTTATTATATATTTATATATGCTTAGTACGGTTGTATGATCCTACATCCTAAAAAGAAAAGGGGAGGAGTAAAAAAAAAGCAACAACTACTAGACTTCATTGGTAAACTATACGAACTTATCTGGAACTTCAAATCTACAATATTCATGGAAAGAAATCAGCATATGTAAGTACTACAAGACGAGAAAGGTAATGATCGACCGCGAGTAGTGCTATTCCTTCAGCACACCCACAGCTCTGTCTAAAATAACAGTGCACGTTAAGTTATAACATTTACTCGGTTATAAGACAAACTAAAAGAACGTCGGTGAAACAAAATTCAATAAACAATATTATAACGACAAACAAACAAAGAAAAATAGAAACATAATTATAAACAATCTATTTGTATTGTCAATTCTTGTACGCCCAACTCATGGTACAAATCATGCACGTAGCGAAGAATTGGGTGCACATCTACCCCTCTTTTGACCTGTTACAAAATTCAAATACTATCAGAGCTTGCAAAACCTTTTGACCAACATGAATTTACATCAGAAACATTCGATTCTAGACGCCTTGATGCCACAGAAAACTTTTCCAACATAATATGAATTTTGTACTTGATTATAATTAATACTAAGAAACTCACCTGAACTGATACTGAACCAATGGTACGACCTGGCACTAGTTCCCAAAATCGAGCTTGAGAAACTTCTGATACATCTTCTAGAGCACTTATCTATCAAATTAAAGAAGAAACATATAAGGCAAATCGAAAAATATAGTTAAAACAAACTTATAAGTAGAAGTTAAAACCTGTCTATGGCATTTGCTCAGTGCAGAATGTGGTACGCCGGGTGGAGCCATTTGAAGTAATATGCTCCCTGTTGCTTGGAATAGTGGTCTAGTTACTACAAGGACTGTGACCGATACAAGTCCCAAGCATAAGGTCTCGGCATTCTCAATGCTGTTTCAATAGAATGTATATAATAAGCAGGCTCCCAGTTGATAAAAGATAAATAGTACAAGTTATATCAAGGGAAACAGGCACCCTGATATATAAACAAGTAAAATTGATGAGGTTTTCTGCTATGTGATATTTGGTCAAATGATTTAACAATGCAAGAAATTATACCCCATACTCAGCAACCATGACGCCAGTATCAAACCTGCACTGAGATGCAAGAACAGGTAATTTTTAGTAAAATAAACAAGTAAAGCTCTTTTGTTCGCAAACAAGGAAAATTTTCGGTCAACATTTCCCTGCAAAAAATAAGTACCTCCGAATGGAATCTGCAAGAACGTGCAAGCAAACCGAATGATTGTTCATATCTTCAGCTTTACTGTAAACTGCTTATATGTAACAAATTAGCAGCGTAAAAAATAATTGAAGTATATGTTAATATTATATGTTTAAGTCCAATTTACCAATATTGATCCGCGCGTAGTTTCTAAAGAACCATACTCCCACTAGATTTACCAAAAGGTTGGTCACTGCTGAAATGATCAAATAGTGCCTGAAATATGAATCAGTGAGCAATGACAGACGTGTATCCACAACACACACACATGGAGAACATTTGAAATATATTACATACATTTTGTATGTACATATGTACATACACTTAGTTGATAGTTAGTCAATCTTGCTTTGACTTGTACAATCACAGAAATATCGTTCATCGGATACAGAAATACCCTTTATCCAAATTTTAAATGTGTGCTTGTGTTCTGTGTATGTGCCTGTGTATAATGTGTGGCATTACTCCTAATGAAAACTAACAAGGCTTGCCAAGAAAAGAAATTGCACGATAAATTATAATGAAAGCAAGAGACGAGCATTAATAAGAAGTTCTAGCACAGGAGGAGGATCGTTAAATCATGCAATTAGAACATGAAAGAAATTCAATTACCCTTAACTCACGCAACCACAAGATGAAAAACAGCTTTTCATCGATTGTTCTGGAGCATCCGTGATATCAAAAAATCTGTAATAGAAATGTGGGAATTCGAACAATTTTAAGCTTTAAACAAAAATGAGTGATGCTGAGATCAATTTGAATTACCAAAATACAAGTGCAACCTTCCCTCCAACCAAAAGATTTGTTTTTACTCCTTTTACTATCCACCTTGAAATTATTGGCTATTTGGAATATGTGTTAGATTAGAAATGATATGAAACTCGCTATAAATTTCTAGCAACGGTGACCTTATCTTAACGTACTGTATGATTACAACGAAACTTTAATATTGGTTGTAAAACAAATAAAAATTGCAAACATATAGGAAAATGAATCTGGATTATTATGATGAAACTTCAATATTGGTTAGATTCTTTATATTTTAGTTTAGAAAATGCTATATTGCACATTTTATAAATATGTAATTACTTAAATATAAAATGCTGAATTCAGTAGCATCCATAAATTTATTATCTTTCTCAGTCGCACCAATATATAGTTCACAACTAGTGGTCATTAATGATGCAACTACATCATTAGTTTTTAGTAACCGACCATATCTTGTTATGTTAGCATTATCAAAAATCGCTTGTTAAATCAATATAATAATCTATAATTAAAGGTATCAAATGTGATAAATTTAAGGGATAAACTGGGATTACATCGGATGTGCCTCTGGTTTTTATGATTAACTAACATGTGGATATGTGTTAAAATAATTTTTTTTCTTTAACAAGATTTTTTATTTTAAAATTTGGTAAATATGTATGTTTAGGGGATTCAACCTGAAAACTCTAGACACTAGGTGGCTTACCAATCGGACCAACTAGACCAATGACCATTGGATTTTTTTACTAGATTTTATAATATATATTCATATCCGTTCTTTCAATGTTCTGAAACATTTGGACAATGTAATTGTAGCTACTTTCGTTGTCAGACATGAGCATGATAACATATTTGATATTATAAATTCTACATACTACACTATTTGTACTAATTCGCATAATTGTGCCTGCTAGCATACCGGGTAAGAGCACACATCTCCAGGGTTTACTAGCAATTAGCAAAGCTAGATTTCGTAGATTACTAAGAAAACATATTTTACAAACAGATTTATTTTGCAGGGATGCTATGATTTCTTTAAAATAAATTGATTTTCATGTTGATTTCATGAATGAAGCAAGGCCCTAGAAACCCAAAGGTGGTAGAGATTAAGATTGAATGTGTTTCTTTGTACTTTAGTAGAATGATAATATTTTCAGTATCACATATGGTTTTAAAAAAAAAAAAACTTTGCTAGATTTGAGGGGAAAACTAAAGTTTTGATCGACTAACAAGTAGGATATAATGCTTGTAAAATATGTGAATTTCATGTGCTAAAAAGTAAATAAACAGATGAGGTAAACTTCACATATTTGTATCGCTGTTTTTGTTGCATTTCAAATTATTTACAAAATCATATTATAATATATAAATTTTGTTGAAGAAGGGAATTCATTCGAAATTTGGAAAACCCGCATATTCTACAAAGTGTGGTTATCATATTAGTCGTGAACATAGAAACCACAGCAAATTTTGATTTTGACAGGGATTCAAATGAGGCATCATGTATTTAAAAAGATTTCAAATATTAGAGGTGCATGATAGCAATTTTTTTATAAAGAAATCACTATAGCACCACAAGGTTTGACTATCATCAAAAGATGGACGCACGGAAAACGTTATCACATGACATTATGGATGCATGTGACAAGCACAACCTTTGGAAAGGTTACAAATTTAAAAATCTCCGCAACACTTGTATCAAGGCATTGTTGACATCTTCACAGAAAAATATTTATGTTCTCAAATCAAACATATGTTCAAAGATTGCTCAAAATTCAAAATGCACTAAAGCAAGAGTTATCCTGAAATGTTAGGAAGTATTAATGCATCATGGTTCAAGAACTTTTTCTAAAGCTTTTCAAGGAGTATACGATGACATATCCAATGTTTTAAAAGACATGTCATGGCACATGCCATGATAGAGGTACACCGCATGGTGCAACGGGTCATTGGCACCTTTTCCTCTTATGGCGTGGCTCACAAGAAAAGATGCATATAAAAATGCATATGATGAACATATCCCAAAAATGATGCACGGCACAAAAATGGTGCGACGCTTTGTTTTTCAGTTTTTTTGTAACTTTTTATTCTCGTTCTTTTCTCAAAATTTAGAAGGCATGAAAATTAATATTATGTAGTTATGTTTTGTATTTGATAACATGTCATACTTGTAAGTGTTGTACACATATAAAGAGCGGGGTAATTGTTTCATACTTGCAACTGTTTAATTATCTCTAAGATGTGCAATATAACATTTTAATATCTAGTATAATGAATATTATCCTTTTATTTCTTTTTGTTTATGCTTTTATAATGACTTTTACTTGAAATTTTATGCACATAGCATTATATTTATTAATAATTTTACGAAATGATCTGCAAATCTTTTCTGACCATCTTTTATTAAAAGAAATACAAATTTATATTAGATCTGTGTCCTTTGTCCCTTTATGATGTATGAGGGAAAAAAAGATGAATACATGGTATTTTAAAAAGGCACATGCATTGGCACTGTGCACCAACCAACCAATTATTATTTCTGAAACAAATACTTCTTTTTTAAAATAATCTCCACCTTAATTGGGATAAAAGACTTGACAACTAAACTTCCCATTGCTTATTTTATTCAATTACCTTCTCCTGATATTTTTGCATTTAGAAATTTTGTTCTTGTTTTGATATATTATGATATAAAATTTGAACATATGCGAATAAGTCGAATAAAATGATACTACTTCAATTAGCATAAGAATATATCCAAAAAAATCTCTCAATTAGTAGCACATAAATGAGTGTATCATAGAACGATGCTCATCCAGGAGGTAATTTGGGTACTAAACAGAAGTTGTATGTTTTCTATTCTGATAACCATATAACACTTATATGAAGCTAGTTGGTTTTGACACCATAATATTTGTAGCAGCGTCAGTGATATTAAAACAACTATGGAAAACTGTGAGCATAAAATGAACATAAATGAAACAATAAAATATCAACGTTGCAAATTTGAACTTACCTATGTTCTGATTCATCTTGTATAAATGCATGCAGTGCTTCTACGGCTAAGGAAAATGCCATAAACACCAGAAAAAGCTGCCTAGACAGAGATTAGCTAAGAATCATATTGAAATCTATAACGCATACGATAACTTGTTTTCGTATGAAAAATCATATGTTCAAACTAGGAAAAAGTTGGTGGTGAAACTTGATGATGTTACATGACGAGCCGTAAATGATTTAAATTAAAAGATTGAAACAATTTTATCTGATGCACGTGATCCGCCAATTAGAAAATGGTTTTATGAGACAATTATACCACTTAAATTTCAAACTAAACAAAGTTAGATAAGATTTTATATTAGTTGTCTACATCATAATTCAACCAAGGAGGGAAAATTGATCTAGTATAACTATCATAACCTTACAATCCCAAATAACTTTCATTTTCAAAATCAAAATCCCATCATTCAGTCCCTAGCTTAGGTACGCAAGCAAATACATGATCTGACTGAACCATCATATTGTGTTAGTAAAAAGAAAAGCGACTATTTTTTTGTTAGATGGACACTAAAGGAAAACTTAATTGAATAAGCGGTACGATAAGCCACTGGAAATTTTGAATTGCTTGTTAACCGAACATATATGATTTTGTTTTTATATATTGTCAATATTCTGTTGCAGCAAAGGTGAGAAATTCCGAAAGATCATTTGAAAAATCCCAATAGTTCAAAAATTCAAAAATTACTTGAAATACAATTTTGAATTTAGAAAACATTACTAATTCAATAATCTCAATGTTTGAGATTCAAATTTTCGTAACAAAAGTCAACAAATCAAGAATGAAAATAGTGAAATTTTCTGAAAATTTACATCTTTTTAAAACAGATTTAACTTATTTTCTACAAAAAGGTATAAATGGTATTTCTTCATTTTTATCAAGGTAAAATGTTTTTTTTTAGAATAACAGCTGTCATGTATTCAATAAAAGCTCTCATATTGATGTTTTATGGATTCAAATCCAAAACCTCTAGAAGCATATAGTCTAGAGAGCTTACCGCTTGAGCTAATGGTTATTGACAGGTAAAAAATAAATATTGTTTCTCCCTTTGGAAGTTTCGTCTTTTTTTTTCAGAAAAGAACGCTATTTATTTAATCCAATCTCTTATCAGAATGGTTTTTCTGTGTCACTGCTTCTATTACCTTTAACTTTTCCTTGCCAGCTATTAGAGTGACTATAAATTTGAATAAATAATACACAAATAGCATTTGAAAAAAATTTCTAAAAATTTATATATTGTTTAAAGTGGAAAATAGACCTAAGGACAAACTTTAGAAAAATTTTGACCTCAAAGATGAGATTTAAATTTTGGGCTCAAGGACAAACTCTTTGCAATAATCCATCACAAGACAAAATATCCTTCAGCTCAAATCGTACAGCGGTGCCAACAAGGATGAGTAGGCAGCGGTTGCGACTTGCGGAGATGGCATGGGAGGCGGATGTGACGGTGGCAACTTGGGGGTAGTGTTTGTAGGATTAGGATTCGGTTTTGGTGATGGAGAACTGACGGAGGTGATTGGTGGTGGTGCTACAACGTTGCTTGTTGGAGTTTTGACGTTGATGGCAGCAGCGGTGGCTGGCGGTGGGTTTTTTTAAAAAAAAAAACTAACAACCGGAAATGCTAAATTGAACTTGCCATTGAATATAGCATTGTTATCGACTAGTTTAATTTAGCTTTTTTTTCTTTTTTTTTTGGAACTGCAAAACTGAATATAGCATTAGGTTCATATAATGTTTGTCTAATTTAGCATTTTCTGAACTGTAAAAGTGAATTTAGCACCATATATGTATGTTGCTAGTTTAATTTAGCATTTTCTGAACTATAAAAATAAATATAGCACTATATTTGTAAACTGGTAGTTTAAATTAGCATTTTTTAGGCATTCATTTTTTTCGATTGTTCATTTTTTAAGGTGATTGTAAGATATGACGGTGGTGTCGATTAGGGCTCTAGTGAGGCGTGATGGTGCGGTGCAACATCCAGATGTAGTGGTGATTAGGACATGTATTGTTTTAGGATTGTGGACTAGAGATGTCTATGTCATCAACGATGGGGGTAGGGGCTAGCTACTAGTGAGGCAGAGATGACGACGAGTTGCGGCGGTGGTTGTGGGTGATGGCATGGTGATAGCAGGTTGTGGGTGGGAGGTATCGAACAGGTATTGTGGGTGGGAGAATTGAATTGAATTAGGAAAGAAGTTTGTCCTTATAACTTAATTTTGAAACTTGTAGCCTATATTTTACAAAAAAAATCAAGTTTATCCTTTTGGCTGATTCCCTCAGTCTTTTAACAAAATTTACAAAAGGTTAAATGATATTTGTTCATTTATATCAAAGGAAAAGCATAAATTGTTCCTCACGTTGACAGTTGCATTTTTCCAAAAAAAAAAAAAATTCTAAAAAATATAAAAAAAACTATTTTATCCCTTCTCTTACCCTAAATGGTTTTCATTGGTAACAACTTATATTAACTTTTTTCTAACAAGCTACAAAGTCATTGTAAGTTTGAACAAATGATATTCAAGGTTCAAAAGTCCAATTTTCGATTTTGTGACGATCACTAGAAAATTTATAAGTTCGGGTTCCGTTTAAGAAATTATAAAAATTACGTTCCAATTCTGATTCTAATTTTGGTGCTTTCATGTATTTTATACACCCACATTAATAAATCTAACAATAAATGCATTACGTTTTTATAGAAATTGTAAACGAAATAATCAAACAATAAATTGAATGCTCATATTCTGAGCTATTTTTTGAGGTTTTTACGTGGGTTTTGTTAGTATAATTTAAAGCAAGTTTTTTTAAGCACACTTTTTTTATAACAAATTGAAAGCTTGTTCGAAAATAATATAATTTGTTATATGGTTTTTTGTTTTCTTACCTTTTCTAAATCTCACTTCTTCTTTATAGCAATTACAAAGTGGATTAAATCATTTGATTTAAGTGTTTGAACTTTTAATTTTGAATAAAGTTGAATTTATTTTGACAAAATTGGAAATGGTTCGATTTTGCACTTGATTGTTATAAAAAATTATAAAATCATCAATTATTACATACTATGTTGATGGTTGATGATTTTTCTATGATAAAAACATAGTATTTATATTCTTTTTAACTATCGATACTAGAACTAGAATATTTTCTGAATTCCATTGCTGTCACCGCCAAAACTAGGATGAAATCACCGAAATTCCTACAATAACAACAATCACCCAAATCTCTAGCCTAGCCAAATTTTGAACCATGAAAGAATGGGCAAATGATAATAAAAAAACAAAATTATTTGAGTTTCTATATTGGGGTTCGTTTATATCATTTAAGTTTTTTTCTTCATCTCTTGCCCTTTTCTAAATTCTAACCATATATTCTTTCTTGTTCTCTCTCGTCAACCACTCATCAATTTCATTTTTTCTCATTAGTCAACATGCTCGTTTTTTTTTCTTTCTCATCAACAAGCAACTTAATCAAAGAACTTTAATTTCAAACATGGATGATAAAGAATCATGAAGTTCAAACAAAATTCCAACAATAGAAAAGAAGAAGGGTATAAGATAATGTAAAATTTTGTTTATCAAAATATTTTTTGATGGGTTTTTTGAATCGCTTTAGAGGGTATCATAACATATGTTCTCCAAGACATAAGGTTGTTAACACTCCAATTTTGTGTTAGTTTCATGTAAACAAAACACCCATTTTTGTTTTCTTTAACACTGTGTCCGACATGCACGTTGTGCATGTGTATGCAAGTGATTCGGGGATAAGATATAATATGAAATATTAAAAGAGTATCTAGCAAACTCCGACGACGATTGAAACGACGAAAACCAATTAATTTTATAACAACTATTCATTTTATTAATATAGCACAGATTCAGTAAGGTCATAAACATTGATAATCTCATCTGTGTTGGAGGCGGCAATTGCATTATTTTATTAATGAATGACAGATGTTTGTTGATTATTCGGCAATGTTTATTGATTAGGTTTTTTTGAAAATGAAGTCAGAAGTTGAGAAGGCAGATAGCAAGAAGGGTATTTATGAAATTCTAAATAGTTTCCATATAAATGTATTCATCTATTTATGTTATTATTATAAAAGGTGGAGAAAATGTTTCGATCTACAATTGAAAATTTTATTTTAAAGCGATCTATCTTAGTTGAATCTAAATTATATGCAAAACTTATTATTCTTATATTTGAAATCATGGATCTAGAACTATAATTATTAGTTTGGCTGGTATAGGAACTAGTTTGTAGTACTTGCTTCTCATTTGAGTTTTTGGTCCTCGAAATTCTTAATCTTCAATATATTTTGCATAACTCTAAAATTAAATGAGCCTCAAAATATGATTATTATTGTACACACACATTGTTATTCCGCCTTTTGGCAAGGCCGTGATATCATGGATTTGGTTAAACGGATGATTATTGGGATTGAAGATCGGTTATAAATAAGACTATGGACAATGGTCGAACGGATTCGGACAGATAGCACTCTAGAATTGGCTAAGTATGAATTTCACACTTCAATTGAAAAAGCGATCGGGTACGATCGTTTTTCACAATGGATCGGCTATGATCCTTCTCCAATATGGATCAACAATGATCCATCTCCATTATGGATCGGTTATAATTCATCCTCAAAATGGATCGGCTATAATCCATCCTCAATATGGATCGGATATGGAATATCTTCATTATGGATCGACGTGAATCGATATGGATACGGATCGCTTGGATTGACGGTACAAATCAACGATGATCGATCAATAACTCAAAATCCAGAAGTCAATTATGCACGAAACTTTGAGAATAGCAAGATATTGCATGATGGGACCACCATATCGATCGCATCGGAAAAGAAGCAAGAAAAACGATCAGCACCAATCGTTTTTTTAATGGAAGTGGGGCCCGCGATCGTTAGGGTGACCTCATCTGGATCTGGAGTCTCCACGGCCGAAATTTTAGGAAGATATTTCGCCGTCTTCCCTTATAAATACAAACTTCATAGTTCATTTGAAGGATCTTTTTCCGGCTGGCTCTTCTTCTTCACTATCTTCTCTTCCTCCATTACTTTTCTAAGACCAAAAAAAACTGTACTTGTAATCTTACATTATAAACAAAAAAGATTATTGGAGTAGATGTAGGCCCGAGTTTGTCAAAACATTATAAAACTTCTGTGTTCATTTACTTTTCTGCAATTTATTATGTGATCTGTGCTCTTATCTCTATTTGGATATTATTATTGGATGTTGATACTTTCACATTTAATCAGGTGTTGGTGGCCATCTTTGACGCCAACATTTTGGCGTTTTCATTGAGAGAGCTAGCCCCCGCGGATTTGGAATTCGGATTCAGAGTTTGGAAAAGGTCTAGAGCTTAGATTTGGAGCAATGGTGAGACAATTAACAAGAAGAGCGCTACCGAAAAGGAGCCATCATGGAGGGAGTCAAGAGGCTTTCACTGAAGCTGGAGCTAATCAAGCATCTATCTACATCACTAGGGATGAAATGGAAACGATGATGGATGCTATGAAGGAAAAAGTGTTGAAGAGGCAGAAGGAGATGGTGCACAATCTATTCCGACAGATTGGACAAGTTGGAGCACAGAACCAAGGGAATAGAGTAGCAGGAGCTAGTGACAACTTGGATCAAGGAGTTGATGTGGCATGAGTTGTTGGAAATCAGAACCGGGACCATAGGGACGAAGCTATTGAACAAAGAAATGGAACAGAGCAGCCAGGGGCAGTCCCCGACCATCTTAGAGAATCGGCCCTGATCCCTAAAGAGTTGGGAGCATGCCCCTGGGTCTGATCGATCACGATGTTGAAGGACATGTGGTCGATCCCATGGAGCTTGGTGCAAATCAAAATTTGGATACTCGTCCGGAGGAGTACGTTCCGGAATTCCTTCGTGGACTCGAGGGGCAGTTTGGAAATGATAATAGAAGACTACCACTGGATGACAATGACAGGTTTGCAGAGATGATCAGGAGAGCTATGCGTGGACGATTGGTGAACAGAGATCTGAAAGATGTAAATAGAAGTTCATTCACTCCTAATATCAGAAAGGGTAGAAATCCACCAGAGTTTAAACTACCAACGCTGAAGTATATGATGGAAAGTCGAACCCAACTATGCATATGATGAGATATATACGGCACATGAAAGTACTGGGGGCATCAGAGGAAGTCATGGCACGATGTTTTCTCCTGTATCTAACGGATATAGCTGCACTGTGGTTCAGGCAGTTGGAGAGCGGTTCTATTGGTACATAGAAGAAATTGATCGAAAGATTTATGAGGCAGTTCAAGATTCACATTTCGAGACCCAAAAATGTGATGAGTCTAGCAACACTGAAACAGAAGACTGAAGAGTCTTTAAGGGGTTTTCTAACACGATTTAGTGTTGTGGCAGCATCGGTAGATCGACCAGATCCATCCATGATTTTGATGGCAGCTGTATCAGGAATTGCCAGTGACACGAATTTCAAGAATTCATTGGCGTGGGATCCACCTATGGATCTAGGGGAGGTTTATCATGATCAGAAAGGTTCTTACGGCAGAAAGACGCACGAGCCTACAAACCGGAGGTGAAAGTTGTATAAAGCGGAGGATCATCAGGAGATGCAAACAAGAATGATAAAGGCAAACGGAAATTGAACGATGGATATGATGGGACGAAAAGGCGATGGAAAGAGCAGGAGCCGAAGTTCTCCTCCTACTCGGATTTGACGGAAAGCCTAGAACGGATTTATCTGAACACTATGGGGAAACTCCCCTATCGAAAACCGACAAGAAGGGATCCCATGGAGCGAAAGCGTATGTCTAGATTGTACCGTTTGTTCCACGAATTGAACGGGCACACCACGGATGAATGCAGGCATTTAAAAGATATGATTGAGGAGCACGTCGGGAACGGCAGAATGCGGTAAATGAGGAATCGAACAACGATGGTGGAACACGAGCAGCCACCGTCCGCATCGAATGAAAACAGAAATGGTCCTGAATCGGGGTCACGGATCGTCGTCAACTGATCGTGATGGTAAGGGCCGAGTTCAGGACTTGGACTCCGGCCATAATAATAATAATAAACTCTATAATAAGACGGCTAAGTCATTACACATGTACGGGATCGAGGACGGACCATAGGCATGCTCTGAGATGATGATGAACCGTCATGTCCGGAGAGGCACCTTTTGGCTTTTTTAATTTTTTGATTTCTGGATGTACGAACTCTTATTTATTAGGTTATTTATGATCTGCATTACCACGATAAATAGAATAGGAAGCGATTATTGTCCCGACCGGAGTGACGGGGCGGTAACCGCAAGGTGCGAGTCCCTTTGTTGGAGAGCGACAGAATGGACTCGTACATGGATTAAGTCCTCGACCGAAGAGTAGAGGCCGGAGAATAAAACCCAACAGGACGTCGGGTATGGATTATGTCTGGCAAGGAGTAGGTCGCTTCGCCGAAGAGCGACAGGATCGGCCTACTCAGGTCGTCGGGTATGGATTATGCTTGGCAAGGATCCGAAGAAACCACGATCGGGCTAGGACTTAGGCCAAGACATCACTTAATGTTTAGGGACACTGAACCGGAGTATAGAAAGTAACGCCGCTTCGTCAAAGAGTGACAGGATCGGCTTACTCAGTCGTCGAGTATGGATTGTGCTTGACAGGACCCGGAAAGGTCACGGATTTGGATATCAGCTTCGAACAGCTATGGATTTGGACATTGATCCCGAACGGTCGCGGACTTGGATATGGACCCGAAGCGGTCCTGGATTTGGTTAACGACCCGGAGAGGTCACGGATTTGAATATCAGCCTCGAACGGTAATGGATTTGGCTTTGGATGGATATGGATTTGGATAAAATAATTCGGAGAGATCACAAATTCGAATTTGGATATCCACTCGGAATAGTCATGGATTTCACTAACGATCCGAAGAGATCGAGGATTTGACTTGGCAATGGATTGGATTTCGGATTGAAAAACTCGGTTATCGATGGAATATGGATTTTGGACTTTGGACTTAGGGCAATTCAAAACACACTTACCTATCGCAAGACATGTTTTGTGGGGCAAATGTTATCCCATCTTTTGGCAAGGTCGTGATATCATGGATTTGGCTAAACGGATGATTATTGGAATTGAAGATCGGTTATAAATAAGATTGGAGGATGGTCAAACGGATTCGAACGGATAGCACTCTGGAATTGGCTAAGTATGAATTTCACACTTCAACTGAAAAAACGATCGGGTACGATCGTTTTTCACAATGGATCGGCTATGATTCTTCTCCAATATTGATTAGCAATAATCCATCTCCATTATGGATTGGCTATGGTCCATCTTCAAAATGGATCAGCTATGATCCATCTCCAATATGGATCGGCTATAAAACATCTTCATTATGGATCGGTGTGAATCAATATGTATACGGATCGCTTGGGTTGACAGTACAAATCAACGATGATCGATCAATAACTCAAAATCCAGAAATCAATTATGTACGAAACTTTGGGAATAGCAAGATATTGCATGATGGGACCCACCATATCGATTGCACATGAAAAGAAGCAAGAAAAACGATCGGCACTGATCGCTATTTTGATGGAGGTAGGACCCACGATCGATAGGGTGACCTCGTCTGGATTTGGAGATTCCGCAGCCGAAATTTCAGAAAGATATTTCACCATCTTCCCTTATAAATAAAAGCTTTATAGTTCATTTGAATGATCTTTTTCGGCCTGGCACTTCTTCTTCACTATCTTTTCTTCCTCCGTTACTTTTCTAAGGCAAAAAAAACAACTGTACTGATAATCTTACAGTATAAATAAAAAATTATTGGAGTGGACGTAGGCCAGAGTTTGCCGAACCACTATAAAACTTGCGTGTTCATTTACTTTTCTGCAATTTATTATGTGGTCTGTGTTCTTATCTCTATTTGGATATTGTTATTGGATATTGGTGCTTTCACATTCAATAGGGTGTTTGGTGGCCATTTTTGATGCCAACACACACGATGTATTGTTATTTGGGTTTTTTTCTCTTAAAGCGGTGATCCTTATTGAAATTATACCCCAATGCAAAACTTATTATAATTATTTATCGTTATGTTATTGGATCTAGTTTGTATTTCCGAGAGGAAGAAGATAATTTCTAATAGTTGGTTCTTTTAGTAGCAAATAAAAGAAAACACTCATTATAGCTTAAAACTCTCTGGAGTAAGACTATTGCTACTGGATCATTATAGTATGAAACCCACTGAGATATGTAGCGTTGTTATGTTATCAGTTATTGCTATCATTTTGCAAATATTATTAGTGTACCAATTGTATTGGTACATCAAAATTACATACCGTTACCGTTGCCTATTTGTGAATATACCAAAGGTTCTGATCAATTGACAATTGTTGCGTTGTAATGGTAAATTAACTTTTGGCTAAAAAGATCAAAATGTTAATATACATTTAACTCTGTACTGGTGTTTTGTGGCGTCACTTAATAAAGGACAGAAGTGGGGGAAAATGCAATTACCATCATTTTAACTATATCTGATTATTTACTTGCTTCTAAATGCACGTAACACAGCTAATTATATAAATTTCAATGTATTAATGAATTGGTAAATTAATTTTAGCGATGTCTTATCATTAAAAATAATAAATCTGCCTTTACCATAGTGGTATTGATAAAACGATTTTGCTAAAAAAATGATAGTTAATTGATTGGCAATCGCATGATAATGAAAATTTTACTGTTCCATAACAACCCTAGAAATATGCATCCCTTCTCCATATATGATGTCCCATTAGTAACTTTTTTTTTCCTTTCCTGAAACCAGTTGTCAACGACAAAAAACTTACAGCATTTGTGAAGGCAGCCAGCACCTCCAACCTTTTATAGCCATAGGTATATATACCATCCGGTTTGCTCCGAGAAACCGCCATGGCAAACAGCGAAAATGTCAATAGACCACAACCAAATGTCAAATGGAAAGCATCAGAAACCAAGCCAACACGGCCTGTAATCAGGCCAGTAAACAACTCCGTAGTGGAATAAGCAACATTCAAAGAAATTAAAAAAGTTAGCCTCTTCATGGATCTATTATTCCCAAACCTCACTTCTCTCACCACAAACGCAATCAAACTCCAAAATCTTAAAAAATTCCCTTTCTTTTCAGCATCTAAACTACCAACTCCAATTCCATTAAAAGTCTTGTTATCATATGATATGTCATCGATATTGATGCTGGAATCGCTCCGCAAGAGGTTCGATTGACGTGGTCGAGTAAGAGAATTCATTCTCTGAATAGAAATAGCAGGCTGTGGATCTGAAAATTGATGGTGGAATGAGGAGTTTCGAGAGAAAGAAAAGCGACGATCGGAGTTGAAGCTGAAACTATGGTTGAAGGAGAACGATTCTGGCAACGGGAATTTGGCAGTGGTTGAATCTGACGATGATGGCGAAGAAGAGGATGAAGGTTCCATGTATTAGAATTGTAGAAAATTATTCAGCTTCCCAGCCGGAAGTCATAAACCTTTAATAAGTTTCAAAATACTGACTCGCCCTTGGAAAAAAATGTGGAGGTGCCAAGAGAGAGCATGTCCAGTGAAGGAGATATTATTAAGCTTAATACACAATGCATACCAAAACAAAGTTGCCCAATAGCCCATATTCCACTTACAATTTAGAATATTCAATAGGCGCTGAGTTGCCTATTGGATGGGCTTCGTCCAGAATGAAGCACCTATTTACTTGAACGTTTATTAAACGGAACACTCAGCCTTTAACGGCTAATTCAACGCAACAGCTACCCCAAAGGCTATATTTTCTCATAATTTAATAAATAACTCGTTTTCAATTCTAAAAATTCATCAAGTTCTTTAATATTTATTTTCTAAACCGCATTAATCTTATATCAGACCCGATCTACATAATGTTTTCACCATTTGAAAGGTTTCATGTCCTTCAAATTCTCAAAATTACATTTTCAAATGCGATAATAAACAGTACGGTACTCTTCCAAACCAACATTCATCCAACTCATGGAAAAGCTCCAACTCATGTGAAAGCGTTGAAGACTACAACTTGTGCAACATTTATTGTCATAATACCAAAGATTCAATAAGGGATAATGACCAAAGTGGCGATAAGTTTTGAAAGAAAATAATGAATACATATAACATAAAGCATTTGGACAACATACGTTCATTGTTGACAATTCAAGGACGATTCAAAAAAATCAATCGACAAACTCAATTTTACAAATGTGAATTTTTTAAAACAAAAAAGGTGAATCAAAATGGAATGGGAGGCGAAGATCATTTGATATGTTTCTTGATTTTCATTTGTTCTTTAGTATACAATCTTATTATTATTATTTTTACTTTTGTTATTAGAAAAGAATAATGGATGAGGAATTCTTAAAGCCTTTGCAAGGGAAAACAGTGTTAAATGTCATACTATTACCAATTCAAATTGTTATTGTTGACAAGTCAACGGAAGTGGAATTTTAATAGTGCAAAGAGCTTGAGAGACGTTCAAACAAAGGAGGAGGGAAAGAAAAAAGCATCAAAATCATCATATTGCTCTAGTCTAGAAGACTAATCGGGTAGAGAAAAGCCATCTGAGAGAGAAAATAAGATGGATGTGCTCACTTAAAGACCTAATGAAGGTTATAAACCAATGGGTTCAAAGCAGAAAAGAAAAGGAGTAAGGCTGAAGCTGGCTTGAATTCTAGACTGAATGACACCCATGAAATTCATGAAAGAAGTCATCAAGAAAGAATTGAGCAAACATAAGAGAAGATTGAGGTATGCAAAAGTTTGTTGAAATTGAGCAACAAAAGTTAGATCTTGAACATTTGAAAGCGGAAACATAATGTCAAAAATAGGAACAATTGGTTATGGATAATGATTTAACGGGAAAGGATGAAGTTCAAGCCCAATATTGGATGGAGTGCAAAAGGCAAATAATTATAGCTAAATTTCCTCAAATCTAATTTATTTTAGACCCAATAATTTGTATTATTAGCACCGTACTTTGTATTCTTAGAAATCTATTTTATGTGGTTATTAATTAATGTTCTACTATTTTAGAACCATATAAACATTACATGATACATTGCATAAATACAAAAAAATGATAGGGTACATGATACATTGCATAAATAAATAAAAACATTAAGGTACATGATACGTTGCAGGCTAGAAATACAAATAAACTATTAATTACGTCGAATACAAGGTGATGTAAGTTGTTTTTAAGCAGTGTAATATCATTCCTTAAGTTTGAAGCTAACTGTTTAACTCTTCGACGGAGTATGTAATACCCCGCAAAATAAACAATAAGTAGATTAAAAGAAATTAATAAATAATTAAATAAGGCTCAAAAATGAAATTTAAGCAAACGTCGGAATTTGACCACGAAACTTGCATCATTGTGCTCATGCCTATTTTCTTAGCAACTTATATATATAAAGTTTTGCGATCAGATTTCAAACGAAGAAGTTATCAACTTTTGAAGTTTTTCGGATCAAAAATAATTAAAAATGAAATAAGGAAATAAATAAATTAAATGTTGGACCACCAACCACTCGACGGCCTCATTGGGATGGTCGACTGCATATGGGGAGCAATCGACTGGTTTATGTTGTCTCGGCTCGGGTTGAACTTCGATCGAACGGTACGGATTTAATATTAGTCTAACGGATAGAATTGATTTCAACGCCTACAAATACAGGTCTAGCACCTTAGTTTTTCTCCACGTATTTTCTAAACAGAGCAGGGGAGCTTTGTCGTTTTCCCTTCACCGCTACTTCTATAAATTATAAAAATACATACATACATATACGTATATATGTACGTACGTACGTACGTATGTATGTATGTATCAGAGAAGGGTAGAAAATAAAAAAGAAGAACAGAAGGAGTGAATCGCTTTTGTGAAAAAGATAAACTCTATAATTATAAATCTAAATTTCACTTAACTCAAATCTCCACTTAGATCGTTAATTCTAATGGATACACACACACACCCCACATACATACTTTTGGGTTGGAAATGAATAACGAGTCTATTAAAGGAATGAATTAGGACTTGGAGATTTAGAAAGTTAGAAAGGTAAGTGGAAAATTATATGATTTATATATAACACGGAAATTTATATTGTTGAATTTTATTTGATATTATGCATATGCAAGACACTTTAATTGTAGGCTTAAAATGAATATATTTAATTGAAGCTTCGCTTACATATTCTGTAAGTTATGTGATTGTGAAGGAATGACATATAAACCCTAATTTGGAAATCATGGGAAATTAGTCCATAAAAATTGGAAAGTATGATGTTGATAAGATTGTAAAGTTTATTCCAAGTTTATGTTAATATGGTTGCAAATTGTTTGGCGCTCATTAGGAATGCCCTAGTTTGACATGGAATGTAAGTTTCTATATTTTAATTTATTGAGAGCGTTGAATATACAATTTAGTTTTATTTATTTATGTGTATATTTCCATAGACTGGCTAACTTCACAACTATAAAAGCACGTCGTTTGAAATAATAAGAAATATGCCTAAATGAAAGAGATGTATAAAGTATGGATGTCCTTCTCCGTAGTTTGTACTGTCTATTTCAATAGAAATGAAAGGAGATAATTTCTTGTAATTTCAAATGGAGCAAAGGTCTCACTTTTAGGTAATTTATGGAAAGTTATATCGGTAATAATTTCCTTTTTGGGAAGGATAATCCAATATATTAAAACATGGAAATGAATATTCTTTGTAGAACATAAGTGTATATTGTGAGATTCTTAAACGTAGAAATTAAAGAGTTAAAAATAGAAATATATATACACATATGTATAACCATGTCTACTAATTAAATAAACAAATATATATACATATATATATATACACACACACACACACACACACATAAATCGTAACAAATAAATATACATCGGGGCTTGCATTAATTACAATTAGAACGTTTAAATATTAATAATATAATAAATCATATGTTAGGAGATTGTAATGAAAAGGGGTAATAATTCCAACATTATTGAATAATGATTACAGCATTAATAGGAAATAAATATGCAGTTAATAAAGAGTTACAGAAATCAACTGGGGACATAGATGTGTTAATGAGATTAATTACAGAATTAAACATGAAATTTATAGAGAAAATGAAATATGCATAACAGGTTAGATTTGAAACGAATAAATAAATGTCATTAGTGATTGTTCAATTTGAACAATGATGATTATTCATAAAGGACAATTAATTGGTTGTGAAGAAATAAATGATATTTAGGAAATAAAGAATAAAGGAAATAAGCGTTTAGGATAAGAATAAGTTCATAGCAAGTAAATAATAAATACTAATAAATGAACTCAAGAGGCATAATAAGTTTCATAGTGGAAATTATATGGCCTCAATAATACGTTATGATGAGCGTGAGTTAGTGGGCCTAACCTTATATTTAGGTTAATTATAATGGCTTAGTTTAGCATGGATTGGGATGCGAGGTTAGTAGAGTTACACAACGGAAGTCTGTCCTTCACCTAGAGGCTACCATTAGTTGTGTATGCGTACTACTGGTGTGACTACTGATGTGAGAGATCTCCAATTATAGGACCCATAGAGGAGAAAAATATACATATATGTATAGGTTTGGGGAAAATATACTAGGGGTTCACCTTGGATTTGAAGTATTAAATGACTAAGTACCTTAAGGGATGTTAAGGGGTTCGCTTCGGGGATCGAGGTTTTAAATGGTCGTTGGATCTGCCTCCTCCTAATTTAAGAAGTCTTAAATAACATAAGACGGTGCCTAGTTGGAAAATGGGGTCTGCTTCATTTCTAAACAAGAGATATTAAGTAACTAGAGTGGGCATTTTCCTTGACTTATATTAGATAAGTCTAAACAAGTTTTTGGCTATGGGGGTTGGTGGGCTATGTTAGTGTTGTTGATAAATCAGTATTTAAAAGTAAGGCTGGCATATAGGCTTTGACTACTAGCGGTCCTAAGCGGTCGTTAGCAAAGACTTGGGTTACACCCTAATCGATTTCGCTTTATACTAGTGTAGAATCTATATGGGATACGCAAGGACCTCGAAGATTAATCAATTGTTTGTTTGTCGGTGGTGAGCTAGTTAACCCTTAGATAAGCCTTTGAGGTACATTAGTAATACAACTAATTAAATTATAAAGTCATATCTAGGGTTCATCAGCCTTCGTAGTTAGGGCAGGCTGACTATCAATTACATTACGGAAGGCCCACTTGGGGTTGAGGTATTAAATGTCGTTGGGTCCGTCTCTTCCCTATTTAAGAAGTATTAAGTGGTCGGGGTTTTCTTTTGGGTAGTACAACGCTTATAAATATACGCATATATATAGTTATACCTTGGTTGGACATATCATACATGTGAATGGAATTAAATGAATAATCCCATGAATAGTAAACATAACACTTAAATAGAAATCAATCGGTGTAAACTAGTATGATGGATAAAGTATGTAATTTACCAGTCAGCATAATATTGTTCTGACCCCTCCTTATTACAACCCACGGGATAGATTTAGAGGGACGGGCTACTGGTGCAAGACGAGAACGGTAAATGTAAAAGTCTTCTCATTCATTCTCGGCACTGACGAGGCATCTAGATATCCAAGGAATGATATTGATTCCAAGTTAGTAGCCTTAGTCGGTATATATGTTTTGTTATATTTTACTATTCCATTGTGAGTTCGCTCTTTGATATACTATTATAAGTTATCATCACCAATGATCTGTGACCTAATGGACTTGGGTTTCAATTTAGTCAAAATTCATGCTGTTAAGGTAAGGGTTGTTATAGAGTGGAAAGTCGAGCCAATAATGGACCCCACACTGACTTTTGGGACATCTGAAGTAATAGCTTCCGAAAGTTGTATAAACTGTTGTCACAATGCCAATATAAGCCTCAAGACCATAGTTGTAGAAAAATAGGTTGAGTGTCATCTCTTCAATAAGAGTTAACTCTCGCTCTTGAACCATTGCTAAACTTACTTGATTTTGTAGCAAGGATAATTCCTTTTGTAATTTTATTATGTAGTCAGCTGCATGTTGAGGTCGAGGGTCATCAATCCACTCGTGAAATCCATATATATTGAACAGACATATTAGATAATGACATCCAAGATCAAGGCCATATTTCACGACAACCACTGAAGATTCATAAGCACAAAAATAACAAATTATCGACGAGTCCCCTGTCATAACCCCTTATTGTTGTTATTACTGACGTGTTATCTTTTCCTTAGTTTGTTGTAGTGGATAGGGGGTTGCACGTATATTCATTGACATTGTATGATAAATGAAAATATCTTTTTCTTATATAAACTTGATAAGTGATTTTGAAATAAAGAACAATGTCATTATCATTTATAGGGTTTTGAAAGCAAGCACAAGTACACAACACTGTACATCATGCCAACAACAGCCATATAAAATAATTAATAACGGTAATATAAACAATATCACTGTACATCATTGTAACAACCCGTACCTTAACGGGCCTAAATTTCGACAAAAATTGAAACCCAAGTCCATCAAAGTATGGATCATTGGATTTGGTACCTGCCAATAAGCATGAGCATTATCAGACAGTGCTAGAAATCTAAACTCACAATGGAAACAATAACAGAATAAGAATGCAGAGTATGACCACTACCTTGGAATTAATGGTATTCCTTGGATGGCAGATTGTCACACCAGCATCGAGCATTAGAGAAAGAAGACTTCTCTAACAACAAAGCACATCCAACTCCAGTGGTTTGTTCCTCTAAATTCTATCATGCGGGTTGTAACGAGGAAGGGAGGTCGGAGCAACGTTCTAGTGACTGGAAAAATATAAACTGTCCATAACATGAATTTATACCGGTTGGTTTCCATTTAATAGTTATGTCCATCAAGGTTAGCAATTCTAATCTAACCTTGTATTGCACGCATGATTACTTACCTATCCCTTCCCAAGGTAAAAAATACTAATGAAGTCTTATCAACTGCCTGATAGAGTTAGGGGTATGCCCTAGGGGCAATTATGTAATTTGTTACATATATCTAACTCGTTGACCAATCTTGTTCGAAATAAAAGGTATTTTCTTCCTATTATATACTTGATATAATGTGATTATATTAATCAGTTAACTTAATTAAAAGTATATTTAATAAAAAAATCCATAAATGGTATATTTTATGATAGTAGTTACAAAGTGTTATGACCGTGAGTAATTTATCACAACAAAACAAATATACCATTTTAAATGTTCCTAGTCAAAATGCATCAAGACTGGATATCGATGTATCCGTTGAGACTGGAGTACGTAACGCTCTCCAAATGTTGGATAGTGTATGACTCATGACTGATGGGGGCACCTAGGGGTTACGTACTAATAGTTCTTGAATAACTGTGGAACGACTCAGTCGATAGTTTTATGTTGGTTAATATAACTAAGGTCAAACCGAAAATATCGATGTGACTGATTTACACAGTTCTCTCGACTTGAGAATACCATGGATCTTCAATATGAAAGCTCCGCTTTGATTATAGCCAAATCATGGCATGACGTCCATCGAGTGACTATAGTTGGGTCGAGTGGAAGTATTGGAAGTGAAGCACTATTCAAGAGAGGATTCGTCTCCTTGGTTATATGCGGTTAGTATCACAGTCAACTCAAGTCAACTCAAAGCCAAAGTCTCTGGCCAGAGCATTTCGGTTAATAATAATTGTTATTATTGAACCAAGGACTTTGTATTTTGGCTATAAAGTTGAATGTGGATGAGGATGGAATTTTGACCATTACCAAATTCCATAAGTCCAAAGTGATATAGTTTTGACGAAGAGAATTGGTGTAAACAAATGTCACAACCGGGTAACGCTTATTAAACTAAAATTGGATTTTTATCGAAAATGAGTAAGCGATAAATTTGGTCATAATGTCACACCACCTGCTATGTGACGTGTGAACGTTAGCATTAGAATAGTTCGATGTTAATCGCTAATCAAATTTACACCCAAGAGTTACACAGCCAAAATGATGAATTCCCTTAAGACTGAATGATTTAATTAGTTTATAATTGTTATAAATTAATTAATAGGAAATATTAATTATAAAATTTGAATATGATTTGAGAAATAAATAATGTTATATATATTTATAACAGTTATAAATATATCGATCGATATACAATATCGTCAAGCGATTAAATTAGATTTAATTGCATAGTATTTTGCCTTAGGCTTAAATGGGTTTAAGACCCATCATTAGGGCTGCAAAATTCGGTTTTGGGAAGGTCTAGGGGTGGCTAAAACATAGGAAATTGGCTTGGAGATAATGGGTTGAGATCAAGTGAGAATGGGTAAAAAGGTTTTCCTCGTTTCTCTCTAATACAACCCAATATATATATACATGTGTGTGTGTATCTCTAAAAATAAAAATAAAACCTTTTTTGGCTGCCATTACCTTCTACATTACTGATTAAAACATAGCTCTCAATCCACTTCAAAATTCTCAAATATATTTCAATTTAAAATAATACTATTTGATAGTTAGAGGTCGGTGATTCCAGACTTGCAATCTAACGAATCAAGAACAGTAAAAGGAAGGGAAGTCATTGCTTTAACGTGGATTCAAAGGCATCATTAAATTGGTAATTTTAATTCATATTATAGTAATTAAATTATATTCTATGATTCTATAATGAACAATTTTATATCTGTTTGAATATATTGCTACTATATGTTTAGTTAGGTGAGATTTTTGTAAGTAGATGTGGTTGTCACAAATTAGTTTGGTTATGTGCATAATTTGTTTATTATACTATTTGATTTATGTATAGACAAATGTTATTTACTGTAAAAAATCAATTTTTGTCATTAATAATTGTTTTATATATATTTATTATTATATATATATATATATTAGTGTATATTTCTCTCTCATAATAGCATATATGCATATATAAGATATATATATGATTTAAAAAATTTAGTACACTTATCTATACATAATATGAATTTAAAAATTCTAAAATTAATTATCATACATATATTCATATTTTTATATTAACATTTATTAAATTTTTGAATTGTTTATTATATATAAAATAATTATTACATTGAAAATTCAATTATATATTTTTTAAATATTATATCATTTTAGAAACATATAGAAAAAATTTAGGAATTTTTCAATAAAGTTTATTATTTTTAATAATTAATATTATTTTGAAAAATCTGTTTATGGTTTATTAAAAATAATAATTTAATTGAAAATTTCTTCAAATTTTTTCATAATCTTTCATTCAGGATCCTAGAATTTCTAAAATTTTTAATTTTGAATTTTTAATAATATATTGTTTTATATTAAATAATTATTGCCGAAATCAATGTATTTGTTTTTAAAAATAATATTTTAACTTTGAAAATCTCCAAATTTTTCCTAAGCTCTATTTTATGATCCTAGATTTTTGAAAGTTGTAAAATTTGAATTTTCATCAATAGATTATTTTATGTTAATTATTTATGGATGAAAACATTATTTTATTCGTAATATATACAAATTAAAATACTAAAATTATTATGTTTGCAAAACTAAGTTAATTTTGAATTATAAATAATTTTTAATAATTATTCTCTCTCTTTCTATATATATATATATATTTATCTATATATAAATGTTTTATGTTCATATATTATATATAATATATTTATACATACATGTGTGTGTGTTGTAACACATATACATGCACATATTTGGACAACATACATGACGTACAAAATGAGCTAATATGTCTGTTGCGATGTAAATCCCAACATCTACATATGTGCATAATATACCTTTCATGGACTATTATGTTACACATGCACTCACACATATATGTACATGATACATTTATGTATAAACTAAATCAAATTAAATTAATTTCATATCTTAATATATTTGAATTTAAATAAAATAAATGATTTTATTTAAATAAAATTTAGAAATGTTCTAATATAGTTAGACTTCATAGGCCCAATAAAGATCCAATAGGGTAAATTCTTTGAAATTCACCCATAACTTCCGTTGTGGGCTGGTCAAGTTCCAACGATAGTATCAGAGCCCAATAGCCTATGCGGTCTAATTTAGTCATATCAGGCCTAACTAATTAAGCTTGCCTGCTTAGTACGGTGTCTAGAAAGGTAATGTCTAGCATTGGAATTGGGTAATCAAGTACTCTAAGAGTCCTGAAACTCAGCCTTTGAAAATCGGCACCCGTACTTCACTTGTACTCGAATGTCGTAGATTCAAACGCCGAATCTGGCTCCCCGGAGCTTATAACACCATTAAGTTTAACAACACAGCGGAAGAAAGAAAACAATGATATCATATACAACTTCAATGAATACAATATCCAGAATGATATACAACAATGATATCAATATGATACAAGAATATCATTGATAAATAATGATACATCGGAAAACAGAAGTGATAACTCCAAACGATCTTCAAAAGGAAATGAGTCCAACATCTCCAACATCAGCTCGAATCACCATCACGATCCACAAAGTTAAGCAAATTCAGTGCGTGAACTCCAGACACTGAACTAGCTCCATATAATCCACTGAACCTGACTATCTGAAAAAGAAACCCAACTCTAGACTGCCCATGTGGAAAATTATGAGCACCTAGAGTTTAGGAAGGGAACAATAAACTCCGAGTCAGTCATGGAATTGGTGTGAGTAACAAAGACAGTTTATCTTTAAAACAAACAACAAAAGAATTTTAAACATTGAAATCCGCAATGCTTTTGAAAAATGAAACTACCATAAGGCCTCCCGCCACACACACAATGCAAACGCAGAATTGGAGGAGATTTCTCCTTATGATAGTCAAACATGCTTACTACGCCAGAAAACTCTTTTGATATTATTACTAGTGTATAGGAAACATTTCGAAAGTATAATATTAATCTTAGTCAGCATAGACATTTCAAACTATGCCTACTATAACTACCATCTAAACAGTGGTGACCACCATAAGTAAATGGCAGGTTCTACAACTAAAACCGTACATGGCTCGTATTGTTTCTTTGGATTTTCCAATAAATGGTCAGGCTAAGGAACTTCCTACTGCCACATGGGAACGCCTCTGGAGTGACGCCCCGAGAACCACCTGACTCTCTGCCAACACAAGGCCGGTTACCCCCTTCCCGGGAAGTAAAACCTAAGATATGCCACCCCCGGTCCTTTGGGACCTTTATCCGAGAGCTCTCGATCACAAAGCAACAATCACACAGAGTAAATGAGATTGGAGCAACAACATAGGTAAATATCTGGGCTCCATACCATGATACCACCTTTTTTCAGAAGGAATGGTCATACCCTAGGGGTGCTACCCCTGAAACCTTGCCGCATCTTTCCTGTTTCGACCATTTCCGGTTTGTGGGGCTCAATGAGGTCTCGTCCACAAAGCTACGCTTTTTCACAAAGCCATGCTTTGATCAACAATTGATCATCAACACACAGCAGCACTCAGCATGCCACACTACCAAATTGGTAGTATATCGCTGATAACCTT
This sequence comes from Allium fistulosum, assembly GCA_030737815.1. Lineage (NCBI taxonomy): Eukaryota > Viridiplantae > Streptophyta > Magnoliopsida > Asparagales > Amaryllidaceae > Allium > Allium fistulosum. The sequence goes on from CM060902.1 coordinate 1,144,416,557, forward strand.
CAACTACATAACCTCTGAGCTCGTACGTCTCAGAGAAGGGTGTTAAGCTAAGAGAATAAATCTCCGCCACCAAACAGAAATGTATTTGAAAGAAATCAGCTCTATATCTCAAAGTGTAGTGTCAGACATACAACCATACAAGTCTGTTTCGGGTTCGAACAGAACCGAAGGCACTTCCAAAGAAGCCCTTGCAATCCGGGTATTCACAATCCCGGTCGGACTTCCCATCACTTAGGAAATCTCTATACCGTAGCTACTCAGTGCAGAGACAATCGATAGGTTATCCTATCGTTCTCGCAAACACCCGGTCTTCACCACCGGTCTTCAAATGCTGTCCATATACGACGTATCATTATTCGAAATGGGTTATATGACACAAAGGTCCTCTCTCGGCTAAACCGAATAGTGAGCGCGATATTTCAAAATATATGGATATGGGGATTTCAGTTAAGTCACACTTATTACCCAAAATCTTTCTTTAAATGGTTTAAACGAATTACCATTTTAATCTTTTATATAAAAAGATTCATCTCACAAGGTTCACCTAGTTTCACAAAGATCCATTCACGGATTTCAAACAATTTCCATTCCAATTAGGATTAACTCATCCAATCTTTAAATCAAAGATTTAACTTATAGCTTTCAACTCGTTTCCATAACTTGGAAAAATCATTTTCATTTTAGGCTTGAAATCCTTTTAACACAAATTGGGAATCTATTTCTTATATGAAAGCTTTTATTATTTGAAAATAAATAGTTTTCGTTTTTAGGAAAATCCAATTTTATTTGCATGAGTTAAAGCCCTTGAATTAAATTCAAATTCCCAAATCAATACATTTAAAATGGTTTAACTCATATATAACTAGTATAACCTCTTTAATCCCTAGTTTCAAATTATAGAATTCAATTTCAAATTTTGAATTCAAATTTAAATCAAATTATTTAAATTTCAAAACTTTATCAAGTTATTCAAAATAAAATTTATCTTTGAAATTCCATTTCAAAAGCTTTTCACTTTAAACCCAATCCATTTCCAAAACCATTTGGATTTAAATATTCAACCTTTAAACTATTTTGAATTAAATTCAAATATCTGTGACTTAACTGATTTCCTCGTGAAATCCATATTTGTGTGTGTATAAGTGTGGTCTAGGGGTTTAACACAATAGTGCAACATCATTCAATCATCACAAATCAAAACACAGAAATATAGTTGATAAGCGGTATAAACTATAACGCTTACCGTTCATTTACAGATTCACAGATAATATACAAATGTAAATAAATAAATGAATAAAATACACACAACTCGATCCACAGAACAAAATATCACAGATCAGATAGGACAATCAATTCAAAGCATCTCATACAATACAATCATTCATAAGTAAGGTCAAACATTTAATAATCATTTATAAGCAGGATTAATTAATTATTTAATCATAATTAATTCAATTTATTTCCAATTAAATTTATTACTTATGAATTAATTATCCAATCCTGATTTATTAATTACAAATCATTTGATATAAATTAATTAATCAAACATTTTAATTAATTAAATTATTCTTAATTAATCATATTAATTAAATTAATCTCTGAACCAATTACATACTTAATTAACTCCTTAATTAATCATTTTAAGAAATTAACTCTTTAATTGCTTAACATTAAGCAATCATCTCATAACAATAAATCATAAATTACCAATTAATCTAATGATTTTCTTAAACTAAATTAATTAACTTTAATTAATCAAAATATCCAAAATTAATTACAATAAGTAATTAATCCTTAATTACTTTCATTAAGTAATTACATTGAAACAATTTATAATTGATTATCTAAATAAATTTATCTAATTAATTATTAAGATAAATCACCTTGATTAATACTTAATAATCCTTAGTTAATTATCTTCGTCAACTAATAACATTTTTTTATTACTTTTAATTTATCTCTAATTATAAATTAATTAAGTGTTAATAGTAACTTAATGAATTCTTAATTACAATTAATTAATTCCTTAATTAAATTAACTTAACTTTAATTAATAAATTTAAACTTATAATTACTAATTCTTCATTAACATAAAGTGAAACTCATTCCTATTTCGATTTATTCACCACTTACAAAAATGTTGAAACATTGATTTTAAATTTGCTTTTTTTAAATTCCATTTAAATTCCAAAATTTAAAATGAACTACAATCTATTTTAACACAGTTTAAAACTAATTCTTAAAACCTTTAAGTTTACATGTTAAGATAATACTTTTATTACAAGAGCAATTTAAAGAGTTAAAATCAATTTCCTTTAAGATTCACATATTGTATGCTATATTTTAACATTTAAACTTATTTAAATATTTAAATTTATAAACTTCATTTTCTTTCGAAATCTGGAATGCAAAGATAAATTTAAGCTCGATTTCAGATTTCGTTTTAACTTGTTTAAACTTTTCCTTATGAATTTCAAATTCATTTAAATTCCAAACCTTTTATAATAACAATTTAAATTTCTAAAACTTCTATTATTTCCAACTAAACTTAAACTAAACTTGAAGTTTTAATTAAATGTTGATTTTAAAACTTATTTCAATCTTGGCTTTAACTTTAAAATTTAGTTTTAAAATTTCAAAATAGAAACAGGTTTTAAATCCTGTACAACATCTCTTCCCGGGCCAGACTATATTTGTGACGCCCCACCTTTATACCCACGCTAGCCAAGAACACTACGGTGTAATGCTGTCAACTAGCACGAAGAATAAGGCTGTTGAGGAGCGACCATCCATGTAACTTCTTTGTGCGAGCACCGATATGTCAGATAGTATAGCATGAACTTCATTTAAGGAGGAAATCCGACATACCGATACAAACTCAAAGCTATCACACGGTGGCTATATATAATCTTCGGAAACAAACATAGAAAGAAACATAACATAAATCAGTCACAGACATCAATATCACAAAGGCGGAAAAAGATATGAATATATATATAACACATGAAAGTGTACATCAGAGTAGTGGTCGGAAAGATCCACGGTAATACAAAAGAATAGCAACACGTGCTATACAAAAGAATAAGTACACAACATATAGTCTATATCTCAAATGTGTACATCCAAAAACTACTAATCTATGTAGTTGGCCAAAAGTCAGAATAATCCAGAAGAGAAGTCAAGCAGAAGCACCTGTAACATCTCGGTCTGACCTGAGTATTATTTATAAGAAAATAATAAACAGATCAGTCTAGCTATAAATATCAAACGACATGATAGAATAAGGGATGTGGCATAAACATATAAAAACCATACTGGCATACTACTATAAGTATGTAAATGATAATCAACAAGAGATTAATCAATATCACAAGAATCTTCTCAAAGATCCAAACCCATAAAAAGGTAATGACACACGAATTCACCAATACACAAGAATTGATAAAAACATATCAATGAAAATCACGAAAACTGGTGAAGCACAAATTCCAGAAATCAACACACGAAATCCAGAACAAATCCCAGAAATCAACACATGAAATCCAAAAATCACAAAAAAAGGGGAAGTTCGATCACACGGACGAGAAGCTATCTCATGGAAGCTATCCATTTAATTTTTCGAACACACGAATGGCCCGAAGGCCTTTGACACATGAATGGCCCAAAGACCATGGGGTGCTACCCCATATATGTGAGTAGAAACATCACACAAGCGGGGTCTAGTCTCTCTCACAGACAAAGAGACATCGCTCAATCGCTAGTCTAAATCACAAAAATGATCGTCATGATCATAAGGAAGTGTCGATCACAAAAAGCTAGTAAATATATGAGTTTAGCTTCATGTCCCATAACCACTTGCTTAACTTAAATATTTATGAACAAACTGTAGATCTTCACTAGAAAGTTGTCACAAAAAAGTTCAGTCGAACAAGTCCAAGAATTAACCGACGAAGTAAACGCAAGTGTTTCATGCCACCTGTTTTGCTAAGTCGTTTAATTAGATTTCTCATCCGAGTGAAGTAAAGGCTTGTATATACTAGTAGATTGGAAAACAGTTTGAGAAAAAGAGCTTTGTAGTAAAATAGTGTTGAAATCGCTCTGATGAAAGAGTTTTGATATTCACTACTAGTATTGAAGCCTTCACATTTTTAAAGTGACAAGTCACAAAACGATTGTTGAAACAAATCGAATCACAAAATTTCACATTCGAAGACGTGAGTAAATTCCAAGTAGATCAATTCCAAAACCATCAAAGTAGAAATATAATTGCGACCTATCGTGGTCGAATTAAAGTGCAACGACTTAAAGTCAAATAGGTCGAACGACCTAAGGGTAGAATGTCGTGCGACCTAGCAGAAGAACAGGTTGAGCGACCTAGCCAAATACAGGTCATACGACCTAAGTATAAAAGGCGAGCGACCTAACGTTTTAACAGAGCCGTGCGACCTAACGTGTTACGACCTAAATCTTGGCCGAGCTAAGGAAAAGGATCGAGCAACCTAACGAGGTCGAGCTAAGGAGTGCAAGTAGGTCAAGCGACCTAGCGACCTAAGCAGTGATGAGGCCATGCGACCTAAGGAATAACGACCTAAAGGGGTTGTGAGGTCGAGCGACCTAAGGGATATAAGGTCCAGTGACCTAAGGTGGTACGCGACCTAAGATGGTACGCGACCTAATGTGTGCGCGACTTAATAAGGCGAACGACCTAAGGTACCAACGACCTAAAGTGGTTGTGAGCTAAGGTAAGGCGCGACCTAACAAGGTGCGACCTAAAGTCTTGCGACCTAGCAATATAATGGTCAAGTGACCTACGACCTAAGCACGCGAGCGACTTAAGATGATCGAGCGACCTACGACCTAGGGACGAACGACCTAAGTCCAGAGCGAGCTAAATGCAGGCAGAGTCTTCTCCATGCCAGAGCGACCTATGGCCCAGCGACCTAAGTGGGACGAGCCAGTTTCGAGGCAGCACGACCTAACTCCAGGAAATTCACCAAAACACTAAAATTTGGAGTTTTTCGCCAATCCAATCCAAACCAAAAGCAAATATACATGCTAAAGTAATAGGAATTCATCCCCAACAGTCCAAGATAGTTATAGGCAAGGATGTGAGATAAAAATCTCACCTTTACACGGAAATTGACGGAGATGAAGCCTGAGAGTTAAGCAAGAACAACAACAAGCTTGAATCTATGTTCTTCACTTGAATTTGGAGTAGATGTTGGATTAGCAATGAAGACTTGAGCTTGGAATTTTAATTTCCCATTCCCTCCACCATTTTTGAAGAAGCTTTGATGTTTTAGAAATGAATAATGAAGTTGTGAAGAGAAGGAAGGGGTTGGGCTGAGTTAACAAGTGGTTCAGCCCAAACTAAAGATCCAAAGCAAAAAGTGACGAAAATTCCGCTATCTCCAAACATATCGAAGTTTACACTTAAAAAGATCGCAAACGTCATTTTGAACTCAATGGAAGTGGTCTCGAGTCCTAATTTGACCGTATGCAAAAAGTAGATTTTCGGACCAAAATCCGATTAACGATAAAATATTTAAATAAAATATTTAAATATAAAATCGATAAATATGCGAGTTGTTACAGACTCCCCTCCTTAAAGAAATTGCGTCCTCGTAATATATAAGATGGAAATAAAAAGCAACAACCATAAAAGCATATTAACACAAAAGAAATTTGAAATAAGAAGTTTACCTCAAAGAGCATGAGAAAGTAAGTCCGGATGTGTTCGCTCGATGAATTCTCTAGTTTCCCAAGAGCAGTCCTTAGGATTTGAGTACCATTGAACTTTAACAAGCGGAACATCTTTATTTCGAAGTCGTTTGACCTCCGAAGCAATAATTCGAATAGGATGCTGCTCATAAGTTAAATTAGGTGAAACTTCAATCTCCTCCACAACACCGGGCTCAAGAATAGAATCGGAATCCCGAAGGCACTTCCATAATTGAGAAACGTGAAACACGTCATGAATGGCAGAAAACTGAGCCGGTAATGAAAGGCGATAAGCCATAGAACCAATACGTTCGGTGATAGGAAATGGCCCAATATATCGGAGCACTAACTTTCTCGATCGACTGAAGCGTACAACACCCTTCATAGGTGAAACACGAATAAATACAAGATCTCCCATAGAAAATTCTAATTTTCTTCTTCGGTTATCGGCATAGGACTTTTGTCTACTCTGAGCTTCTTTCATCCTACGACGGATAAGATCAATCTTTTCTGTGGAATCTTGAATAAAATCTGGACCTAAGACCAGCTTCTCTCCGGCCTCAAGCCAAAAAGAAGGAGATCGACATAGCCTTCCATAGAGTGCCTCGAAAGGGGCCATACCGATGCTGGATTGGAAGCTGTTATTATAGGAAAATTCAACAAGTGAAATATGATCTTCCCAACTTCCACCAAAGACGATAACACAAGCACGAAGAAGATCTTCAAGTGTTTGATTCACACGCTCAGTTTGTCCATCGGACTGGGAGTGATAAGCGGTGCTAAAATTAAGCTTTGTTCCCAAAGCTTTTTGAAGACTCTTCCAGAATCCACTAGTAAACAATGGATCACGATCACTAACAATGGAAGAAGGAACTCCATGTAGTTTAACAATTTCTTTGATAAAGAGTTTGGCCAGAAGAGGAACGGTTCAGTTTGACCGAATGGGAATAAAATGGGCAGTTTTAGTAAGTCTGTCAACAATCACCCATAAGCTATTATGACCCGAACGAGAACGGGGAAGGCCATCTATAAAATCCATGGAAATTTGATCCCACTTCCAAACTGGAATTTCCAATGGTTGCAATAACTCACCGGGCCTTTGATGTTCGGCTTTGACAAGTTGGCAAGTCATGCAACACTTAACAAAATAAGCAATATCAGATTTCATTCCCTCCCAATAATAAAGTCGCTTCATATCAGCGTACATTTTACTACTACCGGGATGAATGGAATACTTGGAACGATGAGAATCTTCTAAAATATCTTTACGAAGATCTCTAGTATTTGGTACGATAAGTCTACCAAATTTTCGAATGCCGCCACGAAAATCAATATCAAAGTCTTTCAAACCTTCAATATCGGTTTTATCCTTAAGATTTTGGCCAAGCGAAGCCAACTCAGGATCTAGCTGTTGAGCTTCAAGAATGCGGTCTAAAAGAGAGGGACGAGCCTCAAGGCTACATAAGACAAAAGATGAACATAAATCGGAGACACGATCTCGAATTTCACAAGTGGATAAAACCTCGAGATCCCTCCATTCAGATATCATCATAGAAACAACCGCTTGTTGCTTGCGACTAAGTGCATCGGCAACTCGATTTCCCTTTCCGGGAGTATAAAGGATATCAAGATCATAAGAGGCAAGGAACTCGAGCCAACGCTGTTGACGCAAATTAAGTTCCTTTTGAGAAAATAAATATTTCAATGACTTATGATCAGTATAAAGTATAAATTTCTCTCCCAAAAGATAGTGTCGCCAAATTCGAAGGGCGAAAACGATAGCCGCGAGTTCTAAATCATGTGTAGCATATCTAGTCTCAGCCGGCTTCAATTGCCTAGAAGCATAAGCAATAACACGTTCTTTTTGCATAAGAACGGCACCCAAACCAACGCGACTAGCATCGGTATAAACAACAAAATCTTGGTCCCCTTCGGGAATAACAAGAATGGGAGCATTAGAAAGGAGTTCTTTTAATTTCTGAAAAGAAGTTTCACATTTGTCCGACCAAATGTATTTAACACCTTTCTTCGTTAAGCCAGTAAGAGGCACGGCAATCTTAGAAAAGTCTTTTATGAAACGGCGGTAATATCCTGCCAATCCGAGAAAGCTATGGATTTCAGTCACGCTCTCCGGTCTTTTCCAACTTTGAATCGCTTCAATCTTTGAAAGATCCACTGATATTCCGGATTCGGAAATAATATGACCGAGAAACTTCACACTAGATTGCCAAAAGTGGCATTTGGAAAATTTTGCTTTTAGTTGATTGCTCCTAAGAGTTTCCAATACAATTCGAAGATGCTTTTCATGTTCCTCTTCGGTTTTAGAATACACAAGGATATCATCAATAAAGATGAGAACAAACCGATCGAGGAAATCTTTGAAAACTAGATTCATGAGGTCAACGAAATAAGCCGGAGCATTCGTTAAACCGAATGGCATAACTAGCCATTCATAAGATCCATAACAAGTTCGGAATGAAGTCAAAGGAATATTATCCTCTGCAATACGAAGCTGATGAAAACCGGTAGCCAAGTCCAATTATGAAAAGACTCTAGCACCACTAAGTTGATCAAACAGATCATCAATCTGAGGTAAAGGATATTTATTCTTAATAGTAAGATCATTAAGCTTGCGATAGTCGACGCAAAGCCTAAGTGTACCATCAGACTTTCTTACGAAAATAGCTGAAGCTCCCCAAGGCGAGGAACTAGAGCGAATAAGTTGCTTCGTCTCTAACTCGGATAATTGTTTGCGCATCTCTTCATTCTCCTTATTAGACATGCGATAAGGAGGACGAGTAATAGGTTGAGCTCTAGGTATAAGATTAATTTTGAACTCAATTGCTCGCTTAGGTGGTAATCCTAAGATGGGCTCGAATATGTCGGAAAATTCACGAACGACGCGAATAAGAGAAATGACATCCTCCTCATCATCATTGTCATCATCACGAGGATTTAAAGAATATAAAGATGCAACCAAAGCGGAATCCGAATCTTTAAGGATAATAGAAATCTGATTAACAGATTGCGGATGTCGGAGATAAATAGTCCGCTCAGGACATAGGATATGAGCTTCATAACGGTTAAGCCAATCCATACCCAAAATCATTCCAAAGCCTAAATAACGCATGACATGCAAATCGGCTAGGAAAGGAAAATCACACAAAATAATCTCCACATCTTTACAAAGCAAACTAAGAGTTGCGGATCCACCAACCGGATTCGCAATTCTTAAAGAAGTCATTAAAGGAACAACACTTAAAGAAAGAGTGTCTACAAGTTCCTTTGATATAAAAGAATGGGATGCACCCGTATCCAAGAGAACTCTAATAGGTTGATCATGAAATATAATAATGCCATCAAGGACAGAATGAGACATACCTTTACCGCGAGATGTGTTGCCAGGGGCTTGAGCAACGTTTAACTTTCCCTCCTTCTTGCTTGGAAGCTTAGGGCATAGATGCATATAATGATCCGGACTTTTACAGTAGCGACAAGAACGGGACTTTGAACACTTGTTCGCAAAATGGCCCCTAGCACCACAGTTGTAGCATTTCCCATCACTAGAGGAAAAAGTCTTTGCAGCAGGAGTTGCTAGCTTCCCCTTTTTGTTGGAATATGGACCTTTGAACTTGTTAGGCCTTTTCTTGTTGTTGAAGTTTGGTTTGGCAGCCACCACTTCAACATCACTGTCCTTATCAGCCTCTTCAAGACGAAGAGAGATATCAATGAGTTGATCGAAAGAAACTTCCAATTTTAGAAGTAATGGCTTCTTGAGATTCTTGTTTAAGCCATAGACAAACCTCTGGTTCTTCTTCAATGGGGTGTTGATGTATTCAACCCCATATTTGGACAGTGGCTCGAAGGATGCGACATAGTCTGTCACAGAGGATTCACCTTGAACAAGGTCTATGAAACGGTGAGCCAATGTCACTTTCTCTGCTTCTGGTACGAATTTTAATTCGAAGCGTTCCCGGAATTGCTCCCAGGTGAGATCCGCTTCATTGATTTCAGAAATAAGAAGTTCGTACCAATCAAATGCACTCTCTTGGAGCATACTGGAAGCCACCTGAACACGGTGAAGATCGACAAGATTCATGCGAGAAAAGATTCGGTCGCATGTTCTTAACCAAGCCTGGACCTCGATAATAGTTTCGGAACCTTTGAATGGTTTCCCACCCAAGTTGGTATAATCGTTGCACAAGCGTGCAAATCCAAACTTAGGGTGAGTAGGTTCCAGATTAGGACTAGCTTCCTGAGCATTCTTTACTAAATCAAGAAGCCGTTGAGCAGTCATAAAAACTCCATCCTGGGGAGTAACAGTAGATGGTCTAGCTTTGGGACGACCTGGTCTAGACATTCTCTTCTTTTAGGAAGAGAAAAGAAGAAAAGTTATTCTCCAAATAAATATCAAGCAAGTCTTGATAGATAAAACAAGGATACATGAAAAGGAAATAGGATGAATCGGTACGAAGACCCAAATTAAATCCTAAGGCACGACTCCTAAGTTGGACTTAGGACGATGATCCTTGTTAAGTTATTCTACATTGATCCGAAGTTTGGCTCCGATACCAAGCTGTGACGCCCCACCTTTATACCCACGCTAGCCAAGAACACTACGGTGTAATGCTGTCAACTAGCACGGAGAATAAGGCTGTTGAGGAGCGACCATCCATGTAACTTCTTTATGCAAGCACCGATATGTCAGATAGTATAGCATGAACTTCATTTAAGGAGGAAATCCGACATACCGATACAAACTCAAAGCTATCACACGGTGGCTATATATAATCTTCGGAAACAAACATAGAAAGAAACATAACATAAATCAGTCACAGACATCCATATCACAAAGGCAGAAAAAGATATGAATATATATATATATATATAACACATGAAAGTGTACATCAGAGTAGTGGTCGGAAAGATCCACGGTAATACAAAAGAATAGCAACACATGCTATACAAAAGATAAGTACACAACATAGAGTCTATATCTCAAATGTGTACATCCAAAAACTACTAATCTATGTAGTTAGCCAAAAGTTAGAATAATCCAGAAGAGAAGTAAACGCAAGCGTTTCATGCCACCTGTTTTGCTAAGTCGTTTAATTAGATTTCTCATCTGAGTGAAGTAAAGGCTTGTATATACTAGTAGATTGGAAAACAGTTTGAGAAAAAGAGCTTTGTAGTAAAATAGCGTTCAAATCGCTTTGATGAAAGAGTTTTGATATTCACTACTAGTATTGAAGCCTTCACATTTTTAAAGTGACAAGTCACAAAACGATTGTTGAAACAAATCGAATCACAAAATTTCACATTCGAAGACGTGAGTAAATTCCAAGGAGATCAATTCCAAAACCATCAAAGTAGAAATATACTTGCAACCTATCGTGGTCGAATTAAAGTGCAACGACTTAAAAGTCAAATAGGTCGAACGACCTAAGGGTAGAATGACGTGCGACCTAGCAGAAGAACAGGTCGAGCGACCTAGCCAAATACAGGTCATACGACCTAAGTATAAAAGGCAAGCGACCTAACGTTTTAATAGAGCCGTGCGACCTAACGTGTTACGACCTAAGTCTTGGCCGAGCTAAGGAAAAGGATCGAGCGACCTAACGAGGTCGAGCTAAGGAGTGCAAGTAGGTCAAGCGACCTAGCGACCTAAGTAGTGATGAGGCCATGCGACCTAAGGAATAATGACCTAAAGGGGTTGTGAGGTCGAGCGACCTAAGGGATATAAGGTCCAGCGACCTAAGGTGGTACGCGACCTAAGATGGTACGCGACCTAATGTGTGCGCGACTTAATAAGGCGAACGACCTAAGGTACCAACGACCTAAAGTGGTTGTGAGCTAAGGTAAGGTGCGACCTAACAAGGTGCGACCTAAAGTCTTGTGACCTAGCAATATAATGGTCAAGCGACCTACGACCTAAGCACGCGAGCGACTTAAGATAATCGAGCGACCTACGACCTAGGGATGAACGACCTAAGTCCAGAGCGAGCTAAATGCAGGCAGAGTCTTCTCCACGCCAGAGCGACCTATGGCCCAACGACCTAAGTGGGACGAGCCAGTTCCGAGGCAGAACGACCTAACTCCAGGAAATTCACCAAAACACTAAAATTTGGAGTTTTTCGCCAATCCAATCCAAACCAAAAGCAAATATACATGCTAAAGTAATAGGAATTCATCCCTAACAGTCCAAGATAGTTTTAGGCAAGGATGTGAGATAAAAATCTCACCTTTACACGGAAATTGACGGAGATGAAGCCTGAGAGTTAAGCAAGAACAACAACAAGCTTGAATCTATGTTCTTCACTTGAATTTGGAGTAGATGTTGGATTAGCAATGAAGACTTGAGCTTGGAATTTTAATTTCCCATTCCCTCCACCATTTTTGAAGAAGCTTTGATGTTTTAGAAATGAAGAATGAAGTTGTGAAGAGAAGGAAGGGGTTGGGCTGAGTTAACAAGTGGTTCAGCCCAAACTAAAGATCCAAAGCAAAAAGTGACGAAAATTCCGCTATCTCCAAACATATCGAAGTTTACACTTAAAAAGATCGCAAACGTCATTTTGAACTCAATGGAAGTGGTCTCGAGTCCTAATTTGACCGTATGCAAAAAGTAGATTTTTGGACCAAAATCCAATTAACGATAAAATATTTAAATAAAATATTTAAATATAAAATCGATAAATATGCGGGTTGTTACAATATTGGCTTCGAGTCATATTCCCCTCTACTTTGAGTAAAACACTCGAACTACTCGAGTAAACTCGAGTTCAACCTGAAGCACTCAAGTAAAACAACTCCAGATCCAAACCAACGTGCTTGTGCTCGTGCTCGTGCACGTGCACATGGCCACGGCGGCGCTTCGGCGATCCGCTCTACCTCCGGCAAGTCATCGTTCGCCTCCTCTATCGATTCAAATCACCCCGATATCATCACAAGCCCAAATTCAAATTCGAGCACCTAAGGTCAAACTGGAACCAAAACATCATTGGAAAACTGCTCCTCCTCGTCGCCTCAGACTACCAGAGGTCACGAAACTCCGGCCACTAACCCCTCGACACTTCCTCTTCCATCACCCAGAACCGCTTCGCACTCGATCAACCATAGGCGGCGTACGAATCGAAATACTTGACCTCACTAAAACTAGGTTTACAGATAAGAATACGTCACCGTCGCCACCACATCCAACTGCACCGCCTTCCACCATTTTTCCTCGACCCTCCGATCACTCCTCTATCACCACAGAGAACCCCGATCGCCACCAATCAGAGGATCACCAGTAATTGACTATAACCCATTTTCTGTTCAAACAAGAACTGCAGCCTCAATTCCAAACTAAAAACTATGATTTTAGTTTTAAAAATCATGTTTTTGTTTAAGCTTTCAATTTATAATACTGAATTTATAAATTATTATGTTTGAGTTTTTACCTTTATTTAACATGCTCTGATGTTTTAAATTTACAGAGACAACACCAATTTGGTTTTACCTAAACAAGTTCTTAAACTAAAAACTATGGTATAACTAACATATTTATTTTAGGACTTAAGCCTTAACAAAACTGGGATCAAGGGCATGTAGATTTTAGATATAAATTTAGCCTAGAATTTGAATCAGAGAAACAGAATCCAAATACATCATGCATACCAGTGTCTTCATATGTATATACACAAAACTATCTTAAAATACATTCACAAACATACTTTCAGAGATGAACAAGCAACATAAATATATACTTAAGCTATTTAAATTTTATGTTACTCACAGTGATTTTCAGAAAAAAAACAGAGCCTCTTCTATTTGAACCAGGCTTGTGAAAGTTGCAGTTGCAAGTTGAAATTCTTTTCTTTGATCTCTGATTTGTATTGCCATTTAGATTTGAATTTTGTTTAAGTTTTAAGTGATATTTACTTCAGATTTTCTCAACTAGGATGGACGAACTAATGAATTGAAGAAGGCTGATATAAAGAAAATTGATTTTCTTGTACAGGGTGATGTATAAACTAGTACAATATATTTTGTACTTTACCAGAGATTTTTCTCAAGTTTGTAGGCTGATGGATGTTTGCATTTATTAGCTTTGTACAAACTAATTTTTTCATTTTGTTTGTACAAATATAAGATATTTTCTTTGGCTTCCTTTGTAAGCTTCATTTACATGCATATTCACTTGTTTACATCCTATATTTATTTTTGTTTACTTGTGTACATATATTCCTTCTTTCCTTTTTCTTTGTCTTTACAATATTACTTTATAATATAATTAAATTTCTATTTTTAATTTGTTGTTAAAATTTTAGAAATTATTCGTTTACTGTCTAATTTACAAAATTCATCAATATGTTGTTTGCTTTTATTTATATTTTTATAACTTATCTTTTATTTGTTCATATTTGAATTTATTTCTTTCTTTTCTTTAGTAATATTGCTAAATAAATTTCTATTTTAATCTTGTTGTTAAAATTTTATTTAAGGCGTTACCTTTTTATTTTCATAATTTATCTAATTTATCTTATATATTTTTACTTTTATTTATTTCTATCTTAAATTTTTATTATTAATTTATTTTTTTATTTCTAACATAACCCATCAATTTCAAATTTAAAGTTATTTATTTTTAAACTTGTATCAATTATCTATATTTTTATATTTATCTTTAAACCATTTACGTTAAGATTTAAATTCAAATCAAATATATATATATATATATATATATATTAAATTTACTCATATATACCCAAATATAAATATTCACATATATATACAATATTTTTAAAATTAAATGACTTATATAGAATTTATTTGAATTTGGGGAAACTCGCATCACTTATCAATTAATTTCACAAATTTTAATTCAAAAATTCAATTAATTATCAATTTAAATTTATATAAAATCTGGGGTCGTTACAAGTACCCTATCCTACCTGGTTACCGGCCTGACCCGAAAGGTGAAGTGAGCCCAAAGGTTGCTCCTAATAGAAAAGGCCCAACTTAATTTGGGCCTTGGGCTAATTTTCAAAATCGTTTTGAAAAGTAATGTTAAAGATTTTAAATTTAATAGTTAAATTTAAAATAAAACATGTTTATTATAAAAATTATAATACTACATAAGTTTTTCAAAATGTTTTAAAGAATAATGATATTTTCAAAATGTTTGAAAATGTTTATATAATAATTTCAAATTTCAAATTTATTAATAAGATTAATAAAATAAATTAATAAAATATGTTAATTAATTAATGTATATATGCATGTATTAATTAAAGGTTAATTAATTAAATAAAATACATATATATATGATATATGTGTGTTACACTATAAAGGTTATAATATACACTATAAATGTTATAGTAGATATGTCCAATATAAAAGTTATATTGGAATCCTAATTTAAAATTAATTAAAGAGTTAATTGATTAAAATTAATTAGATAAGATTTAATTAATGATATATTATACGTAAGACTACCATATAAGTAATATGAAATATAAAAGTTATATAACAATAAAACTTATATGATATGTGTATAAACTAAATGTGGAACATTAAAGAAACCCAAATAGACTTGAGAAATAAATACATATGTAAATGTACATATACCGTGATTTCTGATGTGTTTGACACCGGGTATTTCATAAGAAATATATTATTCTATAAGTTGATATCACTCAATATATATTGAAGATTATGAATCTTCAATATAATGTTGTCCTCTACCATATATATATTAATAAATTACTTACATACTCCTTAGTTGTTGAGCAAACTCAAGCTAGGGATGTTATGCGTAGTATTATTAATATATTGAACATATGAGGTAAGATAACTATATGTATTTGTTGAGCAAACTCAAGGTACATATACTATACTTAGGCCATCACGATATGGTAGGTATGAGTGAATAATCTCTTTCGATTTGTTAAGCAAACTCAAGGTCGAAATGATATTAGAACAAGGAAAAATGGGTTAGGAGTTGTATGTGATACAACCTATAAGGAGTTATCCATCGTTTGTGGGGCTATTATTTGTTAAGCAAACTCAAGATCAGAATACCAAAACAAACGAGTCCTAACACCCACTAGTGAAGTTGTAAGACTTCTATGTTTCATATTAGGGTTTAGAGAAATATAAAAGACTAGTGGGAGCCTTATTAGAAAAATGAAATGGTAACATTTAACCTTTTTGATATTGTAAGAACAATGCTATATAATGTTATAATTATCTACAATGATAAATTTATGCATTTAATATTATTGATAAAATGTTTGTCAATTAACATATATAAACAAACTGAATTGAAAGTTGACAAATAGAAATATAATATATACTTACTAATAATTCTAATTGCATGTTAAATAATGTTTCTATACCCATGCAAGTGCCTAATTTCAACTACTTAATACATGCGTAAATTGGTCACTTATATGTTTATTTGGTTTAGACCGTGTACTGCATTTTATGAGTTTTTGAACTCTAAATGCAATTCAAGACTATGGATACTTGATCCATGCACTTTCACATATAAATGTTATATGATGAATAGTCATAGTTTGTGTGGTACAATATTTCGATGGAGTTAGTTCATTCAAAGTAAGCCAATAAACAGTATTTTAAGATCATATATTCAACTTGAATGATTTCAAAAGGATCATATTGTGTTAATATAACACAAGACCATAAACTATGAGATACATCTAAGAACTTGATCGTCGAAATGTCATCTTAATCGGTTTACATAAAGTGCAACATACTTGATGTCTTAAATGTTAAGAATAATCAAATGCGCTTTTGTAAAAAGTTTGTTATGATATTGTAGTTAGGTTTTCTTTTGAATAGTTTAACCATTTGAAAGAAAAACGAATGTGTAAGAATATATGTAATTTAAGGTAAAGTTGGAATGAAGAGAATGAATAGTTACTTCTGCTTCATAGAGAAACATTGGAAATAAGAATTGTAATAATAATTGATACTTAATATTGGAATATGAAATATGATTTCTATTCCGAAATGTATTTTCATATAAAAAATTGTTTTCTATAACATTATTTCTTTGAGTTCAAGATATTTGATCAAAGAACTCAATACTGTAAACTAGTTGCAGCATATGAAATAAGTAAACTATATTAACAATATTAAGTGAATAGTGGACCTCTAAATTTAGTACACTATTATAGTAATGGCGGAAATAGTGGGAGCATGCCATATAGCACCTAATGATTGCATAAAATTACGAAAATTGTTTTCGTAAAATGTACCGAACATTATTTGTGAATTTTTTTTTATTTTTTGTATTGACTGAAAAATAGATATAACCATATTTCAATATGAGTATTATGAATATTCATTATGAAATAGAACTATATTATGGAAAAAAATTTCAGAGTAAAAGTGATGCAACAAAAATACATATGTATCTAATATTATTACAGTTATTTTGGAATTATAGACTAAGCCATAGTTTTGAGAAATAATTTTACTATATGATCATGATTCATATGATACAGGTTAATTATATCTCAAATAATTAATGGCTATGCACCCATTCAGTGGGAGTATCATAAGAGTTGATGAACTCTTTGAATTAATATATATTGATGTATGCAATCACAAGTCTATTAATACCAAAAGAGTTCCACATACTTTGTTATATTCATCGATGATTTATTACTAACATGAACATTGTATTAGATACACATGTAGTAAGTTTATGATAAAATCATAGAATATAATAGAAAAGTAAATAAAATTACATGCAATAGAATAAAATGATTTGATTTGGTAGAATAAGTGAGCATATTGGAAAGAGTTCCAAATGTACCTAAAAATGAATATAGATTCAATCTCAAAAGTCACTCCTCCATGTGATACATAAAATGCATTGATAAGGAGTAATCAGACATTGCTGGACAATTTACGATTAATTGTGAGTGAAGTTGAGTTAGTCTTTCTATAAGGTCATGTACTTAAGAGTAGTATACAAGGTTGATATTATTTCATCTAAACAATAGTTTACAAAATCATACAAGATAAGGGTTTGTAAGAAATCCCAACATATCCTAGGCCAAGGAGTTGGCAGGTTGTGCAAGTCGAAAGATTGCACGTAATAATTGTTCATGAGGGATCTTGTATGAATCTCCAAAAAGGTTTTTGGAAAGGTTCGTCATCAAATGACATATTTATGTTTTGAACATAATTTTTGTAAACTAAAATCAGTTTTATAAATAAAAAGGTTCATAAAGCGTTTATGAATCCCTATTCTATTTTCACTAAGAAACAATTGTTGTATCAAGATATACCAACTACATTGTGAAAGAATTTCTTTGAGAAGTTTTTAGTAGTTAAATGGAATTGGATCCGATCCATAGATAGAACTGATTATATGAGATGAAGTGAAATTAACTAACCTAAATGAACACATAGCATTAGAATGTCTAATAAGTATTCTTGTACATCGAAGAGAAACTATGAGTTTCTTATTAATGTCGAAAATATACATTACCCTCGGTTGTTCAATTAAACCATTAAGATTATTGACTCTATATGGTATGTTGCGTAGATCTGAAAGAATTCCAAGTACGCTATCAAAATATGATTTTGGTGGTCCTAACCAAAGAGATGTGATCCATCGGCCGAGATTGTGTCTTTATTGGAAAGACTAATGTGGTTGGAATTAAATAAGCAATATTGATAAGAATAATATTGCAAATTTCAATTGTTGAAATTAGCATAACAGATTCGGTATTCAACATGCTCAAGTTAATTCAGATTTACTCACAAAATTATCGTTCGATAAGACTTAGTGTTTGGTACTTATGTATTGAAATAGAAAATTCTAAATAATGATTTAGAGTAAGCCGTTTACACATATTAACCAAAAATGCCTCGAAGTTAGTGGGAGTGATATTGAGTTTGTGAGTCTTTGGATATGATCCAAGAAATGATACGATTGTATCATTTTATAAGCTTCAAGATTGATAAGTATTTTGATAGAAATATCAAATAGTTTGATTTTCAATCAAAGTGCAGATGAAGCGTGTGTTCATAAGAAAGAACGTGAAAAGGTACATTGATATTTCTAAACTATAAGTAAACAACACATTGTTGATTTTAACAATATGCTTGTATTAAAATCAACTTTAGTTGTTTTAATACTCAATTTTGGATTGTAAATGATGTCTTCTACGGTGAGTATAAAAGATATAGGGATTGTCCCCAAACGATATACAAGAGCACCCTATTAAAAAGAGAACATGTAAGTTGGATCCTTATGCATTAGCAATAGGAATTATCATATAGATAATGTTGTGTATGATATTGTGTTTTGTTTAGGTATTTGATACATGGAGCAAATATAAGATCCAAATTGATATCACTAAATGGTTATTTGAGGTGTTCTCGCATATTTATGAAATACTAGAGAATTGTTTATAGAAACAATGAACTCGTTATGATGGAACGTTTGGATACAAACTTTTATAAGTGATATTGAGTATAACATGTCAATGATAAAATTCAAGTTAAAATCTTTAATTTGAAAATGTTTCAAAATAAAAGTGATTGTGGTTGATTCAACGAAATGTTGAGAACATTAACTTGAATAGCGCCACAATAAACCAATGTATATAGATATAAATGCACAAATTTATAATTGAGCCAAAGGTGATTCCAAATGTTGAGAATCCCATAATATTGTTATAAGATAACAATGTCATGAAATTGGTCATGATAGAACTTAAAACTCTCTAGAAGTTGAAAGACATACTTCAAATCGTTCTACATGATAAAGGCAGTTTATCAGTGCCAGAGATGTTAATCGACAAAGTAGATAATTAAAACATAATAGCATACCCATTCACTAAGGGACTTACCTTATTGGTTTTGAGAAAACTGATTGGAGAACTGTGAATTAGATTCCATAATTGACCCCAAGTGCAAGTGGGAGATTGATAGAGTTAGGGGTATTCCCTAAGGGCAATTATGTAATTTGTTACATATATTTAACTCGTTGACCAATCTTGTTCGAAATAAAAGGTATTTTCTACCTATTATATACTTGATATAATGTGATTATATTAATCAATTAACTTAATTAAAAGTATATTTAATAGAAAATCCATATATGGTATATTTTGTGATAGTAGTTACAAAGTGTTGTAACCATGAGTAATTTATCACAACGAAACAAATATACCATTTTAAATGTTCCAAGTCAAGATGCATCGAGACTGGATATCGGTGTATTCGGTGAGACTGGAGTACGCAACGCTCTTCAAATGTTGGGCAGTGTATTACTCACGACTGTTGGAGGCACCTAGGGGTTACGTACTAATAGTTATTGGATAATTATGTAACGACTCACTCGATAGTTTTCTGTTGGTTAATATAACTAAGATCAAATAGTAAATATCGATGTGACTAATTTACACAGTTCTCTTGACTTGAGAATACTGTGGATCTTCAACATGAAAGCTCCACTTTGATTATAGTCAAATCATGGCATGACGTCCATCGAGTGACTATAGTTGGGTCGAGTGGAAGTATTTAAAGTGAAGCACTATTCAAGAGAGGATTCTTCTTCTTAGTTATATGCGTTTAGTATCACAGTCAACTTAAGTCAACTCAAATTCAAAGTCTCTGGCCAGAGCATTTCAGTTAATAATAATTGTTATTATTGAACCAAGGACTTTGTATTTGGACTATAAAGTTGAATGTGGATGAGGCTGGAATTTTGACCATTGCCAAATTTCATAAGTCCAAAGTGATATAGTTTTGACGAACAGAATTGGTGTAAACAAATGTCACAACCGGGTAACACTTATTAAACTAAAATTGGATTTTTATCGAAAATGAGTAAGCAATAAATTTGGTCATAATGTCACACCACCTGCTAAGTGACGTGTGAACATTAACATTAGAATAGTTCGATGTTAATCGCTGACCAAATTTACACCCAAGAGTTACACAGCCGAAATGATGAATTCCCTTAAGACCGAACGATTTAATTAGTTTATAATTGTTATAAATTAATTAATATTTATTAAATATTATTTATATAATTTTAATATGATTTGATAAATAAATAATGTTATATATATTTCTAACAGTTATAAATATATCAATCGATATACAATATCGACAAGCGACTAAATTAGAATTAATTGCATAGTATTTTGGCTAGGGCTTAGATAGGTTTAAGGCCCATCATTTGGACTACAAAATTTCGGTTTTGGTAAGGTCTGGGGATGACTAAAACTTAGGGAATTGGCTTGGAGATAATGGGTTGAGATCAAGTGAGAATGGGTAAAAAGGTTTTCCTCGTTTCTCTCTAATGCAACCCTATATATATATATATATCTCTCTAAAAATAAAAAAACTGTTATAATATATGTAAATATGAAAGTGAATATGCTTTTGTGTTTTTCTATTTAGTCCCACATCATGGGATATATTCAATCTCATGCTCCAAGGCCTATATATAAAGAAGCCTATGTAATGTAATCAATCTCCATGTAACTGATGCCATAGTGAATAACATTTTCTCCTCTCTCCCTTTTTCTAATGACTTCTTATCTCTTTTTAGTTTATAACATGTTATCAGCACGATCTCTACAAAAAAAATTGTAGATCTACAATTGTGATAATCTATGAAATCAGATCAATTCTTTTCCAGATCCAATTATAGATCTCAAAACGGTAAGTCATTTTTCTGATCTGATTGATTTAATCTTCCATTTTTTTTAAGATCTCATTCCATTTTAGATCAACTTATTCAGATCTGAATCTATTGTCTTATCTTTTAGATTTTATTTTATTAGTCTTGTAATTTTAGATCTTATATTGATCTAAACTTTGAGATCTCATTCTTATTAGTTATTATATCTCAGATCTAATTTTTTTTTGTTGCTATTTTTTCGATCTTATTATATTGTAGATCTCAATATCATGCTTATTTTTATGTTTTTGAGTTCATTTATTTTAGAATGCAAGTTTGAACTTGACAAAATTTGATATTGTTGATTCAAGCAAATTTATTGAATTTGATTGTATTTAGTTTAGACGTGGATTTGAGAAATCAAACATGGTTGATAAATGGAGTTTTCATTTTAAAAACCTTTTGATTTGATTTAGATTTGAATGAAGGCTTTGAAAATTATTTTGATATATGATTTATATTTTCAAAAGAAATATTTTATTGTTTCTTAGAGAAACAAATATAAAGATAATACGTATCAAGAAGATCGTATTAAGTTTAGATCTAACATTGATTTTGATTTTGCTCATCTGAAATGAATGGAAACATTAATAAAAGCTTACATGATAAGCTTAATATCTTCCAATATTTCCTTTAAAAAAAAGGAAAAAGAAAATAGGAATTGAGAACCTACAATTTCTATAATGATAAAAGGTTGAGTTTTCATAAATCAGTGAATTACAAGTTACCTTAAAATAAAGAACCAGAAGTTCTAACTAAAAAAATAAGGATCAGAAAATTTAATCGTCAAACGGAAATATGTTTTGACAACAACCTGAAGTTGTGCAAAGAAATTATTTTAATAGAAGTTGTATAACTCAAAGTCCAAGACCTGAAGTCTTGAATTATGAATAGACTTTCTGATAAAGTTTACAAGTTCGAATTCTTATCAGTATTTTTTTTTAAATTTGTCAAAATGTACAAGCTAAAAAGAAAGGAGAAATTTACACAAAATTTGAGAACCTGAAGTTCATAACAAATTAATGAACTTGAAGTTCATGAATTAGAAGCCCGAAGCTCTATTGAAATTGTGTAAAATGATAAGATTGTACTTCTTGAAGAAGTTAAAGGAAATTAATAAATCATTATATGAGATAATGATGCAGCATTCAAGAGATTACAAAAATCTCCAAATGAGTTATACCTTACCTTATATTTTCACATTTACATTATATTAACCAAATATCCTGAAGATATTATGTTATATGATATTTCAAACATCACCGGATTGAAAAGGTTACTATTAATTTAGTCTTGGAAAAGGATGTTTATTATTTGGTATGAATTCAAATAACATTTCAATTTATATGTTGTAGTCAGTTTAAAATATTTTCCCCAATTATTTACTTCCAATTATGGAAAAGTATACATGATCAATTAACAGGTTTTGCGCAATGCACTAATTTCATTTCAATGAGTTACTGTAATTTAATTATTCTCTTTGTTGCTTTCTCATTGATAAATCTACGATAACCCAAACTTGAAGTTTGATAAGTACTATAAAATAATTAGTAGATCTGGTTTTTTTCCTAATCATGAAAACAAAAGTCCCGACCTTTTGACAAATTACTTCTATGTATATATATATGGCTAGCTATTTAGTTATAGAAATACATTTTAACATTCTCTATAATAGATAATTTATATGTCATACTATTTATATACACGGATGTGTGTGTGTGTGTGTGTGTATTACTCTCCTAAAGAGATTTATTTATATTAATATTGCAAAATCCAACATCGTAGAAGAGATGTTGTAGGAATTTTATTTCTGTTACATTGCAATTCCTTAAAAAGAAACACTATATTCCCTGAAGGAATACCATATAAAAGTTTCGAAGTAATAACAATAGTTTATCCCTAAAAAAAGGGAATTGTATACTAATATTACACTCCAGAAGTAGTGGTTTTATCTTCGCATCTTACTTTCATTTGGTGCATCTAATTTTGTTACTATGTTTAAAGTTTGATATGTCATTTCAAAGATAATTACAACAAAAATCTCTAGTATGGATGTTTTATGTTATTGTAAAGGTAGTAATTATGTAATTCTTACAAAAGAAATATTGTACATTGATATGACATTCCAATAGTGCATATATATCTCTATAAGAGATAAATTCACTCCAGAAGTGGTGATAATAAAATATCCCTAAAAGAGACTAATAAATTAGGAAATGATAACATATCTCTAGAAGAGATTTGTTTATATATTTGGTAATTTTATTAAACCAAATAAATGCATAGAAATTTGATTATGAAGGATCCTAATTTAGTTTAGATTAGATCCTAAAAGTTTGAAAGCTATGCAACGTGTATCATATATTTCATTATAATTATATAAAACCTCCAAAATATGTAAGAAATTAAATTATCACTAGAATATAATTGTTCTATGTTCATATGTCTAATTATATCATAAAGGTCATGTTCCTAGTTATTATTTCATAAGAAATATTACACGCATAATCATTTCTTGAAGAAATATCTTTAAATATTCTCCTGAAGAGATAGTCTATATTTCATATCATAATTTTCATGCAAACTATACATACGGTCTTGTGGAGATCTGTATCTGTAACATTTCAAGTATCCAGAAGGTACTCTTATTATTATTTTTGTTGTATTTTTTTTGCAGAACTCTCAAAAGAGATGTGTAGAAATGTCTATATGCAATTATAAATTATTCTTTGATAAGTAACCATAATTAATGTTCAAAACTGATATTTGAGATATAATTAAGGAATAAAACTTAACAACTTGAAGTTGTGTGTATATTTTGTTCGAACCAGAAGTTCGATATGGTTCCAAACCAAATATTTTGAACATTATCATGCGGTTTTGACGGATTCATATTGACATTGATTTATAAATAGAAATTAATAGTTTGGATCCTTGTAATAGTTTGTTCTAAAAAAAATCACTAATTCAAATGAGAAAGAATATGAAAATTTATAATATATGTGTAATACGTGGATGCACGTATACATCCATATATGTAAATATTCAACTAACAACCTGAAGTTTGTTATAAACTCATCTTATAGATTATGCATAGATATTATTTAATGATTTAAAATTCAATCAACATAAATGTTGAATGACCTGAAGTCATGTATGTATTCAAATGATCTACACAATAAGTAAATTCCTCTAATTGGCTAGATCAATGAATGAGAACAAACTCTAATAA
Organism: Allium fistulosum; assembly: GCA_030737815.1. Lineage (NCBI taxonomy): Eukaryota > Viridiplantae > Streptophyta > Magnoliopsida > Asparagales > Amaryllidaceae > Allium > Allium fistulosum. Next base: position 1,144,441,231 of record CM060902.1, read on the forward strand.
GAAATATCAATTGAATGTATTTTATCAACCGATAAAAGAATTATCCTCCTATTATTAATATGTATGGTGTATTTGCTAGTAGCAATACCATAATGGATCAAAATGAGAATCCAAAGATGATTATTATTCAATGTGACGATGTTTGTCAACATTGAGGGGGAGGATAAAGGGATACAAGCTCATTTTGATCATCAGTGTTAAATACTTGTTCACATATACAATGATGCAAAATATTAAGTAACTTGAATAAATTATCAATAATATCCCTAGTAGACTTTCTCCAATATAGATTTGTATCCCCGAAGGATCAAAATGTGTAAACCACATCTGAAATATGGTTCAAAAGTCAGTTCAAAATATTTTTGGAGTAAGTAATAAAGATGCCAAATAAATGAGGTGGGTGTTCTTGAAGAAACACTTATGGGTGCTCTGAAAGAGATCCATGACATGATTGTCAAATAACCCTAGAAGTGGTTTAGGTACCTAAAATATGATAAATAAAGAGATCTTAATAAATCATATCTAGAACTGATAATAAATAATCATTGATTATAAATTTATAAATAACAAAGTGCTTATGTTTATAAATGGGCTAAAGATCCTGAATTAGAGAAAAACATGATTGGCCATCATGAAATTCTCCTAAATAAGAAATGTGGACCTGTAGTCTACAAAATAAAATTAGAAACATGTATATAAAGTGGAAAAAGCACACTAAAATTATTAAAGCACATATAGCATCAACAACATGTTAAGTGTCATAGGCATTATCTTGATTCATAAGTATCAACTCCCTAGTAACATTTGAAAATAAGTTATAATGTACTCTTTTTCCTTGTTTAAGATTTTTCCCACTGGGTTTTGCTTACTAAGGTTTTAACGAGGCATTATCTTGATCTAGAAGAATCAAACATCTTTTCAAGATATAACATCTCAAATATGTTTTTTAAGTTAAATTGTATTTTTATCCTTGACTAAGATTTTTCCCATAGGGTTTTTCTTAGTAAGGTTTTAACGAGGCATTAGTTTGATCCAGAAGTATCAAGCTTCATTTGAAGAAATAAGAAAATAAAATATGTCATTGTACTCTTTTTCCTTCACTAAGATTTTTCCTATTGGGTTTTTCTTAGTAAGGTTTTAATGAGGCATTATTTTGATCTCGAAGTATCAAACTCTTTAAAAGGAATATTATTGTATGATATCTATGATTTCAAGTTGCACTCTTTTCCTCGTTCAAGTTTTTTCCATTAGGTTTTCCTAACAGAGGTTTTTAATGAGGCAACAGACAATATTCATAACGACTAAATGGATGTATGAAAGCATGATAATAATGAGGAGGAGTAATTGTCATGGACGTTTCAAAAGGAACAATTTCTAGCTACCATATGAGCATCCAAGATTTTAAAGACGCATATTCAAGGGGGAGTGTTATAATATATGTAAATATGAAAGTGAATATGCTTTTGTGTTTTTCTATTTAGTCCCACATCATGGGATATATTCAATCTCATGCTCCAAGGCCTATTGTTTCCTGGAGATTTGACCAGGCAACTAGTGCTCGGCATACTACGAGAACTCGACATCAAGTAGTACTCGGCATCCAGTGGAACTCGGCAACAGGAGTACTCGGCATCAAGTAATACTCGGCATCCAGTGGAACTCGGCAACAGGAGTACTCGGCATCAAGTAGCACTCGGCATCCAGAAGCACTCGGCATCCGAAGTACTCAGCATCTAGTAGCTTTCGGCATCCAGAAGCACTCGGCATCTAGGAGTACTCGGCGTAGCACTCGGCATCCAGGAGTACTCGGCATTAGAAGGCGTTCGGCGTATATGACTACTCGACATGGCAGTATCGTTCGGCCAAAGGGATCGTTCGGCCAAAGGGATTGTTCGTCCAGAAAGCATCGTTCGGCCAGAAGGCACGTTAGGCCAAGGAGGATCGTTCGGCCAAAGGGATCGTTTGGCCAGAATGCATCGTTCGGCCAAAGAGCATTGTTCGGTCAAGTGCTTCGTTTGGACAGAGGCACGTTCGGCTTCGACTAACAACCATTCCACACTTCCCACACATCAAACATACCGTTCGGCATAGAAAGGGTGGTTCGGCATCATTGTGTTTGGCCTACTTGGTTCGGCATACAGCGACCATTATACTTGGGCTAGAGTGTTCGGCTACCGAGCCCACCTGGGAAGTCCAGCCCATCTTTGCCTATAAATAGAGGGGCAGGGTCACAGTGAAAAGGGACCTTTTTGGGAGAACACTGGGGAGACTCTGCCATTTTTCAGACTCATCTTCTTTACTTAACAACTTCATTCAAGCATTTGATCTACGAATTGTATTTGTAATCAATCATTAAGAAGATCAATAAAGTTTAACCTCAAAGTGGACGTAGGCAATTACGCTGAACCACTATAATTTTGGTGTTCTTACTTTCTGCATTTAGATTAGCATTGTCTTTTCTTTTTAATTTACCTTCATCACTTATTTCTCTACATAATCTTTCTCTACGAGGTTAGTGACCATTTTTGGTGCTAACACTTTGGTGCTTTCACTGAGAATTGAATTCTCAGGCCTCAAGGATCTGCTTTGAAGCTACTGGATTGAACAAATCCCCCAAAGAAGATCCGACTCATTGATAGGACATCCGTTGATTCTACTTAGAGTTCCAACCAATAACTCTACAATGGCGAGACCATGTACCAGGTCAGCTTCTCATAATGCGGATGCCCATGAAACTGCTAGCGTACAACAAGCAGGACCTAGCAATCAACCAGCGATTCCGGGTATAGGAATTGCCACCCAGGACCAAACTCCAGTTGTCACCAGAATAGAGTTCAACGACTTGATGAGAGAACTCAGGGAAAGCAGGAGACAACTAGGAGAGCAGATGCAAGCTAACGCCAACTTGATGGCACAACTCACTCAACAGCAGCAACAGAATGCTGGGGGCAATCCCGCTCTCTATTCCTCATCCGACAGCTCAACTTCTTCTGATGAACCTCCCAGGCGCAGACGCCGTAAGACTAAAGCTACGCGAACGGGTGCTACTGTTCAAACAGCTGGAAACCGTGACCAAGTCGGAGCTGGAAACTTAGGAACTGGAGTACAGATGAAGGCTGGAGGCCCAGACCATCAAAACGCTAATGATGTCGAACCTCAAGACGCACGATTGGCAGATCGCCAGGAGAGGAGGCATCAACATGGACATTCACATAGAACGGACTCTAACCTTCCACCTTCCATACAGACACCAGACCTGACAGCCATGGTCAGGCAATTGATGAAAGAAAATCAGGGCTTGTCGAATGACGATTGGGGAGTATCAAGGAGTCACACTCCATTCACAGATGTTGTGTTACAAGCGGCGTACCCCCAGAAAGTTTAGTATGCCAACTATCCCTGCGTACGAGGGAAAGACTGACCCCAGACAGCATGTCATGAGGTACGAATGGATGATGGATTCAGCTAGGGCAAATGATGCCACCAAGTGTAGATGCTTTCCAATTACTCTATCTAGGATCGCTACTATGTGGTTTACCCGACTTCCTCCGCGGTCTGTATCCAATTTCCTGGAGTTGGCAAAGAAGTTTATTGAGCAGTTCAGGATACACACTACTCGTCCAAAGGACGTAATGTCTCTGTCAAGTGTAATCCAAAGTCCCGGGGAGTCATTGAAGGAATATTTACAAAGGTTCCATGTTGCGGCAACTGAAGTCAGTAATCCCAACGATCATGCAATCCTAATGGCTGTGATGAGAGGTGTGGATCCGGATTCTGAGTTTGGAGACTGGTTGGCAGGAAAACCTCCGACTACGCTAGAGCGTTTCTACTCAAAGGCATACCAGTTCATAAGGAGAGAGGAAGCTAGGTGGGTAAGACGAGATAAGACACCAGGACCTATCCAAGAGTCCATGAAAAACAACGTTGCTGTGAAACAGTCCTGGGACAACTCGGGAAAGGTCCAAGTCAATGTCCAGAATAAGTCCGGGCAGCCTAAGGAGTCCGGAGGAAGAAATCAAGGGAAGAAGAGAGAAGCGGGGAAGTGGAAATCGAGAATTCCAAGCTACAACGAGTATACCCCGCTGAATGTGTCTCTTGAGAGCATTTACCTATCAACCTGCAATGCCTTTCAGTACAGAAAGCCACGTCCAAAAGAATCAACCGAGGAACAGAAACGGACCGGGAAATATTGCCGCTTCCACGAGACTTATGGGCACAATACGGAAGAGTGCAGACACCTGCACGACGCTATCGAGAAGTTGATTAGGCAAAAGAAGTTGCAAGAATTTATGAAGGATCCACAGGAAGGAGGACAGGGAACGTCCAACCCAGGTCGTGCACCGGCTCTGCGTCATCCCGAGGAGCCTGCCCGAACTGTGGGTAGGCTAGTCATAAACACGATCATCGACGGGCCTCACCCCGCGGATAAGAATTGGCAGGAGATGGAGCGGTATGCTAGTGCCCTGAAGCATGCAGAATTCGAATGTTGTTCGAACACAGAGGATGGGACCCCTGCTAAGCAACAGCGCGTAATGACAGACGATATAGTGTTCAGAAACAGAGAAGCTGACCAAGTGGAGGCTCCAACCATCGACCCGATGGTCATATCTGCAACGATCGGACCAGCGTATGTGAAAAGAATTTTGATTGATTGTGGAAGTTCTGTCAACATCATCTTCAAGAAGGCTTATGACCAGATGAAAATGGAAACAAAGGACTTGAAACCGTCCAAAGCTCGCATACACGGCTTTAATGGCGCAGCGACCGATGCAGTGGGCTATGTTGAGTTACCAGTTGAACTGGGACAAGGCGAACGTCGGAGGGTGCGAATCCTACCCTTCGTAGTTTTGGATGTGGATTCTCCGTATAATGTTTTCTTGGGCCGACCGGCCCTGGCTGAGTTTAGGGCAGCATTAGCCCCGTGGTGCTTAACTTTGAAGTTCCCAACTGACAAAGGAGTAGGTGTTGTTCATGGCGACCAAGCGGTTGGTCGTGCTTGTTACGTGGCTGAGCTTCGAGAGGCCCATCGGAAAGAGAAGGGAAAGGTTGCGGACAACCCAGTCCACATCCTTAACGCGGATAATTGACAAGTAGTGCCCGAGCCCTGGCTCGGGCATAATTCTCGGATCTTCAGAGACATAGATCCGAGAGACGACGATGAGAAAACCAGGGAAGAAAAGGCAGCACCGGCTGAACTAACGGTTGACATTTCAGTTAGCTGAAACGACCCTTCGCGGATACTGAAGATTGGATCACAGCTTGGCCCCGCGATGACTGAAGACCTTAGTGACTTCCTCCAGGCGAATCTTGATGTTTTCGCCTGGACGCATTCTGATATATATGGGATTTCTCTCGCCATCACGAGTCATATGTTGAACATAGACCCGAAATACGTCCCGGTTAAACAAAAGAGGAGAGGAATGGACCCGGAGAGGTCCGCTGCTCTCAGAGAGGAGGTGGACAAACTCAAAGCCAATGGGTTCGTCCGCGACGCCCTCTATCCTGAATGGGTATCGAACCCCGTACTGGTGCAAAAGGCAAATGGGAAATGGAGAACTTGCGTAGACTATTCCGATTTGAACAAAGCGTGCCCCAAGGACAGTTTCCCGTTACCAAGGATCGATCAGTTGGTCGACTCCACCGCAGGACATGAGCTGTTATCATTCATGGATGCATACTCAGGATACAACCAAATCCTGATGCATATTCCGGACCAAGAACACACCAGCTTCGTTACAGATGTCGGGCTATATTGCTATGTAGTAATACCCTTCGGACTGAAGAACGCAGGAGCGACTTATCAACGTTTGGTGAATCGAATGTTCAAGGACCAGCTTGGTAGGACGATGGAAGTCTATGTGGATGACATGCTCGTGAAGTCACGACAGTCAAACGACCACATTCGAGACTTGGCTGAAATGTTCGACATACTCAGGTATTACGGGATGAAGATCAACCCTCTGAAGTGTTCCTTCGGCATTGCGTCGGGGAAGTTTTTGGGATTCATCGTCAATGCTAGGGGAATTGAAGCTAACCCCGAAAAGATCCAAGATATTCGAGATGTGCAAGTACCCAGGACTATAAAGCAGGTACAGAGCTTGAATGGAAAAGTAGCTGCGCTAAGTCGATTCATATCCAGTGCAACTAACAAGTGCATCCCTTTCTTTGATATAATAAAGAAGGGGAAGAGGAACTTCGAATGGACGTCTAGTTGTGAGGAAGCATTCCGGGATCTGGTGAGGCATCTGGAGAGTCCACCAGTGCTGTCAAAACCAGTAGACCACGAGATACTGTACGTATACTTGGCTGTATCCCCACATGCGATAAGTGCGGCTTTAGTTCGCGAGGAGGACCGAATCCAGAAGCCGGTGTATTATGTTAGCAAGCGTTTAACGGGGGCAGAAAGAAATTACCCTAAAATCGAGAAATTGGCCTATTGCTTGGTGATTGCATCACGTAAGCTACGCCCATATTTTCAAGCACACTCAATCAGTGTTTATACCGATCAACCCCTGCGGTAGGTACTCCAACGACCAGAAACTTCCGGAAGATTTCTAAAATGGAACATCGAGTTGAGCCAGTTCGATATCGCCTAGTTGCCACGGAGGGCCATACAAGGGCAAGCATTAGCAGATTTCATCGCTGAGTTTACCATACCCATGGAACCAGATAATCACGACGTCATTCCCCCCGTTCGTTGGAAATTATACACTGATGGGGCATCAAACGACCGTTGCTCCGGCGCGGGTGTAGTTCTTATAACTCCGAAAAATCGATCAATCTGTTATGCTTTGAAGCTTGATTTCCCAGCTACAAATAATGAAGCAGAATATGAAGCACTGATCGCTGGCTTGAAGCTCATCGGAGAACTCGGGATCAAATCAGTTGAAATCTTTTGTGACTCACAGTTGGTGGTTTACCAAGTGCGGGGAGATTACCAAGCAAAGGGACAGAAGCTGGCTCCATACCTTGTTCAGGTCCAAGAACTACTGTCAAATCTTGAGCGTTATGACATTTCACATGTCCCGCGCGAACAAAATAAAGAAGCCGACTTGTTGGCTAAGTTTGCAAGCACAGGCGACGCACAGCAAATGGGATTGTATCCCATTGAGGCCTTGCATGCCCCGAGCATAGACGAGATGAAAGTTGACCGTGTGTTGGAAACAGAAATCGAGAAGGAGTCGTGGATGACCCCGTTCAGACTATACCTAACAACCGGGACTTTACCAAAAAAAAGGAGCGAAAGTCGACGGGTCCTTCGAAAGGCCGCGCGATATGTGATGCAGAATGGATTAATGTATCGAAAAGGGTTCTCAGTCCCCTTATTACGGTGCATCGCTCATGATGAGACAAAGAGGGTCTTGAAAGAGGTTCATGAAGGGGAATGTGGCAACCATACCGGGGGGCAAATGCTAGCAAAAAAGATCCTCCGCTATGGATACTACTGGCCGACCGTGAATCGGGACGCTGCAGACTACGCAAGGAAATGTGACAAGTGTCAAAGATATGCGAAAATCCCGAGGACTCCATCAACGGAACTCACACAAATGGTTAGTCCCTGGCCATTTGCAATCTGGGGAATCGACATAATCGGGTCTTTGCCTATATCCAAAGGTGGTGTGAAATACGCAATAGTTGCGGTCGACTATTTCACAAAATGGGCTGAGGCAGAACCCTTGGCCACAATCACCTCTAAGAAGGTCTTAACTTCGTTGTACGAAGCATTATATGCCGCTTTGGCCTTCCTCGCACCATCATTACGGACAACGGGACGCAATTTGAAAGCAGAAAGTTCAAAGAGTTCTGTTTAAAGTATGGCATCGAGAAGAAATTCGCCCCCGTTGCACACCCAAAAGCTAACGGACAAGTCGAGGCCGTTAATAAAATAATCAAGTCAATACTGAAGAAGCGTCTGGAGAAATTCGGAGGCAAGTGGGTAGATAAACTCCCGACAGCATTATGGGCTTATAGAACTACCCACAAGTCCACGACCGGCCACACTCCATTTGCCTTGGCATACGGCTCTGAAGCCGTTATACCCGTGGAACATGAAGTTCCATCGCACCGGGTGACATATTATGATCCCAAGACGAATCAGGACCTCTTGTTGGAATCACTGGATTGTATCGATGAAAAACGTGAAGAGGCCGAATTAAGGGCGGCAGCACATAGGCACCGAGTCAAGCGTTACTACGACGGCAGAGTCCGCCCAAAGATATTTGATGTGGGTGATCTCGTTTTGAAACGAGTTTTCCCAGTACCTTCGCGTATGAATCCCAGCTGGGAAGGTCCGTACGTCATTGAACGGAAGCTTGGAGAGGGAACATTCAAGCTAGCGACCGTTGATGGCGTGACACTCCCCCGGGCATGGAACAACGAGCATTTGCGACATTATTACATTTGGAATGTTTCTTTCCTGTTTTAGGCACAGTTATTTCCTGTATGTTTTCATTCAGTCGCAACTTAGTTTCCTTTTAACTATGTAATCAAGCAGTTTAGTTGTTTTTCATTAATAAAGGCTTGAAGCCGTATTTTCCACGAATTACTAATGTTTCTATATCTCATAGTCGGGTGATGAATTACTAGATCTACATTATCCTGTACGATGCACGAACTCATATAAACGGTTTCAAATCTCCGAATCCCCAGAGCGCAGATCAGAGTACTCTAAGTCCCCAGAGCGTGGACTAGAGTACAAACGATGTCAAATCTCTGGATCCCCAGAGCGCGGATCGGAGTACTCTAAGTCCCCAGAGCACGGACTAGAGTATAAACGATTTCAAATCTCTGAATCCCCAGAGCGCGGATCAGAGTACTCTAAGTCCCCAGAGCGTGGACTAGAGTATAAACGATTTCAAATCTCTGAATCCCCAAAGCGCGGATCGGAGTACTCTAAGTCCCCAGAGCGCGGACTAGAGTATAAACGATTTCAAATCTCTGAATCCCCAGAGCGCGGATCAGAGTACTCTAAGTCCCTAGAGCGCGGATAGAGTATAAACGATTTCAAATCTCTGAATCCCCAGAGCGTGGATCGGAGTACTCTAAGTCCCCAGAGCGCGGACTAGAGTATAAACGATTTCAAATCTTCGAATCCCCAGAGCGCGGATCAGAGTACTCTAAGTCCCCAGAGTGCGGACTAGAGTATAAACGATTTCAAATCTCTGAATCCCCATAGCGCGGATCGGAGTACTCTAAGTCCCCAGAGCGCGGACTAAAGTATAAACGATTTCAAATCTCCGAATCCCCAGAGCGCGGATCGGAGTATCCTAAGTCCCCAGAGCGTGAACCGGAGTGCTCTAAGTCCCCGGAGCGAGGACTAGAGTATAAACGTTACGAACCTCCGAATCCCTTGAACGCGAATCAACTTACTCTAAATCCCTGGAGCACGGATTTAGAAAAAGTCCAAGTACTCAAGAAATGTGGGACAAGAAGTATGCCACATCTGGAAATGTTCGAACAACACTAGAATGGACTGGGAAATAATGCAACTCCTAAAAACTTGAGTTATGACCACAGTCAGTCAGCAAACCAAACAAAAGTAAGAGAATTATTCAAGCGAAAAAGAAGCTAAAACTTCATTCAATAGTTCAAAATGGGGTTACACAGTTATCCCTCCAAAGCTTGGAGTCAACAACCTATCTATACAAACTACAGAGACAAAAGACAAAAGTAATTACAAGACTTAAGCAAGGAACTCGTTGAACGAGTGTAGCGATTATTTCTTCGGTTTCTTCTTCTTGTCTTCTTTTGTTTTTTCCGACGACTCCTCTCCCTCACGCTTTTCTTGGATTTCTTGCTCACTAAAGAAGCGGAGTCAGGAGTAGGAGACGGAATATCTAGTGGTTTAAACCTGCCTGGGAGAATGATTTTCAGAGGTCTGTTCCGCGGGTCGGTAAGTTCCAGTATTTCAGGTTCGACTTTGACCTCGACCTTTTTCTTCTCCTCTTCGGCGAGGTGTTCCTTCATGCTCATCTTTGAGGTATGCTCAGAGGCGCCAGTGATTTCGATTTCATCACTCCCTTCGGCAGGAGACGAAGTGTCAAGCTTGTCATCATTTAGCGCCCTGATCACTTGAGCGTCAGGGCAGTTACTCCCGCGTAAGCAACATCGCTTGTTTTCTCTGCCTCCTCCTTGGTGTCATCGCTCCTCGGAGTTGGCTCGGGATCAGAGCAGCCTGCATGAAAACAAAAAGAATGAACATTAGAACAAATAACCAATGCTGGAAAATAACAAGATTTTCGACTTCTAGAAAAGAAGAGTTTCCTACCGGGTTCTGGTTGGCTATCGGTTGCGCGTGGGGTTTCACCCTCCAGAATAGGAGATAGCACATGAACGCCAAGCCTGGGATCTTCTGGATCATAGCCGGCATGCTGCTCGAACGGGTCAAGTGTCGGCCGACCGGCCGGTTGAGCAGCGGGAGGAGCCGTAGTCTCAGCCCCAGACGGGCCAGCTTCATCACTTTTCTCTTTTGGAAGGGGAGAGCCTTTGTTATAAAGCGCCAAAGCTGCCGATAAATCCGCTGGCTCATTCCCCCTAAGAAACTCCTTCACCAAGGCATCCTCATCGACCTCTTCAGAGCCCGACTCGATTTTCCTAATCTTCACTAAAGTTTCCCAGGCCTCAGCTAGGGATTCGAGATAGCCATCGCCCAAGAATGTCAAGTCACGATGCATAAGGACGCGGGCTCCATACTCAGCAATCAACGGGTCAAACATGCATTTGACCTCTTCCCTGCCGGCTTCTGCGGCCGCCTCGAGGCGAGAGTCCATCTCCTCCGCAGCTTTTCTTTTTCCCTCATCGCGGGCTGCGTCCTTCATTTTTTCAACCCCAGCAAGTTCGTCATCGAGCTTTGTTTTCAGGAGCCGAGTTGCAACGATTTCATCACAATATCGTTGTGATTCTTCTTAAGCGGCTACCTTGTCCTCTTTCTCCTTGGAGAGTAATTCTTTCAGCTCACTGACTTGAATGACGAGCGTGTCCCTTTCTTTTTGGACAGAATCTTTTTCTAGGGCAAGGGCACCGCTACGTTGGACTGCTTCATCAAGTTCCTTCTTGTGAGCCATCTCTAAATGAGTAACTGCCTCAGCAGTATCTTTTGCGCTTTGTTCAGCGGCTTCCAGCTTCGACTTATACGAAGCAAGCTCTTCGTCTTGATGCTTGATGATGTTCTTGTCACAACCGACCTCCAATTTCAGACGATCAATCTCATTTTGTCATTCAACGGACACCTCCGAGATCTTTTCAACCAAGTGTACAAACGCGTCATGTTGAACATAGACGTCGTTATTACAGGCAATGGCGCTCTGCTTCACGTGCCCAGGGATATGATGAATAACCGGGAGGAATTTCAGACCATCGAAGCAAATTTTTGGAAACCTGGCCTTAAGATCGACCATCTTTTCCGCTACAGTTGGATCAACCGCGGGAGTAGGGGGAGGAGGCTTTTGAAGTTCCGCTCTTTTTCGTTGCTCCCGAATTTGCCTTGTACTCGACGAACCAGAGTGTTGTTCTCGGGGAGCATCAGGTTGGTACCCCTTCTGTAAAGACTTCTCTCTATCCGGCTCAGTTGGAGTAAGAGGATCACAGGACTGTGAAGATTGGGAATGTGCCTTCTTACGATAAGACGAATCGCGGGGACGGTTGTCTCTATCTTCATAGTCATCTCTATCCCTGCGTCTGCCCGAACCTGAATCCCGTCCGGAATGATGAAATATGGAAGAGCCGTGAAGGCGATCGAATCCATGAGAGCGCCCCATGTCACCTACAATGAATAGAGATAACAACGAGTTAAGAAAGATCCGGTAAACAAGAAAAAACTTGAAGTGTATGATGGAATGCGTATGTGCGTGTCCTAGTGTTCCCCCCCGACGGACCAGTTCTTTTGTCTTTACTAATCGGAGTATTGTCTCCCTGGACTGGGAGTTGAACTCCCGCATTGCCTCTAGCGGGCGAAGAAAACTTGAGGGCTTCAGGATCGTCAAACCCGTAATTAAGTATATCGTCGGGGATAGAGAAATTCGACAAACCCCTTAGAGAACTCTCCAGGTGCTGTGAGGAAGCCTGTAACGCCCCACCTCTATACCCACGCTAGCCAAGAACACTACGGTGTAGTGCTGTCAACTAGCACGGAGAATAAGGCTGTTGAGGAGCGACCATCTATGTAATTGCCTTGTGCGAGCACCGATATGTCAGATAATAAAACATTGCATTTCATTTTTAGAGGAATACCGACATACCGATACAAACTCAAAGCTACTACACAGTGGCTATAATAGTTTAGGACAATAGATATAAAAATAACACAGATAACATAAATGCGGAATAAAGATGGAACGAAAAGTCTCATATATACAATAACTGATATCAGTTACAATACATTTGACACAATACAAATGATACAACTACAATTGTCGACTCAAGAAGTTATATATACAAGTACATTATCGACTAATATACATGAATACATTATCATCTTAAAACAGACACACAGACTACTACAACAAGACGAAGACCACTTCAAATGATATAAAAAGTCTTCATAGCTCTTGCAGCAACCCAAAGCTAAAAATCTACAACCTGTAAATACTCGGTCTGACCCGAGTATTACATTCAAAAGAAAATAATACTCGGATCAGTCTAATTCAAAATCAGTTATTAGAGCATAGAAGCAATAATAATCAATGTCAACATAGATGACAGTCACAGAAATCTCGTATATCCAACTCTCGATACGAGAATTGGATAACGGCAGATATAACACTAAACAGTGTTAATCCACAAAACAGAAACCCAAAGCAGTTTAAGCAATTGAAATGTCAATTTAAAAATATCAATGCTAATTGGCTGCAGTACACGCTAACGTGTACTGCCTCGCCAATACAGCCTACGAATTACGCAACATGTCGATGAATTAAGAATAAAAGAGATATCGATTAAAATCTGTCAATTCTGGGAGGCTGCAGTGCACGCACGCGTGCACTGCCTCGCCACCACCGAATATAACGTCACCACCACAATGAATCTGCAGTGGCAAACAGGTATAAGGACAAAGGCAGGCTGCAACTAAACTGTAGAAAAGTCATCAACAGTTCAAGCATATACAACAATAGAGACGAATTCGAGTACATCATGAAGCAGAACCAAGTGCAGTTCAACTGAGATGGACAACTCGAGAATAAACATGTACAAACTGTATCAGTAATCAATTGCCAACAAGAACAGATGAACATCAGTGCAGACAAGTATGAATTCGAACATGAAATGGGGAACATCATTGCAAGTGCAACATGTAGAAGATGATGCAGTGAAGCATGTACAAGGGCAGTACATATGAACATCATAATACAAGTCTCAATATCAATGCTACTGCTTCAGCAGACAAATATCAAATAAACATGAATCAAGACAGGGAACTGAAAGCAATGCAAAATGTCAACACTGCAGGTAACAAGTGAAACAGGTCATGTATGAAGTTGAGTGAAACAGCTAATGATATGCACAGGTACAAGAGTCATATGCAAATGGCATTAGATCAGATCAATATGCAGTGAAGACTTCATGAAATACAACACTGCTTCGCAAAGTACAAGTGAAACAGTGATGGAACTATAGTCAGACCAATGTTCAACAAGGCAGAAGTGTCAAAGCACAGAGTAAAACTTCTGTTCAGCAATCAAAGAAATGCTCAACCAGGCAGAGACTGGATGCAGACACATGAATGTACACCAGACCAGAGTGTCAACTTGCAAGTCAACAAGCAACAGGGAATTCATGTATGGAGGCTGAACAACAATGCAAACAACAGACAACGAATGCAAAGACCAAGGAACTACAACAAGACATGAACCAAGTACAACTGGAAACCCAAAACTGCACCAGTAACAATATATCATCGAAAGGATGCAACTAGATTTCGAGTCAAGCAGTGCACAGTGGAATGAAGAACAGTCATGGCATTTCACAAATACTATAAGGATTGCTACCAAGCTAATGAACAGAACACAAAGTACACAAGTGCACAGGTACAGGTCAATGCACCTGTAAGTCGAATGACAAAACAAAAGCACAATACAGTGAACTACCATGATTCAGAGCCAAAGTTCACAGTGAAGTCGACAAGGCCAGAATAAATCACAAAAACAACTATATTAGTGAAGGTCAGAGAAGAAACAAGTTGGAAGTACTTAGATCAACGGTGAATGGTACTAGTGCAAAGTCAAAGCCAATGTCAACAGACGAGTTCAGAAATTCACAACCATGATTACCAAGGCAACAAGTTCGAACAATATAATCAAAAAAATATACGCATATGAACAGGTCTGAAACGTGGTGACCAGGGAAAGTTCGAACAGGGCAAATTCAACACCGTGGATATCAAGAAAAATATATATGAATTGAACAAGTCGTAAATCATCTCAAACATCCATACGAAATCCAACGACCAAGCTATATCGAGTGACAAATTCAAACAAAGAATGTACGAACGAAAATCAAGGTTTCGAACCCATATAAATTCGAACCCAAAATCATGCACTGGAGAGTTAAATTAGATGTGAGTACAAGATTACTCACCTTGTTTGAAGCGGAGACGAACTCGAGAGAAGGAGTCGCAAGCACCAACATCACATACGGCATAGATCCATCGGGTTCAAGTAAGCCAAAATCAGCAAAGCAAAAGGAGCAAAGTACATGCCGAAATCACAGAGGAACTCGATCCAAATTGAAGAGCCGTGAGCAAATCAGAGAATATTGAAGTCTACTATCGAGCGGCGCTTCAATTTGTACCACCCTCAATTCCAGATTCGAAGGCAACAGAGGAACGAAAGCCTTAGCAAGCATCGAAAGAACGAGCGAGGCCAAGCCCTAAATTTCTCAGATCGAAGAAAAATCGCTGAAGCCCTAAGTTTTGTCGCCATTATTTTGTTGACCTCGAATTTGGGCCTAGGGTTCACGAATGGAGGAAAGGGAGGGGGTTGGGTGCTGAATACTATCACGGCTCCAAATCAAGCATGGGCCAAGATTTTAAAATTTATAAAGCCCGAATACTTTTAACCATGTTTATTAAACACCTTGGTGATATTTAAAACACGATTTGAATCCATTAGAACAACGGACTCGAACACGATAAAAATTCATATTTAGGATTTTAAATACGAATAGACGATGTCATATTTAAATAAAATATTTAAATATATTATCGTATAAATGCGGGTTGTTACAGACTTCCCTCCTTAAAGAAATTGCGTCCTCGCAATCATAAGGAATAAATGGATAAAAGGTAACAACCATAAGAGCATGGCAATGTCGAATGCATACGCAAAGCAAAGGTCAGCAGGGGAAGCATTAGAATTATGGAAGTATCAGATATAGAATCAAAAGGTTCGACTGCTTAAAATCAAAAGAATCAACATCGAGGGGATCAAGGAATCAAAATCAGACGACTATTAGAAGCAAGAATCAATCGAGTTCTAGCAATTGAAAGAAAAGGAATCAGAGCAGAAATCACGTACTGCACGAATTGAATGTGAGTAAATCAAATTTCTCACCTGAATCGTCAGAGAAAAAAAACGAAGCTCAAGTCTCAAAATCGCAAATATTCAATCATCAAAAATGATAATCGAATTTCACGAATATCTAATTATCAAAAACGATAATCAGAAATATAAACATTCGATTAATCAAATCGAAAAATATTTAATTATCTCAGACGATAATTAAATTTCACAAATATCTGATTATCAAAAACGATAATCAGAGATCACAAATATTCGATTATCAAATCGAAAAATATTTAATTATCTCAAACGATAATCAAATTTCACAAATATCTGATTATCAAAAACGATAATCAAAAACACAAACATTCGATTAATCAAATCGAAAAATATTTAATTATCTCAGACGATAATTAAATTTCACAAATATCTGATTATCAAAAACGATAATCAGAAATCACAAATATTCGATTATCAAATCGAAAAATATTTAATTATCTCAGACGATAATTAAATTTCACAAATATCTGATTATCAAAAACGATAATCAGAGATCACAAATATTCGATTATCAAATCGAAAAATATTTAATTATCTCAAACGATAATCAAATTTCACAAATATCCGATTATCAAAAACGATAATCAGAAACACAAACATTCGATTAATCAAATCGAAAAATATTTAATTATCTCAGACGATAATTAAATTTCACAAATATCTGATTATCAAAAACGATAATCAGAAATCACAAATATTCGATTATCAAATCGAAAAATATTTAATTACCTCAAACGATAATCAAATTTCACAAATATCTGATTATCAAAAACGATAATCAGAAACACAAACATTCGATTAATCAAATCGAAAAATATTTAATTATCTCAGACGATAATTAAATTTCACAAATATCTGATTATCAAAAACGATAATCAGAAATCACAAATATTCGATTATCAAATCGAAAAATATTTAATTATCTCAAACGATAATCAAATTTCACAAATATCTGATTATCAAAAACGATAATCAGAAACACAAACATTCGATTAATCAAATCGAAAAATATTTAATTATCTCAGACGATAATTAAATTTCACAAATATCTGATTATCAAAAACGATAATCAGAAATCACAAATATTCGATTATCAAATCGAAAAATATTTAATTATCTCAAACGATAATCAAATTTCACAAATATCTGATTATCAAAAACGATAATCAGAAACACAAACATTCGATTAATCAAATCGAAAAATATTTAATTATCTCAGACGATAATTAAATTTCACAAATATCTGATTATCAAAAACGATAATCAGAAATCACAAATATTCGATTATCAAATCGAAAAATATTTAATTATCTCAAACGATAATCAGAAGTCGTAAATATTCAATTAACGAGTCCGGAATTAACCGAAGTAGTAAAAGTATGGTTCCATACTCCTTACTTTTGCTAAATCGTTTAAATCTCTTTATCGTTTCCTTGAAAGTGCAGAATTGTGTGTTTAAAGAAATAACATTTCACATTCTCAAACGGACAAGTCCGGGATTAAGCGAATCAGTAAAAGAAAGGGATCATAGTCCTCGATTTTGCTGAAACGTTTAAATCGCTTCCTCGTTCTTTTGAAAATTGTAAACTGTAAAAATTTTGAAAACAATTTTAATTTATATTTTTGAATCAACTTTTAAAAATAACGAATTTTGAAAATACGTAATTAAATTAGCAATATCAGTGTTGCGGGAGAACCGCTTGTAAGTTTATTTCGAAATTGACGGTTACTGAAATTAACACGTCAAAATTTCATCAAAATAACTGGCATCAAAATATAATACCAAATGAATTTTCATTCATCAAAAATGTCACAAGAATCTTCTCAAAGATAAAAAGGGATGTCATACCCTAAACTTGTATTCATAACAAGTCAATAACACATGAATTCACCAATGCACAAAAATTGATAAACATATCAATAGAAATCACGAAAATTGGTGAAGCACAAAATTCCAGAAATCATCACAAGAAATCCAGAAAACACATAAATAAGGGGGGAGGCCTAACACATGAATGGGAGCATGAAAACTCACCTACGCGTAAACACATAACGAGAAGCTATCTCATGGAAGCTATCCATTAAATTTTCACACAGGAATGGCCCGAAGACCGTAGGGTGCTACCCTAGAAATGTGATGGCGAAACATCACATGATCGGGGTATAGTCTCCCACGTAGACAAAGAGATATGCGATGGCAAAACATCACATAATCGGGGTATAATCTCCCCGTAGACGAATGTGATGGCGAAACATCACATGATCGGGGTATAGTCTCCCCGTAGACGAATGAAATATGTGATGGCGAAACATCACATAATCGGGGTATAGTCTCCCCGTAGACGAAGAAATATGTGTGAGACGAAATCACACAAAGAGTATCCAGACTACCCTCAAAGCCCAAGAGATATGTGTGAGACGAAATCACACCGATGAGGCCTAGTCTAACCGTGCAATATGTGTGAGACGAAATCACACACCGGTGTCTAGACAATCCTCAAAGCCCAAGAGATATGTGTGAGACGAAATCACACCGATGAGGTCCAGTCTGAATCATAATATGTGATGGCGAAACATCACATAATCGGGGTATAGTCTCCCCGTAGACGAAGAAATATGTGATGGCGAAACATCACATAATCGGGGTATAGTCTCCCCGTAGACGAAGAAATATGTGTGAGACGAAATCACACAAAGAGTATCCAAACAACCCTCAAAGCCCAAGAGATATGTGTGAGACGAAATCACACCGATGAGGCCTAGTCTAACCGTGCAATATGTGTGAGACGAAATCACACACTGGTGTCTAGACAATCCTCAAAGCCCAAGAGATATGTGTGAGACGAAATCACACCGATGAGGTCCAGTCTAAATCATAAAAATGATCGTCATGATCATAAAGAAAGTGTCAATTACACTAAGCTAGTAAATATAAGAGTTTAGCTTCATGTCCCATAACCACTTGCTTAACTCAAATATTTACGAACAGATTGTAAATCTCCACTAGGAAATTGTCACAAAAAGGGTTCAATCGAGCAAGTCTTAGAGCTAACCGACGAAGTGAACGCAAGCGTTTCATACCACTCGTTTTACTAAGTCGTTTAAATCGATTTCTCATTCGAGTGAAGTAAAGGCTTGTATATACTAATAGATTGGAAAACAATTTTATAAACGAGTTTGATATTGGAAATCGAGTTGAAATCGTTTTAATGAAAAAGTTTTGATATTTAATACTAGTATAGGAAACCTTTATATTTTGAAGTGACAAATCACAAAAATGATTGTAGAAACAATCAATCACAAGAATTCACATACAAAGATGTGAATAGAATCCAAAGAAATCGACACTGAATCCATCAGAAAGTATGTTCACAAAAATCCCGAAGAAAATGTCATCAAAGTTGCTAATCAATGATAGCAACAAATCGGGGAAATGATCAAGAATCGATTAAATTAGGAAACCAAGTCAGTTCACTAAAATTTCACATTCGAAGACATGAATAAAATCCAAAGAATTCGATTCCAAATTCATCAAAGTAGGAATACCCAAAAATTCCAGAAATAGAAGTTATCAAAACCGACAAAGGTGATAACAACTAATTAGAAAAGAAGAATCGATTATCGACTGGAAAAACAAAGCAAAACGAGCAGAAATGCATAAATGACTTCAACAAAAGTAAGAATCAAGTCAATGTCGAAGTCAACAATTAATAGCCGCAGTCGAGTACAAAATGATTCAATATCATCAAAGAATCCAACGGCAAACAAAATCAGAGTCTTAAAAATCAAGAAATTAGCAATTTCTCAAAAACAAAGTGACCGAAGTCGAAGGGAAATCCAGATGAGGAAAACACAAAAGAACAAGTTCAAAATTGCTGAGATTCGAACAAAATCAACATCGGCTAAATCAATTCAGAGCCGAAAACACAAGAATAAGCGTTAGGAATTCATACCTAACAGTAAAAAATAATCATATGTAAAGATGAGAGATAAAACATCGACAAATAGTTGTAACACATGCTCCATCTAAGTTATGTTTTATAATTGTCCTAAACCCCAGGCTCTGATACCAAGCTGTAACGCCCCACCTCTATACCCACGCTAGCCAAGAACACTACGGTGTAGTGCTGTCAACTAGCACGGAGAATAAGGCTGTTGAGGAGCGACCATCTATGTAATTGCCTTGTGCGAGCACCGATATGTCAGATAATAAAACATTGCATTTCATTTTTAGAGGAATACCGACATACCGATACAAACTCAAAGCTACTACACAGTGGCTATAATAGTTTAGGACAATAGATATAAAAATAACACAGATAACATAAATGCGGAATAAAGATGGAACGAAAAGTCTCATATATACAATAACTGATATCAGTTACAATACATTTGACACAATACAAATGATACAACTACAATTGTCGACTCAAGAAGTTATATATACAAGTACATTATCGACTAATATACATGAATACATTATCATCTTAAAACAGACACACAGACTACTACAACAAGACGAAGACCACTTCAAATGATATAAAAAGTCTTCATAGCTCTTGCAGCAACCCAAAGCTAAAAATCTACAACCTGTAAATACTCGGTCTGACCCGAGTATTACATTCAAAAGAAAATAATACTCGGATCAGTCTAATTCAAAATCAGTTATTAGAGCATAGAAGCAATAATAATCAATGTCAACATAGATGACAGTCACAAAAATCTCGTATATCCAACTCTCGATACGAGAATTGGATAACGGCAGATATAACACTAAACAGTGTTAATCCACAAAACAGAAACCCAAAGCAGTTTAAGCAATTGAAATGTCAATTTAAAAATATCAATGCTAATTGGCTGCAGTACACGCTAACGTGTACTGCCTCGCCAATACAGCCTACGAATTACGCAACAGGTCGATGAATTAAGAATAAAAGAGATATCGATTAAAATCTGTCAATTCTGGGAGGCTGCAGTGCACGCACGCGTGCACTGCCTCGCCACCACCGAATATAAAGTCACCACCACAATGAATCTGCAGTGGCAAACAGGTATAAGGACAAAGGCAGGCTGCAACTAAACTGTAGAAAAGTCATCAACAGTTCAAGCATATACAGCAATAGAGACGAATTCGAGTACATCATGAAGCAGAACCAAGTGCAGTTCAACTGAGATGGACAACTCGAGAATAAACATGTACAAACTGTATCAGTAATCAATTGCCAACAAGAACAGATGAACATCAGTGCAGACAAGTATGAATTCGAACATGAAATGGGGAACATCATTGCAAGTGCAACATGTAGAAGATGATGCAGTGAAGCATGTACAAGGGCAGTACATATGAACATCATAATACAAGTCTCAATATCAATGCTACTACTTCAGCAGACAAATATCAAATAAACATGAATCAAGACAGGGAACTGAAAGCAATGCAAAATGTCAACACTGCAGGTAACAAGTGAAACAGGTCATGTATGAAGTTGAGTGAAACTGCTAATGATATGCACAGGTACAAGAGTCATATGCAAATGGCATTAGATCAGATCAATATGCAGTGAAGACTTCATGAAATACAACACTGCTTCGCAAAGTACAAGTGAAACAGTGATGGAACTATAGTCAGACCAATGTTCAACAAGGCAGAAGTGTCAAAGCACAGAGTAAAACTTCTGTTCAGCAATCAAAGAAATGCTCAACCAGGCAGAGACTGGATGCAGACACATGAATGTACACCAGACCAGAGTGTCAACTTGCAAGTCAACAAGCAACAGGGAATTCATGTATGGAGGCTGAACAACAATGCAAACAACAGACAACGAATGCAAAGACCAAGGAACTACAACAAGACATGAACCAAGTACAACTGGAAACCCAAAACTGCACCAGTAACAATATATCATCGAAAGGATGCAACTAGATTTCGAGTCAAGCAGTGCACAGTGGAACGAAGAACAGTCATGGCATTTCACAAATACTATAAGGATTGCTACTAAGATAATGAACAGAACACAAAGTACACAAGTGCACAGGTACAGGTCAATGCACCTGTAAGTCGAATGACAAAACAAAAGCACAATACAGTGAACTACCATGATTCAGAGCCAAAGTTCACAGTGAAGTCGACAAGGCCAGAATAAATCACAAAAACAACTATATTAGTGAAGGTCAGAGAAGAAACAAGTTGGAAGTACTTAGATCAACGATGAATGGTACTAGTGCAAAGTCAAAGCCAATGTCAACAGACGAGTTCAGAAATTCACAACCATGATTACCAAGGCAACAAGTTCGAACAATATAATCAAAAAAATATACGCATATGAACAGGTCTGAAACGTGGTGACCAGGGAAAGTTCGAACAGGGCAAATTCAACACCGTGGATATCAAGAAAAATATATATGAATTGAACAAGTCGTAAATCATCTCAAACATCCATACGAAATCCAACGACCAAGCTATATCGAGTGACAAATTCAAACAAAGAATGTACGAACGAAAATCAAGGTTTCGAACCCATATAAATTCGAACCCAAAATCATGCACTGGAGAGTTAAATTAGATGTGAGTACAAGATTACTCACCTTGTTTGAAGCGGAGACGAACTCGAGAGAAGGAGTCGCAAGCACCAACATCACATACGGCATAGATCCATCGGGTTCAAGTAAGCCAAAATCAGCAAAGCAAAAGGAGCAAAGTACATGCCGAAATCACAGAGGAACTCGATCCAAATTGAAGAGCCGTGAGCAAATCAGAGAATATTGAAGTCTACTATCGAGCGGCGCTTCAATTTGTACCACCCTCAATTCCAGATTCGAAGGCAACAGAGGAACGAAAGCCTTAGCAAGCATCGAAAGAACGAGCGAGGCCAAGCCCTAAATTTCTCAGATCGAAGAAAAATCGCTGAAGCCCTAAGTTTTGTCGCCATTATTTTGTTGACCTCGAATTTGGGCCTAGGGTTCACGAATGGAGGAAAGGGAGGGGGTTGGGTGCTGAATACTATCACGGCTCCAAATCAAGCATGGGCCAAGATTTTAAAATTTATAAAGCCCGAATACTTTTAACCATGTTTATTAAACACCTTGGTGATATTTAAAACACGATTTGAATCCATTAGAACAACGGACTCGAACACGATAAAAATTCATATTTAGGATTTTAAATACGAATAGACGATGTCATATTTAAATAAAATATTTAAATATATTATCGTATAAATGTGGGTTGTTACAAAGCCTCTTTCTCTAGCGGGATAGGCATAACTTTTGAAGTGCCGCCAACTTTCTCCTTCCGAATCTTGTATTTTAACCTCTTCTTTCCCTTCGAAGGGGAGGATGACGTTTCAATGTCATGAACTTTGACCGCCGGATTCCAAGCGGGACCCACATTCTCGCCTTGGGTCTCAGGAGCTTCATCCTCCTTGTGCTCACCTTCTTCGTGCGTATCGGGAGTGCGACGTGATGACGATCTGGCCTGTTTTTTCCCTTTACCGGATGCTGGCTTGGGAATGGAGACGCCCTCCGGGAGGCTAATCCGATGACCTGGGGCTAGCAAGCCGAACCTTGACAATGATTCATTCGAAATGATGGTTCGGATGTCTCGTTCCTTGGCAGGAAGAGCTCTAATGGCCTCAACGGCCTTAGAATATCCTCGGCCCTCCGGATGCGGGTTGATACCTGAAAAGATGAAATGAGGAGTTAGAAAAAGCATGACTCCAATTAAACGCGAATGATGACTCAGCGAAGAGACTTACTCCCTTCAACCCATCTCCTCGCAAAACCAGGAGGGCAACGCACGTAGAACCATTCTTGTTTGTACAGGGCGAATTTACTGCATGCTCTTGTCAAGATTTGGCATTTGTGGTACGACTCGAGGAACATGAAGGAAGGGCTGTCTTTCCGTTTCTTGATCATATAGATGTATCTGATGTCGCCAGAGGTTGGAGGTCTAGAGAAGATGGCCATGAAGAGTAGATAGGTCCCATATAGAAACGCGTGACCGTTCAGATGCAGCTGCGATGGAGCAATGTCGATGTACTGCAACACGTCCCGAAGGAATAAATTAAACTGAGGCACGCTGCCCATCCAACACATGAACTTGTTGCAGGTGGTATATCCGACTGGGGGCAGGTGAGGACGATCGTGTCGCGAAGGGACTAACACATCGGCAAAAGGAATGCCGTGTATGGAGCATATCCGTCGAAGTGCGGCTTCATTGATCTTCGAAGCTTGTGAATCGATCGGGTTGTCTAAAAGAATTGTTGCCTCCATGGCATCGGGTGCTAAGTTATGGGCAGGGGAAGTCGACGAATTTGAAGTATTAGCGGCTTCTTGCCTTGATGACGGCCCAGGCCTGTCAGATATGGTGGCGGAGCTAGACTTCATAGACATCCCCAATAAATAATGAATCTGTTTAAGTGCCTGCAAAAACTATACTTGAAAAACGTTGAACGTTAGAGTTAACAACATGAATATCCCCCCCGTGTGGTGTGTGATCTAGTGCAAGCAATCGTGTAAAAGCGTTGAAAGTTTGATGGTCGCAAAGTTGTTGCTATAAAACTGAGCATCAAGTCATCGCCTTCGGAGACCGTCATCGCTAACCGTCCCTAGAAGCCTGCCTTTTGGCGATTGCAATTCCAGATCCAGAAAACGTATGATAATCTAAGTTCAGGTTTACGTTTACTGAAGCTAAGAAGTTAGTGATCTGGGTCGGCTTCACGTATGCTAGAGTGCTTGGGCCCTTTTTCTTGTTTTGCTATACGAGTAGATATAGTTAAAGAGTGTTCAGCATTTATGACTATTCGGCTAAGTCATGGTTCGGCTAAGACATTGTTCGGCTATGTCATTGTTCGGCTAAGTCATGGTTCGGCTAAGACATTGTTCGGCTATGTCATTGTTCGGCTAAGTCATTGTTCGGCTATGTCATTGTTCGGCTATGTCATTGTTCGGCTAAGTCATGGTTCGGCTAAGACATTGTTCGGCTATGTCATTGTTCGGCTAAGTCAGTGTTCGGCTAAGTCTTTGTTCGGCTAAGTCATTGTTCGGCTAAACCTGTGTTCGGCTAAATTTTGGTTCGGCCAAGTCATTATTCGGTGTGTAAGTTGTGTTCGGCCTTGTTTTGTTCGGCATGTTTTAGCCTGAGTATGGCAAGGTGTTTATGACTGTTTGGCTGAGATGACAATCGGCACGCTGTCCTTAACATTGGCCTCATCTCTTCCTCCATCCACACCGAACCACTAGGGCACATCGTTCGGCAAGTTGCGACCAAACCATACCGCTCGATGCCCCTGATCATCTCCTATTTCCTCCATGTTTCTCCTTCCACCAATCTGGTCCGGCATAAAATACTTATGCCGAACCATGGTGTGACTACCAATGATTTCCTACCACCCTCATCGCGTGACTCGACACTCTAGTCAAGGCTCGATTTATCCCATCAATTAAGGGAGTTCGTGCGTAAAGGCTGCAGTTAGGTGAGAGGATCAGTACCTAGTGGGTAAGGCAAAGACTTGGGAAGAATCGGCTAGTTGTATGTTGGCTGGTAGCTTCGGCAGGTGCAAGGCAGAGGTTAGAAGTGTGAAAAGGGAAAGAAGGGTAGAGGTGCTGGCTTTTATAGGGAAAACAGGAGAAGTCAAAAAGGCTACATCCGGTGGAACCGGTCAAAGTCATAACGTTCGGCATCAGCGTATAATGATGTCCGGCACTAAAGGTTCGTTCGGCCAGAAAGCATCGTTCGGTTACGAATGTCTCATTCGGCATTTAGGACACGTTCGGCACACACCTAAACCACTGGAATTCTCAAAAAGGCATCTCCGCTCGAGGTTAGTCAAGGATTTAAAACGAAATGAAAAGTTTACATGACACAAAGCGTACCACGTTCGGTCACGTGATACACTTTGGGGGGCAAGTGTTTCCTGGAGATTTGACCAGGCAACTAGTGCTCGACATACTACGAGAACTCGACATCAAGTAGTACTCGACATCCAGTGGAACTCGGCAACAGGAGTACTCGACATCAAGTAGTACTCGGCATCCAGTAGAACTCGGCAACAGGAGTACTCGGCATCAAGTAGCACTCGGCATCCAGAAGCACTCGGCATCCAGAAGTACTCGGCATCTAGTAGCACTCGGCATCCAGAAGCACTCGGCATCTAGGAGTACTCGGCGTAGCACTCGGCATCCAGGAGTACTCGGCATTAGAAGGCGTTCGGCGTATATGACTACTCGACATGGCAGTATCGTTCGACCAAAGGGATCGTTCGGCCAAAGGGATTGTTCGGCCAGAAAGCATCGTTCGGCCAGAAGGCACGTTAGGCCAAGGAGGATCGTTCGGCCAAAGGGATCGTTCGGCCAGAATGCATCGTTCGGCCAGAGAGCATTGTTCGGTCAAGCGCTTCGTTCGGACAGAGGCACGTTCGGCTTCGACTAACAACCATTCCACTTTTCCCACACATCAAACATATCGTTCGGCATAGAAAGGGTGGTTCGACATCATTGTGTTCGGCCTACTTAGTTCGGCATACATCGACCACTATACTTGGGCTAGAGTGTTCGGCTACCGAGCCCACCTGTGAAGTCCAGCCCATCTTTGCCTATAAATAGAGGGGCAAGGTCACAGTGAAAAGGGACCCTTTTGGGAGAACACTGGGGAGACTCTGCCATTTTTCAGACTCATCTTCTTTACTTAACAACTTCATTCAAGCATTTGATCTACGAATTGTATTTGTAATCAATCATTAAGAAGATCAATAAAGTTTAACCTCAAAGTGGACGTAGGCAATTACGCTGAACCACTATAATTTTGGTGTTCTTACTTTCTGCATTTAGATTAGCATTGTCTTCTCTGTTTAATTTACCTTCATCACTTATTTCTCTACATAATCTTTCTCTACGAGGTTAGTGACCATTTTTTGTGCTAACACCTATATATAAAGAAGCCTATGTAATGTAATCAATCTCCATGTAACTGATGCCATAGTGAATAACATTTTCTCCTCTCTCCCGTTTTCTAATGACTTCTTATCTCTTTTTAGTTTATAACAAAAACCTTTTTTGGCCGCCATGATATCTCTATATTTACACCCAAGAGTTACACAGCCGAAATGATGAATTCCCTTAAGACCGAATGATTTAATTAGTTTATAATTGTTATAAATTAATTAATAGGAAATATTAATTATAAAATTTGAATATGATTTTAGAAATAAATAATGTTATATATATTTATAACAGTTATAAATATATCGATCGATATACAATATCGACAAGCGATTAAATTAGATTTAATTGCATAGTATTTTGCCTTAGGCTTAAATGGGTTTAAGACCCATCATTAGGGCTGCAAAATTTTGGTTTTGGGAAGGTCTAGGGGTGGCTAAAACATAGGAAATTGGCTTGGAGATAATGGGTTGAGATCAAGTGAGAATGGGTAAAAAGGTTTTCCTTGTTTCTCTCTAAACAACCCAATATATATATATACATATGTGTGTGTGTATCTGTATGTATCTCTAAAAATAAAAATAAAACCTTTTTTGGCTGCCATTACCTTCTACATTGCTGATTAAAACATAACTCTCAATCCAGTTCAAAATTCTCAAATATATTTTAAATTAAAATAATACTATTCGATAGTTAAAGGTCGATGATTCCGGACATGCAATCTGACGAATCAAGAACAGTAAAAGGAAGGGAAGTCATTGCTTCAACGTGGATTCAAAGGCATCATTAAATTGGTAATTTTAATTCATATTATAGTAATTAAATTATATTCTATGATCATATAATGAGCAATTTCATATCTGTTTAAATATATTGCTACTATATGTTTAGTTAGGTGAGATTTTTGTAAGTAGATGTGGTTGTCACAAATTAGTTTGGTTATGTGCATAATTTGTTTATTATACTATTTGATTTATGTATAGACAAATGTTGTTTACTGTATAAAATCAATTTTTGTCATCAATAATTTTTTTTATATATATTTATTAACAAACTCATATATATATATATATTAGTGTATATTTCTCTCATAGTAGCATATACGCATATATAAGATATATATATATATATATATGATTTAAAAATTTATTACACGTATATATATATATAATATGAATTTACAAATTCAATAATTAATTGTCATACATATATTCATATTTTTCAATTAACATTTATTGAATTTTTGAATTGTTTATTATATATAAAAAAAGTATTACATTAAAAATTCAGTTTTATATTTAAAAAAATTTATATCATTTCGGAAACATATAGAAAAAATTTAGGAATTTTTCAATAACTTTTATTATTTTTAATAATTAATATTATTTTAAAAAAACTATTTATGATTTATTAAAAACAATAATTTAATTGAAAAATTCTTCAAAATTTTTCTTATCCTTTCATTCATGATCCTAAATTTTTTACAATTTTAAATTTGAATTTTTAATAATATATTATTTTATATTAAATAATTATTGCCGAAATCAATGTATTTGTTTTTAAAAATAATATTTCAACTTTGAAAAATGTCCAGATTTTTCCTAAGCTCTATTTTATGATCCTAGATTTTCTAAAATTGTAAAATTTGAATTTTCATCAATAGATTATTTTATGTTAATTATTTATGGATGAAAACATTATTTTATTCATAATATATACAAATTAAAATACTAAAATTATTATGTTTGCAAAACTAAGTTAATTTTGAATTATAAATAATTTTTAATAATTGTTCTCTCTCTTTATATATATATATTTATCTATATATAAATGTTTTATGTTCATATATTATATATAATATATTTATACATACATGTGTGTGTGTGTATTTTGTAACACGTATACATGCACATATTTGGACAACATACATGACATACAAAATGAGCTAATATGTCTGTTGCGATGTAAATCCCAACATCTACATATTGACATATTATACCTTTCACGGATTATTATATTACACATGCACTCGCACATATATGTATATGATACATTTATGTATAAAATAAATTAAATAAAATTAATTTCATATCTTAATATATTTGAATTTAAATAAATAAATGATTTAATTTAAATGAAATTTGTAAATGTTCTAATTTAGTTAGACTTCGTAGGCCCAATAATGATCCAATAGGGTAAATTTTTTGAAATTCACCCATAACTTCCGCTGCGGGCTGGTCCATTCCAACACTGCCAATACTTCCAAACCCATCTGCCACTTAATACTTGTAAATATGAAGCGGGCTTCTATAATACTTTTAAAAAGAGAAATAGGTAGACTCTGCCATTTAAAATCTCAATCAAGGTAGACCCTGTCATTAAAACCTATTCTCGAGATGGTTTCCTAATAATATTGTCAATCGTCAGTGGGTCCTAGCTACAAGACCTCTAACTACTATTTAAGGCTTTCAACATTTAATGTCCAACTATTACCGCATCTATCATCGATAAAATCGTAGCTATGTAATAAATAGTACCTAAGTCACTTAATACCTTTTATTGGAAAATAGGCAGACTCTGGTCATTTAAAACCATAATTAAGGGAGAACCCATCATTTAACACCTATTCTCAAGGCATGCTCCTCAATGGTACTATCGTTATTACGGCCGTAGCAATGTGAGAGACTGTACACAAGCCACTTAACACTTCATTAATAAGGACTAGTCAGACGCCTAACCATTTAACACCTATTTATAGGTAGGCCTTTGTCATTTAATACCTAACCCCAAGGCAGACTCCTCACGGATACTATCTAGCTAACATTGCTTGGAAATCTCATTGAGCTACTTAATACTTCTTTTATAGGAAAGAGGCGAACCCTTCAGTCACTTAAGACCCCAAATCTGATGCGAACCCTTTTCGGGATATCCATTATCACTCTTTAGTTATAAATATGGAATCTCATTAGATTACTTCTTTCGGTAGGGAGGCGGGCCCTACAGCCACTTAAGACCTCAACACTGAAGTAAACCCATTCTAGAGACATCCTTATTTATTTATTTGGAATTTTACTAGGTTAATTAATACTTCCATTTAGGAGAGAGGTGGACCCTTCAGCCACTTAAGACCTCAAACCAGAAGCGAACCCCTTTGGAGATATCCCTCACTGCTCCTAATTTCAAATTTGGACCATTTAATACTTTCCAATTAAGAAAGCTGGCCCAATTTCTCACGTCATCATGGATCATAGGATTAATGATATCCCACATTAGTAGTAAGTGTCTCGACTGTTGGTAGCCTCAAACTGAAGGGCGGTCTTCCCTCAACTGACTCTACTGACCTCGCATCACTAACCTACTAATTCTAATTAGCAATCATAAGTCTTTACTTATATTATCTTAGTTAGACATTGGACTTCGCTTACTAATTCCCATTTTTAATCAAGGCAATAAGATTTACCTTAAATATTTATATACCAATAAATCCTCGTTTAATGCTCATAAATGTCAATTTGTCCATAAAATCCTAATGGACAATTCCTAAGACATTTATGCATGATCACTAATTTCAAATTTGTAACATTTTATATCTATTCCATTTTTATCAGTCTCATTTATCCATTTACCCTATCAAATTATTGCAAATCCCGTATTTATTACCATTTATTGGAGTTACAACCTGTAACGGTTGCGATCTTTCGACGCTCGAAAGTCGACATCAATACGTCCACTGAATCAAATGCCGTGCAATCGAATGTCGGAAAACCGAACCATTAGGGTTAAAAAGAAGAGGTAGAAGAAGATAGAAGAAAAGAAAGAACAGAAAAACAGAAACAATATCAGAATCTCACATTCGCATCGGAACAATATATAATAGATAATCACTAGTCTTTTAAACAAAGAACTATATCAGTTTATACAATACAACAATGAGAGTCAATATACAACTCAATACAACAATGGATAGTTATATAAACTTGTCCTCATACAGAATACACAGCGAAATAAATAAACAAGTACGGGAGTACGTCTCGCCATCCAGCTTGCCTCCAAAGCTCCAGAATATCCAGAATATCCTGATAACATAACTCTAGGCTGCCCGTGTGGAAAATTATGGGCACCCAGAGTTTAGAAAGGGAACAATAAACTCCGGGTCAAGCATGGTGACTGGTGTGAGCTCGTAAAACAGTTATTTTCACAAAGAAAATAAAAGAATTTCGCAATGCTTTTGGAAAATGAAACTACCACAAGGCCTCCTACCACACACACAATGCAAACACAGAATTGGAGGAGATTTCTCCTTATGATAGTCAAATATGCTTACTACGAAAGATCAGTTGGTATTATTATTAATGTCTAGTATGGAAAACATTTCAAAAGTATAATATTAATCTTAGCCAGCATAGGTACCATTATACTATGCCTACTATAGCTGCTATGTTAAATAGCAGGTTCTACAACTAAAACCGTACAAGGTTCGTATTGGGAATTGGATTTCCAACAAATGGTCAGGCTAAGGAACTTCCTACTGCCACATGGGTATGCCTCTGGATGGACGTCCCGAGAACCACCTTGCTCTCTGCCAACACAAGGCCGGTTACCCCCTTCCCGGGTAGTAAACCTGAGATATGCCACCCCCGGTCCTTTGGGACCTTTATCCGAGGCGCCTCGATCACAAAGCAACAATCACACAGAGTAAATGAGATTGGAGCAACCACACAGGTAAATATCTGGGCTCCATACCATGATACCACCTTTTTCCAGAAGGAATGGTCATACCCTAGGGGAGCTACCCCTGAAACCTTGCCGCATCTTTCCTGTTTCGACCATTTCCGGTCTGTGAGGCTCGTTGAGGTCTCATCCACAAAGCTACGCTTTTTCACAAAGCCATGCTTTGATCACAAATGATCAACGGATGATCATCAACACACAGCAACACTTAGCATGCCACACTACCAAATTGGGAGTATATCACGGATAACCTTCAACTACATAACCTCTGAGCTCGTACGTCTCAGAGAAGGGTGTTAAGCTAAGAGAATAAATCTCCGCCACCAAACAGAAATGTATTTGAAAGAAATCAGCTTTATATCTCAAAATGTAGTGTTAGACATACAACCATACAAGTCTGTTCCGGGTTCGAACAGAACCGAAGGCACTTCCAAAGAAGCCCTTGCAATCCAGGTATTCACAATCCCGATCGGACTTCCCATCACAAGAAGAGTGATATAAATCTCTATACCGGAGCAACTCAGTGCAGAGACATTCGACAGGTTGTCCTTTCATTTTCGAAAATACCCGCTCTTCACACCGGTCTTAAATTGCAATCCATTTCATCGTATCATTATTCGGAATGGGTTTTATGACACAAAGTCCTCTCCCGGCTAAACCGAATAACGAGCATTTGTTTTTTAAAAAACAAATTCAAGTGCCATTTCAAAGGCAAATATTTATAGTCGATGATTTAACTATCAAACAACATTCACAACAATCATCAGATTTAAATAATTTTCCCAAATTATTTAATTTCAAAATATCTTCACAAGATATATATTTTTCCACACTTCAACATTTTGAAAACAAATTTCAAATCACTTTTCACCTTTTGAAAATAAATTTCAAATCAATTTCCTTACGCGGAATATATTTCCAAATATTTCTTTAAAAACCAACTTTAGAACCTTTAATTTATATTTTTAAAAGCTACTTTGGAAATATACTCGGCTTTATAGTGAGAATACACTTTCATTTCAAAATGGTCCATTTAAACCAATTAAATAAATCCTTATCGATTTATTTTAAATTTACATCCCAAATCTGTAAATTTATTTCCACACTTTAAAAATAAATCAGTGTTTATTTTTAAAACAAATTTCCCTTTCCTTTATAAATTCCAATTTGAATTTACATTCACAAATATTCACTTTTTATACGATTTTCAGATCGATTTCTCAAATATTCACTTTTAACTTCAAATCAACTTTCAAATGGATTTCTCAATTTATTTCAACGCCAAATCAAATTCCAAATTGATTTCTCAATTTATTTTTCAAACACTAAATCAATTTCAAATTGATTCCCCAACGATTTATTTTCAATCACTAAATTAAATTCCAAATTTGATTTCAAAGTTTATTTCAACACCAATCA
Source organism: Allium fistulosum (assembly GCA_030737815.1). Lineage (NCBI taxonomy): Eukaryota > Viridiplantae > Streptophyta > Magnoliopsida > Asparagales > Amaryllidaceae > Allium > Allium fistulosum. The sequence goes on from CM060902.1 coordinate 1,144,473,873, forward strand.
AATTTCAATTTGATTTCTAATTTATTTTAAACACAAAATCCATTTTTACTCAACATCAAATGAATTTTCATATTGATTTCCCAAAGATTTAATTTCAAATACCAAATCAATTGGATTTTAAACAAATTTATCACTTTTAAAATAAATTCCTTTATTCTTTCCAAATTATTTAAAATTCCATTTTCAATAAATTCTTCAACTTTTAAACAATATTTTTCAAAACCCATTTATTTATATCTTTTCCCATATTTTGGAAATAATTCGATAAGATTTCAAAAATCAACTTTTTACCGTTAAATTCTTTCTTTTAAATTTATTCAACTTTTAAAAATAAATTTACTTAAAGTTTTCCACTTTAATTTCAAAATCCAATTTATATTCATTTCTGGTATCCAACGATACCAAAAATACATTCGGCTAAATTTTAGCCTTCAACAGTTCCAATCACAAATATAATCACACATAGATTATAAATAATCAACACACAATATATATAACAAATTCACATAGTTTTGAGGAATCCAGTTGGATCCCTCCAACCTGTTTCCCTGCATCCACTGTGAAGATCCAAAATTTTTGAGAATAAAAATCACTTTAAAAAAAATTAGCTTAAGAATGAATATCAGATGTAAGTGAAGTAATTATGCAAGGGGGATAATTATTTTTATATACAGTGATGAGAGGAAAATGATTAAGTATAAAATGAATTCTAAAAATTCATATGACTTGTATATATGTGAATATTGTATAGAAAGTATATACATATGATCAGAGAAGTATGGGAGGATAAAATAAAAATCCACTTGATAATTAAAATGCATAAAAATCAGTCAAGAAATATTTATGAGTGTGAATGCATTTTTGAAATAAATCAAGAGAGAAATAAAATGATAAAAATAGACTTTTATAGTAATTAAAAATAAATAACAAGAAGGAAATGGTATTTCAGAGGGAAGGAATGAGGAAACATGACTGAGTGTATGTATGGATTATACATTACCATATGTTATATTTTTATACCCAGAAAAAATAAACATAAATTAATAAGGAAAAATACTACGGTAATTAAATATATGAATACATTTATATATCAAGAGAAAACAAATAGCTTGAAATATTAACAAGGGGTTAATTGATAAAAGTATATACATGTATACATTACAGTTTAACATCAAGAAAATAAATAATACAAGAAAGTCACATGAATATAAGGTGTGTATATGAAACATGCAAATCAGAAAAGAAAAGAAAAGCTAAATGTAACAATCCGCATATTTATCGATTTTATATTTAAATATCTTATTTAAATATTTTATCGTTAATCGAATTTTAGTCCGAAAAGCTACTTTTTGCATACGGTCAAATTAGGACTCGAGACCACCCCCATTGAGTTCAAAATGACGTTTGCAATCTTTTTGAGTGTAAACTTCGATATGTTTGGAGATAGTGGAATTTTTGCCACTTTTTGCTTAGGGCTTTGGTTTGGGCTGAACCATCACTAACTCAGCCCAACCCCCTCCTTCTCTTCATACTTCATTTCCAATTGCTTAAACTTTGAAGCTTCATCAAAAATGGAGGAGGGAAAGGGAAATTAAAACTCCAAGCTCAAATTCAAATTGCAATCCATCATTCAACCCCAAATTCAAGAAGAAGACATTGATTCAAGCTTGGGACTGTTCTCACTTTGCTTTCAAGCTCGGTTTCCACCAATTTTCGTGAAAAGGTGAGATTTTTATATCACATTCTTGCCTATAACTATCTTGGATTGTTGGAAATGGATTCCTATCACTTTAGCATGTATATTTGCATTTGGTTTGGATTGGATTGGCGAAAAACTCCAGTTTTAGTGTTTTGGGTGAATTACTGGGCTTGGGTCGCACTGCCTTGAAGACACGGCCTGCATATTTTCGTTCGTTTTTAGGTCGTTCGGAATTAGGTCGCTAGGTCATAGGTCGTTGGGCAGTAGGTTGTTAGACCTGTTTTACTTTAGGTCGCTGACCAGTGAAGCGTCTCGAGACCTGTTAGGTCGTTACGCCCTTGGTCGCGCCATCTCCTAGCTCGCTTACCTTTAGGTCGTTTGCACCATTAGGTCATAGGTCGCATGACCTCGATTCCGTTAGGTCGTATGACCCCAATACCATTAGGTCGTTAGACCTTACCTTTTAGGTCGCCCGACCTCTACTTTTAGGTCGTTCGGCCTGTCTCCAAGATTAGGTCGCTCGATCCTTTCCTTAACTCGACTATGTTAGGTCGCTTGCATGCTAGGTCGCGTGCATGCTAGGTCGCTCTCCATTGTCAACTCGTTCCACTACTTAGGTCGTTAGGCCTTGCTTCCCTTAGGTCGCATGACCCCATTTTCACATTTAGGTCACGATTCGTTAGGTCGTGAACCCCTTGGGTCGCACCACCTTGGCCTATGCTGTTCATTAGGCCGCGTCTGCTAGGTCGCTCACCTCACTGGGTCGCGTCATTAGGTCGCACTGTTTCCTTTAGGTCGCTCGACCTACTTTCCCACCTAGTTCGTTAACCACTAGGTCGCTCATCACTTTAGGTCGCTATGTTTCGACCTGCTTTACCTCGTTAGGTCGCATGCTCAGCCACCACCATAAGTCGCTCGACCTGCTTGCATTCTTTTAGCTCGGCTATGTTAACCCCAGTTAGGTCGCGCATCACTTTAGCTCGGCCATGTTTGTACTCACGGGCATTCCTACTTTGATGGTTTTGGGATTGATTTCTTTGGACTTTACTCACGTCTTCGAATGTGAATTTATGTGATTCGATTTGTTTCAACAATCGTTTTGTGACTTGTCACTCTAAAGATATAAATGTTTCAATACTAGTAGTAAATATCAAAACTCTTTCATCAAAACGATTTCAACTCTATTTTATTACAAAGCTCTTTTTCCTAAACCGTTTTCCAATCTATTAGTATATACAAGCCTTTACTTCACTCAGATGAGAAATCTAATTAAACGACTTAGCAAAACAGGTGGTATGAAACGCTTGCGTTTACTTCGTCGGTTAATTCTTGGACTTGTTCGACTGAACCTTTTGTGACAATTTCCTAGTGAAGATTTACAGTTTGTTCGTAAATATTATAGTTAAGCTAGTGGTTATGGGACATGAAGCTAAACTCATATATTTACTAGCTTAGTGTAATTAACACTTCTTTATGATCACGACGATCATTTTTGTGATTTAGACTAGCGATTGAGCGATGTCTCTTTGTCTACGAGGGAGACTAGACCCCACTTGTGTGATGTTTCTACTCACATATGTGGGGTAGCGCCCCATGGTCTTCGAGCCATTTGTGTGATCGATGGTTTCCGGGCGGTTCGTGTGTTCAATGGTCTTCGAGCCATTCGTGTGATCGATGGTTTCCGGGCCGTTCGTGTGTTCAAAGGTCTTCGAGCCATTCGTGTGATCGATGGTTTCCGGGCCGTTCGTGCGTTCAAAGGTCTTCGAACCATTCGTGTGATCGATGGTTTCCGGGCCGTTCGTGTGTTCAAAGGTCTTCGAGCCATTCGTGTGATCGATGGTTTCCGGGCCGTTCGTGTGATAGGCCTCCCCCTTTATATGATTTCTGGATTTCGTGTGTGGATTTCTGGAATTTGTGCTTCACCAATTTTCGTGATTTTCATTGATATGTTTTATCAATTTTTATGCATTGGTGAATTCGTGTGTCATTACCTTTTTGTGGATTTGGATCTTTGAGAAGATTCTTGAGATATTGATTAATCTCTTGTTGGTTATCATTTTCATACTTACTGTAGTGGGCCATTATGGTCATTATATGTTTATGCCATATCTCTTATTCTATATCAAGTCATCTGATATTTATAGCTAGACTGACCCGTTTATTATTTTCTTATAAATAATACTCGGGTCAGACCGAGATGTTACAGGTGCTTCAGCTTGACTTCTCTTCTGGGATTATTCTAACTTTTGGCTAACTACTTAGATTAGTAGCTTTTGGATGTACACATTTGAGTTATAGACTCTATGTTGTGTACTTATTCTTTTGTATAGCACGTGTTGCTATTCTTTTGTATTATCGTGGATCTTTCTGACCACTACTCTAATGTACACTTTCATGTGATATATATTCATATCTTTTTCCGCCTTTGTGATATGGATGTCTGTGACTGATTTATGTTATGTTTATTTCTATGTTTGTTTCCGAAGATTATATATGGCCACTGTGTGATAGCTTTGAGTATTTTAATCGGTATGTCAGATTTCCTCCTTAAATGAAGTACATGCTATACTATCTGACATATCGGTGCTCGCTCAAAGAAGTTACATGGATGGTCGCTCCTCAACAGCCTTATTCTCCATGCTAGTTGACAGCATTACACTGTAGTGTTCTTGGCTAGCGTGGGTATAGAGGTGGGGCGTCACAGCTTGGTATCAGAACCAAACTTCAGAACAATGTAGAATAACTTAATAAGGACCATCGTCCTAAGTCCTTCTTAGGAGTTGTGTCTTAGGATTAATTCAAGTCTTCGTACCGATTCATCCTATTTTCTTTTATGATTCCTTGTTTTATCTATCAAGATTGCTTGATATTTTATTCTAAGAATAACCTCTTCCTTCTTCTTCCTTTCTTTCTTAAAGAAGAAGAGATGGTTAGTTCTGGCAGTCTTAGCGCTAGCAAATCCAGTAGTCCTCCTCGGGATGGCGTATTCATGTCTGCCCAACAACTTTTGGATCTTGCTATGAATCAAAGGTTTATCTGTGCTTTGGGTGAGAAGCCCGAAATGGTTTTACCTTTGAAACTTGAAGTTCCTTTCAATCAACTTGTGGATATCACTCTTCGACATGAAGAAGCTGATAAAGGAATTGATAGTGATATTGGGATTTCCAAGAAGAGGCATATTAAGTTCAAAAGCCCTTACCCCGATAAGAAGGTGAAGCAACCTACTTTGGTAGCAATGACTCCAATCCCTAATCATGGAAGATGCTACAATTGTGATTCTAGGGACCACCATATAAATGGGTGTCCTAGACCTATCTCTTGCCGCTATTGTAAAGGTGCGGACCATTTTATGTCTTCCTATTCCAAACTTCAAAGAAAGAAGGAAGTGGAACAAGAAACTCCGGTAGTTGATACTCCTACCGCTAGTCGTAAACAATGCTTCAATTGTGGTTCCACAGACCATTATGTTATTAAGTGCCCGAAACCCCTTTATTGCCGCTATTGCAAAGGCTCAGGTCATTACTTATCTACTTGTCCCATACTTCAAAGTAGGAGAGAGGGAAAGCTGCAAGTCCCTAGCAACTCTTCTCTTGGTCAAGGTATTTTCTTATTCAATCCTTGATTTCAATTGTTTGTGATTATCCTATTCGAGTTCTTTTTGATATGGGTTCATCTTATCATTTATATCAAAAGAACTTGTTGATTATCTTTCTTTTTACATTTTGGGCTTGATGACTTCTTTGAGAATTGCGAATCCAGTTGGTGGATCCGCAACACTCAATTTGATTTTTATTGATGTCGAAATTATTTCATGTGATTCTTCTTCCCGAACCGATTTGCTTATGATGTGTTGTTTAGGTTTCAGAATTGATTTGCGTAAAAGGATTGGCTTAATCATTATGAAGCCCATGTCCTATTTTTCCGAATGGACTATTCATTTTCGACATTTTTAATCTGTTATGCAGATTCATATTTTTCCTTTGTGATTTCGATTCCAAATTAATGGCATTATCTTATTCTTTAAGCTCACATGTTGAGTAAAGAATTATTTCTCTCAATTGGGTAGTTGTGAATTTTTCGGAATCTTTGAGCTTGTCTTAGGATCATCACCTAAGCAATCTTTTAAGAGGTGTTAAGGTCTTTTCAGTTTGACCTTGTCACCGGATTTCATTAGCTAGGAGTTGCGGGTGTAAGCATTCCACTTACCATATTCTGCACTCATTATGATTCTTATGAGTGATTTATTATGTCATTCGATTTATCCAGCTTATTTCATCCAATTTATAAATCGAGTATTCTATGAATATCTCAATAATTCCATTCTTGTATTTATTAATTTTGGATGAAAATAGAAATTTAAAATTTTGCAACTCTTTTTCATAAGATTTATTTCTAAGTACAATTTGATTTTTAATTAAACAAGCAAAGAATATTCTCAAAACTTTAAAGAGATATTTTCATCATATAGAAGATGATTTTGTGTTGTATTGCCCATTTAGCGTTTTAAGAGTTCTGGTCGATGCGCTTGATCAACGTTATCGATAGGGATTTCCTAAACGCTTTGATGAGACAGTCAGATACAATAAATTGACTTGTAAAATGTAAATCTTTTTCTATAAAGGTAATTGTGATTTTGAAAGTTTTAGCTTTTTGGGAAAGAAGATTAAATTCTTCCTTTTCGATACTCTTATCCTTGTGATTCCCGAAGGGAACCAAAACTTTATCTTTTGTACCCGTGCTAATCGTGTTGGTTTGGATGCCATTCTCTTGCAAGAGAGAGAGCGCAATCACTTGTGCTTCTAAATCCTAAAAGCCGATCGAGACTAGGTATGTCACTTATGATCTGGTACTCACAGCTATTGTTTTTGCTTACCAAGTTCGGCATCATCATCTTGGGGGAGAAATCTGTTCTCCACCTCGATTATAAATTATTGGGATATCTATTTTCTCATAAGGAACTTAATTTGTGTCAACCACATTGGCTCGAATTCCTTGCATCTTATGATCTTGATATCCTTTATACCCGGAAAGGGAAATTGTGTTGCCAATACCCTTAGTCTTAAGCAACAGGCAGTTACTTCTTTGATGATACCTGAATGGAATGATCTCGAGATTTCCTCCACTTGTGAGATTCGAGATCGTGAATTCTAATTCATGTTCATCTCTTGTTTTATGTAGCCTTGAGGCTCTTCCTTCTCTTTTTGATTGCATTCTTGAAGCTTAAAGGCTAGATCCCGAATTAGCTCTTCTTAGCCAAAGTTGTAGGGATAAAATTAATATTGAAAGTTGAAAGACTTCGATATTGATTTTCGTAGTGGCATTCGAAAATTTGGTAGACTTATCGTACCAAATATTAGTAATCTTCGTAGAGATACTTTAGAAGATTCTCATCATTCTAAATTTACCATTCATCCCGGTAGTAGTAAAATGTACGCAGATGCGAAGCGACAATATTATTGGGGGTGAATGACATCTGATATTGCTAACTTTGTTAAGTGTTGCATGACTTGCCATTACAACCTTTAGAAATTCCAATTTGGAAGTGGGATCAAATTCCCATGGATTTTAGTTGTGGCCTTTCCCGTTCTTGTTCGGGTCATGATAGTTTATGGGTGATAGTTGATAGACTTACTATATCCGCCCATTTTATTCCCGTTCGGTCTAACCAAACCATTTCTCTTTTGGCCAAACTCTTTGTCAAGGAAATTGTTAAATTGCATGGTGTCCCTACTTCTATTGTTAGCAATCGCGATCCATTGTTTAATAGTGGATTGTGGGAAAGTCTTCGAGATTTTTAACACCGCTTATCACCCCTAGTCCGATGGACAAATCGAGCGTGTGAATCAAACGCTTGAAGACCTTCTTCGTGTTTGTGTTCTTGTTTTTGATGGAAGTTGGAAAGATCATATTTTTCTATTTGAGTTTTCCTATGATAATAGCTTCCAATCTAGTATTGGCATGGCACCTTTCGATGCATTCTATGGAAGGCCATGCCGATCTCCTTCTTGTTGGCTTGAGGCCGGCGAGAAGCTGGTTTTAGGTCCAAATTTTATTCGTGTTTCACCTATTAAGGGTGTTTTACGTTTCAGTCGATCGGGAAAAATTAGTGCCTCAATATATTGGGCCATTTCCTATCACTTAACGTAGTAATTCCATGGCGTATCACCTTTTATTACCGGCTCAAATTTTCTGCTATTCGTGACGTGTTTCACGTTTCTCCATTACGGAAATGCTTTCGAGATTCCGATTTTATTCTTGAGTCTGGCGTTGTGGAAGAAATTTAAGTTTCGCCTAATTTAACTTTTGAGCAACATCCTATTCGTATTATCGCTTCGGAAGTCAAACGACTTCGAAATAAATATGTCCCGCTTGTGAAAGTTCAATGGTCCTCAAATCCTAAGGATTGTTCTTGGGAATCTAGAGAATTCATCGAGCGAACACAGCCGGACTTATCTTCTCATGCTCTTTTGAGGTGAACTTCTTATTTCAAATTTCTTTTGTGTTAATATGCTTTTATGGTTGTTACTTTTTATTTCCATCTTATTTATTACGAGGACGCAATTTCTTTAAGGATGGGAGTCTGTAACAACCCGCATATTTATCGATTTTATATTTAAATATCTTATTTAAATATTTTATCGTTAATCGAATTTTAGTCCGAAAAGCTACTTTTTGCATACAGTCAAATTAGGACTCGAGACCACCCCCATTGAGTTCAAAATGACGTTTGCGATCTTTTTGAGTGTAAACTTTGATATGTTTGGAGATAGTGGAATTTTTGCCACTTTTTGCTTAGGGCTTTGGTTTGGGCTGAACCATCACTAACTCAGCCCAACCCCCTCCTTCTCTTCATACTTCATTTCCAATTGCTTAAACTTTGAAGCTTCAACAAAAATGGAGGAGGGAAAGGGAAATTAAAACTCCAAGCTCCAATTCAAATTGCAATCCATCATTTAACCCCAAATTCAAGAAGAAGACATTGATTCAAGCTTGGGACTGTTCTCACTTTGCTTTCAAGCTCGGTTTCCACCAATTTCCATGAAAAGGTGAGATTTTTATCTCACATTCTTGCCTATAACTATCTTGGATTGTTGGAAATGGATTCCTATCACTTTAGCATGTATATTTGCATTTGGTTTGGATTGGATTGGCGAAAAACTCCAGTTTTTAGTGTTTTGGGTGAATTACTGGGCTTAGGTCGCACTGCCTTGAAGACACGGCCTGCATATTTTCATTCGTTTTTAGGTCGTTCGGAATTAGGTCGCTAGGTCGTTGAGCAGTAGGTCGTTAGACCTGTTTTACTTTAGGTCGCTGACCAGTGAAGCGTCTCGAGACCTGTTAGGTTGTTACGCCCTTGGTCGCGCCATCTCCTAGCTCGCTTACCTTTAGGTCGTTTGCACCATTAGGTCGTAGGTCGCATGACCTCGATTCCGTTAGGTCGTGTGACCCCAATACCATTAGGTCGTTAGACCTTACCTTTTAGGTCGCCCGACCTCTACTTTTAGGTCGTTCGGCCTGTCTCCAAGATTAGGTCGCTCGATCCTTTCCTTAACTCGACCATGTTAGGTCGCTTGCATGCTAGGTCGCGTGCATGCTAGGTCGCTCTCCCTTGTCAACTCGTTCCACTACTTAGGTCGTTAGGCCTTGCTTCCCTTAGGTCGCATGACCCCATTTTCACATTTAGGTCACGATTCGTTAGGTCGTGAACCCCTTGGGTTGCACCACCTTGGCCTATGTTGTTCATTAGGTCGCGTCTGCTAGGTCGCTCACCTCATTGGGTCGCGTCATTAGGTCGCACTGTTTCCTTTAGGTCGCTCGACCTACTTTCCCACCTAGTTCGTTAACCACTAGGTCGCTCATCACTTTAGGTCGCTATGTTTCGACCGGCTTTACCTCGTTAGGTCGCATGCTCAGCCACCACCATAAGTCGCTCGAACTGCTTGCATTCTTTTAGCTCGGCTATGTTAACCCCAGTTAGGTCGCGCATCACTTTAGCTCGGCCATGTTTGTACTCACGGGCATTCCTACTTTGATGGTTTTAGGATTGATTTCTTTGGACTTTACTCACCTCTTCGAATGTGAATTTATGTGATTCGATTTGTTTCAACAATCGTTTTGTGACTTGTCACTCTAAAGATATAAAGGTTTCAATACTAGTAGTAAATATCAAAACTCTTTCATCAAAACGATTTCAACTCTATTTTATTACAAAGCTCTTTTTCCTAAACCGTTTTCCAATCTATTAGTAAATACAAGCCTTTACTTCACTCGGATGAGAAATCTAATTAAACGACTTAGCAAAACAGGTGGTATGAAATGCTTGCGTTTACTTCGTCGGTTAATTCTTGGACTTGTTCGACTGAACCTTTTGTGACAATTTCCTAGTGAAGATTTACAGTTTGTTCGTAAATATTTAAGTTAAGCTAGTGGTTATGGGACATGAAGCTAAACTCATATATTTACTAGCTTAGTGTAATTGACACTTCTTTATGATCATGACGATCATTTTTGTGATTTAGACTAGCGATTGAGCGATGTCTCTTTGTCTGCGAGGGAGACTAGACTCCGCTTGTGTGATGTTTCTACTCACATATGTGGGGTAGCACCCCATGGTCTTCGAGCCATTCGTGTGATCGATGGTTTCCGGGCCGTTCGTGTGTTCAATGGTCTTCGAGCCATTCGTGTGATCGATGGTTTCCGGGCCGTTCGTGAGTTCAAAGGTCTTCGAGCCATTCATGTGATCGATGGTTTCCGGGCCGTTCGTGCGTTCAAAGGTCTTCGAACCATTCGTGTGATCGATGGTTTCCGGGTCGTTCGTGTGTTCAAAGGTCTTCGAGCCATTCGTGTGATCGATGGTTTCTGGGCCGTTCGTGTGTTCAAAGGTCTTCGAGCCATTCGTGTGATCGATGGTTTCCGGGCCGTTCATGTGATAGGCCTCCCCATTAATATGATTTTTGGATTTCGTGTGTGGATTTCTGGAATTTGTGCTTCACCAATTTTCGTGATTTTCATTGATATGTTCTATCAATTTTTATGCATTGGTGAATTCGTGTGTCATTACCTTTTTGTGGATTTGGATCTTTGAAAAGATTCTTGAGATATTGATTAATCTCTTGTTGGTTATCATTTTCATACTTATTGTAGTAGGCCATTATGGTCATTATATGTTTTTGCCATATCTCTTATTCTATATCAAGTCATCTGATATTTATAGCTAGACTGACCCGTTTATTATTTTCTTATAAATAATACTCGGGTCAGACCGAGATGTTACAGGTGCTTCAGCTTGACTTCTCTTTTGGAATTATTCTAACTTTTGGCTAACTACTTAGATTAGTAGCTTTTGGATGTACACATTTGAGTTATAGACTTTATGTTGTGTACTTATTCTTTTGTATAGCACGTGTTGCTATTCTTTTGTATTATCGTGGATCTTTCTGACCACTACTCTGATGTACACTTTCATGTGATATATATTCATATCTTTTTCCGCCTTTGTGATATGGATGTCTGTGACTAATTTATGTTATGTTTATTTCTATGTTTGTTTCCGAAGATTATATATGGCCACTGTGTGATAGCTTTAAGTATTTTAATCGGTATATCGGATTTCCTCCTTAAATGAAGTACATGCTATACTATCTGACATATCGGTGCTCGCTCAAAGAAGTTACATGGATGGTCGCTCCTCAACAGCCTTATTCTTTGTGCTAGTTGACAGCATTACACCGTAGTGTTCTTGGCTAGCGTGGGTATAGAGGTGGGGCGTCACACTAAAGCAACTGAAAATACCCGAATTGGAAATCAAAAGAAAATGGCATATTTAGCCACAACAGCACACACATAATTCTCTGAGTAATGCAAGGATAAAATGGGTTTTTCCTTTAGCAAAACCCTAGTAAAAATGTTTTAAATCAAAAGGGAAAGCAGAGGTTTTCTTTGGGGGTAAAAAAACAGAAACACATTGAAAAAAAAAGAGAAAGAGTTAACACAATTTTCAATCTTAGGAATTCTCAGGGAAAGGGGAAGGAAGGTGAGTGATTAATCAATCTCATGAGGCTAAGGCATTAAGACCCAAGTTAAGGGCAGCCATTTTTTTTGTGTTTGATCAATTTGTTTTTCTCTGAATAGATTAATACTGAGAATGGTAGTTGTTTTGATAAATCTTTGGTTGATGCTTTGATTTGTTTGTTTGATAAGAAAAATACCATGATCTTTGATATGGATCCAGTACCTTAAAACCTCAGTTTGTAAATATGTTTAGTAAGATAAATACATTTTATTATGAAGTAGGGTATTACTGGAAAATAAGCTAGGCAGTGTGAACAAAGGAGGTTCATGCTTATGTCTAGATTGTTTTAAATTTGAGATGAACAATGCAATAAATTATTTATGTGCTGATTTGTTCAGATCAAAAGCTAAAATGTTTTATGGGTTTTTCTTAAAAACCTTACCCTATGTTCACAATAGAATTGAGTATAAGAATTTTTGTATGATTCTACTGGATTTGTTTAAGTGATCATGATATTCTTGAATATAGGAGATATGCAAGTGTTAAAACAAATTTTGAATAAAACAACTGGAAAAATGAAATATAGCATTATTTTCATGAATGAAAGTATGGTCAGTTGAAATCCCTGAGTGAGTCTAATTCTCTCTGATTTATGGAAAAAGAAAGAAAGAATGTAAAAGCATTTCAAGAGTTAATAAATTTTTCTGAAATAAGAAATGAGACTGGTCACTAGATTATAAAACTAATCTAGGAGAAAAGCCTTGATCTACTCATCATCAGGTGGATGGTGGGTATGTGCATGACTTGTTCAAGTCCTGAAGGCCTCTGTGCAAAGGTTAACAGAATTGAGTCCTTTGCAATGCACACTTTGTGTTCAAAGGCAAGAGTTTAGACCATATAAAATGTAAACTGGGATTAAAAGGTTATGCTATGGATTTTATGAAGTTAAAATTCATAGGAGTTTTGTACATGTACAACTGAATGGATTGAATGGATGAATGCTTGGGTGAATGCTTGTTAGATGAATTTGAATACACACATGCTTAGGTTTAACATGAAATTAAATAGTGTCAAATATATATGTTATATGCACATCTTTAAGAATTTATAAGTTGATTTATTTCACTCATACCAAAATTTTATTTCTGACACTGTTTGTTGCTTTGTAACATTTGGGGTGTCTCATTTTTATTGAGGCAGCTCTAGATGTTGCTGCAGGAAAGGAAGCATAAGAAACTTGTATGCATGGACAATTGAAGATTTACTTGCATTTAGAATGCTTAAGGAATTTGGCAGAAATGTTGTAATAATTAGGCCAGGCAAAAACTTTATTATGTTTTAAGTATTTTCTGGATTGATATGTGTTTGTTTTTCTGAGTAGAGAATATGCAAGAATTTTAGTATTATATACATGCATTTGTAGGTTTCTGTTTTAAAATAACTGATCTGGATAATCTCTGGTGAAGTATGAAATAGGAGATCATGCCAAATAATTTGATATGTGATCATGTCTCCCTTGGCAATGACAGATGAACTCTTAAAATAGTAAAGTAGAAATAATCATAGGAAGAAAGGAATATAGAACAATCAATGAATCTTGTAAAGATTGAGTTGAACCAAAACTGGGCTAACCAGAAATACATGAACATGACTTATAACTGATATAGGTACATATCAAACCTGAAAATGAAATTTATAATTTTAGTCTAGGCATTTAAAATTACAGTAGAAGTTTGCATTGATTTGTGAAGTAGATCCATATACATTTTGGTAATACTTGTAGGTCTCACAGCAATATGCTTCACACATTTTATCACCTAAATACAAGACTCAAGTCTGAATGCATTTGGTCATGATCAACCTGAGGCTATTAAAAATGACTTGCAGTCCTGTTTGTAATAGACAAGACCATCACCACACAACACCTTATACACTACCCCATATTGTTTAGAATACATCAGTTGTCTACTTGATAAGTTCATCTGAGAATTTTGTATTAATTTGGTCTGTAACATGGCTTCAATTATTTTGTCTTCAATCATATGTTAAGTCTTAGATTAGTATATGTGTTTTCATATGTACTCTGCCTAAATACATTATTTTCTCTGCTTGAACTTCAATCCAGTTTAACATCAGATCATTCATATGATCCTTGTATAACATATAAATCAAAATATGAATACCCTTACCTGACACAAAATTGTTTGAATATGAATTATGAACCCTGGGCTAATCTGCAATGAATGAGTTATCTTAAACACCCTGATATGTAGCATAGAATCAAATAGTGGCAAATTACAAAATCCCAAAAAATGAATATTTGGCTTGTAAAATTCAGGGATCAAATAATCTGAGGAGTAAAATAAGAAAATAAGAAAAATGGAGTTATTTGATTTTATAATCAAGCTTGAGTTTTTTAAAAAAAAAAAGAATGAACAGAAAAGGCTATGTGACACCATATCTCTGGAATATGAGAGATTAGGTGTGATTGAATTTCTTTGTCAATTTAAATTACTCTGGTAGACAAAGAGTCATATATATATATATCTTCATATATATATATATATATATATGAATTAAGTTAATTTTATATATTAGAATTTTTATATTGGTAAAATAAGGAATCCTGGAAGAATTAAATTAAGAGAAGTGGTCCATTGAAGTATGTGTATATGTATACACATACATGTAAAAAAAAACTTAACAGAAAATTCTCTAAAATAATTGAATAAAAGAAGTGGGTCACTTCAGTTGGTATCAGAGCTATGTTGTTAAAACATAGCATAAATATATTATCCAATTTTCTTGTAGGGATAAAATTCTAAAAAATAAATAAATATATATACAATAATGATAGAAATAAATATCCACAGTAGAGATAAATTGCAGAAAATAATTAAATTAGAAATATGACTAACTAGCTATGCAATTGAATAGTGAATCATGGTAGGAAGACCACCAAGTCGTGGAGCAGGACCCTCCAATACAACACCAATGGTCAATTTGCAAGATTTGGTGAGGGCATTTAGAGAAGGAGCAGTGCACAGGGAAGAGAATCCACATGAGGAATTAACTAAGCTATTGAAGACATTTTCAAATTTAGGAGGCAAGGAATTTGAAGGCACTAAGGGAGTTATGGGAGTGCAGACATGGTTGAGAACTTTGGAAAGAATATTTGCAGATATGCAAATTAATGACCAAAGAAAGAGGCAGATAGCTTCAAGGAGACTCAAAGGAGCAGCATTAGATTGGTGGGAGGTGATCATCACAAAAAGGCCAGAAAATGAGATAACATGGGATCAATTCAAGGAGATGCTTGAGGCAAGGTTTGTTCCAGCAACAGCTAAGGCAACATTGCTTGTGGAATTCATAAGGCTGAGGCAAGGACCAATGAGTGTGACTGAATACACTCAAAAATTTGAGAGTTTGTCCAAGTATGGAACTATGCTCACAGGAGATGAAGAATCAAAGAATTCAAGATTTATCCAAGGACTAAATGCACGTCTGAGTAGAGCAATGTTACCATACAAGGATAAAACATTTGATCAAGTCATAGACCTTACTCTTTCTTTTGAACAATATGATAATGCAAGGGAAAAATTTAGGAGCATGAGGACTAGCAATCAAAAGAAGGGGAAAAATAGAGCACATCCCTATGACAAAAAGAATGTGGAAAAGAAAACGGAGGGAGCAGCCACTGGGGAAGCTAAGAAGAAAGTTACTTGTTATAATTGTGGCAAAGAAGGACACATGAGTAATAGGTGTCAAGCAGCCAAGAAGGCACCATTTAGCTGCTATAACTGTGGGAAAGAAGGACATATTAAAAGAAACTGCCCAAAATTCAAAAAGGGAGCAAAGGTAGGAGCACTTGAGGGCAAAGCAAAAGCAACTGCAGTGGGAAGTTCTGGACAATTGGAAGGTATACTTCTAATTAAAGATCACCCCATCTCAGTTATATATGACACTGGAGCAACACATTCACTAATATCCCAAGACATAGTGAATAAATTGACTCTCACATGCTATTTAGTTGATAATCCCTTGTTTATTCAAAGTCCCTTGGGTAGTTCTTGTTTGCTAGGATTAAAATGTCCGGGGGTAGAATTAAACATAGTAGGAAATGTGTTTAAATCTGATTTGTTTGTATTGAAATACCCTGGAATAGGAATTATTTTAGGGGTAGATTGGTTCAGTAAATTCAAAGCAATTTTGAATTTGGAAAATTTTACTATTTCTTTGAAAACAGAAAATGGTAAAAATATTATAGTCATGAGTGAAATTGCTAAAATCAATTACCTTAACCAAATATGTAGCATGACTGAGAAAGAATTAACACTGGAAGACATAAAAATTATAAATGAATACCCAGATGTCTTTGGTGAAGTCATAGGTGTTCCAGAAAATAGGCAAGTAGAATTTCAAATAAGGCTAATCCCAGGAGCAAGCCCAATCATCAAGAAGCCTACTAGGATGGGTCCTAAAGAATTAGTGGAGTTGAAACATCAGTTGGAAGAACTGGAGCAGAAAGGCTTTATAAGGCCTAGTAGTTCAAACTGGGGTTCTCCAGTTGTATTTGTGAAGAAGCATGATGGTACTTTGAGGATGTGCATTGATTATAGAGAACTAAATAAAGTCACCATCAAGAACAAATACCCACTCCCCAGAATTGATGATCTATTCGATCAATTGAATGGAGCAAAGATCTTTTCAAGGCTAGATTTAGCCTCCGGGTTTCATCAGATGAAGGTAGAGGAAGAAAGCATTAAGTATACTGCCTTCAACACAAGGTATGGATTATATGAATTTTTGGTGATGCCTTTTGGATTGGCAAATGCACCATCATATTTTGTAGATTTAATGAATAGAACATTTAGATATTTTCTAGACAAATTTGTGGTTGTCTTTATTGATGACATATTAGTGTATTCAAAATCAGAGGAGGATCATGCAAAACACTTGCATCTGGTTTTGTCTAGACTGAGAGCGCATGATTTAAAGGCCAAATTCTCTAAATGTACATTTTGGTAGAATGAAGTAAATTTTTTGGGGCACGTTGTATCACAACAAGGGGTTAGTGTAGACCTAACTAAGGTGATAGCAGTGCAGTCATGGAATAGACCCAAATCAGTGACTGAGGTGAGATCATTTTTAGGAATGGCAGGCTACTATAGAAGGTTTATAAAAGACTTTGGAAGGATAGCCATCCCATTGACCAAGTTAGCTAAAAAGGAGCAACCATATGTATGGACAGAGAAGTGTGAACAACTCATCACTAAAGAAGGCACTGGTGGAAGCTCCAGTCTTACAGATTCCAGAGGGTAATGAAGGACTAGTGGTTTACACAGATGCTAGTGGATCTGGATTAGGGGTTGTGCTTATACAACATGGTAGAGTCATAGCATATGCATCAAGGCAACTCAAGCCAAATGAAACTAGGTATGCTACACATGACTTAGAACTAGCTGCTGTAGTATATGCATTGAAACTATGGAGACATTACTTATTAGGTGCTAAGTTTGAATTGTTTACTGATCACAAGTCACTTAAATATTTGTTTTCCCAAAAAGACTTGAACATGAGGCAACATAGGTGGGTAGATTTCTAGCTGCCTATGATCTTGATATATTGTATACCCCTGGAAAAGCTAACAAAGTGGCAGATGCATTGAGTAGGCATCAAGCAAAATTGGCAAGCTTAATGATGACTGAATTCAAGGATTTGACAATCCTTAGTGAAGTGGAAATAAAAGAAGAAATGGGAGTATCAGATAAGGCACACAGTGATATGATTGAATATGGTAAATTAAGCCTCATTTCTTTAAAGTCAACACTGGTTGATAAAATAGGACAAATGCAAAATCAAGATGAAAATTTTAAGGAGAAAAATGACATGTTATCACAAGGCCTGATAGTAGAGAATTATGAAGTAGATGATAAAGGATACTTAAGGAAAAAGGGGAAGCTCTGTCTGCCAAATGTAGAGGAACTGAAGCAAGAAGTTATGGATGAGCATCACAAAACAAAATATACTATCCATCCAGGTGGTACAAAAATGTACATGATCTCAAGAGGAATTACTGGTGGCCAGGAATGAAAGGAGCAGTGGCAAGATATGTGGCAAATTATTTAACATGCCAACAAGTTAAGGCAGATTATCAAAGACCCTCAGGTTTACTACAACCTTTGGAAGTGCCTACCTGGAAGTGGGAAAGCATTTCAATGGATTTTGTGGATGGTTTGCCAAGAACAAGAAGGGGCAATGATAGTATTTGGGTAGTGGTTGATAGACTCACAAAAACAGCACACTTCATTCCCATAAATTCAAACAGAAATGCCCATAAACTAGCTTAGTTATTTGTGAAAGAGATAGTGAGGTTGCATGGCATCCCCAAGACTATCATTAGTGATAGGGATACTTTGTTTACTTCAAGATTTTGGAGTAGCTTTCAAGAAGCTATGGGGAAAGAACTAAGCCTAAGCACAGCCTACCACCCACAAACAGATGGGCAAACTGAAATTGTTAACAAGATTTTAGAAGATTTGCTTAGAGCATGCATACTTGATTTTGGAGGCAACTGGGAGGACCATATTTATTTAGCTGAATTTGCTTATAATAATAGCTACCAGTCCACCATAGGAATGGCTCCATTTGAGGCTTTGTATGGAAAGCCTTGTTTATCTCCTGCATGTTTGATGGAGGCTGGTGAAATAGTGTTGCTTGGACCAGACCATGTAAAAGAAACTTCTGCAAGAATTGAATTAGTGAGGCAAAGGATGAGAGTAGCTCAAGAGAGACAGAAAGCATATGCAGATAAAAGGAGGAGGCCAGTAGAATTTGAGGTGAGAGACTATGTGTTTCTCAAAGTTTCACCAATTAGGAAAATACTGAGATTTGGCAAAGCAGGGAAACTATCACCAAGGTATATAGGACCATATGAAATTATTCAAAGAATAGGGACTTTAGCCTATAGGTTGAAGTTACCTGAGGAATTGAGCAAAATACATGATGTATTTCATGTATCCCAATTGAGAAAATGGGTGCATGATAAGGAGGCCATTCTTGAACCTCCTACACATGTTGAAATTCAAGAAAATCTGGTTTATAAAAAGGAACCAGTGGGCATTGTGGCTAGAGAAGAAAAGAAATTGAGAAATAAAATAATTAAACTAGTTAAAATCCAATGGAGTTTAGATGGGAATGACTGCACATGGGAGGCTGAAGATAGGCTGAAGGATAAGTATCCTAATCTATTTTCTGCTTGAAGGTATGTCTAGAACTATAATAACTTTAAATATTACTTAAGTGTATTTGACTGATCTTTGAATGAATGAATTTGTGATGTGTTTGGAATATACTAATAAACCAATATAAAATTGTGGGACACAATTCCTTTTAGGAGGAGAGTATGTGAAGATCCAAAAATTTTGAGAATAAAAATTACTTTAAAAAAAATAGCTTAAGAATGAATATCAGAAGTAAGTGAAGTAATTATGCAAGGGGGATAATTATTTTTATATACAGTGATGAGAGGAAAATGATTAAGTATGAAATGAATTCTAAAAATTCATATGACTTGTATATATGTGAATATTGTATAGAAAGTATATACATATGATCAGAGAAGTATGGGAGGATAAAATAAAAATCCTCTTGATAATTAAAATGCAAAAAAATCAGTCAAGAAATATTTATGAGTGTGAATGCATTTTTGAAATAAATCAAGAGAGAAATAAAATGATAAAAATAGACTTTTATAGTAATTAAAAATAAATAATAAGAAGGAAATGGTATTTCAGAGGGAAGGAATGAGGAAACATGACTGAGTGTATGTATGGATTATACATTACCATATGTTATATTTTTATACCCAGAAAGAATAAACATAAAGTAATAAGGAAAAAACACTATGGTAATTAAATATATGAATACATTTATATATCAAGAGAAAACAAATAGCTTGAAATATTAACAAGGGGTTAATTGATAAAAGGATATACATGTATACATTACAGTTTAGCATCAAGAAAATAAATAATACAAGAAAGTTACATGAATATAAGGTGTGTATATGAAACATGCAAATAGCATGCAAATCAGAAAAGAAAAGAAAAGCTAAAGCAACTGAAAATACCCGAATTGGAAATCAAAAGAAAATGGCATATTTAGCCACAACAGCACACACATAATTCTTTGAGTAATGCAAGGATAAAATGGGTTTTTCCTTTAGCAAAACCCTAGTGAAAATGTTTTAAATCAAAAGGGAAAGCAGAGGTTTTCTTTGGGGGTAAAAAAAAAACAGAAACACATTGAAAAAAAAGAGAAAGAGTTAACACAATTTTCAAGCTTAGGCATTCTCGGGGAAAAGAGGAAGGAAGGTGAGTGATTAATCAATCTCATGAGGCTAAGGCAATAAGACCCAAGTTAAGGGCAGCCATTTTATTTTTGTGTTTGATCAATTTGTTTTTCTCTGAATAGATTAATACTGAGAATGGTTGTTGTTTTGATAAAACTTTGGTTGATGCTTTGATTTGTTTGTTTGATTGTTTGATAAGAAAAATACCATGATCTCTGATATGGATCCAGTACCTTAAAACCTCAGTTTGTAAATATGTTTAGTAAGATAAATACATTTGATTATGAAGTAGGGTATTACTGGAAAATAAGCTAGGCAGTGTAAACAAAGGAGGTTCATGCTTATGTCTAGATTGTTTTAAATTTGAGATGAACAATGCAATAAATTATTTATGTGCTGATTTGTTCAGATCAAAAGCTAAAATGTTTTATGGGTTTTTCTTAAAAACCTTACCCTATGTTCACAATAGAATTGAGTATAAGAATTTTTGTATGATTCTACTGGATTTGTTTAAGTGATCATGATATTCTTGAATATAGGAGATATGCAAGTGTTAAAACAAATTTTGAATAAAACAACTGGAAAAATGAAATATAGCATTATTTTCATGAATGAAAGTATGGTCAGTTGAAATCCCTGAGTGAGTCTAATTCTCTCTGATTTATGGAAAAAGAAAGAAAGAATGTAAAAGCATTTCAGGAGTTAATAAATTTTTCTGAAATAAGAAATGAGACTGGTCACTAGATTATAAAACTAATCTAGGAGAAAAGCCTTGATCTACTCATCATCAGGTGGATGGTGGGTATGTGCATGACTTGTTCAAGTCCTGAAGGCCTCTGTGCAAAGGTTAACAGAATTGAGTCCTTTGCAATGCACACTTTGTGTTCAAAGGCAAGAGTTTAGACCATATAAAATGTAAACTGGGATTAAAAGGTTATGCTATGGATTTTATGAAGTTAAAATTCATAGGAGTTTTGTACATGTACAACTGAATGGATTGAATGGATGAATGCTTGGGTGAATGCTTGTTAGATGAATTTGAATACACACATGTTAGGTTTAACATGAAATTAAATAGTGTCAAATATATATGTTATATGCACATCTTTAAGAATTTATAAGTTGATTTAATAATGATTTTTCACTCATACCAGAATTTTATTTCTGACCCTGTTTGTTGCTTTGTAACATTTGGGGTGTCTCATTATTATGTTTTAAGTATTTTCTGGATTGATATGTGTTTGTTTTTCTGAGTAGAGAATATGCAAGAATTTTAGTATTATATACATGCATTTGTAGGTTTCTGTTTTAAAATAATTGATCTGGATAATCTCTGGTGAAGTATGAAATAGGAGATCATGCCATATAATTTGATATGTGATCATGTCTCCCTTGGCAATGACAGATGAACTCTTAAAATAGTAAAGTAGAAATAATCATAGGAAGAAAGGAATATAGAACAATCAATGAATCTTGTAAAGATTGAGTTGAACCAAAACTGGGCTAACCAGAAATACATGAACATGACTTATAACTGATATAGGTACATATCAAACCTGAAAATACAATTTATAATTTTAGTCTAAGCATTTAAAATTACAGTAGAAGTTTGCATTGATTTGTGAAGTAGATCCATATACATTTTGGTAATACTTGTAGGTCTCACAGCACTATGCTTCACACATTTTATCACCTAAATACAAAACTCAAGTCTGAATGCATTTGGTCATGATCAACCTGAGGCTATTAAAAATGACTTGCAGTCCTGTTTGTAATAGACAAGACCATCACCACACAACACCTTAGACACTACCCCATATTGTTTAGAATACATCAGTTGTCTACTTGATAAGTTCATCTAAGAATTTTGTATTAATTTGGTCTGTAACATGGCTTCAATTATTTTGTCTTCAATCATATGTTAAGTCTTAGATTAGTATATGTGTTTGCATATGTACTCTGCCTAAATACATTGTTTTCTCTGCTTGAACTTCAATCCAGTTTAACATCTGATCATTCATATGATCCTTGTATAACATATAAATCAAAATATGAATACCCTTACCTGACACAAAATTGTTTGAATATGAATTATGAACCCCGGGCTAATCTGCAATGAATGAGTTATCTTAAACACCCTGATATGTAGCATAGAATCATATAGTGGCAAATTACAAAATCCCAGAATTTGAATATTTGGCTTGTAAAATTCAGGGATCAAATAATCTGAGGAGTAAAACAAGAAAATAAGAAAAATGGAGTTATTTGATTTTATAATCAAGCTTGAGTTTTTTATAATAAAAAATGAACAGAAAAGGCTATGTGACACCATATCTCTGGAATATGAGAGATTAGGTGTGATTGAATTTCTTTGTCAATTTAAATTACTCTGGTAGACAAAGAGTCATATATATATATATCTTTATATATATATATGAATTAAGTTAATTTTATATACTAGTATTTTTATATTGGTAAAATAAGGAATCCTGGAAGAATTAAATTAAGAGAAGTGGTCCATTGATGTATGTGTACATGTATACACATACATGTAAAAAAAACTTAACAGAAAATTCTCTAAAATAATTGAATAAAAGAAGTGGGTCACTTCATCCACAGATGTTAGCACAATACCCATTCCACTTCAAGGTGGAATATCACGGTATATGGGATTTATAAAATATCATCCGCTATATAATGCGGGAAATCAACAACTCCATTATATATATATTCCAATATATATATATTGTTATATACTACTATATATATACTATCATCCAAACAGTCAATCAATCAATAACTGAAATTCCAATTTTAATTTGAGTGAGAAGATCTCACCTTTATTTTAATTTGCAGTCAATTTCCAGTCCAGCTTGTTTTCACGATTTATAGACCTTGTATAAACATTTATACAATTTATTAATATTCGAAATAAATCGAATAATAAATTCCTATTGGATAAATTTAATTAACCAATGATTTTAATTTTAACAAATGATTTTATTTAAATCAGATTTTCCTTTTTAAATAAATTACTTTTAGCAACTAGATAGCTAAACAAGTTTATTAAATAAATCAATTACCTAAAATACATTTTTTTTAAATAAACTAGTAAGTTAAAAGATGTATATTTATTATTATTATTAATATTTTTTCTTATTAAATAACATTCAAAATATGTATACTTATTTTATTTTGAAATTATATATATATATATATATAATAAATCATAGACTTCCAAAAAAGTCTATTTTCACATAAACATTTACAAATTCCTATTTCAATCTTTTCATATGTAATTTCTAAGTGAACCTTTCAAAATTCAAACTCTTATATTTTCAAAATCAAAATTATACATGTTCTTACAGTATCTTCTTTTAAATTAAAATAGATATGTATATATGTACACATTTTAACGAGACAGTAAGTTCCAGTATTTTCTTTTTTTTCAACTAGAACTACTGTAAAAGTAAATTATCAAAATTAAATAGAAATATTCGTATCTTAAAAAAATCAAACTTGAGAAGAACGAGGATCAAATACCTCTTCGTCGACCAGCTCAGACAAAGCCCTCATCCTGACATCTCGATCCCATCACCCACGAGGCTGGTGGAGAGCTCGCGACGCCGCGCCTGGCTTCCCTCACCTCGCTGAAGCCTCCACGGTGCGACATCTCAAAATCACGATGCAACCCAGATCAAACGAAGTCACAGCTCTCGAACTCATCGTGCCTGCCGCAAATCGAGGTGCACGCCCCCAAACCCACGTCGCCAACGCCTTCGAATCGCCTCGATGTCGCCGTCCCCACGCGAGATCGCGTTCAGTCCCTATCGTTCGACGCCAAGCGCCACCACGAACTCGAATCGAGTTGATTTGAATAAGGGGACATGCGGCCATTTATTTTCTTTTGAACGAAGATAGTTTTCATTTTTTTTGTATTTTCAAATGCTCGGTTGTAAATATTAAAGAGGAAGGAGACATGATGATGTTGGCATGTACGAGTGGAGACAGTGATTTGAAAGCAAAAAGTTGTGATGTGAATGAAATACAGCTATGGTTGGACTAATATAAATATCCAATTTAAATTCAAATTCAAATTGTTCCGATAAATGCATCTCAAAATCTTGACCTCCCATCGAGGCGTGCAGCTAGGCGTTTATAATGTTGTACACCTATTCTGAACACAATGGAAAAGGTTCCGAGTCCAAATTCGATCGTATGGAGAAGATAGCTTTTTGGACCAGTTATAATATTAAATTTTCGATTTAATTTCAGTGCGTTTATATATCGTACGGCCAAATGATCACTCCAAACATTACGAAAATTGAAATCCGATAATAATACAATATTACGGATCCAATGAAACTGGTTTCGTCGAATTCCGAGACTGTGCCCCGGAAAGCTATTTTTAAATTCAATTTAAACAACAAAATTTCAAAACTGAACAAAACAGTTTCAAATTCAATCCTGAAAGTTCCATTACCTTCAGTATTATCAATATAAATTTTCTAAGCCTTGAAAATATTTTTAATCAGCTTAAAACTGAAGATTCAAATTTTTACCCAGATTTAACGATTAAATTCAATAATTTAATTACCAAATTCATTCAAATATTTGAATTTCAAATTAAACTGACTTCCAGATATTTAAAATAAATTAAATATCATGATTTCCAATATCAAAAATTCAGGGTCGTTACAATCTTCCCCCCTTAAAAGAATTTCGTCCCGAAATTACAAGTCAAGAAGAATGCTCCAATACCCGTTTATCATTTCCCCAAACCAAATAGTTTTATAAAATTTTCAAAACAAATCTTTTTATTCAAGATTCGTTATCACTTCAGCTAACTTTCCAGACACTTTCATAGTATCCAAAAACTTTATTTCACTTCACAATTCAAATTTAAATTTAAATTCGAATTTTAAATTATCCAAAATTTCTCAAAAGTTTTTAACTCTCTAAATTTCTGAAAATTTTTGTCAGCGTCTCCTTTGCGCGGCTAACTCGGTACTACTACAAAATGTTCCTACGGACTTCCACATTCCAATAGAAAACAAAATGCCAAGTGGCAAAATCAGAAACCCATCAAATTTCATATAGAAATTGAAACGCATACCTTATTGCCGAACAAATTTCAATTTACCTTCGGAATCAAAATCCCAATTTTCTTTTTCCTTTAAAACACCTGTATACTTAACAATAATATCCAAATTTACTTATTGGATTCCCAATACCCATTTTTTACTTAAGAATTTCATTCTTTATCTCTTAAGTTCAATATAAGTATTTACATACTTCTTATATTTAATTTCACTTCACTACCAAAGTTTTATATTCATTTTCATTCAACTTTTGCATTTTCAATTCCATTTGAATTCAATTTACAATTTTAATTCTATTTGAATTCATTTTATCTTCAAAAACTAAAAATTCATTTTAGTGAAAACTCGATGTTCACTTTTTTTCCCAAAGCTTTCAACTTCAACCAAAACAATGGTTTTCATTTCCTAGTTCAATTCCTACGTTTCCATTACAATTTGAAAATCAAATTTTCCATTAACAAAAATTTTCCAAATTTTTCGAAAAATTTTCTAACTCCCAAAATTTTCAGAAAACTTTGGCGGAGTCTCCCTTGTACAGAGGAGCTTTTGCAATTTGACAAGGGATATAAATATATATACATCGACCCACACGGTCGGAAAAACAAAAACAGTTCATATTTCCTATTTTTGTATTGCGTAGGCGTACCTTTATTAGCATTTTAAGCAAAGCAGTTATTTATTAGCTTATTAACGCAACCAAATCCAGCCAAACGGTAGCCCCGGTACCTGTACTTACTCAATTTAAACATGTAAGTGGCATATATAAAAAATCTATTCACATTTCACTTGTTTTCAATAACAAACAAGTAGTATTCATAAGTAAAACATTCAAAACAAATTCCATTAGCAATTTATAAAGTTTCAATACAAATTTTAATTGCTTACAACTACAACACATCATTTCCATTCAATTTCAATGGGTCACAACACACTTTCATTGCATTTAAAATCCGAATCCATTCACTTACATTTCATTTTATTTAACTAACTAGTTCCATTGAAAACCATTATGATTTCACATTTTAATCCACTTCCGAACTTACTTTATTTATAATAAAACTATTTCAAGTTTTATCTCTATCCACTTAAATTTTATTTACCACTCAAATTGTCGCTATTTCAATTCTACTCTATTTTATTTAACTTGAGTTCATTGAATCAATATAGCTTTGGATTCACATTCAATAATTCATTTCTGAATTCATTTTGTTAATAACAAGGCCATTTCTAATTTATTTCTACTCAAACCAATTTTTATTATTTCTTCCACCTTTATTATCTTTAGTTCATTTCGAACCAATTTTACAACTTCATTTTATTTCGCACAATTCAAATTGGTTATCAATATTTCAGTTTCAATTCCAGTTTTATTCTTTTATTCATTTCCAAACACAATTCAATTTCAATTCACCATTTTTTAGTTTACAACCACTTATATTAAACTGGATTTCAAACTCCACATGAATTTAATTTACCCTTTATTTTTAAATATTGAATTCATTTCAAACCATATCTATTTGGTCTTTTTCTTCAATTAGTTTCACTTACTAATTTTTTTTTAATACTTCGCTTTATTCTTCACAAATCAAATCCAATTCCAGTTCTATTTACTTACAATTTCGAAATGAATTTCAACATCCAATTTCATTTTCTTGCACTTGCAATTGCAAATTTATCCATTCATTCATTTACAATTTATTTTCCACCGTAATAATTTTATTCCAATCCACTTTTTATCCAACTCATTTTCGCTTCCATATTTACTTTCATCCAACTTCTCTTTAAGTTAGATTTTTTTATTTTAACAACTTCAAATTTTACAAGTCAACAACTTAATGATATTCCATAAACATTTTATATAACACTCCAGAATCCTTTCAAATTATCCTTTGAATTTCCAAAACCAAACCCAGTTTTCAACAACTTCCATTTAAAACAATTTGGCAGCAATTCCTCTTTTGGAAACCCGAAAATGAACACCGGTGATGTCGCGATCATCATCAGAATTATTTTCCAGCGACCTAAAAGAGTTTAGAGCTTTCATCCTTTCAAAAACATTTTTACAAAATCTTTGAAATTCATTTTCAAACCCGAAAGGAATTTAAACTTTTCCAAATCTCCAAAATTTCCAAATTCTTTTCAAAACATTTCTCTGAAATTCCATTTCAAATCACATTTACAATTTATATTTACAAATTCCATTTGTATGTGAATTTATTTCTTAACTCTTTGTTATGATTTCAATTCTTATTCAATAATTAATGAAAATAATTATTGGATTATCACTTCCTAACAACCAAGCAACCATATATACTATAATAATTTACAAAGATTATTTCCTTTATCTACAAAAATAGTTTTGGGTATAATTATTTCATTTACCCTATTTTAAAACAATATCGTGTCGAATTGTTCTGTACGAGTGTTTAGAGATCCCTATCGATAGAGTTGTCCAGACTATACCGACCAAAATCCATATACCACTCAACAAACCAATCATCACAATTTAAAACAATTTTATATTCACTAACAAATACGCGCTCATATCTATTAGTACACTCAAACTCATTCTAGAGTACTACTGACTCTATCTCTAATGAGTAATTCCCAACAGAGCCAAGGTTATCGCTTAACCAAATGCTCTGATACCACATGTAACAGTTGCGATCTTTCGACGCTCGAAAGTCGACATCAATACGTCCAGTGTATCAAATGCCGCGCAATCGAATGCTGAAAAACCGAACCATTAGGGTTAAAAAGAAGAAGTAGAAGAAGACAGAAGAAAAGAAAGAACAGAAAAACAGAAACAGAAACAATATCAGAATCTCACATTCGCAGCGGAACAATATATAATAGATAATCACTAGTCTTTTAAACAAAGAACTATATCAGTTTATGCAATACAACAATGAGAGTCAATATACAACTCAATACAACAATGGACAGTTATATAAACTTGTCCTCATACAGAATACACAGCGGAATAAATAAACAAGTACGGGAGTACATCTCGCCATCCAGCTTGCCTCCAAAGCTCTAGAATATCCAGAATATCCTGATAACATAACTCTAGGCTGCCCGTGTGGAAAATTATGGGCACCCAGAGTTTAGAAAGGGAACAATAAACTCCGGGTCAGTCATGGTGACTGGTGTGAGATCGTAAAATAGTTATTTTCACAAAGAAAATAAAAGAATTTCGCAATGCTTTTGGAAAATGAAACTACCATAGGGCCTCCCGCCACACACACAATGCAAACGCAGAATTGGAGGAGATTTCTCCTTATGATAGTCAAATATGCTTACTACGAAAGATCAGTTGGTATTATTATTAATGTCTAGTGTGGAAAACATTTCGAAAGTATAATATTAATCTTAGCCAGCATTGGTACCATTATACTATGCCTACTATAGCTGCTATGTTAAATAGCAGGTTCTACAACTAAAACCGTACAAGGTTCGTATTGGGAATTGGATTTCCAACAAATGGTTAGGCTAAGGAACTTCCTACTGCCACATGGGTATGCCTCTGGATGGACGTCCCGAGAACCACCTGGCTCTCTGCCAACACAAGGCCGGTTACCCCCTTCCCGGGTAGTAAACCTGAGATATGCCACCCCCGGTCCTTTGGGACCTTTATCCGAGGCGCCTCGATCACAAAGCAACAATCACACAGAGTAAATGAGATTGGAGCAACCACACAGGTAAATTTCTGGGCTCCATACCATGATACCACCTTTTTCCAGAAGGAATGGTCATACCCTAGGGGAGCTACCCCTGAAACCTTGCCGCATCTTTCCTGTTTCGACCATTTCTGGTCTGTGAGGCTCGATGAGGTCTCGTCCACAAAGCTACACTTTTTCATAAAGCCATGCTTTGATCACAAATGATCAACGGATGATCATCAACACACAGCAACACTTAGCATGCCACACTACCAAATTAGGAGTATATCATTGATAACCTTCAACTACATAACCTTTGAGCTCGTACATTTCAGAGAAGGGTGTTAAGCTAAGAGAATAAATCTCCGCCACCAAACAAAAATGTATTTGAAAGAAATAGCTTTATATCTCCAAGTGTAGTGTCAGACATAAAACCATACAAGTCTGTTCCGGGTTCGAATAGAACCGAAGGCACTTCCAAAGAAGCCCTTGCAATCTGGGTATTCACAATCCCGATCGGACTTCCCATAACAAGAAGAGTGATATAAATCTCTATACCGGAGCAACTCGGTGCAGAGACATTCGACAGGCTGTCCTTTCATTTTCGAAAATACCCGGTCTTCACACCGGTCTTAAATTGCAATCCATTTCGTCGTATCATTATTCGGAATGGGTTTTATGACACAAAGTCCTCTCCCGGCTAAACCGAATAACGAGCGTTTGTTTTTAAGAAAACAAATTCAAGTGCCATTTCAAAGGGAAATATTGATAGTCGGTGATTTAACTATCAAACAACATTCACAACAATCATCAGATTTAAATAATTTTCCCAAATTATTTAATTTCAAAATATCTTTACAAGATATATATTTTTCCACACTTCAACATTTTGAAAACAAATTTCAAATCACTTTTCACTTTCAACTTTTGAAAATAAATTTCAAATCAATTTCCTTACACGGAATATATTTCCAAATATTTCTTTTAAAAACCAACTTTAGAACCTTTAATTTATATTTTTAAAAGCTACTTTGGAAATATACTCGGCTTTATAGTGAGAATACACTTTCATTTCAAAATGGTCCATTTAAACCAATTTAATAAATCCTTATCGATTTATTTTAAATTTACATCCCAAATCTGTAAATTTATTTCCACGCTTTAAAAATAAATCAGTGTTTATTTTAAAAACAAATTTCCCTTTCCTTTATAAATTCCAATTTGAATTTACATTCCCAAATATTCACTTTTTATACGATTTTCAAATCAATTTCTCAAATATTCACTTTTAACTCCAAATCAACTTTCAAATGGATTTCTCAATTTATTTCAACGGCAAATCAAATTCCAAATTGATTTCTCAATTTATTTTTCAAACACTAAATCCATTTCAAATTGATTCCCCAACGATTTATTTTCAATCACCAAATTAAATTCCAAATTTGATTTCAAAATTTATTTCAACACCTATCAAATTTCAATTTGATTTCTAATTTATTTTTCAACACAAAATCCATTTTTACTCAACATCAAATGAATTTTCATATCGATTTCCCAAAGATTTAATTTCAAATACCAAATCAATTGGATTTTAAACAAATTTATCACTTTTAAAATAAATTCCTTTATTCTTTCCAAATTATTTAAAATTCCATTTTCAATAAATTCTTCAACTTTTAAACAATATTTTTCAAAACCCATTTATTTATATCTTTTCCCATATTTTGGAAATAATTCGATAAGATTTCAAAAATCAACTTTTACCGTTAAATTCTTTCTTTTAAATTTATTCAACTTTTAAAAATAAATTTACTTAAAGTTTTCCACTTTAATTTCAAAATCCAATTTATATTCATTTTTGGTATCCAACGATACCAAAAATACATTCGGCTAAATTTTAGCCTTCAACAGTTCCAATCACAAATATAATCACACATAGATTATAAATAATCAACACACGATATATAAAACAAATTCACATAGTTTTGAGGAATCCAGTTGGATCCCTCCAACCTGTTTCCCTGCATCCACAGACGTTAGCACAATACCCATTCCACTTCGAGGTGGAATATCACGGTATATGGGATTTATAAAATATCATCCGCTATTATGCGGCGCAATAGGGTCTCATCCGCTATATAATGCGGGAAATCAACAACTCCAATATATATATATATATTCCAATATATATATTACTATATACTACTATATATATACTATCATCCAAACAGTCAATCAATAATTAACTGAAATTCCAATTTTAATTTTGAGTGAGAAGATCTCACCTTTATTTTAATTTGCAGTCCATTTCCAGTCCAGCTTGTTTTCACGATTTATAGACCTTGTATAAACATTTATACAATTTATTAATATTCGAAATAAATCGAATAATAAATTTCTATTGGATAAATTTAATTAACCAATGATTTTAATTTTAACAAATGATTTTATTTAAATTATATTTTCCTTTTTAAATAAATTACTTTTAGCAACTAGATAGCTAAACAAGTTTATTAAATAAATCAATTACCTAAAATACATATTTTTAAAATAAACTAGTAAGTTAAAAGATGTATATTTATTATTATTTATTTTTCTTGTTAAATAACATTCAAAATATGTATACTTATTTTATTTTGAAATTAAATATATATATATAATAAATCATAGACTTCCAAAAAAGTCTATTTTCACATAAACATTTACAAATTCCTATTTCAATCTTTTCAAATCTAACTTCTAAGTGAATCTTTCAAAATTCAAACTCTTATATTTTCAAAATCAAAATTATACATGTCCTTACAGTATCTTCTTTTAAATTAAAATAGATATGTATATATGTACACATTTTAACGAGACAGTAAGTTCCAGTATATTCTTTTTTTTCTTTTTTTTCAACTAGAACTACTGTAAAGGTAAATTATCAAAATTAAACAGAAATATTCGTATCTTAAAAAAATCAAACTTGAGAAGAACGAGGATAAATACCTCTTCGTCGACCAGCTCAGACAAAGCCCTCATCCTGACATCTCGATCCCATCTCCCACGAGGCTGGTGGAGAGCTCGCGACGCCGCGCCTGACTTCCTTCACCTCGCTGAAGCCTCTATGGTGCGACATCCCAAAATCGTGATGCAACCCAGATCGAACGAAGTCACAACTCTCGAACTCATCGTGCCTGCCGCAAATCGAGGTGCACGCCCCCAAACCCACGTCGCCAACGCCTTCGAATAGCCTCAATGTCACCTTGCCCATGCGAGATCACGTATAGTCCCTATTGTTCGACGCCAAGCGCCACCACGAACTCGAATCGAGTTGATTTGAATAAGGAGACAGGCGGCCATTTATTTTCTTTTGAACGAAGATAGTTTTCGTTTATTTTTGTTTTTTGTATTTTCAAATGCTCGGCTGTAAATATTAAAGAGGAAGGAGACACGATGATGTTGGCGTGTACGAGTGGAGACAGTGATTTGAAAGCAAAAAGTTGTGATGTGAATGAAATACAGCTATGGTTGGACTAATATAAATATCCAATTTAAATTCAAATTCAAATCGTTTCGATAAATGCATCTCAAAATCTTGACCTCCTATCGAGGCATGCCACTAGGCGTTTATAATGTTGTACACCTATTCCGAACGCAATGGGAAAGGTTTCGAGTCCAAATTCGATCGTATGGAGAAGATAGCTTTTTGGACCAGTTATAATATTAAATTTTCGATTTAATTTCAGCACGTTTATATATCGTACGGCCAAACGATCACTCCAAACATTACGAAAATTGAAATTCGATAATAATACAATATTACGGATCCAATGAAACTGGTTTCGTCGAATTCCGAGACTGTGCCCCGGAAAGCTATTTTTAAATTCAATTTAAACAACAAAATTTCAAAACTGAACAAAACAGTTTCAAATTCAATCCTGAAAGTTCCATTACCTTTAGTATTATCAATATAAATTTTCTAAGCCTTGAAAATATTTTTAATCAGCTTAAAACTGAAGATTCAAATTTTTACCCAGATTTAACGATTAAATTCAATAATTTAATTACCAAATTCATTCAAATATTTGAATTTCAAATTAAACTGACTTCCAGATATTTAAAATAAATTAAATATCCTGATTTCCAATATCAAAAATTCAGGGTCGTTACACAACCTTTTAAATTCTTTTCCCATTTGTTAATTATCCTAAACGCGAATATTACGTGCAAACATCATTATTAGCTTTTTATTTAATTATTATAAGAACAGTAAATTATGTACAAATATTTGCTTTCATCAAATTTGTTCTAGTTATATATCTTCACTAGAATGTTCTTTTCCATGTTGAATTATTGGAATCATATCAAAAAAATTATCCGCTATATTTTCCATAGATTAGCCTAAAACAAAAGGATTTAACTTTAAAAGATTACATTGTTTGAAATTACAAGGAATAGTCATTCCTTTTATTATTGAAATATATAGTGTAAACTACAATGAATTCGAATTCATACTTTACGCATCTCTTTCTCTTTCTATTTACATCTATTCCTTATTAATTCAAATGCTGTATTTTTCTAAAGTGGAAAGAAATCAAACTAATTTAAAGATATTAAACGAATCTAAATTCCAATAATTCCAAACATAGAAAAGTTTACATTCCAACAAGATTAAGGTAATAATCCAAATTTATAACATTATTATACAATCTATTTCGGATCTGAAATAAATTTCATAAAATCAATATTCTAAATTCATACTTTTGGGACGGATTTGCAAATCAGGTTGTAAGCAATTCTAAATCAATTCATAAACAAGAATATGTAGACGATATTTATTATATTCAGATCATATTCAGTTCATTGCCTACAACTCATATACAATTATCCAATTATGCATAAAGATCAAATAAACACCAAAGGGGTAATTTTCATATTATAACAATCTATAAAAATTCCCACCCACCTTTTAAAAGCGATCCAAATCTCCAGATCTGAAGTAGAACATTTGATTCATCTCCAAATCCTTTTTAATCCAAGAGATATGTATAAATGGGTATATATATACATTAGAATTATAGATCTGAAAAGTGATTTGGGATAGGGAGGGAAAATAAATACAAATACATAAATTACCTCAAACACGCATATGGTTGATTCTCTTCTCTTCTCATTTTTATTAGATTTCTAATCTTCTTTGATTTGTATGAATATAGAAATAAATATCTTATCTTTATAATTTAGAAAGAAAGTGGAGAAGAAGCAATGGCAGAGCTTCGCTACTGCCTCCATAAAAATATGAGAAGAAAAGGAAGGGCTAGGACTGAATTTATAGGCACTAGAATCAACCAAAACTGTGTAATTTAAAATATTAGACCTGGGCCGTTGTGGCCTAGGCTAACCCTTGCCGCCTGAAGGTGATAGGTCGACCTCCCATGGCGGACCGGTCGACCGCTGGGGGTCGATCGGTCCTAATGAGAGGTCGGCCAGTGGGCCTGAGTGATTAATTAATAAACGTTAATTTTTCTTATTTAATTATTTTCGTTTCAAATTAGTTTTTCGCCTGTAACTTCTTCGTTTAGACTCCGATCGCAAAACTCCAGATATGAAAGTTGCTCAGAATTTTGGGATGAACGCAATGGTTCAGGTTTCGTGGTCATATTCCATTATTTGCACAAATTCCATTTTTGGAGCCTAATTAATTAATTAACTAACTAATTAAATAACTAACGGCAAATCACGGGTTGTTACATTCTTCCTCACTTAAAAAGAATTTCGTCCCCGAAATTTCACCAACAACTAAGCCATGATTTTAACTCCTAATTATCCTAAATTACACAACAAATGAGTATACAATAAATTTTGAAATCAAACGTGCATAAGTGCATAGTGTATTACTGTATCACCATATAGAAAAAATATATGCAGATGATTCTAAATCGGATCCTCCTATATGAATGCATTTCTTTTAAAAACATTTTTGAAAATATGATGCAAGCAACCTACATATATACTGCTGTTCTACATGTATGCAACTTTTTGAAAAATCTTTTCAACAAAAACTGCCATACTCCTACAAATAGAAGTATAAGCAACCAATTTTGCATTCACTTCCTACTATCCAATAATCTAACGCATCGAAAAATTGCTTTCCAAACTTTACTCCTATGCCGGAAAAAAGAATTTAGACGGAGAATTTAACATTCTTACCACACTATAATCTTTCTATTCCCATAGTACAGTAGAAATTTCTTCGCTGCTCCGGATTTACTTCAAATTTTCCAAGTACAAAATGCATAAGGAGGGTGATTTTCAAGCTTTAAAATAGAATCAAGTCTAAAAATAGACTTGCGCGCATCGTCAACAAGGTATGGAAATAGAAATTCCAAGCCTAAAACAGTTTTTCCCTTGTTATTGCTTGCATTTATTACATCATCGACCCTAATACACAGCTAAGTTTGCAAATTCTAGCTCTATTTGACTTTCCTACATCTAACATGTGGCCTTCAAATTAAAAAAAATTCACAAAAAACTTTCTCGCTTTTCAAATTTGTATGAAATTTGAAAAATAAAATCCCGAAATATTTAGACGTACATTTTCCCTTGAAGTCAAATTTTCAAGAGAAACTATGAAAATAATTTAAGAGCTAAAATAACTAAAACACAAAACATTTTCTTTTTTTTGGCCAAAAGGAACTTTTCAAAGAAGGAAAAAATTTCAAAATATTTTCCTTCTCAAAAATTTTGATAAATCAAGCCACAATTTCAACATAGTCGAAAGTCGGTTATGCGCTAAACGCATAAACCAAATTCCAAAATTCTACAACTAACACTTACCCAAAAATTTGACATTTTATTTAATAAAATGTCAACACATCTATTATTTAAAAAAATTAGCCTTTAAGGAACAAGAGCAATGACTCTTGATATCAAAACAACTTTGTCATGTCCTTTGCTAAAATTTCCAACTATTCTAAACTTCCAGTCTTATATTACTTTTACTGTTAGTTAAGTGTCTTTGTGAGATCCCTATATTTATATTGCTTCTCTACTATGCATATATATAGGAGCGGTTCGCATATCCAGAAACAATAACATAGAAAATGAATAGAAATTCATAATATCGTGTATGCTTTTTATAAGAGACAACTAACAGCTTTACCACTCAACAACCTAAAGGGAAAGAACAAATGCCGGAAATAAAAAGATACGACAATCCTAAATATAACACTGCCTACAAACTGTGAGAAGGTCTCACTCCACGGTTAGAGCTCGAGCCATTATTGCGACTATGGAATGGTTGTAGCATAGTGGCTATGCATCCAATCTCATGCCCCTGGCGTTGTTGCTCCACCCTAATCTCTCGGAGCTCTGCCTAAACCTGATGGATAGCAACAAGCCCAGGACTCAAGTATCACTCGGCGCCTTGCATTATCCCTTGCTATTGTGTTGCCACTTTGGTGCTGGTACAGGTGGTGCGGTAGACGATAAGGGAATATTCATCCTCTTAATGGTGGTTCGATCGATGGCGGGTGGTACCTTCGTCATTGCTGGCTCTCCCCTCAAATTTACCACGTAGTGCCCAAACACTCGAGTGAGCAAGTGTTAAAATGGAAAGTGAGTCCTCGGGGTACCGACTCCCTGATTGACCATATGGAGCATCAAAGCACGAGCCCAATTGATGGCTATGCCACCAATTATAGCATAGGCAGCTCTCCGCACTGAGGCATAGATTTGGTTGAGGCTTCTTGTCTTCAGAATGATGTTGTGCTGAATGATGCGCACGACGAGACGGGCAATCGATCGCAAATTTTTGGTCCTCCAATCACCGACATTTCCAGAAAAGATCCGTTGTAGAATCTCAGGATCAATCATCTCTATGTCATCCAAATCTGCGCCTACTACAGATATCTCTAAAATCCCAGTGAGATCATCATCTGTCATCTCGATCCGAGCTTCATTCACCTCGGACTCAATATAACTATTGCCATAATCAAAATTCTATGCCATCGATTCATCGAAAAGATGGACGCGGTGTCGGTAATATTCTCGCTCATAAGTCTCGAAGCGGAGGATCTGTGCAAATCCTACCGCAACGAAAAGCTCTTTAAGCCCAAGAGCGGTGAAATCTCCGAATTTCACCGGTCGCTTGTGGAGAAAATCAAAGTCCGCCATTTCAAGAAAAGTGACGATCTTCCGCTCGCTCCTGTCAAGCCAACCGGCTTCTTGCGAAGTGAGTCCGGAATGATGAGAGGAAGAGCCTCGGGTCATGGCGATGCCATGGACTGAGAGGTAGTCGAAAAAGGGAGAAAAGGGTTTAGATCCAAAGTGGTGGTGGGGCAAGATCCAATGTGCAAGAATTTTGACGTCGGTTGATAGAGGAATGGAGGAGAGAGGCTTTGATTAAGTGGAGGAATGGGGAGGTGGAAATAGGGTTTTGTTAAAAATGGAGAGGAGGAACAGAGTGAGGGGGTGCAGCGACTGATTGTTTGGATGCTACTTATAGTCGCGTTTCAGGTTTGGGTTTGGCCTAAATTCACCTAGCGGTCGACTGCTATTAGGTCAACCGGTCGACCGCTAGACCAGATTGGGGCACAGTCTGAATCTAGACCCAATAGGGCTGGTTAAATTAATTAATATTCTAATGACCATTTTTCACACCATTTTTAGCTTAACCCATCCACAAAATTCTACCTTCCACATGACGGTATCCACCTATCTGTATAGACCCTTCCTTAGCAAGATTGCGATAGCCTCAATAAAACTATTGCGACCAACAACACTTCCAAAAACCCAAAAATATTCCGGCTGCTATTTCCTTCCTACTTTGCACGGAAATATTTCTTCCAATGGCTAGTGAGTACAAAAACACTTCAAACTACATACCCCAATAAAATTGATGCCATTCCTATTTTGTCTGTACTTTAAAAAGAGAATATAAAAACCTCGATTTTATAAACTGAAAAATTACTGAGAAAAATATATGCTATTTTATACTTGTTTCTAAATAATAGAAACTATTTCATACCAAAACTCCCCTTAAAAGTCAAACTTATATATATAAATATTTTAGGGTTTCCAAAAACCTTTTTAAAACACAAATTTACCAGATTGGAAAACTATTTTCCTGCCAAAAATCGATATCAATCTTTTACCAGTATATACATATAAATATTTAAGGATTTAAGGAACTAATCTTTTTTAAACTAAGAATTTATTAACATGACCAACTTAGTGGTATACGTGTTTCTTTGAAAATCAAAATTTCAAAACTTTCCCGAAACAAAATTTCCAAAATAAATCTTTAGGAAACGAAATCCTTTGTAAACCCTTTTTCCAAAATCTAAGGCATTTCCAAAACATACTTACAAAAATTCTCTCACTGGTTTTAGATTAAGGAATTGACATTAATTATTCAAATAAAAATATGGTTTGCCATCAAAGAGGTGAACAATGAATGCACCTTAGCAAACTTGCTTCCGGACAATTGCGACACACAGACTCTAATTTCCCATCCATTTGGAATAAATGTGTATCTCCGACTAGAACTCAAAATCCAAAATCACAAGGTAGCTAGAATCTTAACCACCAAGTCGAACAACTCCACTCTTCAGGATTCAGCCATATGTCGTACTCATGTTCTTCATCAACGGTGCTTTACGCATAGCTAGCACTTTATGGGTACTTTGGAGCCGGCGTGAAAATCTTAGCTCTAAGATATTTCCAAACCATAGTCGCTTTGTCCATTCCTTCGGAGTGGAACTACAACTACTTCTATAGTCGGAATTCTTAGAATCTAGCGTAAAAATATAATATTACTAGATAGGAAAGTACGAATATGTTCTCTCAATTTATCTTAATTCCTTTGATCTACTAACCTGGGCTCTAATACCAAATGTAACAACCCGTACTTTTCTAGCCGCTAATGCCTCGTGAACCGTGACATTATCTTTACCACCTCAATCATCGTTGTTCTAAATCGAATGCCCTCGCCACCTCAACTAGCTTAGCAAATCAGCATCAACCATAATGAGGCTTGTTAGTCCTTGAGATGATGGTTTTGATGACAACAACCTTAGAATAGATTATAAAATATAAATACTAATGTTACAAGTTTAGATATATATGTATTTGTAGGATATAACCATGCAGGTATCAAGAATGAAGACTGTACAGTATAGAGATTCAAGATACAGAGATAGAAGACTCTTGAGTATCAAGATTATCAAGAGTTCAAGGTTAAAGTCTGTTTTATTAGGAATATTTGTTAAAACTCGTAGAAAAGCACTGACATCTTAATATCCAATTTATTCGTGGAATGGAATCCACTTCGAGCCCGTTAAAGGGATGGAACCCTAAGTAGGATGGAACCTACGAAAATCTAGTGGGACATTGTTTTGTATCCACTAATTTTAATTCAAATGATTTTACAAAATTATCTTGTTTTCAAAATGATTTCAAAACTTTCCTTTTAAAATATTCAAAACCCTCTACCCTGATTTTAAATAATTTTAGCCTCAAAACATCTTTAATTTCAAAGTCAAAATACTCCTATTTTAAATATCTTTTCAAATAATATATTTAACTTTTAATATTTATACTTAGATTTAAATATAAAATTATAGTTAAATTATGTATATATTGTTCTTTATATTTACTTATGAATTTCAACTACATTCAAGTATATTTATAAAGTTTTAAATAGTTTTTATATAAGATAAATATTGTTATTTATAGAAATTCAAATTATCATTTTTGGCTGAGGGATGTCGACATGCCCCTAGGTAGTATGTCGACATAGTGACAGTTGAAGTTCAAATTCAAATTTCAAAAGAAGTGTCTATTCGCCATAACTCTTCATGAATGGTCATGGCTGTTGGTTTTCTATAAATAGGGGTCAGTTTCAACGAATTTTTAATCACTTTTTTTTGGTTTTCACTCCTCTTCATCTTCCACATTTCTTATTACAAAATCATACCATTACTCTGCCGAAATCAACATCGAATCATACTCGATAACTTCTAGTTTGATTCTACATCACTATCTCTACAAGGTTCTCAGTGCTATTCAGAGTTATAGATTTCTTTGTAATATATTAGCGAGAAAAGTTGTGATTGTAGCCTTTGAAAACAATCAAGCGAGAAAAGGTGTGATTGTAGCCCTGGAAATCAATTGGGTGAACTTGTTGCCCGGTAAATCAAGTATCCCTACCCAGATGATTGGTATTCTGGAGGGTGTACCTCGTAGCCTTGAAATCGAGGGTTGTAATTGTTGAATTGCTTTTGAAAGGTAATCCGTACTTAGTTGTGCGGGACTGGATGTAGGGTAACTCCGAACCAGTATAAAATCCGGTGTGTTCTTTCCTTTACAGCTTTTACTTTATATTTGCATCTGTGTGTTTATATCTATGTCTGATTAGTGTATACATTGTTAATAAAGTAAGATAAACTCAAAAAGATTAACAAATTTCTTAAAACACTATTCACCCCCCTCTAGTGTTAATTCTAGCCTTAAGATCCTTAATCCGCATTTCTCACATTTGGTATCAGAGCATTGGTTTTCAAAAGTTTCATAATCTGATTTTTTGAAAATTTTTCAAAATGGCTACCAACACTGGTACTGTTTCTAACACTAGTTCATTTGTAGAAGGTCAGTCTACTACCAGACCACCACTTTTTAATGGCAGTACCTATGCATATTGGGCATGTAGGATGAGAATATATTTACAATCTGTAGGATTAGATACTTGGAATATCACACAAACTGAATATTCTGAACCCACAACTAATTTTGCACAGTGGACCACTGAGCCAAAGACTGTTGCACAAAATAACTCTAAGGCAATGAATATTATGTTTTGTTCACTTGAAAGAAATGAATTTAATAGAGTGTCAGTTTGTAAGTCTGCATATGAAATCTGGAAAACTTTGCAAGTAACTCACGAAGGAACAAGCAAAGTTAAACATACCAAAATTTCCATGCTCACAAATCAGTTTCAGTTATTTAAAATGAATACTAATGAGTCTATTTCAGATATGTATAGTCGATTTAAAGATATTGTGCATTCTTTAATATCTTTGGGAAAGGAATTTTCGGAAGAAGATCAAGTCAAAAAAAATTTGAATTCTCTCACTCCAGAATGGGATCAAAAGACACTTACAATTGAAGAGGCAAATGACATCAGTACTTTAAAGATAGAAGAATTGATTGGAAATCTAATGTCGTTTGAAGTTCAAATGATCGGGAGAAGAGAAAGCAAAGCATCTGAAAAGAAATCAATGGCATTCAATGCATTGATCGATGGATCAGACTCAAACTGTGACAATGATGAAGAGATAGCATTTATGACCAGAAATTTTAGGAAATTTCTAAAGTACAGAAAATTGAATAGTTCCAAGAGAAACAACTTTAAGAATTCCAGTAATCAGACTACAATACCAAACTTTATCAAATGCTTCAATTGTGACGAACCAGGTCATATCAAAAAGAACTGACCGTATCCAGAAAGGCAGAATCCTCCTATGAACAATGAACCAGCAAAGAAACGGAAGCATGCATTTACTGCTACTCTAAATGACTCAGACTCGTCCTCAAGTGATGATGATCAAAAGACGGATAACTCGAATTTGTGTTTCACTGCAGTTCACGACTCCGACGAATTCAAAGAAATGGATTCAGAAAAAGATGATCAAGGAACAAGAGAGACACTTCGATGCAATTCGATGGATGATCTCCTCCCTGCACAAGGATGATAACGAAGCACATCCTACCGTTTCTCTATCTGTTGATAATGAAAATTGGGATGCCATCAAACAAGACCCTATCTTTGGAGAAGAAGGATGGGTTGATGTTCCTCGTAACATTTAATTTTCTTTCTTTGATTGATTTGTTTGAATTAATTTGTTTGATTTGATTTGGTTTGGATTGATACTTTGTGTGGATTGATTTCATTTGGTTTGAAGTTTGCTGTGTGAAACATGTATATATATACATTAAAATGAATATAGTCTTTAGTTAATTTATTATGCTCATAAGTATTATTATATCTTAATCTATATATTATATATTCCGTTGTATAGTTTATCAATGCAGGTACTAAAGTCCAACAGTAAGGGGGAGTAAATTTTTGTTGATGACAAAGGGGGAGAAGTATAAAATACGGTAGATAGGCATAGATTAAGGGGGAGTTGTTAGTTTTAGGGGGAGTTATTAGGATAGAAGTGATATTTTATAAACAAAGGTTGTCATCATCAAAAAGGGGGAGATTGTTAGTCCTTGTGATGATGGTTTTGATGACAACAACCTTAGAATAGATTATAAAATATAAATACTAATGTTACAAGTTTTGATATATATGTATTTGCAGGATCTAACCATGCAGGTATCAAGAATGAAGACTGTACAGTATAGAGATTCAAGATACAGAGATAGAAGACTCTTGAGTATCAAGATTATCAAGAGTTCAAGGTTAAAGTCTGTTTTATTAGGAATATTTGTTAAAACTCGTAGAAAAGCACTGGCATCTTAATATCCAATTTATTCGTGGAATGGAATCCACTTCGAGCCCGTTAAAGGGATGGAACCCTAAGTAGGATGGAACCTACGAAAATCTAGTGGGACATTGTTTTGTATCCACTAATTTTAATTCAAATGATTTTACAAAATTATCTTGTTTTCAAAATGATTTCAAAACTTTCCTTTTAAAAGATTCAAAACCCTCTATCCTGATTTTAAATAATTTTAGCCTCAAAACATCTTTAATTTCAAAGTCAAAATACTCCTGTTTTTAAATATCTTTTCAAATAATATATTTAACTTTTAATATTTATACTTAGATTTAAATATAAAATTATAGTTAAATTATGTATATATTGTTCTTTATATTTACTTATGAATTTCAACTACATTCAAGTATATTTATAAAGTTTTAAATAGTTTTTATATAAGATAAATATTGTTTTTTATAGAAATTCAAATTATCAATTTTGGCTGAGGGATGTCGACATGCCCCTAGGTAGTATGTCGACATAGTGACAGTTGAAGTTCAAATTCAAATTTCAAAAGAAGTGTCTATTCGCCATAACTCTTCATGAATGGTCATGGCTGTTGGTTTTCTATAAATAGGGGTCGGTTTTAACGAATTTTTAATCACTTTTTTCTGGTTTTCACTCCTCTTCATCTTCCAAATTTCTTATTACAAAATCATACCATTACTCTGCCGAAATCAACATCGAATCATACTCGATTACTTCTAGTTTGATTCTACATCACTATCTCTACAAGGTTCTCAGTGCTATTTAGAGTTATAGGTTTCTTTGTAATATATTAGCGAGAAAAGGTGTGATTGTAGCCTTTGAAATCAATCAAGCGAGAAAAGGTGTGATTGTAGCCCTGGAAATCAATTGGGTGAACTTGTTGCCCGGTAAATCAAGTATCCCTACCCAGAGGATTGGTATTCTGGAGGGTGTACCTCGTAGCCTTGAAATCGAGGGTTGTAATTGTTGAATTGCTTTTGAAAGGAAATCCGTACTTAGTTGTGCGGGACTGGATGTAGGGTAACTCCGAACCAGTATAAAATCCGGTGTGTTCTTTCCTTTACTGCTTTTACTTTATATTTGCATCTGTGTTTGATTTTGTGTTCATATCTATGTCTGATTAGTGTATACATTGTTAATAAAGTAAGATAAACTCAAAAAGATTAACAAATTTCTTAAAACACTACTCACCCCCCCTCTAGTGTTAATTCTAGCCTTAAGATCCTTAATCCGCATTTCTCACAAGGCTTCCACCACAGATCTTGAATTTAAGCAAGGTAGGTTCTTACCTTAGGTTTCACGCCACTTACACGGTTGCCACCTTGTTGCCACTGCCATCATCACTGACGATGGGTTGCCACTATCAATTTAATTTCAAACTTGGATTCGACCTCCCCTTTTCTACAATGATTGGCTAGAAACAAAATTTAAAGAAGGCCCCATAGTACTTAGAGTCGATTCCCAAGTCCAACCCAAAGTTTTCCCTTTCTTCAACTGCTTGGTGTCCTCTCTAGGTTTCCAAGGCTTTGGCCCATGTTTTTTCAAGTGTGCACCTTTGGTTGACTTTTAATAAGTACAAAAAAGAGGGGTAATCTATTTCCGTCGAACTTCAGTTGAATGTGGATTGGCGAATTAGATTTGGTGGGATGATTTCAAGAAACGGTTGCATCTAATGTGCTCTAGTGCTTTACATAATCAGTAATCGACACAATCGATCGAATATCACAATCCTGCGATCCTGTACAAAAAACTCTACGTCGCTCAAGACAATAGTTTCGTTATCGTATGTTCTAAAATAATGGGAAAAATCCAACATACAGTTCAATAGCATGATGTAGCTCGTTTGCCAACACGAGTGGGCTTTCTACATAGGGTGTTCATGTACACCATGCTCTAGGCGCAGGATACACATTGCATAAATTCACAAATCACACTGCTATAATCAATGTATAGAA
This sequence comes from Allium fistulosum, assembly GCA_030737815.1. NCBI lineage: Eukaryota > Viridiplantae > Streptophyta > Magnoliopsida > Asparagales > Amaryllidaceae > Allium > Allium fistulosum. Next base: position 1,144,518,173 of record CM060902.1, read on the forward strand.
TCAGATTGGTAAACATACATCGACATCCGTTGGACTCCGTATATCGGTTACATGGGTTTTAATCAAAGTAGAACATTAGAATAAAAACACACCTGACCATATTCGTCATTAAGTTTTTCAATTCAAAATGACCAATAATAGACGTTCTCCTCGTCTTAGAACCAGCAACATCCCTCGCACTCATCTGAAAGTGAGCTCTTCTGTTGCTTGAGTGTATACTTCTACTCCATTAGGAGCAAGACGTTCAATCACAGGAGAGCTTCAACTCCAAGCTGTTCCAGCAACTCAAACTTATGGCACTGCCCCTCCAACGGAAGATCTACATGTTCTTATGGTTCTAGACAATTCTCTAGACCAAACATCTTCCAAACTAACTGCCAAGGAGCTTAAATCTATCTATATTAAGTACATGATTCCTAAGGACGAGGTCCTTCTACAGACACCTCATCAAAGGGCTCATCTCCCACCAATAAGCTATACTGCATGCAATATATATATGAGCCTATCTGAAGCTATGTCGCCCTTTAACGATTTCCTTATACTCTTTTTCGCTCTCTCTATATCATCTTCATGATGCAACTAGCTTGCCCCCCTTAATTCGAAGAACTGACCTATTTGCTAAGCTTCAAAAAGAGGCAAGACTCGCCTTCTTTGCTAATAGGTGAAGCTTACGATCGCTGCAAATTTGTCGAGGTGCTCCATAACAAGCGCGACTATTTCAAGGGCGGGTATTTCTTTATTTGATGCTTCAAGGGCTTTAATCACTGTTGGTTAACTAGTTGTAAGTTTTCTTACCCTATACCTTCCTTACACTTGGGATTTCTCCTGAAGGAACCAGGCCTGCCTGCGGTGGAGTCAAAGGGTAAATTTCAAAAAAAATCCTTTATTGGATCTTTATTGGGTCGATGCAGTCTAAATTCATTTAGAACTTTTCTAAATGGTCCTTTTATAATTTTCTCCATATCATTATAATTGTTTAAAATTAGTCTAATTTAATTTTAATTAACTGTGTATTGTGATAAGCACATCAAATGCACCCATATGTATAGTGTAAGTGCAACATATGGACGACATACATTGTTAATGTGAACGTTGTTTAGGTGTTGGGATTTACACCGCAACGACACAATTTCCCTTTTGTAAATGCCTTTGTCGTCTAAATCATGAATTTTTCTAATTTATATATGTATGTATGTATGTATATGTTTACATGTATATATGTGTGTGTATATATAAATACAATAAATATTTTGCATAGTAGTTTAAAATAAAATAGACTTCATTTATGTTGCATGTAGTAAATCAAAGAATACTAAGACTATTTAATGTAGTTTAAAAGTTTACTATTATATCTTATACAAAAAATCTTTTGGAATTTTGGGTTATATACAAATACACACACATAAAAGATATTACATAAATATGTAAAATCAATCACACTCACAACCAAAAGAAAATTTGGAACAAAATAAATATTATACAAGTGGTTTGTGAAAAAGAATGTTTCCTCTTAAGTAAAGATTTAATACTAAATCAGATGCAATTGTAAAATATGGAATAAATCATTAATTTAAAGCTTCCCTTTTTTCCTTTAATTAGCAGATTTATTTTAAAAAGATTTAAACATTTCAATTAGGTTATCATATTACGTTGTTGACAAAGATTAATTAATATAATTATTTTCAAGTTTTATTTATGTAGCAATTCATGTGTGGACATTCAAATCTAAATCTTTGATATGAAAACTAATTTATTAACAAGAATGTTTTGAAATTCAATTTTATTTTGATTCTCTTTAATTAACAATAACAAAATCAAATGACATAGGCATATACGGATTTGTGATAAGAAGACTTAGATCTGCATTAAACAAACTGGATGAATAAGCATACAAAACAGAGTAAATGAAATTTAGAAAAAGGTCCAGATCTAGGTTAAAAAACTGAATAAACAGTCATACAGAATAGAGAAAATGAAATTATTATTATTCATAAGAAAATAGTGGAGAATAAAGCAAAGGTTCTATATTTTTAACATGGCGCGAATATACAAATGATTCAAGTAGGGGATTTGAGATATTCAAATCGAAATTAAACTTCACATATACAAACAGAAGGGAAAGATAGCGAATTAAATGGATGTAAAAAAATGATATGTAAATATATGCATGTATAATTACCTTAGGGTGAAGCTTGAAGAAACACCTTGGATAGAGAAGAATTCCTAGATTCTTCAAATCGATCTCCAAATCTGCAATTATCTAGAGACAACCACCTTTTTCTCTTTTATTTTGTTTGAATTTTGTTTTGAAATTTTTAAAGACTTTTCCCCATGGAAAAAAATTGAATTTTTAGAAGAAAAAATGAGAATGAGAGAGGCAAATGACAAAGAGAAAATTGTATTAAAGAAGGAAATAGATGTTGCATTCAATATATGCTGATTCCTCTTCTTTTTAATAATATTTTCTTCTCATTCAAAACAAAAGATCCCTCTTATTCCTCAAAGTAAGGCTAGCTATTACATGGGCTATTAGGTCTCCAAAACATTCCAAAAACCAATTAGTATTATTCCCCTTTAAATCCAATTTAAATTTTCTATCGATATCGTATACCGATACGCACACTATAACTATTATATACACACTTTATTAAATATTAATGAAAATCAAACAAATCAAATAAGAGATATTTTTAATAATTGATATTTCACAAATTTTAATTAATTTAATTTAATTAAAGCCTTTTTTAGTATTTATTCTGTCTAAATCAAATTTAAACATTCTATCGATATTGTATATTGATACGCATATTTATAACTTTTATATATGCACTTACTAAATATTAATGGTATTAAATTTTTTTTAGTAATTAATACTTCATAAATATTAATTAATTTAATTAATTTTCAACTATTAAAAATCAATTAAATCGTGTAGTTCATTCGAAATCTTCATCATTTCGATTGTGTGACTTATAGGTGTAAATTCTGTCAGCGATTAATATTGAACAATTCAAATATTAACGTTCACACATTACCTTAGCTAGTGGTGGGACATTTTGGCTGAATTTATTGCTTCCACATCTTTTGGTAAAATCTAATTTTATTTATTATAAGCATTATCCATTATTGGCAATTATTTACACCAATTCTCTTCATTGAAACTATATCACTTTAGACTTATGCGATTTGGTAAAGTTCAAAATTCCTGTATTGTCTATATTCAACTTTATACTCCAAACACAAAGTCCTTGGTTCAATAATACTAATTATTATTAACTAAAATGCTCTGACCAGAGATTTTACTTTGAGTTGACTTCAGTTGACCATGTACTAACCGCATATAACTGAGAAGACGAATCCTCTCTTGAATAGTGTATTACTTCCAATGCTTCCACTCGATCCAACTATAGTCTTTCGATGGATGTCATACCACGACTTAACTATAATCAAAGTGGAGCTTTCACATTGAAGATCAACAATATTCTCAAGTCGATAGAACTGGGTAAATTAGTCACATCGATATTTTCTGTTTGATCTTAGTTAAATTAACCAATATAAAACTATCGAGTGAGTCATCCCATAGTTACCCAATAACTATCAATACATAACCCCTTGGTGTCCCCAGCAACCATGAATAATACATTGCCCAACATTTGGAGAGCGTTACGTGCTCTAATCTCAATGGATATATCGATATCCAGTCTCAATACATCTTGACTAGGAATATTTAAAATGCTATATTTATTTTCATTGTAGTAAATTGCTCACGGTTACAACACTTTGTGACTATTATCATAAAACATACCATTTATGGAGTTTCTATTAAATATACTTTAAATTATTTAATTAATATATAACACGTTATATCAAGTATATAATAAAAAGGAAACACATTTAATTTCGAACAAGATTGGTTGTCGAGTTAGATATATGTAACAAAGTACATAATTGCCCCTAGGGCATACTCCTAACTCTATCATCTTCACCTAAGCGTCTAACACCCTTTCCATATCTCTGTTAGATCTCCTGGATGAAGTACCAACTGAAGAACTTGCGAATACATTGGCACTCCTGAAGGGGATCAGTTTGGGGTTGGAAAAAACAACATATCTCCTTATCAATGCTCAACTATGACATTTCCACCTCTTCTACAACGAAAGCAGCATTATCCCTAAACCAGTTCCTACCAAAGCGGCTTAAGCTACCACTGGTTCTTCTTCTTCAGCGGGCGACTCCGATGATGAATAAAGGAGTGAATTAAAATAAGCCTCTTCTGTTAATTTTATCAAATTTTACCATATAGTCACCAATCTCTTTTTCATAAATTTTAATTTTATTTCTCAAACTATCGGTTTCTTTGATTAATTTCAAACTCTCATTCTTTAAAGCATGATTCTCATCTTCAAATTCAAAAATTAAGGTAGTGTTTGGTTTGTTATTTTTAGTTTTGGGTTTTCGTCCATACAAAAATGCACACGACGCATGTATATTGCCGAAAACGATCAATTTAGATAACAAAGGTAACATACAAAATAGAAAATAATTATTTTTTATTTTTCGTGTTTTAGGAAATAACACAAGCACATGAAATAATCCATTCTTCCATCGTCCCTCTATCCCCTTCGTCCTCCCATCCGTCTTTCTTTCACCCCCTCCGTCTACCCTCCATTCTTCTCATATTTGACATACATATTGAAAACCGAAAACACAAATTTGTTTTTAAACCAAATATTACCTAAGAATTATTTAAAGAAATTTTAGAATAATTTTTCAAAACTGTCAAATTTCTTTGAAAATTTTCCATTTTTTAATTCTAAGGAATTATTTAAGTTTTCAAGACGATCTAGTTTACAAACAGAATTTTCCAAAGAAATTTTTAAGGAGCTATTTTCATTTTCTAAAACATTTTTCATTTTTCAACGTATTAATTTCTAGCTTATATTTATTTGTTTTATCCAAACTTTCTTTATACTCCTTTTTAATATTTTTAAACATTTTAAATAAAACACCACAAAATTCATATAATTGATTACAAGTAGTTAATACCTCATCGATGTCCGGTGGTGATGCATTTGGCCTTGGTGTCACCTATCGTCATGTTTGTAGGAGTGTAACATGCATGAGTGTCTCTATTAATTGTAGTGCTTCTATTAGATCTTCTTATGGCCATTGTTCTAGGATGTTGTTACGTTCGATAGAACACCAGGCTCTAATACCAAATGAGAGTGCAAAGGATCTCTAATATGGCTAACCAATGTAAATGTGCATATAATCAAGTTAAGTAATAATAAAGTAAAGTAAAAACAATCACACTAATATTTTACAAATTATTTCTAAGAACAATGACTAGTTCTTCTTTCTTCTGCTTCTTGTCTCTTTGAATCATCAATGCCTTCAAAGTCCTATATAAAAGATGCTAAAGATATATATATATATATATAGTTGTCATCACTAAAACAATCATACAAATAGGGTTCTAATAGACAAGTTGAAGCTAACCCCGTAGAACCACCTCAACTTGGTACCGACTTGACAAGATAACTCGGTATTTAGTTAAGAGGCCAGGGAGGCATGGTTGATTTGGATTTTCGATGAGGTGGAGCATGTCCGAGGAATGATGTTGAGCAACGAAGCGGAATGATGAGGTGGAGCATGTCCTAGGACGAATTTTGAGTCAGTGTTTGGATGATGTAAATAGAAACCGTTTCACCCCAAACATTTGATTCACTAGGATTCCACCAGATTTCAAATTGCTTATCTTGGAGCTGTATAATGGAAGGACGAATCCAACAGTGCATCTGATGAGATATATGCAACATATGGGAGTGTTAGGTGCATTGAAGGAAGTGATGGGACGATGTTTCTCATTGTATTTGATAGATTTAGCAGTAATGTGGTTGCGACGGTTAGAGAACGAGTCCATTAGCATGCAGATTGGATTAGGGGAGAAATTTAAAAACCAGTTTAGGGTTCATATAATGCGACCAAAGAATGTGATGACGCTTTAAAGTGTGAGATAGAGGAATGGACAGACCATATAGAGCTATTTAACTAGATTCAATGCAGCAGCCACTACATTGTAGAAACTAGACCAATCGATAGTACTGATGGCAGTGGTTTCTAGAATTGCAGGTAAAACTTATTTCAAAATAGCTTTGGAGAGAGATCCCCCTGTAGATCTTATAGATTTTTACTATCAAGCTGGAAGATATTTACACTAAGAGGATGCAAAAGCTGAGAATAATTAAGTCGATATTGTGGATGATGGAGGACCATCCAAGGCAGGATATGGAAATGATCGAAGGAAACGAAGAGCTGATGATGGCTTTGGAGGATTGAAGTGGCAAAGAAGGAAGTCAAAGTTTTCCTCCTACGCCAAATTAGTGAAGACTCCTGAGAGGATATACTTGGATACTAAGGCCAAGTTCCTCACGAAAAGCCAACTAGGATAAAGCTCACGGATCAAGAAAGAAAATTTGGAAAGTACTGCATATTCCATGAGCTGAAAGGGTATAAAACGAATGAATGCAGGCATATGCGCTATTTAATCGAAGAATAGGTTCAGAGTAATTGTTTACAACAATATGTCAGAAATCTGATTATTATAGCATAAACTCCAACGGTAATGCAGGAGCGATTACCGTCTATGACAGATGTATCTGGATATGACAATGGATTTGGATCGAGGATGACTATCCCATGATTGGATGGATTGGAGTAAGGTTTAATTTTCGTAATTTATTTTCTTTGAATAAGATATGAAGGATATCTATTAGACCATTCACTCATGTATGGGATCCAGAACATTCCCATAAACATGTTTTGGGTTAAGGTCTGAGGGAATCCTTGATTAAAGTAGACTTTGTGGATTTTGCTTAATGCACTCGACTTGAATTTTATGATTAAATAATGGATATTTGGATTTAGAAATCATTCAAACATGGTAACTGATATTAGTACTATGACGGGATACTAATGGAGCTTTGTTGTTCCTTATAATAGATATGGTAAAATGACTGGACATTGTTCCCTCGACCGAAGAGATGGGGCGACGAACCATGAAGTACAAGACTCCTCGTGGAGAGTGAGTGGATGAACTTGTATGGGATAGTGGGTCCCCTCACCAAAGAGTGAGTGGATGGACACACATAGATATAGAGTCTCTATGTCGAAGAGTGAATGGATGGACTCATGTTGGATAGTGTTGACTATATTTTTCATCAACCTTAGAATTGCACTATGAAAAGGAAAGGCTACTTGCTAATTTCCTGGTTTAAAAGTTAAAATGAGCATTCAATGTGTATGACATAAGATATAGAGTGGTTTCGCAGAGTTGCGTACGTCCATTGTGAATTCCTTTTATTATACGGATCTCTTACAATTACAAGGAATTACAAGATATACAATAGGATAAAAAGGGGAAGCTCATGACTAATGCTGCTACTAATCTTGAGGGCTTGTTGAGCTTAGAACCGTGAATGGTGATTTGCTATGAGCATTTGAAACTTGATGTCAAGCTGTGGACGTGGGATCGTGAGTGACTGATGGATCTTTTAAAATAATGGACCCTTAGTGGGTGTTGACCAAAAAGCGAGTAGTTGACCCTTGTTGGGTGGCGACCAACAACAATCGAATGTCAAACCTTAGCAGGTGGCAACCAACAACAACCATTTTGAAGTTGCCAAGCATGGGTATTTATAGTTGTTGAAACTGGCTCTGGGACTATTAAGATGATGCCATAAACCGGTTTGAAAGGCGATGCGCCGTAAATCTGATTAATGAGGTGCAACTGGCGAGGTGAAGGGAATTGATGATGGAGGTTACCATCAACAGGAAAAAACCTATAAGATACATTCCCTTCTCTTGCTATTTAGGTAATATTCACACATAGTGGCAGCATGTTGCGTAGCATTCTCCTTGTTAGAAGAGGACATACTTGGTTGTACTTCTTTATTGGCCTTGCCTGCGTGCTGATGTAGCGAGGCGGACCAGGTAGTCTAGCCTTCTCCTAAGGATGTATAAAGAGGTGGGAAACCACTAGGGTAAGTGCTAAAGTAGCGGACCGAGCCAGGCAGGTCTGGCTACACTACTAAGAATGATACAGAAAACTAACTGTAAGGTTGCTTGCGGGGACTACATCAGAGTCGGGTTGGAGTGTAACGACCATCCTACACCTATAGTGCAGAATGGTTGTCAAAGGAAATAAAAGAGGTAAAGATGAAGGAAATAGAGAAGAAGAGAATGGAAAAGAAGAAAAAGGAAACCTTAAATAACCATATCACCTGTCGTATATCCCATATTGCATCAGAGTAAATATAATAATCAATGCAAGTATAAAAGAGTAGAGACAGTAATAACAATGTGAACTAACCATCAGAGTATAAGATCCACAAAGTTATACAACATAGTAATAGAGTTTATATAAGTGATACATAAACTCAACCGATACATTGTCTCAAATAATAGTAAGTCAAACTCTATCAAGGCTCCGCGGTGTCTTACAGCGGAAATACAATAACAAACTCACAGACTAGTATAAGTAACCGTTACCTCCTGTCATACCATCTACAGAACTCCATATGTCATCCACACTTGCTCTCAATCTACTCATTTAGGATTTCCCGAGATAACAAGAAACAAAGCATAAACCTTGAGTTAGACAACAGTCTAGTATAAGCAAAATAAAATCTCAAAATACTATAAAATTCGATATAATATATGGAAAAGAGGGTATATAAACCATACCTGTCCTGTCCCTACAACCATAGAGTCAACACATAACATAGATAATATGCTACTCTACACTATCATAAAAAAAGTACACCATACTTAGTATCTGTCCGGGTACCTAGGTATCTCCACCTTCAATACCTACTCCATACTAAGTAAACTCCAGGTGTCCAAGTATCTTCATCCATAATACCTACTCCATACTAAGTCAAGTCGGGGTGTCTAGGTATCACTACCACAATACCTACCTCTGTGACATCCCTAGGGTGATAGGTGACTAGTGAGAAACCATAACAAACATAGCATCCATCAAACAATACTATCTGTCACCCAATGTGCGAGATATATGATAATATGTATGACCATTTACAAATGCCAGAGACCAGTGGAAGTCGCAGTTTTTTGCTGTACTCTCGTATCTCATCAAGCTCGAAGTCGGATACGTGTCACCAAGCCCGAAGCTAGACACTACCTAATCTAGTGGTCCAGGGTATACGGACCTTCAGGACCTGAAGTATAGTCCATGGTTGTCCCTACTGATACCCCTGCTTCGAGTATAACAAGAACACTCCGAGTCATCAACGATCCATTAGCATAGACACATCCATCAAGCCTTACTCGCTCAATATGGATATGAGCCCTACTAGCTCAATACAATTTCTAAACACAAGCCCTAATCACTCAATCCAATCCATTATCCGTAGCCTCGTAGATCCCAAGCTGCCATCTCCGTTTTCTACTCCAAATACGAGTCACCAACAGAAGAAACATAGCTATCTATCATGCTGTTACATCACCATCCTCCTATGATGCGAAATGAGCTTATACCCCAACATGATCCATACAGTCCTGATACTATCATCCTTGGAACCAACTCCAGATATTGTCGAGTCACCATCTGAAGTATCAGACTACCGGGTCGAAGCATCACATCATTATCTCACCATCAAAATCGCTCGCCATCGAGTAATAACATCAAATCTCTAAATCGATCACACGAAAAAACCATCACTTCGAGCACCACAAGATATCATCAATGTCCAAGCCAAAGATCGGGCAAATCATCAATCAATAATAGTGATGGACATTGACCACTCTATAGTGGTCAATACCAACCATCCTAGCTTGTACTTAACCGAACAGATAAGTACAAACTAAACAGAAACATCCGACATCCATCCTAAAGTTCGAAGCCTCATCCTCTACCTCAGATCCATTAGCATGTATCCAACCCTCCTTAATAGCTCATCTCGTTCATTAGGTTTTCCCGTGTGCGGAACCCCAACGTACAAGATACTACCTAAAACCCAATCACCGCTAATCGGCGTTTTCAACCAAAACAACCAAATAAGTCAAACAAACCAAACAACCAAACATACATCCAATAGCCATCATCCATCCAAAACAACATACAAACAATATTTATAATCCATCCATATCAATCAATGTGGGAAATAACATCAACAATAGCTCTATTCTAATAATTCTCTAACTATGGCACGTCAATGGAAAATATGTGATATTCTTTATAAATCATTTTAAAATAATTATATTTTCTTATATAAAAATATAGCTGCTATATAAGTACAGTAAAATCACAATTTAAAAACAAAAATCATTCCCAAGCATCAAGCTATTACTATCCAACCTATCATAGTTTAGTGAGAGACAATATCATTTACCTTAGCTAAATCCATCCAAATCAACACTTAAAGGTAGATCTCACCATCACGATCACAATGCAAGAAACCGCATCCAAAACGGACCTCGTATGCAAAAGATATGATCGGTATAAGAATCAAGATTAACGAGATAATTAATTAATTAATTAACCAATTACCTATTTAATCCCTTAATCCTTCTTCCTCTCTCATTTGAAACAGCCTGTACATGTACAAGACCAATACTCGATGAAATTGAATGTCGTCCATGCCATCGTTCTTCTCTTCTCTTTCTCACCTCGTCCATACCAAGATCGCCTAGATCGAAGCCTCCACACCAATCCGTCATCTAGGTTCTCGACCGCGGCTCCTATAGGTCGCGGTGACCAAACAGTGATCAGACACTATAAAAACTTTGATGGTGGTAGAGATTGGAAAAAGAAAGTCAATGGCGATCTCCATTTCACCAATTTTCGACCGTATCTCCACCGATCTAAAACCTTAATCATGGCCATGGTTCTCGATCTTGGCCAAACATCGTCCTGCCTTAGATCTAGCATATGAGATCAAAGCTCTCGTCAATATGATCTCAATGGATCAAACATCATGTTTTTTAGTGGAGTATATTGGTTGAATTAAATTTTTAAGAAAAAGAAGCGAATTCGGCCATAGATTTCTATTCTCTAAAGTGAACAGTGAATGACCAAATGAGAATTTAGAGGGAGATCCAAATTTGGGCTTTATATATAATAATTTAATATTATTTTATCCCATTTATTTATTCTCTCAAGTAAATAGTTATATGTTTTGAGTCCGTACGATTGCACGACGGTCCGATCGCCATGAAATTTGTCTGCGTACATTACCTCACTTTTCCGGATCTAACGGTACTAATCTCATCGTCATCCGAGGCTGCGCTCCAGGATGTTAATTTCGCGTATTTCGAGATCGTTTCGGCCATTGGTTTGTCCGATCTCAAAATATAGCGATCCTTATACTCATTTCAATTCGCAACATCAATCCAAACTCAATGGAAGTGGTCTCGAGTCTTGATTTGACCATATGCAAAAAAATTCACATTTTTGGACTTCATTTAATAAACGATTAAATACTTGAATAAACTATTTAAATATCCAATTGTTAAAAATACAGATTGTTATATTCTCCCCTCCTAAAAAAGATTTCATCCTTGAAATCACAAAGCAAAGAGAACATCTCCTAACCCATAGGCCCTCAAAAGCCTCTCAGATTTTAAAAAAATTCGACAGAACCTTCTTTGTACAGTTAGGTCCGAAAAAACCCAATACAACAAAGATATGTATACAATTCATATCTTTATCTATACTAGATCGTATATAGCAACCGTCTCAAATAATTATGCTATAACAAACCATAACTATCATGCTTGCCTAACTACCATACAAACATAGGATATCATCTCAAATACTAACAATCAAATCAAACATGCATACACGAGATCTGTCATCCAAAAGTAACATTCATGTCCATCCTAGCATGAGGAATACTAAACTATCTAGTATAAATCATCCAATATGATATATAATATGAAAACCAACGATAAAAAAAATCCCATCGTTTGAAGAGCTAAGAACAAGCGGTCCTCATACTCCCCTTGGTCTACCATATATAATCGTCTTTGCTTTCATTCCACTAAACCTCTACTATTTCACTATCCTCCTCTTAACCTGTTTCGTATCACAACTATCAGTACAAATTGGCCTACGAGGTCTCGAAGTTCATGGTTCAGTTTCAATATTATATAATCGATTTGGTGCCAAATTCCCAAACGCCTCTTGTAAGTTCTCCCAAAACCCACTATCGACCAACGGGTCTCAGCCACTTAGAATGCTCTTGTCACATAATGGAATCACACTATCCTTCTCATATATAACTCATTAAATATGGATGCCATTCTACTTGACTTAAGGAATACAAATCTAGCATTATTCATCAACCAATGACCGTGACTCAAATGCTATCATGCTATCCTTGGTCTTTGGCAATCCATCAGTGCAGTTTATAAATATATGTTCCCACTACTCGAGGACAAACAATCTCTCATCCCTACGGAACCAACAGTCTCAGTCAGATCCGCACTGCATTACCTTTATAGACACTACTCATTCTTCTAATTTATTCGCAATCTCCATTAGTCTTGCCAAATGCCATTGACTAGTACCAATCCACTAAATCAAAATAGGTCTAATGATCAAACTAGCCATCATCCTTGGCCACATCTCATCGAGTTCTGAAGTCTTAACCAATGATAAGCTCGAGCAATGCCCACTCTAGAAATATCACTCCCAAGCTGGTATGTCTCTCACTCGAAGCACCAACAACTACATTTCCCTTACGAACGTCTAGGAAATGTCAAATCCATAGGAGGCTAAGAACTCTAACCATCGCTACTAGTAAAGTTCAAGATCCTTCTTCGAGAAGAGATACTCCAATGACATGGAATTACTGAACAGCTCAAATTCCTCTCATAATAGACAGTGCCTCCAAATCCCCAAAGCGAATTCTATTGCCTCCAACTCCGAATCAAGAGTCGGATACTTCCTCTCATGCAGTTTCAGCTATCATCCAACATACGACAACCTTACCTTTCGGTATCAGTACCGCACCTAATTAAGTACCACAAGCAAGTGCATATTATCACCTCCTCATTCTCGCTTGGAATGAGTAACATCAGTGCACCCGTCAACCTCTCGGTCAGACTCGGTAACGCGTGTCTCCACCTTGCATCTCAAATAAAAGTATGATCCTCTCCTATCAAATCGTTTAACGGTGCTACTACCTTGGGTCCATTCAGATTATGGACTGCCAACTACTGGATCTACAGCAACGTCCTACATTGAAACATTATGACCCGGGCATCTCACTCCCCTCCTCCAGGAGTGATACCACCAAAATCATCGTTAATCGGTGTTGTAACAACCCAAAATTTAAGCTATAGTAATTAATTAACGAATTAATTAAATGATAAAATAACTTTGTGAAATGATCAGAATTGAGCCAAGAGAGTTGCACCATTATGTCCGTGGTAATTTTCCGGTCAATTTCCATATATAGAACGTCAAAATCCGAGCTCAGACGAAGAAGTTACGGAATAAACAAGAATAAAAAAAAGGATAGGTCAACCCTAAGGTCGAACCTCACCATAGTTAGGTCGACCCTAAGGTCGACCCTAGCAAATGATGGGTCGACACCCAGGTCGACTCGCGTGAATCTTTGTACGTCAAAATGCATTCTTCATCCAGATCGATTTTTACACGTCATTTTGCAACTTTTATCCAATCCTGTGCATCCATGCTTCCATCCGACGGTTCCTATCGAGCCTATGACGTGGTTGCACCAGATTTAATCTCCAAATCCAACGGTCTGAGTTCTACAAGTGACACTATAAATAAGACTCTAGGCCTAGATATTTTTCTCATTCAGATTTTCTCCATCTGGGTTCACTGCCTAAGGCTGACCCTAAAAGGAATATTTTTCCGAGGAGAAGATCTTTTTAAATTAAAATATTTTATATCCTTCAAGTAGATCTGGGAAGGCCAAGGGAAGAGCTTAGGACCACAGGTGAGTGTTTAGTAATTATTTTAGATTTTTAATTAATTTAAAATAATAGGGTTTCCAATAGTTGTAGTTTTTCTACAATTTTGGGGTAACCTTTATGCAAGTTTATTTACAGTTTTAAACTTGTTTTTCAGTCTATTTTCTTTTAGCTATTCTATTTCAGTTATTTGCAATTATTTACTATTAATTATAGTTTTTTCCAATTATTTACAGTTATTTACGTTATTTACAGTTATTTACATTTTCTTTACATCTATTCTACGATTGGGATTTCTTTTGTAAATGTTGTTCTTTTTAATTTCCTTTTTGCACGAATGGAATAAATAGAATAGAATAAATAGCGAATATGGACTAAATTATAAGAACACTGAATTTACTGAAACTGGGATGTAAAATAAAAGACTGTAATAAATTGACTTACACTGAAATAAGCAAATTAAAGATATTTGCAAGCTTAGTTATAACATATAATTGTAACTAAAAAGAGAAAATAGAAGAAATAGCAAAAGTAGCTTATTTTTATACTTAGACCTTGGGTTAAGTTAATAAGCAGAATTATAACACACAGGTTATAATTAGAGATAACAGAAAAGGCTTATTTTAAGACTTAAATTAAGTTAATAAGCAAATAAAGCAGAAATAATAGAAGAGACATATTTTAATAAACTTAGATCTTAGATTAAGTTAATAAGCAAGATATAGAAGATCGGTATTGTAGGCCCAACGGGGTAGTCCTTTACCGATATAGAAGATCTGTATTGTAGACCCAACGGGGTAGTCCTTTATATATATAGAAACTTGTTTTTATACTAAGTTAATAAGCAAAGATAAAAGTAAGACCCGTACTAGCAGCATTTCCTTTAGGACACGCTTGTGCTGAAGTGGTGGTAAATAAGAGGTCAATAAATAGAAGTTCAAATCATGGGGATTTTGACAAGGGGCGCAACTAGATTTTCTTTGTTAGATAGGACCCGTACCAAAAACATTTCCTTTTAGACAGACACAGGTGGTCTCACAATAGCACAGGTGAGGCAAGGGCATGCTTATGCTAGAGCAGTGGTAAATAAGAGGTCAACAGAAGAGAGAAACAGATAGCGCAAACCTAATGGTGGTCGAGGGTGCGACCTCAGTGCTGGCTGATAAGTCGTTATTGAGTTCCAAGCGCTAAGTAGGTGTCTTCTACGTAAGGACCAATAGGGTCTAGTCCGCAGTAGTAGGTTTCTATTGCGTAGGGACCAATAGGGTCTAGTCCGTATCTTTTGCGTAGGGACCAACAGGGTCTAGTCCGTACCTTTTGTGTAGGGACCAACAGGGTCTAGTCCGCATCTTTTGTGTAGGGGCCAAAGGGTCTAGTCTGCAATAGGCATGTTTGAGATAGAAGGCCGATCAAAGGGTAGAATTAGGACTTCAACCTAATTAAAGTAGGATTAGGGTTTCATCCTAATTAAAGTAGGATTAGGGTTTCAGCCTAATCAAAGAAGTTATCTAAGAAAAGTGCAAACAATCTAATCGAACTTCTAAGCAAAGTAAGCAAGTTAAACCATATTTTATTCCAACTTTATCTCTTCCTTTATTTCCTTTTTATTAGAACTGTTGCAAAGTCTATTACCTTTATCTTGCTTAAGAATACTAGTAATTACTTTCATTCATCAGACTTTTAGTCTGACCCACTCCTCTATTTCCATTTCCCCCTCCATAGGCCACCAGAGGCAGGGATAGTAGATTTCAGAGTTTCTTGGAATTTCAGCTGCAGAGATTTCCTTCATGTATTCTACTTCTTCTTTTTCATTTTTTGTTTCGTTTGATGTACTGGTACTTTTCTTTGAGAGGGATAGTTATTTTATGTACTCTGATGTTATGACTGAGATAATGTTTTTAACTAGACATGTATATTTGGTATTTGGTTTAATGAAGTATTTATGAAGTTTAATTTTGAATAATGAGATTTCTATTTAAATGTTTCTGTTGTTTTAATTATTTTGTCTTGTGAATCTTAGTCTCTGTAAGTTTTGAGCTATACCTATAATGCACCATATTCCTTAGTGTACTCTTATTGGGTATACAATGGGGTGTAGGGTGTTACATTTGGTATCAGAGCCTAAGGTTACAGGATTTCTAAAAATTAGTTTTAAAAAGTAAAGTATTTTTCAAAATAACTTGTTTTGAAAGTATTTTTCAAAAAGTAACTCTTAGAAAAAAAATTCAAGTATAAAAGAGTTTATATAAATATCCCCTCAAAGTCTAGTTCAATCTTCTTTCGATTCTTTCGATCCTAAATTTCCTTTTCTTTGCATAGTATGGCTGACTGATTCCGTAGAGCTATGGTACTAGAGGTGCAAGGGCAAGTGCCCAATACAACACCGGTAGGTGGAGATCCCTTTAATCCACCTACAGCAGCCAATTTTTCTAAGCTATGCAAGGACTTCGCTATTCTAGGAGGCAGAACATTTTCTAGCAAAGAGGATTTCAAGGAGACACGAGCTAGGTTGAAGGATACGAAGCAAATGTGTAGGTTGTTAGGATTGGAGGACCTACAGAGAGTTCAGCCTGCATCTTGGCAGCTGAAGAGAGGGCTTAATGAGGTTCCTAGGTTATAAAGCTCTAAGAAGCTGTGGTGGAAGAACAAGAAGGATAAGGACAAGATGAAAGAAGGAGGACCTCAGAAGCGAATCAAGAAAAGAAGGAAATATAATAGTCGTGGACTGGTTGGTCATTACGCAAGGGACTGTAAGAATAAGATGATGAAGGGAAGGTGTTATAGTTGTGGAGAACTGGGTCACCTTAGTAGAGCTTGTCCGCACAGGACGGGGCAGAGAGAAGGCGCACCTACAGTGCAAGTATAGGCTTTGGATACAGCACCTTCTAGTAGTGGACTGAATCGAGGTAGGAAAGTCTCTGTAGAAGATTTGATCTCTATTTCAGGTTTTTCCTATTCGAACTCTTTCATTTCTAGTTCTTTGGTAGATTGTTTGCACTTAGACATCTCTTTAGTAGTAGACCCCATTGTTGTTTCAAACCATATAGGAGGATCGGCACAGTTGTCTATGATTTGTAAGGGTTTGAAAATTTTTATCCTAGGCGTAGAGTTTAATTACGACGCCCATTTATTGGGATTCTTGGGGTATGGGATAATTTTGGGGATGGATTGGCTATCCACATATGGAGCTATATTAGACTGCGAGAGGAGAGTCGTTAGACTAGAGACATGCAGTGGTAGGACTCTCGAGGTTTCTTGCGACCCACAGGGGTCAGTCATGTTGAGCTTCCTTTATTCTCTTGATTCATCATCCGTAGAGTTAGATTCAGTTCCGGTCATCGGAGATTTCCCGGACGTCTTTGAGGAGGTTAGGGGACTACCCCCTAAGAGAGAGATCGACTTCAGAATCTATTTGAATGAAAATGCTAAGCCAGTTGCATTACCTGTGAGACACATGGCACCTAGGGAGAGGAAGGAGTTAAGCAAGCAGATTCATGAGCTATTGGAGAAAGGCTTCATCAGGAGGAGCATATCTGAGTGGTGAGCACTAGTTGTCTTCGCTACTAAGGCGGATGGTTCCCTTTAACTTTGCATAGACTATATAGAGTTGTAAGCTCACGAAGAAGAACCGTTATCCACTTCCTAGGATAGATGATCTTTTCAACCAGTTAGTTAGCCCTTCGGTCTTTTCTCAGCTTGATTTAGCCACTAGATTTCATCAGCCTAGGGTCGTTGATGATAGCATTGATAAGACGACATTTAGGACACCTGATGGATTCTTTGAGTGGTTGGTTAAGCCTTTTGGGTTAACCAATGCCTTAGCTTATTTTGTGGATTTGATGAGCCGTGTTTTAGAGATGTCCTAAATAAGTTCGTAGTGGTATTTGTGGACGACATTTTGGTGTTTTCCAGGAGTATGGAGGAGCATGCTGTTCATTTAGAGGAGGTTCTTCGTACACTTCGTGTTCATTAGTTGAGGGCAAAGTTCTCGAAGTGTCACTTTTGGCTTAAGGAAGTGTGTTTCTTGGGGCATAGAGAAGGTCAACACATGGAAAGAGTTTAAGAAACAATTATGTACGTTTAGGTTTGGATTGTAGAAATCCAAAAGGTTGCAGGGAAAGATTGGAGATGTACAATAGATTCAGTTGAAAAGAAGAAAGCCCATGTGTAGATAATTGAAAAAAATTAATTGTTTCAAATAAGTGGATTTAACGGTAGTGCCTTGAAATAAATATAAGTATAAGAGAGGAATAAGAATAAAACACTTTAGTAATGAGATTACCAAAGTTTAGGAAGGGTACTCCTGGGGTAGTAAGAAGAAAATCCACCTTATGTTTAGCCCAATAAAATGAATTGTTAGAATTGAAAAATTGAAAATTTTCATTGTTAACATTTTAGAGAAAGAAAATATTGGGTATGAAATTTAAATTGTTTTCTTTATATGATGTAAATTTTGTTAAAGTGAAATTCTTTTTGAAGAATTATAGAGCATATATAGCTCGCTGGTTTCTTTATAGGTAAACGAAGATTTTAAATATAAAAACCTAGAGTGTATTAAGTATCGGAAGCATAGGTTACAACATTTATTGTTGTAATAGATATTTTCATGAAAAATAAAGGGGGAATAGACTATAACACTATTGTTATAGTAGGTGACTCCCAAAGGAAATGTTTTTACATAGTATGTGAGATTTATTAGTATTAAATCCATACACTAGTATTTTTGGGTTGTAGTAACAGTGTTTTACACAACATCTGTTTTGACCCAAATAAAAGTGTATTTTAAAGATAATTTCTAAGTATAGAAAATAAATGGTTTGTGAGTACACTTATTATTTAAATAAGTATGAGGAAATGTTTTCTAGTTATGGATATATTAAAACAGAAAATGAGTTTTTTTGAAAAGAAAAGTGTAAGTTAATTAATAAATTTCATAGAAATTGTCTATTGAGAATATAAATTAAAAATACTTTAATCTATTGGAACGAAATGAATAACGATAAAATTTTCTATGAAACCAAATTAAAAATAAAAATGTTGTGTGCAAGTTATAAAGAATATGTGAAAGAGATATACAAGGTATGGAAAGCACCATATTTTGTATAGCCTATTTCAAAAAAAACATAAAATAAGTTCCTTGTAATTTCACATAAACACGAAGTCCTCTTTTAAAGGATTCATAGAAGATTTTAGCATTAATAATTTCTCATAAGAGAAAGTAGTTCCAATACGTTAAGGTATAAAACCATTAGGTGTAATAAGAAGATGTTTTGAAAACACGTAAGGACGTTTTAAAGATATTTTGAAAGAAAAATGGTTTGGTGAAAAAGGAAACAAGTTTTTGGAAGCGAAAAACTTAGTAACAGTTAAATTTAAAAATCCTAATTTTTATAGAAAGCTGTAAGAATGCAAGTCTAGAAAGATAAAATGTTAGGTAACCAAGCACCTTTGAATTTAATAGAAATTTGAAAATAACACTTTTAAAAGTAAAATATTTGGGATTTGATGTTTAAAAAATTTAAAAGCTTTAGTTTTTGAAATAATAAATACTAAACCAAACCTTTAAATGTGGAGTAGATAGGAATCATTTCCTAGATGTGATGCAAAAAGTGTAACGCTATTTAGGAAATAGCAGTGATTACTTTTAGAAGTAATAATAGAAGTTTCCGTAAAGTGTATAAGACACTAGTGAGAACCTAGAATCGTTGCTTCATGTGTGAAGACTA
Source organism: Allium fistulosum (assembly GCA_030737815.1). Taxonomy (NCBI): domain Eukaryota; kingdom Viridiplantae; phylum Streptophyta; class Magnoliopsida; order Asparagales; family Amaryllidaceae; genus Allium; species Allium fistulosum. The sequence continues at coordinate 1,144,537,864 of CM060902.1, forward strand.
TAGGAGAATAGTATGGTGATATTAGTAAGATGGTAAGACATACATGGTTGAGGATGTGTATTCTTGATTTTGGAGGAACTTGGAAGGAGCATCTTCCTTTAGTAGAATTCACGTATAATAATAGTTTCAAGCTAGTATTGGAATGGCACATTTCGAAGCTCTTTATGGAAGACCATGCAAGTGGCTTTCGTGTTGGTTAGAGTCTATAGAGAGATTTCTACTTGGTCCCGACATGGTTAAAGAGACTTCGGAGAAGATTGATTTGAATAGGAGAGAACACATACCTCTTACATCTCTTTGATAATCAATTTTGAATTTCCTATTTCCATCTTTAGTTTTGAATAGGTTCTTTCCTTTATTATCCTTTGGGAGGGTAGATTTTAGGATTTAACCTATGGATGGTAGGATTTGATGTAAACATGTTATTAGAATATGTTATGTATGATGGATACTAGTGGTTGCAAGTGGTTGCTAGTGAATGCTAATGGACGCATATACTTACATTAGGCACTATTATCTCTTAGGGATCGGTCTAACTAGGACACTGGAGCATATGCATATGGATGTGTGCGCATTTGCATTTTTATTTTATTTTCCATGGTTGATATAAATGGATGATTATCACATGATTGTTGCATTTGGATGATGATTGTAGCACGCATATAGAACTATCAGTTATCATTAGGGTATTTGCATTCATTTGGATACATGTCATGGACATGATTGCATAAAAGGAGGTCAACTGAATCAGTAGACCGCCTAATCTTTTGCATTAGTTAGGGACATTGACACTACACTGATTGCATATGTATCATGAATCGCATTAGAAAAACTTAAGGACGATGGATGTGATGGATGATGGTTGAGTAGTTGGTTATAAAACTTAGATGAAAACATTTATTTCATTCTTCTATCCTTAGAGATTTCGGGGACGAAATCCCTTAAGGAGGGGAGAATGTAACAACCCAAAATTTAAGTTATAGTAATTAATTAACGAATGAATTAAATGATAAAATAATTTTGTGAAATTATCATAATTGAGCCACGGGAGTTGCACCATTGTGTTCGTGGTAATTTTCTGATCAATTTCCATATATAGAACGTCAAAATCCAAGCTAAGACGAAGAAGTTACAAATAAACAAGAATAAAAAAAGGGAAGGTCGACACTAAGGCCGACCCTCACCATTGCTAGGTTGACCCTAGCAAGTGATGGGTCAACACCCAAGTCGACCCATGTGAATCTTTGTACATCAGAATGCATTCTTCGTCCAGATCGATTTTTACACGTCATTTTGCAACTTTTATCCAATCCCGTGCGTCCGTGCTTCCATCCGACGGTTCCTATCGAGCCTATGATGTGGTTGCACCAGATTTAATCTCCAAATCCAACGGTCTGAGATCCACAAGTGACACTATAAATAAGACCTTAGGCCTAGCTATTTTTCTCATTCAGATTTTCTCTATCTTGGTTCGCTGCCTAAGGCTGGACCCTAAAAGGAATATTTTTTCGAGGAGAAGATCTTTTTAAATTAAAATATTTTATATCCTTCAAGTGGATCCGGGAACGCCACGGGAAGAGCTTAGGACCACAGGTGAGTGTTTAGTAATTATTTTAAATTTTTAAGTAATTTAAAATAATAGGGTTTCCAATAGTTGTAGTTTTTCTACAATTTTGGAGTAACCTTTATGCAAGTTTATTTACAGTTTTAGACTTGTTTTTCAATCTATTTTCTTTTAGCTATTCTATTTCAATTATTTACTGTTAATTATAGGTTTTTCCAATTATTTACTGTTATTTACGTTATTTACTGTTAATTATAGTTTTCCAATTATTTACAGTTATTTACGTTATTTACAGTTATTTACGTTATTTACAGTTATTTACTATTATTTACGTTTTCTTTACATCTATTCTATGATTGGGATTTCTTCGTAAATGTTGTTCTTTTTAATTTCCTTTTTACGCGGATGGAATAAATAGAATAGAATAAATCACGAATATGGACTAAATTATAAGAACACTGAATTTACAGAAAATGGGATGTAAAATAAGAAGACTGTAATAAATTGGACTTAGACTGAAATAGAAAATTTAAGATATTCGCAAGCTTAGTTATAACATATAATTGAACTAAAAAGAGAAAATAGAAGAAATAGCAAAAGCAGCTTATTTTTATACTTAGACCTTGGGTTAAGTTAATAAGCAGAATTATAACACACGGGTTATAATTAGAGATAACAGAAAAGGCTTATTTTAAGACTTAAAATTAAGTTAATAAGCAAATAAAGCAGAAATAATAGAAGAGGCTTATTTTAATAAACTTAGATCTTAGATTAAGTTAATAAGCAAGATATAGAAGATCAGTATTGTAGGCCCAACGAGGTAGTCCTTTACTGATATAGAAGATCTGTATTGTAGGTCCAACGGGGTAGTCCTTTACAGATATAGAGACTTATTTTTATACTAAGTTAATAAGAAAAGATAAAAGTAAGACCCGTACCATCAGCATTTCCTTTAGGACATGCTTGTGCTGAAGTGGTGGTAAATAAGAGGTCAATAAATAGAAGTTCAAATCATAGGGATTTGGACAAGGGGCGCAACTAGATTTTGTTTGTTAGATAGGACCTATACCAATAGCATTCCCATTTAGTCAGACATAGGTGGTCTCACAATAGCACAGGTGAGGCAAGGGCAAACTTATGCTGGAGCAGTGGTAAATAAGAGGTCAATGGGAGGGAGCAAAAGATAGCGCGAGCCTAATGGTGGTCGAGCATGCGACCTAAGTGCTGGCTGATAAGTCATTATTGAGTTCCAAGCGCTTAGTAGGTGTCTTCTGCGTAGGGACCAACAGGGTCTAGTCTGCAGTAGTAGGCGTCTATTGCGTAGGCACCAACAGGGCCTAGTCCGCATCTTTTGCATTGGGACCAACAGGGTCTAATCTGCATATTTTGCGTAGGGGACAATGGGTCTAGTCCGCAGTAGGCACAGTAGAGATAGAAGGCCGATCAATGGGTAGAATTAGGACTTCAGCCTAATTAAAGTAGGGTTTGGATTTCAGCCTAATCAAAGCAATTATCTAAGAAAAGTGCAAACAATCTAATCGAACTATCTAAGCAAAACAAGAAATTTAAACCATATTTTATTCCAGCTTTATCTTTTCCTTTATTTCCTTTTTTACTAGAACTGTTGCAAAGTCTATTACCTTTATCTTGCTTAAGAATACTAGTAATTATTTTCATTCACCAGACTTTTAGTCTGACCCACTCTTCTATTTCCCTTTCCCCCTGCCTCCATAGGCCACAAGAGGCAGGGATAGTAGATTTTAGAGTTTCTTGGAAGTTCAACCGTAGAGACTTTCTTCATGTATTCTACTTTTTCTTTTTCAGTTTTTGTTTCGTTTGATGTACTGGTACTTTTCTTTGAGAGGGATAGTTATTCTATGTACTCTGATGTTATGACTGAGATAATGGTTTTCACTAGACATGGATATTTGGTATTTGGTTTAATGAAGTATTTATGAAGTTTGATTTTGAATAATGAGATTTCTATTTAAATGTTTCTACTGTTTTAATTATTTTGTCTTGTGAATCTTAGTCTCTGTAATTTTTAGCAATAAATATAACGCACCATATTCCTTAGTGTGCTCTTATTGGGTATACTATGGGGTGTGGGGTGTTACAGGTGTCTTCTTGACACCTACAACACAATCACCAATCGTGGCTTGTGCTCCACTTTCGTTCATGAGTAGACGAAAGCATCATCAATGAACACAAGCACACTGACTCAAGTGACCTCTCAAAACACGGTCTATGAAATCAACAAGGTATGCCGACACATTGGTTTGCCCAAACGGCATAACCAATCCAATCAGAAAATCAAGGTTGCATACGAAACACTATAATCGGCACACACTCTCTACATACTCTCAGTTGGTGAAACCTCACCACAAGAACCAACTAAGAGGACATTCTTGTGCTATAGAGTTGATCGAACAAGTCATCAACAAATGAGAGTAGAAACCTATTCGTGCTCTCATCCAGCTTACGATAACCAACAAACAACTCTAAAGAGCCATCTACCCTAATGGCAAACACTATAGGTGCATCCTACCTAAATATACTCCCATGAATGAACCATCACCTAAATAGGTTATTCGTCCACACCTTTAGTTTTCTAAGCTCTTTGGACATCATATGCCTTAACGGCATAACTACTGGTCTATGTCCTCTAACCGGATCGATACGAAACTCTATCCCCAAATGGTGGTAATTCGGTCTCCTCATTGAAAATGTCTGGACACTCTCTAGCTATAGGTACAGATGACAACTCATCATATGGAATACTAAGCGAATACAGAAAGCTAACCATACCCCATCCCTGTAGGCAACCAATCACTACCATCCGCTCCTCCACAACCCTAATCGTCACCAATGGCCTCTTACAATCCATCACTATTCTGTATCCCCTTCAACCAATCCATTCCCAAATCATAATACCAACCCAACTAAAACCCCAAAACAATCAATAGCAAACAAACAACCATGACTTAATAAGACAAGGTCTCGACAAACTATGTATAGGCTGGCTGAGCCCTTAACTAGGTCTGTCACAATCAAGGGTCGGTTAACCATCTCGAGTCTCAAGACCAATAACTCCATAAAATATAGATATGAAGGGATATGAAACCTCGACATCAAATAAAGCATGTATGGAAATGCCATATGCGAAAAGCATATCTCAAGTAGTAATGCCATTTCCCTTCTCTTTCGTCGATGAAGCAATCAAAAATTGGAATGACATCGACCACATATGCTTCCACGGTCTATCCCAACTCTACTGGTTTGGGACAACCTTCTACACTAGATATAGGCTCACTCCTCATAAAGCCTTCTAAATCATCTTCTTGAAGCCTTCGTCAGTATGACGAATCAACCGCTTCCCAAGACGATCTCTCAACCTAATGATAAACTTTCCATCCTTTCCGTGTGGAGTGTCAACGGAAGTAGATCGTACTTCGGTAGCACATCGAATTTGGCCATATACTCCAATACAGACATATCACCATACCCCCAAATCGGCGAACTCCTTAACTAACACAAACTTCAGAAAATTTTCTTTGAAGCGAACAATAAACTAATCCCGCAAATCGGTCCTCGGGAATCGAAGTTACAAAGACACTCCACTAGTTCATCATCCACCACTAGAGTCATCTAGAGGCTAACTTCTATCCTGTCGCATCATCTAACCCCAAGTCATTGAAGATCTTTTCGCAAGTAACCATCCAAACTTGCCTTTCTATAGCCGACTCTGTTCCAAGGAATGGTCTGCCTCCTAGACTCTCATGGTCTATATCCAGCTCGGTAAAGTAGTCTCTCACCATTAAACTTCAGCGCCATAACCATCCAGAACAACTAGGAAATGATCTGCACCAACTCTACATACATATCCTATCAATCAGGGATAGTGACCTTAATCCTACCCAATCCTTAACTCTAAAGATAGAGTCGATGGTAGTTTTTCTCACATGTCAAATCACTCATATTCTACAATAAGGATGATCAGTCTGTCACAAAGAAAATTGCATCAATTGTGCTAACGTGTGCACACAACTATATACTATATGCACCACTATATAGTTTTGAAAACCAAAATATATAACAAATACAAACTCTCTAATACAAACACACACTCTAGATCCAGTCTAAGGCGACAACTTCTACCTTATCTCTACTAGATCACGGTATCAACTAAGGTTGGTCATGTAAGATTTTCTCTGATACCAAATGTAACGACCACCCTACACCTAAGGTGCAAAACTGTTGTCAAAGGAAAGAAAAGAAGTAAAGATAAAGGAAATAAAGGAGAAGAGAATGGAAAAGAAGAAGAAGAAAACCTCAAATAACCATATCACTTGTCGTATATCTCATATCGCATCAGAGTAAATATAATAATCACCATAGGTATAAAAGAGTAGATATTGTTTTGACAATGCGAACTAACCATCAGAGTATAAGATCCACTCAAGCCAAAGATCGACCAAATCGCTAATCAATAATAGTGATGGAAATTGACCACTCTACAATGGTCAATACCAAACACCCTAATCTTGTACTTAACCAAAACAGATAAGTACAAAGCAAACGGAAACGTCCGACACCCATTCTGAAATCCAAATCCTCATCCTCTACCTTAGATTTGTGGGCGCATACCCAAATCCTCCTCTACAGCTCATCTCATTCATTAGGTTTTCGTGTGTGCGAAATCCCAACGTATAAGATACTACCTAAAACCCAATCATCGCCAATCGGCGTTTTCAACCAAAACAGCCAAATAAGTCAAACAAGCCAAACAACCAAACATATATCCAACAACCATACATCCATCCAAAACAAAATACAAACAACATGTATAATTCATTCATATCAATCAATGTGGGAAATAACATAAACAATAGCTCTAATCTAATAATTCCCAAACTATGGCACGCCGATGGAAAATATGTGATATTCTTTGTAAATTATTTCAAAATAAATATAGTTTCTTTTATAAAATATAGCTGCTGTATAAGTATAGTAATATCATAATTTAAAACCAAAAATCATTCCCGAGCATCAATCTAATACTATCCAACCAATCATAGTTTAGTGAGAGACAATATCACTCACCTTACCAAATCCTTTCAAACCAGTGCCAAGAGATAAATCTCACAATCATGATCATAATGCAAGAAACCACATCCAAAATGAACCTCGTATGCAAAAGATATGATCGATATAAGAATCGAGATTAATGAGATAATTAATTAATTAACTAGTTACTTATTTATTCCCTTAATCCTTCTTCCTCTCTCAATTGAAACTGCTTGTACATGTGCAATACCAAAGTGTGCACAAAATTAAAGTGATATAGAGTAATACTCGATGAAATAGAATGCATTTTGCGCCATCGTTCTTCTCTTCACTTGCTCGTCTCATCCATATCAAGAACGCCTAAATCAAAGCCCCCACGCCAATCGCATCATCCGAATTCTCGACCACGGCTCCTATAGGTCGTGATGACCAAACGGTGATCGAACCCTATAAAAACTTTGACCCTGGTAGAGATCGGTAAAAGAAAGTCAATGGTGATCTCCGTTTCTCCAATCGTCGATCGTATCTCCACCGATCTGAAACCTTAATCATGGTCATAGGTCTTGATCTTGGCCAAACATTGTCATGCCTTAGATCTAGCATATGAGATCGAAGCTCTCATCAATACAATCTCAGTGAATCAAACATTATGTTTTTTAGTGGAGTATATTGGTCGAATTTAATTTTTGAAGAGAAAGAAGTGAGTTCGGCCATGGATTTCTATTCTCTGAAGTAAACAGTGAATGGCCAAATGATAATTAGGAGGGAGATCCAAATTTGGGCTTTATATATAATAATTTAATATTATTTTATCCCACTTATTTATTCACTCAAATAAATGGCTATATGTTTCGAGTCCGTACGATCATATGACTCGTCCGATCGCCACGAAACTCATTTACATGCACTACCTCATTTTTTCAGAACCAACAGTACTAACATCATCATTATCTGAGACTATGTCCTGGGATGCTAAGTCATGTATTTCGAGATCATTTCGGCTACCGGGTCGTCTGATCTCAAAATATAGCGTTCCTTATACTCATTTCAATTTGTAACATCAATCCGAACTCAACAAAAATGGTCTCGAGTCCTGATTCGACAGTATGAGAAAAATCACATTTTTGGGCCTTTATTTAAATAATGATTAAATATTTAAATAAACTATTAAATATCCCATCATTAAAAATACGGGTCATTGTATGGAGAAGGGCCATGCCTAGGGAGGGCAATGTAGAGACGCATTGATTGGTGGATGGGTCGAGGAAAGCTCTTAAGTAGACGAGCTATCTAGGAGCCAACTGGTCATAAGAGGGGTCCAGCCAATGGGAACCAGGCCGAGTAGTGTGGATGTCTTGCTTTTCTTAACAAGCTAGCTATTGGTCGTTGCTTGGGGTGCAATGGCCCGGGACTGACCTGAAATGCCACGGGGAGGATGGGCTGGTAGGGGTCCTTCCTAGATAGTAGTCGAGGGAGACTTGCTGGCCTATTTTTTGATTCTCAAGTGGCTTGGAAAAGGCTGGCTTAGACCCAAGACGACATAGACTAAAGTAGATTAAGCTAAGAATTCTTAATTAGCCCATCTTCTTATTTACAAAAAATTTGTACATATAGCAAGTCCCTTACTGGAGAGTAAGTGGATGGATATGCTCGGATATCGAGTTCCCTCACCCGAGAGTGAGTGGATAGACATGCTCAAATGGCGAGTCTCCTTATCGAGAAGTAAGTGGATGGATGCGCCCAAAAATTGGGTCCCCTCATCGAAAAGTGAGCGGATTAGGCTCAATATAGATATATGATTATATGATCCGGAGAGATTAAAGGTTGAAAAAGATATTGATTATGTGATCCGAAGAGATCAAAAACTGAAATGGATATATGATTGTATGATACGAAGAGATCAGAAGTGGAAAAGGATATATGATTACGTGATCTAGAGAGATCAGAAACTAAATTGGATATCTAATTATATGATCCGGAGAGATTGGGAACTAAAATTGGATATTAATCATGTGGTCTAGAGAGATTAGAAATTAAACTTAGGGAATTTAATGCCTCCTATTCTTGAAATGATTTGATGATGATTACTATATTATGCTACTGCCTTGATTCAATTGGACACGCTTATGGTGGAATGCTAGGTGATAGTAGATGATTTTAATTGATGCTCCAATCAATGGTAGTATACTGCTATGATTATCAATTCATGATTACTCGATATATGATATGATAGTTAAATCCTAGGAGAACACACGACAATATGGACACTGATATATGATAATTTGATCCCAAAATGACCATGGGATGACCCTGATTTATGATATGTGATATATTAAATTCTAAAAGAATGTGGAATGATCATGATTTATGACTAACACTTGGGCAAGGACTTGAGTCCAAAGCTATGATGATCTGGAACGACCTTTAGTTTATAGGTGAATATAAAGGGACCAGATGATTTACTATGATTGGTCTAGTAGGTAGCCAGAGAGCTCAATAGTCGATGACTGGTCACTTTCAATATTTGTTCTTGAGCAAACGCATCTTATATTCACAAGGCATACTTTGGAAGGCAAAGTGCTATCGACAAGTTTCCCATGAATTTTGAATAGACTTAAGCAATTGAACTGGATGAAGGAACGGTAGAGAAATTGTTTCGAAACCTTGGGTAAAAACACAAAATGGCAAAGGGAAAAAAATACAAAAGAGATAACAAAAAATGGATAAGGTACCACAAATTGACCATCACAACTCGACATCCTCAACTCAGGTCCGAGTTATGCCCTATGCCGAGTCATGAAACCAAGGTAGTGAACTGACATTACATAATCTAAAGAGAGGAAACGACAAAAGCAAGTCAAACAAGAATGGTTGGGAAATGAAAGAACTAAAGAGGGACGGAGGAAAAAGAAACACAAGGGTTAACTTGGCCCTCCTTGGGTCTGACTCGAGTTAAGGAATAAGCCACTTGATCAAACGTACTTGAAATTGGAAGGCAGGAAAAGAAAGAAGCAAAGGAACCAAGACTCCATAACTTGGGACCGAGTTGAGCATCTTCAACTCAGCATCGAGCCGAGAAAGAGTGGTGGGTTATGTATGTATAATTTTAATAAAATAATTAAATTATGAAAACATGAAAAATATTTGATTTATTGGATTAACTAAATTAATCAATTATATGGAAGGGAAAAATGATAATTTTACAAACACTGGAATTTGACGACCAAACCAGCATCATTGCGACCATCTCATTTTTCAGAATCGCGTGGTATTTCTGTTTATTCCATTTGGAGTCCGTATAAGAGAATTACAGATGAGAAGGTAATTGGGATGAACGGGTGCCAAATGCCTTGAGTTCAAATTTTAAATTTGAATTTAAGTTGACGGTTAGAGATTTTCCCTCTATATATATAAACCAAAGTAAGTACTCAAAATTGTTATTTTGAAAACCACTCCATACTTCTTTCTTCCTTATTTCTACAAAGAAACCACTTTACTAAAATTCAAATAACTCACTCAATTCTCAACTGAATTCAACGAAACCAGAAGCAACACAATGCTATCGGATTAAGCTATGACCCAGTAGTGAATTGGAGGAAAATTTCGAAAGTAGGGAGACCAACAAGCATGAAAAACAAGGAATTAGACTCGAATTTACCATTCCGTGAGTGAATCTTGCTCTCTTCCCCATATAATATGATTATGATCTTATAATCATGATCTGAAGCTATATTAGAATAATTAAACATTTATATATAATTAAATTCAGATTAAATTGGGTTTTGGGAGGGATTTTAATGAAATCAATACTTAGAAACTGGATTAGGTTGAGGTTTGAAACCCTTACGATTATATTAAAAAAACTTGTGAATTAATTATGGAATTTGACAAACTAGAACAAGGGTATTGACAAAATCTTCGACGATTTGAGGCGAGGGTGAACAGAGGTGTGAAACAGATGTCGAAACATAAAAACTTGAACCTAGAAGCCCACAGGAAACGTGCACACCGGTGCACCGGTTGCTTTGACAAGTCCACCGGTGCACAAGATTCCTATCAAGTTGAACCTTGGCTATAAAGGCCCATTTGAATATTAAATAACTGATTTGACTCCTATTTTCTCTTATTTTATGGAAATTTATCTGAAATGTAATGATACGGATGATGGTGATATGGAATGAGTGAATATATGAGATGATTTTTGGTTGCTATTTGAAATGATATGTGATATGTGTTATGATATGTGATACGATGGTGAATGCGGACGGAACGAGACTGGGACAAGGTTAGACCCTAGAATGTATATGTAGATATGGATATGGACATATGACGTAAGTAGGTGTGCCATGTAATGCGGTGCCCCCCTAAAGGATTTGGTGGACCAATGTGGAGATGAATGTTAGGTTACCCTATAGGGCATGAGGCTAGTCCTGGGCATGACTCCAGTTAGTTAGAGCAGGGACAACAGACGACTTGTAGGACATGAGGCTAGTCCAAGCATGGGTCCTATATACAATTTACATGACGGAGGATAATAGGAGACCCTATAGCGCATGAGGCGAGTCTAGGGAATACAATATTATATATATGAGACATACAGTTATGATGTAGCAACGAAATATGTGGTGGCCGGACGATAGGCTCATATCATGTTATAATATTAACTTTGTAGTATATGTAGAATAGAGTATGGTTCACTCACCCGACTTATGTCTGACGCACTCTTATTTTCCATTATATATATATATCCAGGTTGATGGAGTTGAATAATGATATGGTATCAGGGATGGAGATTTATTTGTATATAGTGTTCATGGTGTATGTAAATGTTCTACCTGGATTTAATCTTATGTATGTGGGTTTGGATTGTATCTGTATTTGTTTAGACATATGTATATGACACTTTAGGTATATTATAGAGATGTGATTATGTTATTGAGTATGTATTATATTTGATTCATTCCGCTGTGAGACTCTGAAAGTAGTTAGTACTAATTAGAAATTTTATTTGATATCTAGCTGTAATTGTGACTTTATTTATATCTTATCTTAACCCAATGACTCGTCTTTTCGGTTCTCGGGTGTTAACATCGGTTCGGGCATTAAATCTGAAAGTCAAAAATTCGGGTTGTTGCATTTGGTATCAGAGCATAGGTTAGGGTCTAGGAAAGTATTGAAAGAGCATAATTGTATTTTTCTATTATATATATATAGGAGTGAAAGTACATATACATGCACATACCCATTTACGATTCCAGTTTTGTTTACTACCTATTGGGGAGTCGCTAATGAATCCTATTTTTATGGATAGTTGAATGAGTAATTCAGTCAAAACTAGAATAGAGACCAACACAGCCAATGCTGGTGGGGCAAAACCAGGGCCAGTACTAGCACCCGAGCAGATGTACTGGATGTTCCGAGGTCAATATCCTAATAGGTTCAGAAGCTATGTCCAAGCAATGAACCAGGCTAATCTATTCCCACCGAAACCGCAATCACTAACACTACCAACCAAGGTGTGATTCCAGCACCAACACCACCAACCATAGATTTTCCTAAGCTATGCAAGAATTTCTCCAGCCTAGGTGGGAAGTCTTTTGAAGGAATGGGACCATACTAGATGACTCGGGCATGGCTAAATGATTATGAAGAGATTTTCAACTTGTTAGGGCTTTGGGATGCTATGAAGGGACAATTGGCTACTTGACATTTGAAGGGAGATGCAACATATTGGTGGGAAGTGGTGATGACAGAAATAGATGAGAATACTATTGTTTAGAGGATGTTTAAGACTAAGTTTGAAACAAAGTTCTTTTTGGAAGCTGGAAGGGATTTGATGTTAGAGAAGTTAATTATATAGCAAGGTGAAATGACAGTTGGGGAATATGTTAATCGGTTTAACGAATTGGTGTGGTTTGATTTTGAATTAGTGAACACATCAGGGAAGAAAGCTTTGAAATTTGCATATGGTCTATCTTCACCTTTGAAGGAACTTGCATTAAACCAAATACCATATAGGGCTACATTTGAGGGAGTAGTAGAAGCAGCTTTGTTAAACTTAACATAAGGAGAAGCGAATCAGAAATTGGTTAAGGTGGTAGGATTATCTCAAAAGAATAAACATAAAGGAAATGGGTCATAACGAGGATCGGGTAAAAAACTGGTGGTTATTTGTCATAGAAGTCAAAAGGTGGGACACCTTGTGAAGAACTATAAGACAAATCTCTCGAAAGACTCAAAGGGTGGTCGATGTTATAATTGAAATCAAGTGGGACACTTAGCTAAATATTGTAAGGTGGCTCCAATGTAGAAAATTTTAAGTGTTATAATTGTGATCAGATCAGACACATGAAGAAGGATTGCCCAGTATTGAAGGGTGAAGGTCAGATTGTGAAGGCATATGCTCTAGATGTTGTTCCAACTTCAAGTAAAACACCGCAGTCAGCTCGGCAGAAGGGAAAGCAAACTGGGATGGAAGATGTGTTGATTTTATTTGATTCCCCTGTTTGTACTTTATTTGATACTGATGCATCTCACTCATTCATAGCTAGTGCATTAGTTGATAGCTTAACTCTAAAATCTGACGTCGCACATGAATCCGTTATAATGTCGAATCCTATTGGAGGATCGACCTATTTATTGATGTTGTGTCATAATCTTAAGTTGGTCATTTTTGATGTGGAGTTCCATTTTGATGCATATGCGCTAAACTTTTCGGGGTATTGATTGAGGCTGGGAATGGATTGGATGTCTCGCTATGAGGTTGTGTTGGATTATGATAGGAGGATAATTCGATTAAGGAAGGACGATGGAATTGATTTAACTCTGTGTTGTGAGCCTGATATTTATGTGGGGACATATTTATATTCACTTGCCTGCCACAAGAAAAGCTATCTAGTATACTCGTACTGAAGGATTATTTTGATGTATTCGAAGAAGTTTTTGGTCGTCCTCCCTGAAGGGAAATTGAGTATCATATTGATCTCGAGAAAGACGTAGGGCTGGTGATAATTCCTCTTATGCATACGGCTCCAAAGTAAAGGCGAGAGTTGGATAAGAAAGTTTTGAAATTGTTATAGAAAGGTTTTATTCGGAGGAATGTCTCAGGATGGGGCGCGCCTGTCATTTTCGTTACTAAGGTAGACGACTCTTGTAATGCCCCACCTTTAGACCCTCATTAACAAAGGATATTACTAAGCAATATCGTCTGCTAATACAGAGAATAAGGTTGGTTAGAAGCGACCATTCGTAGTATTGCTTTAGGCGAGTATCGATGCGTCGAATTGGGTGGATATATTTTATTTATTTTCTTTCCTTACATGACAAGATTTTTTGAATTTGATCCAGGTGCAAAACAATAATACAGTGGCTTAAAATAATTTAGAATAGTATAAAAAATTACAGATCACAGAATCAAAGAATACAACAGAGAAATATACATATCTCATAAAGTTGAAAGGAACATGTATGCAATATATGGAGTAGCCTACAAAATAGTGGTCATAAGTGATCCTCACAATACATACGATGTACATAAGACAACCCAAAATAATATACAACAAAATGAGTTTCTATCTCAGCATACATAATAGGCTACATACACCACTAGACTACTAGTCTACTAAAGCATAAATAACTAGCACCAAGCTAATCCAACTCTAGGGTCATCATGTTATAGTACATGAAACACCTTGGTCTAACTCGAGTATTATAAAATAATAAAAGGGTCTGTTTAGTTTTAATTCAAGTCAATGCGAGATGCTAATGATAATGGTATAATAAATCTCAATAAGAACACATGGCTGTTTGTGTCAAAATTGGGCACAATACTCTTCAGGCGTGTTTGAAGAGATTAAATTGATGAATATAAATGAAAAATGAAGCTAACCTAATAAACACACCAAAAACAGACATAAAGAAGTATAGAAACACAAGGATTTAGAGTGGTTCGGCGTTGTAGCCTACGTCCACTATGGAAAGTTGTTGCTTTATTGATATTACTCATTGGTTACAGATATTTACAACAGTACAATCGAGATACAACAATGATTTCGGCAAAGTATCGGCGTTCCAGCGTCCAAAAGTCCATTTTCTAAAGGCCTTGGACTGCTATTTATAGGTGTAGGCTGCAAATATCTCGCCCCAATCTCGGAAGACTCCTTCTCTCACGTGGTTGGGCCCACGTGATCGATCCCTGGACATTTCGACTCGATCCATGGTCGATACGTATCAAATTCATATCGATCCAAATTGTGTCTTTATGGGCCGAGATCGATCAGGTACATTCTTGAGGTAGTGCGTAAGCTCCTGTGAAAATTTGGTGGCATTTGGACTTGTAGATTTTGAGTTATGATCGATGCAAGTTTGCATTTTCAATGTGCCATCGAGTTCGTATCAATACGTTCGTATCGCTCCCTTTCCTATCGTCGTTGTGCACATGACTGCTAAATGACGTGGCGCTAGCTTCTAGGACCGATCCACTTTTCACGCCAAGTGCCTGAGTCTTCCTCTTGATCGTGCCTTGTTCGTATCCATTAGTATGGCCTCGTTCGTATCCATCCATTACATCTCATTTCATATCGATCCATGAACTCATATAGCATCGATCCAAATGCTTACCTCGTATCGATATGATCCAGGTCTTTCCTACCGATGAATGAGACCGTATTTTGTATTGATTGATGGCCAATCAATACGAAATATGCAAACGGTGATCAACACGTGCTCCTCATACGTTGGAGCGATACGAAATGACTTTAACTGATGGATACGAATTGTGGTTGATCATGATGGATACGAAGCGATGTATATGCGTTGTATATGAAATGGAGAAGCGAGGTGGATACGAATGGGGTCTTCTTCTATGGATACGAGCATGGTGTTTCACTTGGACTTTGATGGATCAATATCTTGAGCATACGAACTCCGATTGACTTGAAATTTGGAATGTTGGCTCCTATAGCTTTGCTTGTCATATCATATTGATTGTAGCTCGATCCGGAATTGGGCAAAATTTACCAGCATCCATAATAGACCTATGTATAACCATCCTCGGGATGAACCGTCCTTGGTTCCCAGTTAATTTCTTGGTGTCACGGCCTTGCCAGAAGGCGGGTTAACATTTGTCCCCCAAAGTACGCCTTGTGTGAACATGACGTGCTTTGAAAAAGCTGCAACCTTCTGTCTGAAAAGTTCTATCTGATTTGATGAGTAGTCATCTTTTTGCCAAAAAATGTGGTCTTTGATTGTTTCCCGGTAATATAAATACTGGATTGTTGGCTGCCAACGATTGTACTATGCATTATTGTAACTGAGTGTTGAGTGTTAGAAATCTGTTGTTCATTGTCGTAATTGTCACAGGTGAGCATTCTATTCCTGTGAATTTTGAAAATTGAATGTTAATTCGTTGCACATAAAATGTATGTTAACCTGACTCTCGTTACATTTGTACGTTCACGACTCTATGCAAGTTTTTTTGTATCGAATTCCGTATCGATCCTCTCCTGAATCAATGTGAAATTCGAGTTATAATATCGCTTGAAGGTTGTTTCAGAGTATCTCTTTGTATTGATCCTCTCCTGGATCGATGTGAAAAGTTGAAAAATCATTTCTGTATCGATGGCGATCGACACGAATTGGTTGGTTCTCAAAATACTCCGTATCGATGGATACGAATCCCGGTGAGCTTTTGGTTGATGGATACGAACATGATGTTTCATATCGATGCATCTTTATAGGTTCGAACAGTTCACATGAGCTTTGTTTTTGTTGCTTCATGTGGCTTGTTGTATGGATTCGAATTGCTTTACCTCGGACCGGCTGTGGATGGATACGATGGAAGTTTGGTATTCATGGTGTTCGATGGGTACGAACACGACAACGAAAATTTGCTTCATGCTTTGTCTCGGTTACCTGATGGGTACGAGTTGCTTTACATCAACGGCATTAAAATCGACTCGATTAAACGTAGGATACGAACTAGCTCTCGCATTGTTTATGCCATTGACTGCTTCAACCGGTCAGGTCCACTGGGAGACGAACGGCCTTTTCCCCAATATAAATATCCTGGTACTTAGAATTTTTTCTTATTTGATCACTATTTCCTTGCTTTCGTATCCTCCTGGATTAAAGAAAAGTGAAACTGCTCTCACCTTCGTACAGAATAAACCTTCAAATCCATTAAACCACGGTTTAATCTAGGTAATCCATTGAGTAAATTCAACACATAAACGATGAGACTCGAATTTTTTGCCATCCCATTTGCCATTGTGGCCTATTCTGGTGAAGTGACGACCGTTAATAAGCCAAAGCAAAGTCGAAGGTGGTTGGTGATGGCTCCTGCATTGCTTTGGAGAAGAAGAAGGGTAGAGGGACACGAAGGCAACGTTCATGTCAATGATGGATGGAGGTCGGGTCGTATCGATCTAGATTGAGAGAGTTCATATCGGTCTGGGCAATGGGACCTCGTAACAATGGGGTAGAGATCCTCGCATTGATCAATGATGGGTCGTATCGACTCAAGATGATCGGTACGAAGGCTTGGATCTATTGGTCGATACGAAGGCGATATACGTGATCGATATGAAGTCGAGTGCACCCGATCGATACAAATTGTCTCTCAGGAGACGATATGAAATATTGATGCCCTTGATCGATACGAAATGCACTTCTGGCGATCGATCCGAACTCGCACTCTGATGGGTACGAATTTTTTGAATAATTGAACATCCGACTCTGACGAGCCTCTGCTTTGCATAATTGGACTTAAACGTTTCACTGCATACTTGACTGCCTTTCGAAGCTCGTCGATGGAACTGTAACTTGACAAAATTTAACGAACTCTAACTTGGATTGGTCACCGAACTCTGGAGGCACGGTTGTGACGGTCAGCGATGACGGTGACTCCGGTTGAATTCCGAAGTCTCGTCGTTCAAATACTCTTTAAATCTCGTAGCACTTCATAGATAATATATAGCACTGCACTGCACAACACATTCACGGACTTCACTCTGGGAAAAACATAGGATTATTTTCATCTAATGATGATTTTTGCTGAGTTGATTAGCTATGGAAACTGGAAGTTCGCAACAACAGGGGGCTCAGAGTCCGCCTTTTCTCATAATAGAGATGCCGGCAATCGCAGCCGAAGTTATAGTCCAGCTTCGGATGAACTACCAGGAGCAGCCTTCATCGGGAATCCACAAGACTCTATCCCATCTAATATCTCTGAGGAAATGCTAGGTAGGATTTGCATAAGGCACAGATTGTCGAGGGATGATGTCCTAATACCAGAGGCAAAAGACAGGCCCCACTCTCCCCTGGAAGGGTATACCGCCTTTAATAGATTCTCGTGCACAGCTAGGACACTCCCTCCATTCAATCAATATATCCAGGAAGTGTTATCCTACTTAGGGATTGCTCCATCACAAATGCATCCGAATGGATATGCTTCACTGAACAGCTTATTTATCATCTTCATGGAGAATCTTTTTCGACCGCCAACTCCGGAGGAAGTCCGGTACCTATTCAATATAAAGAGTCGAGGGGATAATCCATCTTTCACCTTCTTAGAGGTAGTTAGGAAATGTCAGGTCATGATCGAAGCATGGACCAAGCTAAGTTATTTCAAGACTGAATGGTTCTACGTCCGATTCCCTTCGGGTATCGCCAGATTGTCGCTAGTCAGGCGTAAGTACTTCAACTTTTATGCCGATTGACTGGATAATCTTATTTGATGTAGAATCAAATACTTTCTTTCTTTCACAGCTTCGATTCCACGACCCGAAGGTGATCATTTTAAAGAGATCGTAAGGGTTCTTCAAAGAGTGCCCATTGTGAATAAAGGAATTGATGAAGTTCTAACAGACGAGAATTTGAGGGCCATCGGGTTGATTGGTGGAAATCAAAGCATCGGGCTTGAAGGGTCTCTTAGTGTGGTTCTGGGGAGGCAAGTTTGGAGGAGAGTTCGTGGGATAGTGATCACTGAGCAAGGTGACAATGAGGACACGCCCGTTGGAGACAAGCCCGCACCCGGGCCTTCACAAAGCCATTGACATTCTGAGAGAATAAGGAAAGGCAAGGTCGATGCCCATAAAGCTCCGAGATGCAAGTCTGTTGTCATGTCTTTACCGGCAGCGGGTGTGGTAATTTCGGAGGCTCCCTTCTCGCACATGGAGAGCCTCTTTGAAGGACTTGCAGATCTCCCAATTCCGGATGATGTATCTTTTCAACAAGACATCGGGTTAGCAGAGCTTCAAAGTGCCTTAGATTTAGGAGAGCCAACTCCTTCGGGAACGGCTATAATAACTGGTTGGTTGAGGGGTTAACACATGCATGCATACACTCCACGGCACTACACAACTGAAATCTATGAGCTATTCAACATTTGACGATAACTAATTTTGTTTCTCTTTTCACTCTACAGATTCAATGTCGAAGCAACCATCTATGCTTGGTAGCCTCCGCGCTGCATGCCAATTGTCTAGTTCATACAGGGAATCCCGTAGGCGTGAATCTGACCATGACCACTGTCATTCTAGCCAGGACAGGGATTATTATGATAGAGAAAGAGCTAGGGAAAGGGATAGAGAAAGAGAGAGGGAAAGCGATAGGCGAGATAGGCGCCGCTCCCGATCACGCTCTCCTCCACCCAAGGTTTCATTACCACCCCCAACTCTAGAACACAAACTGTTGGATCCTCACGCCAGCCAGTGCCTCCACAAGTTCCAAGGCCTAGTGAACATCATCACATGACTGGGGCGGACACTTCTATCGCTACCACTTCAACGGCTGTAGAGATCACAGGGGAGGGAGCCGCTTGAATTGCCCAATTGAGAAAAGAGTTTCCTAACATCTGTTTTGACGGCTTCCACTTCCCTCCAAATATGAGGGTGCTTCCAGATACGGCAGAGAAAATTGCACACGACCATGATTATCATGCCTTTGGCCAATATCACGAGTGGAAGAAAACCGCAGAGAAGGCCTCGGCTGTGGCATTTGAGCAGGCAAAGACAATTGAAGAGCTATAAGGAACTATCACCAAGAAAGATCGAATAGTCACAGTGCTTACTAGTGAAAATGACACTTTGAGGAATTCCAAAAGAAGGGCTCTAAAGAAAGTTGACGAGGCCAACAAGGAAATGGAGCGGATGAGGCAGGAGCATTTAAAGCTGGTAGACGATATGGGCTATAAGAACGCCACCGTTACAACCGAGAGGGATACTATGCTCAAAGAGCTTATGGAGCTTAAGGCAAAATACGATGAAGTCGTTAAAGAAAAGGATGAGGCAAACAAGGCCGCTCAGGAGGCATGTGACCAAACTATGGAGCACAAAGGTGAATGGGATGCGGCGGTGCTAAAGGTTTAGGAGGCCGAGGCTAGGATTGAAGTCGAGGTCGGGGTAGCGGAGGTCAGGCTTGAAGGCGATATAGAAGATCTATTAATCAGCTATAATGTCAATGTCCTAAAATATCGAGACTTGAGCTGGCTCAATGATTACCCGACTCACCTACATAATGCCTGGTGCCGTATTTTGGCTGATGAGAAAGAAGAGCATCATACTGAATCCATTGATGAGTGTGAATTGGAGAACCGGGTGCTGATTGAGGACGAGAGAAGAGTTCTCCACGATGTCGCTATCATATTTGAAAAAGAGAGACTCAGCACTCAGCGTCCGAAGACTGGGGAGGGTTCTGGTGTTGAGCATCATGATACGAGTTCTGAAATTCCTATGCCAACCCAGCCCGAATCTATCCCTGTAGTCTATCCTCTATCTGTGCCTGCTTATAATCATAATCAATCGCAATTGTCTCTGGCTCGCGAGCACATCTCCGAAGGAGCCCCAGCCCCACCCCCGAGCCAACCCAAGGAAGGTATTCTGAACACTTCTTGAATTCATTCTAAGTCTGGAGTATTATCAGAAGAAGTCACTAATATTTTTTCTTATCTTCACTCAGTGATAGGAGCTGCACCGGCTGTGCCCCCTGCAACCCAAGTGTAGCATCAAGAGCAGGAGGCTGTCATGACGGAGGCAATGACTACCACAGCTACCGTATCGACTGAGGAAGTTCATTTGAGCACTTTTATCTTCAACGAACAAATGATGGAAGAACTCCTCGGTCATCAGAGCGATCCTGTAACGACCCGGAAATTTCGAACCCGAAATTTCCAGATAGTTAGAAGAAAAAGAAAAGAGATAGAAGAAAGAAACAAAATAAGACACAGATTCTCACATTCGCAGCGGATCAAAATACAATATCAAATAATAATATCAATTATATAAAGAAAACTGTATTTGTTAATTACATTTTAATACATCAGAGTTACAACATTCACAAATATACTAGACAGATACAATTAACATTCTCCAAACTACAATCTATATACATATATATATTACACAATCTCATATATACAGTGAAAACACTTCTTATACGTTCCTGCCATCCAGCTCGCCTCCTGAGCTCCATAACGTCCTAACCTGAAAATCTGTAATACTCGGTCTGACCCGAGCATTACATCAAAGTAACACCCGGGTCAGGCTGGAAACCAGCGTGAGTAAACTCATCTAACATGAAACTTAAATCCATAGAACTTATTTAAACCCGGGTAACTCGTACTTTACTCCAAGTAAACAACTTATATAGTCCACATTTTATTTTCACAAAACAATATCTAAGTATCCAACTTAGCTTAAATGATCCATATCATCCCAAACCAGCCTATTGAGTTCACAAATCAAATCTATATAGAATTATAGCAGAACACTAATCGAAGTGGTTTCGGGTATTAACTGATACCCGACCCCGGTCTCTTCGATTACAATATCATCTTAATCCAAGTTATTCAAGTGAATACAATTCAATTTTTAAATACAGGGTATCATATTCACACAGCAACTCATTATCGATAGATAACCCACAATATTACTGTTCAACCTATCATATCATAATCACAGTACATCACAATTCATATATCAAAGATATTCAGACAAACCAAGGTATTCAATTCAGATTTATCATCTATAGGCAAGATTAATAGTCAGACAATTCTCAATTAATTTAATTTAATCACCTAATATAAATTAAATTAATTACCTTTAATCTTGCTTAATTATCTTTGATTAATTATAAACCACTCTTTAAATTAATTACATTGATTAATTAACTTTAATTAATTACATTGATTGATTAATTAACCTTAATTAATCACATTGATTAATTAACCTTAATTAATCATCCCTTGATTATCCTAAATTAATTAATTTTAGTTAATTTCCTTAATTAAGTAATCCTTAATTATTAATCAACCAATTAATCAATTAATCTTTAATTACTCAAACCTTAATTTATTAAAAGATGAACCATTATCTTAATTACTTTCTTAATTATCATTAGAATATAATAAACTTTGGAATTTATAAACATTAACTTGCAAATTAACATGAGTCCTTAAGTTTAATTGATGATAAACACTTCATCTTCTTAATTACTACTTAGTTACATTATTAATCTTCAATTTCTTATATGAAGTAATTATTACATTAATTAACTAATCATTCTTTATTTACTTTAAATAATTATCCTTTAATTTATTATATGAAGTAGTCATCCTTTAATTTCTTTAATGAATTATCCTAATTCAAAACCATTCAAAACAACAAATTTAATTCCAAAACCTTTACCTTTATAAACAATTTATATTGAAACTTGTTCAATATTTCTATTGAAAACTTATTAACATTTCTTATTTCCTTTTCTTTAAATAACTTGTTCACAAAATTTTGTTTAAGCTTTGGAAATCTGTAACAAAATTCTTCAAATATCAAAACCTGGTTATCTTAAACCTAACAAAACCCGAGCCTAAACCAACATTTACCCGAGTCAATACTCGATCCAAACCCATACTTCCCTTACTGATGACCTCGCGAACAACCCAATCTTCCTTCCTTTCGAAACTCGAGTACGCATACGAAAAAACCCTGTCTTCCCCGAAGCTCCCAAAACACACACCAGCACCGATCCACTGTAGGACTTGTGCACGTGCACACATCATCCATGCTGCTCTGACCATCGTTGACCACGCCGGCAAGTCGACTACGATCCCCTCACTCGATTCCGACTAACCCAAACCCAGCAAAGATCGCGAATTGAATTCGAGCACAATCGATCACCACCTGAACCAACCTGTTCCCAAAAACATGCCCTGCGCCACCACCTCCGACCATATTAAACCTCGCCGTTGAACCGTCACCTTCGCCAGTGCCCTACGCTCCATTACCCCTACATCCGATCCAACCCGATTCAACGCCGTCCCCTCATTTGCTTCGAGAACAACCACGACTCAAACCCATGATTAAACCCTAGTTTACCCTCGCTGTACCTCCACGTTGATCTAGAAAGTCGGCGGCCATTTTTCCTAAGACCTCCTACCCTAAAGCTACCTCCAAAATTGAACACGAGATTCCACCATTCGCCGATCGCCAGAGATCGAGCAAAGTTTCGATTCCGTTCAACTCACGATTTCCCACAATTTAATAAACTAAAAATCTTGATTTTAATATTAAAATTCATGGTTTTCAAAGAGAATTTAGATTACATAGGTGAATCACATAATCATGATGTTCGAATTTTACATATTTCAGAGTTTCCACTGTAATTTCCTATTTTCTAGAAAATACTCAAACTGATTATCCTTACAATATTTTTAAATCTTAGATCTTGTTATTTTAAACAAGTTTCCTTTGTACAGAATAACTAAAAAGTGAATGAGGTAAAAGATTTTAGTTTTTGAATTTATTTCCAGTCTGTAAATTCAAAACAGAGGCTCATCTCTATATACACAGACATGCACACTCAACAAATTTATATTTACCTACATGCAGCATAATTTACATTTATGCCAACAACTATCACAATATTACTCCATATATCTATCACATGCAACAAGAGGAAACAGAATCTAGCTATATAAAGGTGTAGCTTACTCACCTTAAAACATGGCAGTTTATCACTTCCAGGCTTTTAAAATTTTGAATTCTGGAAACCTGCTTTTGATTTTCTTTGTTGTTGATATTTGAAATCCTTTGCATGCCTTCAATTTGATGTTGAAACTGAAGCCTTTGCATTTGAATTACAGTTGAACTTTATTTTAGTTGCAGATTCGAATTTCAGGTTGAAGAAAATTTGAGAACTGATATTGATTTTCTTTTAAATTTGATTTCAGTTTTAGAAGAAGAAAATAAATTTGAGAAAGTAAAAATGTTTTGAACTGAAAAAGGAATTCCAGGCTTCTCCTTAATACCACATTATTATATATACTTAAATTTCTTTTAACAAGGTGTTGCCATTTGTTTTATTGCATGCATATAAAAGCTACAAATGTCAAAACAATTTATTTCCTTATGTTTTATTTATTATGTCTATTTTATTAATAAATTTTCTTTTGCTTATATTTATATAACTTTAAAGAAAAATGATATAAACCTAATTACTCACAAATTAATAACCATATATATATATACTAGTTGTAAAATTTATTTTTAAGATATTACTTTGAATTTCAAACCCAAGTCCTATTTACAATCTACTTATATATATATATATTTTATTTTATTTTGAAAAGATAAATTTTGCTAATTTCAAATAATAATATCAGGAGATTATCAAATAAATATTTATCCCGATATAAATATTTATTATCAGAATTATTTATTCAATTCATAAATCAGTATTCTTATTAATCAATCCGGTTAATTATCAATTAACAAGTGTTCAAAAATCCGGGTTATCACATTCCTTCCCCCTTTAAATCTTTTCGTCCTCGAAAAGGAACGAAGCCAGAATTTACTTATTTACTTATTATCAGATAAAATTTTCTTTTGAACATATTTTTAAAACACTTTAAAAATCTTTATAATATTACTAAATTAGTTTTTATAAAAATACTTTTATAACTCGATGTTTCAACAAGTCCATTCTCGTTCTCACAGAAATTCGGTCATACGTTGATCAGGCGTAAGACTGAAAATCTATAAGTACTTAGCAGACCCATTTTCAACACCCAGTGAAAATATTTTGGAAAATAATTTTATTGAAAATATAGAAAACAGTTTTAAAAATAGAGGAAATATCTTTGGTGAGAATGCTCTGGAAATCATCACTCCCATCCATGGTCGCAGTTAACTCGATGATTACGTTGCCGTCCCGGCAAAATCCACAGATAACTGTAGGTCTCCGCGCTCCTCGATTACGCCATGGAACCCGCTACAGATCGCAGTTATACCCGGGCCTTACGTTGCTAGCACAGCACAAACCCATATAACTGTAGGCATCAGCGCCACCGAATTTCGCTGCCAAATAATGAAACTTCTCCCACATAGATCGCAGTCTACCGATATAAAATCAAACACAGACTGTTGGCTCTCAGCGGCACAAACGACTTTCGCTATGTTACCATAGTGTCACAGTCTACCGATATAAAATCAAACGTAGACAGTTGGCTCTCAGCGGCACACATGACTTTCGCTATGGTCTGCAGTAGATCGCAGAGACATCGAGTTAAACTGTCGTCACAGCATAACCCAAATGCCTCTGTGGGCACCAGCCCCTCGACTTTCGCTACACAAATAATCCTCAGGAACTAGTTTGTCCGGACTCCTCACAGGATCAACTTTAGAAACCCCCCTTGGGGCTCAAGGCAGTACCACCTAGTAGCACTCCTGAGAAGTTCATTTCAAGGAAGCGCCTTTTTCCCCAGAGCTATTCATAAAACATTTTATACTATACTCTTATAGTATCTTCAAATCATATCCTTTATGATTTATATCAAAATCTCCTTTACACAAAATTGATTCCCAAAATCGATAGTTCCAAACTTGGCTTTTCAAAATCCAAAACTGATTTCCCAAAAATCAAAAGCCATTTCCAAATTCATAGGTTCTCAAAGCCTTTTCCAAAATCATTCTCATAAGATCCTTTATATATATAGATATATATAACTTTGAAAATCTTTGGATCATTTCAATCTTGTATAAAACCTCTTTTATACTTCAAATACTTCTAAAACCCCTTTTTATTCTGGCTAGATTCAATAAGAGGAGTTTATCATATTATAAAATATAACTTTATTTATTGCCAAATCAAATATTCAAGTTTGATTTCTTTATAAAGTTATTTACCATTTACTTACCTCCATAAAGTAAATTTCAACCAAAGAAATATCCAATTCCATTATATTTCACAAATATACTTTTCATTTCAAAGACCATTTTACAATCCTTATCCACAAATTCCAATATCAATTTCATTCAAACTCATACGATGTACACATATCATCCGTACGCAATATCAGTCTGATCGCTCAATCGATCACACAATTTCACTTCCGAACTAGTATCGTCCACCCGACTTCCTAGTGCGGACTTAGATCTGGTTTCTTGATCAGAAACCGTCATTCTCCTTGCATAGTCACAACTATGATAGAGAATATCCAGAACCAATCAACAATCCATATCCAGGTTCGCCGTCGAAAATCGAACGAAAAAATCCCAACTCGGATCGATAATACTATCTCGAAATTCTGTGTTCGAATCTGGATCAAATCACTATGCAAATGGAATAATATACGTACATCCTACGTATTAACTTCATTGATTATTAGCCAAATCAATTCCCTTTCCTATTCTCATTTCTTTTAATTCCATTTACTTATTCTCAATTGCTTCCATTACCAATTTAGTTATTACTTCAATTATAAACAGTTTGAACTCTGACCAAATTAAATTTAAAAATAGCTTGAAAAAGTTTAAAATAGATAAGTAGTTGAAAAATAGTTATTAGTCTGTAAAATAGCTGTAAAATAGTTAAGTAGATACAAAATAGTTAGATAATTGCAAAATAGTTTTTAAAATAGTGATTAGATATAAATAACTGAAAAATAGTAATTAGTTTATAAGACAGTTTCAAAATAGTTAAATAATTCTAAAATAATTGTAAAATAAGTATATATAGTTTGGGGTTTAAGAAGAAAGATTGTATAGTAAATAGTTTGGAAAAATTTATTTGTATTAAAACAATTTATTTTAAAAATAGTCCAGAGCCAAACTGTTTAATTTCCCAATCTACATTCCCAATTAATTTCCCTTTTATTCAATTTAAATTTCCTCTTCCATTTAAATTGACTCAACACTTCAATTTCCATTGAAATTTATTAAATCCCAATTTAATTTGAATTAACCTTAATTCCTTTCCAAATTCAAATCAAATTTCATTTGATTTTTAAACATATTCAATTTTAATCACAATTCCAAATTATTTCAAATCAATTTGGATTAATTTCAAATTGAACCAGCTTCAATTTTATTTCAAATTATTTTAATTCAAAATTTCCATTTAAATTTATGCTTATCCATCTTTAATCACAATTCTAATTAATTCAAATCAAATTTCATTTGAACTAATTCTATTCAAATCTCAACTTAAAATCATCTCGAATTATATAAATTCGAGTTAAATTTTAAATGTTGATTTAATCCCTTAAGTTAAATTAACCCTTACTTTTAAATTAAATCAACCTTTATTTTTAATTTAACAACTTAAATCTTTAAACCATTTAATTCTGTATCCAAATTCCAAAATTCCATTTTAAAATTATCTTAACTTATTACAAAGTTCAAATAAGAATTCAAAAACAATTTAATCTTCAGATTCTAATTTATTATCCATTTCTAACTTTAAAATAAATTCTTAGTTTCATAGATTATTTATAACAATAGAATGATATCAGGATTAATAAACATCCAAATTCATCCAAACACCAATTAACAACATCCCATTTCAATTTCCAGATCTCAAACCCATTTTGAGATTACTCATAACTCCCATTCAAATTTTTAAATCTTATAATAATAATCTTCCCATTTAAATTCAAAAACTTATCACTTTGGGTTTTCATATCACATTTCAATTTAAAACTTAACACTAAGAGTTATTTCAAATCATCCTTGATATTATGTATATCCTCATATATACATTTTCTTTACATACCAAGTTATACCTTAAATTTTTAAACCACCTTTGGTTTTAATTCAAAACAAATTTCTTTAAAACAATTTCAGGTTTTTTTTTCTGAACTTTAGATTTACAATTTTTAAATTATCTTTAATTCCAATTTATAAGTCATACTTACCTAAATGTTTTATTTCCCTAAAACATTTTATTTTTCTTAATCATTTACAATATTTCATTATCAACCATCTATGATAATAACCAAGATTATCATATCTGGAAACCAATTCAATATTATCTTTATTTCTACAAATTCAAGATTTTAATTTCAATTTGGATCCATTTCAACTTATCTTCATTCAATTTTAATTTGGTTGTATTTCTATTACCACTTAATTTAATCCCAATATTTTAACAACCAATTACCTTAATATTTATTAGAAAGAAATATCATTTTATATATATATATCATAAGATATTCTTATAAAATCATTTAAAATCCTTATATAAGAAAATAACAATTACGCTCTCATATATATATACACTCAACTCGTTCTAGGGTACCATTGACCCTATCCTTAACGAGTAATCCCAACAGAGCCAAGGCTTTCGCTTAACCTTCAGCTCTGATCCCAAGTGTAACGACCCGGAAATTTCAAACCCGAAATTTCCAGATAGTTAGAAGAAAAAGAAAAGAGATAGAAGAAAGAAACAAAATAAGACACAGATTCTCACATTCGCAGCGGATCAAAATACAATATCAAATAATAATATCAGTTATATAAAGAAAACTGTATTTGTTAATTACATTTTAATACATCAGAGTTACAACATTCACAAATATACTAGACAGATACAATTAACATTCTCCAAACTACAATCTATATACATATATATATTACACAATCTCATATATACAGTGAAAACACTTCTTATACGTTCCTGCCATCCAGCTCGCCTCCTGAGCTCCATAACGTCCTAACCTGAAAATCTGTAATACTCGGTCTGACCCGAGCATTACATCAAAGTAACACCCGGGTCAGGCTGGAAACCAGCGTGAGTAAACTCATCTAACATGAAACTTAAATCCATAGAACTTATTTAAACCCGGGTAACTCGTACTTTACTCCAAGTAAACAACTTATATAGTCCACATTTTATTTTCACAAAACAATATCTAAGTATCCAACTTAGCTTAAATGATCCATATCATCCCAAACCAGCCTATTGAGTTCACAAATCAAATCTATATAGAATTATAGCAGAACACTAATCGAAGTGGTTTCGGGTATTAACTGATACCCGACCCCGGTCTCTTCGATTACAATATCATCTTAATCCAAGTTATTCAAGTGAATACAATTCAATTTTTAAATACAGGGTATCATATTCACACAGCAACTCATTATCGATAGATAACCCACAATATTACTGTTCAACCTATCATATCATAATCACAGTACATCACAATTCATATATCAAAGATATTCAGACAAACCAAGGTATTCAATTCAGATTTATCATCTATAGGCAAGATTAATAGTCAGACAATTCTCAATTAATTTAATTTAATCACCTAATATAAATTAAATTAATTACCTTTAATCTTGCTTAATTATCTTTGATTAATTATAAACCACTCTTTAAATTAATTACATTGATTAATTAACTTTAATTAATTACATTGATTGATTAATTAACCTTAATTAATCACATTGATTAATTAACCTTAATTAATCATCCCTTGATTATCCTAAATTAATTAATTTTAGTTAATTTCCTTAATTAAGTAATCCTTAATTATTAATCAACCAATTAATCAATTAATCTTTAATTACTCAAACCTTAATTTATTAAAAGATGAACCATTATCTTAATTACTTTCTTAATTATCATTAGAATTTAATAAACTTTGGAATTTATAAACATTAACTTGCAAATTAACATGAGTCCTTAAGTTTAATTGATGATAAACACTTCATCTTCTTAATTACTACTTAGTTACATTATTAATCTTCAATTTCTTATATGAAGTAATTATTACATTAATTAACTAATCATTCTTTATTTACTTTAAATAATTATCCTTTAATTTATTATATGAAGTAGTCATCCTTTAATTTCTTTAATGAATTATCCTAATTCAAAACCATTCAAAACAACAAATTTAATTCCAAAACCTTTACCTTTATAAACAATTTATATTGAAACTTGTTCAATATTTCTATTGAAAACTTGTTAACATTTCTTATTTCCTTTTCTTTAAATAACTTGTTCACAAAATTTTGTTTAAGCTTTGGAAATCTGTAACAAAATTCTTCAAATATCAAAACCTGGTTATCTACTCCAATCCACACCTAGCTCTACACCTCCCTCCCAGTTGCAGACCTTCTCCATTCTGGTCCAATGTCCTCCACACCATCCCCCGAGTCAAATCCCTCTTTCATGTTTTAACAGGCAATGGCAACAACTGTCTTTTTTGGCATGACACGTGGATAGCCTCTTTCCCCCTAGCCAAAACACTACCCAACCTCTTCTCCTCCACAAATCTTCAATTGGCCACCACTTCTACCCTGTGTCACCTGGGCCCCAGTAGCCTTCATCCCCCCTCCATTTTTTCCATCGAAACTTTCAATGAACTTCTCGTAGCCTCGAAAATCATACAATCCCTTCGCCTGTCCCACTCACCAGACCGCTTCACCTGGGCACTTAACCCATCCAAAGGCTTCTCTGTATCATCTTGCTACTCTTTTCTCATCCACCCTGGCTGCCTTTTCCCCTACAGCAGGATCTGGAACTGCCATTCACACCCTCGATTTCTCTTCTTCCAATGGTGCCTCATCCGTAACCGTATCAACACCAAAGACAGACTTATTCGCTTAAACATCCCCACTGACCCCCTCTGCGTTTTTTGCTCCTCTCATGACGAAACAATTACCCACCTTTTCCTAGACTGTGACTTCTCTTTTGCAATTTGGGCCTCAACCGGCGCGCATCTTTTGGGTTACATTCCGGATTGCATTTCATTTTTTGAATACTGGCAGCAAGACCTTGGGAATCACAATCTCGACATCTTTATCACTATTTACTGCTGGTGCATCTGGAAAGAACGAAATGCTTTTGTCTTCAACAAACCTAGATCTTCATCCACGGCCATCTGTAGCAGAATCTCACAACTTTTCTACTACTGGACAGGTACCAGCTCGGCTCCTTTCAGATTTAGGCTGAGGTCCGCTCCTGCCGATTCGACAGAATCAATGGCCAGTACCAGTGCATCCCCGCGGTAGCAGCTCCGGCGCGATTCTGTCTGCCCCTTTTTGTTTGCTAAATGATCGATGTCGGTGATTTTGTCCCAATCTGTACTCCATTAGCTTTTATGTACATTTCTTTGTTAGCTAACTTAGCCTATTTTTTTGGCCACCGGTTGGGCTTGTCAACCGGACTTTACTTCATATTTTCCTAATATTAATATTAACCGGCTGTGTAGTCTATCACTACACAACCGTCTCTCTCAAAAAAAACAAAACCCGAGCCTAAACCAACATTTACCCGAGTCAATACTCGATCCAAACCCATACTTCCCTTACTGATGACCTCGCGAACAACCCAATCTTCCTTCCTTTCGAAACTCGAGTACGCATACGAAAAAACCCTGTCTTCCCCGAAGCTCCCAAAACACACACCAGCACCGATCCACTGTAGGACTTGTGCACGTGCACACATCATCCATGCTGCTCTGACCATCGTTGACCACGCCGGCAAGTCGACTACGATCCCCTCACTCGATTCCGACTAACCCAAACCCAGCAAAGATCGCGAATTGAATTCGAGCACAATCGATCACCACCTGAACCAACCTGTTCCCAAAAACATGCCCTGCGCCACCACCTCCGACCATATTAAACCTCGTCGTTGAACCCTCACCTTCGCCAGTGCCCTACGCTCCATTACCCCTACATCCGATCCAACCCGATTCAACGCTGTCGCCTCATTTGCTTCGAGAACAACCACGACTCAAACCCATGATTAAACCCTAGTTTACCCTCGCTGTACCTCCACGTTGATCTAGAAAGTCGGCGGCCATTTTTCCTAAGACCTCCTACCCTAAAGCTACCTCCAAAATTGAACACGAGATTCCACCATTCGCCGATCGCCAGAGATCGACCAAAGTTTCGATTCCGTTCAACTCACGATTTCCCACAATTTAATAAACTAAAAATCTTGATTTTAATATTAAAATTCATGGTTTTCAAAGAGAATTTAGATTACATAGGTGAATCACATAATCATGATGTTCGAATTTTACATATTTCAGAGTTTCCACTGTAATTTCCTATTTTCTAGAAAATACTCAAACTGATTATCCTTACAATATTTTTAAATCTTAGATCTTGTTATTTTAAACAAGTTTCCTTTGTACAGAATAACTAAAAAGTGAATGAGGTAAAAGATTTTAGTTTTTGAATTTATTTCCAGTCTGTAAATTCAAAACAGAGGCTCATCTCTATATACACAGACATGCACACTCAACAAATTTATATTTACCTACATGCAGCATAATTTACATTTATGCCAACAACTATCACAATATTACTCCATATATCTATCACATGCAACAAGAGGAAACATAATCTAGCTATATAAAGGTGTAGCTTACTCACCTTAAAACAGGGCAGTTTATCACTTCCAGGCTTTTAAAATTTTGAATTCTGGAAACCTGCTTTTGATTTTCTTTGTTGTTGATATTTGAAATCCTTTGCATGCCTTCAATTTGATGTTGAAACTGAAGCCTTTGCATTTGAATTACAGTTGAACTTTATTTTAGTTGCAGATTCGAATTTCAGGTTGAAGAAAATTTGAGAACTGATATTGATTTTCTTTTAAATTTGATTTCAGTTTTAGAAGAAGAAAATAAATTTGAGAAAGTAAAAATGTTTTGAACTGAAAAAGGAATTCCAGGCTTCTCCTTAATACCACATTATTATATATACTTAAATTTCTTTTAACAAGGTGTTGCCATTTGTTTTATTGCATGCATATAAAAGCTACAAATGTCAAAACAATTTATTTCCTTATGTTTTATTTATTATGTCTATTTTATTAATAAATTTTCTTTTGCTTATATTTATATAACTTTAAAGAAAAATGATATAAACCTAATTACTCACAAATTAATAACCATATATATATACTAGTTGTAAAATTTATTTTTAAGATATTACTTTGAATTTCAAACCCAAGTCCTATTTACAATCTACTTATATATATATATATATTATTTTATTTTGAAAAGATAAATTTTGCTAATTTCAAATAATAATATCAGGAGATTATCAAATAAATATTTATCCCGATATAAATATTTATTATCAGAATTATTTATTCAATTCATAAATCAGTATTCTTATTAATCAATCCGGTTAATTATCAATTAACAAGTGTTCAAAAATCCAGGTTATCACAGATCCACTTATAGATTTGCCTTTTGTCACGGGTGAAGATGTTAGTCCATGAGTTGATGGTTTTGATGACAACAACCTTAGAATAAGATTATAAAATATAAATACTAACATTATAGTTTAGATATATATGTATATGCAGGATTTAACCATGCAGGTACCAAGAATGAAGGTTGTACAGTATAGAGATTCAAGATATCAAGATTGAAGACTCCTGAGTATCAAGAATATCAAGATTATCAAGAGTTCAAGATTTCATGATAAGTATTGAGTCTAGAATTATGTCAAAACTTCACAATAGCACTGAAATCTTCATTCCGTATTTTCATTTGGGATGGAACCCATTTCTTCCTTTTTAGTGGCTTACAAACCCACGACAAGTAGCTTACAAACCTACGACAAGTGGCTTACAAACCCACGAACATCCTGGTTTTGTACAAGTTCTCGAGTCCTGATGTGATGAGATATTCTGCAGGAAGAAGCTTGCAAAACTACTTCAAAATAATTTTCAAAACTGCTTTTCAAAATGTTTTAGCCTTAAAAATTATCTTTTCAAATGATTTTCAAAAGGATGTTTTAGGCTAAAAAAATATTCTTTGATTTTTTTCTTAAATAAATTCTTGTTTTAAACTTCGTTTGTTTTAAACTATCTTTTAATATATTTAACTTTTTACTTAGATTTAAATATAAAATTATAGTAAAATTATATATATATATTATTCTCTATATTTATCTATGTATTTTATCTATAGTCAAGTATATTAATAAAGTTTAAAGTAGTTTTAATATAAGATAAAGGTTATTTTCAAAGAAAAACAAAACATCAAAATTTCCTTTGGGATGTCGACATGCCCTAGTACCCAATGTCGACATAGTGTCAGTTAGGACCAAAAATTTGAATTTCAAAAGAAGTGTCTATTCGCCATAACCTTTCATGAATAGACATGGCTGTTATTCTTCTATAAATAGGGGTTGGTTTCAACGAATTTTATATCAGATTTTCTGGTTTTTTACTTCTCTTCTTCTTCCACATTTTCTTATTCAAAATTCTATCATCACTCTGCCAAAATCAACATTGAATCTAACTAGATCATCTCTAGTTTGAATCTCTATCACTATCTCAACAAGATCCCAATGCTATTTAGAGTTATAGGCTTCTTTGTAATCTATCAATCGAGAAAAGGTGTGATTGTAGCCTTGGAAATCAATCAAGCGAGAAAAGGTGTGATTATAGCCTTGGAAATCAATTGGGTGAACTTGTTGCCCCGGAAATCAAGTATCTCTACCCAGAGGATTGTGATTCTGGAGGGTGTACCTCGTAGCCTTGAAATCGAGGGTGTAATTGTACAATTGCTTTTGAAAGGAAATCCATACTTAGTTATGCGGGACTGGATGTAGGGTAACTCCGAACAAGTATAAAATCCGGTGTGTTCTTTCCTTTACTGCATTTACTTTATTTCTGCATATGTGTTTGATTCTGTGATTATATCTGTGTCTGAATATTGCATACATTTGTGTACAAATCAACAATAACTCAAAAAGACTTAGTAATTTCTTATAAACACTATTCACCCCCCTCTAGTGTTCATTCTAGCCTTAAGTTCCATATTCTGCATTCCTCACATTTGGTATCAGAGCAAGGTTTTCAAAAGTTTCATAATCTGAATTTTGAAAAGTTTTCTAAATGGCTACCAACACTGGTACTGTTTCTAACACTAGTTCATTTGTAGAAGGTCGGTCTACTGTCAGACCACCGCTTTTTAATGGCAGTAACTATGCATATTGGGCATGTAGGATGAAAATATATTTACAATCTGTAGGATTAGACACTTAGAATATCACACAGAATGAATATTCTGAACCCACAACTGACTTTGCACAGTGGACCACTGAGCAAAAGGCTGTTGCACAAAATAATTCTAAAGCAATGAATATTCTATTTTGTTCACTTGATAGGAATGAATTTAATAGAGTGTCAGTTTGTAAGTCTGCATATGAAATCTGGAAAACTTTGCAAGTTACTCATGAAGGAACAAGCAAAGTTAAACAGACCAAAATTTCCATGCTCACAAATCAGTTTTAGTTATTTAAAATGAATTCTAATGAGTCTATTTCTGATATGTATAGTCGATTTCAGGATATTGTACATTCTCTCATATCCTTGGGAAAAGTGTTTTCCAAAGAGGATCAAGTCAGGAAAATTTTAAACCATCTCACTCCAGAATGGGATCAAAAGACACTTGCAATCGAAGAAGCAAATGACATTAGTACTTTAAAGATAAAAGAATTAATTGGAAATGTAATGTCGTTTGAAGTCCAAATGATCGGGAGAAGAGAAAGCAAAGCATCTGAAAAGAAATCAATGGCATTCAATGCATTGACCGATGAATCAGACTCAAATAATGATAATGATGAAGAGATAGCTCTTCTGACCAGAAATTTTCGGAAATTCTTGAAATACAGAAAGATGAATAATTTCAATAGAAACAACTATAAGAATCCGGGAAATCAGAATGTACTGACAAATAATGTCAAATGTTTCAACTGTGACGAACCAGGCCATATCAAAGGAGACTGTCCGTATCCAGAAAGGCAGAATCCTCCTATAAACAATGAATCAGTAAAGAAACGGAAGCGTGCATTTACTACTACTCTAGATGATTCAGACTCGTCCTCAAGCGATGATGATCGGAAGACACATAACTCAAATTTGTGTTTCACGGCAGTTCACGACTTCAACAAATTCAAGGAAACAGACTCAGAAAAAGGTACACATTTACAATACAATTGATTGAAATTGTATGCTTAGAATTAGATGATTGATTGCTTGATTGATTGTTTTTTTGAATTGGTTTTTTGATTGAATTTTAAATTTATTTTCTATTATTTTATTATAATTTTATTATTTTTATTATTTTATTATTTTTATATATATTTTATGGAATATAATATAATCATAATATTATTCCAGATATATATATTTAGATATATATATATATATTAGAGTAGTTAGGAAAATTAAATCATAAAATATTTCAGGCACATGTCGACATGGTCCCTACCATGATGTTGACATGGGTACAAATTTTGAAATTCAAAATTTGAATTCAAATGCTTGAATTTCCCTCCACCTTTTCACTTCATTCAATACTCTGAAAAGGCATCTTTTGACCAGAGAACATGTCTTTCAAAAATCTATTTATTCACTATCTTTTATCACAACTTTTTACTTTCATTTTCAAATTCAAACTCTCTCTTCAAAACTCCAAGCTCTCTACTCTCTACTTTAATGGCTTCTTCAAGCAACCCCTCCACCATGAGACTTTCCAGAAACTTGAAAGAGCAACTCCTCAATAATCCGAAGGGAATAAAAGCATACATCAATTAATGTAACTATGGAAAAGTCCATCCCGGAAAGTTTGCTATTTTTCAAGATTTTGCTTCTTATGAAATTGATACTCTTTTTGCAAATAATCAAATTCTTAGTCTTGTTGATTCTTCTCAAAATGATTTTGTTTGTTACCTAAATCTTGTTAAAATTTTCTATGCAAATCTCAATCAAGAATTTTATGAAGGAAATGATAAAAAAATTTGGAGTAGTGTCAAAGGCACTAAAATTGTTTTGAATTGTGATCTTTTGGGTACCATTCTCAATTGCAAAACCATGGAATGGATCTTTCTAGTTTTCAAATCGATGAACATGATCGTGAGACATTTCATCATATTTTTGAAAGAGATGAAAACTTTGAATTTAAAAACCGAAACTTTCGTCCTAAAGCAAGAATTGTCAATCTTCTTTTACAACGTTCTTTGACCCCAAGATCGGGAAATTTTAACAATCCTACTTCAAAAGTGTGCAAAGCACTTTTTGCTATCTTCGAAAATTATGATATCAATTGGGCGCAAGTTATTTTGGATGAACTTCGTCCTAAAAATTTTGAAATGGGAGAAAACACTTTATATCATTGAATTTACCTTACTCAGATTTTCAACTATTTTGGAGTAAATTTCAAAGGAGAAGAATTTATTTCAAGAAAAGTTTTTAATATCTCAAACATTTCTCTCATGAAAATCCCATATGTTTTTCAACCTTATGAGACTCTTGCCGAAAAGGAAGAGCGTTTGGCTCATGAAGAAATGGAAGAGGAGGAAGAGGAAGAAGAAGAAGAAGGGGATGAAATGGAAATAGAAGAAGAAGAAGAAGGTGAAACATCCCTAGAAAGTATTGAATATCCCTCCAATCCTACCAACAAAACCCTTCTCAAAAACAAAAGATAATTGTTAAGAATCAACGGATTCTTAAACAATCCGTTAGTAAGAAGTTGGACAAAATGTCATCCAAGTTGACCAAGTTTTTCTCCAAAGTTAGCAAGAAACTTGGATTATCTTCATCTTCATCATCCTCTAACTAGTTGTATCTTTTCATTTCATGATGTATTACTCTAGTTTGCTTTAGTTTGAATGTTTATGTAGTTCTTTATGGTTAATCATTGTATTATCCTATTATGCAATGAAATTAATTTCCTTTTCTGTTATCTAGCTTATCTTATCTCATGAATAAATGTTAGTATATTATATAAATATATATATATATACACACAATTATTCACAAAATCAAAAAAACGTCATCAAAATTCATTGGACCATGTTGACATCCCCCCTTGACCATGTCGACATGTACTGGTCAGAAATGACATTTCATTTCAAATTTGAAATTTGAATAACTACCCTATGTCTTTTCATTTCAAACAAATTCCTACACCTATAAATACCTATTTCTTCCAGAATTCTTCACTCAATATTATTTTATATTTTTTTTATCTCTTATTCTTCTCACAAATTCAAAAATGGCAAATCCTATTCACAATTTAACCGAGAATCTTGAAGAGACTCTTAATTCGTTCAAGAATATTCTTTCATTCGTTCTTCGTAACCAACGACACTTAGAGTTGAGTCAAATACAGATGATCAAGGAGCAAGAAAGGCATTTCGATGCAATGCGATGGATGATTTCTTCACTGCACAAGGATGATAACGAAGCACATCCTCCTGTCTCTCTCACAAATGACAATGAAAATTGGGATGCCATCAAAGCAGACCCAATTTTCGGAGAAGAAGGATGGGTGGAAGTTCCTAGAAATGTTTGATGTTGGTTTGTTTGCTTTGTTTGATTTGATTGCTTTGATCGAAATTGTGTGTTTTGATTGGTTTGATTGACACTTGGTGTGGATTGATGAATGTATAAATATACATTGATATAGTAATTGAATATCATGTCTATAAGTATAGTTATTTCTTAATCTATCTATTATATACTCTATTATATAGTTTAATGCAGGTACTTAAGTACAAGAATGAGGGGGAGTTATATAGTTTGGAGTTAGTTTTTGTTGATGCCAAAGGGGAGAAATATAAAATAGGAGAGTTAGGCATAGATTAAGGGGGAGTTATTAGTTTTAGAGGGAGTTATTAGGATAGAAGTAATATTTTATAAACAACGGTTGTCATCATCAAAAATGGGGAGATTGTTAGTCAATGAGTTGATGGTTTTGATGACAACAACCTTAGAATAAGATTATAAAATATAAATACTAACATTATAGTTTAGAAATATATGTATATGCAGGATTTAACCATGCAGGTACCAAGAATGAAGGTTGTACAGTATAGAGATTCAAGATATCAAGATTGAAGACTCATGAGTATCAAGAATATCAAGATTATCAAGAGTTCAAGATTTCATGATAAGTATTGAGTCTAGAATTATGTTAAAACTTCACAATAGCACTGAAATCTTCATTCCGTATTTTCATTTGGGATGGAACCCATTTCTTCCTTTTTAGTGGCTTACAAACCCACGACAAGTAGCTTACAAACCTACAACAGGTGGCTTACAAACCCACGAACATCCTGGTTTTGTACGAGTTCTCGAGTCCTGATGTATGAGATATTCTGCAGGAAGAAGCTTGCAAAACTACTTCAAAATAATTTTCAAAACTGCTTTTCAAAATGTTTTAGCCTTAAAAATTATCCTTTCAAATGATTTTCAAAAGGATGTTTTAGCCTAAAAAAATATTCTTTGATTTTGTTCTTAAATAAATTCTTGTTTTAAACTTCGTTTGTTTTAAACTATCTTTTAATATATTTAACTTTTTACTTAGATTTAAATATAAATTTATAGTAAAATTTTATATATATTATTCTCTATATCTATCTATGTATTTTATCTATAGTCAAGTATATTAATAAAGTTTAAAATAGTTTTAATATAAGACAAAGGTTATTTTCAAAGAAAAACAAAACATCAAAATTTCCTTTGGGATGTCGACATGCCCTAGTACCCAATGTCGACATAGTGTCAGTTAGGATGGAAGTGGAAGAAGAAGAAGCCTAAGGAGTAGGTGTGTATCTCGGTGTCCCCTTTTTTGGTAGATAGGTAAGAGTTACTTTTTTGGTTTTCGTAGGCCGTGTATATATGCAGGTTCGGCTCCAGCTTATAGGGATTTTTGAAATAGGCTTCTTTTTATACTCACTTTTGCTTCCAAAGAATAGATGGAATAAAATCTCCTTTTGTTTTTTAGCATAACTCTGAGTTGATTTGTCTAAGTGTTTCAGTACTCAAATTTCTATTTAATATATTTGCAAAGCTTTATTTTCTAGGTTGGACTTGTGTTTGGTTGTTATGTCCTAGAGTCAAGGCTTCGGGCCATAACCAAACGTTAAGTCGATTCTTGATGTTGTACTGTCTCGATCAGTAGTTGGAGCTGGAGTTATACCCCCAATTCCAGGGATGAAGTGAAGTGGTTGGATGTTGATTGCCTTTCACCTTTGACACTTTTATTTTTACTTAGTTGGAACTAAGTTGTTGTGAGATGAGTTCTAGTGATCAAATCACACTCGTTCATGTATTGAAAATCACATCCACACTCGGGGGATTGAACTCGCATGCGGGCAGTCAATCACGCCTGCTTAATGTTTAAAGTTACATCCACGCTCCGAGGACTTAAGTTGTTTTTTGGGCGGTCAGTCACACCCGTTTTAATAATCAGAATTGCGTCCACACTCTTGGGACCTAGATTGAATTGTGGGCAGTCAGTTCACGCCCAATTAATGATGATACTTCAGTCTGCACTATGGGGACTTAGAGTTATTTGGTGAGCGGTCGGTTCATGCCCAATCGATGTTTATACTCCAGTTCACGCTCTGGGAATCCAGAGTTAGCTAATAGACGGTCGATCACATCTGTTTTAAGGTTTTGAGATCCCGTTCACACTTTGGGAATGATAAATTTATCAGGCGTGGATGGTAGGGTCACATCCACCCCGAGTAAACAAGCAAAGTCGTAGGTGGACGGATCCACCCTCCTCGAGCTTGTGAATGTAGAAAGCGAGGTCGTTAGATGGATGGGTCCACCCTCCTCGAGCTTACGTTTGTAAGTTTATACTCCAGCTCGCACTTTGGGAGTCAGAGTTAGTTAGAGGATTGTCATGTACCAA
The DNA here is from genome assembly GCA_030737815.1 of Allium fistulosum. Classification (NCBI taxonomy): domain Eukaryota; kingdom Viridiplantae; phylum Streptophyta; class Magnoliopsida; order Asparagales; family Amaryllidaceae; genus Allium; species Allium fistulosum. The sequence continues at coordinate 1,144,578,456 of CM060902.1, forward strand.
TCCTTTTTTGCTTCAGTGTGGTAGTTTGCCCCCAAGCTCGGGTTTCACTTAATGAGTGACCGATTGTATCACAGCCACTCCCTATTTGAATAAGTCCCATTGTAGGATGGAACTTAGCTCTCCGTGCATCGTGATGGTCGCATGACACATTTCAAGAATCACTACTTTGGCTCGAAGAGATTGCATTTTATTGCTGAAATAAGAAAGTATGGCAATGTCAGTTGCCTTATTACAAGTTCAAATTTCGAAATGCATAAACAAATTGCAAATGAAAAGCAGACTAAATGAATAAACAAAGCCTGCTATGTGTAGTAGCGACGAAGACTTTCGCTGTTCCAAGCTCTCGGCAAAGTGAGACCATCGACAGTTGATAATTTGAATGTCTCGTCTTCGAGTCTTCATTCATAACATACGGTCCTTCCCACTTTAGCTTCATATGCGAAGGGACCGGGTAAATTCTCTTGAGCATAAGTTTGCCAAGTTTAAAGGTTTGGGGTCGGACCTTAGCATTATACAATCGGGCGACTCGACTTCGGTGCGCGGCTGCCCTCAAATTAGCCTCTTCATGCTTCTCATATAATAAGTCTAGAGATTCGTTAAGAAATATAGCATTTGTCTTCAGATCATAATAAGTCACACGACGATATATTGTTTATGCAAAATCAATATAGCAATATAGCATTTGTCTTCGGATTTGTGGGTAGTCCGATTTGCCCATAGGGCCATGGGAAGCTCATCGACCCATTTGCCTCTGGCCTTTTCCAGTCGCTTTTTCGGAATGGATTTTATAGTTTTGTTAACAACTTCAACCTGTCCATTTGCTTGAGGGTGAGCAACTGCTGAGAACTTCTTCTGAATGTGGAAACGTTGGTAGAAGTTCTTGAACTCGACACTATTGAATTGGGCTCCATTGTCAGTGATAATGGTATGTGGGAGGCCAAAACGATAGATGATATTACGGATAACAAAGTTGATTACTTTTTTCGTTGTGATAGCAGCAACGGGTTCAGCTTCCGCCCATTTGGTAAAGTAGTCAACTGCAACGATGGCATACTTCGCACCACCTTTAGCCAGAGGTAAAGATCCAATTATATCGATGCCCCACGTGGCGAACGACCATTGACTGACCATTTGAGTAATTTCAGTAGGCAGGGCCCTTGGTATCTGAGCATGTTTCTGACATCTATCACACTTCTGGCATAGTCTAATGCGTTCTGATTCACGGTCGGTCAATAATACCCATATCGGAGTATCTTCTTAGCAAGGGCTCCCCCCCCAATGTGATCGCCACATTCTCCCTCGTGCACATCATGTAATACTCGTTTGATTTCATCGTGGGCGATACACCAAAGTAAAGGAATAGAGTATCCTCTTCTATACATGACTCCATTCTGGATAATGAATCGTGAAGCTTTCTGAAGAACCTGCCTTTTCCCACTTCTGTGCTCGGGCAAAGCTCCATGCCCGAGATAGTTTCTAAACGGGGTCATCCATGACTCCTTCTCGGGTGTGGCTTCATGCACCCAGTCTATCTCCATCTGATTGATACTCGGAGAGGTAAGTGTCTCAACAGGGACGAGTCCCATTTGCTGTGCTTCACCGGTGCTAGCTAGTTTTGCCAAAGAATCGGCCTTCTGGTTACGCTCTCAGGGTATGCAATAGATGGCATAATAATCGAATTGATTCAACACTTCTTGGACCCGAGTGAGATATGCAGCCAACCTCCGGTCCCTTGCTTGGTATTCTCCCCGAACTTGACATACGACCAATTGCGAATCACAGTAAGTTTCCACAGCAATAATTTTCAAGTCTTTGGCGAGTCTGAGTCCGGTAAGTAAAGCTTCGTATTCAGCCTCGTTATGGTTACACTGCAATCAAACTTCAAAGCATAACATACGGATCGACCTTCTGGGGTTTCAAATACAACTCCAGCGCCTAAGCAATGGTCATTCGATGCACCATCTGTGTATAGCTTCCATATGTATTTGGGAGATCCACTGGTTTCAGGCAAGTCCTCCGGTATAGTGAACTCAACAATGAAATCTGCCAAAACTTGTCCTTGAATAGCCCTCCTTGGCATGTAAGCAATATCAAACTGACTCAATTCGATGTTCCACTTTAATAACCTACCAAATGTCTTAGGCCACGTAAGATCTATCGTAACGACTGGCCGGTGTAGACTGTGATAGGATGAGCCTGAAAGTAGGGACGGAGCTTTCTCGAGGCAATGACGGGACAGTTGGCCAGCTTTTCCAACTTTGGATAGTTTCTCTCTGCTCCGGTCAACCGTTTGCCAATGTAATAGACCAGTCATTGTATCCGATCCTCCTCCCGAATTAATGCAGCACCGATTGCATTCTCTAACACTTCCAGATAGATATATAGTTTCTCATGATCAATCAACTTTGACAAAATAGGTGGCATAGATGGGTGTTGAACCAATGCTCGAAATGTGCCTTCACAGTCCTTAGTCCGTTCAAAGTTCCGCTTTCCTTTCTTGATCAGGTCGAAGAAGGGAATACATTTGTCGGTGGATTTGCACTCGCTTTATAGTTCTGGGAGTTTTGAGATTCCGAACCACCCGGATCTTCTCGGGATTGGCTTCAATTCCTCGAGCATTGACAATGAATCCAAGGAACTTTTCGGAGGCGACTCCGAAGTGACACTTCAATGGGTTGAGCTTCATTTGATATTCTTGGAGGATGATGAACATCATTTCAAGGTCTTTGACATGATTGATAGAGAGTCACGACTTTACAAGCATATCATCCACGTACACCTTCATAGTTTCCCCGATCTGGCCGGCAAACATTCGATTGACAAGTCTTTGATAGGTCGCCCCAGCGTTCTCAAGCCTGAATGGGATCACTTTGTAACAATAGAGTCCGAGATCAGTAACAAAGCTGGTATGCTCTTGATCGGTTAGGTGCATTGGTATTTGATTGTAGTCGGAATACGCATCCATAAAAGACAAGAGCTCATGTCCGACCGTTGAATCTACAAGCTGATCAATTCTGGGAAGCGGGAAACTATCTTTAAGGCATGCTTTATTTAGATTTGAGTAGTCCACACAAGTTCTCCGTTTTCCATTTGGTTTTTTGACAAGCACTGGGTTGGATGCCCATTTTGGATATAATGCATCTCGGATAAACCCGTTCATCTTGAGTTTATCCACCTCTTCTTTCAGGGTGGCAGATCTCTCTGGATCCATACCGCGCCTCTTCTGCTTGACCGGGACATGCCGTGGGTCAATATTCAATTATGGCTCGCGATGTCCGGCGAGATCCCACACATGTCTGAGTGTGTCCAGGCGAACACGTCGAGGTATGCCCGGAGAAATTCAACCAATTACACTTTCATCTATTAGCTTAGCTGAGACCCGATCTTTATCATTCTAGAGTCATCATCATCATTGATCGGAACATCGATTGTCCACTCTATCATGGAAGCCTGACTGTCTTTGACTTCCTCTTCATTATCATCGTCTCTTGGATCAAGATCTTTTAGGAATTGGTTGTGGCGCCCGGGAATAGGCCCAGGTGTTAGCTGTCAATTGTCGGTAAAACGGACGCCGAGAGATTCCTCTACGTCCTTGTCCTTCTCTTTCCGCTGCGCCTTCCGCAGCTCAGCAACATAACTGGCGCATCTAGCTGTCTGATCTCCCTGAGCAACTCCAACCCCATTATGGGTGGGGAATTTCAAAGTTAAACATTAAGGGGTAATAGCTGCCTGAATTCAGCTAGGGCCGGTAGGCCTAAGAAAGCATTGTACGGCGAATTAATATCCAACACAATGAACTACAACATCCGGACTCCCCGGCGTTCTCCAACTCCCAACTCCACTGGTAATTCTACCATTCCAGAGGGTATAGTCGCACTTCCATTGAAACTATGTATACGGGATTAACACGGCTTCAGGTCCTTTGCTTCCATTTTCATTTGGTCATACGCTCGCTTGAAAAGTATATTCACTGAGCTTCCACTGTCCACTAAGATCCTCTTCATCCAAGCAGGACCTATCTGAGCTGAAATGACTAGTGGATCAATGGTAGGGGCTTTGATTCTATCGACGTCTTTGTCTCGAAAAACGATGTCGTCTGTCATCGTCTTCTGTTGTTTAGCCGGAGCCCCATCGTCAAGATTACTGCAACACTCGAAGTCCGCATGCCTAATCGAACTGGCGTACGACTCCATTTCCCTCCAGCTCCGATCCACTGGATAAGGACCACCACTAACTGTGTTAATCACTAACCTCCCGCCAGTACGCGTGGGTTCCTCCGACCTAACCTGGTTCGGTACTTGATTCTAATTTGATGGGCCCGCACCTCCAACTTGCGGCGCCTGAACAAATTGTTCCAACTTCCCATCTCGGATTAACTTCTCAATGATATCCTGTAAATGGCTACATTCATTGGTATTGTGACCGTAGCAATCATGGAATCTACAGAATTTTCCAGATTGAATCTGCTTTTCGAACGACTGCTTCGGAGCAGGCTTCTTATATTGGCCGGTATTATAGGTTTGCAAGTATACATTCTCCAGGGATATATTCAAAGGAGTATAGGTGTCAAACATGGGAGCTCTATGTCGCAGTCTGCGATTTTGATCCCGCTTCTTACCCTGATTTCCACCGCCTTTCTGTTGATTCTGCTTATTCTGTATACTCAACTGTACCTTTTCAAAACTCTCGCCGGTTTTTTTCATAGCGACATTGCTTTGGATTCCTTCCACACTAGGCCTTGCATTATCCTTCTTCCTAGACTGTTTCGCATCTTCCCTCCTCAAGAACTGGGCTGCTTTGGAATAGAAACAGTCCAATGATGCAGGGGGTTTCCCAGCCAATCAGTTGCCAAATTCGGAATCAGGATCGATTCCTTTAGTCAGTGCCATCAATATGGAATTATCATTAGGGTTACTAATCTCCGCACAAGCGGCATGGAACCTTTCTAGATAACATTTGAGCGTCTCTCCAGGAGCTTGAGTGATGCTAGATAAAGTATTCACATCCTTAGGTCTTGTAACGTGCATACAAAACTGTTCGACGAATTTCTTAGCTAATTGATCAAAGCATGAAACGGATCAGAGTGGCAAGCGAGTAAACCACATAGTCGTGATGCCCCTTAGAGAGATTGGAAACTTCTGCATTTGACCGCATCATCAGCTCGTGCGGCATTCATAAGCCATTCATACTTCAAAATTTGCTGGTTAGGGTCTAAACTCCCTTCGTAAACAGGTAAAGTTGGCATTCTGAATCGACAAGGCAGTTCAGCATAAAGGATGTCATTAGTAAAGGGTGTATGACTCAAGGAGATTCCCCAGTCATCATTGGAGAGACATTGACTTTCACGAATCATTTGACAAATCATGGTTGGGATGTCTGGCATCTCGACATTCTGAGCATGCTGGGCTAAGGTATGGTCGGGTTCCACAATGCGAGGATGGCCCGGGCACGGTTGACAGTCCATACCTTGCCTCCTTGGCTCCAGGTCTTCGGGAAGATAGGGTTCAGGAGTACGATCGCGTTGACGAAGGTTCAGATCTGTTCGATTTCGAATGTCAGCTTCCAAGTCGATAGTGACGACGGCAGCACGATTATCAATGATGTGATAAGGAATTGTTCCTCCTCGGGAAGAGGGGCCAGCTTGGTGACTAGCAGATGGACCAGGTCCTGCTTGTCCGAGATTCAAAGTGCACTGATGCCCGGGAGCTTGTGTGTAGCTTCCTTCCAATCATGGACGTGTGGATCTGTGATGGTAATCGGAAGAAGTAGAGCTCTCAGTGGATGAGTAGGAAGCTTGATCCCTCCTAGATCTCCTTCTTCTTTCATGATTCAATCGGTTGGTTAACTTCGTGTTAGCATAGATTTGCTAGGTAAGCTCCTGGCGACTTTGGGTCAGTTCTTGCATCAACATCTGAAATTCCTCCTTGGTGATGGGGCCTTGTGGATCTAAAGGTCCAACTGAGTTCTGGCCTGTGGTTGGTAGCTGCGCAGGGTTCTGTCTACCTCTTACTTCCTAATCCGCAGCAGTTGAGGTAGTTCGGGTGGTAACCATGGTGAAGGGTGAAGCTCTCTCCTAGACTTGATGCAAATCTGAATAGGATGGAAGAACTTCTGAGTATGAGATCTGGATCTTCTCCTTAGATTCTTGCAATCCCATATCGGTAATAGATCTAAAGAGCAGGAGAAAAGCCGGGTTTTCTCAATGAAAGCACCAGACTGTTTGTGTCAAATTTGGGCACAACACTCTTCCGGTGTGTTTGAAGAGATTAAATTGAAGAATATAAATGAGAAATAAAGCTAACCTAACAAACACACCAAAAACAGACAGAAAGAAGTATAGAAACACAAGGATTTAGAGTGGTTCGGCGTTGTAGCCTACGTCCACTATGGAAAGTTGTTGCTTTATTGATATTACTCTTTGGTTACAGATATTTACAACAGTACAATCGAGATACAACAATGATTTCGGCAAAGTATCGGCGTTCCAGCATCCAAAAGTCCATTTTCTAAAGGCCTTGGACTGCTATTTATAGGTGTAGGCTGCAAATATCTCGTCCCAATCTCGGAAGACTCCTTCTCTCATGTGGTTGGGCCCACGTGATCGATCCCTGGACATTTCGACTCGATCCATGGTCGATACGTATCAAATTCGTATCGATCCAAATTGTGTCTTTGTGGGCCGAGATCGATCAGGTACATTCTTGAGGTAGTGCGTAAGCTCCTGTGAAAATTTGGTGGCATTTGGACTTGTAGATTTTGAGTTATGATCGATGCAAGTTTGCATTTTCAATGTGCAACCGAGCTCGTATCAATACATTCGTATCGCTCCCTTTCGTATCGTCGTTGTGCACATGACTGCTAGATGACGTGCCGCTAGCTTCTAGGACCGATCCACTTTTCACGCCAAGTGACTGAGTCTTCCTCTTGTTCGTATACATTGGTATGGCATCATTCGTATCCATCCATTACATCTCATTTCATATCGATCCATGAACTCATATAGCATCGATCCAAATGCTTACCTCGTATCGATATGATCCCAGGTCTTTCGTATCGATGAATGAGACTCTATTTCGTATCGATTGATGGCCAATCGATACGAAATATGCAAACGGTGATCGACATGTGCTCCTCATACATTGGAGCGATACGAAATGACTTTAACTGATGGATACGAATTGTGGCTGATCATGATGGATACAAAGCGATGTATATGCGATGGATATGAAATGGAGAAGCGAGGTGGATACGAATGGGGTCTTCTTCCATGGATACGAGCATGGTGTTTCACTTGCACTTTGATGGATCAATATCTTGAGTATACGAACTCTGATTGACTTAAAATTTGGAACGTTGGTTCCCATAGCTTCGCTTGTCATTTCATATCGATTGTATCTCGATCTAGACTCGGACAAAATTTACCAGCATCCATAATAGACTCGTGTATAACTGATCCTTGGGATGAACCGTCCTTGGTTCCCAGTTAATTCCTTGGTGTCACGGCCTTGCCAGAAGGTGGGATAACAACAGCCATATAGTGTTAAATCTCAGAAGAACATTATCATTCTTAAATTTCATTCACCAAAACCCAAATCAACTTTAGTCTAAAAGAAAATCCCAAGAATTATTTGGTGAAAAATCAAATCTTATAGAATCTAGAAATCTGTAATAGAAATCTAGAAAACAAGGGAAAGATGCCTAAAATTACCCAAGATTGGTGAGCCCGAAAACTAACCAAACACGCATGTTATCCCATGATAGGTCGGTAGACCCATAATCCCACGATGGGCATGAAACCCATAAACTCCCATGATGGGCATAAAAACCTGTAAGATCTGCCTGTAAATGGATTAACACAAAAGACAAGCCTGCAAACTCGTCAAAGAAGTGTTATATACTTCCGAATAATAACTATTCGAGTAATGACTGTGCGTCCCATACTGCACGGGTTTACTTGAATATTTACTATAAGTTAGTAAACTCCACTCGTGATTAAATAGGGTTTTAATCGAACAAGTTCAAGAATTAACCGATGAAGTAAAAGCGAGTGTTACATATCACTTGTTTTACTAAATCGTTTAATTAAATTCCTCATCCGAATGAAATAATAGTTAATATATTAAAAACCAGTTTTGGAAATCCTTTTTAAAATATTTGTTTAAAAAGGGAGTTGATAATCTTTAAAATAAGATTTTTATGTAATAAATAGTATTAAAACATTTTATTCAAAAATTGGATATTGAAATTGAATTGGTTTGTAAATAAATTTTAGTAAAATTCTTTTGGGAAACTTCATGAAATCTATATATGTTTATATATTAAATAAATATTAAATAAAACCAGGAAATGTCACAAAATCAAATCATCAAAGATAAAAATTAAAATCCTAAAAAATGAGAAGCATTTGAAAGCATCAAGATGATCAAAACAATGTGACAGGTAAAGCAATAAGAGGCAAAACAGGACAGAAGCACGATCATAAAGAGAAGCAACAACCTGGAGCATGCATTACTCCAGGTGCTTGATCGGTCGACCGATCCTATATGACCAGTCAACCGTAGTGAGACCTAGAGTATGCGTGCTCTAGGTTTTGGCTCCCTACCGATGACCAATTTGCTCCTACATGTTTTCTTTGATTTTCGGCAATAAAAGTCAACTGTTAATACCCGAATATTTACATGCACACAATCAGTAACTGATATAGCAAATAAATAAGGTAAACACTATTGATTTCAATATATAGGAGTGAGTTACCGACAGGGAAAGAAAAACAGACAGAACACAGAACTGAGATCAAATTCAAACCATTCTCTCAACCATTCAAGCAAATATTCACATGCATATGAATTAGAACTAGATTTGTGGAATTACCCGCCTTATTACCCTAGGATGGGCTACTTATAACTTGAAACCAAGTCTATTTCTTCTTAGCAGTAGCTCCTGTAATTTATCTTAGAAGAAACCAAGAAACACTATTTTAAACCATGAAAAGCCTAACTAAATCTCCTACAAGATGTATATAAGATCAGAGATGATTACATGAAATTCTCTAGCTTCAAAAGCAATTAATTTAACTTAGAATTGGATTGATTTGGGAAGTTTTTATCTTAGGGTTTGGGACTGGTTTACTGCAAATTCTTTTTACTGGAAATAGAAAGTGAGAAATGAAAAGGGAAAAAAATTAACGTACAAGTTTCTATTCTCACTATTGTCTTATTTTCAACTCTAATTGGGCCAAGGCTATCATTTACTTAACAAAAGAAATAAGCAAGTTCTTTTATTTTTCCAATTACAAAAGAAAAATCCTTTTATAAACATTGTTTTAAAATATGAATTGATTTTGCAAATTAACTTCATTTTTATAAAATTAAAACTAGTTCATTTATTACATTTTATTTGCAATAAATTAAATAAATTCACATCTCAACTTTATAATAATAAAAGTTATTCTTTTTGGTTCAGATTTAATTTAAAAAAAAAGCCTATCAAGCTATAAAACTCCATCTTGAAAGAACCATTCCCTTTTTAAAATTAAATATATTTTCTTTAAATTCATTACCATGTTTTTAATAATGATAATATAAGTTTTGTAACTCCAATTGTAATTAAAATGGTTTCAAATCTCATTATTCCATGGTTTTACTTTTCCCATTTTCTTTTATTATAAAAGAGAAGAATTAAACCGCATAGAAATATTATAAATTTTACAAAATAATTATTTCCCACTAGAAAAATCATTTCAATCCAAATTCCACTTCGATTTTGAAATAAAAATCCCCAAACTTCCTAATATTTAAGAACAAATTTTCAAAATAGGCTACTTTTCGAAACAATTTCGCGATCGGTGTTGGTATTGAAACTTATTACCAAACATGACTTGTTTCAGCCTAGTCAGCAGCCCAGTCAACGTTATTGTAACTGCCAGGCATTTGCGCAACTATGAGTTGTGCACATGCCATGTTTATTTTTTTACGTGTCTTCAAATGTGCGCGATTGTTAGTTGCGCACTTATATTTTATAACTGTGTGTAATTAACAGTTGCGCATATGCTTTTTAATAAGCAGGCGCAACTCATAGTTGCGCCTACTTTAATATGGTGCAGGCGCAACTATGAGTTGCGCCTGCACAGGTTGCTGCTCCTATAACAGAGGCAGCAGCAACCTTTTACTCCAAAACCTTCAAAATATTTTCCAACCTCCTTCATCTTCCTCATGGCCGAACCCAACATCCCTCGTTTTTTAGCCAATTTCCACCAAATTATCACAAAATTTTCAAATTTCATCTTCATTCTTCGATTAAACCAAAGCTACAACAATGGAAACGGGATCCTCTTCAACACAAATAGATATTGGTAATTTCTAAACCCTAGTTTTTTTTGATTAATTTCTAATTTCCGTATTATTTGGTTATATTTACTAGAAACATTGTCAATTAGCTTGTTGTACATGTTAGTATTCCAATTTGTAGAGTTGAATCACTAATTGATTGTAAACGATTTGTAAAATTTGGTTATTTAGGCATGAACTTTGAAGAATAGAAAAGCAGACCCGTTGGTGGTAGCGTGCTTTATTTGCAGGATAATCACTGCACTAATTTTGAAGAGTTAATGAGGGTAATATTATATGTTTTGTAAATATAGTAAATAGTTTAAGCTTTATAGCATTTTGAATTAACTATACGTTATAATTCTTTGTTTTGTAGAGTGTAAAACCGGTGGATTGTCTGGATCATTCACTGAGTTTTGACGATTTGATGGAGATGGTTGATTATCATCGGGTTCAACAATTACTTCATCAAGCGGGATTCTAGTATTTCATGCAGATTAAATATATCAGATTTGACAGGTCTTTACTCACAGCATTATGCGATAGATGGAGACCTAAGACTTGCACCTTTCATTTTTTTGATGGAAAAATGACAATTACGCTGCAAGATGTTTCTATTTTGCTTGGCCTTCCTATTGAAGGCGTTGTTTTGAACTACGATGGTAACGTCAACACCGATTAGGTTTTTCACCGTTTTCTTGGTGAAATTCCACTCCCAGAAGCAGTGGTCAATAGAAGAGAGTTGAAGGTCAAATGGATAAATGACCTTATAATCGGTAGGGAGATTTCAGTAGACTCATCCATCGAGGAGCTAGAACACTACGCCATAGATGGCCTTCTGCAACATTTTTGCAAGGTGTTGCCAGGTAAAATGTTGCGATAGCTATACAATTTTAGTCCTACTGCAACATTGAATTTTTGGTGTTGCCTTAGCCATAAAAATGTGTTGCTCTAGCTAAACAAGTGTAATTGATGCAACATTTTTTTATAGTGTTGCTATAGCAGACCTTTGATTATCTTTCACACCGATCCGCGCCAATTTACCAAGGCAAATCCTACGTTGGAGAACGTGACACCTCATCAATCCGAACACCACTCCTTGATCATTTAGAGCCGCGAAGAAAAAAAGACCCCGCAAATAACTTTTTATTTTCATTCTTCTCTATCTTCTTACAAAGGTTCAAGCGAACATTCTTAATTTAGGGTTCAGCGATTTCGGTTCGAATAGGGCTTCGATTTGGGGGTTCAAGCTTTGTTCAGCGATTTCGCTTCGATTTGGGGGTTCAAGCATTGTTCACATCACTTTAGGGCTTCAATTACGATTTTGAGGTATAACACTCTCTCCCATCACTTTAGGGTTTCGATTTAAACTACTTATAAATTCTTAATTCGGCCTGAATTAACAATTCGACTTGTCTAGGTTTCCTCTTGTTGGACACACACACAAATTTTATCTTTTTATGTTAAAATACTCATATTCATAATTGTAGTGATGGACAGCGAAAACATTTAGATAGAACTTCCAAAGTTTAGTGAAGGATATATTAGCAGGATAAGAGCCTTTATACAAAACGGTTTTTCTAAATTCGCCGTAGGCGATGAAATGACGTGCCCATGCAAGAATTGTAAAAATAGCAAGTGGCGTCGTCCAGATATAATTTATGATCATCTCATCTGCAATGGTCCATCTCCATTGTATGTGAAATGGATTTGTGAGGTTTCTCACCTAAATTTTGGAAGGAGTGATGAAGATATAAACTGTGATGCTAGTGATTTTGGAGATAATCTAGGTGAAATGTTGCACCGTACTCGTGGAAATATGCAGAACTGTGAAGATGAGAATTCTGATGCACCAAATGCCGATGCTAAAAGATTTTATCGCCTTGTCGAAGATGGAAAGCAGCCATTATATCCTGGCTGTTCAAAATTTTCGAGATTAAGTTTTATCATCAGGCTTTATTCTTAAAAATGTGTACATGGAATTACAGAGTCTGCAGTTGGGGATATACTAGAGTTGATGAGAGAGGCTTTTCCACATGCCCACATACCTTTATCTTTTAGAGCCGCGAAGAAAATCATTAAAGATTTAGGTCTTGATTACAAAAAAATACACGCATGTCCAAACGATTGCATGCTCTATTGGGCAGAAAATGAAGATAAATATGTCTGTAACTCTTGTGGTATTTCGAGGTGGGAAGAGGAAAAGAAAGTCACCCGTGACAATGATCCAGAGAAGTTGATTCACAAAGTCCCGACAAAAGTGATGCGTTACTTTCCGCTAAAACCAAGGTTGCAAAGGCTGTTTATATGCAAGGAGTATTCACAACTTATGAGATGGCATTCCGTGGGCCGAAAAAAAGACGGAAAACTTAGACATCCAGCTGATAGCGAGACTTGGAAGGCGATGGATGCTATGTATCCTGATTTTTCATCAGAAAATAGAAATATCAGATTGGGTGTAGCCTCTGATGGATTCAATCCTTTTCGTACAATGAGTACAACTTACAATACATGGCCAATTGTATTAGTTAACTACAACGTTCCACCTTGGTTGTGCATGAAGCCAGAAAATCTAATTCTTTCAACACTCATCTCCGGTCCAGAGTCTCCAAAGAATAAAATTGATGTATATATGCAGCCTCTAATTGAAGAGTTGAAAGAATTATGGGATCTAGGCATAGAAACTTATGATGCCTTTATTGATCAAAAATTCATGTTACGTGCAAGTGTGTTGTGGACCATTAGCGATTTTTCGGGGTATGCAATGTTATCCGGTTGGAGCACAAAAGGTAAATTGGGTTGTCCTGTATGCCATTATAAGACTTCTTCAATGTACTTGAAACATAGTAAAAAAATGTGCTACATGAATCATAGAAAATTTCTAGATCCGAAACACAAGTGGAGGTTTGATAAGAGGAGGTTCAATGGTGAAGTTGAAATAGGACAGATTCCGGGAAATTTATCAGGAACAGACATTGAAGAACTATTGCGTGACTTTAAAAATAATTTTGGGAAGAAAAAGGATTCCCCTTTCAAAAAGAAGTCAATATTTTTCAATTTACCGTATTGGAGCCACAATTTATTGCGACATAACCTTAATGTTATGCATATAGAGAAAAACATATGCGACAACATACTCGGTACTTTGCTAAATATTAGTGGCAAGTCAAAAGACCATTTGAATGCTCATTTCGATTTACAGGAAATGGGCATCAGGAAGGTCCTGCATCTCGTTTTATCAAATGACGGCGAACACTTTGAGATTAGGGCTGCCATATTTGACATGACGAATAAAGAAAAAGAAATATTTTGCTCAGTACTGGAGAATGTTAAATTGCCATACGGTTGTGCAGCCAATATCAGTCGGTATGTTCACACGAAGGAAAGGAAAATCTTAGGGTACAAGACCCATGATGCTCATTTTCTACTTCACTACTTGTTGCAATTTGCTGTGAAAAAAACACTGAAGCCTGAGGTTGCATTGCCTCTGATAAGATTTGGTGCATTCTTAAGAGGTCTTTGGGGCAAAGTAATTGATTTGGAAGATGTGAAGAGGCAACAACAAGAAATTGTCGAAATTCTTTGCCAATTTGAGATGATATTTCCACCGGCTTTCTTTGACATAATGGTTCACTTGACGCTTCACTTGTGCAAGGAAGTTGAATACGGTGGACCTGTGCACGTTCGATGTATGTTTCCGATTGAGCGTTATCTAGCTAAACTCAAATCTTATGTGCACAACAGATCTAAACCGGAGGGTTCCACCGCCGAAGGTTACTTGGTAGAAGAATGCTTGACATTCTGCTCAAGATTCTTAAGCGGTGGTGATGCAGTACCTAAATTTGAAAGTTGTCCACAAAATATGGAATATGCTATTGGTACAAGAAGAAATAAAGACGGAAAAGCTATTCATCTAAAAGAATCTGAGTGGATGGCATGTCATCAGTACATTCTATTCAATTGTGGTAACGAGGAAATAGATCATTTAAAAGAGTAAGTTTTTATGTTCCAATTTTATTCTAGCAAGTACTAAAGAATTAGAATATTTCTTTATTGATATTAATACCATCATAATTATTATAGGGAACATCGAGCTTTAATTAATGGTCATGCAATATCGAGAAGATATAAAAGAGAGAGAGCACATACTGAAGAATTCTGGAAATGGCTGAAGGATGAGGTTGGGAAAAAAGAGGACATTTCGAAAGAGCTAGAAGTGCTTGCAATGGGCCCTAATCGGACAGCTAGGAAATTTAGTGGATATGTTATTAATGGATACAGATTCCATACAAAATATAGAGATGCTAAGCGTAAAACACAGAATAGTGGTGTATTCTTGACTGCCTTGACCACTAGCTTTGCAAGTTCAAAAGATCAAAATCCATTGGTTGGTAATGTTAGTTACTACGGAGCAATTGAAGAAATACTAGAAATTGATTATTGGGGAGAAATTTCAGTGGTTTTATTTAAGTGTTGCTGGTACCAAGAAGAGAAAGATTTGTATGGGACGACTCGAGTTAATTTTAATAGATTGTGCCAGAAATCTGATCCGTATGTTATGGCTTCACAAGTACAACAAGTATTTTATGTACAAGATCCAACTGATACGGCACTTTATAATGTTGTCAAGAAATTGCCGAGGGACTGGTGTGATGTCGAAAATGAAAATGGAAATGAAGATGATCCAGTTTTACATGATATTCAATGTGGTAATGGAATAGGAAATCAAGTTAGTGATGTTAGGTGGTATAGAGATGACGTCCCGACAACACAAATCCTCATTCCGCCTAGCATAGAGGAAACTTCCTCTTGATTTCTATGTAGCAATATCAAGTGACTTCTATTTATGTATTGGTTCTTAATTAAGGGACGACTTCTGTATCTGTTGATTTTCATAATTAATTTACTACTTTTTAATTACTTGACTGCTTGTACGTTATTCTGATTTTATGTGTTCCCTTGTTGTTTCTAGTGCTTTATATACCTACATACACATATGTACTTAATATACCTGCCCATTTTATTATTTCATATCTTGCTTCCAATGTAAACTCACCATTCTGTATCCATTTTGTATAGGATGGGGGAACTCATGCAGCTCACATTTCATCACAAGGGTGCATTTCAGAAGGCACAATATGTTGGTGGAACCAATACTGTGGTAAAGAGGGTTGATCCTGACTACTTCTTGTACACAGTGCTCATGGAGTTTGTGAAGGATGACCTTCAATACACCGAAATAGGAGGAATTTATATGAGAAATAGTGAGAAAGGTGGGTGGAAGTTAGTGATGAATGATGCGGACCTCTCCGAATTAGTCAAAGGAGTTAACAGTGGTGGCAACTTGGATTTTTATATCGACAACTTTATCGATACTGCAATTGACCCACTGAAGCAAATGCAGCCGCATGATTAGCCAAGGCAGAATATGGTTACAGGTATATATAAATGGATAGTTAATATCATTTACAGATTGTGATATTTTGATATAGCAAAAAAAAATTATTGTGATATTTTGATTATAACATTTAAAGATTATGATTATAATATCATTGTATTGTTGCAGCTACAAAACCAGTGAAACGACAGTACGTGACGGCTCATCAACTACAACAGAACCAAAAAAACAAGAAGTTAGCTGAAGTCAACAGTCCTTGGAAGTCAGCACGGCTGAATAGCAATGCAACTGTGAATCTAAAGTTAGGTGAGGTGAACAGTCCTCGGCAGTCGACACGGCTGAATAATCCAGAACCCAACGATGCAACCGTGAATCTAAAGTTAGCTGAGTGAAAAGTCCTCGGAAGTCGGCATGGCTGAATAATCCAGAACCCAGCAATGCAACCGAGAATCTAAAGTTAGCTGAGGTGAGGAGTCCTCGGAAGTCGACACGGCTGAATAATCCAGAACCCAACAATGCAACCGTGAATCTAAAGTTAGCTGATCAGGTAAATCCTCAGAAGATGACATAGAAAAAAAAAATCAGCGATTCAACAGTGAATCTGAACTCATCAAGTGTTAAGAGGAAGTTGGAATCACGGTTACCAACATCGGAAGAAGAAGATATGGATGAAAATGGCATGCAGGTTTGAAGAATTCTTATTATGATGATCTTGTTGTAATTTGAATATTTTGTACCACTCTTGCAGCATACTTACTATGATGTTCCTGTTTATTATACACTTGCAGGATGTTCATCTACCACCTCCACCACCTCCAAATGAGTATTCTACACCTCCACTATCTCTAAAAGATTATGAAGTACAGAGAGCTGCTAAGTTGATGATGAACCTAAAAGATTATGAAATACATAGAGCTATTAATGTGATGAGGAACAACGAAGTTCTTTCTTCTCTAGGTGTGCCTGCAATTTCAACTGAACTGAGAAATGCAAACCAAAAAAAGATAAAGGAAAAGAAAAGATGCAAGAGGATGTGGATAGTGATCAGGAATATAATCCGGACCATGAGGAGCATAGTGAAGATGATACTTCACAAAGTCCAAGAAAGGTGTGTGATAGCTACATATCTTATTTTTTCTGCTTATGAAGATAATAACTATAAAATCCAATCTTATTTCCTACTTATATATACAATTTAGAGAACTAAAAAAGTTGAGAAGCCCAAACCTGTTAGTGGACCACAAACTCGTTCAGCTAGTGGTATCGCAAAGGAAAAGGAAAAGTTGAGAAGCACAAGCCCAAGCCCAAGCCTGGTAGTAAGTTCAACTGAGAAGGATGTTGAAGGAAAAGGAACAGTGGCTGATTATTTGGCTCTGCGGGAACGAAAAAAGAAAAATGCTGCAAAAGCTAGTGCAAGTGGTATGGCAAATAAGTATGTTGTAAGAATGTCTTGCCAGACATTGAAAATGAAAAAGTTGAAGCAGGTACTGAATTGATGTGATAATAATATTTAATATTACAGTAGGATTAATATTTAAGTACCGAATTTACATTATGATTTATGTTATTATTTGACGGGACTTTTCATTTTAATTAAAGGTGAAGTTCCTAAAAGACTCAGAGGTCATACAAAGATGTTTAATGTTCATACAAGGGCGAATGACAAAAGAGT
Organism: Allium fistulosum; assembly: GCA_030737815.1. Lineage (NCBI taxonomy): Eukaryota > Viridiplantae > Streptophyta > Magnoliopsida > Asparagales > Amaryllidaceae > Allium > Allium fistulosum. The sequence continues at coordinate 1,144,595,851 of CM060902.1, forward strand.
TGTAATTATGATGAACCAGTGGTTCCAACCTATTTCAGATGATGACAAAGTAATATCTGAACTGAGCAACTTTTTAGGAACATTGAAAAGGTCTGTGCCACTTACGTATAAATCTTGGTCGGATGTTCCTGAAAAGTTGAAGAAATCTCTATGGGATTATGTTAAGGTAATCTATTATTAACTATAATGTTGCTGAATTTTACTTTAATAAGTAATATTGATCTATTAACTATAATGTAGCTGAATTTTGATTTATTTATTCTTTTTTATCTTTGATTTATATTTAAGCAACGGTATATTATTCCGGATGAATGTGAAAACTGGGTGTTGAAGTCTATTCGTGACTGTTGGAGGGGGTACAAGAGTCGCATAAAAACAGCTCATTATAAAGCTTATAAGACTGATGAGGAGAGGCTAGAAAACAAGCCGGACAACATCCCAGTGGAGGATTTTAAAGTGTTCTTGAGGTATTGGGCAAATGATGAGATTCAGGTATACGTACATATTATTTATTTCGCAAGATAAACAAGTACTTTTTTTGTGAGATAAATGAGTACTTTGTTTTTTGTGTATTTTTTAGCAAAAAGCCCTGAAAAATTCTGATAGTCATAAGTCGTATCAAGACACACACACCGCTGGTCCAAAGTCGTTCGCCCAGCTTCATCATAAGATGGTATGTGATACTTTACATTTTTGACTGAAGAGAGTGTATGCTAAACTATCTATTGAACTTGTATCAGGAGACACCATCCGATGCAGCACTTTTTCTTAAAAGTCGTAAGAGAATAGATGGACGTGAGTACGTGTCTAATCCTCAAGTAATGAAGTACAAACTTGTAAGTAATAATTTTGTTTTGTAATAATTTTGTTCTGTTTTGCACATGCTGCACATTGTTCATGTCTTGCTCATGTGCATGTATGCTCATGTCCTTGAAATTGTCCTTGAAACACTTGTTGAACCTGAGTTTCGCAAACGTACTAATGGCATAGATGTTTGCTTTGGAAATTGTAATTGAGTATATTGTGAGATTAATAATTTTGAACCCTCAGCCATTTTTCCCCTTTTCTAGTCGAATGAAGAGGACTTGCTTTTGCGTTTGGCTAGAAGTGACACAAAAACTGGAAACGAAGAAATGAATTTGGTTAAAGGGATTACTGACTTGGTTTATATAAAAATATATGTCTATAGTAATACACATATGTGCATAAATAAAATGAATGGCCATTTGAAGCCTCAGAATCCAGATGACGAAGCCGTAGTTGGCTGTCGACGGAATTGTTTTCCAGTTTTTACTAGTATATATGTTACAAATTGTTTTCTAATTCCATTCACATAAACAAATTGTTTTCCAAAATGTGGCTTTCTCTGCATTTGCTATACACAATCCATATATAAGCATTTGCTGCATTCTTTGCATTTACTGTAGGGTAATTTTGATGTGGCTTTATTTTTTAGGACTTAGTTCAAAAGGCAATGGCCGGTGGAGAAGGAGGAAATACTGTTGAAACAGTAATTTCGAATGGAAAATCACAGGGTCGTCCTTTACTTATAGGGAGGCGTGCAAAGTGTGCAAAAAAAATCAACCGAGGCTCTAACAAATGCTTACGTACATGACTTAAGGCAAAGGCTTGTCGAAGAAATGGAAGCACAGCTAGAATCCAAGGTAAATCAGAAGGTACAAGAGAATTTGGCTAGGGTGCTTAAGAAATTAGGTGATGCCAACCCGGAGATGAACATCAATGTAGAGGATCTAACTTCCACAATCATGTCCAGTGAGACTGATAATCTGACTGGTGGCACCAGCTCTTAAGTCTCATTTATGAATTGTTATGTGTACCGGATATTTTGGGGTAGCTTTGTAGTATTTTGGGGTAACTGGATATTTTGGGGTAACTGACATGAATTGTGATGTGTACTGCTGTATGAATTGTTATATGTACTATGTATTATGTTGTGTATTATGCAAGTGTTTTATGTGATACTGTACTGTGTATTATGCAAGTGTTCTATGTGATATTGTACTGTTCTATGTGCTCTTTGTGTCTCTTCAGTATAGTGTTGCAGTAGCTTCAGTATAGTATTGCAGTAGCTTCATAATAGTGTTGCCACCGGGTTATAAATGTTGCTTAAAATAATGTTGCAATAGTCATTCAAGGTGTTGCCATAGGGATGGACCCAGTTGGGTCGTGGCCCCACATTGTGGGCCCCACAAGATGTAGGCCCCACAACTTCAGAAAGTTAATATCTATAACAACATTTTTGGAATGTTGCTACAGATACCTATGGGTGTTGCCATAGACCCAAATAGGGTTCTATTGCAACAATATTACTTATGTTGCCTTAGATAGTCAAAATGTTGCCTTTGAGGTATAAGGCAACAGCAAATATTGCATCACCCTAAAAGTGTTGCCATAGACCTATGGCAACATTTTTCGGGCCTGAGCCAACATTTTTTTGTGTTGCAGAAGGCCATTTATGGCATAGTGACAGTTCACACAAGCTGTCATATTGCTTCTTATAGCATCTCGTCTATTTCCAAACCATTCGAAGGGTAGAGTTAGCGTTAAATGGTTGTACCTACTAGAGGATTTTGCCACTATTTCCAATTATTCGTGGGGTAGCGCGGTATTATGTGCATTATACAAGGAGTTGGATAACATGGCACTAAGAAAGTCGAACGGGTTAGCAGGTTGCCTAACCCTTCTACAAGTATGTCGATTTTGACTTATAGGTGTACCAATATTTTGAAAGATGTTTCTTAACACTGATAATATGCAGGTATTGTCATGGACGCGTATATCTGTTGGGCGGCCAAATGTTTGTGCCAACGTCGCTCCGGAATTACCATACAGGGCCAAGTAAAAGCCGCTTGTAATTTATACTGAAAACTTTATGATTGAGGGCAATATTCACATATTATTTTGTTTCTGAATATAGATGGACTGGAGATAGACGTTGGAGAGATAATCCAGCCCGTCATCCCATATTTTATCGCAATAAGCTCGACATTATGGACGGGCATAATATTGACTGGACGCCATACACGGCTGAGATTGTATAGGATTTGCTGCCTATTTTCTTAGATGGAGAGCATACCTGGTATGCAAGAACCCTGATTATTTGCTTGCAAAGTGTGGCCATGCACTAACCCGATATAGTGATGAGGCAATTTAGCCTTCGTCGGCATATACCGGATCCAACCAAGCAAATTTTTCCATACGGTTGGAACAAAGACTTGTACAACATGTACGTAGCAACAAAGGTTGGATCACGTACAGGTTGAACGCGTACCAAGAATTGCAATTGAACAATACTATAGTTGGTACTAGCATATAACGCGGCGATTTGATCTTAAAGAATCGTCTACTAAGTTGCCCAGATATGCTCCACGGGGACCAGTGGAACGTGATTTGGTACGTGTTTATAAGTTTTAATCTTTTAACTCCTTCAACTAGCTTTACTTACTTGCATCATTATTTATTTTAAATCAGGTTCAAGGGTTGTACATGATTTCCAATGAAGTGGACGATGTTCTAGCAGATCCTACAAATGAGGATAGAGTAAATGGCAAATGCTTGAATATCAAAGAAATTATCAAGTCGCTTCTTGGTAGGCATAGGCTTGAACGACCACCACCGTATGTGCCTCGTCCACCCCAGGCTTTTCGTCGTACATACCAAAGAAGACATTTTAGAGGCACGGGGGGTCCTTCACAAGGTAGCCAGGCGGGGTAGGACATAGTTGAAGCTGGACCATCTCAACCACCTCTGACGCAAACTCAAAGAACACCACCCAAACTTAGAAACCTAAGAAGATAGGTGTTGTGATGGTTTGTTGGTTGGTTGCTTTCATTTGAATTTGTAATATGTTATCTTGAACTTGTAGTGGCATGAAACTTAATGGTTTGTAGGTGTTATGATGTTGTAATAGTGACGTGCAATATGATGGTTTTGTATGAAATATGATGGTTTGGTATATATAGTTGTATGAAATATGATGGTTTTGAACTTATATAGTTGAATTATGATGGTTTTGAACTTATATAGTTGAATTATGATGGTTTTGAACTTATATAGTTGAATTGTACTTGAATTATATATAGCGTGAAATGTGATAGTTTTACTTCTTTGCATATGGCAGCTGCTGTCTGGTAAGTTGCAAGCGCAACTTACAGTCGCGTAGTCATGTAAATAGATGTAGTGCAACTCAAAATTGAGCCCAAATATTTAACTTATCTATGTGCCAGTATAAGTTGCGCTTACCTTCATACGTGCATGTGCAACATAAAGTTGCGCCTGGCCCACCAGCAGCTTATAACCATTACAACTCCTCCCCAAATAAACACAAATCCTTAAACCTATTTTATTTCAGAAACTCTAAACTCCATTGCCATTACTTTCACTATCAGCAATACAACATTCCACTCATAATCATTTAAATCTACAAAGACCAACAAAAGATTTCACATTCATCTACACTTGAGGTAAAGCTTTGAAACCCTACTCCACTAATTTTGATAGATTTAATGTTGTCATTTAGTTTGCTGTAATTTTGATAGATCTATGACTACCGTACCGATTATTTGTCACTATGACGGTGATTTAGTCATCGGTGAAAATAGCAAGCCAACCTATGTTGGTGGAAAACATAAAGGATCGAAAGTGAGGAAAGGTTGTAATTTTCTTGAGCTGAAAATGGCAATTTACAAAGCTACAAAGATCGCTTCTACCAAATTCGACATTTCGTTGGTTAGTAAATGGGTAACGAATGACGGCCCAATTCCTATTGAGGTGTACGATGATGACGATGTCAATTCTATGTTTTGCATGGGGATGAAAGTAATCTAGTTGTATGTTAAGAAGATGGAGGTGGTACAAACAACTGAACAACAAGCTCAAATCTTTGATTATGCAAGCCAACCTGGGCCCAGTAATACTCCCGAGCAAAGTCAAATGTATTACCCATACTACTCCTACCAGCCACCGAACATTTACGCACAAATAGCTGGGTATGATTTTATGTGTTGTATGTCTGTTTCATTCATGGTTTTTGTACTTAACACTCAAATGTTTGTGTACAGGTTGTATCCACAGACATCCGGCTACGGTGTCATGCCATATCCATCGCAGGCACCACGATATGGTTTCCTGCCATATCCATCATATCCTTTACAGTCAATTCCAACCTCGAGTTCAAACAACTACTTGCACGAATGTGAAGATGAAGATGTTGACACTGAGGATATGGAGGGTGGAAATGCTGATGTTGAAATTTTCCATTTGGATAGCATGGAAATTGCTGCTTCACTTGATGAAGATGAAACATGGATCGATACTATGAATGTTAACAATGATGCTCCTTTAGATGATATTCCAGAGGAAGTTGATGACACTGATGAGCATATCGAGATGGAAGAACCGTTAGAAGATGGCCAATGCAATGATACAATCATGGAAAGATCTGTTATGCAAGAATTTCAATTTATCGAAGAAATGTTTGGATTGGAATGTGTGGAGAAAGGCCCTCGAGTTGGTATGATTTTTAAATCGAAGGAATCTTTAATTGAACATATAAGTGAATGGTTCGATTTCATTTAAAAACATAAAGTCTCGTGCTAGAGAGTTCACTGCTAATATGTGATATTGATGCTAATTGTCCATGGCGGCTTCATGCAATTGTTCCTAAAAGAGATCATGGTGGGTGGTGGGTGATAAAAAAATACGGTGGTGATCACACTTGATCAAATCCAATCATCAACTCGAACCACAAACAAGCAATAGCCAAATTCATCTGCACCAAAGTCCTTCCACATGTTCATTCGAACCCAAGTTACACTGCAAAATCTTTCCAGGAGCTTATGGCAAACACTTAAAAAATTCAAATAACCTACATGAGAGCTTGGAAAGGACTTAGCAAAGCCATGTCTAAAATATTTGGCGATTGGAAATCTTCATACAATAACTTGCCACAGTTTCTTCGTGCAATACAGAAATGCAATCTAGGTTCTGTTTATCATGTGCATACAGAAGGAGTACAATTTTGGGGGGCTTTCTAGGAATTTAGACCGAGCATTGAAGGTTTCAAGCATTGTCATCCGGTTATTTCTATTGACGGAACACATCTGTATGGTAAATATCAAGGTACGTTGCTTATGGCTACAGGAGTTGATGCAAACAACTCTCTTTTTCCTTTGGCATTTGCTATTGTACGGACCGAGTCGACGGAGACTTGGGGTTGGTTTTTTTCATGCAGGGGACACTTAATTCCATCTTTAAATGCAAGATGCATTACATTCATTTCTGATAGAATGAAAGGAATTCCAACCACCTTGCAAGAGAAGTGGAGAAGACCACATCATCATCGCTTTTGCCTTCATCATTTGAAAGCTAACTTCAAAAAAGCTAGTTTTGGTAGTAAAATTTTGCAAAACTTATTTCATGCTTGTGCTGAAGCAAGAGACGAGTTAACATACAAAGAACTCAGAGAGCAACTAAAAAATGTAAGTCCGGCTGCTGACAGATGGATTGATAGAAGTCTCTGATATAAGGATGAACAGTGGGCTCTTTACAAGGACAACGGTGAACGTTTTTGTATAATGACTACCAATGCTTCATAGAGTTTCAATGGAGTTCTTAAAGGTGCAAGATCGTTGCTGGTAAAGGTGTTAGTGGCATGTACCTTTCATCGTCTTATAGCTACTTCTACAGAAGACGTACTGATGGACTGGATTACACATCTTCGTTCACGCCGACTTATGAAAAAATGATGGAAAAATATGCAGCAGAAGCATGTAATATGAGCATTAATAGGTTCAGCTTGACGGAGTGGCAAGTAACAGACACAAACGCGTGCAACTACACAGTAAATATTGCCAATGACAACTGCAGCTGTTCATGCAATATTCCTATTTTTTCCCATTTTCCATGTTCCCATGTTTTAGCTCCATGCGCACGATGTAGAGGAGGAGCGAACAAAGTTTACCATGATCTTATTTCGCCCTGGTTTATAGCAGGCAGTTGTAGACATAGTTATTCTCCAGTTTTTCATCCAGTGCTCGATGGTAGATATTGGGATGTACATGAAGGCCCTACTATACTCCCGCTGCTAATGCGTAGGAACACAAGAAGACCCAGGTCCATAAGAATAAGGAGAGTCATGGACGAAATGGGGGACAAAAGATAGGATAGATGTGGACAATGCGGTAACTTGGGTCATAAGAGAAGAACATATGGGAAGCAATAAATAATTTACTTGTTTCTACTACTTCTGTCATTCATGAACTGTATAACTTATATTTTTATTCTATACACAACTTTGATATTAAAGGTTACCTTATGTCAAACATTTATGTTAGTTGTTATGTTATGTAACTTTGATTTAGTTTATACGCAGCTTTTGTACGAATTTTCCACAGTTTTACATCTATCATTAAATAAACATAACAAACAAACAGTAATACATCAACTATTGCATATTTATTACAACAACCAAGTAAAAAAACAACCTAGTAATACAACATTCATTAAAACTAAAGCATACATAACTCCATTAAACAAGTCTGATACAGATCCATTACATTACAGTTGCACTACCCAGTTTACTAGACCCCTTTCCAAATTGGATTTAACGACCGTAAATAGTTTACTTGATGCTGTAGCAGACTATTTTCCTTTTCCAAAGTCTCACTTCGGCTTGCATCTCTAGTGCATACTCCACTCCCCTAGGGGTCAACGGACGATCTAACCATTTGAAGAAATTACAGCACTCAACACCTTTCGGGTTAGTTATATGATCATGGTAACCGGGATATCCGTAAAACCGACGTCCAACATTTGTTTGAGTCTTGCATATAACTACCTCACAAACACCTCCACAATGACAAAGTGGATGTGTTGGTTGTCTCACTCGACCTTCGCCGCTAATTTGTTTCCCTGGTCTTTGATTCGGTTCACCTAAGCAAACTTGATTATCCATAGCAGATTGTACATTAACACCATTATTTGGAGAAACTATCTCAAATTGAGTTTCAAAAAATGATTCAAACTGAGTTTCAGGAACAAATTCGTTTTCAGCTTCCATCTGTTCAACATATTTCACCAATACTTCATCCGAGATCTCCCAATTATCCATATGAATGAATGGTAATGTGAGTGTCTAGGGTGGAGGGATTATTGTAGTTTTGGTTTAATCGATGAATAAATAAGAAATTTGGATAATTTGTGATAATTTGGTAGAAATTGGCTCAAAATAGGGTTTGGGGATGTTGGGTTTGGGTTTAAGGAAGAGGGGAGGAGTTTGGGAAAATGAAATGGGATGGGGGAAGAATGGTTGCTGCTGCCTCCGTTATAGGAGCAGAAACTTGTGCAGGTGCAACTCATAGTTGCACCGGCACCATATTAAAGCAGGCGCAACTGTGAGTTGCGCCTTCTTATTAAAAAGCATATGAGCAACTATTAGTTACACACAGTTATAAAATATAAGTACGCAACTAACAGCTGCACACAATTGAAGACACGTAAAAAAAATAAAAATGGCATGTGCGCATCTCATAGTTGCGCAAATGCCTGCCAGTTACAATAATGCTGACTGGGCTGCTGATTGAGCAGAAACTAGCCTTGTTTGGTAATAAGTTTCAAAACCAACGCTGATCCCGAAATTGTTTCGAAAAGTAGTCTACTTTGAAATTTTGTCCAATATTTAATTATTACCCTTTTAAATTATATTTTAATTTTGATTTCAGATTATCTTAATCAGGGTTGTTACAGACTCTCCCCTTACGAAATTTGCATCCTCTCAATTCTCTGTAGAGGAAAGTCAATAACAATCCACAAGTGATACATCTTTCAAAAGATAATTTTGCTAAGGATAAGAGAAAATTTAGAACAAAGAACTCACCATTAATGAGCTTTAGAAAATAATTCAAGGTGTGTTCGCTCGATTAACTCTTTGGTTTCCCAAGACCAGTCCTTAGGATTATCGGACCATTGAAATTTGACGAGCGAAATGTCTTTATTTCGAAGGTGTTTAACCTCCGAAGCTACAATACGAATAGGATTCTACTCATAAGTCAAACCTGGTGAGATCTCAAGCTCTTCAAGGATTCTAGGCTCAAGGACATAATAGGAATCTCTAAGACATTTCCAAAGTTGAGATACATGGAAGACAACATGAATACTAGAAAACTGGGCTGGAAGAGAGACATGATAAGCAACTGGGATAATGCGTTTAGTGATTTGGTAGGGTCCAATGGAGCGATGAGCTAACTTCCCTGATCGACTGAAATGTATAACACCCTTCAAAGGTCAAACACGAATGAAAACCAAGTCTCCTACAGAAAATTCCAAATCTCTTCTTCTATTATTTGCATAGGATTTATACCGCTAGTACTCTTTAATCCTTTGTCTAATATGATCAATCTTCTCAGAGGCTTCTCAAACTGAATTAGGACCTAAAACTAACTTCTCACCGATCTCAAGCCAATAAGAGGGTGATTGGCATGGCCTTCCGTAGAGAGCTTCGAAAGGTGCCATCTCGACACTGGATTGAAAGCTATTATTATAAGCAAACTCAACAAGATGAATATGCTCCTCCCAACTCCCACCGAAATCTAGAATATAAGCATAGAGTAAATCCTATAAAACTTGGTTCACTCGCTCTGTTTGTCCGTCTGAATGAGGATGATAAGCAGTGCTAAGATTGAGTCTTATACCTAATGCTTTTGGAAGACTCTTCTAGAATCCACTAGTAAATAATGGATCTTGATCACTGACTATGGCACTGGAAATGCTATGCAATCTAACAACTTCCTTGAAATAAATCTTTGCCAACTGAGGAGCGGTCCGATCAGACCTAATAGGAGTGATGTGGGCTGACTTCATCAATCTATCAACAATCACCACAAACTATAATAACCAGATCTAAAATGGGAAAACCATCAATGAAATCCATGGATAGCTGGCTAGAAAAAGATAAGATAAGATATGATCACTACTAGATCGACACAAGAAATTCGAAGATGAACTCAACTCTTACGTTTACATTACTGGATCCCGCTTCCAAACTGGAACATCCAATGGTTGCAACAAACCACTGGGCCTTTGATGCTGTACTTTAACAGCTGACAAGTCATGCAACTCTTCACAAAGTTAACCACGTCTCATTTCATCCCTTCCTAGTAGTAAAGTCACTTCATGTCTACGTACATTTTACTACTGCTAGGGTGGATGGTGAGTTTGGAGCGATGACACTCTTCTAAAATATTTCTTTGAAGATTCCCAACATTAGGCACTATAAGTACACCTCGTCTCCAAATACAACCATGAGCATCCACTTCAAATTCCTTCACTTCCTCCACTCTATTCTCATCTCTGCAACTTTGGCTGAGATAAACAAAATCGAAATCTTGCTTCTGAGCATCACCTATTCGATCCAAAAGACTAGGACATGCTTCTAAGCTTAATAGCAACATAGGGGAATTAGAATCTAGAACAACATCCTCTAATTAATCTCACAAGAAGATAAGATCTCAAAATCCATCCATCCGGCCAGCATCATGGGAACCATCGCCTGTTGTTTATGACTTAGTGCATCAGCCACTCGATTCCCTTTTCTTGGAATATACTGGATATTAAAATCATAATATGTAAGGAACTCGAGCCCCTTTTGCTGATGCATATTAAGCTTTTTCTGAGAGAACAAGTATTTTAACAACTTGTGGTCAGTATAAAGCACAAACCTCTTGCTTAATAAATAATTGTGCCAGATCTTAAGGATGAAGACAATAGCCGCAAGCTCTAGCTCATGCGTGACATATCTGACCTTATTCGATATTAACTTCCTCAATTCATAAGCAACTACTTGGTCCCTCTGCATGAGAACGGCTCCCAATCCAAATCTACTAGCATCTGTATAAACCACAAGGTCTTGGTTCCCTTCTGAAACTACAAGAATAGGAGCATGGGTAAGGAGTTCCTTCAATCTCTAAAAAGCAGTTTCACATTTATCTGACCAAAAGTACTTAACTCACATCCTTGTCAAACTAGTGAGAGGCAAAACAGTCTTAGAGAAGTCTTTAATGAATCGATGGTAATAACCTGCCAATCCTAGAAAGCTAAAAATTTGCGATATATTATCTGACCTCTTCCTGTTTTGAATAACTTCGATCTTAGATTGATCGACAAAAATCCCTGCCTCGGAAATCACATGCCCTAAAAACTTCACTTGACTCTGCCAGAAATGACATTTAGAGAATTTTGCTTTCAACTAGTTTTTATGAAGTCTCTCCAAAACAATTTTAAGGCGTCTTTCATACTCTTCCTCTAACTTAGAATAAATTAAGATGTTATCGATGAAAACAAGAACAAACTTATCTGAAAACTCCTAGAACACTCTATTCATAAGATCGTTGAAATAAGCCAGGGAATTCATTAACCCAAAGGGCATCACAAACCACTCAGAAGATCTATATATAGTACAGAAAGTAGTTAGAGGAAAGCTATCCTCTACAACTCTAAGTTGATGAAAACTGGTAGCTAAGTCTAGTTGTGAAAAGATCTTAGTGCCACAAAGCTGATCAAATAAATCATCGATCTTGAGCAAAGGATATTTTTTCTTTACCGTGAGCTCATCAATCTTACGGTAATCTATGCAAAGCATAAGAGTTATATCCACCTTCTTAACAAATAGTACAGCTGCGCCCTATGGAGAAGAACTGGAATGAATAAATTGCTTTGCTTCTAACTTAGACAATTACTTCCTCAATTCTTCATTCTCATTTGTCGACATCCTCGTAGGAGGACAACACACCGGATGAGCACCAAGATTCAAATCAATTCTAAATTCGATTGCCCGCTTTGGAGGTAATCCCAAAATGTGTTCAAAGACATCAAGAAATTCATACATGATAGGAATTCGAGCTATATCCTCTTTTTTCCAAGGTTCAAGAGAAAATAAAGAAACTTCTAAATAAGAATCGGTATCTTGAAGAGTTACTGAAATTCGCTCTTCCAAATCAGGATGCTTAAGGAAGATAGTTCTTGCAGGACGTAGGATATGAGGTTTGTATTTACCATGCCAATCCATTCCAAAAAACATTCTGAAACCAAGATACTGGATTACATGCAAATTAGTGAAGAAAGAATATCTACATAAGATAAGCTCGACATTTCTGCAAAGCATACTAAGAGTTGTAGGCCCACTAATAGTGTTCGCAATCTTTAGCGAAGTGACCAAGCACACAATATCCAAAGATAAGGTATCAACAAGCTCTTTCGATATGAATAAGTGAGAAGCAATTGTATCAAAAAGGACTCGAATAGGAAGTTTCTGGAATAAAATAGTACTCACTAAGACAGAATGAAATATACCTCTACATTGATCAGAATTCCCAGAAGATCCCACTACATTCAACTTTCCTTCTTTATTCCTACAAGTTGCTCTAGGACAAGAGGCAATGGTATGACCCTCTTGCCTGCAATAACGGTACATAGCAGATTTCGAACAAGCCTTAACAAAATGCTCCTTAGAACAACAATTGAAACATTCCCCATAAACAAAGGGAGTACTCTTGAACTCTAAACCCGGCTTCTTAGCCTTCTCATTAGAATTAAAGGATTTAGACTTGTTGAAAGGATGCTTCTTCTTCTTTTCACCTCTAGCCTCATCACCGTTAGCTCTCTCCACTTCTACAAGTCTAAGTATGGTATCGACTCACTTCTCAAAAGATACCTCTAGCTTTAAGAGTAAAGCCTTCTTGAGACTCTTCTTAAATCCATAAACAAGTATCTGATTTTTCTTTAACGGGGTATTAATACGCTCAGCCCTATACTTAGACAGTGCCTCAAAAGTTGCCATATACTCCGTTATTGAAGATTTCACTTGTTTGAGATTTATAAATTGTCGAGCCAACATTGCCTTCTCAGCCTCGGGCACAAACTTCATCTCAAACCTCTTGTAGAACTATTTTCAAGTAAGCTACACTTCCATAACCTTGGCTATCAACAACTCGAACCAATCCAACGCTCGGTCCTGGAGCAGACTCGAAGCCACTTGATCTTTGTGCAAATCAGAGAGGCCATGTGGGAAAATATATGCTTGTATGTTCTAAGCCATGCCTGAACCTCCCTGACTCCTTTCATGCCTTTAAATGGCTTCCCTCTTAAATGAGTAAAATCACTGCACATGCGTGCAAAACTCGACTTATGGATAGGAGAATTAGAAGCGGGACCAGAAGATTGGGCATTCTTTACTAGTTCGATAAGCTGCTGGGCAGAAATAAACACTCCATCCTGGCTGGGACCACTGGATTGTCCAACGTCGGAACATGTAGCTCTATCGTCGGCCATCACACTGCTAGTAAAGATAGAATTGAATAAATGATTATTCCAGAGTTATTATTCAAAGATAGAATCATAAAATTGATCTCAAGATATTTCTTATTCCTAATAAGAAGGAAACCTAATATCCTAATTAAAACTCTAAAGGACTGCCTTTTAGACATACCTAGGATAAGATTCTCATCTTTAATAGTGTACATTGTTTCGAACCTGGCTCTGATACCAAGTTGTAACACCCCACCTTTATACCCTCATTAACAAAGGATATTACTATGCAATATTCTCTACTAATGCGACGAATAAGTTTGGTTAGGAGTGACCATCCATAGTATTGCTTTGGGCGGGTATCGATACGTCAAATTGGGTGGATATATTTTATTTATTTTCTTCCCTTACATAAGAGGATTCGACGTATCCAATCCAGGTGCAAAACAATAATACAATGACTTAAAATAATTCAGAACAACATAAAATATTATAAATCACAAATACAACAAAGAAATATACATGTCTCATAAAGCTAAAAGGAACATGTATACAATACATGGAGTAGCCTAAAAAATAGTGGTCATAAGTGATCCACACAATACATATGATGTACATAAGACAACCCAAAATAATATACAACAAAATGAGTCTCTATCTCAACGTACATAATAGGCTACATACACCACTAGACTACTAGTCTACTAAAGCATAAATAATTAGCACCAAGCTAATCCAACTCTAGGGTCATCATGATGTAGTACCTGAAACATCTCGGTCTGACCTAAGTATTATAAATTAATAAATGGGTTAATCTAGTTTTAACTCAAGTCAATGCGAGATAGCAATGATAATGGTATAATAAATCTCAATAAGAACACATGGCTATATAGTGTTAAATCTCAGAAGAATATTATCATTCTTAAATTCCATTCACCAAAACCCAAATTACTTTTAGCTTATAAAAAGCAAACCCAAAGTAATATTTGGTGAAAAACTCAAATCTCATAGAATCCAAAAATCAGTAATAGAAATCCAAAAAACAAGGGGAGGTGCCTAAAATTATCCAAGATTGGTGAGCTTGAAAACTCACCGAACATGCGTGTTATCCCACGATGGGTCGATGGACCCATAATCCCACAATGAGCATGAAACCCCATAAAATCCCACGATGGGCATAAAACCCATGATCCCACGATACGCATAAAATCCCATAAGATCCGTCTGTAAACGGATTAACATAGAAGAAAGCCTGTAAACTCGTCAAAATAAGTGTTATGTACTTCCAAATAGTAACTATTTGAGCAATGACCATACGTCCCATACCACATAGGTTTACTTGAATATTTACTACAAGTTAGTAAACTCCCCTTATGAGTAAATAGGTGTTCAATCGAATAAGTCCAAGAATTAACAGATGAAGTAAATGCAAGCGTTCTATACCACTTATATTACCAAATCATTTAATTAAATTCCTCTTCCAAATGAAATAATAGTTTACATATTGAAAACCAGTTTTGGAAACCCTTTTGAAAAAATTTATTTAGAAAGAGACTTGATAATCTTTGAAATAAGATTTTTATATAATAAATAGTATTAAATCATTTTATTTAAAAAATGGATATTGAAATTGAATTGGTCAAATAAATTTCACTAAAATTCTTTTTAGAAACTTCATGAAATCTACATATGTTTATATATAAAATAGACATTAATCAAAACCAGGAAATGTCGCAAAACCAAATCATCAAAGATAAGAACTCAAATCCTGAAAATTGAGAAGCATTTGAAAGCATCAAGATGATCAAAATAAGGCGACAAGTAAAGCAATAAGAGGAAAAATTGAGCAAGAGCATGGTCGGGAAGAGGAGTAGCAACCGGGAGCATGCATTGCTAAATGTGCTTGGTTGGTCAATCGGTCCTATATGATCAGCCGACCGGTGGTGAGACCTGGATCATGCGTGCTCCAGGTTTTGGCTCCCCACTGATGACCTGTTTGCTCCGACCTATTTTCTTTGATTTTCAAAAATAAAAGTTGACTGTTAATACCCAAATACTTGCATGCACATAATCAATAACTGATATAAAAAATAGGTAAGATAAACACAGTTGATTTTAGTATACATGAGTGAGTTACTGACAGAGAAACAGAGAATAGATAGAATACAGAACATAGATCAAATTCAAACCATTCTCTCAACCATCCAAGCAAATATTCACATGCATATGAATTAGAACTAGATTAGTGAGATTACTCACCTTATTACTCTAGAATTGGTTGCTTATAACATGAAACCCAGCCTATATCTTCTTAGCAGCAACTCCTGTAATTTATCTTAGAAGAAACCAAGAAACCCTATTATAAACCATGGAAAAACTGAACTAAATCTCTTACCAGATGTATACAAGATCAGAGACGATTACATGAAATTCTCTAGCTTCAAAAGCAATTAATTTAACTTAGAATTGGATTGATTTAGGAAGTTTTTACCTTAGGGTTTGAGAAAGAGGGAAGAACACTATATTATAGTAAATTATGTTTACTGGAAATGGGAAGTGAGAAATAAGAAGGAAAAAAATAAACGTAGTGGTTTCTATTCTCATTTTGTCTTATTTTCCAACTCTAATTGGGCCAAGGCTATTATTTTCTTAACAAAAGAAATAAGTAAGTTCTTTTATTTTTCCAGTTACAAAATAAAATGCTTCTTATAAACATTATTTTAAAATATGATGTGATTTTACAAATTAACTTCATTTTAAAAAAATCAGTACTAGTTCATTTTTACATTCTGTTTGCAACAAACGAAATAAATTCACATCTCCACTTTATAAACAATAAAGTTATTCTTTTTGGTTCTTAATTAATTTGAAAACAAACAGCTTATCAAGCTATAAAACTTCGTTTTGACCTGAACCATTCCCTTTTTAAAATTAAATATATTTTCTTTAAATTCATTACCATGTTTTTAATAGTGATAAAATAAGTTATGTAATGTCAATTGTAATTAAAATGGGTTTGAACCTCATCATTCCATGGTTTTAGTTTTTCCTATTTTCTATTGTTATAAAATAAAAGAATTAAACCACAAAGAAATATTATTACACTTAAATTTTATCAAACAATTATTTTCCACACGAAAAATCATTTTAGTCCAAATTCCACTTTAATTTAGAAATAAAAATCCACAAACTTCCTAATTATTTATTATTATTGTTTTAGATTATATTTTAGTTTAATTTCAGGTAATCTAAACTAGGGTTGTTACAGCTCTCTAAGGTAATGCATTGATTATCGGGAATTAAATAAGCTGGTGAAGAAAAACTGCTATCCCTTGCCTCGCATTGACGACTTCTTCGATCAGTTAGTGGGAGCAAAGATTTTCTCGCAGCTTGATTTGGAGACTAGGTTGCACCAGTTGCAAGTGGCTAAAGATACTGTCGCGAAATCAGCATTTTGTACACCTGATGGATTGTTTGAGTGGCCACTCATGCATTTGGATTGGCTAATGCTCCAACTTATTTTGTGGATTTGATGAGTAGAGTATTCTGGGAGCAATTGAACAAGTTTGCGGTGGTCTTCGTGGATGATATTCTTATTTATTCTAGAAGCATGGAGAAGCATGGAGAAGCATGAAATTCATCTAAGAGAAGTTATGGACATTTTGAAAAGGAATAGGTTGAAAGCTAAATTTACGAAGTTTCACTTTTGTAGAGACGAAGTTCGTTTCCTTGGGTATATAGTATCAAAGAGTGGGTTGGCAGTAGACTTAGGAAAAGTAGCTGCAGTCAGAGATTGGAAGGTGCCAAAGAATGCTTCAAAGTTTCATAGTTTTCTTTGTTTGCAAGATTTATAGGAAATTCATTAAAGATTTTGCAAAGATATCGACACCTCTAACTCATTTTATAAAGAAGAATCGAGTATATGTTTGGAGTTTGGTATGTGTAGTAGCATTTGTTCGATTGAAAGAGTTACTAACGAGCGATATAGTTTTGGTTATTCTCGATGGCACCAAACATTCTACCATGTATACTGATGCATGTAGTACTGTCTTGGTGTAGTACTTATGCAAAAGGGTAAAGTAGTAGCATATGCGAGTGGACAGTTAAAGAATCATGAGAGGAATTATCTGACACTTGACTTGGAATTGGCTGCTATTGTGTTTGGATTGAAATCATCGAGACATTATCTATTGGGCGAGAGGTTTGAATTATTAACAGGCCATAAATCTCTCAAATACTTAATTTCCAGAAAAAGATTTGAACCTGAGGCAGCAAAGATGGATGGTCTTTTTATCATCTTATGCTTTTGGGATTTCTTTCACTCTAGGAAAGGGAAATGTAGTTGCAGACGCTTTGTGTAAAAGGCATGCCTAGGTGAATGCTATGTTTTTAGAATAGAAAATTTTAGAATTCACATCAGAGTTTAATTTTAAACTAGACTAGAATAGACACCAGGATTGTTAGTAGCAATAGAGGTTAGACCCACATTGGTGGATCATATTGAAGCGAGTTAAGGACAAGATATGTCATTGCTCAGTATTATTGAGCAGTTAGAACGAGGTGAATGATCAAGTCATTTAGATTGTTACTCTAAGGATTAGAAAGGCTATTTACGGAGAGATGGAAGGCTATGTGTACCATGGTTAATGAATTAATATGGGAGGTCTTGGGTGAGTGCCATCACTCAAGAATGACTATTCATCCTGGAGGAGATAAGATGCATTGAGATGTAAAGAGAATATTTTACTGGCCTGGAATGAAGAAGTAGGTAGCAGAATATGTGGCAAAATGTATAACTTGTCAAAGAGTGAAGGTAGAACAGAAAATGCCGAGTGGACTATTACTTCCGTTGGATGTGCCACAATGGAAGTGGGAGTATATATCCATGGATTTTGTAGGCGGATTGCCTCGGAGTGGAAGGGGAAATGAGAGTATATAGGTGATAATAGGTCGTCTTACAAAGAGTGCACATTTCATTCAAGTAAAGAGTACAAGAACAACGGTATTAGTGGCGACTCAATATATCAAGGAGGTGGTTCGATTACATAGGATTCTAGCTAGTATAGTAAGTGATTGGGATCTTCTTTTCAGAAGTGAATTCTGGAGGAATCTACAAGAAGCATTAGGAACATAATTGAATTTGAGCACAACATATCACCTATAAACTATGGACAAATAGAAATGGTAAATAAGGTGATGGAAGATTTATTAAGAGCTCGTATACTAGATTCCAGAGGATCATGGGTAGATCATCTACCTTTAGTAGAATTTGTATATAATAATAGTTATTAAGCAACTATAGGCATAGCACCATATGAAACATTGTATGGGAGGCCATGTAAACTACCTTCGTGTTGGTGGGAATCTACGGATAAGATTATTTTGCGTTCAGATAGGGTTAGAGGTACAACAAAGAAGGTAAAGCTTGTAAGAAGGAGGTTGAGGATAAAAGGAGAAAGGATTCGGAATTTGAAGTGGGAGGTTTAGTCTTTGTTAAAGTTTTTCCGTTGAAAGGGGTAGTAAGATTCAGAAGTTCGAAAAATTTAGCATCCAAATTTATAAGCCCATTTCTAGTTTCAGAGAGGATAGGAAGATTGGCGTGTAGAGTGAAGTTATCGGAAAAGATGGTAGGAGTTCGCAACATGTTTCACGTGTCACATTTGTGAAAATGTGTACATGACCCGACGACCGTAATAGCGCCTAGCCAATTGGAAGAAGTGGAGTTAGTGTCTGAGCCGAGTTCATCTTATGGTCCTACCCACATTGTGGAACATGGGTAGAATTGACATAGAAATAAAATGGTGAAATTGGTTTGAGTGTAGGAGGAAATGACCCGACAGAGAGTACGTGGGAGCCTAAGGAGAAGATGAGGGCTACACATCTGCAACTCTTTACCACTGCATTTCTCGATATTGATTTGATTTCTTAGTTGGATTATTCGAGAATAAGGATTGGATGCTTTGGATGATTTATGATTGAATTTATATGCATATGATTAGTTTGCATGCATATAGACATATATATATATATATGTCCATTCTATACTAGGGTGTTGTGCATCATGCCTTATATGTCATCTTATAGCATTCATATAGGATGCATTAGTTGCATTTATGCATTTAAGATTATAAATTTGCAAGTTCATGACATGCCTACCTGTATATGCTCATATCATGATATACTTTCTGGCTTCTTTGATTTGAATGTTATTCCTGATTTGTGAAAGTTAACGAATAAATGCGATATGATATTCTTCGTTCCTTAGGAATTTCAGGAATGAAATTCTTTTAAAGTGGAGAATGTAATAACCCAAAAAATTGTGTATAATTTTAATAAAATAATTAAATGTGAAAATGTGAAAAATATTGGATTTATTGCATTAATTAAATTAATCAATTATAAGGAGGGGCAAGATGGTAATTTTATACATAGTGGAATTTGACGATGAAACCAACGCTATTACGACCGTATCATTTTTTTCAATTGTGTGCTATTTTTGTTTGTTCCATTTGGAGTCTGTATGAGAGAATTACAGATGAGAAGTTAAACGAGTCAATCGGGGGCCAAATTGGTTGAGTTTGAATTTTGAATTTGAATTTAAGTTGATGGTTGGAGATTTTCCCTCCTTAGATATAAACTGAAGTACGTATTCAAACTTCTCATTTAAAAACCACTTCGTACTTCTTTCTTTTGCATTTCTATAGAGAAACCACTTTACCAAAATTAAAATAATTCACTCAATTCTCAATCGAATTTAACGAAACCAGAAGCAACACAAAGCTATCAGATTAGGCTACGGCCCATCATTAAATTGGAGGAACAAATTTGAAATTAGGGAGAGAAGCAACCATGGATAGCAAGGAATTGGACTGGGACTGATCGTTCTATGAGTGAATCTTACTCTCTTCCCTATATAATATGATTATGATCTTATAACCATGATCTAAAGCCTATATTAGAATAAATAAACATTTATATACAATTAAATTTGGATTAAATTGGGTTTTGGGAGGGATTTTAATAAAATCAATGCTTGGAAACTGGATCAGGTTGAAATCTAAAACCCTTATGATTATATAAACAAAACTTATGAATTAATGATGGAATTTGACATAGAAAATAAGAATAGGGTATAAATGAAATCTCTGATGAACTAAGATGAGGCGATGGTGACCAGAGGCTTGAAACGGAGGCTAAAACATAAAAAATCGAACCTAGAAGCCTATAGAAAATGTGCACATTGGTGCATCAGTTACTTTGACCGGTCCACCAGTGCACAAGATTCTTGTCAAATTGAACCTTGGCCATAAAGGGAAATATGAATATTAAATAATCGATTCGACTCCTATTTTCTCTTCTATTATGGAAAGTGATTTGAAACCTAATGATATAGATGATAGTGATATGGAAAGAATGAATATATGAGATGGTTTTTGGAAGCTATTCGAAATGATATGTGATATGTGTTATGATATGTGATATGATGGTGAATGTGGACTTCCTCTCTATTCTAAGGCAATACAAGCCAAGTGATTCAATTCTTAAATGGATACTATTTTCTGAAATACGAGTTTTAAAACACAATTTATAAAAGAAAATTACGACCAACAGAAAAGGATTAAGTGGATGTACGCCGTAGTATTTTCCGAACCACTGTAAAAATTATGTATTTCTTCTCTTTTTTAACTTCTTTTCTCTTACAACTTTCACTTATTGCTTGAATGGGTCTATGTGATGTTTTTGGTCAAAACAAGCATCATATATGCTTGCTATTCTACCCCCTTGGAAGTGGGGTCCCACCAACAGTCGATAGCTTTAAGTTCCATCTCCAAGCTTCTATCCAATCATGTATGGACCTTCCTAATTTGGACCAGGTGCCCCCTTACTAGTAAATACCCGTTTCAATACTGGGTCGCCTATCTCAAAGGTATGGTTCTGACCTTGGTGTTAAATTGCTTCACTAATCTTTTCTAATGAGCAGCTACCATCAAATCAGCCTCTTCTCATTTCTTTTCAACTAAGTTGAGGGACTTAAGAAAGAGTTCTGCATTTATCTTGGGATCATAGTGCAATCTTCGGTGAGAAGAGACTTCGAATTTGATTGGAATCATGGCCTTTGTTCCGTAGACTAATGTGAATGGAGTATGGCAAGTCGCAGACTTATGGACGATCCCATTAGCCCATAATGCAAGTGATAGCTCATCAACCTAGTTGCCCTTGGCTCTCTTCAACCCTTTCTTTATGATGTATTTGATGATTTTGTTCATCGTCTCAAACTGTCCACTCGCTTGCAGGTGTTCTATTGCCAAGAAACTCTTCCCGGTTTGGTATCAAGCATAGAATTCTTTGAACCTTGCACTCTCGAATTGAATTCTATTATTAGTGATGATCTTTAATGTAACTCTGTATCTACATAAAATGTTTTTCACTATGAAGTTGATCATCTTTATGAAGTGATCAATGTGAGTGGTTCCACTTTAGCCCATTTTGTTAAGTAACCCACAACCAGTATAGCTTATTTCGCTCTACCTCTCGACATCTGAAGCACACTGATAATATCAATTTCCCACACTACAAATAGCCATGGTCTAACCATTTGTGTAAGCTCGGTGGATCGGGCTCCTGATATCTTTGCAAACCCCTGACACCTGTGAAATTTTCTAGAATAGTCGGCCGCATCTCGGCTGATCTTTAGCAAGAAATATCCATAACAAAAAACCTTCTTTGCTAAAGTCTACCCCCCAATATGATCACATAGTTATCTTTGTGCACATCTATAAGAATTTTCTTAGCTTTATCTTTAGTGCCTCAGTAGGGGCATCACTAATCCTCTTACATATTACACTCCTTCTCGTATAATGAATCGAGGTACTATAGTATTTTCCATTGTTCATTTCTTCCATTCGGGAGGGCCCCTTTTAGAAAATATTCTTTAATTAGAGTCATCCACGATTCCTTTCCTCCTCGACTCCAAGATTCAATCAATATCTATTTCGTTGATGCTTGGAGCCAACAACACTTCCATTGGAACGAGTCCCAAAAGCTATGCATCCCCAAGCTAGCCAGTTTAGCTAGTGGATCAACTTTCATATTCTCTTCTCTAGGAATATGCGTTGTCATATAGTACTCAATTTCGTTCAGTAGTTCCAAAACTTTGGTCAGGTAAGGGGCAAGTCTCGCTCCTTTAACCTAAAAATCCTTTTTCACTTGATAGACTACAACTAAGGTTCACTGAATATATGCAATGTCTTGACTCCCAGTTCTCTTGCTATCTTGAGTCCCACAATCAACACTTCATATTCAACTTCATTGTTTTTCGATAGGAACTCTATCCTTAAAGCATAGTATATCCTATGCCCTTCTAGGGTTACAAGGATCACTCCTGCATAAGAATAGTGTTCATTGGAGGCTCTATTTTCATATAGTTTCCACTGAATTAGTTAGGCCTAATCTTCTTCCACTTCTCCTTCCCAGATAGTGAACTCGACACTGAAGTCTGCCAATGCCTATCCTCGGATCACCTTCCTTGGATGGTATGTTATATCATATTGGCTTAGCTCGATATTTCATTTTATCAGTCTTTCCAAAGTCTCGGGTCAATGCAATACTTATCATAGTGGTTGATTAGTAAGAACTTTTATTGGATGAGCCTGAAAGTATGATCGTGACATCCTTGAAGCAATCACAAGCATTATGCCAGCTTTTATAAACTTGGATAGTTCTTTTCCACTCCAATGAACCATTTGCTAATGTAATATATTGGCCTTTGGATTCTGCTCGCCTCACGTACTAAAGTTGCACTCGGTGCCTGAGTAGATATCGCTAGGTAAACATATTGATCTTCACCTTCTAAAGGCTTTGACAAAATGAGTGGTCACTCCATATGCTCTAGCAAATTCCAGAAAGCATCCTGACATTCTTTCATCTAAACAAACTTTCCTTTCTCTTCATGAGGTCATCAGAGAATGGTATGCATTTATCTGTTGCTTTCAAAATAAATCGACTCAGTGCGGTGAACTTCCTATTTAAGCTTTGCATTTCCCTCCTTGTCTTTGGGGCATTAACTTCTTTTGATGCTTTGATCTATTCTGGGATTGCTTCAATGCCCCTTGAGTTTATAATGAAACCTAAGAACTTTCCTGATGCAACTCCGAAAGAGCACTTCAGTCGATTAAGCTTTATTCCATACTTCTAAAGCATGTCGAACATTTCTAAGAAACCATCCATGTGATTCATCGATCGCTGTGACTTTACAAGCATATTGTCCATATAGACCTCCATTGTCCATCCAATCCGATCTTTTAACTGTTTATTTACCTGTTATTGGTAAGTAGCTCCAACATTCCTAAAGCCAAATGGAATCACTTGGTAATATTACAGCCCAAAATCAGGGATGAAACTTGTATGCTTCTTATCTGGCACGTGCATTGCTTTCTGATTGTAGCTGGCATATGCATCCATAAAGAATAGCAGCTCATGTCCAGCTGTTCCATTTGCAAATTGGTCAATCATTGATAACGAAAAGCTATATTTTGGGCATGCCTTGATCAAGTGTATATAATCAATGCATGTCCGCCACTTTCCATTCGTCTTTTTGACCAACACAGGATATGACACCCATTTCAAGTATAAAGCATCGCAGATGAATTCATCCTCCTTTAGCTTACACTCTTCTTCTTTCAAAGCAGCAAACCACTTTGGTTCTATGTTGCGTATTTTCTGCTACACATTTGGGTCCATATTCAATTCATGGCATGCTATCTTCGAAAAATTCCATAAATATCGGAATGTGTCTAAGCAAACACATCTTGATTTGCTCGAAGAAACCCTACCAACTCATTTCTAATCTTTATGACGAGATTAGGCCTGACCTTTAGAACCCATGTGGGATCATTGTGACATCCCGGAATTTCTGACAATATCAATTTAATAATCGGTATTGAAATTTAAATTGATTTGATGATTTTTGTTGATAAACTTGAATTGATTTAATAATTCTTCTTTTAATAAACATTTAAATTGTGAATTTATCTTTTAAAAGCTAAATAAATTATTTTCTACTTATAATGTATATAAATTTATATATATTGTAAATAGATGAGCGTTGTTTTAAATTTAAATTAATAAGGCATATTTTATAATTCTAATATATTTTGGTAATTTGGAAATTTTGATTTAATTTAAAATATATAGTTTTAAAATGTTTAAGATAAATGTTTAATTGATTTAAATTATATCTTAGCTTAAGTTTAAGATTAGTTAAAAGGTTTGTTTTAAAATATTGTTTAATAAATATGATATATTAATTCATTTAATAATAATAGGAAGTTATAATCTCTTTTATAAATTATTTAAATTTGACAAATTATTATTTTCAAATAACATTTATTTATGTATTGTTCTATATATATAAGTAGATTTTAAAATAGAAGTGTTATTTTCAAATTCAATATGTTGTTATATATGTATATATATAACTTGATTTTAAAATTGGATTTTTGAATTTATTTTGAATTCAAAAGCCTTGAAATTAAAAAGAGTAAATATTTAAAATGTTTGGATTTTAAAGATATTATATAAGCTTTTATTTGTATATATATACACATAGCTTTGTTTTATTTTCTCTAAAATGTAATTCATAAATGTAAACAATAAATATATATATATGTAGAGAAATAAAAATAAGTATTTAATTTGAGTTAGAAAAGAGAAGATATGGTTTTGTAGACATAAATATAAAAATAAATAATAATAATAGACTAAGTATAAAAATAGTTAATAAGTAAATTAAGTATTTAATAGTTTAAGATTAAAAGTAAAGGAAGAATAAAATTGTAAATTAATTAAGTAAAAGTATATATGTACATAAGGAATGAAGCATAACCAGGCAAGAAAATGAACACATTGATAATTCTGGAAACACTTATTTGCTAGGCTGTTAGACTAATGCAAGGCAATAAACAAAGTATAAAAGAATAATACATGTTCATGTTTGCTCAGGAAAATAGTATATACACATAAGAAAAGAATATATACAAGCATCACTACCATACGAAATAAAATATAGGATAAGTGTAGACATGGAGGACAAAGCATTTAATGTGAACATCTCTAAGTACACAAAGTAAGGTCTTTCAGCCACCAAGGAAGAAATAAAATCTGCTAGAGTAATAATAAAGAAAAGAAATATCTTTGATATGGTACAAACAAGATAACATCACTTGTACAAAATGACATCCCTGTAAAACTTCTTTATACATATCAACTTCTTCATTTTATCATCAGTTCGTCATCAATAAAAATGAACTAAATCTGAAGCAAATACCCTCTCACCACTTAAACAAAAAAAGAAAAAGAAAGAGCAACTTCAATTCTGTTTTGAAAGCTAGAACATCTCAGCACCAAGGTGGTTTCAATTTGCAAGTTTCCAGTACAAGCTTCAGCAATCCAAGTTTTAAAGTTTCAAGCTTTTTCAAAATCAAAATAAAAAGGCCCTATCTCTGTTTTCAAATTTTCAGGTGAGTAACACTTTTTAAAAACTTAAGAATCTGGATTTGGTTGCATGTTTATATCGGGAAGATGTGAGTAAACAAAATTTATAGTCTTAAGTTCATTTGTGTGTTTGATGTATTTGGTTTGCAATTCTGTGTTCAAGTATAAGTTTCCTGTTAAACTTGAATCTATAGATTTAGTGTAGTTACCGAGTCAAGTAACATTCAAAATACAAGATATTCTCATTTGATTATTTATAGGCTTATTTTTTTAAAACAAACCATGTTGTTTGAATAAAAAAAATCAAGATTTTAAAAACTTTTTGCAAGCTTGTCAATGGAGTATACTCATTGTAAAGTGATTTACAGGGAAATCATTTAATTTGTGTTAAATTCAAGTATGCTAAATTACTGATTCAAATACCTAGCAAGAATCTATATACAAAGTTAGGATTTTTAAATGGAAAACGATGATTTTTAGTTCATTATTTATGGTGCAATTTGAATATGAATAAAAATTGCATTTCTGTCAATATTGGTAGATTCAATTAATTTTAATTGTTGAAATTTTGTATGATGCAAGCTTGAAGATGTTTTAACCTAGGAAAAATGCTAAATAATTTTTCCAATGCAAGGATTTTGAGTTTGAATCGAATGTAGGGTTTAGTTCGCGTTTGTTCTTATGCTCTATAAACTTGTGATTTTGCCACCGTGGAGTGATCGAGTGGATCGCGATTTTTGGAGGTGGTAGGGGAGGATATGGACGAGGTATGAACGGAGTTTCATCACCTCAGGTTGTCGACGTTGGTAGGTCGATGCGTTTTGCTTGGTTGTTCGTGTAGATTGTTCGAGCTACAGGGTCTTTTTCGTTTTCGAGCATTTCGCGATGAAGTGAAGTTTGTTTTCGCGAGAGATGTCGATTTGGGGTTTGCTGGAGGAGGCACGAGCCACCGGAGTGGCAGCGAACCACCGTGCACGTGCACGGTGCCGTGGGCGTGTCAGGGGATGTGTGGGTATGTAACTGATGTTGTAATCTGAACTTAACTAAAAAAAAGGGGAAGAAGAAAGGAACGGGTAGTAGAAGATAGGTAAGGGGAAACAGGACTACTTGAGTGATGCAGTTTTGGCCTCGGCCCATTTAGGGGTTAAGCTTATATTTCCTTTAAGCTATTTGATTAACAAGTTAATATTGATTAAATAAGTAATGTTAGTTAGTGTTAAGTTAATATTTGATTTAAATTTATCAAGAATGTTTTCAAACGTAAGATGGTTAATTTAAATTGGACGTTAATTAAGAATGTAATTAATTTTATAATTATAATTAAATAAGTAGTTAAGGTTTAAAATTTGTAATTAAAGATTTATTATAATAATCTTGTATAAATCCATTTGTAATTAAGAATTTAATTAACCATTTAAAGTTAATTAATTAACTAATAAATGGTAGTGGTTAACTAATTTAATAATTAATTAAGGAATAAATGACTAATTAATCGGTAATTGAGAATTACTTAAGTAATTAGTGATAATTAAATGGGTAATTAACTTTTATAAATCAGTAATTAAGTAATTAAGTAATTAAGTAATTAAGAAATTAATTACTCATTGTAATTAATTAAGTTTAATATGAATTGTTTAAGTTAATTAATCAAGTTTAATTAATTTAAATAACCATTTGATGATTTGATAAGTGAAATTACTTAGTGTAATTAATGGAGCATAATTACTTAGGGATGTAATTAGAAGATAATTACTTGATGTAATTAATACAAGATGAATTATAAGTGAAGTAATTCGGGTAATTACTTTTGTAATTAATCAAGGGATTAATTAATGGAGATAATTAATTATGGAATAATTAATTTATTTAATAAGTAATTAAGGATAGTTAATTACTGATTTGTTATTAATCAAGAGGGATTAATAATTGTGTTTAATTAAAGATAAAAATACTCAATGTAATTAATTTAAATGAAGTAATTTAGTTTAAATATAAATTAGAGATCATTAATTAATGATGTAATTATGAATTGTTTAATTAAGGAATAATTAATAATGAGGTGATTAATTAATGTAATTAATTAAGGATAAATGTAATTAATTATATATAATTAATAAATGAGGTAATTAAATGTTAATTACTATAAATGATTTAGAATAATTAATTTGTGGAATTAATTAAAAGACTAATTACTTATTGTAATTAGAGAATGATTAATCAAAGGTGTTTAATCAAGATGAATATTTAGAGAATGATTAATTAAATTGGTCTTTATTTAATTAATGGTTGTATAAGCAGGATTTATAGATGTAGTAATTAATTTAATTTACTTTAAATTAATTAGAGATAGAAGTAATTAATTTAATTCATTTTAAATTAATTATAGATTGTGAATAATAAATCATTTCTTATGAATGAATGATATTGATATCCTATTGATTGATTGTGATCTCAGATATGAGATGAGTAATATCTATGTGATACAGATGCTTGTTTTTAGTATGATAATATTGATTGTCTGTTTGGGATAATAATATGGATTATTTTTTTATGATGATAATGTTGATTATCTATTGTTATATTGTGATTTATCTGTCTATGAGTATATAGATAATATTGAATTGAATTGTTTTAAACTCTAAAAACAACTTGGACCTAAAAGATGGCGATTTGGATTTCGATGAGACCGGGATCGGGTTTCCAGATTTGAATATCCGAAAACCACATCGATCCAAATTAACGATAGGTCGTGAATCTCAAGTGAAGATGAAGATTCAGAGTGCAAGGGTTATTGTCGTTAACTCTGAGGGTGATTCCAAAATGAGTGTAATGAGATAATGCCTTCGGTTTCGTTCGAACCCGGAACGAACTTGTATGGATTGAATGCTTTCAGAACATCGTCAGGTGGACGATGAGCATTCTAAGAGATGTGTTCTCTAAAGGTAATCGTGACCTCAAGCCTCATCAACCGGGAATGGCTAAAACAGGGGAGGTGCAGCAAGGTTAGTGGGTAGCACCCAAGTAGGATGAGATTTCCCCTGTCTAGAGTCCCTTTTTATTCGGCTTAGTGTGTGGTTGGTCGCGCCAACCGCGGGGTTTCTTGTCCGGGAATTATCCAGTAAGGGATAGTTCCAGCCTTGTGTTGCAGAGGGAGCGGGCGTACTCCTCGGTACGGTGATCTAGGCCACGTACTGTGACGGGCGGTACCCCAGTAGCCCTGCCATTGTATGGAATCCAATCTCCAATAAGTACCGTACGTATTAGTTGTGCCCAACTATGTTGGAACGTGAGATGTAAGCATTCCAGCTATTTCTGTATTTTACTTGAAAACCCTAGACACTATTATAATATCACTGGATTTCCTATCAAACATTTGGTTAGCGTAAGGTAAAAACTTTTCCATGTTTATGTGTGGGAAGTCTTACGTGATACCCTTTCTTTTCAAAGGATTTTTTAAAGTTAAGCAACTTAAACCTGTTACTCATACCAGACCCATGTCTGACCCGGAGTTTATTTCTGTTTTTTCTAAACTCTTGGGTACTCAAATTTTTACGAGTAACCAAGGGATTCAGGTTAGCTTTGACGATTTGTGGAGGAGCAATGGAGCAGGAGGCTTCAGCGTTATAGATATATATTTTTCCACTGTGATGGTATCTCTGTGTTGTATTTGTGTTGTATCGAGTTGTATTAACTAGACAGGTGTTTATAACTGTCTAGTATGTGATGTATAATCTGTGTAACTCTGATTGATGATGTATATTATGTAATACTTATGTGATTAATATAATTTATTCGTTCCGCTGTTGAGATTCTGATGTTGTTTCTTCTTTCTTCTTTATCTTTTCTATTTCTCACCCCTTTCTTTCTTAATGATGATGCAACTTTCTAGTAGCGGAAAGTTGGGTCGTTACAATCATCATCATTGATCGGGATGTTGATCGTCATCTCTACCAATGCCTCTCACATCCTCTGGCTCCTTTTGAGGATTTATAGGGTTGTATAACTTGCTATAGGACCCGAGCCAGGGCTTGGCCGATGGTTGCCATGCATCAGCAATCTTGATGCAGAGAGACCTCTATGCACTCTTTCCTTTTTTTTTACGTGGCTTTGCCTCTTTGAGCTCTATGACATAACATTCTGGACCAGAACTCTGTTCACCTTAAATAAACCCTGCTCCATTTTCGGTCTGGAACTTCATCATCAAACACCATGAAGCAAGCACTATCCTAAAACTAGCAAGGGCCGGTCGGCCCAAGAAAGCTTTATAGGTCGAATATTCATCGACCACATTAAATGTCTTCATCCACACTATCTTATGGCTCCTTCGCTCAATTTCGTGGATAAATCAATGCAACCAAACATGCTACTTAGCCTATTTGGTAAATCCCTGAACACGAAATTTAAACGGCTTCGGATCCTTCTAGTCAATTCACATTTGATCAAAAGTCTTTCTGAACAAAATATCAATATAGCTCCTATAATCAATCAGGACTCGGTGCACTATTGCTTGTCCGACAATAGCCATAATCACCATGGGACGAGCATCGATGCTTCCAACCCATCTACATCTCTATTTCTGATAACGATGTCATCATTCATCATTCTTTATTGCTTTGTTATAGTTCCTCCTATTAGTCCATGAGTTGATGGTTTTGATGACAATAACCTTAGAATAAGATTATAAAATATAAATACTAACATTATAGTTTAGATATATATGTATATGCAGGATTTAACCATGCAGGTACCAAGAATGAAGACTGTACAGTATAGAGATTCAAGAAATCAAGATTGAAGACTCATGAGTATCAAGAATATCAAGATTATCAAGATTTCAAGATAAGTATTAAGTCTAGAATTATGTTAAAACTTCATAATAGCACTGAAATCTTCACTCCATTTTTCTTTTGGGATGGAACCCATTTCTACCTTTTTAGTGGCTTACAAACCCATGACAAGTAGCTTACAAACCTACGACAAGTGGCTTACAAACCCACGAACATCCTGGTTTTGTACAAGTTCTCGGGTCCTGATATGATGAGATATTCTGTAGGAAGAAGCTTGCAAAACTACTTCAAAATGATTTTCAAAACTACTTTAGAATAATTTTCAAAACTGCTTTTCAAAATGTTTTAGCCTTAAAAATTATCTTTTCAAATGATTTTCAAAAAGATGTTTTAGCCTTAAAATATTCTTTGTGTTTGTTTTTAATAAACTCTTGTTTTAAACGTCGTTTGTTTTAAACTATCTTTTAATTATAATATATTTATACTTAGATTTAAATATAAAATTATAGTAAAATTTTATATATATTATTCTCTATATTTATCTATGTATTTTATCTATAGTCAAGTATATTTATAAAGTTTAAATAGTTTTTAATATAAGATAAAGGTTATTTTCAAAGAAAATCAAATCTTCAAAAAAAGCTTTGGGATGTCGACATGCCCTAGTACCCCATGTCGACATAGTGACAGTTAGATTCAAAAATTTGAATTTCAAATGAAGTGTCTATTCACCATAACCTTTCATGAATGGACATGGCTGTTGTTCTTCTATAAATAGGGGTTGGTTTCAACGAATTTTATATCATATTTTCTTGTTTTTTACTTCTCTTCTTCTTCCACATTTTCTTATTCAAAATCCTATCATCACTCTGCCGAAATCAACATTGAATCTAACTAGATCATCTCTAGTTTGATTCTCTATCACTATCTCAACAAGATCCCAGTGCTATTCAGAGTTATAGGCTTCTTTGTAATCTATCTAGCGAGAAAAGGTGTGATTGTAGCCTTGGAAATCAATCAAGTGAGAAAAGGTGTGATTGTAGCCTTGAGAAATTAATTGGGTGAACTTGTTGCTCGGAAATCAAGTATCTCTACCCAGAGGATTGTGATTCTGGAGGGTGTACCTCGTGGCCTTGAAATCGAGGGTTGTAATTATTGAATTGCTTTTGAAAGGAAATTCGTACTTAGTTGTGCGGGACTGGATGTAGGGTAACTCCGAACCAGTATAAAATCCGGTGTGTTCTTTCCTTTACTGCATTTACTTTATTTCTGCATCTGTGTTTGATTCTGTGATCATATCTGTGTCTGAATATTGCATACATTTGTGTACAAATCAACAATAATTCAAAAAGATTTAGTAATTTCTTATAAACACTATTCACCCCCCCCTCTAGTGTTCATTCTAGCCTTAAGATCCATATTCCGCATTCCTCACACCTCTTCTATGATGAAGCACATTTCTTGAGGAATATGTCTCAGTGAGCTACCATATCTTTCTATCTCGTCCCATCTTTTCTCTGTAGGATGAGAACCCCCGGAGATAATATTGATTACAATCCTCCTCTCAAGCCATCTTTGTCCTTATCCACTAGAACCAGCCTGATCCCTTTGGGTGATCTGCTCTTGGGGTATATCATTTGTTTTTTTGTCAGCTTGTGGGTTCCTCACGTACTGCTGTGACTTTTCCTTTCTAATCAAATCCTTAATTACATCTCTTAAGTGTCAACATTCATGGGTATTTGCCCATGAATTTGACGGAAGCGGACAATACTTCCCCGAATGCTTTTCCTTTTCTGTAACCTCCCTATGAGGCGGCTCCTTATAGTTCTCAGTACTTTGTATTCCAAGGTAGATATTCTCAACGGAATCATTCAATGAAGTGTAATCTCCCGGTCTTGTATACCTCATGTGCTTCTTGGTGTTCTACTTCTTCCAACTAATGCAATGCCTTTTCTTTTAGTGTTATTATGTCCAATGTTCATAACAACGTTTCCAATGCTACCACCACTCTATTTAATAGCAATATTTCTTTCCATAACATCACTCGATCCATAATGATCGTCACTAGCCAAACTAGCATCCAATTCTCCTCATTTAAACATGGAAATTAGGATGCCTTTCTATAAAACTAGTCCATGATGGACAATTGTTTTTTCTTCAACCATCTACCGAAATCAGTTCTCTAGTTTACTCCATTAACCAATGCTATTAAGACAATTTCTTCTCTCGGTTGGACATCTGACAAAGACATCATGTCGTTTGGTCGAGCAGTATGGAGTCAGAAATTCTCTATAAAATTCTTTGCTAAATGGCCAAAGGATGACATGGACCTTAGCGTGAGCTGAGTGAACCACGTCGTGGCAACTCCATTTAAGAATGTAAGGAAGCACCTACATCTCAAACCATCTATAGCATTGAGGTCCCTATCCTTATCCTAGCATGGACTGCCATCAGCAATGCTCCTTCATCACTTACTCCAATCCCGAGTGCCTCGGACTTGAAAAACTTAATAAAGTTGTGTAGACTTTCGTTCTTGCCTTGCTTAACCTAGGACATCGTGTTTACATAAGGTGAGGTTTCTCTTCCTGAATTGAATTGTCTTAGAAATCCATCGATAGCTGTTGTCAAGAATGGACCTCTCTGGATCCAAATCTCCTAAACCACTTAGCTACAGCTCAGGCTTAGTAGACCGAAAAAAGTTTGTTAATACCCCAGCTATTCATTTTGATGACTATTATCCATATAATTTGCAAAGGATAAGAGCAAAGACATTTATGTCGAAATTGAAGAGTAATAAGGTAATTGATAATGCCAAAAAACAGCATGTCGTGAATCGTCGATATGGCATCAAGCTCCATACAAAATAACAAGGTAAAAGTGACATCGAAAGGTTGCAATGTCGAAGGTTACGATAAGTAACTATGTCGCCATTTATCAATAAAGAATAATAGGCAATGTCACAGGTCATCAATGAAGTTGCCAATATCGGATGCCGCTAATGCCGCATACTGCTTATAAGGGTAGATAGATGATATTATGCCAAAGAATCTAGAAACAATGACGCATGTCATATTCCATCAATGAAGCACTTCTTCCATATAGCCTGAAGACTAAATGCCGCTGAGGGCAAATACCGCATCTCTCCAATGTCGCCTTATTCTAATTTCGCCCTTCAAAGTAATGTCATCACTTATTAATGTTGCTTATCTTTAATGCCACTTATCTTCAATGTCGCCTATTACCAATGCCGCCTGTTATTAGTGTCGGTTGTCTTCGATGTCGCCTATTATTAATGTTACCTGTTGTTAATGCCGCTTATCATCAACTCCGCCTCTTATTAATGCCGCCTATTATCAATGTTGTTTGGTATAAAAGCTGATTTTTATCAATGCCAATCATTGCCAATATTGCCACTTATCAATTTCGTCGCTTGTTGATGTCGTGCCATAGTACTGACATACTTCATCAACCTTCAAAAGAGGCCTCATATCCTCAATACAATATTGATATTGAACGTCGTCAATGAAGACTATCAAGGCAAGATAGATGCTAAGTGTCGAAGTTCACCATTGAGCGAGTGAATGATGAAGTACAATGTCATGCGCATCAACATGGATGATGTCGGGGGTCAAGCATACCATATGGATACATGGATGCCATGCCGTATCCCTCAACTCCTATGAATACTAACCAAGGGGCATAAAGATGAGGGCGATCATTTCTTTTCTCTACTCTCAAATTAAACTCTTATAACCCTAAATTGATTTGGGGTTAACTCTAATTTGATTGTGATCAAATTCGATTTATATGAATAAGGACTTGGACATGCCTATTAACTTGATTGTGCACTTTGGACATTATTAGACATTATACACATGATGAAGCTCTTTAGACCCAAAGCAATTATTATACAATTAGAATCACATAAACTTCGGTCTTGTAACGAATGCGATCTTTCGACGCTCGAAAGTCGACATTAATACGTCCACTGTATCAACTGCCGAGCAATCGAATGCCGGAAAACCGAATTGTTATGGTTAAAAAGAAGAGGTAGAAGAAAACAGAAGAAAAAGAAAGAAGAAACAACAGAAACAATATCAGAATCTCACATTCGCAGCGGAACAACATATAATAGACAAATGAATAATCTTTAAATCAAAGAACTATATCATTTTATACATTACATCGTCATCAGAGTTTACAACAACAATACACAACACAACTGGACAGTTGTATAAACTTGTCCTCATACAGAATACACAGCGGAATAAATAATATCATATACAAATGCTACGTCTCGCCATCCAGCTCGCCACTTGAGCTCCACAGCATCTCCTGAATCCAGAATGACCTGATAACCTGACTCTAGACTGCCCGTGTGGAAATTGGTGGGCACCCAGAGTTTAGGAAGGAAACAATAAACTCCAGGTCAGTCATGGTGACTGGTGTGAGAACTTAAAACAGTTTTTATCTTTAAAATAACAACAACAAAGGAAGTAAAAGACATTCGCAATGCTTTTGGAAAATGAAACTACCATAAGACCTCCTGCCATACACACAATGCAAACGCATAATTGGAGGAGATTTCTTCTTATGATAGTCAAACATGCTTACTACGCAAATCATTGGATTATTATTATTAGTGCATAGTGGAAAAACATTTCGAAAGTATAATATTAATCTTACCCAGCATAGGCATTTCACACTATGCCTACTATAGCTACCATCTAAACAGTGGTGACCACCATAAGTAAATGGCAGGTTCTACAACTAATACCGTACAAGGTTCGTATTAGAAGATGGATTTCCAACAAATGGTCAGGCTAAGGAACTTCCTATGCCATATGGGATCGCCTCTAGATGGACGTCCCGAGAACTAACTAGCTCTCTGCCAACACAAGGTCGGGTTACCTCTGACACTAGGTAACTACTACACGAAAATGCCACCCCCTGGTCCTTTGGGACCTTTATCCGAGGCGCCTCGATCAAAACAACAATCACATAGTAAATGAGATTGGAGTATCCACATAGGTTAAATACCAGGGCTCCATACCTGATACCACCCTTTTCCAGAAGGAAATGACATACCCTAAAGAGAGCGACCCTCATAACCTTGCCGCATCATTCCTGTTTTGACCATTTCCGAGTTGTGAAGTCGGACGAAGTCTCGTCCACAAAGCTACGTTTTTTTACAAAGCCGTGCTTTGATCAACAAATGATCAATAAATAATCATCACACAGCAACACTCAGCATGCCACATTACCAAATTAGGAGTATATCACTGATAAATTTCAACTACATAACCTCTAAGCTCGTACGTCTCAGAGAAGGGTGTTAAGCTAAGAGAATTAATTCTCCTCCACCAACAGAAATGTATTTGAAAGAAATCAGCTTTATATCTCAAAATGTAATGTCAGACATGTAACCATACAAGTCTGTTCTGGGTTAAAACAGAACCGAAGGCACTTCCGAAGAAGCCCTTGCAATCCGGGTATTCACAATCCCGATCGAACTTCCCATCACAAAAGAAATCTCTATACCATAGCTAACGGTGCAGAGACAATCGATAGGTCATCCTATCATTTTCACAAATACCCGGTCTTCACCACCGGTCTTCAATGCGATCCATATCGTTGTATCACTAATTCAGAATGGGTTATATGACACAAAGGTCTTTTCCTGGCTAACCCGAATAGTGAGCACAATATTTAAAACATATGGATATAGGGATTTCAATTAAGTCACAACTTATTACCCAAATCCTTTCCTTTAAATGGTTTAAACAAATTACCATTTTAAATCTTTAACAAAAAGATTTACTTCACAAAGTTTACCCAGTTTCACAAAGATTCATTCATAGATTTCCAAATCAATTTCCCATTTCAATTGGATTAACCTATTAAATCTTTAAATTAAGATTTAATTTATAGCTTTCAAAACTATTTGCAATTCAAGTCTTTTATAATATAAAAGATACACCATTTGAAATACTAGTTGATTTCAAAATAAAATTTAATCATCGTCACAAAGGTTAATTCATAGTTTTTCAAAACAATTCACAATTTCATTTCAACTTGAAATGTTTCGATACAAATTGGAAATCTTTTCACTTTATGAAAGCTATTATTATTTGAAAACAGATAGTTTTCGTTTTGGAAAAAACTGGTTACAATTACACAGTTTAAAGCCATTCAAGTATAAACTTGAAATTAAATTTCCAAAACCATATTTTTAAGTGGTTAAAAACCCATATAAACCCTTTTATACTTATAAAATCTTTTAGACCAAAATTCCCAATTCATTGAATTTAATTTCAAAATATTGAATTCAAATTTTAAATCAAATGATTCAAATTTCAATTTTTATTAAGTTATTTAAAATAACTTTTATTTTTGAAACTCATTTTCAAAAGCTTTCAATTTCAATTCCAAAACTATTTTGGATTCAAGAATTCAAATTTTTTTTTCAAAATTGATAAAAATCTGCGACTTAACCGATTTCCACGTGAAATCCACATTTTTGTGTGTATTGTGTAGTCCACGGGTTTAACACAATGGTGCAACAACATTCAACCATCACAGATCAAATATAACAATATAATTGATAAGCGGTATAAAATATAACGCTCATCTTTCATTCACAGATCACAGATATATATCACAGATAAACAATTCACAGATCACAGCACACATCAGGATATATCACAAAGCATCGCACATCAGAGATGTCAAACAATTCAACATCCAATATAATCCAAACATCCATAAGTAGGATAAATTTAATTATCTGATTAATTTAAATCAGATAAATTTTAATAAATCAATTTTACTAGTTATAGCAAATTAATAATCAATTAATTTCAAATTGATTTTCAAATTTATTTCAAAACACCAAATCAAATTTCCAAACATTTTCAAAAGATTTATTTTCAATCACCAAAAATCAATTACCAAATGGATTTCTAAATCTATTTCCTTTTTAAAATAAATTCCTTTTTAAGCAGATAAATTCCTTTATTTTCCAAACTATTCAAAAATCCAAATTTTAAATAAATTCTCAACTTATAAATAATAATTTCGAAATCCATTTATTAAGCCCTTTTCTCCAAATTTGAAATTTAATTCAATACAGTTCAAAAATAAGACTTTTATCTTTTAACTCCTTTTAAATTTATCCAATTATCAAAAATATATTTTTGGATAAATTTTCAACTTAAATTTCAAAAATCCAATTTTATTTATTTCTGGTATCCAACGATACCGAAAATATATACTGCTAAATTACAGCCGTCAACAATTTCCATCACAATATAATCACACGGCGATTATAAATAAATCAACACATAACATTGAAATAAATTCAATTATTTGAGGAATCCAGTTGGATCCCTCCAACCTGTTTCCCTGCATCCACAGATGTTAGCACAATACCAATTCCACTTCATAGTGGAATATTGCGGTATATGGGATTTATAAAATATTATCCGCTATTATGCGGCGCAATAGGGTCTCATTCGCTATATAATGTGAGAAATCAACTCCAAATACATATATAATACCAATTCCACTTCACGGTGGAATTATCGCGGTATATGTTTTTAATAAATAACCTCCGCTTAATATACGGCGTATAGGGTATATTTCAACACAACAGACAATAATTATCATTCAATTCACACAATCAAGCAATTTTAAATTTAACTATTTAAAATTTAAATCGAACAATTTCGATTGAGTGAGGAGTTCTCACCTTGCTTTTAAAATGTCGAGCGTTCAATTTTTACATTAAATCGAACACGTTCGATTTAAAGAAAAATTTTCACTTGCTCAAAATGATCCCATGTCTGCACCACAGCTAGCTGCTCGTCACTGCAATTTCGGCGTCGCCAGTTTCGTCGAATTCTGATAATGTATGACAAAGATATTGCATTTTAAAATTTATACGATTTAAAAGGTAATTAATTTCATTTTTCTTTTTAAATTTTAAAACCTTTAATCGATCTGGCCGTTCATCTCAAATAAATTAGATCACAGCCGCTTGTTGCTTTCTTCCCTCATGCGTATCCTCCCAGGCAAACACACGAGCAAGAACCCATAGCCGTCGACTTTGCATGAATTTTCACGCCTCCATCACAACGTTCGAAGACGATCAGGAGCCTCCATTCAAACGCTCGCACTCGCCTCTACCTCCGGCTCGAATATCATCGAACTCGGTTGCCCATTTGCGTGGAAAAATGTGAACGAACGTGCGACGTTCATTGTCGCTTTGCCGTTGATCTGTTGCTCCATTTCCGATCGTAGCCGTTGAAAACGTAGTACTCGATGCCCTTAACAAATTCCCAGTTAGAAGTTTCTTGAAATAAGGCGTGGATTGGAAGAAAATTGGAAGAGAAGGTCGTTGTTTCTCGGCCATTAAACTGAAATCTGGCGGCTAGGGTTAGGGTTTTGCTTTTGTTTGCAAAATAGAAAATGTTGTGGCCTTATATAGAAAATTCTACGAAACACTATTCATCCAAAATTTTCCGAACTCCAAACGAAGATTGCCGGCTGGCGTTTCTAGGGTTTTACCCGCATTTCGAACACAATGGAGCGTGTTTCGGGAGCCAATTTGGTCATATGTACGAGTTACGGAAATAAACGATCAAATTTAAATCAAATCGATTTAAAACGATTTCGATGCGTTTTGGCTCGCTCCGGACAAACCGTACATCCGATTGACACGAAATTTGAAATATTACAATAATTTCACATTACGGATCCGATGAAACTAGTTTCGTCGAAATCCGAGACTGTTTGAAAAATGACTATTTTTAGTCGTCAATTAAATATTAAAATATTCAATTTTCACAAATTAACTTTTAAATCGATTTTAAAAGTTCTACAACATCATTATAACTCCAACATGATTTAATATAACTTTATAAATCATTTTTATACACATTTAATTCAGATTTCAATTATTTACCCAATTTCAAGTATTAAATTAATAATTTGATCGTCCCATTAAATCACTATATTCGAATTAAAATTCATTCGGCTTATAAATCTTACTTATTAATATTTAAAATCAATTAAATATACGAATTTCAAATGACAGAAATTCTGGGTCGTTACAGGTCTAAACTAGCATTTATATGCATAGCCTTCATCTCGCCTATTAAATATGGACATTGGACAATGAACATAAGGACCGCCTGCCTAGTTCATTAACGTGCTTAGAGGACTATTATGCACATTTATGGTCTTCTTATCCTTTGATCATGTATCACGAGCTTTTGAATACCTAATTCTAAAAGAACGTATAAGGTTTCGAATATCTTATTCCAAAAGGCTATATGGGCTTTCAGATATGGGCTTTCGAATTCCTTGTTCCAAAATCCCATAGGCATCATGGATTCATATCTTGATAATATCATCTTGTACTTTGCCTTGAATACTAAATTTGTTCTTGATTCGTTAGCACCATTTGGTCAACACCAACTAAGTCATGCTTAGTCGTGTCATCAAATGTGTTGGAAATCAAGTTCTGATTTATCATACTTGGCATCATGGGTGTTATACCAATTTTTGGTCTAATTTTTTGGTGTTAGAAGAAGAGCTAGAACCTACATCTCCGTATAACTCTCTCCCTAAACTAATTCCATGAAGTTTCTTTTGTTCTAGGAAAATGGGGAGATCAAGGTGAGTTAATGCTCCAAATGAAATGGTCATACAAATGGCAAAATTAGAAGAAAATGTTGTTCCTAACATCAACTTAGGAAGCAAAAAACCTGGGTAGCCATCAGAACTGGCAAAGCCTACCAGTAGTGAAGCTCAAATTAAAGATCTAACACATCAAGTGGCAATGATGCAAGATTTGTTAGAGAATCATTTCACAGCAATCTTCCAAAACTTTCAAGTTCATTAAAGGGGTCGAAGTTGAATCTCCAAGAAGAAATCTAGATGTTTCTTTGCTTAAAAATAAAAGCAAAAGCAATCCTCTTATAACTCCATAAAAGAGAAAAGGTGATCAATAGGGAAAAGCAACCGAGCACTCTCCAAGATTGTTGCCGGATAATAAAGTTAAAGCAGATTACCAAGGGAGATTGATGTAGAAATCCAAGGAGCAATTTGGAAGTTCAACATCCGAAGGATGCAAACCTGTTAGGAGCAATTACCATAGCGACGAAGCTTATCTCAGAGATATGGCTGAGAAAATGGTAAAGGACATGCTTAATATTAAAGTAAAAAAGAACTCTTCATGAGAGGGTCAATAATAACCATCGAGAAGCTCCCTTCACAGACTAAATCATGTCTCCCAGGATCCCATCCCATATCAATATTCCATCCTTAGTGGGACTACTGACCCCGATGATCACGTAATGGCATTTGAAAGTCGGATGGACCCTTACAATGCATCCGAAATAGTGCATTGTAGACTTTTTCCTACTACCTTCCAAGGTGCGGCGGCCAAATGGTATAAACATTATCATAAAAATACTATCTACTCCTGAAAACAATTTTGTTACGAGTTCCCAGCACAATTTTGTATTTGCAAAAACCCCATAATTGACTGCAGCATATTAGCTAATATAAAACAGAAGCCAAGAGAATTATTGGGTGATTATCTTATAAGGTTCAACGTAGAGTGATGTGCACGTAAAAGTGCATATTATTACTCCCATATTTAATCTACTTTTATTTAAATAAATGAGCATATTAGGGTATTTTACATGTTTAAACCAAAATTTAAATTGCTTTCAAATCATTATTTATTCATCTTCATTTAGGGGATAAAATGTTAATTTTGTGTATAATTTAATTTGAGAAAATTTGTTTGCACGTCTTTATTTTTATTTATAGGAAATGAAGTGCAAATATGAAGAGTTCATGGAAGAATGCATGCACATATGTTGAAGGCAAATGAAGATTGGAAATAAATGAATTCATGCAACATGGAGGAGCCCACAAACCCACTACCATATGGTCCATGATTAAAATCACATGCACATGTTAATGGAGGCTTAAAGGCATGTTAGTGGGGAATAATTAATTCCCTAATGATTACTTGGAGGTTATACTTCCTAAAGGACATTTTAGGTAGACCCCTAAAATATGAATTAGGGTTTTAAGCATGTATAAATACCTCTTGTGTCTTATGTAATTATTTTCTTACCTTTCATGCAAGTGCAGCCACAAAATCAAAAATATATAAAAGTTTCTTTCATGGCTTCTTAAGCCTTGTTTTTACTTTCATACAATTTTCATTTATGTTTTCTTTTATGCTCTTTTATTCTCTTATGCTCTCTTTTAATTCGTGCAATTAGTTTAGATTTATTTTATGCAAATAGTTAGTTCCCTTTTCTTTTAATTAGCACTTCTCTTCATTTATGTTAATGTTGAAATCAATTTATTTTAACATGTTTTCAAAAATGAGTAGCTAAACTCCTTCAATTTAGGGGTAATAAAGCTCTCATGAAAAATATTAAATTAACATAATGATTTCATTTGTAATCTCTCATATGTGCTTAATGTATTTATGAATGATTGGTGGTTTATGTCGCTTTCTTTTGTGAATTTTGATAGCTTACGTTGACATCCTAATTAGGCTATGCTTAACTCCTTTTTAAACATGAACTATTTGATCATTTGCCCAAGTGATTTTGATAATGAAAGTCAAAATCAAAATTTGATGGTCTAGTTATTAATTAATAGTATATAGATCATACTTAAAATAGATTTTATTTTTAATTTTCATGAGTGTTGATAAGTGGGTTGAATGGTATGTTAGAGTTTGATGATTTAAGTTGTCCTAATTAATAACACAAATAAACCATACTTATAATAAGCACATCAATCATTTCTACTTAATATTTTAATGAGAGATTACAAGTGAATTTCATGTTGATTTATATGAATGATTTGAAGTGGATTTGCCTCTAAATTGCTTCTTATTATCATAGTTTATTCACCTTTGCTCTAGTTTAATTTTTGCAATTTTTCTTAGTTCAAAACCACTTTAAAACTTTGGGTTAATTTGATTCAGTAGTATTGAAATTTAATTCATTCCCTATGGATCGACCCGTACTCGTATATGTACTACAATTGTACGCCGTGCGCTTGCGGTTTATAATGATAATATTTTTTCGGCGATTTTATAATTAATAGAAAATTCGTCGTTAAACATAGAGGCATTATAGGAAAAGGATATGACCAATAGGGATAATTTGATGGCAGTGCGCTCAAGGCTGATTGAGCAAACTCTGTTCTGGTGAGAACTCTATATTTATGGCCGTAGAGATTAGCAAGGTTTCCATTTCCAAGCTGATAAATTCATCCATATGGATAAAATGTATCAAGCAAAGAAGAAAGCCCAGATGAAAAGAGAAATAGAAAAAGCCAGCTTTAACCGCTATAACAAGAAGTCAAGATGGGATGATTCCCCAAATTCTAACTATGTCACTATGAACAAAACAATATCCTACATTTACGCTACAACGAAAGAAAAAGTTAGCGTTTTGGTTTTTACAAAGCTAAAACCAATCCCGAGCCAAGGAAAGGAGGTGACTACTGTGCTTACCATAAAGTAAATAGAAAAAAGTTAGACGAATGCCATGGGTTAGCAGGTATAATCCAATGTTTGATTTGTGCTGGACATTTGAAGGAATTCATCAAGGATGGACAGAAAAGTACTTATTCTGAGGATGGCCACCAAAAGCTCTCAAACAACGCTGCGAATTTAGTAGAAGGTGAAAGTCAGCCATATTTCATTCCATCCCTCAACAGAATCGACGTAATCCATTGACGACCACATTTGGCTAGAAGCAGCAAAGGAGCTAGAAATTGCTATATTAGAGAAGCAGGAGATGGGGTTTTCTCTATTCAAGAAGAGACACCACTTAAGAATCCCAGGTACTAAATTTTGATGTAAGACTTGACCATCACTCCATAGGAATTAAGAGGTGTCTGTCATCCCTACAATGATCCGCTTATGATCACTGCTCAAATTAGGCT
This sequence comes from Allium fistulosum, assembly GCA_030737815.1. NCBI lineage: Eukaryota > Viridiplantae > Streptophyta > Magnoliopsida > Asparagales > Amaryllidaceae > Allium > Allium fistulosum. The sequence continues at coordinate 1,144,639,443 of CM060902.1, forward strand.
CTCCGTGGTTACCAAAATTCTTGTTGATACTGGAAGCGCTGTTATTGTAATCCTAAGCATGCCTTTGATCAAACTGGAATTCTAGAGGAGAAACTAAAGTCAAGCTTTAAGCCCATCTTTGGGTTCAACAACAAAGGATCAACCCACATAGGACAGATAAAGCTTCTGATGCAGATGGGAAATCCGCTACACTCTAGGACCTTTGAAACTCTCTTTGTCTTCATGGATCAACCTTCCTAGTACAATGTCTTCTTTGGGAGACCGGCTCTAGACGAAGTTGATGCTTTTGTTTCACCAAAATACTTGATGGTGAAGTTCTTAACCAAAAGCAGTTGGTGAACCATAAGTAGAGAACTAGTTAGCTCTTGCGAAATGTACCTTGCCACTCTTGAGCAATATAAATGGGACAACCTTCCTTGTAATAACTCAGGGAAACATAATTTAATTAAGGATGATATTGAAAGGCCTTTGGATGAGGGTTCTTCAAGCCAATAATCCAAAGCGAAAACAAAGTCTATTGAGAAAACTAAGCATGCATTAAGAAAAACCAGTTTCTTTGAAATGAAAAGGAAGAGAAAAGAAACAAACCTAGTGGAAGACAAAGTAAAAGTCGAGGAGAACATTATTGAATTAGATTGTAGAGGTAAATAGGAAAGAATGAAGCCCACAATGGAATTTGAGGAGATATGTTTGGATCCTGTTGATCCAACAAAGACTATAAAAATTGGAAAAGACTTAGATAACAAACTTAATGGAGAACTAATTCAATTTATGCAATCCAACAATGATGTGTTCACTTGGACCCATTTAGATATGGTTGGAATAGATCGTTATGTGTCATGCATTGAGTATAAATTTGAGTATCATAATTATTGGGCAAAAGAAAAGACAGTTTGATAAAGTTAGATCTAATGCCTTGAAAGAAGAGGTCAAGAGATTTCTCGAAAATGGATTCATCAGAGAAGTACTCTACCTAAAATGGCTAGCCAATCTAGTACTGGTCAAAAAATCAAATGGGAAGTGGAGGACATGTGTTGATTATATTGATTTGAATAAGGCATGTCCGAAGGACTGCTACCCCTTCCAAGAATAGACCAGTTGGTCGATGCGACAAGTGAACACCGACTTTTTTCTTTCATGGATGCTTATTTTGGATATAACCGAATTCCATTGTTCAAACTAAATGAGGAAAACACTAGTTTCATAACAGATTGGGGAAAAAATTGTTACAAAGCAAGTCCTTTCGAGTTGAAGAATGCTGGGGCAACATTTCAAAGATTAGTTAATAGTATATTCAAAGAACATATTGGTTAAAACATGGAGGTATACTTAGACGATAAGCTAGTTAGATCTTAAGAGGAAAGAAACTATCCGAAGGATCTTAAGGAAATGTTCAGGGTATTACGGAAATACCGAATAAAGCTCAACCGTGGAAATGTTCTTTAGGAATATTGTCTGGGATGTTCTTGGGATATATAGTCAGTGCTAAGAGAATCGAAGCCAACCCCGACCAAATTCGGGCTATCAAGGATATGGCATAACCCAAGACAAGTAAACATGTAATGAGCTTAAAAGGGAGGGTAGCAGTGTTAAGTAGATTTATCTCCAAGGCCACCGACAAATGCATTCCATTCTTTGATGTGATTAAGAAAAAGAAAAACTTTGAATGGGAGGAAGATTGTAAGAAAGCCTTCGCGGAATTGAAAGACCATCTTGAGAGGCCACCAACCTTGTCCAATCCCATGGATGGGGAGAACCTTTACCTTTATATAGTGATTTCTAAACATGTCATTAATTCTATTCTAGTAAGAAAGGACAACATAACTCAACTTCCAGTATATTATACAAGTAGGAGGCTCAAAAATGCAGAAATTAGATATCCTGTTATAGAGAAATTAGCATACTGCTTAATGCTCACTGCATGGAAACTAAGAGCCTACTTTCAAGCACATCCAATCAAGGTCTTAACTAACTTCCCGCTCGAGCAAATTTTTTGCAAACCCAAAACTTCAGGAAGACTAGTAAAATGGAGAGTAAAACTCAACCAATATGATATTGAATTTTTACCCCGAGTAGTAATTAAAGGACAAGCCCTAACTGATTTTTTAATGAATGTACAAGGTTCATTAAAGAACAAACAGAAAATTAGAAGGATCTAAAGCCTAAATGGAAATTGTTCATGAATGGAGCTTCAAATGAACAAGGTGCCGAAGCAGGATATGTGATTATTACCCCCGATGGACATCGTTTACACTATGCAATGAAGTTGGGATTTCCAGCCACTAATAATGTAGTAAAATACGAATCAATGGTGGTAGAACTCACCATGGCCCTATAATTAAAAATTCCTAGAATTGGAATTTTTAGTGATTCCCAACTAATGGTAAATCAATTGAATCAATCATAATGGATAAAGGATGCCAAGTTGGTCCTGTATGTCAAAAAGTGCTAAAAATGTTAACCTAATTCTCAAGCTGGTTCTTTAACTAAACTATTAGAACTGGCCAGCCCGCAGCAGAAGAAATGGATGAATTTAAATTTTTTTACCATTTTTGGATCATTAATGGACCCGTGAAGTCTAAATGTATTTAGATCTTATCTAAATTTTTTTAAAATAAAATCAGTATTTTATTTAATACCATATTTTGTTCTATTAATTTGATTCTAAAACAATAAAGAATGTGATATAAAAATAAGGTTTGAATATATTAAATATATTTATTCCTTAATTGTGTGACAGAATAGTTAAACATAAGGCAAGTACGATCAATTGATAACATGATGTATACGAATAAATGAGAATAAGTTTAAAGGCAATCACATAAGGGACAAAAAGGAAAGAAATAAAAGATAAAAAAGTTGAATGATTCATCTTCCCTTTTTGACAAACTTGATTTATGCAGCATTCAATTAGCAATCAATGAATCATTGTGACATAAGATTAGGAATAGCCAACAATAATTCATATGCATAAACTACTGCCTCGTTTAAAATTGTTTGATACTAATAAAGCATTTATACTATACAATTTGAAATATAAATATTAAGTTTTATATGTACATATATATAATTATTGCTATATAAAGATTAACCCAAAACTTATTAACTAATTCAAAATAAACCATATAACATTTAAATTTCCTGATGTATTTGTGAACTTATATAAACTTAAATTAGTTAACAAAATATATGTATATAATTAAATTAAAAGATTCAACCTATAGGAATTTTTTACAAAAGTGAAACATACTAAACAGAGCAATATATTAACAATCCTTTGAATACTTAAAAAGTATTAGTCGTGTCAAATAGGGTAATAAATTTATAAGTTTATTGTAATCAATTTATTATTAAAACATCCTTTTAATCATGTGTGGGTTTCAATTACAATGAAATGTAGATAATAAGAACAAATAAACTTTCAAATCTAAAGAAATTCAACCTATTTGAAAAAAAAAATTCTAAACAAAAGTGAAACACGCTAAACAGAGCAATATATTAACAATCCTTTGAATACTTAAAGAAAGATATTAGTCATGTCAAATAGGCCAACAAATTTATAAGTTTATTGTAATCAATTTATTATCCAAACATCCTTTAATCATGTGTGGGTTTCAATTACAATAAGATGCAGATAAAAAGAACAAATAAACTTTCAAATCTAAGGAGATTCAACCTATATGAATAAATAATTATAAAACAAAAGTTGATACATACTGAACTAAGCAATATGCTAAAATACTTTGAATAGTTAAAAAAGGATAATTATGATTCAAATAGGGTAACAAATTTAGAAATTAAATGCAATCAATTTATTATCAAAACATCATTTAATCATATGTAAGTTTCTATTACAATAAAAATGCAAACAACAAGAACATGTAAACATTCAAATCAAAAATTACGTTTTGATTTGAATGTTTAAACATAGATCTAAAATTAAAATATTATCTAATCATATACAAGTTTCAGTTTTGATTTATCCAAATAAAAAAACCAATCAATTCATATAATAAACAACTTAAAATACTGAAACCATTGTTAAATCAAATGAGACAATATTATACACATATAAATTAAGATATTCAATTTTGTTCATTAAAACATTATATCAAAGTTATTAAAATAAAAGGATCATACCTTAATTCCAATGCCTTTAAGTACACCTTGAGACATTGAATTTTCCTCTAGATGTAGCCAATGAATCGTACCTTGAATGATGAATCAAATATCCTAGATTCAGAAATCAGCCTCCATATGTTGCAAGGATCGAGAGGAATAAACCACTTTTCATAATTGATTTTATTTGTATTTGATTTTGGAATAAATGAAGCCATGGAAGATCTCATATTTTCAGCCATTAGAGAAAGAGAGAACCAGAAAAGTTACAGAAAAAAGAATGAAAAAAATGAGAAACTCAATTGTACGTACAGAATGAATTAGAGAATATGTTTTATTTGAAAGAAGGAAACCTTTCTCATTCTTTAATTAAAACTTCTCTAATTAATTCCCTTGATTAACTTTCTCTTTTCACCCTTATTTTTTTACATGGTATGGTTGAAATTACGTGCCATTAAATGACATAAGATTCCATAAATAACGCACGTAATTACCTTTTATTTAATTACAATGATATCATATATCAATGCGCGCAAATATAACTTTTATAAATGGATTCAAATAATTACAAATAACTCCCAAACATCAAATAAAATAAATAATAATTAATATTTCTCAAATACTAATTAATTTACAATTTTTTATAAATTAATTAAATCATGTGGTTTTTCGGAGAATTCATCATTACGGTTGTGCGACTCAAAGGTTTAAATTCAGTCGGCGATTAATATTGAACAATACAAATATCAACGTTCACACGTCACTTAGCAGGTGGTGTGACATTTTGGCTGAATTCATCGCTTACACATCTTTTGATAAAACCCAATTTTACCTATTATAAGCGGTACTTAATATGATAATTATTTACGCCAGTTCTCTTCGTCAAAATTATATCACTTTGGATTTATGGAATTTGGTAATGGTCAAAATTCCAATATCATCCACATTCAACTTTATAATCCAAACACAAAGTCCTTGGTTCAATAATATTAATTATTATTAACCGAAATGCTATAGCCAAAGACTTTGACTTTGAGTTGACTTTAGTTGACCATGATACTAACCCCATATAACTGAGGAGACAAATCCTCTCTTGAATAGTGCTTCACTTCCAATACTTCCACTCCACCCAACTATAGCAAATCGATAGAACGCCATGCCATGATTTGACTATAATCAAAGCGAAGCTTTCATATTGAATATCCACAACATCCTCAAGTCGAGAGAACTATGTAAATCAGTCACATCGATATTTTTTGTTTGATCTTAGTTATATTAACCAACAGAAAACTATCGAGTGAGTCGTTCCATAGTTATCCAATAACTATCAGTATGTAATGCCTTGGTGCCCCCAGCAGTCACGAGTAACACACTGCTCAACATTTGGAGAGCGTTACATACTCTAGTCTCAGCGGATACATCAATATCCTATCTCGATGCATCTTGACTAGGAAAATTTAAAATGATATATTTGTTTTATTGTGATAAATTACTCACGGTTACAACACTTTGTAACTACTATCACAAAATATGACGTTTATGGATTTTCTATTAAATATACTTTTAATTAAATTGATTAATTAATATAACCACATTATATCAAGTATATAATAGAAAGAAAATACCTTTATTTCGAACAAGATTGGTCAACGAGTCAGATATATGTAACAAATTACATAATTGCCCCTAGGGCATACCCTTAACTCTATCGTAAACTAGCTAGCTCACGAGGAGCACTAGAAACATGAATTGTACCAAGTCTACCCACCAAACCTCGGTATAGAAGAAAAGGCACTAGAATCAAGAAATGAATCCATAGTACTGACAAGATCTCAAGCCTTAACGCATGCAGAAGAGGAGTCAGAAAATGGAAGCGAAACCCACCAAAAGAAATTTTCTAATCTAGAGACGAATGACCAGTATAAGAACAATTAGATGATCCCTATTGTTGAATACTTGATAAACAGGAAGTTTCCAATAGAGAAAAAAGAAGCAAGAAAAATAAAACACCAAGCTCCAACTTTCGTTATAATAAATGAAAAACTTTATAAGAAAGGATATTCACTTCGTTACTTAAGATATGTTGATCCGAAAATGGGAGAGAAATTGCTAAGAGAAGCCCCTGAAGGGTTCCATGGAGACCATTTTAACGGCATAAAGTTAGCCAATAAGTTTATGAGACAAGGCTTCTATTAGCCTCAGATGACTATTCATACCATTGATTATGTGAAAAATGTGAGAAGTGCCAAAAGTTCACTAAGATCTCACATTTTCCACATAGCAAATTAACTTCGATCTTAAGCCCATGGCCTTTCGATGTATGGGGAATCGACCTAATTGGACCACTACCTATATCCAAAGGAGGAACTAAATAAGCAGCGGTGGTCACTGACTATTTCACGAAATGTGTAGAAGCAGAACCGCTTTGAAATACCATGTCGGGGAAAGTTCTCAAGTTTGTAATCAAAAATATCGTTATCAGATTCGGAATTCCACACAAGATAATATCTTATAATGAAACTCAATTTGAAAGTGAAGAATTTACACAATTTTGTAATAGAAATGGAAACATCAAGAGCTTTTCATCCATAGCACACCCCAAAGTTAATGGAGTCGTTGAAGCTACTAATAAGACTGTTAAGACCATTCTCAAGAAATGATTAGACAATGCTAAAGGAAATTGAGTAGAAGACCTACCTCTTGTACTTTGGGCATATAGAACTTCCATTAAAACTGCAACAGGACATACCCCATATTCTTTAACGTATGGATGCAAAGCTGTGCTCCCGATTGAGGTTGAAGTACCTTCTCATCAAAGGATTGCATATGCATTTGATCCAAATCAAGAATTAAAGAAAGAATCCTTGGACTTAATCAATGAGTTACGAGATGAAGCAGTCATACGGACAGTTGAATATCAACAAAAAATATCCAAATATTACAACTATAAAGTAAGAGAGAGACCGTTTTAGAAAGGAGATTTAGTACTTCGAAGAGTCATGGAAAATGATAAGAATCCAGCGGATGGATCACTCGGGCCAAATTGGGAAGGACCACTAATCATACACAAAGTAATCCCACATAGGGCATATAGACTATGTCAACCTGATGGTAATGTAATAGCAAGAACATGGAATTCTGAACATTTGCGGCCACATTTTCAGATAATGGACATATAAGGAGGTTAAGACAAGAGTAACTACTGCATCAATCATGGAAAGGAGGGAAGCACTCCTTAGATAATGTAAAAAGCCTTTGTCCCCACCAAGATGGCTTGGTCAAAGCACCTCTTAAAGGGAGGTCAGAATAAACCTTTTGTATCATCTGAAAAGGCCTAACCAAAGCATCTATAAGCCCTTACTCCTACCTACGTGGCCTGGCCATGGCACCTCCTAGAGGGAGGATGGAGTAAGCTTTTGACCGCCTAAGACGACCAGGTCAAATCACTGACCCGCCTTCAGTACTGCCTATAAGGCCTGATTGAAGCACCACCCAGAGGGAGGATGGAGTAAACCCATTGGCACCGCCTAAGACAACCAGGTCAAAGCACCGACCCACTTTTAGTACTGACTGAAGCATCTCCCATAGGGAGGATGGAGTAAGCCATTGACACCGCCTAAGACGCTCAGGTCAAAGCACCAAACTAGCCTTCAATACCGCCTACAAGGCCTGATCGAAGCGCCTCCTAGAGGGAGGTCAGGTAAGTCTTTGGTTCTGTTTAAAGATAGCAAACCAAATGCACTGGATGAGAACCTAAACCATCACCTAAGATGGTGATAAGGGATTTGATCTAAGTTAAGATCACCACCTAAGATGAAGTCAAACAATCTTATTGTAACAACCCTACATTTTAGGCTTATTTTATTTTATATTTTATTTCTGTTAAATTGAATTTCCTGATTGAAAAACTTTATTTTAATTTGAAATTATTTTAAACTTGTTTTATTTCAAATATTTCATTTCTAAATATAAATTTTGATTGTTATGTAAATTATAGTTTCAAACTGGTAAAAATTGGATATTTTACTGTAAAGTGAATTTCTGTTCAAACTGGTCAAACTTTGACTTTTAAACTTTAAATTTAAATATTTCAAATTCTTAAATTTTATCTTTTATTATGAAAATAGATTTAATTCCATGAATACTGCTTTTCGTTTCGTTGAAAACGGACTTATATTGTAGAAGTTATGTAAGTTTCAATTTTGTGTATAAACTGTTTATTTTGCAATATTATTTATTTTAAATTGTATAAATTATATTTCTTTGTCATATTTTATTTCAATATGTGTTAATATGTTATTTTATGTATATTTTTATCTTTTAATAATTTTAAAGTGATGGTATAATTTTTCTAAAGTTTACTTGAATTTATTTCAATTTATAAAGCCTAGTTTCCATTTTTCTGCTATTTTCTTCATTAAAATTATATTTAATTTAAAATTTATTTATTTATTTCATGCATTCACTTTTATTTGCTGTGTTTTACTTTATTTATATTCATTTTTATATGTATTTAAATTAAAATAGATTTTTTCAAAGTGTACTGAAGTTATTTCTAACTTTTAAAGCCTAGTTTGCATTTTAAAGCCATTTTCTTAATTTAAATTCTATTTATTCAAAATTTAATTATTATTTTATATATTTATTTTTATTTCTGAGTTGTTATCTTTATTTCTCAGTTTTTTTATGTATTTATAAACTACAAATATATATAAAAGAAATTAAAAAGGTTTGTGTCTCTTTAGTTGCTCTTGTCTCTTTGTTTTCCCGTCTCTTCATTTTCTCAACCTCCACCTTAAATTTTTTGGCCGTACCTTTACTCCTTTCTTTCAGCTGCACTTCAAATTATTTTTCACGTGAATTATCTTTCTCATTATCAAAAATTTCGGCCATCTTCATTGTGGAAAAGTTTGGGTAAAATTCTTCTTCTTCCACTTGCTTTTTCTATTGTTTTCTACTTGAATTTGCACTTGTTCTCATCTAGATTTGATTGGCTCTTCCTCCTCCAGCCCTTGGCCAACCTCCACCACCTGATGCTCCGACCAACTACCACCCTAGATCATCACCAACTCCAGGCCGAGCACCCCTATGGCATGCATCACCACAAAAACCCAAAAATCCATCACTTACATGAAAGCCTAGACCTAGTTTTGCATCATCACCTTTACCCACCACTTGCCGCCACTTCCTCCACCACCACCACCTCTGACCTGACCTCCACCCTCTGCCACATCATCAACCACCATATGGACATCAGGCCTTACCCACATAGCCTCTGGTCGAGCCCATTCATAGCCTTGAAATGTTGATATTTGCCTTGTATTTGCCTTGTAGTGTAGATTTGTTGCACCTATACCTCTCTTCACCATCAAACCCATGCTAGGCCAACCCTATAGGGACCCAAACCAGACCTTAATTCATGCCTTTGCTGTGCTATTTCAGTCCATAACTGAAGTATGTGAAGTTGAGAACAAGTGCAAAACATTTGTCTTTGTTTTGGGCATTGATTTCTAACATTGTCTAGTGTTGAATTGTTTTGAAACTTATATAAATTGTATTGTTTTGTATAAATGTATTCAAGGCTATTAGCTTTGGCTCTCCACTTTCAAGTTGTATTCGAGTTGTCGTGCCTTCATTGTGTTTGTGTTATGTGCCTTGGTTGTAATCTCCAGCTCAATACAGGTGAGTTATTCTCACTAGACAATATGTACCTATATAACTAGTAAATTGACACCCTGTGAATCTGTAGAAATATATTATCATGTTATATATGCTTATATTATTATCATATGATGTTCACACCTGTTATTACACCTGTTATATCATATGTTACTGTTATTTAATGTTATTCTGTTATTTATATCTGTTATCACCATTGCAAGTTCCCTATAGACTAGAATCACAATGGGTTGAAATGATACATACCCGAACGGACTTTAGAATAGGGAAAAATCGTTATGGGCTGAAATGATAGGCCTGAACGATTTTTATTTAATTTATTTTAACTTGGGATTGCGGGTTTGAAATGATAGAACCCGGATTTTTCTTTTTAACTGCGGATTGAAATGATACATATCCGTATCACTTGACCTAGGCTAGAAAATTTTATACAGGCCCGTGGTTATTTTATAAAGTGTTTTGAATATTTTTAAGTATTTTAAAAATATAAATTTATGAAATTTGATTTAAATAGATTTTGAAATATTTTGAATTAAAGAAATTATGATTTTTCTATGTGTTAAAAATGTAATTAATGAATGGTTTAACTGGATTTTTGAAATATAACTTAAGTTGGAAATTTGGAATTTTGGTTAAAAATGATATTTAAGTTATATAAATAAAATGGATATTAAATTTTATTTGGAAATGGTAAATATAATAATTTGATTAATTTGAATTTAAGTGATTTATTAAAGTATTATTGATTTTTCTATGAATTTAGGTGGTTAAATAAATGAATGTTTAAAAGTGATCTTTTAAAATATAATTTGACTAGGAAATGTGAAATTTGGTTTTAATTAAAGGTTTAAGTTAATTAAATGGAATTGGAAATTTAGTTAAATTTGTGAAATGGTAATTAAGCTCTAAATTTGATTTAACAGCATTTTGAAACGTATGTAAAAGATATTACAGCATATTGTAATTGCTGTAGTTGTTTAAATGAACTAAAGAGTTAATTTGGAATAAAGGCTATTATAGCACTTTGTAAGTGTTATAGTGGTTAAACTTAACATTTAAGTTTATTTTAATTTTAATGGAAATATATTACAGCATTTAAGTGCTGTCGTTTTGTTAAATGAACTATTTTAAACTATAACTTTGCGTAGCATTTTGTAAGTGCTACGGAAACTATATTTTGTTGTTTTAATAAATTTTAATGAAAAATAATCTTTGGAAAATGATATAATTTTTGAAATAAAATGTTAAAAATGCTAAAGATAATGAAGAGACATTTAAATGGTTTTAAATGGAAGAATTTGATTTTTATGTGAGTTTTAAAATGGTATTTTAAATGAATTAAAATGAATGGTGTTTTGAATAATATTTTGATACTTTGAAATGGATTTGAAATGATATTTGATTTCTGATTTATCTAATTTATTTGATAAATGAAAATTTGAAGTATATGTTATTTAGTTTATTTAAATGATATTGGATTTATGACATGTGGGATATTTAAGCTTTGAAATTTTCTAAAGATTGAATATTGTATTTTGTGAATTAAACCTATATTTGAAATTTATAAGATTTGAAATGGTTTGTTAGTAAACTGAATTTGAGTTGAAAATGATGGTTTGAAATAAAAATTAAAATTTGGAATTTGGGTTTAATTTAATAAATTTGTAAATTTGTAGAATTAAAAGATGATTTCAAGTATATGTTTTCGAAATGTTGTGATTTTCAAAGTATAATGATTTCAAATGTTTTAGTTTCAAAAGAATTATAACTTTGAAAGTATAGACTATTTGAAAGGTGAATATATGTTTGAAATGGAAATGATATTGTTTTGGAATGGGTATAGTTTTGAAATAAAAATGATTTTTGGTTTCGAAGTATAACTATCAAAGATATGATATTTTGATATTAAGGTGATTTGAAATTGAAGTTTTGGAAGATATGATATTTGATATATTGAAATGATTTGAAAGGAAGTTTGAAAGGATATGATATTTTGGAATATTGAAATGATTTGGAAATGATAAATCTTTATTTTGATAAAGATATGGTTTGAAATGATATTTTATTTTGAAGTAAAGTATTGTTTTTAAAAGTTATAACCACGGGTTATAATAACGATTGGTTGGCAAAGAGACCGGGATCGGATATGGACATACTCTCTGTCAATACCGAAAACCACTTTGACAACCGTGTACACGGTGGAGATTCCAGAATGAAGTAGGATGGTGGCGACGTTCTTAAGGTATGTTACGTGGACCCAACTCCCGTGAGTTGGCATAAGGTGGCTAAAACAGGAGCGATCTCGGACCAGTGAGGTAGCACCTCTTCTCGGACACATTTCTTCGATATTATACTCTTACTTGTGATTGATTAGATGGCCATCCTCCGATTTGGGAGTGTTGTTCGAGGTGGACGATAGTGGCTGCTATGCGCTCCATCAGTCCGTGTGCGTAATTGGTATATCTACCCTGGCATTGCCTAGTTGTGCCGTGTCACCTACCATATCGAGCTTTACTACGATTATGATTTTAAGATCCGACCGCGTTAAGGTTCTCCATCCCCTTAACGCTATTTTCTATATGATTATACTTTACTTATTTAGACACTATTATAATATCGAATATTACTACATAGTAGATAGTTTAACGGATCCTTAGAGGATGGGCGGTCCCAAGCGTCTTCTAAGTTACTTGTACCTTTATTACAGTTCACTTGAGTTGGTTTACATTATATAAGTATATATTGTCCTGACTCGAGTGTTTTGTGTTTTGCTTTACGCTCGGGTCAACCTGAGTTATTCACAGATTTGGATTTCCACTCTCTTGGAGATTTGAATCGCTGGAGATTATCTGCTTGTCATGTCCTACCTATCTCAATTCCGTTGTTCTACTCAGCTTGTACTTGGTCATTATATTGAGACTTTTGTTGTATTCTATTTCTTCTGTTATATCTCATGTAACTCTGATATATTTATATAGTAGCTTCATGAACTACTATTTCTTTTACTTCCGCTGCATTATTTTACTCTGTGTCTGTGATCTGTGATTATATTTATTTACTGTATATTCTGAGATTTGCCAAATTTTAATTACAACGCGGTATTTTGAGCAATTCAACTCCGGCATGAGTGTCTACCTATACACTTATAATGGATGCGAATGGTTGAAAATATCGCGTCGTTACACTTATAGTGGAAGATCCATCAAATATGAGCTGCTTGTGCTTTAAAACAAAAGCAATCTTCTAAAGGAAGATCTGACAAAGTAAGCCATTTGCGACCAAAAATAAGTCAATCAATCTTCTAGTGAAAGATCTACCAAATATGGTTTCCCCATAATTTAAAACGGGATTTTTCTAAAAGGAAGCATTATTTCCAGATGGATTTTCTGGTCTTCTATTATTATTGCTAGAATGATTTTCTAGTCTTCTTCTATTATTTGCCAAATGGATTTTAGTCTTCTATTATTACTGCCAGAAAGATTTTCTTGTCTTCTTTTATTGCCAGAAGGATTTTCTGGTCTTCTCTTATTGCCAGATGCATTTTCTGGTCTTCTATTATTATTACCAGATGGATTTTCTGGCCTTCTATTATTGACAGATGGATTTTCTGGTCTTCTATTATTGCCAGATGAATTTTCTTGCCTTCTTCCATTATTGTCAGATGGATTTTTAGTCTTTTCTTATCATTGTCAGAAAGGTTCTCCGATCTTCTATTATTATTAGAAAGATTTTCTGATCTTTTATTATTATCGAAAGAAATTTATAGTTTACTATTATTGCTAGATAACTTTTTGGGCTTCTATTCGAGATCCTCGTATTATGGCCAAAATGAGTTACTAGTCTTCCCTCCTATGATTTAGGAAATTAAAATCGCCCCATGATTTCCAAAGCTTTTATTCAGGAAGTTATTAATATTCAATATGGAAAATAATCTCGACTTACATGAACGAACATGGGATATTTTCCCAATTAAAGAATTCATAGCTTAATTGAATCCGGAAAGGATTGCTAAAAATTTGAATACTAAATTTATAATAAAATTTGACATTTGTTTTGTATTATGCAGAAAAATAATATTATAAAGAAAACCTTATAAGGAACCAACGATGCAAAGGGATTTTTGGTTTTATGCTAAAGTGTAAAAAGCTTCTTTTATATAAGGAGGGGAAAATGTTATCTACATAATTTCCAAAGGATAAGAGTAGAGGCAATTGTGCCGAAATTGAAGAGTAATAAGGTAATTGATAATGCCAAAGAATGGCATGGCGTGAATCATCAATATGGCAACAAGCTCTATACAAACTAACAAGGTAAAAGTGACGTCGAAAGGGTGCAATGTCAAAGGCTATGATAAGTAACTATGCCGCCATTGGCCAATAAAGAATAATAGGCAATGTCTCAGGTCATCAATGAAGCTGGCAACACCGGATGCCGCCAATGCCGCATACCGCTTATAAGGGTGGATGGATGATTCAGTCCCAAACAATCTAGAAACAATGCCACATGTCGTATTCCATCAATGAAGCACTTCTTCCATATAGCTTAAAAAATTGATGCTGCTCTGGACTAATACTGCATCTCTCCAATGTCGCATTATTCTGATGTCGCCCTTCAAAGTAATGTCATCTCTTATTAATGTTACTTATTTTTAATGCCACTTATCTTCAGTGCCCTTTATTATCAATGCTGCATGTTATTAATTACCGCTTATCTTCAATACCGCCTATTACCAATGCCACTTGCTATTAATGCCGCTTATCATCAATATCGCCTATTATCAATGTCACTAGCTATTATTCCCACTTATCATCAATACCATCTATTATCAATGCCGTATGTTATTAATGCCGCTTATCATCAATACCGCTTATTATCAATGCCGCCTGTTATCAATGTCGTTTGGTATCAACGTCGCTTGTTATAAATGCCAATCATTACCAATCATCCCTCAACTCCTATAAATATGGACCAAGAGGCATGAAGATTAGGGCAATCATTTCTTTTCTCTACTCTCAAATTAAACTCTTGTAACCCAAAATTGATTTGGGCAAAACTTTAATTTGATTGTAATCAAATTCGATTTATTTGAATAAGGATTTGAACATACATACTACCTTGATTGTGCACTTTAGACATTATTAGACATGAATATACACATAATGAAGATCGTTGGACCCAAAGCAATTGTGATACAATTAGAATCACATGAACTTCGGGTCTAAACAAGCATTTATATGCGTAGCCTTCATCTTGCCTATTACATATGGACATTGGATTATGAACATAAGGACCGCATGCCTAGTTCATTAACTTACTTAATGGATTACTATGCACATTTATAGCATATTATTCCTATCCTTTGATTGTGTATCATGAGCTTTCGAATACCTAATTCCAAAAGAGCGTATAGGCTTTCAAATATCTTATTCCAAAAGGTTATATGGGCTTTTGAATTCCTTGTTCGAAAAGCCCATAGGCATCATGGAAACATTTCTTGATACTATCATCTTGTACTTAGCCTTGAATACTAAGTTTGTTCTTGATTCTTTAGCACCATTTGGTTAACACCAACTACGTTATGCTTAGTCGTGTCATCAAATGTGTTGGAAATCAAATTCTGACTTATCGTACTTGGCATCATGAGTGTTATACCCATTTTTGGTTTAACAGTGACAATAACCATAAACAACCATATATAATCATATAAAATATAGATACTAACGTTTTACCAAGCTATATAGTATATAGTCCAGAATATTATATAAGTATTGAATCGAAGACTATACAATATAATGACTCAAGAAGATAGACATGAAGACTCATGAGTTTAAAGACCAAGATATGAAGATCTCAAGATTATAATTTAGTGTATAGAGAATCATGGCTTATACTGTTAAAGTCCCTGATAACAATCTTTAGTTTCTATCTCTTATTTTTTATCTTTTATATTTTTAAAATAAAGCATCAAATTATTTTACAAAGTATAGGATTTTCAAAACATTTTAAAAGAAACATGTTTTTAAAATGTTCATGCATATGTCAACATATAAGCAGATGGTATGTTGACATACATGCTGCCAAGTGGTTTTTCAAATTTTGAATGGAAGTGTCTATTCATCGTAACTCTTCATGAACGGACATATCTGTTGATTTACTATATAAAGGGGAGTTCAAACGATTTTAAAGTTTAGATTTACTTATTTCCTTCCCTCCTCTTACTCTCTTGAATATTCCATTGAAAATACACTCTATCCTCTTCAAAATCACTTAGTATCAATTCATACTTCATTGTATTGATTCAATACTACTTTCTTATTGTTTTGGAAACATCTCTCTCTCAATTCAAAGATGAAAGTGTTGTCCAATAGGCTATAAGATTCATTGTATCCAAAGTTCAAGAAATTGTCTTTGGAAAGACTATGAACTCTATTTATATTTGCTTTCGTGCGCTTATATCCCATTCAAATCAAGTGGGTGTGTGTAGTAGCCCGAAAAATCTAGTGGGTGTGCTTGTAGTCCGGTCAAATGAAGTGAGTCTATCCTAAGCATAAAAATTTAGGAGGGTGTGTCTCGTAACCTTGAAATCAAGATTGTATTTGGGTTTACCTTCTGCCCGGTTAAAGAATACGATTTGAAAAGAATCTGTACAAGCAATTGTACGGGAGTGGATGTAGGAGAAATCCGAACCAGTATAAAATCCCTAGTGTCATATCTCTAACTCTTTACTTTGCTCTACTGCTTTTATTTTTATCTGTGACTGCATTTATGGCTGTTTGATAATATAATTCCATGTTGTTAATCGGTGATCTAATATTAACATGAAAGAAATTTTAAAAGATTTAAGTAAGTTAGAAAACACTATTCACCCTCTCTGGTATTTAATTAGCCTTAAGACCCATGATTCCATAAACCACATTTTGTATCGGAGCCTTAGGTTTTCAAAAACTCATAATTTGATTTTTGAAAAATATAAATGACTAATAATACTTTTTTAACATTTTTATGGAAAAACAATTTTGTGAAACTAATATATTATATTCAAGTAAATTAGAAACTAATTATTTTGAGAAGTTACTTGATGTTTTGGAAAGATATATTATTGTATTGCAGGAACAAGAATGTTATGGCTAATGGTGAACAGACACTTGATATCTAATCATCACAAATCAAGAAGGGCAAGTGGATATTGGACAGTAGATGCGTAAGACATATGACTGGAAATCCGAGTATCTTGAAGGATATTGTATATAAAGATGGTGGATCGGTTAATTTTAAAGATGACTCAAAAGGATATGTGATTGGAATCAGCAATGTCGGTAACTCTAAAACTCCTACTATTTCAAATGTTTTGCTAGTTAGGAATCTAAAACATAACCTGCTTTGTATTAGTTAATTGTGCGATAAGGGTTTTAAAATTAAGTTTGAAAAAGATAATTGCAATATCAAAGATAACGAGTCAAACATTACCTTTGAAGGTATTAGGAAATGTAACATTTATATTTTAAGTATGAAAGTGTCCAATGACAATCTATGTCTTATGGCCGAATCCAATGATCCTTGGATTTCGTACGAAAGATTTGATCATTTGAATTTTAAACGCCTATCTAAAGTTGATAGATATGAACTTATTAGAGGTCTTCCTAAAATGAGTTTCGATGTCAATAACTTATGTGATTCCTATCAACTACGAAAATTTCATTAAAGTTCTTTTAAATAAAAAAAATGATTTCTACTTCTCAACCTCTTGAACTTCTTCACATAGACCTTTTTGGACCATCACAAATACAATCAATAAATCATAATATATATCTCTTTGTAATTGTAAATGATTTTTCTAGATATGCATAGACAATTTTCTTAAAACTTAAAAGTGATGCCTTTGAAATATTTAAAATTTTTACTAAAAGAATTTAGAATCAAATGTCTACTAAAATTAAAACAATCTGGAGCAATCAAAGAAGAGAATTCAAAAATGAAAATTTTGAAAACTTTTATAATAAGAAAAGGATTACACATAACATTTCATTCCCAAGAACACCCCAACAAAATGGAGTAGTAGAACGGAAAAATAGAACTATACAAGAATGTGCTAGAATAATGCTAAATGATTTACCTAAAAGTTTTTGGGCTGAAGTAGTTGCTACAACATATTATATTTTAAATTGAATCTTAATAAGACTTTTGACTAAGAAAACTCTTTATAAATTATTTTATAATAAAAAGCCTAAAATATCTTAATTTAGAGTTTTTTGTAGTAAATGCTTTATATTAAAAACAAAAGATAATTAAGATAAATTTAACGCTAAATCAGATAAAAGAATTTTTATTTGTTATTCTTATAGAAGTAAAACTTGTAGAGTTTTTAACACTGGAACTAACACTATTGAAGAGACATTACATGTTTCATTTGATGAGAATCTTAAAATTAATAATCCCAGTTTTGATGAAGAACAAAATATTAATAAAACTAATGAAATTACAAATAATGAAATCACTAATGATGTAAGTAATAATAACTCTGAAAATTTAAAACCAAATAAAAGAACAAAATATTTGAGAGATCATTCCGTAGAAAATATTCTATGAAATATAGAGTTTATTATAAAAGCAAGAAATCAATCAAATACAATGAGTAATATAGCTATTATCTCAACTATTGAACCAAAAAATCCAAAGGAAGCATCATTAGATGATTCATGGATTCTTGCTATGCAATAGGAACTAAATCAAATTATTAAGAATGATGTTTGGGAATCGGTCCTAATACTTGAAAATAAGTCCGTAATAGGAACTAAATGGGCTTATAGAAATAAAATGAATGGACAAGGAGTAGTTATAAGAAATAAAGCATGTTTAGTTGCTCATGGTTATAGTCAAAAGGAAGGTATGGATTTTGATGAAACCTTTGCTCCTATAGCTAGATTAGAAGCTATTAGAATTCTACTCGCTTTTGCAAATTATACTAATTTTAAATTATTTCAAATGGATATCAAAAGTGCATTTTTAAATGGTTTTATTAAAGAAGATATTTATGTAGAACAACCACCACTTTTTGACGATAAAAAACTTTCAAATCACGTTTATAAATTAAAGAAAGCTTTATATGGTCTAAAATAAGCTCCTAGATCATGTGTGATAGACTTAAATCTTATTTATTATAATCTAACTTTGAAATAGAAAAGTAGACAGTACTCTATTTATTAAAAGTAACAATAATGATATTCAACTTATACAAAATATGTAGATGATTGTATTTTTGGATCAACAAATGAACAATTAAATAAAGAATTTTCTGATATAATGACTAAAGAATTTGAAATGAGTCATATGGGAGAATTAACCTTCTCTTAGGGTTACAAATAAGACAATTGAGTGCTGGTATCTTTATAAATCAAGAAAAGTATGTCAACGACCTAGTTAAGAAATTTGGGATGACAAATACTAGCGGTAAGCCAACTCCCATGGCAACTAATGAGAAATTAAATAAGGAAATTCAAAAGACGTTAATCAAAAACTATGTAGAGGTATGATAGATCCTTACTATATATAACTGCTAGTAAACCAGATATAGTGCATAGTGTATATCTCTATGCAAGAGATCAATCTCAACCCAAGGAAACTCACATAAAATCTATAAAATGTATATTAAGATATGTAAACGACACACTAGATTACGGACTCTTTTATCCAAAATAATATTCCTTTAATTTAATTTCTTATAGTGATACTGACTATACTAGATGCAAATCAGATCGAAAAAGTACAAGTGGAACTTGCCACTTTTTAAGACACTCCCTTGTTTTCTAGTTTAGTAAAAAGAAAAATTATGTGTCAATATCTACTATAGAAGTGGAATATATCTCTGTTGCATTAGCCTGTTCTCAGGTTATCTATACGCAACAAACTTTAAAAGATTTTGGTTTAAAGTTTACTAAGTCACCAATATATTGTGATAACACTTATGCAATAAATCTATCCAAAAACCCAACACATCATGCTAGGACTAAACATATAGGCATTGGACATCATTTTCTGAGAGATAACGTAAATAAAGAAGAAATTTCACTCATATTTATAAATAATGAAAATCAAATAGCGGATATTTTAACAAAACTGTTAACTCAAACATTTTTATAAAACTTAGAAGAGAATTAGAAATATGTTCTTTCACTGAAATATAAATATAACAACATATAATTTGTAAATTTAAAAATAAAATAAAATATCAAATTTAACTACATATGTCAACATTCGTTCTGCCAATATGTCGACATACACAGTAAAAAGTTGAAAACTGTTTTCCCTCTAAAATTCAAAATTCAAAATGTGATTATATAACCATCAAATTTTGACTTTTTCTCATTTCCATGTCTTCTTCTTTTTGTAAAATTCAAACAAAAATAAACAATGGATTCCTCAAGTTCCAAGCATCCAAGAGAAGTGACCGCCCCCTTATCCTTCAAAACATCCAACCTAAGCCCCTTTTAAATCACCACCATGTTCAAAATCATCAAGGTTGAAGATGATCTGAAGCATGTCCTCAATATGCTTTTAGAAATAGAGGTCATTCAACTACGCCTCTTGAAAGAACAAGAGAAGCAAGGGCTCATCCTTCGTAATCTCCAAAAGCATCTATTAGATAATGCATCCAATCCAATAGTGATCGAAGAAGAAACTCCTAATCTTATCATTCAAAATCCCATGAATGATAAAGAGGAAAAGGAGGAAGATGTCGCCGAGGATGACGACGAAGTCAAATGTGTAGGAGAAGTTTGCCTCGATCGTGATGGAAATCTCGTGGAAAAAAAAGGAAACTTTTATCTCTACTATCTGTTTTGCACCATCCATAAGTCTTCCTTGATAAAAAAGTGCGTCAATTCATACATTTAAAAGTTTGGCTTATCTAAGTTAAATTGTTAGTAGTATTAGGTTGTGATTTAATTTGGTTTGGATTGTTAGTAGATATGGTTTGTTTTAATGTTTGAGTTGTATAGTTTGAATAAATAAAGATTATCTTATTTATTTAAATCTCCATATATTAATTACATTATCGATTATTTTAGTGCTTAATTATTGATTTTGACCCTATAGTTTCTGAGTATTTTACTTAGGAAGAGTTTTTTTCCACTCATTTTTATTGATGACAAAGGGCATAAAAATATAAAATATACATGCATATATTTAAGAGGAGTTATCTAAATCAGGGGGGTTATATCATATTTATATGCAGGAATATTTAATGGTTGTCATCATTAAAAAAGGGAAAATTGTTAATATCTCAGTTATTGATTTTGATGACAATAACTATAAACAACCATATACAATTATATAAAATATACATACTAATCTTTTGCCAAGTTATATAATATATAGTGCGGAATATTATACAGATGTTGAATCAAATACTTACTGTATAAAGACTAAAGAAGATAGACATGAAGACTCATGAGTACAGAGACTAAGATATGAAGATCTCAAGATTATAATTTACCGTATATAGTCATAGCTTATATTGTTAAAGTCCACGATAACAATATTTGATCTCTATCTCTTATTTTCTATCTTTTACATTTTTAAAACAAAGTATCAAATTATTTTACAAAAGTATATGATTTTCAAAACATTTTAAAAGAAACAAGTTTTCTAAATGTACATGCATATGTTGACATATAGGCAGATGGTATGTCGACATACATTTCACTAAGTGGTTTTTCAAATTTTGAATGGAAGTGTCTATTCGTCGTAATTCTTCGCGAATGGACACATCTGTTGATTTACTAAATAAAGGGGAATTCGAACGAATTTTATAGTTTAGATTTACTTATTTTCTTCTTCTCTTACTCTCTTAAAAAATCCATTGAAAATATACTATATTCTCTTGAAAATCACTTAGAATCAATTCATACTTCATTATATTGATTCAATACTACTTTCTTACTGTTTTAGAAACATCTCTCTCTCAACTCAAAGATCAAAGTGTTGTCCAAGAGGTTATTAGATCCATTGTATCCAAAGTTCAAGAAATAGTCTTTGGAAAAACTATCAACTCTATTTGTATTTGCTTTGGGTGTGCTTATAGCCTGTTCAAATCATATAGGTGTGCTTAGTAGCATGGAAATCTAGTGGGTGTACTTGTAGCCCGGTCAAATTAAGTGAGTCTACTCTGAGCTCAAAAATTCAGGAAGGTGTGTCTCATAGCCTCGAAATCGAGATGTATTTGGGTTTTCCTTCTGCCCGGTTAAAATTGGCATTTGAAAAGAAATGTGTACAAGCAATTGTACGGGACTGGATGTAGGAGAAATCCGAACCCGTATAAAATCCCTCATGTCATCTCTCTAACTCTTTACTTTGTTTTACTGCTTTTATTTTTATCTGTGATTGCATCTACGACTGTTTGATAATTTAATTCTATGTTGTTAATCAGTGATTTAATATTTAACTTTAAAGAAAAACAAAAGGATTTAGTAAGTTAGAAAACAATATTCACCCCCCCCCTCCTGTTTAATTAGCCTTAAGATCCATAATTCCGCAACCCACAAAGTTTGCATCTAGCCATCCTTTCCACTTTCAAAACATCTATGTGATATTCAAACTTACAAAGGTGTTCATCTAGATTTGTAGTCCCATCGGATTTTTCAACTATCGAGGCCTTGAAGTTGTCATAGAAATTTGCTTCGATGGTAGTTTCATTGGACGAGAAGATCCTTCTTCCCTCATCTTCTCCTTAGTTCCCTATTGGTATAGTTTAGCCAATTACTCTACATGGGCTTTTAACCGACAAATTTCGTCTTCGATGGGCTATGACTATGACAATTCTTCCCTATATAGTGAAGTGGCATCATCCTCTTCCACGGCAAGTCGAGTTTGTTTCTTAAGCAGCAAAGGGTTAACATTGGCTGGTTTTGTCTTAATTTATGGATTTGTTTGGATCTTGCCTTTCACCTTGATATCGGTTCTTAAGCTAGCGTCACCATTCCTATCATTGGGAGTGTCGTTACCATTCCCCCATTGAATGGCCAACGCTGTAGGTGAATGGAGGCGATGAGTTGTGGACTAAGGTGGAGAGGATAGCCTCTGGGTAGTATGTTGGGACACAATTTTCTCTAACCCTTCCATCCGTTGGTTAGTTTGGTTTGTGAAGGACTGGAATGCAATCAGGAAGGGATCTGTAGAGGCTTCAGTCGAAGCTCCTGCTTTATTTTGGGCTTTTGAAGTTATGAGCGATTTGTTGGCAGTCTTGGAGGCTAAGTGCAAGTGCTCTTGAATAGGTGGGAGATGTGAATCGGTGGGATTCATGTTGTGTGGAACAAATGTAGGTAAATTTTTACTGGACGTAGGAAATAAACGAAGGTTCGAGCCCTCCTTCTAGCGCCAAAAATGTTAGTAAGAATTTTCATCTTACAACACTCCAACTGAAGGGGAAGTAATTATCATACTAATTACCTCAATGATTTTGAATTAGTAAAGTTAAGCAGTATTAAATTTGTCATTAAGTGGTAATTATGTCGCTGGATGCTTACACAATTACGTAGTTGCACTTTAACTGTTTGTTAAAATGTCAAATCCAACTATATTTAATTATAGTACAGAAAAGGTAAGATCTGGTATGGAAAACTAGGTAGACAGATAAGAAATGTAGAAATAGTAAAGGACACAATGAATTTACGTGGTTCGAATGTTAAGGAATCCTACGTCAATGGGAGAAATCTTTCTTCCTTTATATTTTATGGTACAGGTTTTCATGGCAGAGAATGCGATAAAACCTTAAAAGTATCAAAAAGTGAAAAGGGTAAAAGTCCCTTTCTTACTACAATGTTTTTTCTATTTACAGTATGATGGCATACGTGGATCTCCATAATCCGTCTCTTACCGCTGTGTTTCAGTCATTGGATCCTGCCAAGTGTCGTCTATCCACGTTGTTTGTTTCATATACTCGAATTGCTGACGTGTTTTTGGCGGGAAGTTTTAGGTGAAAGTGGGAAATTATGAAATCATGGCGGGAATATTTGGAATCATGGCGGAAGGCCTCAAATTTGAATTTTCCTTGCATATGGGTCCCTAGGAGGATAATAAGAGTTAATCATTGGTTTTGGGAAGCTGCTGGCACATTTAGAGTGAGGCTGTGCTGATTGGTGTGTGATATTTATATGATGATGAGGTGTTTGTTTGATACCCGGGCGTGATCATTCTAAGCCGCTTTGGGCTTCAAGGTGTGTGATTTGCTTAACTTGAGAGTTGGTCAATTTATGTACGAATATGATCTATGATTTGAGCTGATTGTGATTTCGGTTGCCCTTGTTGCATAGGTTATTGGTACAGGTGATCTCATATCTTCGCTATTTTCCTGTCAATGTGAATCTATAGTGGAGTGTTTTCTTGAGTGGCCTTGTGTGCAGCCCTTTGGGATGCTTATAACCCCGTGCGGTTCCATTAAGATAACCTTGGGTACGCATAGTGCAGATTCATCTTAAGGGCATTAATGAAGTATGAGTTCTGGGAATGTTAGCAGTGCAGTTCAGTCAGTCATTTATTGTGGCTTACAGGCATAGTGCTTCATTGTCTGCTTCCAGTAACTATATCGTACCTTGGTTTTAGTATCTTAATGTAATATTAAAACCAGGAGATGGGCGCATATCTAGTATCTCTGTAGCTTGTATGATAAGTGCAGTATTTTGTTCTATTACGACTTTCTGCCTTTTGGTTGTAGTTCTTTTGGTTGGATCGAGTATAGTGACTGCAGGCCGGCTTTTTGTGCAGTACCGGTTGGACCACTTCAATCTCTTCTCTGTTTCATCTTAACTTTTATTATGAGGGTAGCTCATTCGGTTTTGTGCCTTATTTAGTTCCCCTTTAATTTAGCTTGAGAAATATAGGTGTAACAATGTATATGTTCATATACATATACAAATACATATATATACAATGATTAAATCAATGTTTTAAAATAAAAACTACATGTAACAAATGTATTCAATTATTTTGTAATTTGGAAGATATACCTTCAAACAATAAAATTAATCTGACTTAGATCTGGTTGTTAACTTAATAAAGAAATCAACAATTTTAAGGTTTCTTTTTGAAAAGTCCACTTATAAATTTTAAACTGACCTAATTATTATGCTTATGTAAATAATAACCAAAATTGTTTTAAACCAACTTATAATGTATTTATTCAATTCTCAACTTTATAACATGAAACTTAAATCAATTAATAAAAATTATTGTCAATAAATATTTGTTCAAATAATAGTTTTGAAAGAAAAAGGAATTAGATGACTTAGGCACATATAAATTCGTCTTACAATCCAAAATTAAACACACATTATGAACAAATAAACAAAAGTGGTGATGAATCTAAAATTATTACCGTAGATAACTTATGAATAGTAGAAGAGAGGAATAAGAAGGTGTTAAAAACGTATTAATAAGATGAGCATAAAACTAAATCAAGGGAGGTAGGTAGAGATTTAAAATATATTGCAAATTCATGCAGATAAAATAAATACAGGAGATGGAAGATTCAAACCAAATAAACATGATGAATTTGTATTTAAATAAAATAGCAAGTTACCTTGAGATGCAACTAAAAGAAGTGCCTTAAATGATGAATGGATTGGTACATTTAATGATTCAATCACCAGATCTTACAATAATCGAGAGGTAACCACCTTTTGTTTTTATTTTTTTTGGAACTATAAACGCTAGGCCACCATGAAATTTTTGGTTGGAATAAGATGTTAGGAAGGAGAGCAATTGCCAGAATGAAATCTCTTAAAGGAGGAAATAAATTATAATTAAAGAGTGGTGTGATTATCCTTCTTATAATTTTGATTTGCCCTTCCATTTCAAAACCAAAACTCCTCCTCTCCCTCTCAATTTCAGCCAGCCATATCATGGTATGTTTGGGCCTTAAAAAATCCCAAAACCCAACTAGCATCAATCAACATTAAAATCTAATTTAAACATTCTATCGATATCGTATATCAATTTGAGGATTTATAACTTTTATATACTCGCTTTATTAAATAATAATGGTATTCAAAAAATAAAATAAAATTTTAATAATTAATATTTCACAAATATTAATTGATTTAATTTATTTAAAACCTATTTGGCATTTATTCTGTTTAAATCCAATTTAAATATTTTACCGACATCATAATCGATGCACGCATTTATAATTTTTATATATGCATTTTATTAAATACTAATGGTATTCAAACAAATTAAATAGAATTTAATAATGAATATTTCATAAATATTAATTAATTTTTTCAATGACTAAAAATTAATCAAATCGCGTGGTTCATTCGGAATATTCATCATTTCAGTTGTGCGACTCAAAGGTGTAGATTCAATCAGCGATAAATATTAAACAATTCAAATATTAACGTTCACATCACCTTAACTAGTAGTGCGACATTTTGGCTGAATTTATCACTTACACGTCTTTTGGTAAAATCCAGTTTTACTTATCATAAGTAATACTTGGTAGTAATGATTATTTACACTAATTTTCTTCATCGGAACTATATCACGTTAGGACTAAAAGAATTTCGTTTTTGGCCAAAATTCCAACACCGTCCATATTCAACTTTGTATGTCCAAAAATAAAGTCTTTGTTCAATAATAATATTTATTATTAATTGTACTCCTATGGCAAGAGATTTTGGCTTTGAGTTGACTGTAGTTGACTGTGATACTAACTCCATATAAACGAGAAGATGAATTCTCTACTGAGTAGTGTTTCACTTTTGATGCTTCAAATCAGACCCAACTATAGTCATCCAATGGATGTTATGCCATGATTTAACTATAATCAGAGTGGAGTGTCCATGGTGAAGTTCAACAGTATTCTCGGGTCGAGAGAATCGTGTAACATTGTCACTTCAAGATTCTTTGTTTGACCATAATTATATCGACCAATAGGAAACTCTTTAGCGAGTCATTACATAGTTATCCAATAACTATTAGTACATAACCCCTTGGTTCCCTCAGTAGCCATGAGTAATACACTACCCAAAATTTGTAGAGCGTTACGTACTCTACTCTCAGTAGATATATCGATATCCAGTCTTGTTACATCTAGGCTAGGAATATTTGAAACGATATATTTATAATATTATGATAAATTGCTTATGCTTACAACATATTACGATTACTATCATAAAACATACCAATTGAGGATTCTCTATCAAATACACTTAAATTTAAAAGTTAATTAATATAATTTATTATAACAAGTATATAGCAGAAAGATAAACACCTTTTATTTTGAACGAGATTTTATTATAGAGTTAATAAGTTAAAATAAATCACAAAATTTCCTCTAGTGCATATCCCTAACTCTACCAGTAGATGCATCGCCCCTACCTCGATCATATTGAATAGTATCCATCCATAATCAATTTGTAATACCCTATGGGATTTAGGTATATTTTATTAATAGGCGAAAATTGGTAGTTTAGAAATGTCGAGATTTGGCGATGGGAATTGTTCCATTTGCGTAGAGCTCATTTTTCTGGTCGAGATGGTATATTGGTTTGTCCGGATTTGGGTATGTATGAGAGAGTTATGTGTATTTTAAATAACGGTTCTGATTAACTTAAATGGCCTAAGACCATTTAAATAAAACAACCATTCAGAAGTTATAAGGCGGACTTAGAAGTTTAAATTCATTCGTTCACATACGATTTCAGTTGCAACTTCTCATTCTTCCTCCTCTCTGTTATCGCCTTTCTATTTCAATTCTAAACAAAACCCAAACACACACGCACGCACGCACATATATATCAAATCGACGAGCGTGAGATGGGCTACACAAATATACCCATTGTTTATGTAACAAGGCACTTTAGAGAACGGTAATTCTGGACAGTAAGGAATCGGCGGGTAATTAGGCGATTTATAAGGCTTGCTGACGTCGATAGGTGAGTGAGAATCATTATTGGGCTATCTGTTGTTCACATGAAAGTAGTTTTCATTATGTTACGGCTAATTAAGGTAAATAGATGTAATAATTGGATTAATTGGGATTTGGGATTGAATATAGATGTGATTACAGAATGGTTAAGTTACAATGATTAGGGTTTGATTTTGGGATATGTAGTTGATATATGATATATGGAAGGTTAGGATGGTTAAAATAATGTATAAGAGAAGTATAAAAGCATCAAAACAGTAAACGATGGAGTAGAAACGAAATAAGGAAGAAAACGGTTTTAGATTTTCAGTTTTCTAACATTTGGTGTGTACATCTGTCCACCAGTGTAATGTGCATCGGTCCACCGGTGGACGTTATTCATATCAGGTTAAACCTGGACTAGGGTATAAGCATTTTTACTTCAACCAAGCCTATATGAAATAGACGATGAATGACATATTGGTTTCTCTATGACATCGAGAAGTGTTTAATGTCCAAAAATATGCTTCAATGATTGTCCGTTATGGTAATTGTGTTGAGTCATATATTAAAGGAGTTAATTTGTGTTAGCCTATCCATTATGTGTATGTGAGTTAGTCTACGTTTATCTAACTTTTGTTCTTGTTTATGTTTACGGGATTAGTCCATGTTTAACTATATCTTGGGGTAGTCACTGTTTAACTAACTCTTGTATGTATTGACGGGTTAATATATGTTTAATTAACTATTTCTCTCTTTTCCGTGTAGACGGGTTAGTATATGTTTAACTAACTCTATCGTATGTTTAATGTTGTCAAAGTATAACATAGTAATTCTATATTGTGATGATTATAATAGATTAACCCTTTAGATGCAGGTGAGATGGGTTCAAGGTATAGTCGGTGTTAGCTCTCATATGATGTTTATTAAATCATGTTAGAGGTATATACTTGATAATATTTTTACTCATCAGACATGTGTCTAACCCCCTCCTTATACACTATAGGTTAATGAAGTAACCTTGGCGTGTGTGGCATTTAAAGATGGTGGCTATGAAGACGTTTACATATGTTATCTGTTTATTTGTGTTTATTGTATATACAGTGTGATAATGTGAGTATGTATGAAGATTATATATGTTTTATGATGTATATAGATGAGATTTGTTTATTTTATCTATACTTTAATTTGATTTATAACACAGTGAGTTCTAAAAGATATAGTTAGTTAGCTTAGCTCTTTGTATACTAATGGTTAAAATAGCCTTTTATTTTATAGCGCATATAACATGATCATATGGTCATAAAAAGTCGGGTTGTTACAGAATTGGTATTGATCGATCTACCCGAGGAACTTTCTCCAAGTACACTATTTCCTTCTATAACTCCATCTCAGTTCGCTCTAGCCTCATTGTAGAACTCCATTTATCAAATCTAGCTAGAGAATTCCTTCTACCTTCGCGATCATTCTCAATAGGGGCTTGCCTCGTCCTATCTAATTCCCAAGCTAACTCATCCATCAATGTTGTTGTGTTGCTTCCACCCATTGGTTGGCTGTAGTTATCATTCCTTCTGATACTTCTTTAGTCACAATATCTTGTGGAGGTTGCATAATTCCTTCATTGGTACTTTGATTTCTAGTGCTTCCATCACCATTTTCCCCTCTAGCTTGCTTTACCAAATTCTTCTTAGGTCTCATTTAATTTGATCACCTCATATTTTTTTTCAAATCCTAGTAATGCAATAAATCTAGCCTAACTTCAACGCTCTGAGTGAAAGCACAAAATAATATTAACCCAAAAGTAGGTATACACCCCTAAAAGACTACGATGAGCTAAAAACCCAAAATGTAATTTTTGGCTATAAAGTATGAGTATTGTAGTCTTTGAATTCACGGATATCATAGTTCCATATCACTAAATGAGATCAAATGACAGAATTCATTAGAAAAATGCAAATATGTAAGAAATATGAAAGGAAATGCAAGACAGAAGAGATTTATAGTGGTTCTATTATGCCTATGTCCACTTTAATAATTCTTTATTACTGATTAGATATTAGGTACAGTAGAAATAACAATCACAATCTCGAAATTCTATCTGAAATTGCACTGGTGGCACTTTCCTTAAAGAATGTAACAAAAGTTTATGAGCTTCTACTTATAGTGTTGGCCTAAGAGTCATCAATTTTCATTACTAGTCCATTACAACACATAAGAAATCAAGATCTAAGAATTTAGGAGGAAGAAAATGTCAGAATTGACCAAATGATGGATTAGTACCGATCCATTTTTTTCTCTTCCTCTAATTTCCTTCAAGGTATATTTTTTTCTTCAAGCGTTGATCTTTCCTTAATGCTTCTATGTTAAGTTCTACACCATTCACCGAGAATGGTGATAAAAAGAAGAATTTGATGGATCAGTATCAATCCATCCTTGGATCCATACCGATCCATATACTTAGCCAAATTCTTCTTCTTTGCCTTGTTGTCATGCTTCATACTTGGTTGTCCTTAAGTGTAACTTCCCTTCCACCTTTGTTTTGGGGTCTAATATCATTGAATTGTTGGTAGTGTAAAGTTCTGGATTATAGACATGTAAGAGCCAAAACAACATGGGACAAATATATGTCCAACCAATTGAATATGAGTTTATCTTACAAATATATCAAACATGTAAATGTTTTGGACATACAAAAACACAATGCCTCATTTCATTTAACTACTCAAAATGTAGTGAAATAAGGAATCTTGAAGCTTATTGCAAAAGAGGATGAAGATTATATCGAAACATCATTTCAAAGCAAAGAAAAACTATGGAAAACATACAGCAACAAAAACAAACTTCTGGAATGAACAGAAGTGTTAAACAAAACACTTCAGTAATCAATGTAGAAGCTATCCAAAATGCAAGCAATAGAATAAAATACCATGAAACAATACACAAAATCAAGTGGAGTTAAATTCTGAAGTTATCATCATTGAGCAACAAACGGAGCAACTCGAATCCTCAATTGCTCAAGAATACATTCAAACTTTCTTACCTATCCCCAAACCTAGTGTATTAGTTGATATGGCCAGTGCCACATCTGGTGCAACATTAGTACTTATCAATAAGAACAATATAACCAATGCATCTAATGAAGAATATGGCATGAGAGAATGCACTAAGCTAGAGTCTCTTAAGCTTCATGCAATGTTTGCCTTTATAGCCTCTATCCACTCAAAGCCATCATCGGAAGCAAATAATAATGAAACTTCAACATGGAAAAACTTAAAATACAAACAACTTTCCTTTGATTTAAATTTAAAATAAAATTTAGAGGAATATATCTGAATTTTTTGTAGGTTCCTGATCTGGAGCTAAATTCTCAGATGCGCTAGATTGCAGATTTAGCTAAATCAACTGAAAATCAATAGTTGGAACCGTACCTGAATCAACTTCCCAGAATTAAACATACTTTCAAAGCCAATATCCAAACCTAGCCAATGAAAATCGAGAGACACAATATTAGTATAAACATTAAATCATTCCACTTCTATAATGTGCAAAGAAAAATAAATGGTTTAACATTGGAATATCAATCATGGAAAGCTTTATCATCAAAAAGATCAATAAAGAATTTAAACAATGGAAATAATGGTTTTGTTCAACCAACAAGAAAGTGGAACGGACTAAATATAGGATATTAATGTGATGGTTTATTGAAATATGAGAGGTTCCAATGGGTTAGATAGATTGATGGACATTTCTAATTATTTGAGTAAGTATAATCCATCCATAGTGGCTTTATTAGAAACCAAAATCAAGCCAATAATTTAAGCACAATTGATAACAAAATGGTCGAGTAATTGGATAAGGTATAATAACTGCAAGCATCATCAAAAATGTAACATTTTGGTTATATTGACTTAAATGTATGGATTAATCATGTCATCTCCGAGAGTTTGCAACATATGATAATAATGTTATATAATAGAACTGGAGCTTCATGCATTATCGCTTCTGTAAACATTGCAAATCTACAAAGTGTTGAATTCATTATGATAATCTATTGCATAAGAAGCCATTTTGTTTAGTGAGCCATGGGTAATATTATGAGGTTTTAATTGTGAAGATTTATCAAAGGAAAAGTTAGTGACAATGCCCTTAAAGAAAGTAAAGTGAGTAAAATAAATGATTTCTTGATAAGAAATTGATTAATGAAATTAAGTGTAGTTGGTTATAAATTCACATAGAGATTAGGTCCAATGAAAGAAATAGTAAATAGATTGGGCAAAATTCTAAACAGGATGCAACAGGTAAACAATTTTTCAAATTCAAGTGCTATAAAACTACCAGCAACAAGTAGTGACCATTGTCCTCTTCAATTATATTTCACTCCACCAATCATTGATAAAAAGGCCTAAACCTTTCACGTATGCAAACTATTGGCCTTTAATTAACGTTCTTAAGGACTTAATTGAATAATCAATTAAATACTCTAATTATTACAATCAACTATTCACCTTGTGTCAAACTTTGAAGAAAGTCAAAGCTACCTCAAGAACTATTCAAAAAAACTTGAAAAACCACACAAGATTGTTGAGAGATTAAATGATAAATGTGCACAACTTTATTTTTCACTTGAACATGGTCGCAATGATGCAAATGCTATAAATTATCATGATACTAAGGGGGAATTATAAAGTGCTTGAGATATCGAGCAAAAAACCAAGAATTGATTAGTTAAATTTTAGGGATGACAATGAAAAATTCTTTTATTAAAAAATGATATCAAGAAAATACAACAATATTTTTTTATCGATGGCATATAACATTATTAATCCTAAAACACTAATAGGGTTAGCTCAGTTGGTTGGTGGTTTAGACTACAAGATTAAAGGTCACGAGTTTGATCCTTAAGATCGACACTCTTTGGCATTAATGAATCATGTTAAAAAAACACCAACAACAATAAGCGATGAAGCTAAAAAAATCTATATTTGAATCCGATGATATAAAAACTCCACGTCTAGCTAGGTTTGACTCGAAGTTTCTACAAATTGCATTGGGACAAGCTAGCTACTACTTTACAACTGGTTATGTAGAGTGCATTCAATAATGACAAAATCTTCAAAGAAATAAATCATACCTTTATTTCACATGTAGTAAATAAAACCTCAACATCGTCTACCTCAAATTTCAAACTCATCCCATGTTCTAGTTTCATATATAAAATCATATCAAAAATTTTGTGCAATAGGATAAAGCCTCTTTTACCCAATTTGATTTCTCAAAATCATTAAGCATATATATTCTTAGAAGAAATACAGATGAAGGAATTTTATTGGCATATGAACATGTTATAAATTTCCATGCTAAAAGAAATAAAATGTGCATTAAGATAGATATTAGCAAAGCATGTGATTCAATAAATAGAATATATGTTATACGCATGTCATTTCCAGTAAAGTCAATCAGTATAATTAAAGAAATCATAGAAATTCTTACATTCTTCATAATCTATCAAGGAGTGCCAAATGATTACTTTAAAACCAATAAAGACGTTGTAACGACCCTGAATTTTGAACGAATTAAATTGAGAATATTTAATTTATTTTAAATATTTGAACGATGATTTAATTTGAATCCCCGATATAACTCTGATTTTGGCGATTAAATTTTAAAATTTAATCTATTGAACGGGATAAAAATTTATATCTTCAGTTTAGAGCCGACTAAAAATATTTCAAAGGCTTAGGAAATTTATATTGATAATACTGAAGACAATGAAAGCTTCAGAAATTGATTTGGAAACAATCTGTTCAGTTTTGAAATTAAATCGTTTGAATTGAATTTGAAAAATAGCGTTCCGAGGCACAGTCTCGGAATTTGACGAAACCAGTTCCATTGGGTCCGTAATTTTGAATAATTGTCGGATTTCAATTTTCGTATTTTTCGGAGTCAATACGTGATCGTACGGCGTGTAAACGCATTAAAAATCTTTATCGAATTTAAATTTGAATTTAAATTTAAAATGGTCAACATCACCACACGTTCATCTCCTTCAATCACGCAGAGAATCACGAACAAAAATCGTGTTACCCATACTCTTTCGTTTCAAATATTACTCTCCCTTCCCAGTCTCGAACAAATTCAAAATCTCGTTCGCGAACTTTAAAAGAAAATGGCCGAACTAAAATTTTCCCCCTTCGTTCAAAACAAATCAAACCCAAATCTATTTCTTTCCCTCCCCTTTCAGTTTCGATTCCCAGTTCCATATTAAACGAGATTTAATTCCTCTTCTCGAAATCAAGTCGTAGGTGCGGTCGATCGAACTCGCGATCGAAGAATAGGGTTTTGCAGCAGCGAGGTGGTTCGCGAGATCGTCGCGACCAGAGAGGCGTTCGCGATCGCGATTGGGGAGACGTGATCTGGAACATCGCGAGTGGGTTCGTCGAAGGCGAAGCTGTCAGTGGTCTGGTGATCCCTAGGCGCGCGATTTGCCCAGAGTTCGAGAGTGCCTCGGTGGGAAAGTGGCGAGCAGGTCGTTGATGGGCGTGCGCTTGTGTACGCGCTCGCGTAGGAGGCAGAGACGGCGAGTGATAATCGCGTGACGATTTGGGGATGCAATTGTTGTCGTGAGGGCAAGTGGCAGCAGATGGGGCATCACGATTTTGGGAGGTGCGAGTCTCGGCGAGGCGGAGCAGTGGTCAGGAGGTGAATTCGCGATGGGCTAAGGTTCGTTTCGATGTCAGTAAGGATGGCGCTCGCAGTCGAGGATTGGTGGTGGGTTTAGACTGTGCTCATCGAGGAGGCGCGGTGATCTCGAGCGTGATGTCGAGGCTGCGTCAGTGAGGTAGTTTCAATTGTTATTATTTATGTATTAATAGAATATATTGACATAGATATAAATAGTTGAAGAAATATAAATGAAGTATCCACTGTTTTGTTAAAAGAAATAACAGTAACAAAAGATATTTAGGAAAAGGAAATTTAATTTGTTCCATTTAAATTTTAGTTAAATAAAATTTTTAAAAGAGATTTAGTTAAAAAGAATTTTTCTGTTTGAATTTAATGTGTAAGTTAAGACCAAAAAAAAAAAAAAATTTATTTACTGGAAACTATATAAGGTTAGATTTATGAATATGTATATGTGTAGTTCGGGGGGAAAAAAAATGTGTTTAAGTGATTAATTTGATGAATAAACATATTTAATTTATTGAGCCACTAAAAGATTTTTAAGAGGAAAATTTTTGGTTTAAAATAAATTTATTAGTTAAAATCTAAAACTATCAAATGGAAATTAATTATTCAAATTGTTCGAATATTAATAAATTTGTATGATTATTTATACAAGGTATAAATCGAGAAAATCGAGTCAGGATTGGAAACGGATTGCGAATAAAAGCGAAGGTGAGATTTTCTCACTCGAAGGAAAATTGTGTTTTACAGTTATTGATTGATGATATGATTGATATGTTGATGTGATATTAGATATGATAGGATATATCTATATATATAGCAGTATATACATATTGGCATATGTATATATTGGATTGATGATTTCCCGCCTCGTATAGCGGATGAGACCCTATTGCGCCGTTAGTAAGCGGATTTATAAAAACCTATATACCGCGATAATTCCGTACTGGAGCGGAATTGGTATTGTGCTGACGTCTTTGGATGCAGGGAAACAGGTTGGAGGGATCCAACGGGACCCCTCACATTGATTGATTTTATTTATACTGTGATATGAATCTGTGAATGATTATATTGATGTTATTGATCATATCGATGTCTGGAAATTGATTGAAAGCTAAAATTTAGCTGAATGGATGTTTGATATTATTGGATTCCAAAAATAAACGAAATTGAATTTTTGAAATTCAAGTAGGAATTTTTAAGTGAATTAACTTTAGAAATTTAATAAATTTGAAGAAAAGAATTTAAAAGAATAAAGGCTGATTTTTGAAATCTTATTGGATTAATTCCAGAATCAAGTGAAACGTTAAATAAATGAATTTCGTATAATAGTGTTTTTAAATTGAAGAATTTAATTAAAATTTGGATTTCTAAATAGTTGGAAAAAGATAAAGAGATTAATTTTCTTTAAGAGGAATTTGATTAAAATAAAATAAGTTGGAAGTCCAATTATAAAATTTAATTGGCAAATTGAAACGAGTTTGGAAAATCAATATAAAATGATTTGGGATGGGAAATTAATTTAGAAATGAATATTGAAATTGATTTGGTATTGAAGTAAAATTAGAAATCAATTTGGGATTTGATTTGGGGTTAAAAGTGAATATTTGGGAATGTGGATTTAAAAATGGAAATGATGTTAAAATGGGTTTATTTACAGTTTGTAAAGTTTAAAAGGACGATTTCTTTTAAAATAAATAAATTATAAGTAATTAACTTATAATATGGATTTTTGATGTATACGTTGAGTTATAAAATTGAATGGGTCATTAAAGGAAATTTATAAAATCGAAGTTATAGAATAGAAAATAGAATTTATAAACGTTGTTTTATAAATTCGAAAATAAATCAAATTTGATTGATTTTAAATATAGAAGATCATTAAGGGAATTTTATCCACGATTTTGGATAATGGATTATCCTTGAAATAAATATGTAGAAAAGACTGAAATTTGGTTAGTGAAATATATTCACGATTTTGGATAGTGAATATATTGTTAAGTAAAATGGATATTGTTTGGGAAAGCGACATTATAAATGAAGTTGATTGTTTTAAAAGATGTTTTAAAACGTGTGAACTATCGAAATCATAGATTTCAACATTTATTGTTGAAATAGACGTTTTCGAAAATTAAGGAAATGGTGGACTATAACACTGTTGTTATAGTAAATGATTTCCGAAAGGAAATGTTTATGTAGTATTGGTATTTATATATCTATAAAAATCCGAATCCCTATACTAGTGATTTTGAGTCGTCGTAACGCTGTTTTACGTAACATTCGTTTTGACTCAAATAGATATTGTTATAACAAATGTTTTCCTTAAAGAATGAATATATACTTAATTTGATTTAAGTATATCGAGTATTTTCAAACGTTGAAAATAAATAGATTTGTGAAATACTTATTTTTAAGTATGGAAATGCTTTTCCAAAATGAAATGAAACGTTTGAGAATTTATCCTTGTAAAGATAAATTGAAACAGAATATTGAAACGATTTGAAAATCGAATATCAGTAGATATTCGAAAGTATAAATTCGATACGGAATTTATAAAAGAAAGCGAAGTTGTTTAAAAATAAATATTGATTTATTTTTGAAGTGTGGAAATTGATTTGAAATTGTTTTCAAATGATTAAGTGTGGAAATTTTATATCTAGAAAAAGATATTTTTGGAAGATTAAAATAAATTGGGAAAATTATTTGGAATCTGATGATGTTGCGCATCTTTATTGATAGTTAAATAACCGACTATCAATAATTTACCTTGAGTAGGTATTTGTTGTGAATTGGATGAATTGAATGCCACACTTATTTTTAAATAATCGCTCACTATTCGGGTTAACCGGGAAAGGACCATGGGGTCGTATAACCCATTCCGAATATGTGATACGTCGTTATGAATCGCATTTGAAGACCGGTGTTGAAGACCGGATATTTTTGAAAACGAAAGGATTACCGTCGAGTTACTCTACATCGACTGATCTTCGATTTAGAGGTTTTTATCACCCTTAGTGACGGGAAGTCCCGACGTGATTAGAAAATTATCCGGAAATGCAAGGGCTTCGTGAGAAGTGCCTTCGGTTCTGTTCGATCCTGGAACAGACTTGTATGGATTGTGTGTCTGACGTTACAATTTGAGATATAAAGCTGATTTCTTTCAAATACATTTCTGTTGGTGGTGGAGAATTTATTTTCTTAGCTTAACACCCTTCTCTGAGACGTACGAGCTCAGAGGTTATGTAGTTGAAATTTATCAGCAATATATCCCAATTTGGTAACGTGGCATACTGAGTGTTGCTGTGAAATGATCAGTGTTTGATCATTTGCGATATGATCATTTGTTTGATCTTATATCTTTGTGATCATAGGTTGATCATTTTGTTTGACCCGAAGCAGGGCTTTTTGTAGAAAGCGTAGCTTTGTGGACGAGACTTCGTCGAGCCTCACACCCCGGAAATGGTCGAAACAGGAAGGATGCAGCAAGGTTCTAGGGAGTAGCGCCCCTTAGTGTATGTCATTCCTTCTGGATAAAGGTAGTATCATGGTATGGAGCCCAGATACTTAACCTCTGTGGTTACTGCATTATTATTATCTATGTGGTTTGTTGCGAATCGGGGATCCTCGGGAAGATCGGTGACGATCGGGGGATGGCATACGCGTGTCAGTAGTTACCTATTTTTGCAGAGGTAACCCGGCCTTGTGTTGGCAGAGATCCGGTTAGGTTCTCGGGTCGTCTATTCCAGGGACGTACCCATCGTGGATAGGAAGTTCCTTAGCCTGACCATTTGTTGGAAATCCAAACTCCAATACGTGACTTGTACGGTATTAGTTGTAGAACCTACCATTTACGTACGGTGGTCACCACTGTTTAGATGGTAGCTATAGTAGGCATACGATACTG
Source organism: Allium fistulosum (assembly GCA_030737815.1). Classification (NCBI taxonomy): domain Eukaryota; kingdom Viridiplantae; phylum Streptophyta; class Magnoliopsida; order Asparagales; family Amaryllidaceae; genus Allium; species Allium fistulosum. The sequence continues at coordinate 1,144,677,731 of CM060902.1, forward strand.
GTCGTATGTTGGCTAAGATTAATATTATACTTTCGAAATGTTTTCCACACTATGCACTAATTAATAATATCAAAAAGAATTTGATTTTTGCGTAGTAAGCATCTTTGACTATCATAAGAAGAAATCTCCTCCAATTCTGCGTTTGCATTGTGTGTGTGGTGGGAGGTCTTATGGTAGTTTCATTTTCCAAAAGCATTGCGAATTTACTTTAAAATCTTCTGTTGTTTATTTTAAAGAAAAATAACTGTTTTACGATCTCACACCAGTCACCATGACTGACTCGGAGTTTATTGTTTCCCTTCTAAACTCTGGGTGCCCACCAATTTCCACACGGGCAGCCTAGAGTTATATTATCAGGATATTCTGGAGCTTTGGAGATAAGCCGGAGGACGAGACGTAGTATTTGTATCTGATAATATTATTCCGCTGTGTATTCTGTATGAGGACAGGTTATATAACCGTCCATTGTTGTATTGAGTTGTATATTGACTCTGATGATTGATGTATGTATAACTGATATAGTTCTTTGTTTTAAAAGACTAGTAATTATCTATTGTATATTGTTCCGCTGCGATGTGTAAGATTCTGATATTGTTTTCTATTCTGATGTTGTTCAGTTGTTCTTTCTTTCTTTTCTTCTATCTTTTCTTCTACCTCTACCCTTTTCTTCTTTCTAAACCATAATATTTCGTGTTTCCGACATTCGATTTCTCGGCAGTCGATAAAGTGAGTATCGATGTCGAATTTTCGAAAGTCGAAAATTTGCGGGATGTTACAGACGTTAAGCAAAGTTAACTTATATAAAAAACTTTAAGAAAGAAAATTGTACCTATTTATAAACCCGGGCCAGTAGTCACTCACGCCATTTATGCAGATGATGATAGAGTTAGGGGTATACTCTAGGGACAATTTTATAATTTTTTGTAAATTAATTAACTTTGTAATAAATTCTCATTCATAATAAAGGTGTTTTTCTTTTTTTATATATTTGTTATAATATGTTATAAACAATTAAAATATATTTAACAGAGAATCCATAAATTGTGTGTTTGTGATAGTAATTACAAAATGTTGTAATCATAAGTATTGTATCACAATATAATAAAACAAGTGGAAATTAGGGAGGCATCCCTATCATACTTTCATATTGTAAAGCGGGTCCTTGTCAAAGTTTCATTGTAAATCTGGTCCCTATTTTCTAGAAACAAAGAAAAATTATTGCTGAAATGTCAGCAACTTTTATAAATAAGTGCTGATATTTCAGCAACTTTCCCTGTCAAAGTTTCATTGTAAATCCGGTCCCTATTTTCTAGAAACAAAGAAAAATTATTGCTGAAATGTCAGCAACTTTTATAAATAAGTGCTGATATTTTAGCAACTTTCATAAACTATGTTCACAGTGTATAGAAAAGTTGCGGAAATGTCAGCAACTTTTATAAATAAGTGCTGATATTTCAGCAACTTTCATACACTATGTTCACAGTGTACAGAAAAGTTGCGGAAATGTCAGCAACTTTTATGAAAAGTTGCATCATGCTCTGCAATAATCATGAATAAAAAACAGAAACCTAATTTACATTGAAATTTAGTGAAGGACTTTTTGTGTATTTTGAACCTTAATAAGGACCTGTGCCAAAAGTATCATTTTAAATATTCCTAGTCAAGATGCATCGAGACTGGATATTGATGCACCCATTGAGACTAGAGTGCGTAACGCTCTCCAAATGTTGGAACAGTGTATTGCTTTTCACAACTGGAGACACCAAGGGGTTGCGTACTAATAGATATTGGATAACTATGGAATGACTCACATGGTAGTTTTCTGTTGGTTAATATAACTAAGGTCGAACAGAAAATATAAATGTGACTAATTTACATAGTTCTCTGGACTTGAGAGTACTGTTGATTTTAAATATGGAAGCTTCGCTTTGATTATAGTCATATTATGGTACGACATTCATCGAATGACTAAAGTTGGGTCGAGTGAAAGTATTAGGAGTGAAACATTATTCAAGAGAGGATTTGTCTACTTAGTTATACAAGATTAGTATCATGGTCAACTCAAGTCAACTCAAGTCAACTCAAAGTCAAAATATCTGGCCAGAATAGTTCAATTAGTAATGATTGTTATTATTGAACCAAGGACTTTCTGTTTGGACTATAGAATTGAATATGGATGATATTAGAATTTTGACCGTTGCCAAATTCCATAAGTTCGAAGTGATATAGTTTTGACGAAGAGAATTAGTGTAAATAATAGTCACAACCAAGTAACGCTTAAACAAAGTAAAATTGGATTTTACCGAAACCAAGTAAGCGATAAATTTGGCCAGAATGTCACACCACCTACTAAATGACATGTGAACATTAATATTCAAATAGTTTGATATTAATTGCTGACCAAATTTATACCTAAAGAGTTCCACAACCAAAACTTCGAATACTTGTTTAACCAAACGATTTAATTAATTTGCAATTGTTATAAATTAATTAAATTAATCAATGTTTATGAAATATAAATATAAAATTTTATTTGATGTGTAAACATTATTATTAAATATGTTTATAATAGTTATAAATATATTAATCGATATACGATATCGATACACGTTTAAATTGGATTTAAATGCGGTAAATATTGTGCAGGCTAAAATTGGATTTGAAGCCCATATACAGCAAAAGGCATTTCAACCATGGTATGACTAGGTGGGTACAGCCATATAGTGGTAAGGAGGCTTGGGTTTTGATTGGATTAAAGGAAAAGAACGGTTAAGAGAGAAATGTGGATCTTGATCCTAACTTATCTCTTTAATATCTCCTCTATAAAAGCATCTCAACCCACAATCATTTACTACTTTTGGAGCCTCCATCAGGCTCACTTCTGGCCGAAATACATCCTCATTGATAGAGTTAGGGGTATACCATAGAAGCAATTATGTAATTTGTTACATATATCTAACTCGTTAACCAATCTTATTTTGAAATAAAAGGTGTTTTCTTTTTATTATATACTCGATATAACGTGTTATATTAATTAATTAATTTAATTAAAAACATATTTAATGGAAAATCCATAAACGGTAGTTTTATGATAGCAGTTACAAAGTGTTGTAACCGCGAGTAATTTATCATAATAAAAATAAATATACCATTTTAAATTATCTTAGTCAAGATGTATCGAGACTGGATATCGATGTATCCGTTGAGACTAGAGTATGTAGCGCCCTCCAAATGTTGGCCGATGAATTATTCATGACTATTGGGGAGGCACGTAAGAGTTACATATTGATAGTTATTAGATAACTATGGAATGATTCACTCGAAAGTTTTTTGTTGGTTAATATAACTAAGGTCAAATTAAAAGTATTGATGTAACAGATTTACACAGTTCTCCTGACTTGGGATACAGTTGATCTTCAGTATGAAAGCTCTGCTTTGATTGTAGTCAAATCATGCCATGTCGTCCATACTATGTTGGGTCGAGTGGAAGTATTGGTAGTGAAGCACTATTTAAGACAAGATTTGTTTCCTTAGTTATACGGGGTTAGTATCACGGTGAACTCAAAGTCAAAGTCTCTGGCCAGAGCTGTTCGGTTAATAATAATTGTTATTATTGAATCAAGGACTTTGTGTCTGGATTATAGAGTTGAATATGGATGATATTGGAATTTTGACCATTACCAAACTCCACAAGTCCAAAGTCATATAGTTTTGACAAAGATAATTGGTGTAAATAAAAGTTACAACTGGGTAACGCTTAATAAAGTAAAATTGGATTATCGAAACCATGTGTGACGACCCACAATTCGGTACCCTTTGAGCCAATAATAAACCATACATGTCCAACCCAAATTGCACGAAAAAATGGATCATCAAGGGTAAAATAAAGAAGGTAGAAGAACAGAATAGAATCTCACTCGATGGAAATAACATATAATATTGAACAAATATCTTTATAGCGGAAAACTTTTAAAATACATATATCAAAGTCTAACCTAATTTCAGCTTGGACAGTTATAAACATCTGTCCTTACAAATGCTGACAAACATCAAACAACAGCAGTGGATAATAGAATACATCCATACGGAGATGAATATCTTCAGCTCTCCTCTGGAAACTCCAACCGTCTTCAACTAAATCTAAAACTACTCGGATCTGACCCGAGTATTGAAAATACCCGGATCAGGCTTGATAAACTAGCGTGAGAAAACTCAAATAATAAATGACAGTGTCATATATTAGCCTTGGAAATAAAATCCTTTTGAAAATAAAGAGTATCTCATAAGACTGCGCCTACACATAAACATGGACGGGTTTTTCCCTTATGATAACTAAAACTTTTATAGCAAAACATTTGATAGTATTTCTAATGACATTCTTTTGAAAACATTTGCAAATAAACTTATTAATCTTAGTCGAAATTGTTACATTGATTAAATTCCAGCATATTAGCCACAAAGTGGGTTCTAAAATCAAACTCGTAAAGGCTTCTAATTGGAGAATGGATTTTCATACAAATGACCAGATGAAGGAACTACCTTCCGATGGGTACACCTCTAGATGGATGTCCCAAGGAACCATCACAAAGCTCCTCTACCAACACAAGACCGGCCTACCTCTATAACTAGATAGTACCGAATATGTCATCCTCCGGTCGTTACTGACCTTTATTCGAGCACGCTCTAGCATACATCCACATTAATTTAAACCCGAACGTCATAGTGGGTCGAAATATATCTAGAAGGGGAAGATCATACCCTAATGGTTGTGAACCACATATCCTTGCCACATCTAACCCTGTTTTGGTCATTTCCCGGTTGATGAGGCTTAAGGTAGCGAATACCTTTTTCACATAGCACATCTTCTTTCACTTTGAATGACACATTGCTATTCCACATTCACACGACTGATTTCTACAAACGTATAACTTCTTGAGCTTGAATGTCTCAGGAAAGGGTGTTAAGCTAAGAGAAGGTGTCTTCTCCGCCATCGACTGATATACATTATATAGAGATCACTCAATGTGATTTAGGATGCAAGGTCAGACATTCTTCCATACATGTTCATTCTAGGACTGAACGAAACCGAAGGCACTTCTCCTACCACATCCTGTTTTGGGAATCACCCCTAGGATCGATAGCGATTAGTCCTTGCATTGGATATTTCATAATGAAGAAACCACCGCTACTATAAGTATATTGGGAGTTTATCCCCAAATGATCAACAAGCAGTTCTTAACTATGAAAATCCTAATATCGATATCTTCATCATATTTTACTTCGAAACGTAAATTGGTTCGAAGTGGTTTTCAGATAGGAATCACCCAAATCCGACCTCGGTTCCTTCAAAATCCAATTATCGATAAAAGAGTGAATATGAGTATACAGTTATTATTAAGCCTCTTTTCTCTTTATTTCTTTTGGTTAATTACAAATCCTTTTCTTAAAGTCTTAGAGTAATTCTAAGTTAATTCACTTATTACTTGGGAAAACATTTCATATTTTCTTACTTATCATCGATCCAGAATTTCTTAACTTTTAACTGGGTCAAAAACAATGTTATTTAAGACATCGTTACTGAATGACCCATCCCGCCTATTTATAGGCTTACAACTCACACAAATGAAATCTGTACAACACATAGGTCGTTCACGACCTAACAAACCAACGATGTAAAAACAGACGCGACCTAAAAACAGACGCGACCTAAAACAGACGCGACCTAAAAAGTAAAACAAACAAGTACAATGCAACATATACAAATTACAACACATAAGCGACTCAAGAACTTACCCAACGACCTAACATTGAACGACTTAACAACTGTGAGCGACTTAAAAGCACGCGGCAGCAGCGACCTAAGAATATGGCTTCGGATATTCTTCACGCGACCTACCCTATGAGCGACTTAAGAAAGGCAGCAGTGAACGACCTAACAACAGAAGGCGACGACCTAAAATAAAAGCGGCATCCAACTCAGCGACCTATCATAGGTCGTATAACTTCTCCGCGACCTAACGTAGGTCGAAATTCTATCTCGCGACCTAACTTAGGTCGTAACTCGTCAAAGCTGGTACTCGAGAAATCGGAGCGACCTAAAATGAGCGGCATGTGAGAGTTAGGTCGTTCGTGACCTAACTTTGATTTGTTTTCCTTGCTAGGTCGTAGCTCTCCACTAGGTCGTTTGCGAGCTTCACTAAGTCGTTGGAGCGACTTAAAGGACTCGTTAGGTCGTTCGCGACCTAACACTTCACCAATTTGGTCTGCATTATCTTGGGTATCATTCTGGGCTGCATCATCCTCTCTGGGTTGAGAAAAATTCATCCTCGAATTTACGCCCTCCTTTCCACAACAAACTCATTCCTATGATACGGTATCAGATGTTTAACATTAAACACGTCAGACGTGTACACATCCTCCGGCAGCTTCAACCTGTAAGCATTTTCATTGATCTGTTTCACAACTATTACAGGACCAATCTTTCGTGCTTTAAGTTTATTGTATGCTCCCACTGGAAGACGATCTTTTATTAACACGGCATATACTAAATCTCCTTCATTAAATTCAACGCTTCTTCGCTTCAAGTCTGCAGATCGTTTATACTTTTCATTCGCTTTCTCCAATCATTCCTGAACGATTTTATGACATTTTGCCAATCCATCAACAAAATCAACAGCCCGTTTAACAGTTCCCTTTGGTTGTGGTACTATTGTCAAATCCAACGGCCCTTTTGGTAAACTTGAATAAACAATCTGAAATGGACTGAAACCAGTACTTCGATTGACTGCATGATTATGTGCAAACTCTGCTTGACATAACTTCATATCCCAGCTTTTCAAGTTATCTTTCACGAGACATCTCAATAAGTTCCCCAACGATCTGTTAACCACCTCCGTTTGCCCATCAGATTGCGGATGATAGGCACTACTAAAATTTAACTTCGTTCCAACCATCTTCCACAAACTTAACCAAAAGTGGCTTAGAAATCTAGTATCCCGATCTGAAACAATAGATTCAGGTAGCCCATGCTATCGATATACTTCTTTAAAGAATAACTCGGCAACACGGACGGCATCAGCTGTCTTCTTACAAGCGATGAAATGTGCCATCTTCGAAAACCTCTCCACTACAACTTATATCGAATCATTCCCCCTCTGAGTTCTCGGTAATCCCAACACAAAATCCATACTGATATCAACCCATGGTCTAATCGGCACAGGTAACGGCATATACAATCCCGCATTTGTCGCTGTCACTTTGGAAATTTGGCAAATATGACATCTCTCCACAAACCTCCCAACTTCCCATTTCAGCGAAGGCCAATAATAAGATTGAGAAATCAATTGCAAAGTACGATCTCGGCCCACATGTCCTTCCTCATGCAACTCCTTTACAATCTTCATACGTAAGCTGCACTCTGGTATGCACAATCGATTTGCATTAAAAAGAAAACCATCCACCAATACAAACTCATCTGTTTTTCCCTCCTTGACTTTATCTACACACTTCGCAAAGTAAGGATCATCAACAAACATTTATGGCAACACATCAAACCCCGTTACTTCCACCTTCATTGTAGTCAACAAATGATTCCTTCGACTCAATGCATCCGCCACTCTATTCGTAATTCCGATTTATGCTTCACCACAAATGTAAATTGTTGTAAGTACGCAATCCACGAAGCATGCCTTGCTGCAATCTTGTCTTGTCCCTGCATATGCTTCAACGCCTCATGATCAGTATATAAAACAAATTCTTTATGAAACAAATAATACCTCCAATGTTTCACAGCTTGCACAATAGCATAAAATTCCACATCATAAGTATTATATCTCATCTTTGCTCCTGATAACTTCTCACTGAAATATGCAATAGGACGTCCTTTCTGACTCAACACCCCTCCAATCCCAACTTTAGATGCATCAGTATGTAACTCAAACAACAACTGAAAATCTGGCAAAATGAGAATTGGTGCTGTCGTCAAAAGTTCTTTGATTTTCACAAAAGCAAATCCTGCTTCCTCCGACCATGAAAATTGCTTCCCTTTCATACAATCAGTAACTGGTGCCATCACGCTACTGAAGTGTGGAATGAACCTTCGGTAGAATGACGCCAAACCATGAAAGCTTCTAACTTCTGTAATCGTCTTGGGTTGTGGCCAATTTCTGATTGCCTCAACTTTATTCTGATCCACCTGTATACCTCCTCCCGATATAACATACCCCAAAAATAAAACACTATGCGTCATGAACACGCATTTCTTCGTTGCAGCATAAAATTGTTCTTGTCGCAGTACCATCAACACTTCTCTCAGATGTTGCAAGTGTTCTTCTGGACTTCCACTATATATCAGTGTATCATCAAAATACACCACCACAAATTTCCCAATAAAAGGTCTAAAGATTTGATTCATCACCCGCATAAATGTACTCGGTGCATTCGAAAGACCAAACGGCATAACCAGCCATTCGTACAACCCTTCACGTGTCTTGAACGTTGTTTTCCATTCATCCCCTGGTCTGATTCGAATTTGATGATACCCGCTTTTCAAATCAATCTTCGAAAAGATAGTAGCCCCGCTCAACTGGTCCAACAAATCATCAAGTCTCGGCATTGGAAATCTGTATCTCACAGTAATCTTATTCAGTGCTCGACTATCAGTGCACATCCTCCACGTTCCATCCTTCTTTGGTACTAACAAAGCTGGCACCACACAAGGACTTACACTTTCCTGCACACGCCCCTGTTCAAGCAATTCTTCCACTTGCCTTCTCAACTCCTCATGTTCTTTTGGACTCATTCTGTAGTGTGGTCTATGAGGTAACACAGTTCCTGGAACAAGATCAATTTGATGTTGAATGTCTTTCAACGGTGGTAACTCCGTTGGTAACTCCTCAGGAAATACATCATCAAATTCTTCCAGTACTGGCTTTACTTCTTCAGAAATCTCAACCACTTCATGACTCTCACGTCCAATCAACATGAATACTTCAGGCTCCTCTTCTACCTCCTTAACAAACTCCTTCAATGATAACAAAGTTTTCAACTCTTCAATCTCCTCCAACTTGTTTTCTTCGGGTTGTCGCTTTTTAGGAATTAAAGTAATCTTTGTACCCTCAAACATGAAACTATAACTATTAGCACGTCCATCATGTTGCACAGCCCTATCATACTGCCACGACCTCCCCAACAACAGATGGCATACATCCATGTCAACCACATCACACCAAATTTTGTCTTTGTATTTCTTCCCAATTGAAAAATTAACACAAGCCCTTCGTCCAACTTTCACCTCCCTACCTTTCCTCAACCAAGCTAGCTTGTAAGGTTTCGGATGCTTCTCTGTCTTCAATGATAATCACAGCTTCTGTAGAGATAATATTATCACAGCTTCCCGCATCGATAACAAATTTGCAAACCCTTCCCAAGATAGTACATGTTGATTGAAAGATGTTACTCCTCAACCAGCTAGTTTCCTCCTCCTGTTTTGGTGTTAAACACGACCTCTTCATCATCAATGAATACCCTTCATCTCCCGACACATTCTCTTCCTCCTCATCATGCAATGAATTAGCACAGTCAGCTTCTACCTCATCTTCCTCTGCCTCAGCAATCATAGTTCTCTTCTTTGGTTTTGGACATTCGCTGCTATTGTGACCCACTTCTTGACAATTATAACATTTGAAATTGGGGTTGACCTTTGGCTTAGCCACTTCATGAACAACAGGCTTATTCGATGCCTTAGGAACATTAGAACTACCACCCGCTCCTTTGTTCTGCCCTGGATAACTTGGAAACACACCTCCCCCACGTCTTCCTTGTTTCTCCCAAGCCAACGCCTTTTGATGTGCTTCTGCCACAGATCTAGGGTCGAACATATTCACCATATCCTGGATCTGTGCTCTAGGTCCACCCACAAACCTAGCAGTCAATTGTTCTTATGTCTCCATAATGTCATTTGGAGCAATCAACTGGTAGAACTCATCTGCGTAATCAGTAACAGCCTTCGTCCCTTGCCTCAGGTTTTGTAGTCTCTGGTACATTAGTGATTGGTAATTGTAAGGTAGGAAAGTAGCCTTCATCAATTTCTTCATCTTTTCCCAAGCTACAATCCTTGACTTCCCCATCCGTTCTCTAGTAAGTTTGGTTTGCTGCCACCATGCCATAGCTCTCCCCCTCAACCTAGTAGCAACCAACTTCACTTTACGATCCTTCGGAACCTCCTTGAAGTCAAATATTTCCTCAACATAAACTAACCAATCAAGAAATTCCTCGGCTTGCATACCTCCCTTGAATTCCTGTATTTCAGTCTTCATCCCAAACTCCCACTTGTGATCATATTCCGACTGATTTCTTCCTTGTCCTCGTCCTCGTCCATGAACACTACCACCATCAAACTCCTCCTCGAAATCTGATGTATATCGATGTCGATTCTGACCACCAGCATCTCTTCTATCTACATTCCTCCGATCACGATCATTCACATTCCTATCACGTCTTCGATCATCATCATTTCTATAACAATCTCGACTCACACTTCTATGATCATTATCAACACTTCTTTCTCGATTGGAATGTGGTGAGACTCTACTTCCCCCATGGTTGGATTCAGGTGAAACCCTTCTCCGATTTTGATTCATCTCTAACATCATCTTCTCTAATCGGCCAATCCCTTCATTAAGCTTTTCACTAAAGTTTTCGTTTATTCTTTGCTCCATCTCATCAGCTTCTTCCCTTCTATACAAAGCTTCTACGTTCTGATGGCGATTAGCTCTTCTCGGCGGCATGATTTGTAATGTCATAAACACTTCAATTCTCGACTTGTACAAATCAAAAGATACCAAATGATATGCGATCTTCAACTTCAAATTCTCGGCTCTAACGAATCAAAATGATACACGGCTTCAATAGCTCGTCAACAATGGTTTGCGACTTAACGGTCTTAGCCCGCTTCAATTTTCACACACAATCTCAAATCTTGGCGCGCAAACTTCCACGGCCAAATTCAAACACCTTTCAATCTTTGATCCGAAATGAGTTGGATCGAATTCTTCAAACTTGTTGCAATTTATGATGAACACGATGAACACTATTCTTCTCAAAACGCAAATCCAATCTTCAACACTTCAAATAAAATTGGCTCCAAGACTCGGCTTAGCTATGATTGGCTAAGTCTAGCTCTGATACCAAAATGATGCAGCAGCGGAATAACAAATTGATGATTCTGTGAAAGTAGTAATCGATGGAATGAAAAATACTGAATGGCCCAAATTCGTTAATGCGAAGATACCGAATTCTAGCTACCTTCGTCACGTTGATCGCGCACGATACTGTGAAAGAAGATCTGCAATTCTTCAGATGTTGATCAAGCGCACTTGATACCGTGAATTGGCTTCTACGATCGTTGATTCGAGCGCACTCGAATGCCGAAAGAGGAGATAGGAGATCACACTCAACTACCAATTTAATGAAAGCACAAATCTAAAAACAAAAGTTTTTATTCAAATCAACTTAAAAAAATTACAAATGACCCATCCCGCCTATTTATTGGCTTACAACTCACACAAATGAAATCTGTACAACACATAGGTCGTTCACGACCTAACAAACCAGCGACCTAAAAACAGACGCGACCTAAAACAGACGCGACCTAAAAAGTAAAACAAACAAGTACAATGCAACATATACAAATTACAACACATAAGCGACTCAAGAACTTACCCAACGACCTAACATTGAACGACTTAACAACTGTGAGCGACTTAAAAGCACGCGGCAGTGGCGACCTAAGAATATGGCTTCGGATATTCTTCACGCGACCTACCCCATGAGCGACTTAAGAAAAGCAGCAGTGAACGACCTAACAACAGAAGGCAGCGACCTAAAATAAAAGCGGCATCCAACTCAGCGACCTATCATAGGTCGTATAACTTCTCCGCGACCTAACGTAGGTCGAAATTCTATCTCGCGACCTAACTTAGGTCGTAACTCATCAAAGCTGGTACTCGAGAAATCGGAGCGACCTAAAATGAGCGGCATGTGAGAGTTAAGTCGTTCGCGACCTAACTTTTATTTGTTTTCCTTGCTAGGTCGTAGCTCTCCACTAGGTCGTTTGCGAGCTTCACTAAGTCGTTGGAGTGACTTAAAGGACTCGTTAGGTCGTTCGCGACCTAACACTTCACCAATTTGGTCTGCATTATCTTTTGCATTATCTTGGGTATCATTCTGGGCTGCATCAGTACACCTCTAGATGGATGTCCCAAGGAACCATCACAAAGCTCCTCTACCAACACAAGACCGGCCTACCTCTATAACTAGATAGTACCGAATATGTCATCCTCCAGTCGTTACTGACCTTTATCCGAGCACGCTCTAGCATACATCCACATTAATTTAAACCTGAACGTCATAGCGGGTCGAAATATATCTAGAAGGGGAAGATCATACCCTAATGGTTGTGAACCACATATCCTTGCCACATCTAACCCTGATTTGGTCATTTCCCGGTTGATGAGGCTTAAGGTAGCGAATACCTTTTTCACATAGCACATCTTCTTTCACTTTGAATGACACATTGACATTCCACATTCACATGACTGATTTCTACAAACGTATAACTTCTTGAGCTCGAATGTCTCGGGAAAGGGTGTTAAGCTAAGAGAAGGTGTCTTCTCCTCCATCGACTGATATACATTATATAGAGATCACTCAATGTGATTTAGGATGCAAGGTCAGACATTCTTCCATACATGTTCATTCTAGGACTGAACGAAACCGAAGGTACTTCTCCTACCACATCCTGTTTTGGGAATCACCCCTAGGATCGATAGCGATTAGTCCTTGCATTGGATATTTCATAATGAAGAAACCACCGCTACTATAAGTATATTGGGAGTTTATCCCCAAATGATCAACAAGCAGTTCTTAACTATGAAAATCCTAATATCGATATCTTCATCATATTTTACTTCGAAACGTAAATTGGTTCGAAGTGGTTTTCAGATAGGAATCACCCAAATCCGACCTCGGTTCCTTCAAAATCCAATTATCGATAAAAGAGTGAATATGAGTATAAAGTTATTATTAAGCCTCTTTTCTCTTTATTTCTTTTGGTTAATTACAAATCCTTTTCTTAAAGTCTTAGAGTAATTCTAAGTTAATTCACTTATTACTTGGGAAAACATTTCATATTTTCTTACTTATCATCGATCCAGAATTTCTTAACTTTTAACTGGGTCAAAAACAATGTTATTTAAGACATCGTTACTGTAAACCTAAAATCAATCTTAGAAAACATTATTGAGTAAATAGGATCATAGAAATCATTCTAATTTTACTCAATATCAATTTCCGTATCAACAAGTGTTATGGGCGGAATAACGGTGAGATCGCCTTTTAAATTCCACGAATAGGATGAGTTCCCTCTTCGGAATTTAATACCAAGTATAAGAAGATTATCTCTATGCAATCCAAGTTGTAGTTTATTCATTTTGGAGATTGCTTAAATTTTGGATAATACTAATCTTCTTTTATTTTGGAAAAACTTAATATAATCTTTTTAGAGCATCCGGGCTTTCCTTTCAATCTGTTCCACCTCTCGCCTAAGAAGAGAAAATATAGACCAGGTAAGTTCAAGGCACTGGTTGCTCCATTCCTAACCTTAGTTAAACACTTTGTTTTATCTTCCCAGATCTCACAGACGGGACAAATGTACTAGTCGTTTCCGCATACTCAGTTATTAGCTTTTATTTTGGAATTGAATATAAAGATTCCAAATCATTATTTAAAACACTTAATTATCCTTGTAAAAATAATTATGAAAGATTTTAAAAAGAATCGTCAAGTTAAAACGTCTATTTTCTATGTTAATTAAAACTGTCGCAAAAGCGTTGCAAATAGTGTTTTAAAGCTATTTCTTCACAACAACTGTTATATCATTTAGAAATCCATCTTTTCAACTTTAATCACTTTTAAAAAAAATTAAATGATTTTTATAATTTATTTCATATTTTTAAAACCTCAAAATTTTCAATTTCTAACTTCGGTTATTTAACTACAAAAGCGCGATTTTTCTGAAAATTTGTTTTGGACATATCTCAAAATCTATAAGATAAAATCTTGATTTTCTTTTTATATTTGAAAATTATGCTTATAATAGACTGGACATTTCATGTTCGAAGAAATCCGAGCTATACTTCACTCTATACACTAATTTGAACTTTTCGGCATGAAATCGCGAACTGTCGTTACGCGACGCGCCTAGTTTTAACTTGATTTACAATATTTGAAATAAATTCTCTAAATTGAATCTAATTACTTATAAAAACATTACTAATCATTTTAAATCGATATTTTCACTTTTTAAAGTATTAAATATAGATTTCACTATTCCTATATATATTATTATATTATTATATTCATATTATTTTAATATTAAACTTTTAAATCCAATTTCAATTAAATTTCAATTCTAACTTCAAATAAACTTAATTAAAACTTAAATTTCAAATTTGATTTCAAATCCATCTTTAATTTCAATGTTAAATTTCAATTTCAACTTTCAAATCGATTTCAATTTAAATTTCAAAATCAATTTCAATTTCAATTTCCAATTCAATTTTGATCTCAAATCCAATTTTACTTTCAAATTCTATTTTACTTTAGCTTTAATTTCAATTTCACTTAAAAAGAGACTTATTTTTCCAAAGTATCTCATATCATCAAAATTGGGCCTTATTTAACAAAGGGGATTACTTAATCAAAAATGAGCATAATCACTTTCAATATTCATCATTAACACAACATCCATTCTCATAGCATAGTGATTATCAATAAATGGGTATATTAGCATAACTCTACTATTCATCCAACATATTCAAACAATCATTCAAACGTTCATATCATCAAATGGTGATTATCTAACATAACAATTAAACTTGATAATAAATGTACTTAAATAATGATGAGAATTTCTCACCTTTATTTCCACTCCGTCTAAATTTATCTGAACTAGCGTGCTCTTTCGAAATTGTCTCGAACTCTTACCTTAATTTATTTTCCTTCCTTTTTTTATATGGCCGTGGGTTTTATGGCTCAAGTGTAGAGGGTACGGCCTTAGAGTGCGATGTGGAGGAGGGTGTGTGAGTTTGTGGGGGTGTACGGCTTTGGCGAGGAGGGTGTGTGGAGTATAGAGGCAGTGTGGGAAGTTTGGGCTTGGGTTAGTGGCTAGGAGGTTCGGCCGTGAGGTGTGTGAGGTGGGTAGAGACGTGTGTGGCTTAGAGGAGGTGGTCGGGTGGTGTTTTGGAAGGTGGAGTTGGTTTTATTATTATTTCAATAGAATGGAGAGGTAGGAAGCCATGGAAATGGAGGAAGAAGAAGATGGAGAAAGTTAAAAAGAAGAGAAGAGTTTGAGTTGTGAGAAATGAAGTGAAAGCGATGGTTATTTATAGGTGAAGTTTTGCATGCAAAATTACCTTTCTATCCTTTGCTATTCTTTTACCTTTAATCCATTGATTTAACACCTTAAGGACATACATTATGGAAGGAAAGGATGGCTCATTAATGTGATTTGAATTGTGAAATGATTACTCTCTTTTCTTTCTTAAACTTTGCATTTTAAAGAGAAGACTTTGCTTTGATTTGATTACACATGACACATGTTAACAAATTAGGGTATGCATTAATGTTTGGAAATGATGTTAAGGAAGTGTATTTATGTAGTAAAGTGAGGTGTCATCATTTCCATGCTTGCATATATTTTAAAGATATATTTTGCTCTTTTTCCATGTATATTAGTAACGTCTCATTAATGAGATAAGATGAAAAGTGTAATGGTGTTATTCCTTAAGATAAATTCAACTCCCTTTTGTCAAATCATGCTTTTACACATTTCTTTTATGTTTTATTTTATTTACTTTACAAAAAAAAATGTTATTTGTTTTATATGATATAAATGTAATGTGATATAGTTTGTTATAGTTTGTAAAGATGTATTATACATGTTATAAAGTGCATATGTCCATACAACGTTGCGATGACTTGTTACGGTTGAAAACAGCATTTTTATTGACAAATTTTATAGTCAAAATTTGACTTTTTTGTTAAACAATATATTAAAGTAAACCAAACTTAGAAATGAATTTCATACTATATTAAATGAATTAAAACAAGTTTATCTAGGTTAAAATCTCATATCATTAGGGTTAATATCAAAATATTGAATTTTGAAGTTGCATTGACAAAATGTGGCAAATTTTGAATATTTTTGTAAAACGATGATAAACCTATTTTTAAATCCTTAAATATACTTCTATTATATTTATTAAGTGATTTTAATATAGTTTAACTTTTCAAACAAATATTTAAGCATATTTATTTAAGCATTTACTTATTTTTAACAAAACTTAACTTTTTCTGATTGGTTCAAAAATCCAAATTTCATCCTTTTTAATTATTAACTATAAGAATAAATCATTTCTCTATTATTATTTATTATATATAACTTATTTATTTAAGTTTTTAAACCCTTTTAAATTTAAAATAAACAAAATCTCTCATTTTAGAAGTAGTGAAATTACGGGTCGTTACACCAAGTAAGCGTTAAATTTGGCTAAAATGTCACACTACCTACTAAGTGACATGTGAACATTAATATTCGAATAGTTTGAAATTAATCGCTGACCAAATTTATACCTGATGGGTCACACAACTGAAACGATGAATTCTCCTTTGACCAAACAATTTAGTTAATTTATAATTGTTATAAAGTAATTAAAATTAATTAATATTTATGAAATTTGACTATGATTTGATAAATAAATATTATTAGATATATTTATAATAGTTATAGATATATTAATCGATATACGATATCGACAGGCGATTAAATTTGATTTAATTGTATAATATTTTATTTTGGGCTTAAATGGGTTTAAGGCCCATCATAAAGTAGAAATTTCGGCTGAAATGAAATGGTATAGGTGGCTCATATTAGGGTTAGAAAGGCTTGGTTTTGGGTGGCTCAGATTAAAAGAGAATGAGTATGAGATCAAATCCACTTTTCTCTCTTTTCCATCCTCTATATAAGCATCTCTAACCTAATTAAATCTAATCATTTTGTTGTCTCCTCCTTTATTTGCTTGTTGCCAAAAAATCAACCCTTGTCCCTCCATCACTACAAGCTCAAATCAAGTCAGATCTGATCACTATTCGACAGCTGAAGGTCAATGGTTCAAGGACTAGTAATTTGCTGAATCGAAACGAGTTTCAAAGGGGAGAAATGATACTTTCAAGGTGTAGTTCAAGGCTTTGGGATTAAAGGATGATTTTATCAGATTATAGTTAATAATTTTCATTATAATATTTTATTGTGTGTGTGTGTGCGCGCGCATATATTACATTGTTAGTTAAGTGAGATTCTGATATGCAAGTAATATTGTCACAAAGTAGTTTGCTATATGCTTATATATATTTATGTTTAATTAAAAAATAAATTTTTATCATATATATCAGGTTAGTGCAGCCATATATATATATAATTTCATATTTTATTAAATTAATATATATTATTTAATTACATATATATAGTTTATAATTAATTACAACATCATATTATGCGTAGAATTAGTCATATAATTTTATATATAATGTATTATAGTAATACTAATTTTCGTTACTAAAAAATAATTTTTATGAATATATTATTATTATTTAAATCAATTTACTACATCAATAAACTGTATTAATTCAAATATGATATGAAAATTATTTTTAAATTTTTATAAAATTATATTAACATCAGGTAAGCTCTCTACCAAAAAAACAATTTTTTTTAGTTTTAAAAATTAATTGTTTAATTCGCCCGAAAACAAATGGATTATTATAAAAGTAATTTAAACCAAAAAAATGTGAATTTTTTTTTCAAACAACAAAATATCATTTAGGATTTACTAAAAATTTAAAATTTGAAATAAATTTTTGAACTAAATTTTTTATTAATTTTTCAATAAATATTTAATTAAAATATATTTTAAAATTAAAAAATTATTTCTAAGCTTTGCGCATGGCCTGGGATTAAATAAAAAATTTATCTTGAATAATTTTATTAACTAATATATATATTTATGTATTATAAATATATTTGTGTATATATATACTAAAAAATATTACTTTATTATTACATATATGTATATGTATATTATTCAGGGTTTTAAAAAAATTAATAATTTTTTATATTTAAAAATATATTATAA
The DNA here is from genome assembly GCA_030737815.1 of Allium fistulosum. Taxonomy (NCBI): domain Eukaryota; kingdom Viridiplantae; phylum Streptophyta; class Magnoliopsida; order Asparagales; family Amaryllidaceae; genus Allium; species Allium fistulosum. The sequence goes on from CM060902.1 coordinate 1,144,695,982, forward strand.
TAATATGTATATGTATAATATTAATATTTTATTTATAAGATTATATATACAAATATATATATATATATATTTAAATATTATATACACTTATATAAAATTATTTAAATAAATTTAACATATATATATTTATAATATTTTTATATAAATAATAGTTTATATGCATACATATATTTGGACAACATATACTTGCATATTGGATGAGCTAACTTGCCCGTTGCGATGTAAATCTCGACGTCTATACACATGCATATTATACCTTGCACGGGTTGATGTCTTACACATCCACACACAAATATATGTGTATATGGTACACACACATAGATAAATATATATATATATATAAACTAAATAAAATTATATAATTTATAAATTTAAACAGAATAAAAGATTTTATTTAAATAAAATTTAGAAATTATAACGATCGGGCTTTTCGACCCTCGAATGTCGGCACTAATACATCCACGGTATTCACGTGCCGATTATCACAACAAACCCAAAACCAATTCATATTTTTTATTCTCTTCGAAATTCCATTATTAAAGATCTAAGTATTTTCCAAAATCATTTAACATATTTTATCTCTTTAGAATATAATTCAAGGGTTTAAAAACAAATGTTACTAAAACATTATCAACAACATACTCAAAACACTTCACTATTCCATAACCTTTAAAACTCCATTTTAAAGATCCAATCACTTTTCAAAAGTATAGTTTAATGGGTTAAAACAAATGTTGGACAACATCGTTACTATAAATCCAAAATCACTTTTATACTTGACATTTACTTTGAAACATTCATTTAAAGCTCTAAGTACATCTTCACTTATCAAACAAGGTTATATACCCTTTTAACCAAATTTACTGAACCATCCATTATAACAAAAGTGTTATAATGTAAAAACTTCTTTATATTCTTTTCCAAATACTAAACTTCCTTTTTAAAACTTCTAAATATACTAAGGTACCTTTAAAAATACATATATACATATATGTATGTATGTGTGTGTGTATATATATACATATACATATACTAATTTATTTGTAAAACTAAGATATTTAATAAAATAATATAAATCATTTGTAAGATATTATAATATAAAGGCCTTTTATTTATTGAATAAAATCTTTAACAATTTCTAAAACCATATATACTAAAAGTATAATTTTAAAACACTCATGCATATTTTAAAACATTTATTTAAAACACCATAAGAACCTGTTTTATAATTTAAAACCATCACTTTAAAAATCCATAAATGATTATCAACAATATTTAAACCATGATATTTTTTGATAAGTATGCTTACAGTACTTATTAAAAATACGAAGAAGCCCTAGGATGTCTTCTAACTTTAAAGTCGCCGATCACAACAATTTCAAAGTGCATCCATAACGACTCTTTCGCTTCTAACGTTCTCAACTTTCAATTCCAATTTTCATAAATGTCCAAACCAATTCCTCTATGTTAAACACACCAAAATGTGTGTAGCCAAACATATATACATATATATTTTCATAATACATCATAATTTATCCAATTTAACATATGTCAAATATCAGTGATTTCAAAGCACGTTTAATACGACTATATCACTTCAAACATTTATAATGCACCATCAAACATGTAAACAAGTAGTCTTGGGCACGATACATGTTACAAATGGTCAAAAAAGAGATTATACTCCATGATAATGTTGCCACTTATTTTACAAAACAAGGCAGGGTCCAAAAGTAATAACTTGTATTGTTTGTTAAACTATTTATATTTTCAATGCAATAACAATTATATATACGATGATATAAAATTAACTTTGAATAAAACTCATCCAAGTTCCAGCCAATGCTTATGCGTCTTCGAATAGTCCAAAACCAAACGTCGTTTGATTTTGACTGAAATTCCCACAAGCCCCAAACTCGACAAATCCAACTCCAACGTAAATATCATCGCTACGAGTCCAACACTATAGACCTCGTCCAAATCCAACCTCATATGAACAAGAATGGATATTAAAACACTTGAGATTAATTAAATTACTTAAACAATTAGGTAGTTAACCAATTACCTTACTAATCGCATTTAGACGCTAATCGTTGCTCGTTCAAATCTAGGCCGCTAACTTCGTAAACCCATCATCGCGTCGCTTGAATCGCCGCCGCATCACCACTAGGCATAGCCCCGACCCAAACGAGTTCTTTGCCACTAAACTCACCTCCTCAAGTGGCCCCTCGACTGAGATAGAACCCAAAAACCACCACAACTTCCATCCCATATCCTCGCCTCGCTCCACCATATGCTGATCCATCACCACCGACGGACTCCCCAGGCCACGATGCTCCTTCTTCATGTTGGACACTTTGTCTAATTCGGCCTCTAGTTGACTGGGCAATCTAGGCCGTCGGATCACAGGGGCTAGGGTTAGGGCATAGGTTTCTAGTTTTGGAAATAAAAGAAAAATGGGGTCCTTTCATAGAAAAACCTCTGACATTATCCGTCCCGAAAAATCACGAACTCCAAATAAGGCGTGGTCAATGGCGTTCTTAACCAAATACCCCTATTTCAAACTTAACGGAACTAGTTTTAGGACCTAATTCCATCATATACAGAAGTTAGCTTTAGGTTAAATCATATTTTAATTCCCGAAATTAATCGCTACGTGTTTTGAGCTCGCACGACCACACGGTATGTCCGGTCGCCATGAAACTCGTCGACGTACAACAATTTTATTCTACATCCAGCGGCACTGATTTCGTCAAAATCCGAGATAGTGCTACAAAATGATAATTTCACACGTTAATAAAAAAGAATTATTATTAAAACTAGTTTAATCACTTTTAATTCTAAATTAAAAGTTTGCTATTATCATTCTTATTTAAAACAGAATTTAAATAAGCTTTCGAAATTATTTTTATTATTCACATTAAATCCATGATTTAAATATTTAAATAATTCCAATATTTAACTATAAACCATTCAAAAATCCGAATGTTACAATTTTTCCCTCTTAAAATAAGTTCGCCCTCGAAATTCCAACACAAGAAACAATCACACATCAATACCTAATGGTACTGCAAGCCAAGAAACAATCACCCAACAATACCACACAGTGCGGCAATCACTAGCAAACAAGCTCATGGTTTGCCCTGGTTCAAAAACCTTCTTATTGTACAAGGATGACAAACAATCCACTAAGCTTACCTTATGCTCAACAACCTCAAGTATTACTCGGTCGATAACTCATGCTACCTAAAACAATTCAAAGTGTCATTCCTCAAACTCTCCACTAGCTAACACACATAGCATACAAATATTATTAAAACCCGTACGGTGCATGTATATTATCTGTACGCAATACCAACTCTGATAACTAACTCGATCGTATAAATTTCACTTTTGAACCATTATGGATCACTTGACCTCTCTAGTGCGGACTCCGATCAGGTTTCTTGATCAGAAAGCTCTGCTCTCCTCACATAGCCATATTCTATGATAGAAAACTTTAGGATAATATCAAAAATCCGTATCAGGGTGTTCGCCATCGAGAATCGAGTGAAAAATCCTAACTCGGACCAGTGTAAATCACCTTGAAATCCATGTACTCGAATCCTAGATCAAGAACTGGACAGTGATTAAAATGATCTACACACAACTTATGCACTCTTTTCAATTGATTTCCTTAATTGCACCAATTACTTTTCGTTTCAATTCACGTTTAATTTCACTTATAGTATTTCTCATTTAATATTAAAATCACTTATGAAACATTTTACAAAATTAACTTCAAGTTATTAAACATTGTATAACTTAAGTTCATACCCGTATAATACTCCACTACATCCTCAGAGTATATACCGAAAAAACATCTAATTCATTTTATTCAACATGAATATTCAGTCAATTTAAAACTTGTTTAAATTCTACTATTTTCTAAGTTCAAGTGTTATATAAACTCATCTTTATATTTTCAAAAACACTTAGCTATAAGTTCTTACACCAATCCTGAAGTTATGACTATTCAAAATCGTCGAAAATTCTATTTCATTCTCACAGTTGAAAGTTTACTGATCAACAGATCAAACAAGATGCACAACTAAACTACTCTAATGCATAGGATACGTGCATCCATAATATAACCGAAAACTTCAAACTAAACACCCGATTTCCATTTCAAATCATTTTGAAATAATATATACTTATAACTTTTGTATATAAAATCATACTTTCGAGAATTAAATCAAAATTTGTTTCACCCAAACAACTTTGTAGCAAAGCAATCATAGTAGCATTCCCCACTTTGAAACTCGAAAATAAACGTTGATGATGCTGCATTCACCACCGGATTTATTTTTCGATGAAAAAAGTGAGTCAGTACATCCAAACCATGCCTTTCAGACTTAACCAAAACCATTTCCAAAACAGTAACAAATACTGCATAAATATTACTAAGTACCATGATGTCAATTACATATACCAATTTCCCAAATGTTCACTTTTAAATATACTAGTATTATTTTCTAAAATATTAGAAAACCTCTAAAACACCGGGATTTAAGTTCTCAGATTCTCAGTTTAAATCCTTTTTTTTGTTTATAACTATACTTATAAACCATATTTATATAAGTCACTTTCTTATGTAAAACATATTACACAAGTGTTTGTCTTTATTTAGATTATCATAAATAGCATTCATTAAAATCAAATTTTAACCCAACATTATCACCGAACGCCTTATCGTCAAACTATGAAACTTAATTCACAAGGTGTTCGTTTAAATGTTCCCATAATTCAGTATCAACCCAACCCATGCAATAAAAAGATAAAATTGCTCATAAACTGGTTGAGCACAACTAATCAACAATAAATGATAATAATCGAATATTACCATTTCTAAATGAAAAAACACATCATCAATAACTATATCAATTTATAAAAATTATTCTTTTATATATAAAATATAATCCTGGGCAAAATTATTCCATTTGCTAATTTCAAAAACAATTCCATGTCGGTTTGCTTTGTTCAAGTGTTTAGAGATCCCTATCAATAACGATAGCAACTCGTATTGATCCGAATCCACAAGCCACTCAACAAACCAATCAAAACAATACAATACATTTTTATAACAATAACATATATGCACTCTCGTGTATATACACTCAACTCATAATAAGGCATTCCATTACCCTATCTCTCAATTAGTTATACCCACCAAAGACACGATTCTTGCTTAACCTTTAGCTTTGATACCACATGTAACGATCGGGCTTTTCAACCCCCAAATGTCGATACTAATACATCCACGGTATTCACGTGTCAAGCACCTAAGTTATGGAAAGGCAGAAAGTTAGGGTAAAAGAAAAGTAAAAAGAAACAGAACAAGAAAGAAGAACACAATATTAGAATCTCACATGTGGAACGATAATATATAATACCTCAAAAGGTCTTTACCGAAAAGAAAACTTTCATATACATACATCAATTACAGTAAACTAACGTATAATCAGCCTGGACAGTTATAACATCATGTCCTCATAAATGCTGATAAATACAAATCAAGATGTAGCAGAAATAAAGTACGATAGGAAATCATCCAGCTCCTCTCCAAGAGCTCCAATGAACCACAGTTAAATCTGTAAATATACTCAAGCTAACTTGAGCATTAAGGAAATAACACCTGGATCAGTCAAGTAAACCAATATGGGAAACTCGAATCATACAAGTTATTATATCTTAAAAACCCTTCAAAATATGGGTATCTTGTAAGACCGCACCATCAATAAATATGGACGAGTTTTTACCTTACAATAACCAAACCATTTCTGTTAGAAAATCCAATGATAATATAATAATGTCTAAGGTGTGAAATATAAATAATCAAATAGCTACGATGCATTTGAGTGTAGATCACAACAATAATATGTATACAATCACAACCGCTAAGGCGTGTTTGCTAATTGTGTAGGATTCCATGGAGTTACCCTCGGTAACTCGAGAACGGTCCTCTTGGACAATGATCAAAGATATCCTTCGAAGCATTGTATATCTCTAGATAAAATATACTATAGGAAAAACAGAATTGGTCCACGTTTGAAAATGTGGCACCAGGTCACATGCACACCACTCCCACATGCATATCTGTAAGTATAACTAGAATGGAGTGCCTACACCCTTTAAGTTAGCTAAACCCCATAGGTTATGTTTCTTGTCTATGTTTTCTATCATTACCGAAGGTAAAGTCACATTCAGCATCCCAGCACATGAGTCATAACTCAAACAAATCTTCCACATAAGCTCCAACTCGAACAGATCTCGAAACCACACATGGATTCCCATATATCTATAGATCTCCGACTCATACATGGATTCAAGTTATATTAACGACTTCTAATCTCCTTTTTAATTAATCTTCCTTTATTAATTAAAATCCTCCTTTATTAGTAAAACTCATTTTACTCAATAAACTCTTTATAAATGAAACTCCACTTTATTAATTAAACTTCACTATTTAATTAAAACTTCCGCATTCATTTCAACGTGCTTTAATACTCTCGAAAGTATTCATATACTTATCTCAATCGTATAAGTATATTCACAAATCAATTTCAAAGGGCTTAAGACAAATGTTACTCAAATATTGCCACTTCAAACCCAAAACCATTTCACTTATGATTATCTTTAAAACTTTATTTCCAAAGATCTATTTACATTCATAAGTATAATCAAAATGGGTTAAAGATGAGTGCTATTAACACATTGTCACCACAAACCCAAAACTAATTCACACTTGTTATTCTCTTTGAAATTCCATTATTAAAGATCTAAGTATTTTCCAAAATCATTTAACAATATTTTACCTCTTTAAAATTCTATTTAAGAGTTTAAAAACAAATGTTACTAAAACATTATTTACTACAGACCCGGAACACTTCGTTATTCCATTATCTTTAAAACTCCATTTTAAAGATCCAATCACTTTTCAAAAGTGTAGTTAAATGGGTTAAAACAAATGTTGTACAAACATCGTTACTATAAACCCTAAATCACCTTTATACTTGCCATTTACTTTGAAACATTCATTTAAAGCTCTAAGTACATCTTCACTTATTAAACAAGGTTATATACCCTTTTAATCAATTTTACAAAACCATCCATTATAACATAAGTGTTATGATCTAAACACTTCTTTATATTCTTTTCCAAACACTAAACTTCCTTTTTAAAGCTTTTGAATATGCTAAAATACCTTTAAAAAGATATATATATATATATACACACACATATATATATATACATATACTAATTTATTTATAAAACTAAGATATTTAATAAAATAATATAGATCATTTGTAAGATGTTATAATATAAAAGCCTTTTACTTATTAAATAAAATCTTTAATAATTTCTAAACCATATATATACTAAAAATATACTTTTAAAATACTTATGCATATTTTAAAAAATTATTTAGAATACCACAAAAACTTATTTTATAATTTAAAACCATCACTTTGAAAATCCATAAATGATTATCAACAATATTTAAATCTTGATATTTTCCGATAATAAGTATGCTTACAGTACTTATTAAAAATACAAAGAAGCCCTAGGATGTCTTCCAAAGTTAACTTTAAAATCACCGATCATAAGATTTCAAAGTGCATTCATAGTGACTCGTTCACTTCTAACATTCTCAACTTTCGATTCTAGTTTCCACAAATGTCCAAACCAATTCCCCTATGTTAACCATAGCATAACGTATGTAGCCAAACATGTATACATACATACATACATACATATATATATATATATATATATTTCCATAATACATCATAATTTATCCAATTTAATATATGTCAAATATTAGGGATTTTAAAGCACGTTTAATATGACTATATTGCTTTAAACATTTATAAATCAAATAAAACCATATAATTTATAAATTTGAATAAAATAAAAGATTTTATTTAAATGATATTTAGAAATATTCTAAATGAATTAGACTTCGTAGGCCCAATATAGATCCAATATGAGAATATATTTTTTGAAATTCACCCATAATTTCCACTATAGGTTGGCCTAGTTCCAACACTCATCCCCTCCTCCATTTCCAAGCCCAAATCAAAGAAATACAATCATTATTTGATAGCCAGTGGGTCATCAGATTAGGAGCTAGCACCTTGCTGAATTGGAATCATATTCGAGGAGTTAGTCTCTTCATTTCAACGTGTACTGAAAGGCTTTAGAGATAAGGTGATTTCCTGATCTACAAATATATATATATATATTAATGTTTAGATAATTTATATATCATATATGGTTTTATTAGTTAGATGATGAATCTAGTATATTAGTGTATCATCACATCAGAATGGTTATATGTTTATATGTTTATATGCTTATATAATTATAAACTTTTTTACGACATATATATGCCGTTGATACTCATGGCTTATGAAAAAACTTGATTTTTTTTATTTAAATTAATTTAATATACATTATTTAAATAATATAAGCTTCTTAATTTAAATATCAAAATCTTATACTGCTATCCAGCCTTTTGGCAAGGCGTGATACCATAGATTGGGATAAACAGATTTCATGATCATCAAGGTAGGAATCCCGGAGAGATTGTTATCAGGTTCACGGATTGGTTATAAGCAAGGCTATGAATGATAGTCAAGCGAAATCAAGCGAATGGCATCTCAGAATTGACTAAGTATGGATTGGTATTTCCCTAAGGCAGGGAATCAGATCGGATCGGATAACTTCCCCTAGGTAGGGGATCAGATCATATCACTATGGATATGGATACTCAACTCGGCAGATCAACTTAATGGAACTTGGTCAATATCTCAACAAACACCGAGGGAACTACGCAAACGACTACAAAAACATGAAAAGGAAGCAGAGTGGAACCTACCATAGGGATCGTCGATCCCATCTCCATGATCTTCACCGAACGGTGTCGATCCCCGTATAGGGATCGGAGTCGATCAGTCAAAACACCCCAGATGTAGATCGGTTCCTATAGGTCTCGAGCTTTTGCACGTGGATTTTCAGCTAGATATTTCACCGTCTTCTTCTATAAATAGCGGATCATCGGATCAAAGAAAGGGATCTTCCTTTTGGCTCTCTTCTTCTTTTCTCTGGGCTACATTCTACCATTTTATTCTTGAATTTTATGGATTTAACTGTAATTAGCAGTATAAATAAAAAGGAAAACTTTTGGAGTGGACATAGATCGAAGTACGCCGAACCACTATAAAATCCCATGTCTATTTCATTTCTCACTATTTTAATTTACTATTCTTCATATTTTATTCTCTACTTCATTCTGTTTGGATATTAGATATTGAACACTTTGGTGCTTTCACATTATTTTGGGTATTGGTGTCCATTTTTGACTCCAACATTTTGGTGCTTTCACTGAGAAGGCTTGCACCCATGGATTTAGAAGTTAAGATCTTGGATATAGAAGCGTGGATACTTGGATTCAGGAAGAAATGGCTAGGTAGTCAACAAGGAGACCATTGGCAAATAGGAGTCACCATAGAGGGAGTCAGGAGGCATTATCAGGAGTTGGAGCTAATCAACCCTTCATCTACATCTCTAGGAACGAGATAGAGACGATGATAGAGGCTATGCAGGAGCGGATGATGAAGAGACAAAAGGAGATGATGCAGAATTTCCTCAGGTAAATTGAAAAGGTTGGAGCAGGAGCTAATGGAAATCTAGATCAAGAGTTAGAGTAGCAGGAGCTATAGGAAATCAAAACCAGGAGCATGGAGTTGGAGCTAACAGGCGGGAGAATGGAATGAAGCAGCCAGGGGCAGTCGTCGACCAACAAGGAGGGATCGGCACCAATCCCCCCATAGGGATCGGCGTCAATTGCCCATGGCAAGGGGGCATGCTCTCGGGTCAGGTGGGATCGGTTCACGGTAGGCCAGTAGTCGATGCTGTGTTGTTTGGTGTGGATCAAAATGGGGATACATGTCCAGAGGAGTATGTTCCAGGATTCCCTCATAGAGACAGGAGCCAGGCTGGAAATGATAATTGGAGGCTACCTTTGGATGGCGGTGATAGGTTTGCAGAAATGATCAGACGAGCTATGTGAAGAGGGTTGGTGAACAGGGATCTAGAAGATGTGATTATGAATCCATTCACTCCTAACATTAGGTGTGTTAGGAATCCACCGGAGTTTAAGTTACCGACATTGGGGTATATGGCGGAAAATCAGACCCCTACTATTCATCTGATGAGGTACATGAGGCATATGGAGGTGTTGGGAGCATCAGAGGAAGTGATGGCACGATATTTTCCCTTGTACTTGGTGCATATAGTTGCAATATGGTTTAGGCAAGTGGAGAATGGTTCTATTGGTACTTGGATAGAGTTGGTTGATAAATTCATGAGGCAATTCTAGGTCCACATCGGAAGACCCAAGAGTGTGATGGCGTTGACAACACTGAATCAAAGGACTGAAGAGTCTCTTAGGAATTTCTTAACATTGTCTAATGCGGTGGTTGCTTCAGTGGATTAGCCGGATCCATTGATAGTCTTGATGGTGGCGGTATCAGGAATAGCTGACGATATGGACTTCAAGGTTGCAATGGGATGGGATCCACTATTGGATCTCAACGAATTTTATCACGAGGCTGAAAGGTTCTTACGGTATGTAACGACCCGCCATTTTGGACCATTCGCGTCCATTATAAGTGTATAGGTAGACACTCATGCCGGAGTTGAATTGCTCAAAATACCGCGTTGTTAATTTAAATTTGGCAAAACTGAACATATACAGTAAATAAAATAATCACAGATCACAGACACAGAGTAATAAGTGCAGCGGAAATAAAAGAGATAGTAGTTCATGAAGCTACTATATGAATATATAAGATACATCAGAGTTTACAACAGAAGAGTAATACGATACATCAGAGTTAAACTAAATACAACGGAAGAGTAACAGATACAAATCAGAATACATCACTGGAATCATCGAATATCTGAAAGCTGGATAGATAGCTGGATCTCCAAGCGAAGCTCCAACTCCAAAGGTGAGTCTCGAAAGCTGAACCACTCAGTCTGACCCGAGCGTAAAGCAAAACACAAGACACTCGAGTCAGGATTAACATTCTTATATTAATAAATCCAACTCAAGTGAAATAGCAATTGAAATACAAATAACTCAAAGGATGTTTGGAATAACCATCCTTTAAGGATCCGTTAAACTATCTACTATGTAGTAATATACGCTAAGTAGATAATGTCTATCAGTAATATAAAAGATATCAAAATAGCGTTAAGTCATGGCCCATTCCACCCTTAACACATTTTTATTCCCACAAGCATATACAAGACCGTAGTTTCCCCAAAACCGGAAGTCACCAGAGGGCAATCCATATACTCAAGGTACAAAACAAATTCGTAGTGGTCGCGCATAAATGGAATACAAGTATGACAAGGCACATGAGGCTATACCCAAGGTAGTGATACTACCGTTCGCCTGATCCGGGCTGGTGAGAACGCAACGCCGCAGCGCCCGCAACACCGTGAGACAACACTCCCAAAATCAAGGGTGCACCAATCGACAATAAGTATAAGTAGTTCGAAGAAGTGTGTCCACTTGAGGTAGCTAATCCTCCATTGGCCCGGCACAGCTCCTGTTTTAGTCATTTCCAATTTGACACAAGTGTCAAGGCTATCCATTATCGTTCTCTTTCTTCAGTCATCACGTACATCATTCCAACCACTTCATTCTGGATCATCACTCCGCGTATAGTTATTAAAGTGGTTTCGGTTCAGATAGAGAGTATATCCATTACCGATCCCGGTCTCTTTAATAACTTTCGTAATTATTACACCGATTGGTCGTTTATATATTTCAAAAATCAAATCAATTACAATTTCAAATAGAATTCGTAAACCAACATTTCATTTGCCTTTCTAAATCAATTTCCACAATTTACGTTTCAAAACTTCCAAATTATCATTTCAAAATCTTATAAATCAAATTTCAGTCTTTATTTTAAACCATTCAAATATTGATTCAAGTTCATATATACGTTTCATTCCGACATCATTTGAATTAATTTGATTTAACATTTAAATCAATTTAAAACTCATTTATCGATTTCATTCAATATTCGTTAAATTACTTTATCATTCAAAACGATTTCTATTAAATTTCCAAATCATTAAATCAATTTCTTAAGTTCAACTTCATTAAACCAAAACTTACAGTTTAAATTAAATTCAATTCGTCAAATCAATTCTTTACATTTCAAGTCTTACATTAATTCCCAAAATATCACATTTTCGTTTCTTGTTAAAGAAATTCAATTTCACTTATTTACTTACTTAAATAATTTTCCAAAACTTAATTAATAAAGAAACTCAATTTCAATTATTTCAAAGTAAAATTCACTTATTCAAAAATTCAATTTAATTTAATCATTAAATAATTCAATCTTATTTAATTATTAAATAATTCAAACTTAATTATTAAATAATTTCAAAGTTTAATAATTTCAAACTTAATTCAATCATTTCTCAAATTAAACAACCTTCTTTCATCAATTTCCTTATTAATATTTCATTTCAGATTATTAAATATTCACGTTTAAATTTCACTAAATTCAATTTCCAACTTCGTTTCAAAACCATATTTTTATTCAAATAAGATCTTCGTTTTATTTTTAAATCAAATTATTGACCAATCGGTTTTTATTTAATTTTCTATCCTAGGTCAAAATTCAAATTTGGGTATTTATCATTTCAACCCGATTCCAATTCAATTCAAAAATCAAAACATAGCAAAGGGAACTTGCAGTGTGATAACTGGGATGGTGTCAAAGTAAATAAACAAGCAATAACAACAACCAATATCAATCCAATATTCAATTCAAATAATCCCGAAATAACCGTATTAATTCGCATTGTTATTTGTACGAATTAATATAATTATTTCTAGAATCTACACTATCATTTCATGTAGATTAAAGATTTTTACATTACGGTTTTCACTTGTCATTCAATTTCAATTTTACACTACAACGATTAATCCAATATACGTCGATAGTACAAAGTGTAATTATCACTATTCTACATGTCAATTAATTTAACAATTAAAAGGGGTCATATTCAACTAATCAAATTTAACATATAAATCAGTTTTAAAATGGTCAACTATCCTATATCAATTTCAATTCTGCATACTATTAATCACTTAACATTAACAAATTAACGTCCAATATAAACATCGAACAATCAATCAATTATCAGCTAACTAGATTATCATTTCATAATTAACAGTTAATGGTGTAGATGTCATAAGTAAACTGATACAGGTGATAGCATATAAAACAGTGTAAATAACTAACAACAGCATATTTCAATTGTCGTTTCAATTGAAATCAAATTTAATAAATAAAAGAACGTTAATCGTGAGTGAGTGCTCACCTTTCGAGGTTAGAGGAGACTTGACAAATGAAACGAGTTACGAATCCAAGGACGAATTCCAAAGCAAAGCAAGATTGGCGTGAATTTGACGGACAACTAATAGATAGGAATAGATGAAATCAAATCAGAAGTGGATCGATGCGGATAAAATTGAAACAAAAGTATATTATATTACTATTTTTCCTAAACCAATATTCAATTTAAATTACATATTATATTTCAAATCATAATTCTTAACCAACTCACTTTATATTATATTTAGAAATCTAAAAGAAACCAAAATATCTATATACCTATATCCATAAATACCTATATACATTAACATATAAATCAACAAATTAAATATGGATAGACTATTTTGCAAATATAACAGACACAAACACTCCAATCTTCACATCGGAAGAGGTGTATGAAAATGTTTACAAATTACAAAACAAGGTATCTAGTATTGATAGAATTCCAAAGCCAAAACCAAAAGTTGAAAAATTGCAGAAGAACACATCACAAACCGATACAACAGATACTAATGACAATTCAGACGGTCAAACAGATGAAAAGGTTCCAGAGTCTGAAACCCATGACGAACTTTAATCTATCTTAATTTTTTTGTGGAATATAACGATATATTTAGATGCTTAGTTAGTGTAGTACCGGTTCCAATCATTTTAGGCTGAAAATGAGAGTTCATTATAATATGATGGGTGTCTCGTTTCAAAGTTTATGTGCTGAAATGAGAAGTTGCAACTGGGAGACAAACTTTACATTTTGTGTTGAGGAACCTGTTCTGAAGAGTTTAGTTTTGAGATTATTACTGTTGAAATGATTTTTATAGTTCCTCTTTTTTTCCAAAAAAAAAAAAAAAAAACACGTTTAAACTAATATGAGTTGTTATAATATACTAACAAACTATTCAACTAAATGTAAACTGTTAAATATACTATCATATTATTTATACAGACAATAGAATATAATATACTATATATGATGTATAACTATAAATCTATATAATATATATATGTATGAAACCAAAAATATAACCGAAGACATATATATATCAATAACCAAATGACGAACGACCTATATAAATCTAATCGTGCCCAAAACGAATATAGAACTTACATAATTTCTTATACATATAAAAGCAACATAACCTATATATAACTTGCAATTTTTATATATACCTTTACCCAACATATTATAAGTTATATATAAAAACAAACTTACGTTATTATAAACATATAACTGCAAACTATACATGTTAATTTAAATTTCACGTTTCTGAAACAAAGGTACACATTATAAATATTTTTTTTTTATTTTTTTATAAGCAACTTACAATTGAACCAGGAACCATGCAATTTATCACTATAGGCATATACATAAGAAGTGTATTAACTTCAAATCAATTGGCAGGAGACACGTAACTTGTCTATTAGCTAGATGAAAGTGAAGAAATAATGAAATACATATGAACAAATTTGTTACAAACCTGCACATTGAAAAGTGTGAAGAATAAAATGGAAGGGAAGAGGATAGTTGCAAAAGTGGAAAAATGGCTACAGATAGAGGAATGCAACTTGGATTATCATTTGTATAAAATAATTTTTTTTTTCTAAACAAAATGAACGAATGGGAGAGATAAGAAAGTGAAACCATGTAATTTGAAAACTTTGAGAATATAAAAGGTCAGTAAGATGAATTCAAGGCAACCATTAAAAGCTGATGTCCGTTTGATTTCCGAACGGTGGAATATTGAAGGTTAACAAGAACCACAAATCACAAAACCGGTACCGATACGGTAGTAGGTGTTACGCAAAGTGCAACGTACACCGGAACTCCGAATTTGACAATCGAATATACCGTAGAGATCGGCACGACGAGACGATCAAAACGGTATATAGAAATCAGTGGTACGATCATCCGATAAAAATCGATATCGGTACCAGAATGCTGCATTTTGCAGAAAATAAGAACGACGGAGCAATAGATGTCCGAATTTGGAAAAATGACGAACTGACATCTTGCTCAGAAGATGGTTTAGAATTTTTCTATGTAAAAATATTTGAGTTTCGAAAACGTTTTATTTTCAACGCTTTTTAACTGATTAAATTGAAGTGAATTTACGCGCGAAATAAACTTTCGTATTTTTGGACGAAAATTTACCAGTTGCTATGTTTAACTAGACGTATTCCAAATATTAAATTTTTATTTCAAAATTTTATCGTTTAAAATTTCACAAAATTTCAACTAATTACGTTATTAAAACAGTTGAAATTTACGGGTCGTTACACGGTAGGAGGATGCTAAGGCCGGTAGAGAAGAGGTTAACATAGTGAGGGATGAAGGACCGTCTGGGGAAGTTTTGGGCAAGGACAAAGGAAGTGGAAAGCGAATGATGGCTTCAACGAATCAAAGCAGCAAAGGAGAGAACCAAAATTCTCTTATTATACCTATTTGAACGAGACATTGGAGAGGATTTATTTGGATACTCGAGGGCGCCTTCCGTACCGAAGGTTAGCAAGGAGAGAGCCCACTGAACGGGAGCGGGCATCGAGAAAATACTACCTATTCCATGAGCCGGATGGGCATAATACAAGCGACTGTAGGCACTTTAAGGAAATGGTTGAGGAACACATCAGGGATGGCAGGCTACCACAATATATGTGGACTCGGACTGTGGTGGTGGAATAGGAGGAACCACCGTCTGCATCAAATGGAAATGACCTTGGATTGAGGTAATGGATCGTCATCTCTTGATCAGGATGGCATGAACTAAATAAATAATAAACTCCACAATAAAATGGCTAAGTCACTTACACATGTACGGGATCGAGGTCAATCCTCAGGCATTCTCTGAGATGACGATAAACCGTCATGCCCGGAGGGGCAGTATTTGGTTTTTTGGTGGTAAGAACTTAAATTTAATAATTTAATGAATGAACTTCGGAATGCTCAAATCTGCATTTAAATATAATAAATGAAACAGGTCACGGTTGTCCTGACTGAAGAGACGGGGCAATAACCGCAAGGTGCGAGTCCCTTCGTCGGAGAGCGACGGAATGGACTCGTACATGGATTAAGTCCTCGGTTAGGGAATCGAGGCCAGAGAATAAAACCCCACAGATTGTGTTATGTTCCAACTAGAGAGATGGATCAGCCTGCTTATCGTTATGCCCTTCTAATTAGAGAGTGAGTGGGGTTCAGTAAGGGTCCAAAGAGACCATAATTGGCCTAGCAAGGCCATGACATCGCTTATTATTTAGGGACATTGAACCGGAGTGCAGGAAGTAATGCCACTTCATCGGAGAGCGACATGATTGGCTTACTTATCTTTATTCCCCCTTTAATCGGAGAGTGACTGGATGGGGTCCAATAAGAGCTCAGAGAGGCTATGATTAGTCCAAAGAGATTATGAACCAGGCTATTAGTCTGGCGAGACATTGGAATCAGCAAACGATCCGGTGAGATCATGGATTTGGTTACTGGCTTTGGATGGATATTTATTCGACTAAGGATTTTGAATGGTTTCGGAATTGGCTATCGAATAAAATATTCACGGACTATGGTAATTTAGCTTGGCAAGGATTGGATTTCGGATTGGATGATTTGGCTATCGATGGATTATGGACTTCGAACTTATGGTAATTCAAAACACACCTTCCTATCACAAGGCATGTTATGGGGGGAAATGTTATCTCGCCTTTTAGCAAGGCCGTAATCCATGGATTTGGCAAAATGGATTTTGTGATCATCAAGGCAGGAAGCCCGAAGAGATGGTTATCAGGATCGGGGATTGGTTATAAGCAAGGCTATGGATGATAGTCAAGCTGATTCAAGCGAATGGCATCTCAGAATTGGCAAAGTATGGATTGGTATCTCTACTAGGCAGGGGATCGGATTGGATAACTTCCATTAGGCAGGGATCAGATCAGATTGCTATGGATATGGATACTTAACTCATCAGATCAAATCAGCGGAACTCGGTCAATATCTCAACAAACACCGAGGGAACTACGCAAATGACTATGGAAACACAAAGAGGAAGCAGAGGGAGACCTAAGATGGGGATCACTAACCCCATCTCTATGATCTTCACCGAGCGGTGTCGATACCCCTATAGGCATCGGGCTGATTGGTCAAAATGTCCCAGATAGGCCTCATTTTTTTTGGATCGGTTCGTCTTGGTTACGGGCTTTCTGCACGTGGATTTTTAGCTATATTTCGCCATCTTCTCCATAAATAGTGGATCATTGGCTTAAGGAAAGGAATCTTCTTTATGTCTCTCTTCTTCTTCTTTCTTGGCTACACTCCACCATTTTTATTTTCGGATTTCATGGATTGTAACAGTAATTGGTAGTATAAATAGAAGGGAAACCTTTTGGAGTGGACATAAGCCGGAGTACGCCGAACCGCTATAAAATCAAGTGTCCATTTTATTCCTTACTGTTTTAATTTACCATTCTTCATATTTTATTTTCTACTTCATTCTATTTGGATACTGGATATTGAACATTTTGGTGCTTTTACATTATTTGAGTGTTGGTGTCCATTTTAAAAATTAATTTAATTTACATTATATAAATAATAATATAAGCTTCATAATTTAAATATTAAATCTTATACTATACAAAACATGGTTTTAAAATTTTATATGAATAATACCATACTTAAAAGATTTTCTACATAAATAAAATAATTTTTAAAAATTAAAAATTGAAATTAAAAATTGATTTTTAAATTATAAAAAATATATATAATATTTAAACATCAAAATATTATTCAGATTTTTACTGAAAAATTAAATTACCTTTCGAAAATAATTTTTACTTAGTTTTTAACTAATTTCTATACGGAATTTTAATTTTAATAAATATTTAAAATAAAAATAAAAAATTAACTTTTTACCATAAGCATTATAAGAGGTATATAAATTTATTTAATATATTTTATGTATATTTTATTTAGGTATATATATTATTAAATTATTTATAAGATATTTATATATACATGTACATATTATATACGTTTATTTTAATATAAAAAACTTAATTTTGTTTTCGATTTTTACAGCAAAATAAATAAATAAATTTAAATATAATTTTAAATGCTTTTAACTATACATTCGTATACTTAATTATATATATAATATTCCATACACACATAGACATATATATATATATACATATTATTCAATACGAGAATGTGTGTGTGTATGAATGTGTATATATTTGTATAGATAGATTAAAGCATATAAGCATATATTTGGACGACATATTTGTATACCAGAGGAGCTAAAATGGCTGTTGCAGTGTAAATCTCAACACTTATACACGGGTATATTAAACCTTGTACAGATCGCTATGTTACACACACACATATACATGTGTGTGTGTGTGTTACACGTATATATATAATATAATATTAATTACATAATATAAAACTATATTTTAAATTTAAATAAAATAACGATTTATTTAAGAATAAATTAGAAATGTTCTAAATAAATTGAACTTCTTGGGCCCAATAA
The DNA here is from genome assembly GCA_030737815.1 of Allium fistulosum. Lineage (NCBI taxonomy): Eukaryota > Viridiplantae > Streptophyta > Magnoliopsida > Asparagales > Amaryllidaceae > Allium > Allium fistulosum. Next base: position 1,144,714,970 of record CM060902.1, read on the forward strand.
AGATCCAAAATGGTAAGGAATTTTGAAATTCACCAATTTCTTCCGCTGCGAGCTGGCCCGGTTCCAACAGATGACCTCCTCATTTTTACGAAAGAAGATCCTTAAAATGCAAGAGCATTAAATATATATATTTAAGCAAATGGCTTGGTATGCCCATTTTCACATTAACTTCTTAAAATAGAAAATCATTCATGTTGAAAATTAATGGTTAGGAACAATAAAGAGAAAGTGATGAAAGTTGTGTTATGGACGTCTTTAAAACAAAATTCGACACAATTAAGGTGCAATCAATAATTGTCGTCCACTCCTTAAGGTTAACACAACGACCCTTTAAACTTGTGTGCTTAAGGTTGGAGGATTTTGAGATTTTCAGAAGTCATTGACTAGGAGATTTAAGTATATTTAAAAGATAGTTTTTTTTAGGTGAAATTGTAGGGAGAGGAGATGAAGATGATAAATTTATTTACAGTGAATTTGGTTGTAATGACCCGTAATTTAATCACTTTAAATACGAATATTTAATATATTTTTAAATAATTAATTAATGTATTTTATAACTCAAATAAACCTCTTTTAAGTAACAACTAATAATGGTGAAGTTGTGTTAGATTTACAAAAATAATTAGTTCGAAGAAAAATCGAAAATGTGACCGAAAATCGTTTTTCGGATTTTCGATTTTCATCGTCTAAAAGTTGTCGGGAAATGTTATGTGCTCTAGAATACACACACACACACATATTTATATATATTCACACCTACATACACTTATATAATAACATATGTTATGGTTAGAGATAAATACGTTAAAATAAATTTAATTAAAGTAAAAGGATAAAAGTTGAATTTTCTTTTCTTTTATTAAAAATAAAAATAAAAAATAAAATAAAAGGTAACTTCACATCATGTAAGAAATGAAGTTATGTAATTAAGGAGGGGAAGGTGAAGGTTGTGTGTTGGAGAGGCAAAGGAGGAAATGATGTGGCATAAAAGTGTGAAGGGTAATGGACCAAAGGGCAAAAGAGTAATTTACATATTCCACTTTATATAAAACACAATTCTCTTTTTTTCCATTCTCATTATCATTCCATTCACTCATTTTAAAAACACTATTTGCACAATTTCAAGCTCTCTTCTTATTTCTATGACCTCATTTAAAATTTCAAGTCATAAACCTTTCTTTTTCTCCTCTTAAATCCTTTACCTATTATAAAGTTCCTCTTTTACTCTCTACTTCACTTAGCTTTCAAAAATAAGTAAAAAACCCCACATTTTTCAAGCTAGGCTGAGCCCACTCCACTAAGGCCGAACCAAAATTTCACCTTCCAAGTCTATAAAGATCAAGTTTTTACAAATAAAGTAGATTCGGGTGTTGGTGCTAGGTTGTAGTAGCTTTGCTTGATAGTTGTTTGGATTTTGGTGAGTAAATCTCACCTTTTTAAAAACAAAGTTTTAAGCTTTATTATAGTTGTTAATTATTGTTGCTTGTTGTTTAGTTTGAAAAGTAATGTTTGATTGTGTTTATACATCTACGTGACTATATGTGATGTTTGGTTATGGACTTGAAAGTGTAGTTGAAATGTTAAGTGATGGTTTGAAAAGTAATGATCTTTGCTTTGGTTATAGATGTTATGGCATTTGAAAAAATGTACAAGCTTATGTTATGGAGGTTGTATGCTAAAGGGAAAGTTAGCGCTTGAATTTGTGTATGTTGTGACATCGAGATCCCGTGTATTTTAAACTTGTTTACTTATTTATTGTAACGACCCGCCATTTTGGACCATTCGCGTCCATTATAAGTGTATAGGTAGACACTCATGCCGGAGTTGAATTGTTCAAAATACCGCGTTGTTAATTTAAATTTGGCAAAACTGAACATATACAGTAAATAGATATAATCACAGATCACAGACACAGAGTAATAAGTGCAGCGGAAATAAAAGAGATAGTAGTTCATGAAGCTACTATATGAATATATAAGATACATCAGAGTTTACAACAGAAGAGTAATACGATACATCAGATACAAATCAGAATACATCACTGGAATCATCGAATACTGAAAGCAGAATAGATGGCTGGATCTTCAAGCAAAGCTCCAACTCCAAAGGTGAGTCTCGAATACTGGTACACTCAGTCTGACCCGAGCGTAAAGCAAAAACACAAGACACTCGAGTCAGGATTAACATTCTTATATTAATAAATCCAACTCAAGTGAAATAGCAATTGAAATACAAGTAACTCAAAGGATGTTTGGAATAACCATCCTTTAAGGATCCGTTAAACTATCTACTAGGTAGTAATGTACGCTAAGTAGATAATGTCTATCAGTAATATAAAGATATCAAAGTAGGGTTAAGCAGGGCCCATACACCTCTTAACCTGTTTATTCCCAAAAGCATATACAAGACCGTAGTTTCCCCAAAACCGGAAGTCACCAGAGGGCAATCCATATACTAAAGGTACAAATCAAAATCGTAGTGGTCGCGAATAGGATAATCAGTATGACAAGGTACATGAGGCGATACCAACTAGGATACTAGTAGTTGCGTGATCCGGACTGATGTTGGGCATAGCAGCTACTACCCCAACACCGCGAAACAACACTCCCAAAATCGAGGGGTGCACCCAAATCGAATCACAAAAGTAATAGATATGGTAACGAAGAAGTGTGTCCGCTAGAGGTGGCGAACCTCAATGGCCCGGCGCGGCTCCTGTTTTAGTCATGTCAGGGGTCATCCAAAATCGTTCTCTTTCTTCAGTCAACGCGTTCACCAAAACCATCCACTTCGTTCTGGATCGACACTCCGCGTATAGTTATTAAAGTGGTTTCGGTTCAGATAGAGAGTATATCCATTACCGATCCCGGTCTCTTTAATAACTTCGTAATTATTACACCGATTGGTCGTTTATATTTCAAAAACCAATCAATTTCAATTTCAAATAGAATTCGTAAATCAACATTTCATTTGTCTTTCTAAAACAATTTCCAAATTTACGTTTCAAAACTTCCAAATTATCATTTCAAAACCTTATAATTCAAATTCAATTTCTATTTAAACAATCCAAATATTCACTCAAGTTCGAATATAAGTTTCATTTCGAAAACATTTAAATTAATTTAATTTAACATTTAAATCAATTTAAATTCATTTATCAATTTCACTCAATATCGTTCAATTAATTTATCATTCAAAACAAATTCTATTAAATTTCCAAATCATTAAATCAATTTCTTAAATTCAACTTCATTAAATCAAAACTTACAGATTTAATTAAATTAAATTCATCAAATCATATTCTTTACATTTCAAGTCTTACGTTAATTCCAAAATATCACATTTTCATTTCTTGTTAAAGAAATTCCATTTCACTTATTTACTTACTTAAATAATTTTCCAAAACTTAATTAATAAAGAACTCAATTTCAGTTATTACGAAGTAAAATTCACTTATTTAAAAATTCAATTTCTCTTATTAAAGAATCCCAATCAATTTAATCATTAAATAATTCAATCTTATTTAATTTTTAAATAATTCAAAACTTAATTATTAAATAATTTCAAAGTTTAATAATTTCAAACTTAACTATAATTTCAAACTTAATTATTAAATCATTTCAAACTTAATACAATCATTTCTCAAATTAAACAACATTCTTTCATCAATTACATTTTTTTTTTATAATTTGTTTCAGATTATTAAACATTAACGTTTCCTTTTACTTAAATTCAAATTTCAATTTCATTTCAAAACCATATTATTTATTCAAATAAAATCCTTATTTTATTTCAAAATCAAGTTATTGACCAATCGGGTTTATTTAATTTTCTATCCTAGGTCAAAGTTCAATTTTGGGTATTTATCATTTCAACCCGATTCCAATTCAATTAAGAATCAAAGCATAACAGAGGGAACTTGCAGTGTGATAACTGGGATGGTGTCAAAGTAAATAAACAAGCAATAACAACAATCAATATCAATCCAATAATCAATTCAAATAATCCCGAAATAACCGTATTAATTCGCATTGTTATTTGTACGAATTAATATAATTATTCCTAGAATCTACACTATCATTTCATGTAGATTAAAGATTATTACATTACGGTTTTCACTTGTCATCTATTTACAATTTCATACATCATCAGTTTAACAACATACATTCAGTGGTTCAAAATAAAATTAAACAAATTCTACGTGTCAATAAATTCAACAGTTAAAGGGGTCATATTATACAAATGTCAGTTAATCAAATTTAACATTTAACTATCCTATATCGAGTTCAATTTCACATTATTTATCATTTTAACATTAACAATTTAACGTCCAATATAAACATCAACAATCAATCAATTAACAACCAAACTGGATTATCATTTCATATATATAACAGATAATGGTGTCAGATGTCACAGGTGAACTGATACAGGTAATAGCAGTGTAAATATCAAACAACAATATTTCAATTGTCGTTTCAGTTGAAATCAAATTTAATAAATAAAAGAACGTTAATCGTGAGTGAGTGCTCACCTTTCGAGGCTAGAGAGATGGATGGGAACAGAAGCGAATTGTGAATCCAAACACAACTTCAAAGCGAAACAAGATTGGCACGGATGCGACGGATAAAGCTTATAAATAGGAATTGACGGAATAATCAGAATTGGTTTGATAGAGACAGAATATATATGCATTATTATGATATTATATATATATTTCAATAATTTAATTTAAGACAAATATTAAAATAATATAAATTTCAAAATATTTATTCAATTTACCAGCCGTAATATATATACACGTAAAAAATATCAAGACTTGATAAGCCTTATGTCCTTTGTAAAATAGAAATCAAAATCATTATATATCATATTAAAATCAATACAAAACAATGCATATATTCTACATGAAATGCATAACATATGTACACCACCTGCCATCATTTCTTAAAACGATATGATATATGTAGAGAAGTTTATACAAACCACATAGGTAACTATATACGCATATATATCTTGGAAAACATGCAGACCGCCGTACATACATATACTATTGCAAACTATATTTAACAATGGATACCACTATTTCAAAATATTGCATACAAACCTAGATATATAATAAGCTCTGTATGTAAGCTAACTGGAAAACCACTTCAAAATCTCATATATATACTAATTACATATAAACTAATATTTATAACTAACAAAATGCATCTGCAGGCTCTATATTTTGTAGACCACTATAACAAATATACACAAATATATGTACAGCCAATAAATGAATGCTACTCAAATACATATGCATTTATATAGGCAAGCTATTATATGCAGACAACTTGTATGACAATTATACTTCCAATTGGTTCTACAAAATACATATATATATAAAATATTAACAGCCGAAACTACACATATATATTTATATATCTAAAACAGCTAAATCACTATATTATAAATTAATACAACAACCATGATTTAAAGTCTATAACTTAAATATATATATATATACCTTTGTATAAACGTATAGGCTGAACGAGAGAGAATGGAAGGCAAGTACAAGCTGTGATCATGGTGGAGGAGAAAGTCAGCTGATGGAGCTGCTCGTTGGCGAGTTGCGTTCTCGGCTGTGGGTGAGCGAAAATACTCGGCCAAGGTGGGTTTCGGCCACGTGGTGGCATGAGCGGGGTGGGTGAGGCAGATGAGGTGGCGAGTTTGGCTTCGGATGTGGGTTGGGTTTGGATCTCGGTCGAGGTTGATGAGAAGGAGACGAACATTGCGGCAAGAGGAAGGACGAGCGGAGTTAAAGGTCAGCAGGGAGTATGTTCGTTGGTGGCAATAGCAGCTGCAAGGGCCGGCTGGAGGGTCGAGCTTGGGCAGATCCGAGATTTTTGGTGGCTGACATGGTCAGATCTTGTGGAGGATGGGCGAGCGGTGGAGGCGAAGTGGGTCCGTGCTGTGGTTGTTGGCCGAGGAAGTGAAAGGGCAGAGGTATAGAGAGAGGGAGAAGCGGCTATGCTTGAGGCCGAGATGAGGTGGCCAGGTTTGAGAAGGCGAGTGGTGGCGGTTGCTGTGTGGGAGGAGCATCGGTGGTCGTGGAAGGCTAACGTGGGGCGGGAGGATCGGTACGCGGTGGGAGAGGTTGTTCAGTGCGACGTTGATGGAGGCGGGTGGAGGTTCGGCCAAAGTTTTGGTCGCATGGATACAAGGAGAGGATGAATGCTTCAGAAAGAAGAAAGTATAGCTGGTAATGTATTTGGAAGAAAAGAAAACAGCAGAGGGAGGACCTCGAAATCAATATAATATGGCTCATATTTCAACATACGTTTTTCTTTCTCGAGAGAACATAAAGAACCCAACTGAAAAACCAAGCAACGCAGGTGAAAGGACAAGTCATAAATTCTACATTGAATACTGAGAATATTAAAGGATAGAGACTGAATAGACAGATGGAAATCAAAAGGTAAAAGAAAAGAAAAGAAAACCAGTACCGATCCAATTATTGTTTCGTTCGATTAGCAGTGCACCGAGCTCCGAAATATACAACCGAATGTACTGTTAAGATCAGTGCAACAAGACGATCGAAATGGTGTACAGATATCAGTGGTACGATCATCCGATAAAATCGATATCGGTGCCAGAATACTGCTATTTTGCAGAAAATAAGAACGACGGAGCCAAAGATGTCCGCATTTGGAAAAACGACAAACTGAAATCTTGCTCAGAAGATGATTTAGAAATTTTCCATGTAAAAATATTTGAGTTTCGAAAACATTTTATTTTCATTACTTTTTAACTGATTAAATTGAAGTGAATTTACGCGCGAAATAAACTTTCATATTTTCGGACGAAAATTTACCAGTTGCTATGTTTAACTCGACGTATTCCAAATATTAAATTTTTATTTCAAAATTTTATCGTTTAAAATTTCACAAAATTTTAACTAATTGCGTTATTAAAACGGTTAAAATTTACGGGTCGTTACATTCTCCCCCACTCAAAACTTTTCGTCCCCGAAAAGGAACGAGGTAGGAGAATAGGAACAACCAGAAAGAAAAACAGATTTGAAATACACAATAACAATTAATTTAAACCGTATAAATTCAAATTTAAATTAATTGATATTCAATAATTGATTTAATCCATTTGATTTCACTAAAATCAATCTCAACTATTTCTAAATTCATTATTTTATTATCCAATTATCTTAAATTTACAATTTCTAAAACCATAAATTTGAATAGTCATTTAATAAAATCATATTTATTCATCAAATTAATTCTTCTTTATTCCAAATTATTATTAAGTCTATTTTACTTAATATATCTTATTACATATATTTAAACCATATAAATTAATTTAAACCACATAAATTTCACTTAAATTAATTTATATTCATTAATTGATTTTAAATTCAAGGTATTTCCATAAGTTGATCTAATTTCAATTTATTAATTAACCTTCAAAACAAAATTTATTTTTCAATTATCTTATTATTCTATTTATCTCTATTAACATTTTATAATTAAAATTTAAGTGTATAACATTTGTTATAACCACTCAAATTTTATTTATAAATTTAATTTCTATTATATATTATCCAATTGCATATTCAACTTCTGAATGATTTAGGTAAGTTGTTTTAGAATGCAGTTGAATAATATACAAATAAAATTTTCCCAATTCAATTATTCAAGTTTAAATATTTATTCCAAATTTTGGTTTTATTTAAAATTAAAATCATCCCTTAACAAAAATTTAAGAATTAGATTTCCGATTAACTTTAAACAATTTAGAGTTATATATCATATATTTATATCAATCAAATTAAATTTTAAAATAAGATACTTATATATATATATAAATCAAATTATACTGAAGAAATTCAAATCAAAAATATATTTTTCAAAACAAAACCGTAGCAAAGCTACAGAATAGTATCTCCACTTCGAAACTCGAAAATGAATGTCGATGATGTGGCCGCCATCACCGAAATTATTTTCCAGCGACAAAGAGAAGAGCACTGATTTCAACATTTTAAAATTCTTTGAAAATCATTTATATTCGAAAATACTTTCAATAATATATACTTAAAATTTTAAAACCAAAGTTTGAAAACACCGGAAACTAAATTCTCAAATTTCTAAATTAAATTCATTCCAGATTTCAAATCAATTTATAACCCGTATTTATAAATTATTTAGAATAATAAATGATAATCAAATATTATCATTTCAAACAACAATTTAATTAACCTCTAAATTCTAGAAAATTTTACTTATAATTTCACAATACAATCAATCAAATTTATTTCATTTCCAAATTTGAAAATAATATTGTGTCAGTTTGCTCTGTTCAAGTGTTTTGGAAATCCTATCGATAGCGTTGATCAGACGAATCGATCGAAAACCCAAATCAACATCAACAACTCAAACAACACAATATATAAATCATTTTAAAATTAATTTACAAATACACTTCTTCGCTCGACTATACAAGAATGAATTTCAAAGCAAGGATAGAGATTCAAATTTGATGGACTCAAATCAAAGAGAATTTTGATTCAAAAATAAGTTTGAAACAGAAGATAAGATAATTCGATTACCCCAATCAGGAGATGGATGAGTTTATTTAATTCACGGGCAACCTTAACTGGGTCGTCCGTAACTTCAAGAATAAGAACGATGTGGAATTTCGAGGTAAATCGACATTTGATCTCAAGAAATAGAATTCAGGTATAGCAGGAGATAGATAGCATCGTAAACCGAGGATACAGAAATCTTCGGTAAATCGATGCCTATTATAAATGAGTTTTGCTCCTTTACGAATCATTCGAAGATTGGCGAGGCCGCCGATCAATTATAGATATCGTTCAAAATGGAGTTATGGGGTGCTCCAGAATTGAAAGAAGATGAATAGTGAGGGACACGAATGAATTTCGGAACCGAGGAGAACGTTCCAAAATTCAAAGGAATTGAGTCAAAGGAAGAGATTGAAACTCGAATGGGAGTGATTCTGTAAATACATTTACCCTATATGTTAATTTTTGCCTAGAGCTACCAAAGCTCTGATACCAACTGTAACGACCCGCCATTTTGGACCATTCGCGTCCATTATAAGTGTATAGGTAGACACTCATGCCGGAGTTGAATTGTTCAAAATACCGCGTTGTTAATTTAAATTTGGCAAAACTGAACATATACAGTAAATAGATATAATCACAGATCACAGACACAGAGTAATAAGTGCAGCGGAAATAAAAGAGATAGTAGTTCATGAAGCTACTATATGAATATATAAGATACATCAGAGTTTACAACAGAAGAGTAATACGATACATCAGATACAAATCAGAATACATCACTGGAATCATCGAATACTGAAAGCAGAATAGATGGCTGGATCTTCAAGCAAAGCTCCAACTCCAAAGGTGAGTCTCGAATACTGGTACACTCAGTCTGACCCGAGCGTAAAGCAAAAACACAAGACACTCGAGTCAGGATTAACATTCTTATATTAATAAATCCAACTCAAGTGAAATAGCAATTGAAATACAAGTAACTCAAAGGATGTTTGGAATAACCATCCTTTAAGGATCCGTTAAACTATCTACTAGGTAGTAATGTACGCTAAGTAGATAATGTCTATCAGTAATATAAAGATATCAAAGTAGGGTTAAGCAGGGCCCATACACCTCTTAACCTGTTTATTCCCAAAAGCATATACAAGACCGTAGTTTCCCCAAAACCGGAAGTCACCAGAGGGCAATCCATATACTAAAGGTACAAATCAAAATCGTAGTGGTCGCGAATAGGATAATCAGTATGACAAGGTACATGAGGCGATACCAACTAGGATACTAGTAGTTGCGTGATCCGGACTGATGTTGGGCATAGCAGCTACTACCCCAACACCGCGAAACAACACTCCCAAAATCGAGGGGTGCACCCAAATCGAATCACAAAAGTAATAGATATGGTAACGAAGAAGTGTGTCCGCTAGAGGTGGCGAACCTCAATGGCCCGGCGCGGCTCCTGTTTTAGTCATGTCAGGGGTCATCCAAAATCGTTCTCTTTCTTCAGTCAACGCGTTCACCAAAACCATCCACTTCGTTCTGGATCGACACTCCGCGTATAGTTATTAAAGTGGTTTCGGTTCAGATAGAGAGTATATCCATTACCGATCCCGGTCTCTTTAATAACTTCGTAATTATTACACCGATTGGTCGTTTATATTTCAAAAACCAATCAATTTCAATTTCAAATAGAATTCGTAAATCAACATTTCATTTGTCTTTCTAAAACAATTTCCAAATTTACGTTTCAAAACTTCCAAATTATCATTTCAAAACCTTATAATTCAAATTCAATTTCTATTTAAACAATCCAAATATTCACTCAAGTTCGAATATAAGTTTCATTTCGAAAACATTTAAATTAATTTAATTTAACATTTAAATCAATTTAAATTCATTTATCAATTTCACTCAATATCGTTCAATTAATTTATCATTCAAAACAAATTCTATTAAATTTCCAAATCATTAAATCAATTTCTTAAATTCAACTTCATTAAATCAAAACTTACAGATTTAATTAAATTAAATTCATCAAATCATATTCTTTACATTTCAAGTCTTACGTTAATTCCAAAATATCACATTTTCATTTCTTGTTAAAGAAATTCCATTTCACTTATTTACTTACTTAAATAATTTTCCAAAACTTAATTAATAAAGAACTCAATTTCAGTTATTACGAAGTAAAATTCACTTATTTAAAAATTCAATTTCTCTTATTAAAGAATCCCAATCAATTTAATCATTAAATAATTCAATCTTATTTAATTTTTAAATAATTCAAAACTTAATTATTAAATAATTTCAAAGTTTAATAATTTCAAACTTAACTATAATTTCAAACTTAATTATTAAATCATTTCAAACTTAATACAATCATTTCTCAAATTAAACAACATTCTTTCATCAATTACATTTTTTTTTTTATAATTTGTTTCAGATTATTAAACATTAACGTTTCCTTTTACTTAAATTCAAATTTCAATTTCATTTCAAAACCATATTATTTATTCAAATAAAATCCTTATTTTATTTCAAAATCAAGTTATTGACCAATCGGGTTTATTTAATTTTCTATCCTAGGTCAAAGTTCAATTTTGGGTATTTATCATTTCAACCCGATTCCAATTCAATTAAGAATCAAAGCATAACAGAGGGAACTTGCAGTGTGATAACTGGGATGGTGTCAAAGTAAATAAACAAGCAATAACAACAATCAATATCAATCCAATAATCAATTCAAATAATCCCGAAATAACCGTATTAATTCGCATTGTTATTTGTACGAATTAATATAATTATTCCTAGAATCTACACTATCATTTCATGTAGATTAAAGATTATTACATTACGGTTTTCACTTGTCATCTATTTACAATTTCATACATCATCAGTTTAACAACATACATTCAGTGGTTCAAAATAAAATTAAACAAATTCTACGTGTCAATAAATTCAACAGTTAAAGGGGTCATATTATACAAATGTCAGTTAATCAAATTTAACATTTAACTATCCTATATCGAGTTCAATTTCACATTATTTATCATTTTAACATTAACAATTTAACGTCCAATATAAACATCAACAATCAATCAATTAACAACCAAACTGGATTATCATTTCATATATATAACAGATAATGGTGTCAGATGTCACAGGTGAACTGATACAGGTAATAGCAGTGTAAATATCAAACAACAATATTTCAATTGTCGTTTCAGTTGAAATCAAATTTAATAAATAAAAGAACGTTAATCGTGAGTGAGTGCTCACCTTTCGAGGCTAGAGAGATGGATGGGAACAGAAGCGAATTGTGAATCCAAACACAACTTCAAAGCGAAACAAGATTGGCACGGATGCGACGGATAAAGCTTATAAATAGGAATTGACGGAATAATCAGAATTGGTTTGATAGAGACAGAATATATATGCATTATTATGATATTATATATATATTTCAATAATTTAATTTAAGACAAATATTAAAATAATATAAATTTCAAAATATTTATTCAATTTACCAGCCGTAATATATATACACGTAAAAAATATCAAGACTTGATAAGCCTTATGTCCTTTGTAAAATAGAAATCAAAATCATTATATATCATATTAAAATCAATACAAAACAATGCATATATTCTACATGAAATGCATAACATATGTACACCACCTGCCATCATTTCTTAAAACGATATGATATATGTAGAGAAGTTTATACAAACCACATAGGTAACTATATACGCATATATATCTTGGAAAACATGCAGACCGCCGTACATACATATACTATTGCAAACTATATTTAACAATGGATACCACTATTTCAAAATATTGCATACAAACCTAGATATATAATAAGCTCTGTATGTAAGCTAACTGGAAAACCACTTCAAAATCTCATATATATACTAATTACATATAAACTAATATTTATAACTAACAAAATGCATCTGCAGGCTCTATATTTTGTAGACCACTATAACAAATATACACAAATATATGTACAGCCAATAAATGAATGCTACTCAAATACATATGCATTTATATAGGCAAGCTATTATATGCAGACAACTTGTATGACAATTATACTTCCAATTGGTTCTACAAAATACATATATATATAAAATATTAACAGCCGAAACTACACATATATATTTATATATCTAAAACAGCTAAATCACTATATTATAAATTAATACAACAACCATGATTTAAAGTCTATAACTTAAATATATATATATATACCTTTGTATAAACGTATAGGCTGAACGAGAGAGAATGGAAGGCAAGTACAAGCTGTGATCATGGTGGAGGAGAAAGTCAGCTGATGGAGCTGCTCGTTGGCGAGTTGCGTTCTCGGCTGTGGGTGAGCGAAAATACTCGGCCAAGGTGGGTTTCGGCCACGTGGTGGCATGAGCGGGGTGGGTGAGGCAGATGAGGTGGCGAGTTTGGCTTCGGATGTGGGTTGGGTTTGGATCTCGGTCGAGGTTGATGAGAAGGAGACGAACATTGCGGCAAGAGGAAGGACGAGCGGAGTTAAAGGTCAGCAGGGAGTATGTTCGTTGGTGGCAATAGCAGCTGCAAGGGCCGGCTGGAGGGTCGAGCTTGGGCAGATCCGAGATTTTTGGTGGCTGACATGGTCAGATCTTGTGGAGGATGGGCGAGCGGTGGAGGCGAAGTGGGTCCGTGCTGTGGTTGTTGGCCGAGGAAGTGAAAGGGCAGAGGTATAGAGAGAGGGAGAAGCGGCTATGCTTGAGGCCGAGATGAGGTGGCCAGGTTTGAGAAGGCGAGTGGTGGCGGTTGCTGTGTGGGAGGAGCATCGGTGGTCGTGGAAGGCTAACGTGGGGCGGGAGGATCGGTACGCGGTGGGAGAGGTTGTTCAGTGCGACGTTGATGGAGGCGGGTGGAGGTTCGGCCAAAGTTTTGGTCGCATGGATACAAGGAGAGGATGAATGCTTCAGAAAGAAGAAAGTATAGCTGGTAATGTATTTGGAAGAAAAGAAAACAGCAGAGGGAGGACCTCGAAATCAATATAATATGGCTCATATTTCAACATACGTTTTTCTTTCTCGAGAGAACATAAAGAACCCAACTGAAAAGCCAAGCAACGCAGGTGAAAGGACAAGTCATAAATTCTACATTGAATACTGAGAATATTAAAGGATAGAGACTGAATAGACAGATGGAAATCAAAAGGTAAAAGAAAAGAAAAGAAAACCAGTACCGATCCAATTATTGTTTCGTTCGATTAGCAGTGCACCGAGCTCCGAAATATACAACCGAATGTACTGTTAAGATCAGTGCAACAAGACGATCGAAATGGTGTACAGATATCAGTGGTACGATCATCCAATAAAATCGATATCGGTGCCAGAATACTGCTATTTTGCAGAAAATAAGAACGACGGAGCCAAAGATGTCCGCATTTGGAAAAACGACAAACTGAAATCTTGCTCAGAAGATGATTTAGAAATTTTCTATGTAAAAATATTTGAGTTTCGAAAACATTTTATTTTCATTACTTTTTAACTGATTAAATTGAAGTGAATTTACGCGCGAAATAAACTTTCATATTTTCGGACGAAAATTTACCAGTTGCTATGTTTAACTCGACGTATTCCAAATATTAAATTTTTATTTCAAAATTTTATCGTTTAAAATTTCACAAAATTTTAACTAATTGCGTTATTAAAACGGTTAAAATTTACGGGTCGTTACATTTATTTTCTAGTAATTTTTTATAAAACTTTCAAAAACTTTACCTTTTCTTTCAAAACTTTATACAAAGCTTATAAAGCAATTTAAATATGGGAGAAAAGGATTTTTAAGGTTACATTGATTTGTAAAACAAATTTAAAGGTTATGGTATCCATAGCGATAATTGCTATGGATGCAGTTCGTAAAACGACCACTTTTTATGTAGATAAAAAAGTTTTCATGTTAAATATTTTTGAAAAGTATTTAAAATATGTTATAAATATTAAAAAGGTTTAATTATTATATAATTAATTAATTAAGTAAGGATTTAATGATTACTTAATTAATTAATTAATTAATTAAAGGTAATTAGTACTTAATTATTAATTTTAACTAAGGCTAATTATAATTATTAATTAAGTAAGGTTTAAATATTAATTAAGTAAGGTTTAGTTAATTAATTAAGTAAGGTTTAATTATTAATTAAGTAAGTTTAATTACTAGTTAAGTAAGGTATAGTTATATAATTATTAATTGAGTAAAGGTTTATTATTATTAATTATTAATTAAAAAAGTTTAATTATTATTTAAAATAAGGTTTAAATTTATTATTAATTGGTTATATAAAGGTTTTTAATTCACTTTATTTCCAAATGTAGGTTTGTTTTAAAGCAACTTTCTTTATAAAGAACGGTTTTAAAAACAAGGGATTTCTTTGTCTGTGTCATTAGTTAGCCAAAAAAATATGATAAATTATGCTAAAACGTTGACACGTTTTATGGAAAGTAAGTCATCTTGTATTTATCATTAAAAGTCGATGAGTAGACTTTCCTCTATCTGTGAGATCCAGAACTTGATTTTCTGGGCGAGGGATAAAGAAGTCAAAATGTTGAAAACGTGATAAATATGAGAGATTTAATTTTGATAAATGAGTCATGATTAATTAACTATATGGAAGATACTTCACTCTATACTTAACACTAAATTCCGAGGTATGGGAACTCCTCTCTATCCCGAGAAGTAAGAATGTATGTCGAGTCAAGGTTAGTTTTCTAACTTATCCGACTTTATTGTTAATCAAGGGATAGTATTGTTTGAAATTGGAAAGTGGGGATAAGTATAGGATGTCTTATTTTTCATATGCAAATCTATACACACTCTAGATAGTGGATTTGTCCACTATCGATAACTTGGCCCATTTTAAAATTATCGAATGTTGGTTCAAAGAGACCGGGATCGGGTAGCATGAGTTATTCGAAAACCACTTCGAACCAACATAAGCGTTCGAATGGGAAACGTCTTGAAGATGATGGAATCGAAGAAGGAGTTCTTTGAAGTGTAAGGACTACTTGCTACTAATCTCGAGGGTGATTGTAACGTTCCGGATTTTCCCGCTCGAAAATCGACATCCATACTTTACATCGTACTCGAATGCCGTAGATTCGACCGTTCAAATCCGAGTCGCCGGAGCTTATAACACAGTTAAGTAAATATCACAGCGGAATAAAAAGAATATAGATATAAAACATCTGATACAACATCCAGATACAATGATGATACAATGAATATCTATATACATCAGAGATATGATACAACAAATACCAGCGGAAAAGAAAACGATAGATAACATCAGCAGCGGATAATCTTCATCTCCAAAGCACGATCCAGAAATAGCTCGAACTCCCAATAACGAGGCACAAAGATAAGCAAGTGCAGTCTGATCCAAAGACTGAACCAACTCCAGAAAATCTACTAAACCTGAATATCTGAAAACCCCAACTCTAGACTGCTCGTGTAGGAAATTATGAGCACCCAGAGTTTAGGAAAGGAACAATAAACTCTGGATCAGTCATGGGACTGGTGTGAGCAACAAAAACAGTTTATCTTTAAAACAAATAGCAGAGAATTTTAAAGTCAATTCGCAATGCTTTTGGAAAATGAAACTACCATAAGACCTCCCACCACACACACAATGCAAACGCAGAATTGGAGGAGATTTCTTCTTATGATAGTCAAAGATGCTTACTACGCAAAATCAAATCATTTGATATTATTACTAGTGCATAGTGTAGAAAACAATTTCGAAAGTAGAATATAAATCTTAGCCAGCATAGACATTTCGCACTTATGCCTACTATAGCTACCATGTTCAATAGCAGGTTACCACCACATTCCATGGCAGGTAATACAACTAAAACCGTACAGGGCTCGTATTGTTTTGTTTGGATTTCCAACAAATGGTCAGGCTAAGGAACTTCCTATTCCACGAAAGAAACGCCTCTGGCGGGACGTTTCGAGAACCACACCGTTCTCTGCCAAACAAGGCCGGCAACCCCTTTTCCCAAGGGATAAAAGAAACCTCAGATATGCCACCCCCGGTCCTTTGGGACCTTTATCCGAGCGCTCGATAACCAACATCACACATCATAAAGAAAGTGTATCCACATGAGTAAGTATCTGGGCTCCATACCATGATACTACCCTTTTCCAGAAGGAATGGTCATACCCTAGGGGAGCTACCCCTGAAAACCTTGCCGCACAATTCCTGTTTCGACCATTACCGGGTTGTGAGGCTCGACGAAGTCTCGTCCACAAAGCTACGCTTTTTCAAAAGCCACGCTTTGGGTCAACAGATGATCAACCTATGATCACAAAGATAAATGATCAAACAAAAGATCATATCACAAATGATCAAACATTGATCATCACACAGCAACACTCAACATGCCACATTACCAAATTGGGATATATCGCTGATAAATTTCAACTACATAACCTCTGAGCTCATACGTCTCAGAGAAGGGTGTTAAGCTAAGAGAATAAATTCTCCGCCACCAAACAGATATGTATTTGAAAGAAATCGGCTTTATATCTCAAAGTGTAATGTCAGACATGTATCCATATAAGTCTGTTCCGGGTTCGAACAGAACCGAAGGCACTTCTCACGAAGCCTTTGCAAATCCGGATAATTTCCAATCACGTCCGGACTTCCCGTCACAAAAAGAGTGATATAAATCTCTATACCGGAGCAACTCAGTGCAGAGACATTCGACAGGTTGTCCTTTCATTTTTGAAAATATCCGGTCTTCATCACCGGTCTTCAAATGCCATCCATATACGACGTATCACTATTCGGAATGGGTTATACGACCCAAAGGTCCTTTCCCGGCTAACCCGAATAGTGAGCGCAATAGTTAAAAACATATGGATACTGGGATTTCAATTAAGTCACAACTTAAACCCAAACTTCTTTTTTCAAATGGTTTAACAAATTACCATTTTAATCTTTTAAACAAAAAGATTTATTTAACAACCTTCAATGGTTTAAACAATTTTCCACATTTTAATCTTTTAAACAAAAGATTCATTCACAGATTTTCCAAATCAATTTCCATTTCAATTTGATTAACTCGTTAAATCTTTAAATCAAGATTTAACTGATAGCTTTCAAAACAATTTCATTTCAAATGGTTTAAACAAATCATCACTTTAAATCTGTTAAAAATAAACAGATTCAATTCATAGCTTTCTAAAAGAATTCATTCATAGTTTGGAAAATCTATTTTTCAATTCACTTGAAATTCCTTTAATTTAACTGGAATTTCATTTCTTATCTGAAAGCTTTTATTCCTTTAAAACAAACAGTTTTCATTCTGGAAATCTGATTCATTCATACGAGTTAAAATCTTTGGGTTAAATTCAAATTCCCAAAATTTTACTTTTAAATGGTTTAACTTTATATAAACACATTTATATCATCTTTAATCCCTAATTTCAAATCATAGAATTCAATTTCAAAATCAATTGAATTCAAATTTAAATCAAATTATTTAAATTTCAAAACTCAATTAAGTTATTCAAAATAACTTTTATCTTTGAAATTCTATTTCAAAAGCTTTTCACTTTAAACCTAAATTTCCAATTTCAAAATCAATTGAAATTAAAATTTCAATTTCAAAAACATCAAATTTAAATTATCTGTGACTTAACCGATTTCCACGTGAAATCCATATTTGTGTGTGTAACAGTGTGGTCTAGGGGTTTTACACACAATAGTGCAACATCAATCATCACAGATCAAAATACAGGATATATTTGATAAACAATATAAACTATATCGCTTATCGTTCATTCACAAATCACAGATATATATCACAGATAAGTAAATTACAGATCATAGCATAAATCAGGATGTATCACAAAGCATCATATATCAAGGATATCAAAACAATCAAACCATCCAATAGAATCCAAATATCCATAGGTAAGGTCAAGTATTCAATAGTTATTTATAAGCAGAATCAATTAATCGTTTAATCCTAATAATTCAATTAATTCCCAGTTAAATGAATTTATTATCAGATTCTGATTGATTGATTTCAAATCATTAATTACCAATCTATCTAATGATTTTCTTAATTTAATTAACTTGGATTTATCAAAATATCCATAATTAATTACAATAAGCGATTAATCCTTAATTATTTTCATTAAGTAATTACATTTAACAATTTATAATTGATTATCTAAATTAATTAATTCAATTTATTATTAACATTAATCACTTTAATCAATCCTTAATAATCCTTAGTTAATTATCTTTATTAACCAACAATATTTCTTTAATTGCTTACTTAAGGGAATTTCTTAGATTTAAATTATTAATCATTTCTGATTAAATTAAATTATGAATTACACATCAATAAGTTTCATTAACTTTTAAAAATAATTTATCCTTATTAATGATTTTATTAATTACTTTCTTATGTTTGAAAACATTTATTTCCAATACTTTGGTTTTAGAAGAAATTTTAAAGAGTTAAAACCAAATACTAAAATATTTAAACTTATTTTAAACAACAAGTTTAATCTGCAACTACCTTATACAGGACCCAGCTAAGAAAATCCCGAGTCCAAACGCAGAAACTTCCGTGTCATTCCCGAAGTAAACCCAACTCCAACATCTTCGAGTTGCCCCCGAAACACACGCGAGTTTCCCTTCGAGTTTCCCATCGTCTTCTCCAAACCAACTTTCCCCAGTGCACACACCCAACCCCGTGCACATGTACGACGCCGGCAAGCGAACTCAGGCAACTCCACGTTGTCGAACAAGTCGACGTTCGTCCACACATCCATTTTTGATCGCCAGATCTCCAACGTCGTCTCGAATTCGAAATCGCGACATAAATTCAAACCTGAGAAACAACTGGCACACTTCAACCAACCCTGGCAACGCCTCGACCTCGACCTCCCGATCGTTAGAAACTCTGGAATTCCGGCCTAGCTTTTTCCGACAACCTCTCTACCCTCACCCAAACGCGCGTGCAACTCGGTCGATCCATGGTGACGAGATCACCTCGTTTACAGACCATTCCAATTCGAACTTAGAAACCCTAAACTCGACTTGTCCAAACAATTTATGCAATAGATAATTTTTTTAGCATTTTTCCTGAATTCGTAGATCATCATACTAGCCTCACAACGAAATTCAACATCTAGAATTAACTTGATCAACAGAAATTGATAAAGAAGCATTTTTGGTTCATCTCAGAACTGCAGCTAAGATACTAAATTAAAAATCAACATATTAAGTTTAAAAATCCTATCTTTGTATGCTTATTAAATTTATAAAATCAAATCGATAGTTTAAATTTCTTGAATCAATAACCTGATTTCTTATTTGTCTGTAAAATAAGTTTACAGGGTCAAGTTCTTGCATTTTTAAGCTAAAAGGAATCCGGATTATGGTTTATCTTTAAACAAACTTAATTAGTTTAAAAATCCTAAATTAAAGATGTTCATATGAAAATTTATAGAATTTTCTTTATTTATGTTTACTCTGTAAACCTGGAACACTTATCTGCCTTTAACAAACATACTCACTGTTCTTGCCATGACTATATATACAAACAACATACACGTACACATATTTATAACATAGAGAAAATCCAAATGTATGCATAAACAAAGTAACTTAAATCTCAGACTTCACAAGTAACAGATAAATATATTCAAACCATTTAGATTTTGGGAGTTACTCACTGTGATCAAAGATAGATTTAGGTGGGAAGTTTGCTCACAAGCAAAAATAAACAGATTCAAGGAGGAGATTGCTCACCTGGAAAATCTGACAGAAAAGAACAGAGGAAGAACTTGATATTTAGTTTGATTTTACTTCCAGACTTCAATCTTCGATCAAGTTAAAGCTTGCTGTTATTTTGATTCCAGAAATTTGTTGTTCAAGTTTGGACTTTGTTTAAATTTTAGTTGATATTCACTTTAGTTTTCTTGGCTTTGAAGAGATGAAAAATGAAAAGTTGAGGTATAAAAGAAAGCAAGTTTGCAGGCTATCTTTTATTTTATTTATACAATAGGGTGGCTGATGGTTCTCTTGGGTACGGGGTGAGATGATCTTGCTTATAGCATGGGTGAAGTGTTTGTACAGGTATTGTTGGAGGTATGGCTGAGATTGCTTAAGTCATGCGTTTGATACCTTGTTTATTTATTTATTTATTTTTTTCTTTATGTTTGCCTAGTTTGTTTCGGCTGGAAGATAGTTGTGGTGACTTTGTTTTCTTACTTGTTTTATTATTTCTCCTACTTCTTATTTTATTCTACATCTTTTGTTTTGTTTTGTTTTTACTTGCATCATTTTAAAGTTGAAACTTTGTTGTTAAATTTTTGTCATGTGTTGTTTATTCCTTTTTGTTTTATTGTCTTATTTTTATTCCTCTTTTATTTTAACATTTGTTCAAGTTGTATTTGTTATTTTATTACTTTACAATGTAATTGAATTTCTAATTTATTCTATTTCAAACATTTTACTTTAATATTATCATCATCATTTATTTTACAATTTAAACTCAAATAGAATATATATCAATATATTTATTATTTTCAAATTCACTCATATTTGAATACGGGGAAACTCGCTCCAATTTTCTAATTAAATTTACAAATTTTTATCCAAAAATTTATTTAATTACTAAATTTAATTCAAAAATTCAATAAATCATTAATTTAAATTAAATTAAAATCTAGGGTCGTTACAGTGATTCCAAAATGGATATAGTAGAAGTAGTGCCTTTGGTTTGTTCATATCCTGAACAACTGGTTTGAACGAATGCTAGCATTGCATTGTCGCTTGGATAGCAGTGTTAACATTCCAAGTGGGATTGCTGTATGAAAGGTAAATCATAGCATCAAGCCTCATAACCGAAAATAACTAAAACATGGGATATGCTTTAGGTGTAGGTCGCACCCATTAGAGTATAGGTCATCACCCGATGTAGATCGATATTTATAAATCTATGTTTGCTTCGGGGCCCGGTTCGGTTGTCAATCACAACCGAGGTTATGACATATTCAATACCATCCAGTAAGGAGTAGGCCAGTCCTGATTCACAAAGGGTATCCAGTAAGGAGTAGCCTTGTCACCGACGGAATTCATTTTCCAAAGAGTGCCTTACGAACTTAGATGTGCCCAAATATGTTGGAATGTAAGATGCAAGCATTGCAGCTATGTTCAATATTTATTTAAACCCTAGACATTATTATAATATCATTGTATTTACTGTTGAAATGTTTTTTGTTATCATAAGGTAAAAATCCATCAGTGTTTATGTGCGGCAAGGTCTTACGAGATACGTTTATTTTCAGAGGGTTTTAAAAGTATAATAATTTAGTTTTTTGGAGTTTACTTACACCAGACCTATGTCTAACCCGGAGTTTTTCTTTCTTTCCATAAAACTATTGGGCACTCAAATTTGTATAAGTAGCCAAATAGTCCAGGTTCTTACGGATGCATTTTAAAGGAGCATGGAGCAGGAGGCTTCATCGATATCTAGTTATCTATTTTATTTCCACTGTGTACGTATATTATATATCAGCATTGTGGGGGCAGGCAATTATAACTGTCCCTGGTTGAAGTTAGTACATGTTGTGATTCTGATGTATCATTTTGGAAGTAACTATATGTACTATTTGATATTCTATTATATATGATTGCCTTGCATTGTGAGATTCTATGTTTCTTTGTTCTTATCTTTTCTTTTTACCCTAATGGCTTGTCTTTTGGACACCTAGATGATCGGCACATGAATACCATGGATGTATTAAGTGTCGTCTTTAGGAGAAGAAGCAGATCATTACAAGTGGTATCAAAACCAGGTTGAGCGAACACTTAGGCCTTGGTTGGGGTCTACTCATTAAATATTGGGTTAGTAATACCCTACAATGAGTTTAGTCTACGAGAGCACGTATTTGAAATTTATATATGTGTATATTCGAATTATTTCGATCGACTTTGATATGTTTGATTATGTTCCCTTTTCCCTTTATATTATCTCGTCTAAGTATTCTAAAGTTATCTTACTATATCGAGGTATTAAGAATGAGTAATAGGGCAAGACAAGGTAGAGGAGCTAGTAGCACCACGGCATGGTCGAGCCCCGAATGTTGGAAGAGTTGGAATAGTTGAAGAGGCAGCACTGATGCAGCCTTATGTGAACTTTGCAGCTCTGTGCAAAGACTATATAAATCTGGGAGCAAAGTCGTTTAAAGGCATGGAATCCATTATCAAAGTCCAAGCTTGGCTTCGTTCTTGTGAAAAAAAATTCAAATGGCTAGATATTTCAGATGTGTAGAAGCGTTTCTTAGCAACCCGATAATAGTAAGATGGAGCGGCAGCATGGTGGGACTCCGTTACAGCGAATGTTCTGAGGGATGATTTTTCTTGGGCTAGATTCAAGGAAGTGTTTAAAGACCAGTTCATGCCCGCTATAGGAAAGACCCATATGTATAGGAGTTTCTTAGATCTCAAGTAAGGATATTTTTTAGTAGCTGAATATGAAACCAAGTTTGATGAGCTATCACGATTTAGTTTGGAGTTGATTGATACCTCTCTTAAGAAGAATGAGAGATTTGTGATGGGGATGAGGGAAGGAATTCAGGAAAAGATGATTGCCCATCAAAAGGGATCTTTTTTGATTTGGTAAATATGGCTTTGAGGTATGAAGTTCTTGAGAAGAAGAAGCCAACAGTAGTACCTAGCAACAATAACATCAACCCTAACAAGAGGAAGTTTAACCGACAATGGAAAAGTAGTGGAAAGGAAAGTCAGGAGGAGATCAGGGGAATAAGTATAAGGATGCTGAGTGTTATTAGTTTAAGCAAAAGGGCCATCTAGCAAGGTTTTGTAAGAATTCTGAAGCTTCGAAGCAGCATGCAGGACTTATCTCTCCAATGATTCAGAAGACACTTTGCTAAAACTATCAACAACTAGGGCATATGGTGAAGGATTTCCCGTTACCGAAGAAGGGTTAGCAAGTCAAGGTTTATGCCGTCGAGGATGAACCATCGACCTCAAAGGATGTGAAACGGAAAGGAGTGCTTGAAAGTACTTTAATCATTAGTGGCATTTTTCTTTGAGTATTGTTTAATATCGGGGCTTTCCGTAGTTTCATTTCTATAGAATTGGTAGATAGATTGCAACTTTCCCCTAAATTCATAGAAACCCCTATTTGTGTAGCTAACCCTATAGAAGGTATAACTAATTTGTGCATGATTTGCGAAGATATACTGATTAAGCCAATGAGTAGTTTTCTTCATGCATTGGAGTCATCCTAAGAAGATTTTATGGTCCATATTAATTGTTAAGGATTTCTCTTACGTTTTTGAAGAAGTTAGCAGTCTGCCTCCATGTTGGAAAATTGAGTTTCATAATGACATAATTCCCAGTCTGAGACTTGTTATTCAACCTATTCATAAAATGGCCCCGAGAGAGGAGTTAAGGGATCAAATGGATGATTTGTTGAAAAGAGGGATGATTAGACTTTGTTGAAAGTTTGATGGTTCTTTAAGACTTTGTGTGGATTATAGGGAGCTGAACAAGCAGACAATTCAGAACATTTATCTTTTGCCCCCTATATATGACATGTTTGACCAACCCTATGGTGCTTGAGTATCTTCCCAAATGGGACGTTGCTATAGAATTTCACCAGTTAAGGGTTGTAGAGGATAGTATTCCCCTAACGGCATATAGAGGGTTGGATTTTTTTCTTTGAGGGGTTGGTTATGCTTTTTGGGCTTACCAATGCACCCGCTTATTTTGTAGATCTTATGAATCGCGTTTTTAGGGATGTGCTCAATACGTTTGTGTTGGTTTTCATAGATAATATCCTTATTTACTCTAAGACCAAGTAAGAGCACAAACACCATTTGGAATTGGTTTTGGAGACATTAAGGAAGCATATTTTAAAAGCAAAATTTTCTATGTGTTATTTTTGGCAGTCAGAAGTAAGGTTCCTCGGACATGTTGTGTCGGGGGACGACATTTCAGTTGATTCGGCAAAGGTAGCAGTTTTTCAAGATTTTAAGACATCACAAACTCCAACAGAGGTTAGAAGTTTCTTACGCTTGCCGAATATTATAGAAGGTTCATCCAAGAATACTCCTAGTTTGCCTCTCACCTAACCAAGTTGACGAAGAAAAATGAGAAGTTTGTTTGGACTTCGAAGTGCGAGGAAGCGTTCGTTGAGTTGAAGAAGAGATTGACCAACACTTTGGTTTTAGCTATTCCGAATGGAGGGGAAGGATTTACTGTGTATATTATGGTGTAGGTTTGGGTCTAGTTCTGATGCAGAGATTCATTGCTTATGCTAGTAGGCAGCTGAAGCCTCATAAGAAGAATTATGCAACAAATGATTTGGAGTTATTGGCTATTGTGTTTGTATTGAAGATGTGGAGGCATTACTTATTGGGTGAAAAGTTCAAGCTCTTCACAGATCACATGTCCCTGAAGTATCTTTTCATGCAAAAAGATTTGAATATGAGGCAGCAATCGTGGTTAGAATTTTTGGCAGCATATGAGTTGGATATTTTATATACGCTGGGGAAGGCAAATGTGGTAGCAGATGCTTTGAAGAGGAATGCAGTTTTGTGGCTTTTTTGGAAGTTACTCTGACTCTACTAGAAATGATTGTAAGTAAATAAAAGGAAGATAACCTTTTGGTAGAATTTATGCAAGGAGTGGAAGAAGTCAAAGTTCAGGTTTTGTGATCGATAGCCGTGGAATTTTGCAGATAAATGAAAGGTTATGCATTTCGGATGTTGATGGTCTTAGACAAGAAGTTTTGATGGAATGCCATAAATCTAAGTTGAGTATCCACTCTGGAGTTAATAAGATGTACCGAGATATGAAGTGGGTATTTTGGTGGCCTGGAATAAAGAGGGGTGTTTCAATCTATGTCAGTCGATGTGCGAACTATCAACAAATCAAAGGCAGTCACAAAGGACTGTTAGGTTTCTACAACCACTAGAGATCCCAAATTGAAAATAGGAACAAATATCAATGGATTTTATTGATGGTTTACCTAGATCAAGGAAAGATAATGAAGGTGTTTGGATCATTATGGATTGGCTAACCAAGAATGCTCATTTTATTCCAGTAAAGCCAAGAGGACTGCAGCAACATTGGTAGAGATTTATATGAGGGAAATTGTCCGATTGCATGGAATTCTAGTTAACATTATAAGTGATCAGGATCCGATCTTTACCGGTTAATTTTGGGAGGCATTACAAGTAGTTTTGTGAACAAATCTAAGTTTGAGAAAAGTCTACCATCCTCAAATGGATGGTCAAACAGAAAGAGTTAACCAAGTCTTGGAAGATCTATTGAGAGCATGTATCTTGGACTTCGAGGGATCGTGGGAAGATCATCTGCATTTGGTGGAATTCTCTTACAATAACAGTTATCAAGCAAGCATTAACATGTCACCCTATGAAGCTCTATATAGACGGCCATGCAAGTCGTCAGCATGTTGGATAGAAACCAAGGATTGGATAGTGCTTGGGTCTGATATGATTCAGGAGGCTATGGAGAAAGTTGTTATGATCAAGAGAAGGATGAAAGAAGATCAAGATCGATAAAAGAGCTATTCTAATTGGAGGCGAAGGGATTTGGAATTTGCTGTCGGAGCCTTTGTGTTTGTGAAGATTTCCCCGATTAGAGGAGTTATTCGATTTGGGAGGGTTGGGATGTTGGATCCTATGTATGTTGGACCTTTTAGAGTTATTGAAAGAATTGGGCCACTTTCCTATAGAGTTGAGTTGCCGAAAAGATTGTCGGGAGATCATAATTTTTTCTATGTATCTCATTTGAGGAAGTATGTGCATGACCCATCGTTGATTGTGGAGCCATCTGTTTAAGAGGATTTGGAGGTGGAACTAAACCTGACTATGATAAGGCATCCAGTTCGCATTGTGGATCGGGATGTGAAACAATTGTGGAATAAAATTGTGAGATTGATTAAGGTTCAGTGATGTGAAGATTCTAGAGACTGCACTTGGGTGATAGAAGATAACATGATGGAAGCTTATCACGAGTTGGTGTTAGGATAGTTGTTTGCTTCCTTTATGGATTGTGTACTCACTGTTTGGGATGCAGTTTCTTAGTATATATCTTTTATATGTGTTCTATCATATATAATATATGCCCTTTGGAGTTCTTTTCAGTTATCTTTTTGTATGCTAATTTTGGGACGAAATTCTTTTATGGGGGGGAGAATGTAACGACCCATAATTTAATCACTTTAAACATGAATATTCAATATATTTTAAAATAATTAAATAATGGATTTTATAACTCAAATAAACCTCTTTTAAGTAAAAACTAAAAATGGTGAAGTTGTTTTGGAATTTGGTTTACAAAAATAATTAGTTCGAAGAAAAATTAAAAATGTGACCGAAATCATTTTTTGAATTTTCGACCTTTCATCATCTAAAAGTTGTCGAAAAATGTTGCATACACTAGAATATATATAGACACACACACACTTATATAATAACATAGGTTATGGTTAGAGATAAATATGTTAAAATAAAATTACTTAAAGTAAAAGGATAAAAGTTGACTATTCTTTCCTTTTATTTAAAAAAATGATAATAATAAGTAAAATAAAAGGTAACTTCATATCATGTAAGAAGTGAAGTGATGGAATGAAGGAGGGGAAGGTGATGGTTGCGTGTTGGAGGAGCAAGGGAGGAGGTAATGTGGTACAAAAATGTGGAGGGTAAAGGACCAAAGGGTAAAAGAGTAATTTACATATTCCATTTTATATAAAACACAATTTTCTTTTTTTTCCAATTCTCATTTACATTCCATTCACTAATTTTCAAAATATTATTTCCTCAATTTCAAGCTCTCTTCTTATTTCCATGGTCTCCTTTAAATTTTCAAGTCAAAAACCTTTCCTTTTCTCCTCTTAAATCCTTATACCCATTATAAAAACCCTCTTTTACTCTCTATTTCACTTAGCTTCCAAAAATAAGTAAAACCCCCACATTTTCGAAGCAAGGCCAAGCCCACTCCACCAAGGCCAAACCAAAATTTCACCATCGAAGTCCATAAAAATCATGTTTTTACAAAGAAAGTAGATCAAGTTGTGTGGATTTTGGTGAGTAAAGCTCATCTTTTTAAAACAAAGTTTTAAACTTTATTATGGTTGTTAATTATTTTTGCTTGTTATTTAGTTTGAAAAGTAATGTTTGATTGTGTTTATACATCTACGTGACTATATGTGATGTTTGGTTATGGACTTGAAAGTGTAGTTAAAACGTTAAGTGATGGTTTAAAGGTAATGATCTTTACTTTGGTTATGGATGTTATGGCATTTGAAAAACTATACGAGCTTATGTTATGGAGGTTTTATGCTAAAGGGAAAGTTAGCACTTGAATTTGTGTTTGTTGTGAAATCGAGATCCCGTGTATTTTAAACTTGTTTACTTATTTATTTTCTAGGAATGTCTTATAAAGTTTTCAAAAACTTTGTTTTTGTTTCCAAAATTTTATACAAAGCTTATAAAGTAATTTAAATATGGGAGGAAAGGATTTTTAAGGTTACTTTGATTTGTAAAACAAGTTTAAAGCTTATGATATCCATATCGATAGTCGCTATGTATGTAGTTCATAAAACAACCACTTTTTATGTAAACTATAAAAAAATTCACTTTAAATATTTTAGACAAATATTTCAAAACATGTTATAAATATTAAAAAGGTTTAATTATTAATTGTTTAAGTAAGTAAGGGTTTAATGACTATTTAATTAATTAAGTAAGTAAAGGTAATTAGCACTTAATTATTAATCAGGTAAAGTAGCTATTATTTATTAATTAAGAAAGGCTAATTATAATTATTAATTAGGTAAGGTTTTATTATCAATTAAGTAAAGTTTAGTTATTAATCAAGTAAGGTTTAATTATTTAATTATTAATTGAGTAAAGGTTAATTATTAATTAATTATTAACTAAAAAAGTTTAATTATTATTTAAATTATTATTTAAAATAAAGGTTTAAATTTATTACTAATTAATTATATAAAGGTTTTTAATTCACTTTACATCCAGATGTAGGTTTGTTTAAAAGCAACTTTCTTTACAAAGAATGGTTTTAAAAACAAGGTAATTCTTAATCTGTGCCATTAAGTAGCCAAAAAAATATGATAAGTTATACTAAAACATTGACACGTTTTATAGAAAGTAAGTCATCTTGTATTTATCACTAAAAACCGATGAGTAAACCTTCCTCTATTAGTGAGATCTAGAGCTAGATTTTCTAGGCGAGGGATAGAGAAGTCGAAATGTCCGAAACGTGATAAATATTAGAGAGTTAATTTCGAAAATTGGGCCGTGATTAATTATGTATATGGAAGATACTTCATTATATACTTAGCACTAAATTTCGAGGTATGAAAACTCGTCTCTATCCTGAGAAGTAAGATGTACGTCGAGTTAAGGTTCGTTTCTAACTTGTCCGACTTCATTGTTATCAAAGGATAGTACTGTTTGAAATCAGAAAGTGAGGATAAGTATAGGATGTCTTATTTTTCATATGCAAATCTCTACACACCCCAGATAGTGGATTTGACGACTATCGATAACTTGGCCCATTTTAAAATTATCGAATGTTGGTTTGAAGAGACCAGGATCGAAAAAACTTGAGTTACACGGCCATTTCGAACCAACATAAGCATTCGAATTGGAAACATCTTAAAGATGATGGAATCGAAGATGAAGTTCTTTGAAGTGCAAGGACTACTTGCTACTAATCTTGAGGGTGATTCCAAAACGGATATGGTAGAAGTCATGCCTTCGGTTTGTCCATATCCTAAACAACTTGTATAGACAATTGCTAGTATTGCATTGTCACTTGAAAGGCACTGTTAGCATTCCAAGTGGGACTGCTATATGAAAGGTAAATCGTAGCCTCAAGCCTTACAATAGGGAATAAAATAAACATGGGATATGCTTCAAAGCAATGTGGATTGCATCCATTAGGGTATTGGTCATCACCGATCTACATCGATATTTATAAATCTATGTATGCTTCGGGGCCCCGTTTGGCTGTTGATCATAACCGAGGTGATGACATATTTGGTACTATCCAGTAAGGGGTAGGCAGATCCTGATTCGCAGAGGGTCCATATGAGGCCCTCTGTACATTTTGTCAAGAGGTGTAATATGGTAGGCGGTACCCTAGTAGCCTTGTAATTGACAGAATTCATTTCCAATAAGTGCCTTGCGGACTTAGTTGTGCCTAGATATGTTAGAATGTGAGATGCAAGCATTTCAGCTATGTTCAATATTTACTTTAAACCCTAGACATTATTATAATATCACTGGATTTTCTATTGAAACGTTTTTTGTTACCGTAAGGTAAAAACCCATCAGTGTTTATATGTGGCAATGTCTTACGAGATACCTTTATTTTCAAAGGATTTTA
Organism: Allium fistulosum; assembly: GCA_030737815.1. NCBI lineage: Eukaryota > Viridiplantae > Streptophyta > Magnoliopsida > Asparagales > Amaryllidaceae > Allium > Allium fistulosum. The sequence continues at coordinate 1,144,745,026 of CM060902.1, forward strand.
TAAGTAAAATAATTCAGTTGTTTGGAGTTTACTCACAGCATACCCATGTCTGATCCGGAGTATTTCTTTCTTTCCCTAAAATTTTTGGGTACTCAAATTTGTACGAGTAGCCAAATAGTCCAAGTTCTTATGGATGCATTTTGGAGGAGCATGAAGCAGGTGGCTTCACCGATATCTAATTATCTATTTTATTTCCACTATGTATATATATAAAGTATGAGCATTGTTGGCAGACAGTTATAACTGTCCCTGGCTAAAGTTAGTACCTGTTGTGACTCTGATGTATCATTTTGGAAGTAACTGTATGTAATATATGATATTCTATTATATATGATTGCTTTGCGCTATGAGATTCTGTGTTTCTTTCTTCTTGTCTTTTCTTTTCTTTTTACTCTAATAGCTTATCTTTCGGACACCTAGATGATCGACACATGAATACCGTATATGTACTAAGTGTCATCTTTAGGGGAAGAAAGACAAATTGTTACATCTGTATTCCTTTTTTAAAGAAAGAGAAACGAGAGAGGATAAAAATAAACGTAAAAATTATTTTTTCTCTCTTGAACCTATCAATCATATTAAATAAGCATTCCATAAATAGTAATATTTTCTCATTAATAAAGGATGCAAAAGGTCAAGCAATGAAAAGACTTTGTCTTTTATTGTAAGTACCAACAATTCCACACTAATTAAAACAAAAATCAAAGAAGACGAATGAAAGTAACCAGGGCAGGAAGAAAGTTTCATATGTAAGTAACAATGTCTTTCGATTGAATTGTTACATAAAGTAGTGAGATAGAAATTTAATCTAAGTAGTGATTTACTTCATGAACTACAAAGATTTGGGTTAATCAACTTACTCTAAGTAGTGAATTTCTTTTGAACTACAAAGATTTTGGTTGAGATCTCATAAGAAACAGGATAATCCATCTAGTGTATTTCAAATGCACCACCAAAAAATGGTTATAGATTATATAAAAACAAAGAAGCTCAAATTCACATTAAGTAGAAGAATCTATCAAGTGCATATTAAAAGCACAAACAAAAACTTATTATGCAATATAAAAGTAAAGAAGCTCAAACTTATATTAAATAGTAGGATCCATTAAGTGCATCTTAAAAGCACCACCAAAAAATAGCTATGGATTATATAAAAGTACAGAAACTCAAACTCATATTAAATTGCAAAATCCATCAAGTGCATTTCAAAAGCGCCACCAAAAATTGGTTATGGATTATGTAAAAACAAAGAAGCTTAAAATCATATCAAATAGAAAAATTCATCATATGCATCTCAAAAGCGCCACCAAAGTGCATCTCAAAAGCATCATAAAAAAATTTGACATGATTATATAAAAACAAATAAGCTCAAACTCATATCAAATAGAAGAATACACCAAGTGTGCCTCAAAAGCATCATAAAAAACTGGCCATGAACTATATAAAAGCAAAAAAGCTTAAAACAATATCAAACAGAAAAATCCATTAAGTGTGTCTCAAAAGCACCACCAAAAATTTGTTACGGATTATATAAAAATGAAGAAGCTCAAACTCATATCAGATAAAAGAATCCATCAAGTGCTCAGAATTACCACCAAAAATTAGTTACGGAAAACATAAACTTAAATCATATCAAATAGAAAAATTCATCAAGTGCATCTTAAAAGCACTAACAAAAATTGGTTATGACTTATATAAAAGGAGGAAGCTTAAAATCATATCAAATAGAAAAATACATCAAGTGCATTTAAAAGCACCTCCAAGAAAAAATTGGATATGAATTATATAAAAGCAATCATATTCATAAACACAAAAATAGAAAGAGAAAAAGTAATCATGTTGCATTGTTTAACCACTAATGGGTATTCTTCACATTTTTCTGTACTATAGGCTCAAGACCTATTCTCCTAAAGATTCAAGGATTAATTTCCTTTGAAAATAATTTGAAAAGAGGGTCATCAAGTTCTCTTTGATCCTATTCATTTTGATGAGATCGCTCCTTCCATCGATTTCTTAATTATTTTAGGTTTGAAATGGATGTGTATTCTCTTTCCATTATACATTCTTATAAAATTCCAATGTACGTCACTAGGTTATGAGTGATCTTCTCACATCACAATTAATGATATTTTTAATAATTCACGATAAATACATTGCTTCCTTCAGTTTTAACATATTTATTAGATCTTTTATTCTTCTTAAGGTGTATATTATTGTACATGATATGTATCAAAATAATCAAGCCATCTCATGTTTTTCTTTTCTAATATGGCCAAAAGATTATAGGAAAACAATTTTCAAATTATCTCATTTTTTATGGTTAATGTTACATCTATCTCTCCTAAGTCATTCATCTCGATTTGAAATTTTTGATTTCCTTTATGGCATTCAAGTTTGTAACAAAAAGTTGCATGTATTCAATATAAGTAAATGAATGTAACACCCCACATTTTATTGACAGTTAAATTAAAATAAATTTAATTGATAACAATGAAAACAGTGAAAAATAAATTTTTGCTAATGTTGGAATTTGACCATGAAACTTATACCATTGTGTTCGTGGCAATTTTCTGGTCAACTTCCATATACAATATTTTCTGAATGGACTTCAAACGGAGAACTTATAGCCGTTTGAAGTTTTAGCGTCGGAAACAATTACATATGCAAACATGGAAATTTTATCAATTATAAACATTTGCAATGAATTCGTAGGATATTTATAAAAGTCGTAACAAATTTATTATGTTTGTAATGAATGTAAATTATTAAGAGAATTAGATGTAAGAGGAAAAAAATAAGGGGAATAATTAACATTGCAAACAGCATCAGCTAAAAAGTGTAATTAATTAATATGTGAATTAATATTGGAGATTAATATATAACGTGTGTATACACATATCAGATCCCTCAATATAAAGGGGTTTACATGTAAATGTAACAAATAAATGTTCAAATTCATATCTGGATAATAAAATATATGCATATTAAATATATATGTTAATTGAATGGTGGAATTAATTGACATGCCAATTAATTAAACCTTACAATGTGTAAAATATTAATTAAGGAAATTAACTAATAGAGACGACATGTTAATATATTAATGAGGCTATTAATTAGGATTGTAACGTAATCAATAGAAAATGTGAATTAATAAGGAAATGAAATAATAGTTGACCTAGATTTGAATGTGTACATATAGGCAGTATATTGCTGCACATAAAAATTAATTGAAGGAACAATTAAGAAGAGGATTAACTAGATAATTGGTGGGCTGCATCTATATAAGAGAGAACGTAATGTAATTCGTTCCATCAGCCGTCACTTTCTTCATCCCTCTCTTACAGTAAACAATGGCTTCTTTCTTCATTCATTTCTCCTATTTCTCACAAATCTTCACCAAATGAATCCAAATAAAACATATGCGAACAAAATAGAGAAATTGCAACAAACTAAAGGAGAGAAGTTGTAGAACGCGTAATAATTTTAAAAGATAGAAATTTAAAGCTAAGGACGATAGGTGAGTGGATTTAATTATATATCTTTTACGTTTATGATATATTATCGTTAGATTCCCATTAAATAATTTTATTCAGTATTTATTTCAGTAACTAATTCTGTTAATTAGTTATGCTAAGACTGTAAATTGTATAAGAGAGCTTATATTTAATTAATATTAGGTTTGACAGTTAGAGAAAGGCATAAGCCTAAAAGTAAGAAATTTACAGTTATTTACATCTATTTTAAAGTTGAAATTTAGCCTGTAAATGTTAGCTTCTTTATATTCCTTTTTACGCGAATAAATTAGTTAAAGAGAAGAATTCGCAAATACGGACTAAAATAGAGGAACACTAGATTTACAGAAATTAGATGTACAATAAGAAAAGCTAAAATACAAGGAGAAAAATAGAAATTTGCAGTAAATTATGCTAAAACGGGGAAAAATAGATAAAAAGGGAAAACCTAATAACTTGATTTGGAAGTAAGTGATAGATTAATTGGTTGGTTTAGAAAAAAGAATACATTTCTATAGTCTAATATTTAAAAGATAACGATAAACGTAATTGCAAGAATAAAAAGAAAGAAAAAGGGAATTAGTGTAAAATAGAGAAATTACTGTATTTTGCACTATCCAATAAGTAAAGAAATTATAAAAGAAATATCTTGTGATTACGAAATATTGTTTATAACATTATTTAGTATCAAAACATAGAAATGGATTTTTAGCATAGCTTTTTGTAACCAACCAAATAGAATAGAACTACTTCCTAGAATATAAGAAAATGAAGTGAAGAATTAAAGGAATTAAAGATGAAATCAAGTTAATTATTAGACAAGAATAGAAGCTATAGACAGAAATGTAACTAGATCTGCATTTACTGCACAGATAATAGAATAAAAGTAAAGCAGTTATTATGATAAGTAAATTTGTGACAATTTGACGTAGTCCCAAGTCAAGATTGTCAAATAATATAAGAGAATTAAAGAGAATTCAACATCATAATAAAAGAAGACGGACTAGAATAGAAAAGAGACGCTTGTAATTATATGTATAATATATAGATTATAAAAGAATACAGTAGTGGCAATTGCAAGTAAAATTATAACATAAGTTATAATTAAGTAGAAAGAACAGAAAAGGCTTATTTTAAGACTTAAGTTAAGTTAATAAGCAAGATAATAGAAGTGGCCCATACCAACAGCATTCCCTTTCAGTCAGGAACTGATGGTCTCACAATAGTTAGGTGAGGCTGGGACAAGATTATTCTAATTAGGGTAAATAAGTAGCCAACAGAATAAGAAAAGTAAACTAAATGCAAAATAAAAGATTATACTTAGGGTCTAACAAAAGAGTGAGATGCGTTTGGAGCAGCCAAAGGATGAAGAGCCTAACGAAGCAGTTCATCGTAGATTTCAGCACAGAAGAAGCACGTCTAAATGAGTTATTTTAGGCTAGAAGGAAGTACGAGACTTCAACGGGATGTGTGGATACTCTAGGATGGCCCTCTGGGGTAGGCATAGTGAAGTAGTCCTCCGGAGGCAGGTCTGTAGGTGTTTCATCAAAAGAGTATGCCTTGACTGCTTTTTGCATGGTAGGACCATTGTAGGCAGTCAAAAGGGGTTGATGTTTGGAGTAGGATATTCGTATGTCCCAGTACTTGCAAGTAAGTTTTAGTGGGCAGGACCCAAAAGGATAGTCGCATGCGGATATCGGGCCAGCATCAAAACCAAGAAGTGAGTTCGAGAAAGACTAGAGTTAAACCTACAGTCCAATGATACTTTCACTATCGAGACATTGGATGAAGGGCGCAGCCAATTGGATGTTTAGATTGTTTACAGTAGGGCACAACCACTTAGCTCTTTAGAGATCTTTCGATTAGTTGAGGGGTGGCTGTGTGGGGCCATAGCCACGATAAGAAAAGGGACAGACCAAGTAGAATATCTGTATTGTAGGCCTAACGAGGCAGTCCTTTACAGAAATAGAAAATCCCTGGCTGAGTTCCGTATAAGTAGACCTTGGTAAGCGAGATTCAGGGAGTAGACAGAACGATTACGTATGGTCCTCAAGGTACACACTGGGTGGTACATTATGGATGTTCGAGCATTAGTATAGACTAGTGCAGATGCAGTTTTACGTTTTCATAGTATACGACGGAACATCTGTATTGTAGGCCTTACGAGTTAGTCCTTTATAGATATAGTCACAGAACGCCATAGAAGCAAGACGATGGAGTCCTTTGTGAGGAGGATACGGAAGGTACTATGGGTAGGACCTAGGACCGATGTGGTCATTGGGCTTATAGCTACATATATATCAGTTATTAGGTTTTGATCTACTAGGGAGTAGATGGGCACGATTCACGCACAGAGGCGAGAGTATTATGAATCCAATGAACCTAATATAACAATAATTGAAAATAAAACGGTATATATAGAATTAATCTTAGAAGTGTATAATTTGTCCATTCACCAGAGCTTTAGTTCTGACCCCCACCTCATAACATCCTACATGTTTGGTAGATGGCAGAGACTTTACAGCTTCGAGACACTTGTTTAGAAAGTGTTATTATATTGGTGAGTATTTACTTACTATTATACTTTAGTCAGTTCTGCTGTGGGATATTTATCTGAGTTCTGATATATTTGTCTTTGCCTATTTGCAAGAAACCATAAACCCAACTCGGGCTTCAACGGGCTTGGATTTTATCATTTTTGTGAAAATCCAGACCCACTGGAATTCGGCTTGTTACATTTGGTATCAGAGCCTAGGTTTAGGATTCCTAAGTAGATAGTGAGTGAAGATATTTGTATTTTTGAATAAAATATAAATATAGTATGTACTAAAATCCAAATAGTCCCCAATTATATATTATAACATATGGAAAGTTTTTAGAAATATATTTGTGCATAGTTTGCTAGTTGGGTTTGGGATGACCCAAGTATATTGAGCCCTGTGTTATTACCAATATAGCGTACAAATAAGCCATGTTTTGAGAGAAGATTGGTATTCATATGTTATAGGAAGTAGGGAAATTCCCTAGGGATAGTAGGGGGTGTGTTTTTATTTTGGAAGGGATAAGAGGTTTTATTAAGAAGAAAATCCATTTTATGTCTAGCCCGATAAAATGAAACTTTTGGAATTGAAAAGTTGAAAAATATAATTGTTAATATATTTAAGGAAGTAAATATTGGGTTTTTGAAGAAAAAAAAAGTGGTATGAAATTTAAATTGGTTTTTATATGATGTAAATTTTGTTAAAAGTGAAATTCTTTTTGAAGAATAATACAGCATGTATAGCTCGCTAGCTTCTTTGTGGGTAAACAAAGATTTTAAAATATAAAAACCTAGAGTGTGTTAAGTATCAGAAATGTAGGTTACAACATTTATTGTTGTAATAGATGTTTTCGGTAAAAATAAAGGAAGCATAGACTATGACATTATTGTTATAGTAGGTGACTCCCAAATGAAATGTTTTTGCATAGCATATAGGATTTATTAATATTTATTTTAATTGAATCCATAAACTAGTATTTTTGGGTTGTAGTAACGGTGTTTTACGCCACATCTGTTTTGACCCAAATGAGTTTTGAAGATAATTTCTAAAGTAGTTTGTATGTACATTTATTATTTAAATAAGTATATGAGAATATTTTTTAGTTATGAAAATATTAAAACAGTTTTGAAAAGTGAGTTCTTTTGGAAAATAATGCACGTTAAATTAATGAATTTAGTAGGAAATATTTTATGTAAGTGAATATAGAGTAAACATCTTTAATCTATTGGAATGAAATAAATAACGATATAATTTTCTATGAATCACAAATAAAGATGTTTTATGCAAGTTATAAGGAATACGTGAAAGAGATGTACAAGGTATGGGAGGCACCATATTTTGTATAGCCTATTTCGACAAAATATAAAATAAATTCCTTATAATTTCACATAAACTTGAAATCCTCCTTTAAAGGATTCATAGAGGTTTTAGCGTTAATAGTTTCTCATAAGAGAAAGTAATTCCAATACATTAAGGTATAAAACCATTAAGTGTAGTAAATTAGAAACTCCTCTAAGGTTAAGTAATTGGAAGAGTAGAAAAGTTAAGGGATTTTTGATAAAATAATTGTTCTTATCTACTCCATTTTAGTAAATTTGAAAATCTATGAAAAGAAGGTATTTTGAAAACATGTGAGGACATTTTTTTTAGTTAAGGAAAAAAAATGGTTTAAGAACAAGCAAGACATGTTTTAAAGAAAGATGGTCTGGTGAAAAAGTGAACAAGTTTTTGGAAAGATAAAATTTTAAGTAACCAAGTACCTTTGAATTTAATAGAAAATTCAAAATAACATTTTCAAAGGCAAGAATTTTGGGATTTGATGTTTCAAAAATTTAGAAGCTTTAATTTTTGAAGTAAAATGAAAAATACCAAACCAAACCGGACTTTTAAATATGGAGTGGATAGGAATCATTTCCTAGGTGTAAAGGGAAAAGTGTAAGGCTATAGCAGCAATTACTCCTAGTAGTAATAATAAAAGTTCCCGTAAGGTGTATAGGACACTAGTGAAAACCTAGAAATGTTGCTTCATGTGTGTAGACTATAGAAGAATAGTGAAGTGATATAAGTAAGATAGTAATATGCACGTGGTTGGAAAAAGTAGACCTTAGTTGGGAAAAATGAAAGGTAAAGAGAAAATTTTCCCAAGCTTAGTTGCCTTTTTAGATAGAGACTGCATAGATTGAAATCCTTATCCATTGCAGTAAATAAGACTTAGTTATTCCTTTTTTAGCATGGAATAGAAGAGATGAATAGATCTGATTCATCATGAGTAATACAACATAAGTTGGTTAAAAAGTAATAGGCGGCAGGAGGAGCATATGAGTTACTTGGATTCCTAGAGTAGGACCATTCTGTGTCAGAGTGGACATGGTCCTAGACCTCCTTGCCCTAGATGATAGCTGTGTTTAGTTGCTATATTAAAAGAAGAGTGAAAGCAGATAAAAGGTAACTAAAAGAAAACAGTAAGGTCTAAAGAACGCAACAGAAACATCAATAGAAATAAATGAGAATTGCAAAAGAAAAATACAACTTTCCCATAAATTAAGCTTGGGAAAAAGTTTGAAAAGAAAAATCTTTCTTATGTAAACCATGCTTGGGAAAGAAAATAGAGATTTTATAGGATAGCGGCACAAGTTCCAAGTACGGAAGGAGAGGTACGTAAGAGTAAAACGAAGAAATGTGAAGTTTTTCCGTTTTCTACCTTCTTTCTAACATAAGAAATCGAGTTCGGAAAATTAGATTTTTCTGAAATTCGAATATTAAAAAGTTGTGTGGTAGGATTTGAATGGAAAATTCGTTGAACTACACCCCTATTCAGCAGGAGTGTGGGAAAAATTAGATGAAAAATGTTTTGAGTTTTCAAAAGATTGCATTCATATAGAAATTGCAAGTATATTTAGGATGTGTACATCATATTTTAAAATAAATTTTTAAAGAAGAAAAGCATTCATACAGGAGGTGCCGCTTAGAAAGTCATGTACATGCATATATTTTGTCTGGAATAACACTTTTGCACAAGAACATGAATGGTCGCAAAATTGGATGTACACAAAGTGGTTGTGATTAATGCGAGAAATTACATAATTTTATCCTTGTCGAATTTCGAGGACGAAATTTCCTGAAGTGTGAGAGAATGTAACACCCCACATTTTATTGACAGTTAAATTAAAATAAATTCAACTGTGACGCCCCACCTCTATGCTCATAATAACAAAGAGTATTAAAAGAAATACTGTCTATTATTACGAAGAATAAGGCTGGATAGGAGCGACCATCCGTAATTGGCCTTACACTAATATTGGTTATCTCGATAGGAGTAGTATATACTTTTTATTTTTCATCTATTATTTATTTACTCCCATCGACATATCCAATTATCAGTATAAAACAAACTACGATAGTTCATAATAGTTTAGGACATTAGATATAACAATAACACAGATAATATAATTGCGGAACACAGATAAAAACAAAAGTCTCATATATATATAACTGATGTCAGTTAATACATAGTTGACACAATACATACGATACAACTACAACTGTCGACTCTAGAAGTTATATATGCACGTACATTATCGACTAATATACATGAATACATATCGTTCTATACAATGACACGACTACTACAAAAGGACAATGACAACTTCAGAAGATGCGAAACGTCTTCAAATCCCGAACAGCAACTCAAAGAAGAAAATCTACAACCTGAAATAACTCGGGTCTGACCCGAGTATTACATTCAAAAGAAAATAATACCCAGGTCAGTCTAATTCAAACCAGTTTATTAGTGCATATAGGCAGTAATAATTTTAATAGACGACAGTCACAATAATTCATGTCTATCCGATTCTTTAAACAAAGAAACCGGATAACGGTCAATATAACACTTAACAGTGTTTAACAAAAATCAGCAGATTTAAATCATCAACAGAGATAAATAAACAATTTATCAAATCGACTAAATCAATTTAAAACTGTCAAATCTGATAGGGCTGCAGTACACGCACGCGTGTACTGCCTCGCCACTATCATACGAAATGCATAAAAGATCAACGGAAATTCACGAAACGCGCATAAGGTCAAACCCAGAGAAAGTCGGGTTCAACTCAAATGCGATTCAAATAAATGGTCGAGACATAAAATTAAATCTCGGCCCAAGTTCAAATCAATCAACAGAAAACAATGGCTGCACAGAGACAGCAGGGTACAACACGCCTCAAAGTATCGGTCGATACTAACAAGCATGCGTGGTCAGGGAAACCCAAATACTACTTGAAACAGGTATATAACTGTCCCAAATGGTCAAGACAGCTACAATGAATAATCAAACTCGTGAAATACTTCAACTACAAGTGAACAGTAAGATGGCCAGTGTGAAGACCACACAAAGTGATCAACTCAAATGCACAAGGCAGTGGAGTGCACAAATGAAAACAAAGCACAGTGATGTACAAATGAAACACAGTGCAGCAACTAAAGAGATGGACTGCAACTGCAACAACCAGGTCTCAAATAAGCTCAGATGTCAACATGATCAAGTTAAAAGGAACAACGCAATCAGGTCTTACAGTTGACAATGCAACTGACTACTCATGATCATGTGAACAGAATCCAACCATACAGGATGAACAACTACTATAGTGATAGGATGAATATCTACAACAAGGTCTCAATAAGCACAAATGCAACCGCAACATCTACAGAGATGTACAAGTGCAACAGGATGATCGGAGATATGCTACAAATTGGTCAGCACAATAAGGCAAATGTCGAACTCAATGCAACACAGTGAGATACAATAATGAAGAATACAACAGAGCTCACCACAAACCAAAATGGATCGGTGAATCAACTAAAACAAGCAGATGCATCAGTCTCAACATCAGACAAAATGTAGAACAACAATGGATGCAACATCAAACCAGGAATCAGTGAGCAAAGCATAGTGCAGACTTACAATATAGACCATCAGTGAAGCTACAGGAATTGAAACTCGACTCAGGGGTGATGCAGTGCAATACAAAATCGAACCAGCTGGTTCAAAACAACACAGTGCTTATATCATGTACCCAAAGACTCAAGAAAATACACAACTAAACCAACATGAATATCTCAATGAATACATGAACTAGTATCACCAGACTCAAGTGATAGTGTGGTACAACAAAGTGCATCAGAGAAACCAGAAGTGCAGAAACACTTCAAGGGACATGGAAATAGAAACACATAAACAAGAGACCGAAGTCAACAAATGTCATCAGAGATCAAACCATGATTATCAAGCAAATCAGGAATTCGAAACAGAGGTGATCAAGGATTCTATCACAAGAACAGTTCAAAGTCGAAACTCACAGGAATCACATAATCGAGCAACAACATGCACAGGTCGAAGTCAGAAACGTGGTAATCAAGGTGTCAAACAAGTTCAAATCAATGCCGTGACAATCAATAAATTATACCAAACGAAGAAAGCAGAAAGCATTAAAATTGAACTAAATGTGAGTGATAAGAAATCACTCGAGTTCACAGCAGTGATAGCCGAGAAAACAAACAACAAGATTCACACATAACTAGATTAAATTAGATGTGAATGAGAGTTACTCACTCACCTTGTTCGACGCGAGGACGAACTCGACTAATCAGAAGGAGCCGCGAACGATTCGATCACTCGACGAAAGAAAGTGAAGCTACGACCGACAGCGCCTTCGAATTCTTGAAGCCCTAATTCGCTAGGAGGAACGAAGCCACCATTTCAAATTTCCCTTCGTTTGTTTTTTGCTTTAGGTTTCGAACGAAATGAATGGATTACAAAGGGGAACCGAGTTTTGCTTGATAATCACGGCAACCAAAGAAATGGGCCAAAACAAATTTTAAAGCCCGTAAAACAACGATGAATTTACGAAAGAATTACAATCGATTAAAATCTCAATAACAATCGGCTATTGCCATTAATCATTTAATGACGATAATTAATTGATACGAAATCCCGGGTTGTTACAAATTGCTAACTATGAAAACAGTGAAAAAGGAATTTTTTCTAATGTTGGAATTTGACCACGAAACTTATACCATTGTGTTCGTGGTAATTTTCTGATCAACTTCCATATACAATGTTGTCTGAATGGACTTCAAACGGAGAACTTATAACCCTTTGAAGTTTTAGCGTCAGAAACAATTACATATGCAAACATGGAAATTTTAAGGATATTTATAAAAGTAGTAACAAATTTATTATGTTTGTAATGAATGTAAATTATTAAGAGAATTAGATGTAAGAGGAAAAAAATAAGGGGAATAATTAACATTGCAAACAGCATCAGCTAAAAAGTGTAATTAATTAATATGTGAATTAATATTGGAGATTAATATATAACGTGTGTATACACATATCAGATCCCTCAATATAAAGAGGTTTACATGTAAATGTAACAAATAAATGTTCAAATTCATATCTGGATAATAAAATATATATGCATATTAAATATATATGTTAATTGAATGGTGGAATTAATTGACATGCCAATTAATTAAACGTTACAATGTGTAAAATATTAATTAAGGAAATTAACTAATAGAGATGACATTTTAATATATTAATAGGGCTATTAATTAGGATTGTAACGTAATCAATAGAAAATGTCAATTAATAAGGAAATGAAATAATAGTTGACCTAGATTTGAATGTGTACATGTAGGCAGTATATTGCTGCACATAAAAATTAACTGAAGGAACAATTAAGAAGAGGATTAACTAGATAATTGGTGAGTTGCATCTATATAAGAGAGAACGTAATGTAATTCGTTCCATCAGCCGTCACTTCCTTCATCCCTCTCTTACAGTAAACAATGGCATCTTTCTTTATTCTTTTCTCCTATTTCTCACAAATCTTCACCAAATGAATCCAAATAAAATATATGCGAACAAAATAGAGAAATTGCAACAAATTAAAGGAGAAAAGTTGTAGAACGGCGTAGTAATTTTAGAAGATAGAAATTTAAAGCTAAGGACGACAGGTGAGTGGATTTAATTATATCTTTTACGTTTATGATATATTATCGTTAGATTCCCATTAAAGAATTTTATTCAGTATTTATTTCAGTAACTAATTCTGTTATGCTAAGACTGTAAATTGTATAAGAGAGCTTATATTTAATTAATATTAGGCTTGACAGTTAGAGAAAGGCATAAACCTAAAAGCAAGAAATTTACAGTTATTTACATCTATTTTAAAGTTGAAATTTAGCCTGTAAATGTTAGCTTCTTTATATTCCTTTTTACGCGAATAAATTAGTTAAAGAGAAGAATTCGCAAATACGGACTAAAATAGAAGAACACTAGATTTATAGAAATTAGATGTACAATAAGAAAAGCTAAAATAGAGAATAATAGAAATTTGCAGTAAATTATGCTAAAACGGGGAAAAATAGATAAAAAGGGAAAACCTAATAACTTGATTTGGAAGTAAGTGATAGATTAATTGGTTGGTTTAGAAAAAAGAATACATTTCTATAGTCTAATATTTAAAAGATAACAATAAACGTAATTGCAAGAATAAAAAGAAAGAAAAAGGGAATTAGTGTAAAATAAAGAAATTACTGTATTTTGCACTATCCAATAAGTAAAGAAATAATAAAAGAAATAACTTGCAGTTACGGATTATTGTTTATAGCATTATTAGTATTAAAACATAGAAATGGATTTTTAGCACAGCTTTTTGTAACCAACCAAATAGAATAGAACTACTTCCTAGAATATAAGAAAATGAAGTGAAGAATTAAAGGAATTAAAGAAGAAATCAAGTTAATTATTAGACAAGAATAGAAGCTATAGACAGAAATGTAACTAGATCTGCATTTACTGCCCAGATAATAGAATAAAAGTAAAGCAGTGATTTTGATAAGTAAATTTGTGACAATTTGACGTAGTCCCAAGTCAAGATTGTCATATAATATAAGAGAATTAAAGAGAATTCAATATCATAATAAAAGAAGACAGACTAGAATAGAAAAGAGACACTTGTAATTATATGTATAATATATAGATTATAAAAGAATACAGTAGTGGCAATTGCAAGTAAAATTATAACATAGGTTATAATTAAGTAGAAAGAACAGAAAAGGCTTATTTTAAGACTTAAGTTAAGTTAATAAGCAAGATAATAGAAGTGGCCCATACCAACAGCATTTCCTTTCAGTCAGGAACTGATGGTCTCACAATAGTTAGGTGAGGCTGGGACAAGATTATGCTAATTAGGGTAAATAAGTAGCCAACAAAATAAGAAAAGTAAACTAAACGCAAAATAAAAGATTAGACTTAGGGTCTAATAAAAGAGTGAGATGCGTTTGGAGCAGTCCAAAGGATGAAGAGCTTAATGAAGCAGTCCATCACATATTTCAGCACAGAAGAAGCACGTCCAACTGAGTTATTTTAGGCTAGATGGAAGTACGAGACTTCAACGGGACGTGAGGGTACTCTAGGATGGCCCTCTGGGGTAGGCATAACGAAGCAGTCCTCCGGAGGCAGGTCTGTAGGTGTTTCATCAAAAGGGTATGCCTTGACTACATTTTACATGGCAGGACCATTGTAGGCAGTCAAAAGGGGTTGATGTTTGGAGTAGGATATTCGTATGTCCCAGTACTTGCAAGTAAGTTTTAGTGGGCAGGACCCAAAAGGATAGTCGCATGTGGATATCGGGCCAACATTAAAACCAAGAAGCGAGTTCGAGAAAGACTAGATTTAAACCTACAGTCCAATGATACTTTCACTATCGAGACATTGGATGAGGGGCGCGGCCAATTGGATATTTAGATTGTTTGCAGTAGGGCACAGCCACTTAGCTCTTTAGAGATCTTTCGATTAGTTGAGGGGTGGCTGCGTGGGGCCATAGCCACGATAAGGAAAGGGACAGATCAAGTAGAATATCTGTATTGTAGGCCTAATGAGGCAGTCCTTTACAGAAATAGAAAATCCCTGACCGAGTTCCGTATAAGTAGACCTTGTTAAGCGGTATTCAGGGAGTAGACAGAACGATTACTTATAGTCCTCAAGGTACACACTGGGTGGTATATTGTGGATGTCCGAGCATTAGTATAGACTAGTGCAGATGCAGTTTTACGTTTTCATAGTAGACGACGGAACATCTGTATTGTAGGCCTTACGAGGCGGTCCTTTATAGATATAATCACAGAACGCCATAGAAGCAAGACAATGGAGTCCTTTGCGAGGAGGATACGGAAGGTACTATGGGTAGTACCTAGGACCGATGCGGTCATTGGGCTTATAGCTACATATATATCAGTTATTAGGTTTTGATCTACTAGGGAGTAGATGTGCACGATTCACGCACAGAGGCGAGAGTATTATGAACCCAATGAACCTAATATAACAGTTATTGAAAATAAAACGGTATATGCAGAATTAATCTTAGAAGTGTATAATTTGTTCATTCAATAGAACTTTAGTTTTGACCCCCTCCTTATAACATCCTACATGTTAGGTAGATGGTAGAGACTTTCTAGCTTTGAGACACTTGTTTAGGAAGTGCTATTATATTGGTGAGTATTTACTTACTATTATATTTTAGTCAATTCCGCTGTGAGATATTTATCCGAGCTTTGATATATTTGTCTTTGCCAATTTGCAGGATTCCAGATACCCAACTCGGGCTTTAGTGGGCTTGGATTTTAGCATTTTTGCGAAAAATCTGGACCCACTAGAATTCGGGTTGTTATAGTGAATCTGCATGAAACACTTAAATCATAATCAAAGAATACGCATTTAATGTTCTTAGGTAAGTTCTTGTTTGGTTCTCTTCTTTCAATTTTAAATAAAAAAAGTAGGCCAAATGTTCAATTTTCCCCAACACCTCCATATTTTAGAATTTTCAAGCTTCGGATGACACTCTCCCATGGGTCATAAGGAATTTTATCTAGCTTTTTACGAGAAACCAAGCCGACCATTTACAATCTAAGAAAAAGCTTCCCTAACAAGAAATTTTCCTTAGGCTCGTATATGGACCAAAATAACCATTTCCCATATATCAAAAATCATATGAACAAAACTATTTATAAGTATAACTATCTCATTTTGAAATACTTTATGGTATGCTTAAACAAAACTTACTCCCTTTGATCTATGAATATTCTTCGTAAATACACCTCTCCTTACTTTCAATATCCATCGTTTTACTTTATTTCAAAGACAAACTAATCTCATACCTTGCTATTATATAAGTTTTATGTACATTGTACCATGTTGTAATGTGTAACTCATTCCATTGTTTCTTCACTTTCAGTAAATTCATTCATGTCCATAAAGTGAATATTTCAAGTCCTTTTAGAATATATTTCAATTTTATTCTCAAATACATGTATGCATAATAAACATAAATGAGTTTAATATTAAAATATTAACTAGTTCGCAGGTGTGCCGCAATGAAAAAGGAGTGCCTAGGTCTAGTAATAGACCCAGGTTCGAGCCTTGCCTTGTACACATTTCTAGCAAATAATAGAATTCGGCAGTTATAGGTGTCATGAGCTGAAGCAGACGGACACAACTTAATTCCCCTTAAGAGTTTACCGGTCTGTTGGGCTCTACTGAGTATATTAAAAAAAATAGTAATCAAATTCTAGAATATACTCTTGCCTTTGAGATATAACATTCTTTCTTCTTTTGAATGAATTTTTTTGTAACCAATGTATGAATAAAACATTCAAAATTTCGTCAATCTCATAATTGGCTTAGTATAAATCTTGATATATTTAACAAACCTTTTCCACTGCAAAACTTTATACACAAACAACCTGTTAACTTTAATATTAAAATCCATAATAATCATTTTCCAAAATAGGCATGCGATGACACTGATATTATAAAGTTCGCAATCTTTATATTTAATAAAATTTGATATGTGTTATTTTCATAATAAACCCAACTCCATAAATCAGTCTCTCATTAGTTTGTTTTATTTTTTATACATAATGATTTGTTAATCAAATTCACTTTCCATTCAAACATTAAATAAAGCATTAAATACTCTTAATTACTTCCTAAAATAAATCACAAATCAATTATATGATTTAACCATTCAAATCTCATGCCTTTAATGCACATAAAATTCTTAGTAAAAATAATTAATACAAGCAATATTTTTACCATTTTCTTATATGTTATTTATCCATTTTCGCATTTGCAAGTAAAGCCCAACTTATAGGTTAACTATAGAATGAATAGATGGTTGTGCTTTTATTTTCAATCTTAAATATATTAAAATAATTCATATGAATTCATTCACAAGTCTATCCATTTGGATACTTAAATTTTATTATGAGAAAAACAATAATGAATGCTCAAACAAATGAAGTGAACTGTTAAATTGGAAATGTTATATTTACAAGCATTTATTATCTGTAAATGTCGTTTTAACTCCTTCGAGAAATAGAAGGACTTTATCTTTTCAATCAAGAGTTTCATTAGCTCATAATTATAAAGGTTTCATGCTATTAGTTTTTCATTAAATGCATACATTTCACATTAATGATCCTTGTAGGAACATTATTATAAATGAATTTTTTTAATTTAGATAAATTTGAATTCAAAAAACATATAATTTTACATTTATCTCAAATTAAATCATACGATATATTCACACCTATCCAAACTGGTGGCCATTAACTGTAATTTATGTCATGTTTAATAATAAAATATACTTATTTGAATTTTATTCTACACAATATCTAATTAATTATTGTGTTCCATATATAGAGTGCAATAATTTAAATCAAATATACATAATTATAGTGCCCAAATTTGCATATAAAAAATATTTAAGTGTATATTCTTTATTCCAAAACTTCACCGCAACCTTAATAATTGCTTTTATCATTAAACTTATATATGTTAATAAATATATTTTTGCTCCATAACATATCAAAATTCATGTTACCATGATTAATATATATTATTAACCAAACCAATTTCTTAAAACATGATACCCTCTTAACAATATCAATGATACAAAGTTGTTGTCAAAACCCAAAAATAATTCAAATAAGAATGAAGAAGGTATAGGTTCGAGCTCTGCCTTGCACACATTCTCATAAAAAATAGAACCCGAGGGTTATATGTGTCATGAGTTAAAGCGGATATACACAACTTAATTTCCCTTAGGAGTTTACTGGTCCGTTGGGTTCTCATAAATATATTCAAACAAAAAAAAGAATGAAGAAGGTAAAAGTGTAATGTAGCTAAGTACTACTTTAATGCACTTCTTACCATTCTAGTGATTTGAATATCTTAAATTCAATTGAAATTTGCACAAAATCATCGATTTTCTTTTCATTCGCTACTCATCATAATATTATAATATTTATTCCAAAACCCAGATAGCTCAGTCCTCATGAAAGATGTATTTAATTTCGCTTTCAAATTGCTGAAAATTGATGGGTGTGGACAATAAAGAGAAAGTGATGAGATTTGTGTGATAGAGGCTACTGTCTTGAAAGCGAAATTCAACACGACTATAGTGTAACCGATAATTGTTGTCTACTCTTCAAGGTTAACACAGTGACCCATAAAACTTGTGCACTCAAGTTTGAAGAATTTGAAGATTTGTAGAAGTCATTGCCCAAGAGTTTTAAGTGTATTTGAAAGATATATTTTATTTCAGGTGAAATTGTAGAGATAGGAGATGAAGAAAATAAATTTATTTACTATAATTTTTTTATTCATTTTCCAAAGAAAGAGAAATGAGAGAGAATAAAAATAAACGTAAAAATTGTTTTTCTCACTTGATCCCATCAATTACAATAAATAAGCATTTCATAAATAGAAATCTTTTCTCATGAATAAAGAATGCAAAATGTCAAGCAATGAAAAGACTTTAGTTTTCGTTGCCCAACAATACACACTAGAGATTACATTCATAAAAATGAAGTTTGTAGCATTTCAAGCATAAGTAAAGGACATATGTTAATAAAATACCTTGGTCTACCACTTTCAATTCGATGTATACTCGCCAAAGTTAGAAGCAAGTTTGAAGGTTGGGAAATTTCATCATTGAGTCTTGCTGAAAGACTTAAGCTTTTAAAATCCACTATTATTCCCATGGTTTAATTTTGGATTTAGTGCCTCAACATACCAAAAGCTACTATCAATTAACCGAACTGTATTTATGCCAAATTCTTGTGAAGAGGCAAAAAAGCCAAAATTCCTTAAGAAATTGTTTGCATTCCCAAATCATAAGGTGGATTAGGTCTAAGGAAATTTTTAGATTTGGTGAAAACAAAGGTATTAAACTTATATGGAAATTCATCAACAATGAATCTTTATGGTCAAAAATGGATGAAATCAAAATACTCATGTGAGAAATCATTATGTGAATATACATATACATCAAACAACTCAAGAACATGGAGATTTATGTTGCAAACACGACATAAGGCATTACAAATGTTAGAAAGAAGAATTATTGATGGAAAAACAACCAGCATGTGGTTTGACCCATGGATCGAAGGAGGCATAGTAATCACTAAATTTGGCTATAGTGCATTGGCAGCTATGAGAGAAGAAGGGTTATTTGTAGATTGTATCGCTGAAAATAAATAGTAGGTACCACATAGAAAGAGGAAAACAAGATCCATAACTGATTAAACCGATTAAATTACCAAAGTTAATATACATGACAATGCCATAAATGATACTAGTGGATTATAGGTTCTAGAGATTGCCAATTCTAATTTTAAATAAATTTGGGATTAAGCGAGAACCACTCAAAAACAAGTTAAGTGGAGTAAAGTGATTTAGGATAAAATCCAAAATCTAAAAAAGACCATTTATTTATATAGAGCAATCAACAACAAGCTATCCACCATGGACAATGTAACATCCCGAAAATTTTCGACTTTCGAAAATTCAACATCGATACTCACTTTATCGACTGCTGAGCCATCGAATGCCGGAAACCCGAAAGGTTATGGTTTTAAGAAAGAAGAAAAAGGTAGAAGAAGAAGATAGAAGAAAAAGAAAGAAGAACAACAACACAACATCAGATACAGAAGCAGGAAACAATATCAGAATCTCACATATCGCAGCGGAACAATATATAATAGATAAATGAATATCATTTAAAAACAAAAGAACTATATCAGTTTATACATACATCAATCATCAGAGTCAATATACAACAATGGACAGTTATATAACTTGTCCTCATACAGAATACACAGCGGAATAAATAATATCAGGTACAAATACTACGTCTCGTCCTCCAGCTTATCTCCAAAGCTCCAGAATGTCCTGATAACATAACTCTAGGCTGCCCGTGTGGAAAATTTGTGGGCACCCAGAGTTTAGAAGGGAACAATAAACTCCGAGTCAGTCATGGTGACTGGTGTGAGATCGTAAGACGGTTATTCTTTAAAAATAAACAGCAGAGAATTTTAAAGTCAATTCGCAATGCTTTTTGGAAAATGAGACTACCATAAGACCTCCCACCACACACACAATGCAAACGCAGAATTGGAGGAGATTTCTTCTTATGATAGTCAAAGATGCTTACTACGCAAAATCAAATCATTTTTGATATTATTATTAGTGCATAGTGTCGAAAACATTTCGAAAGTATAATATTAATCTTAGCCAACATACGACCAGTATCGTATGCCTACTATAGCTACTATGTTCAATAGCAGGTTACCGCCACATTCCATAGCAGGTAATACAACTAAAACCGTACACGTCACGTATTGTTTCTTTGGATTTCCAACAAATGGTCAGGCTAAGGAACTTCCTTTTCCACGATGGGTACGTCCCTGGAATAGACGACCCGAGAACCTAACCGGATCTCTGCCAACACAAGGCCGGGTTACCTCTGCAAAAATAGGTAACTACTGACATGCGTATGCCATCACCCGATCGTCACCGATCTTCCCGAGGATCCCCGATTCGCAACAACCACAAAGAAATAAATTTTGCAGCAACCACAGAGGTTAAGTATCTGGGCTCCATACCATGATACCACCTTTATCCAGAAGGAATGACATACACTAAGGGGCGCTACTCCCTAGAGCCTTGCTGCATCCTTCCTGTTTCGACCATTTCCGGGGTGTGAGGCTCGACGAAGTCTCGTCCACAAAGCTACGCTTTCTCAAAAAGCCCTGCTTCGGGTCAAACAAAATGATCAACCTATGATCACAAAGATATAAGATCAAACAAATGATCATATCACAAATGATCAAACACTGATCATTTCACAGCAACACTCAGTATGCCACGTTACCAAATTGGGATATATCGCTGATAAATTTCAACTACATAACCTCTGAGCTCGTACGTCTCAGAGAAGGGTGTTAAGCTAAGAGAGTAAATTCTCCGCCACCAACAGATATGTATTTGAAAGAAATCGGCTTTATATCTCAAATTGTAACGTCAGACATACAATCCATACAAGTCTGTTCCGGGATCGAACAGAACCGAAGGCACTTCTCACGAAGCCCTTGCATTTCCGGATAATTTTCTAATCACGTCCGGACTTCCCGTCACTAAGGGTGATAATAACCTCTAAATCCGAGATCAGCCGATGTAGAGTAACTCGACGGTAATCCTTCCGTTTTCAAAAGTATCCGGTCTTCAACACCGGTCTTCAAATGCAATTCATAACGACGTATCACATATTCGGAATGGGTTATACGACCCCATGGTCCTTTCCCGGCTAACCCGAATAGTGAGCGCTTATTCAGAAATAAGTGTGGCATTCAAATTCATTCAATCACAACAAATGTCATTCAAGGTAATTATTGATAGTCGGTTATTTAACTATCAATAAAGATGCGCAACATCATCAGATTCCAAATAATTTTCCAAATTATTTCATCTTCAAAAATATCTTTACTAGATATAAAATTTCCACACTTTAAAAATAAATCAATATTTATTTTTTTCTAAACAGTTTCCATTTCCTTTATAAATTCCATAGTGAATTTATATTTCAAAATATCTACTGATATACGATTCTCAAATCGATTTCAAATATTCAATTTCAATTTATCTTTAAAAAGATAAAATCTCAAAACGTTCATCTCATATTGGAAAAGCATTTCCCTACTTATTTAATAATAAGTATTTCACAAATCATTTATTTTCAACACTTGGAAAATATCCGATATACTTAAATCAAATTAAGTATATATTTCATTCTTTAAGGAAATCATTTACTATAACAACATTTATTTGAGTCAAAACGAATGTTACGTAAAACATCGTTACGACGACTCAAAATCACTAGTATAGGGATTCAGATTTAGATAGATATATAAATCCCAATACTACATTAAAACATTTCCTTTCGGAAATCATTTACTATAACAACAGTGTTATAGTCCACCATTTCCTTATATTTCTCGAAAATGTCTATTTCAACAAGAACTGCGGAAATCTATGCTTTCGATTCATAATACATTTTAAAACATCTTTAAAATGTTTAACTTCATTTTTAATATCACTTCTTCAAAAACGTATCCATTTTACTTAAAATTATATTCACTGTCCAAAATCGTGAATATACTTCACTAATTTCATTTCACTATTTAATTCATCAAATTCAATTTATTTCGAATTTATAAAACAACGCTTATAAATTCCATTTCTGTTTTATGAGAACTTCGATTTATAAATCTCTTTTTATTAATTTCTATAATACACTTATTAAAATAAGTGATTTCAGATTTATAAAACAACGTTTATAAATTCAACCTTATATTTCACAATAACTTTGATTTATAAATCCCCTTTATTAACAAGTTCGATCAATACTCCCTTTAAAGGCAAAAATCCAGTTTATAAGTTGATTTCTTATAAATCTTCCATTCTACAATTTCATTCATTTTAACTTCACAATTTATAAATCTATAAGTTTCATTCTTTTTAACTTTACAATTTATACATCTATAAATTTCATATCGATTTTCCAAATTCGTTTCAATTTGCCAATTAAATTTCTAATTGGACTTCCCACTTATTTCTTTTTAAATAAATTCCTTTTAAAGAAAATAAATTTCTTTGTCTCTTTCAATCTATTTAAAAATCCAAATTTAAATTAAATTCTTCAATATATAATCACTGTTTTATGAAATCCATTTATTTAGCATTTTCACTTTATTCTGGAATTTATTCAATAAGATTATAAAAATTTACTTTTTATACTTTTTTTAAAAAATTCCTTTCTTCAAAATTTCTTCAATTTCAAAAATTGATTCACTTAGAAATTTTCTACTTGAATTTCAAAAATTCAATTTCGTTTATCTTTGGAATCCAATGATGTCAAACATCCATTCAGCTAAATTTTAGCTTTCAAACAATTTCCAGATATCAATATGATTAATAGCATCAATATAATCATTCACAGATTCATACCACAGTATAAATAAAATCAATCAATGTGAGGGGTCCAGTTGGATCCCTCCAACCTGTTTCCCTGCATCCAAAGACGTTAGCACAATACCAATTCCGCTCCAGTACGAAATTATCGCGGTATATGGGTTTTATAAAAATCCGCTTACTAACGGCGCAATAGGGTCTCATCCGCTATACGAGGCGGGAAATCAATCAATCCAATATATACATATGCCAATATGTATATACTGCTATATATATAGATATATCCTATCATATCTAATAGCACATTCAAACAAATCAATCAATAACTGCAATTCAATTATAAATCTGAGTGAGAAGATCTCACCTTAGCTTTTAAATTTGCCATCCATTTTCCATTTTCTCCATTTCTTCACGGTTTCGAACCTTGTATAAATAGATTTATACAATTTATTAATTTTTGAATCAATTGACAATAAATTATAATCTATTAATTTCTTTAAACCAATTATTTAATTTTATCGAATAATTTGTTTAAACAATTTTCTATTAACTCTTTAAATTGACCTTGTATAAATAATTTTATACAATCGATTAATATTTGAAATAAATCGAATGACAATTTTCATTTGGAAATTTTAATTACCCAATGATTTTATTTTAAACCATTTTCTTTTTATAACTTCTACATTAAATTCAACAAATTAAATTATCGATGATTTAATTTAAACAAACTAATATAGAATTTTAAACTGACTCCCTTTTTTAAAATAACCAATTTTATACTCTACTGTAAAATAATTTTCCCTTCATCACATATCCTTTTAAAAAATTTAAATTAACCAATGATTTTCTTTTATTTTAATATCCTTATTTTAAATCAATTTGCTTTGAATAATTAAATTAACAAAAGTTCAGTTAAAACTACTTTTCTTTTAAATTTTAAATCTCAACTATAACTGATTAAATTTCAAAATTGAATTGTAAACTAAAGAATACCTTGCTCAGTATCTTACGAATGCGAACTGTTGTCGCCATCAAGCTTCACGTATCCCCCTGTCGACGACGAAGTCCTTTCCATCGTGTACGCTCGTAGCCAGACTCGACCACGAACACGATCGCCTAAATCGCCCCACCACCATCGCGAATCGATCGCGAGCCATCGCCGTCGCCATGACCCATCGCGCCATCGCGAATCGCCTGCCCTACGCGAGTGCGCTTGCCCCCCTTGAATCGCGAGCCTCGCGATACGCTGCCGCTTCGTCCTGCCTTGCCGATCATTGCTGCCCCAGATTCGAACTCGAGCATCGAATCCCCATCTCCCTTCATTCGCGACTTGCTCAGCCTCGCTATTTTGATTACGAACGAATCGTCTTGTATTGATTTTGAATTTAATGGAAGAGTGGGGTTTTGACTTTGAACTGGTGGCCATTGATTTTATATTTTCAAACGAATTCGTTCAACAGAAAAGGTAGGGATAAGAACGCGATTTTCTTTCGTATGAGTTTGAATGAGAGAACATTTTATTCGGCCATTATTTTCTTTGATTTAATCTGCGAACGAAATGATTCTCGCGTGAGGTATAAACGAGATGAAGGGGAGACAGGAGTACGCGATTAACAGAGAATAGGTCGACGCAAATCAAATACTAGGGTGGGTGTTGATGTGAGTGTATAAATTTATATTTAAATTAAATCGATAAATTATTGTCCAGACGTTTCTATCTCATACGATCACACAATAGCTCTGAAAATTACGAAATTTGAAATCCGATAATAAAACAATATTACGGATCCAATGAAACTCGTTTCGTCGAATTCCGAGACTGTGCCTCGGACGACTATTTTTAAATTCAATTTAACCGATATATTTTCAAAACTGAACAAGACAGTTTGAAATTTAATTCTGAAGCTTCTATTATCTTCAGTATCATCAATATGAATTTTAAACGCTTTTGAAATATTTTTCTTCAGCTGTAAATTGAAGATTTAAATTCTTATTCAACTTTCAATCGATTAAATTTTAAAGTTTAATCGTAGATTTCAAAATTATATCGGGGATTCAAATTAAATCATCGTTCAAATATTTAAAATTAATTAAATATTCTCAATTTAATTTGTTCAAAATTCTGGGTCGTTACAGACTTCCCCCCTTAAAAGAATTTCGTCCTCGAAATTACCAAGTAAGGAAAAATGGTCCTTAACTCGTCTACTATTTTTCACAATCTAATAGTTTTATCAATTTATCAAAACAAATCTTTCTATTAAAGATTCGTTATCAATTCAACTAATTTTCCAATTCTAATTATAAGTTTCCGAACAACATTGTTTACTTCAAAATTCAAATTTAAATTCAAATTTCAAATTTAAACTTTCAAAATTTCTCAAAAATTTTCTAACGCCCTAAATTTCCGAAAAATTTCGCCAGCGTCTCCTTTGCGCGGCTAATACGGTACGACTACAAAACGTCCCTACGGACTCTCAGATTTCAAAAAGAAAAAGAAAAAGCCAAGCGGCTAGAGAAATAAGTCATCAAATCTCATATTCGAATTCAAATACTTACCTTTTGTCGAGCCATTCAAATTTATCTTCGAAATTAAATTCCAATTCCTTTATACCTGTATATCCTACTAGCCATAATATCTAGTTGCATATATTCAAACCATTTCGTACATTCAATTACAAAATTTTCAATATAACTGCTTATATCATCTCTAATTCACTATTGAAGTTATATATTCAATTTCGTTCAATTTTTACATTTCAATTTCATTTGAATTCAATTTTACCTTCTATTCTGAATATTGAATTTTTATCAACTATCTTTCATTCAACTGCACTATTTAAATTAGTTTCAATTACTAATTCAAATTGGTATCAATTCAATTTATTTTAATTCTACTTATCTTTAAACTGGATTTCCAATTTCCATACGAATTTTAATTCATCTTTCATTTACAATTATTCAATTCAATTCATTTGCTTACAAATTCGAAATGAGTTTCAACATTTAATTTCACTTTCATTAAATTGATTCGCTTGTATTTACATTCATTTACCTTCATTCTTTAAGCTTTACTTACTAATTTTAGTTTAACTTCACAAATCAAATTCAATTCCAGTTTATTCACTTATACTTACTTTAATTTAACTCCATTCTTTAAGTTAAATTTATTCTATCAAAAATTCAAATTGTATAAGTTACCAACTCATCCTTGTTCCCATAAATATTTTAAATAGGATTCCAGAGTCTTTTCAACTTTTTTTCAAAACCATTTTTGAAAACATGTCAAATTACCCTTTTAATTTCCAAAACAAAATCCAAATTTTCAAACAACTTTTATTTAAAACAACTTGGCAGCAATTTCTCTTTTGAAAACCCGAAAATGAACACCGGTGATGTCGCGATCATCATCGGAATTATTTTCCAACGACCGAAAAGAGTTTAGAGCTTTTATCCTTCCAAAAATGCTTTTCAAAACCCTTAAAATTCATTTTCAAATCAAAAAGATTTAAATTTTTCAAATCTCCAAAATTTTCAAATTCTTTTTCAAAACATTTCTAAAAACTTCTCTGGAATCCCATTTTAAATTACAATTCACATTTATAATTTACCTTCTTTAAATTTCATTTGTATATGTGAATTTTATTTCTTAACTTTGGAGTTTATAATTCCAATTTCTTATTCAATTTCAGTGATGATAATTCACTATTATTACTTCCTAACATCCATGCAACCATATACTATAGTACTTTATAGAAAAACATTTCTTTTATATACAAAAATAGTTTTAGGCAAAATTATCTCATTTACCCTATTTTAAAACAATACTGTGCCGAATTGTTCTATTCGAGTGTTTAGAGATTCCTATCAATGATCGTTAATTACTCGTATTGACCAGAATCCATATACCACTCAATAAATCAATCATCACAATATAAAACAATTTTTTTATATTCGCTAACAAATACGCACTCGTATCTATTATTACACTCAAACTCATTCTAGAGTACTACTGACTCTATCTCTAATGAGTAACACCCAACAGAGCAGGGTTGTCGCTTAACCATATGCTCTGATACCAAATGTAACATCCCGAAAATTTTCGACTTTCGAAAATTCAACATCGATACTCACTTTATCGACTGCTGAGCCATCGAATGCCGGAAACCCGAAAGGTTATGGTTTTAAGAAAGAAGAAAAAGGTAGAAGAAGAAGATAGAAGAAAAAGAAAGAAGAACAACAACACAACATCAGATACAGAAGCAGGAAACAATATCAGAATCTCACATATCGCAGCGGAACAATATATAATAGATAAATGAATATCATTTAAAAACAAAAGAACTATATCAGTTTATACATACATCAATCATCAGAGTCAATATACAACAATGGACAGTTATATAACTTGTCCTCATACAGAATACACAGCGGAATAAATAATATCAGGTACAAATACTACGTCTCGTCCTCCAGCTTATCTCCAAAGCTCCAGAATGTCCTGATAACATAACTCTAGGCTGCCCGTGTGGAAAATTTGTGGGCACCCAGAGTTTAGAAGGGAACAATAAACTCTGAGTCAGTCATGGTGACTGGTGTGAGATCGTAAGACAGTTATTCTTTAAAAATAAACAGCAGAGAATTTTAAAGTCAATTCGCAATGCTTTTTGGAAAATGAGACTACCATAAGACCTCCCACCACACACACAATGCAAACGCAGAATTGGAGGAGATTTCTTCTTATGATAGTCAAAGATGCTTACTACGCAAAATCAAATCATTTTTGATATTATTATTAGTGCATAGTGTCGAAAACATTTCGAAAGTATAATATTAATCTTAGCCAACATACGACCAGTATCGTATGCCTACTATAGCTACTATGTTCAATAGCAGGTTACCGCCACATTCCATAGCAGGTAATACAACTAAAACCGTACACGTCACGTATTGTTTCTTTGGATTTCCAACAAATGGTCAGGCTAAGGAACTTCCTTTTCCACGATGGGTACGTCCCTGGAATAGACGACCCGAGAACCTAACCGGATCTCTGCCAACACAAGGCCGGGTTACCTCTGCAAAAATAGGTAACTACTAACACGCGTATGCCATCCCCCAATCGTCACCGATCTTCCCGAGGATCCCCGATTCGCAACAACCACAAAGAAATAAATTTTGCAGCAACCACAGAGGTTAAGTATCTGGGCTCCATACCATGATACCACCTTTATCCAGAAGGAATGACATACACTAAGGGGCTCTACTCCCTAGAGCCTTGCTGCATCCTTCCTGTTTCGACCATTTCCGGGGTGTGAGGCTCGACGAAGTCTCGTCCACAAAGCTACGCTTTCTCAAAAAGCCCTGCTTCGGGTCAAACAAAATGATCAACCTATGATCACAAAGATATAAGATCAAACAAATGATCATATCACAAATGATCAAACACTGATCATTTCACAGCAACACTCAGTATGCCACGTTACCAAATTGGGATATATCGCTGATAAATTTCAACTACATAACCTATGAGCTCGTACGTCTCAGAGAAGGGTGTTAAGCTAAGAGAGTAAATTCTCCGCCACCAACAGATATGTATTTGAAAGAAATCGGCTTTATATCTCAAATTGTAACGTCAGACATACAATCCATACAAGTCTGTTCCGGGATCGAACAGAACCGAAGGCACTTCTCACGAAGCCCTTGCATTTCCGGATAATTTTCTAATCACGTCCGGACTTCCCGTCACTAAGGGTGATAATAACCTCTAAATCGGAGATCAGCCGATGTAGAGTAACTCGACGGTAATCCTTCCGTTTTCAAAAATATCTGGTCTTCAACACCGGTCTTCAAATGCAATTCATAACGACGTATCACATATTCGGAATGGGTTATACGACCCCATGGTCCTTTCCCGGCTAACCCGAATAGTGAGCGCTTATTCAGAAATAAGTGTGGCATTCAAATTCATCCAATCACAACAAATGTCATTCAAGGTAATTATTGATAGTCGGTTATTTAACTATCAATAAAGATGCGCAACATCATCAGATTCCAAATAATTTTCCAAATTATTTCATCTTCAAAAATATCTTTACTAGATATAAAATTTCCACACTTTAAAAATAAATCAATATTTATTTTTTTCTAAACAGTTTCCATTTCCTTTATAAATTCCATAGTGAATTTATATTTCAAAATATCTACTGATATACGATTCTCAAATCGATTTCAAATATTCAATTTCAATTTATCTTTAAAAAGATAAAATCTCAAAACGTTCATCTCATATTGGAAAAGCATTTCCCTACTTATTTAATAATAAGTATTTCACAAATCATTTATTTTCAACACTTGGAAAATATCCGATATACTTAAATCAAATTAAGTATATATTTCATTCTTTAAGGAAATCATTTACTATAACAACATTTATTTGAGTCAAAACGAATGTTACGTAAAACATCGTTACGACGACTCAAAATCACTAGTATAGGGATTCAGATTTAGATAGACATATAAATCCCAATACTACATTAAAACATTTCCTTTCGGAAATCATTTACTATAACAACAGTGTTATAGTCCACCATTTCCTTATATTTCTCGAAAACGTCTATTTCAACAAGAACTGCGGAAATCTATGCTTTCGATTCATAATACATTTTAAAACATCTTTAAAATGTTTAACTTCATTTTTAATATCACTTCTTCAAAAACGTATCCATTTTACTTAAAATTATATTCACTGTCCAAAATCGTGAATATACTTCACTAATTTCATTTCACTATTTAATTCATCAAATTCAATTTATTTCGAATTTATAAAACAACGCTTATAAATTCCATTTCTGTTTTATGACAACTTCGGTTTATAAATCTCCTTTTATTAATTTCTATAATACACTTATTAAAATAAGTGATTTTAGATTTATAAAACAACGTTTATAAATTCAACCTTATATTTCACAATAACTTTGATTTATAAATCCCCTTTATTAACAAGTTCGATCAATACTCCCTTTAAAGGCAAAAATCCAGTTTATAAGTTGATTTCTTATAAATCTTCCATTCTACAATTTCATTCATTTTAACTTCACAATTTATAAATCTATAAGTTTCATTCTTTTTAACTTTACAATTTATACATCTATAAATTTCATATCGATTTTCCAAATTCGTTTCAATTTGCCAATTAAATTTCTAATTGGACTTCCCACTTATTTCTTTTTAAATAAATTCCTTTTAAAGAAAATAAATTTCTTTGTCTCTTTCAATCTATTTAAAAATCCAAATTTAAATTAAATTCTTCAATATATAATCACTGTTTTATGAAATCCATTTATTTAGCATTTTCACTTTATTCTGGAATTTATTCAATAAGATTATAAAAATTTACTTTTTATACTTTTTTTAAAAAATTCCTTTCTTCAAAATTTCTTCAATTTCAAAAATTGATTCACTTAGAAATTTTCTACTTGAATTTCAAAAATTCAATTTCGTTTATCTTTGGAATCCAATGATGTCAAACATCCATTCAGCTAAATTTTAGCTTTCAAACAATTTCCAGATATCAATATGATTAATAGCATCAATATAATCATTCACAGATTCATACCACAGTATAAATAAAATCAATCAATGTGAGGGGTCCAGTTGGATCCCTCCAACCTGTTTCCCTGCATCCAAAGACGTTAGCACAATACCAATTCCGCTCCAGTACGAAATTATCGCGGTATATGGGTTTTATAAAAATCCGCTTACTAACGGCGCAATAGGGTCTCATCCGCTATACGAGGCGGGAAATCAATCAATCCAATATATACATATGCCAATATGTATATACTGCTATATATATAGATATATCCTATCATATCTAATAGCACATTCAAACAAATCAATCAATAACTGCAATTCAATTATAAATCTGAGTGAGAAGATCTCACCTTAGCTTTTAAATTTGCCATCCATTTTCCATTTTCTCCATTTCTTCACGGTTTCGAACCTTGTATAAATAGATTTATACAATTTATTAATTTTTGAATCAGTTGACAATAAATTATAATCTATTAATTTCTTTAAACCAATTATTTAATTTTATCGAATAATTTGTTTAAACAATTTTCTATTAACTCTTTAAATTGACCTTGTATAAATAATTTTATACAATCGATTAATATTTGAAATAAATCGAATGACAATTTTCATTTGGAAATTTTAATTACCCAATGATTTTATTTTAAACCATTTTCTTTTTATAACTTCTACATTAAATTCAACAAATTAAATTATCGATGATTTAATTTAAACAAACTAATATAGAATTTTAAACTGACTCCCTTTTTTAAAATAACCAATTTTATACTCTACTGTAAAATAATTTTCCCTTCATCACATATCCTTTTAAAAAATTTAAATTAACCAATGATTTTCTTTTATTTTAATATCCTTATTTTAAATCAATTTGCTTTGAATAATTAAATTAACAAAAGTTCAGTTAAAACTACTTTTCTTTTAAATTTTAAATCTCAACTATAACTGATTAAATTTCAAAATTGAATTGTAAACTAAAGAATACCTTGCTCAGTATCTTACGAATGCGAACTGTTGTCGCCATCAAGCTTCACGTATCCCCCTGTCGACGACGAAGTCCTTTCCATCGTGTACGCCCGTAGCCAGACTCGACCACGAACACGATCGCCTAAATCGCCCCACCACCATCGCGAATCGATCGCGAGCCATCGCCGTCGCCATGACCCATCGCGCCATCGCGAATCGCCTGCCCTACGCGAGTGCGCTTGCCCCCCTTGAATCGCGTGCCTTGCCGATCATTGCTGCCCCAGATTCGAACTCGAGCATCGAATCCCCATCTCCCTTCATTCGCGACTTGCTCAGCCTCGCTATTTTGATTACGAACGAATCGTCTTGTATTGATTTTGAATTTAATGGAAGAGGGGGGTTTTGACTTTGAACTGGTGGCCATTGATTTTATATTTTCAAACGAATTCGTTCAACAGAAAAGGTAGGGATAAGAACGCGATTTTCTTTCGTATGAGTTTGAATGAGAGAACATTTTATTCGGCCATTATTTTCTTTGATTTAATCTGCGAACGAAATGATTCTCGCGTGAGGTATAAACGAGATGAAGGGGAGACAGGAGTACGCGATTAACAGAGAATAGGTCGATGCAAATCAGATACTAGGGTGGGTGTTGATGTGAGTGTATAAATTTATATTTAAATTAAATCGATAAATTATTGTCCAGACGTTTCTATCTCGTACGATCACACAATAGCTCTGAAAATTACGAAATTTGAAATCCGATAATAAAACAATATTACGGATCCAATGAAACTCGTTTCGTCGAATTCCGAGACTGTGCCTCGGACGACTATTTTTAAATTCAATTTAACCGATATATTTTCAAAACTGAACAAGACAGTTTGAAATTTAATTCTGAAGCTTCTATTATCTTCAGTATCATCAATATGAATTTTAAACGCTTTTGAAATATTTTTCTTCAGTTGTAAATTGAAGATTTAAATTCTTATTCAACTTTTAATCGATTAAATTTTAAAGTTTAATCGCAGATTTCAAAATTATATCGGGGATTCAAATTAAATCATCGTTCAAATATTTAAAATTAATTAAATATTCTCAATTTAATTTGTTCAAAATTCTGGGTCGTTACAGACAAATTGTTACAAAAAGGAATAATCACTAATCAGATATGCATAGTTTGTGAAGCTGATTTAGAAACTTGCAAACATTTATTTTATGAATGTAGATTTCATGTATGTATGGAAATGGTGTCAAATGGAACTTATGCTCACAAAGGTTCAAAAACCCAACAAAAAACGGAAGCTGGAATTATTCAAAATTAGTTCAAAGACAAAAGTATATCACAATAGATGTAGCAAGACTATGCTTATCAACATCTATTTAGAATATTCGAAAGAGAGGGACAACAAAAAATTTAGATCATGAAAAGCAATATAATTGAAATATGCAAATCTATTCATAGATTAATTTTGATATTAACGTTCAAATCCACCAAATCTTGTCCAACCAATGTTTAATCATAAGAAATTTTGAGCTATTGGGAAATCAAAAAAAAATCAAGCCTATACCTACAACCATACACTAGATCCAACCCCTAAACCATCCTCCTCACTAGTTGATTTAGGTTAACGGTTGTACACTAAAAGATCTGAAGTTGGTGAATCCTCTCGAATAGCCACATGCATTGAAATTGTTACTAAAGTAAGGGAACAAACAAGAAAGGCTAATTCAATTCATACATAATAAATAATTTTACCTATGTTATGAAATTTTTAATGAATCTTAAGACAAAAATACCCTAATTTAACAAAAAGTTAATACCAATACTACAGAATGAAGAATTTACAATACACAAATCCTCTTTATCCACGTTGTATATAGTCAATATTTTTTCAATAAAGTAACTAAAATTTCATCACATCATCAATTAAATTAAATTTAAATTCCACCCAATTATGAAATTCTATTGATAAAATATCAAATTTTATTCATTCGTAATCTATGTGACAATTTCACTTCAAATTATACAAAATAATAATTTTTAAGATTCAATACTGTAGCGATCCACCTTTTTGGACGGTTCAAATCGATAATAAATCACACATGTCAGACTTAAACAATTCAAAAGGGAGGATTGTTATGGGGTAAATAAGAAAAAGAAGAGAAAAAAATAAATCAAACATAGAATCTTGCAGCGGAATGACAAAATATAATAATCAAATAATAGTTCATGAAGCTGTTTTACAAATAACATTTGATTACACCTTTACAATACAGATCATAGTTACATACAGTAGGAATAAATAAATAATGCAGCGGAACAACATGATGCAGTGGGATAAATATAATAAATAATAATAGTACTAAATCTTTGTCTTCATCCTCCAAAAATAAGGTCTTCAATACACTGAAAAGCTCAAACTGTCCCGAGAGAATGAAAAGACAAAACACTCGAGTCAGGATTAAAGACCTTATGTAAGTTAAATCAACAGTAAATAAATATGAGTGTGACGGCTTCAGGGATGTTTACGGGGTTTGACATCTCTTATCCGGTGTCTAATGTGCATGCAATAACTTAAGAGATGTTTGGGATTCCATCTCCTAAGGATCCGTTAAACTATTTACATATATAGTATAATACGCTATTATAATAATATCTACAGTAAAGTAAAGTATTAAAATAGCGTTAAGGCGTTATCTATATCTCCATTAACACATTTTATATATATTCCCATAGTCTATACAGTACCGTAATTCCTCCGTAAACTGGAGTGCTATCAGAGGGCACTCCATAGGTACGGTACAAAACAAACTCGTAATGGGCACGGTAAGGCATGTGACAAGGCACGCGAGGCAATGCCTAGGGTAGGATACTACCATTTTGCAGATCCAGACTGGTGGTAACACATAGCGGCTACTACCGCCCACTTTGGAACACAGTCCCATAATCAAATCGAGGGGTGGCCACCAAATCAACCACAAAGTCATAATATGTTATCGAAGAAGCATGTTCGATCGAAGGTGCGACCTCACTTGGCCCGGCGTGGCTCCTGTTTTAGTCACATCAAGCTGACTCGAGGGAGTCAGGGCTACGATAATACCTCATACAAAATCATTCACCAAACCATCCTACTTCATTCTGGAATCTCCACCACGTGCACAGTTGTTAAAGTGGTTTTCGGTATTGGCAGAGAGTATGACAATATCTGATCCCGGTCTCTTTAACAACCAAACGCTTATTTCACACGGATGTTTCTTCTACATTTCCAAAACTGATTCATAATTGATATCAAAATATCATATTCTCAAAAACATGTCACTTTTGAAATCATATTCACTTTCGAAATCATATCACTTTCGAAATCATATCCACAAAATAGGTTAAACCCTTATTTCATTTCACTAGAAAATATCCTTTCAAATTCCAACGTGGGTTATAACATCTGTTTGTACCAAAATTGGGCACAACACTCTTCAAAAGGGTTTGAAGAGATAAAATGAAGAAATAAATGTAAAAAGAGGACTATCTAACAAACACCACTTCACACAATAATCAGAAAAACAGCAAAAGAACGCAGGGAGTTAGAGTGGTTCGGCGTATTGCCTACGTCCACTATGAAATGATTGATCTTTTTTAATTTTTTCTTGCTGGTTACAGCGGATTCCAACAGTAAATCTCAAGTACAATAGTGAAATTCGAGTAAAACGGTGAATTCGGCAGAGTCTGGACGTCAGAGAGCCAAAAGATCCCTTTTCTGTAGGCTTTGGGATGCTATTTATAGGCGTAGGCTGCAAATATCTCGCTCAGATCTCGGGAGACCTCTTTTGGCATGTGGATGGGCCCACGCGATCGATCATGATGTGACGTGCTTTGAAAAGTTGTCATCTTTATTCTGAAAAGTTCTATCTGACTTGTTGAACGATTGTTATCTCTTTTCCGGAAAATATAACCTTTGACTGATCTTCAGTAACATGAATTTTTGACTGCCAATTGTTGTATTGTGTATTATTGTAACCGAATGTTGTATGATAGTGATTAGTTGATGTAGTTGTCACCAAACGAGTATTCTATTCCTGCGAATTTTGAAAATTGGATGTTAGTCCGTCATACACGTACGCATGTTAGCCTGACTCCCGCTAACGTTCGCATGTTCACGAGTCATTGTCAATTTTCTCATATCGAATTCCGTATCGATCCTCTCCTAAATCGGTGTGAAATTTGAGTTGTAGCAATGATCGATTGTCGTTTCTAAGTAATTTCTTTCACATCGATCCTCTACTAGATCGAATCGAGAAGTTGGGATGCATGCTTCGCATCGATGACAATCGATACGAAATGGATAGTCTTCGGAGATGTTTCGTATCGATGGATATAAGGTCTTGAGTATCGAAGTTGGTGGATACGAAATTGGTGTTTCATATCGGTAGATTTGATTTGTCCAGATATAATTTTGCAGTGATTTTCGTATCGATGGTTGTCAATTCAAAATTGGCCGGTTTCATGAGGCTTCTTCGTATCGATAGATTCGAATTTCTATAGTCTTCAAAGTGATGGGCACGGACTTGCTATCTCGTATCGATGAGAAATAAACAACTTAAACATGGCTTGGAAATGGCATTCGTATCAATGACATGTATGGTCGATCTCTGGTGGATGCGAATAGCGGTGTCCCCGGTCGATACGGGTGGATGGATACGAAGAATACTCTTTCATATCGATGACACTGAAAACCGTTGTTACCGGTCATATTAACCCGGAGACGAATCGTCATTCATTTTTACCCCACACCTATATAAATATCATTTGGACTTAGGAAAATTTTACCATCTCCTATTATATTCCCTGCCTTTGCATCGGTTGAGAACAAGAGAGAAATAAAAAGAATTGCAACGCCTTCGTCCCCAAAGAAAATAACCCATCATTACTTCGAACTAATTACTTTAATTAGGTAATTGATTAATAATTTCACATTAAAAAGATGAGACTTAAGCGCTAATGCCATTCCTCCTATATTTGCAGCCGATTCTGGTTGTGAGGAGGCCGGAGGTGAGATAAAGCAAGGTCGAGAAAAGGAGGTGATGGAACTCGGGTTGATTTGGAGAAGAAGAAATCTGGGAGCCATCGTATCGATGATGGATAAAGGGTGAGTTCGTATCGATTCAGATGGAATGCGACTTCGTATCGGTGGCAAAACTGTCTCGTATCGATGGAGGGATGATGGGACGTTCGAATCGATCTGGATAATAGGACTTCGAAATGGTGAAGTGGAGGTCTTTATATCGACTGATGATGGAGCTTTCGTATCGACTCGAGATGATCGATACGAAGGCTTCAGACTTGCTGATCGATACGAAGAGGTGGCATTTTATCGATACAAATTCTACTGTTTCAGATCAATACGAACTACGTGCCAGGGGATCAATACGAAGGCGGCTTAAGCGATCGATACGAATTCGAATTTGTATCTTGATGGATACGAACGGCTTCATCGATCGATGCAAATTTGAACTTTGGTGATCGATTACGAGCTTAACCTTGATGATTTTGAAAACTCTTGCGCATTTGAACACCTGACTCCGACGAGCTTCAATCTGGCATACTTGGATTTGACCATTGGACTGCATATTTGACTGCCCTCCGAAGCTCGTCGATGGAACTGTAACTCAACAAAATCTTTACGGACTTTAACTCGGATCGGTCTCTAAAGTCTGGATGGCACGGTTGTGACGGTCAGCGATGACGGTCACTCCAGTTGAATTTCGAAGTCTCGTCGTTTAAATATTTTCTCAAACTCTGTAGAATTTCTAAAGTAATATGTAGCACTGCATTGCACAACACACTTATGCACTTCATACTGGGGAACGCACGGGCTTATTATCATCTAATGATGGTTTTTAATATGTTGATTAGCTATGGAATCCATAAGTTCTCAACAGTAGGAGATTCAGAGTTCATCCCCTTTTATCCTAGAGATACCGGCCATCGCAGTCGAAGTTATAGATCCAGCTCCGGACGAGCTGCCTAGTGCCAGGTTTATCATGAATCCACAAGATTCTGTGCCATCTAACGTCTTTGAAGATATGCTGGATGAATATGTCTAAGGCATGGTCAACCGTTGGATGACGTATTATTACCAGGACCGAATGATAGACCGCATGCTCCCACAGAGGGGGTTTACAGCCTTTAATCGCCATGCATGTACTTCGGGAACACTTCCTCCATTTAATCAGTACATTAGAGAAGTGCTGTCTTTTTTTGGAATTGCCCCATCACAGTTACACCCGAACAGATATGCTCTGCTCAACAGTTTGTTCATTGTATTTATGGAGCATCATTTCCGACCTCCGATCCCGATCGAAATTAGATACTTATTCAACGTTAAGAGTCGAGGAGATATCCCTTCTTTCTCATTTCTAGAGGCGGTCAGGAACTATCAAGTTGTGACTGGTGCTTTGACCAGATTGAGCTACTTCAAAACTGAATGGTTCTACGTTCGATGCCCACCAGGGTTTGCTAGTTGATGGTTGACTAGACGTAAGTGCTTCGACTTTTCTGGTAGTTAACAATATAGTTGTAACTGGTATTGGGACTAATACTCTCTTTCCATTACACCTGCAATTCCTCGACCTGATGGCGCACATTTTAAAGAAATAGTATGGATCCTCCAAGAAGTTCGAAGCGAGATGAGAGAAATCGAGTCGGTGCTCACCGACAGGAACTTAAGAATTCTTGGATTAATCAAGTGAAAACAAAGCATAAGGCTTGAAGGGGTGCTTAGGTCGGCCCCGACGAAGCGAGTAAAGCGCAAAACGCCCGGGGTCGTGATTGTTGAGGAGGGTGATGAAGAGCACATGCCTACAAATGACGAACCCGTGGCCAGGCCTTCTGATAGTCTTCAAGGTTCAGAGGGAAATAGAAAAGGCAAGGCAGTTGCATACAAACGTCATAAATCTTCAAGATGGAAATCCGTAATTGTATTCCTGCCAGCCTCCGGCGTCAGAATTTCGGAGGCTCCTCCCTCGCCAGTAGAGAATCCTTTTGAAGGACTTGCTGATATTCCGATTTCGAACTATGTGTCGCTTCAACACGACTTCAGATTGGAAGGGCTTCAAGTGCTCTAAATTTAAGCGAGTCTCTACCCATCAGTGTGGCCGAAATTACCGGTTGGTCGGGGGGTTGTACACACATATACACTACACGGCACTACACGGTTTCTAGCCTTAAGTTGCCTGCTTCGAGAATTCACTAACTTCGTTCTTCTTTTACTTTACATATACGATGAATAGGCGAGAGTCTATGCTCGGTAGTCTCCGTTCAGTACGCCAATCATCGAGCTTGTATTATGAGTCCTGTCGGAGGGAGGACGATAGAAACCGCGATCGTGGTTATTCTAGTCAGGAACACTACGAGAGGGATAGAGACAGAGATTAAAGAGAACAGAGATATCGATCCCGATTGTGTTCTCCACCTCCCCAGCTCCCTACACAACCTTTTATTCACAGCTCACATCCCCCGAAGCCTCCACGCCAAAAACCATCTTCTCATGCTCCAAGGTCTGAGTCTCAGCGCCACAGAACTAAAGCCGAACCTCCAATTATCGCTGAACAAGCCATAACTGAGCCCACTGGTGAAGGGGCTATCAGAATTGCCCAGCTGAAGAAATATTTTTCAAATATATGTTTTGACGGCTACACCTTCTCCCCTCATTTAAAGAAGATTCCCTCAGAAGCGGAGAACACAATGCATGATTACATTCATGACATCTATACCCAGTACAAAGAGTGGGTGAAGGCTATAGAAAAAGCATCAAAGGTGGCCTTTGAGCGAGCAAAGGCAATTGAGAAAATAGAAACTGAACTTGCTCAGAAAGACCGGATCATTCAAGTGCTTGACGATGAAGCTGAATCCTCTCGGAAATCAGAAATAGAGGCCATTCAGAAGGCCGACGAGGCGAACTTGGCCATGGAGAGGATAAGGCAGACACACTTCGCTTTGGTGGAGCAGATGGGCCACCGAAACACCATAGTTACCGCTGAGAGGGATGTTGCTCTGAAAGAACTCAACAAGCTAAAAGCCAAATTTTCTGAAATCATTAAGGAAAAAGATGATGCAAATAAAGCAGCCTAGGAGGCGTGTGAGCAAGTGGTGGTGCTTCAGAGCGAGAGGTGCAAATAAAGTAGCCCAGGAGGCGTGCGAGCAAGCGGTGGTGCTTCGAAGCGAGCGGGATGCAGCAACGGCTAAGGTTCGGGAGGTGGAGACTAAGGTCGAGGAGGAAGTCCAAAGGGCGGAGTCTAGGCTAGAAGTTGATATTGAAGATCTCCTCATTGTTTATAATGCTAACGTCTTAAAGCATAGAAATCTAGCCTGGCTCGATAATTATCCGACACATCTATACAACGCCTGGGGCCGATTAGTGGGAGATGAAAAGGCTGCCCACCAAGCTGAATCGATTGATGAGTTCGAGCTCGAATACCAAGTGTTGAGCGAAGACAAGCGGAAAGTTCTCCACGATGCCATGATTTCATATGAGAAGGAGAAGCTTGGCACTCAACATTTGGAAGTTGGAGAAGGTTTTGGCATCGAGCATCATGATATAAGTTCTGAAGCTCCCATGCCAACTCAGCCCGAATCCACACCTGCGGTTGATCCTCAGCCCATTTCTGCTTATAATCCGGATCAACCGCAGATGTCTCCAGCTCGCGAGCAAGTCTCTGAGGAAGTTCCGCTACCCACGAGCCAAACTGAGGAAGGTACTCTGAACATTCTCTATGCTTATCCGAAATCGGAAGCGTCCCTTGAAGTAATTATTAACAGTTCTTCTTTTGCTTTTATCCAGTGATTGAAGCTACACTGATTGTGCCTCCTGCAACTCAAGAACCACATCAAATGCAGGAGGCCATTATAACTGAAGCAACCACCACAATGACCACGGCACCGACCGATGGAGTGTAGGAGAGCACACTTATTTTTGATGAGCAAATTATGGAGGAACTCCTCGGTCATCACAGTGACCCTTTTGCAGACTTGTCGTTCGTTATGGGTGGAAGCGTTCCAATGACAAGTTCCTCGGCCCTAACTACGGGAGTCTCCAACGGTGCGCAAACACTTCATGAGGAGGAAATTATGGCTAAAATAATTGCTGAAATGGAGGCAGCCACGCGGGGCAGCGGTTTTGGAGGTGGAATGGCTGGACTTGGTCCAGCCCCTTTGCGGATGATATCTCCGGGAGGAATGGTCATTGAGACGAGCGTGCCTGCCCCACCTCCTTCTGTTGATCCTGTCCCTTTGACTCCGCCTGCAGGAAGCGTTCCAATACACTTGAGTTCAGAGGAGGATATTGATATAATGCCCCCTACCGGAGATCGACCGCCAAAGAGCAAGGGTTCAAAAAGAAAACCGAGTGACAGCTCCAGCGGGTCCACACCGAAAAGGAAACCGAAGAAGAAAAAAGAGTAGATACGCTCCTTTGGTGCAATTTTGATTAAATAGGAATTTATTTTGTTCTTTTTGCTAGCCGTGTATAGATGCGGGTTCGGCCCCTGCTAGTAGGATTTTTGTGATAAACTTGTACTTAGTTTTCTTCCACAAATAGTGAAATGAAATTCCATTTTGTCTTTAACTCAATTTTAGTTCATTTGCTTAAGTTTTTCAGCAGTTGAACTCCAGTCTAGTATATTTGTTGAGTTTTGACCTTTGGATTGGATCCAAGTTTAGTTGTTAAGTCCTGAAATCACGATTATGAGTGATGATTGAAAGTCAAACTGGACTCTGATGCTGCACTATCTCAATCAATGATTGACGCTTAAGTTCTGCCCCCAGTTTCAGGGACGAATGGTAAGATCAAGTAGCAATTGTACTCCACTTTCAAATCATCGATCTTAACATCATCGAATTGATGCTGAAACAAGGAAACTCGAGTGGTCGAATCACACTTGCTCATTTATCGACGATCGCATCCACGCTCCGGGGATTTGCATTCGTACGTCGGCGGTCGGGCTCTCCTGCTTGAGTTTCAAGGATACATCCACGCTCCGGGGACTTAAGTCATTTTCATGGGTGGTCAATCACACTCGCTTAATGTTTGTAACGATGTCCACACTCTGGGGACTTTGGATGGATTCGCGGGTGGTCAGTCACACCCGATTTGCATTAACACTCTAACCATGCTCCGGGGACTTAGAGTTGTTTTACGGATGGTCAATCCTAATCCGGTTTGCGTTCAACCTCCAATCCACTCTCCAGAGATTCTGAGTCAACGTTTATGCTCCAATTCACGCTCTGGGAATTTGGAGTCGGTGTTTATGTTGACACTCCGGTTCACATTCTGGGAATCTGGAGTTAGTTAATGTTTATACTCCAGTTCACGCTCTAGGAATTTGGAGTTAGCTGAAAGATGGCCAGTCGCATCTGTTCAGGCTTTAAGATTTCGTTCGCACTCTGGGAACGACGAATTTATCAGGATC
The DNA here is from genome assembly GCA_030737815.1 of Allium fistulosum. NCBI lineage: Eukaryota > Viridiplantae > Streptophyta > Magnoliopsida > Asparagales > Amaryllidaceae > Allium > Allium fistulosum. The sequence continues at coordinate 1,144,787,481 of CM060902.1, forward strand.
GTGGATGGTCGGTTCACATCCACCCTGAGTTAACAAGTGAGGTCATTAGATGGACGGATCCATGCTCCTCAAATTTGGTCAAGGTACGAGCGAAGTCGTTAGGTGGACGGATCGACCCTCTTCGAAACTGTATTTGTAAGTTTATACTCCAGTTCACACTCTGGGAATCTGGAGTTGGTTAAAGGATTGTCGTGTATCAATCCTTTTTTGACTTCAGTGTGATGACTTGTCCCCGAGCTTGGGTATCATTTAGCAAGTAACCGGTCGTACCACAATCACTCCCTATTTGAATAAATTCCATCATCGGGTGGAATTTAGCTCTCCATACATAGTGATAGTTGTATGACGCATTCAATAAATCATAGCTCTGGCTCGAAGAGATTGCATTTTATTGCTGAAATAAGAAAATACGGCAAAATTAGTTGCCTTATTACAAACTCAAATTTCGAAATGCAGAAACAAATTGCAAATGAGAGATAAACTGAATAAATAAACAGAGCCTGCCATGTGTAGTAGCGCGAAGACTTTCGTTGTTCCTGGATTTCGGAAGAGTGAGACCGTCAACGATCGATAACTTGAATATGCTATCTCCGAGCTTTCATTCAATAACATACGGCCCTTCCCAAGTTGGCTTCATATGCGAAGGGACCGGGTAAATTCTCTTAAAGACGAGATCGCCGAGTTCAAAGGTTCGGGGTCGGACCTTGGCATTGTATAATCGGGCGACTCGACTTCGGTATGCGGTTGCCCTGAAATCAGCCTCTTCACGCTTCTCATCCAATAAATCCAAAGATTTGACAAGTAATATAGCATTTGTCTTCGGATCATAGTATGTCACACGATGAGAAGGAACTTCTAATTCGACTGGAATAACGACTTCTGAACCATAAGCAAGAGAAAACGGAGTGTGGCCGGTCGCGGACTTGTGGGTTGTTCGGTAAGCCCATAAGGCCATAGGAAGCTCATCGACCCATTTGCCCCCGGCCTTTTCCAGTCGTTTCTTCAGAATAGACTTTATAACTTTATTAACAGCTTCGACTTATCCATTCGCTTGAGGGTGTGCGACTGCGGAGAATTTCTTCTGAATGTGGAATCGTTGACAGAAATCCTTAAATTCAACACTGTCGAACTGGGTCCCGTTATCAGTGATGATAGTATGTAGGAGACCAAATCGGTAGATGATGTTGCGCACTACAAAGTTGATCTCCTTCTTTGTTGTGATTGTAGCAAGGGGTTCAGCTTCCGCCTACTTGGTAAAGTAATCAACTGCTACGATGGCGTACTTCGCAACACCTTTGGAAAGAGGTAGAGAGCCAATAATGTCAATGCCCCATACTGCAAATGGCCATGGACTGACCATTTGAGTTATTTCGGTAGGTGGGGCCCTTGGAATCTGAGCATGCTTCTGACATTTGTCGCACTTTCTGGCGTAATCTGATGCATCGCGATTTACGGTTCCATATCCGAGCACTTTCTTGGCAAGGGCTTGCCCCCCAGTGTGATCACCACATTCTCCTTCATGCACATCATGCAACACTTGTTTGATTTCATCGTGAGCGATACACCGGAGTAAAGGAACAGAGTACCCTCTTCTATACATAACTCCATTTTGAATAGTGAATCGTGAAGCTTTTCGAAGAATCTGTCTCTTTTCACTCCTGCACTCTGGCAGGGTTCCATGCTCGAGATAATTTCTGAACGGAGTCATCCATGACTCCTTATTGCGAACGACCTAAAATATCCAATCCGTCTCCATTCGGTCGATGCTCGGGGAAGCTAATGTCTCTATTGGAACAAATCCCATTTGTTGTGCCTCACCTGTGCTGGCTAACTTCGCTAATGAATCGGCTTTTTGATTGCACTCTCGGGGAATGCAGTAGATGGCATAATAATCGAACTGATTTAGTATTTCCTGAACCCGAGTAAGGTAAGTAGCCAGTCTTCGGTCCTTGGCCTGATATTCCCCCCGAACTTGGCACACGACCAATTGTGAATCACAATAAATCTCCACAGCAATGATTTTCAAATCTTTGGCGAGCCTCAATCCGGCAAGTAGGGCTTGATACTCAGCTTCATTATTGGTTGCATGAAAGTTGAACTTTAAAGAATAGCATATAGATCGACCTTCAGGAGTTTCAAGCACAACCCCTGCACCTGAGCAACGGTCGTTGGATGCACCATCGGTATGCAGCTTCCAGATATACTTGGGAGATTCACTGGTTTCGGGCAAGTCCCCTGGGATGGTAAATTCGGCTATGAAATCTGCTAGGACTTGTCCCTAGATGGCTCGCCTTGGAGTGTAAGTAATGTCAAACTGACTTAACTCGATATTCCATTTGAGTAACCTACCAGACGTCTCAGGCCGCGTAAGGACCTATCATAACGGCTGATCGGTGTAAACGGTGATAGGATGAGCTTGGAAATACGGATGGAGCTTCCTCGAGGCAATAACAAGACAATAAGCCAACTTCTCTAGCTTTGGATAATTTCTCTCAACCCCGGATAGTCGTTTGCTAATATAGTAGATCGGCTTTTGTATTTGGTTCTCCTCCCGAATTAGGGCAGCACTGATTGCATTTTCTGATACCGCCAAATAAATACACAATTTCTCGTGATCGATAGGCTTTGACAAAATTGGCGATGTAGAGAGATGTTGAATTAGTGCTCAGAATGCGCCCTCACATTCCGTAGTCCATTCAAAATTTCGTTTCCCTTTTCGGATCAGATCGAAGAAAGGAATGCATTTGTCAGTAGATTTCGAAATGAACCTGCTCAGTGCTACTACTTTCCCGTTGAGACTCTGGACTTGCTTTATAGTTCTCGGAGTTTCTAGGTTTCTAATCGCCCGGATCTTTTCGGGATTGGCTTCGATTCCTCGAGCGTTGACGATAAACCCAAGGAATTTTCCCAATGCGACCCCAAAATGACATTTCAACGTATTAAGTTTCATTCTGTATTCTCGGAGAATATTAAACATTAACTCTAGGTCTCTGATGTGATCAGTGGAGAATCATGACTTGACTAGCATGTCGTCCATGTATACCTCCATGGTTTCCCCAATCTGATTGGCGAACATTCGATTAACTAATCGTTGATAAGTTGCGCCAGCATTCTTGAGTCCAAAAGGCATAACCTTGTAGCAATAAAGTCCCATATTGGTTACGAAGCTGGTATGCTCCTGGTCGGGTAAGTGCATTGGTATTTGATTGTAGTCAGAATACGCATCCATGAAGGATAAAGTTCATGTCCAGTCGTCGAATCTACGAGTTGATCAATTCGAGGAAGTGGAAAACTGTCTTTAGGGTAGACTTTATTCAAGTCTAAGTAATTAATACATGTTCTCCATTTCCCATTTGGCTTTTGGACAAGTACAGGATTTGACACCCATTTTGGATATAATGCATCTCGAATAAATCCATTCGATTTAAGCTTGTCTACTTCTTCTTTAAGGGCGGCATATCTCTCTGGATCCATACCATGCCTTTTTTGTTTGACGGGGACGTGCCGTGGGTCAATGTTCAATGTGTGGCTCATGATGTCCGGCGAGATCCCACACATGTCAGAATGCGTCCAGGCAAACATGTCAAGGTTTGCCCGGAGAAATTCAACCAATTCCTCTTGCATTTGTTGGCTTAACTGAGATCCAATCTTTATCATTCTAGAATCATCGCTATCATCGATCGGAACATCGATCGTCAGTTCGACCGGGGAAGCTTGACTGTCTTTACTTTCGTCTTCACTTTCGGTGTCTCTAGGGTCAAGATCTCTTTGGAATTGGTTGGGGTGCCCAGGCCTAAGCCCAGGTGTCAATTGTCAATTATCAACAAAACGGACGTAGAGAGATTCCTCTATGCCCTTTCCTTTCTCCTTTCGCTGCGCCTCGCACAGTTCAGCAACATAACAGGCTCATCCAGTAGCCTGATCTCCTTGAACGACTCCAACTCCACGATCGGTGAGGGACTTTAGAGTCAAACACCATGGGGTAATGGCAGCCCTGAACTCAGCTAGGGCTGGTCGACCCAAGAAAGCATTATATGCGAGTCTATATCCAAAACAACAAACTGCAGTATCCGGACTCTCCAGCGTTCTCCAATACCTAACTCCACTGGCAATTCCACCACTCCAGTGGGTATAGTTGCACTCTCATTGAAACCATGGATACGGTACTGACAAGGTTTCAAATCTTTAGTCTCCATTTTCATCTGGTCATAGGCTCGCTTGAACAATATATTCATAGAACTTCCACTGTCTACCAAGATCCTCTTCATCCAAGCAGGACATACTTAAGCTGATATGACAAATGGATCGATAGTATGGGCTTCGATCCTATCGGCATCTCTGTCTCGGAAGACGATGTCGTCAGTCATTGTCTTCTGTTGCTTGGCCGGAGCCCCATCTTCCAAACTACTACAACACTCAAATCTCGCATGCCTAATAGAACTGGCATACGACTCCATTTCCTTCCAGCTTCGGTCTGCTGGATGAGTACCACCACTAATAGTATTTATCACCAACCTCCCACCAGTACGAGCAGGTTCCTCTTGTCTTGACTGATTCGGTGTATGGTTCTGATTCGATGGGCCCGCACCTCCAGATTGCGGCGCCCGTACAAACTGTTCCAACTTCCTTTCACGTATCAACTTTTCAATGAGATCCTGCAAATGACGGCACTCATTTGTGTTATGGCTGTAGCTTTCATGGAATTTACAAAACTTCCTTGTTTGAATATGTTTCTCCGATGATTGTTTCGGAGCTGGTTTCTTGTACTGAATAGTATTGTAGGTTGTAGATACACATTCTCCAGGGATGTATTAAAGGAGTGTAATTATCAAACATAGGAGCCCTACGTCGTGGATCACAATTCTGATCCCGTTTTCTATTTTGGTTACCATTGCCTTTCTGCTGATTTTGTTTATTATGAATGTTCAATTGCACTTTCCTGGAACTCTCTCCGGATTATTTAACAGCAATATTACTCTGAATTCTTTCCATACTAGGCCCCGCATCATCCTTCTTCCTCGACTGTTTCGCATCCTCCCTTCTCAAGAATTGGGCTGCCTTGGAATATAAAAGGTCCAATGATGCGGGGGGTTTTTCGGCCAACCAGTTGCCGAACTCGGAATCGGGATCAATCCCCTTAGTCAATGCCATTAGAATGGAGTTATCATTAGGGTTGCTGATCTCAGCGCATGCAGCATGAAATCTCTCTAAATAATGCTCGAGTGTCTCTCCAGGAGCTTGAGTGACACTAGATAGAGTATTAACATCCTTCGGTCTTGTGACATGCATACAGAATTGCTCGATAAACTTTGTTGCTAACTGATCAAAACATGAGATAGATCGAGGTGGCAGCCGGGTAAACCACTTAGTCGCTATACCCCCAAGAGAGATCGGGAAGCTTCGGCACTTAACTGCATCATTAGCTCGTGCAGCATTCATCAGCCACTCATACTTTAAGATGTGTTGATTGGGATCTGAGCTCCCTTCATAAACGGGTAAAGTCGGCATCTTGAATCACTGAGGTGGTTCAACATAAAGTATCTCATCAGTAAAAGGAGTATGACTCCGGGAGATTCCCCAGTCGTCATTAGTGAGGCCTTAACTCTCTCAGATCATCTGACGGATCATCGTCGGGATGTCCGACATCTTGACATTTTGGACATGTTGGGCCAAGGTGTAGTCGGGTTCCACAATGCGAGGAGGGGCCGGTCGCTGTCGACGGTCCATGTCTCGCCTCCTTGGTTCTACGTCTTCAGGGACGTAAAGCTCAGGAGTATGATTGCGTTGGCGGTGGTCGGATCCGCTCGGTTCCGAGCGTCAGCTACCAAATCAGTAGCAGTGGTAGTACGATTGTCAGTGATATGGTATGGGGTAGCGCCTCCTCGGGAGGAGGGTCCAGTCTGGTGGCTGGTTGACGGGCCAACTCTCAGTTGCCCAAGACTCAATGTATGCTGAAGCTCAGTGGCATGCGTGTAACTTCCATCCAGTCACGGGCGTGTGGATCTATGATGGTAATCAAAAGAGGTTGAACTCTCAATGGATGAATAGGAAGCCTGATCCCTTCTGGATCTCCTTCGTCTTTAACGGTTTAGCTGGTTGGTCAATTCTGCATTAGCACGGAGCTGTTGAGCGAGCTGCTGGCGGCTCTGAGTCAGTTCTTGCATTAACATCTGGAATTCTTCCCTGGTAACAGGGCCTTGCGGACCTGATGGTCCGGAAGCATTCTGATCGGTCGGAGGCAGTTGTACGGGATTCTATCTTTCCCGTCCTTTTGGATCTGCAGCTGTAGAAGTAGTCCTTGTGTTAACCATGATGAATAGTGAAGCTCTTTCCAAGATTTGATGCAAATCTGAATAGGATGGAAGAACTTTAAACTTGGAATCTGGATCTTCTTCTTAGATTTGTGCAATCCAATATCGATAGTAGATCCAACGAGCAGGAGAAAACTATATTTTCTCAGTGAAAGCACCAAAGTGTCTGTACCAAAATTGGGCACAACACTCTTCGAAAGGGTTTGAAGAGATAAAACGAAGAAATAAATGTAAAACGAGGATCATCTAACAAACACTTCACACAATAATCAGAAAAACAGCAAAAGAACGCAGATATTTAGAGTGGTTCGGCGTATTGCCTACGTCCACTATGAAATGATTGATCTTTTTTAACTTTTGCTTGCTGGTTACAGCAAATTACAACAGCAAATCTCAAGTACAACAGTGAAATTCGAGTACAACGGTGAATTCGGCAGAGTCTGGACGTCAGAGAGCCAAAAGATCCCTTTTTTGTAGGCTCTGGGATGCTATTTATAGGTGTAGGCTACAAATATCTCGCTCAGATCTCGGGAGACCTCTTCTGGCATGTGGATGGGCCCATGCGATCGATCCCACGTGATTTGCACTCGGTCCGTGATCGATACGAACAAATTTCGTATCGATCAAGATTTGGTCCAATCGAGTCGAAATTGGGCATGAACATTCTTTAAGTTGTACGTAAGTTCCTATGAAAATTTCGTAGCATTTGGACTTGCAGATTGCGAGTTATGATTGATACGCGTGTGGGTTTTTCGATTGCTGTCCTCTTCGCATCGATGTTGCTCGTATCGATCAGTTCGCATTGATCCAAGCATGTGCCAGCATGTTGACGTGGCGCTAACTCCTCGGATCGATCCACTTTTTGTGCCGAGTGACTAAGTCTTTCATTAGGACGCATCTTGTTCATATTGATCTAATTGAGTCTTGTTCGTATCGATTTGTCATTACTTTGTTCGTATCCATTGGTTGCATCTCACTTCATATCACTTTTATGCACTCCACTTCGTATCGATAGAAATCCTCGAGTTCGTATCGTTCCCCTCAACTGACCGATACGAAATGGGTAGAAAGGGATCGATACAAAAATGGCAATAGTTAACCAAGTGGATTAGGAATGATGTTACTGGCTAATGGATACGAAGAGAGCGGTTGTCTAATGGATATGAAACAATATCGATTGATGGATACGAACAGTCGAGGCTTGATGGATTCGAACAAGGCCTTTCAGCTGATGGATACGAACTAGGCGTGCACTTGATCGATACGAACGAAGCCTTTCTGAATGGATGCACATCAGATTATTGCTTGAGTTGCATCGATCACATCCTTAGCTTACGACTTCCGATTGACTTGAAATTTGGAACATTGGCTTTTATGTCTTTGCTTGTCGCGTCATATCAATTGTAGCTCGATCCGGACTCGGATAAAATTTATCAACATCCATAGTAAACCTGTGTATAATCGATCTTCGGAACGAACTGTCCTTGGTTTTTAGTCACTTCCTTCGTGTCACGGCCTTACCAAAAGGCGGGATAACAACATCATTTAACCATATTCGCTTTAAATCCATGATTTAATTATAAACAATTCAGTCTTGCACAGTTCGAATTTTTGAAAATAGTTTAGATAGTCATAATTAGTTTAATTAGTTTTAAAATAGTTTAGAATAGTTAAAATAGTTTAAAATAGTTAAAATACTTTAAAATAGTTTAAAATGGTTTTAAATAGTTTTAAATAGTTTAAAATGGTTTTAAATAGATTAGAATAGTTTAAAATAGTTTAAAATAGATTAAAATAGTTTAAATAGTTTAAAACAGATTAAAATAGTTTAATATAGTTTAAATAGTTTAAAATAGATTAAAATAGTTAAAAAAGGTTTAATATAGCTTAATAGTTTAATATAAAATGTTTTGAAAATCTAAATAAATCTGAATTTAAAATAATACACTTTTAAACAGTTTATATTAAAATAATTAATTTGAAAGTAATATCAAATTAAACTATTTCCATTTCAACAAATCTGGACCATATCCAGCTTTCAAATTAACAAACCTAATTTTTATCTTTCAATTTAGATTCCCAATAAAACCATTTAAATCTATGTCCATTTCAAATCCATGTATAAACTATAAATTTAAACTACTTCAAATTTAGTAGATTTCAAAGTTTAAATATTTAAACATTTCAATATTTCAATTTCGATAAACTTCATTTATACTTCAAATTCAACTTTAAAATTTCAATTTAAATCCTTTAAACAATTCGTTTAAACCAATTCTAACTTCAACATTTAAAGCTTGGATTTTCGAAAATAATTTAGTTTATATAAATCAAATTTATTTCAAAATATCACTTAACTAGATTCAAAAATTTAAGGTTTTAAAATCATTTAATTTAACCAATCTGGTATCCGTATATAATTTTCTACTCTATGGTCAAGTGATACAGATTTATATCATTTCAACCCGCAATAAATTTAAAATTTACGAGTATATATCATTTTAACCCACAATCCCAAATTAAAATTAAAAGTCCATAAAATCGCTCGAGTCTATCATTTCAACCCATAACGATTTTTTCTTAATCTATCAGATCGTTCGGGTATGTATCATTTCAACCCACAGTGATTTTACTAATAATAAACTAAGGGAACTTACAATGTGATAACAATATATAAATATAACATCCAGTCATCCAATATCAAAAATTTAACATCCATCACAATCATCATTCAAATCAACCAATAAATAACAACAATTTGACTAATTATCATTAACATGTATTAACTGGCAATTTAAATTCAATATTAAATTGAATGGCAATTATATTCAACGAAAGTCAGATTTAACTAGAATGACAATTTAAATATATCAAACAGGAACCAATCAACTTCTAATCACATCATAAATTCAATTTAATTAACATAAGATAATTTAATAGTTGTGAGTGGGTTAAAATACTCGCCTTTGATTTCCAATCGATTTAAAATCCAAAAATAGCCCAAAACTTGAATAGTCTCAGAATGCAGCCAAACATGTTCCAAAATGTTCGGAATTTCGATACGATCACAATGGAGAAACACGCGCGTGAATCCGAGCTCGTATGAAAAAGTTATACACGTTAGAACATTCGACAATTGAAATTTAAATAAAATAATAAAAGAAAACAATAGAGTTACCATCTCTCCAACAGCCACGTCATCCACGTTCACGAAACCCTAACGTTGCCTATCTCGTTCAAATGGTCAACCTAGATATTCCAATCGCCGCCCATACGTGAAAAACGCCGCCATCATAGTCACCTACACTTAGATCCAAGACCACCCACATGCTCCTCGCCTCCAGCCGCACCCCCCGCCAAGTTCGACCACCTCCAGCCACTTATCTGAGCCGCGCCGTTGCCCATAATACACGCCCTTTTCTGGCGAATTGGCTGACCATTACGATCAACGAACACCGTCATTAGGGTCTGCTCAACTTCCTCTACAAGCCCATGCCATCCGATCGACCCATCGATGAAGATCCACCGTTGGATCGCGAAAACCTAATTTCGACGGCCGAGGTTCATCCTCGATTTCTGGTCAAACGATGCACCCAATTGAAAAACGAATAGCTATAGTGGATTACACCCGTTGAGAGCTTTCCAACGACATATAATATGACGTAGTTTTGAGGAGTTTGATTTTCGATTTGAATTTGAAATTGTAATTGGTTTCTGCCATTGGAAGAAAGGAATGGGCAGTCAAAATTGTACGTACAAGAATAAGAAAAAAAAGCTGCTAGGGTTAGAGAAATCTATTTATATAGACAAGGCCCGATAAGAATGAATGAACCTACCGAATTGGTTCGAAATGACAATAATGACCCGAAAAGCCCGTTTCATTTTCGAAACGAAAGTAGATCATCCCATATATCGAAATAGATGTTTCCGATATTTTTAAATTCAATGTAACATGTTTCAAGTCCTAATTCCACTGTATGAAGAAGTTAGCTTTTAAAATTATCTTATTTCAAATTGAATTCATTAAATTGATTTCTACGCGTTTCGAGCTCGCACGATCAAACGACAAGTCCAATCGCTACGAAACTTGAAATCATACAATAATTTACTATTACGGATCCGATGAAACTAGTTTCGTTGAAATCCGAGACAGTGGCCGAAATGGTTATTTTCACGTTAATTAAATAAATTATTATTAAATTAATTTAATCAACTTTCAATTCAAATTCAAAAGTTAGCCAATTTTTTTATCATTTTTGATTACCTAGTAATTTATAATCTTTTAAAATAAATTTCCATGTCAAATTCAATATTTCAATGTTGTACTAATTACAGTGTTCAGTTTCAATTGTAGTAAATTAATTAATTATAATCTAAATTCCAATAAATTCGTTTATTTCGATTTACATCTGATTATTCAATCAATTATCACCTTATGGATATAATTAACATTGGTTTACATCTTATTACATTAGTATTCTACAATTATCATCTTAATTCATATCAACTGCAATATTTGATTAGATTAATTGTGATTGATTTCCAATTTATTTCAACGGATTAAATAGTGAAATGATAATTAAACAATAGCTACAACTTACAGTTTCAAACACATTTCTATGTTTATTGTTTACAAATCAAGCTAATAAACTCACATGCTGATTAATTATTCTATATTAACCAATTTCAATTAGTTACGTATAATTTCACCATTAAAGACAACATTTGGTTTATTTCCTTATTTACAATTTATAACCAAATTAACTTTAAAATTATTTCAGTTACTTGAGATTACATTAAATTAACTTTATTAAATATCATTCTAATTGTTTTCTTATCAACAAATCATAAATTTTATTTTCTTCCTATATTAAATTCCAAAATCTTATTTAATTTAATATTTTAATTATCAAAAATTAGGGGTTGTTACAAATACTAATATGATTCATATAGTACTAAATTCTCTCTATCTTTTATATAAATTGAATCACTTTTAAATTTGACATCAAATTTTGAATTATTGAATATTTTAGTACTAGAAATTTAAATTTGAAATTTCAATATATAAATAAATTTAAATTCCGTTTGAAGTATTCATTTAAACTTTCAAAGGTGAATCCTGGGAATTTTCGGAACATGTTCCTTTGAGTAATGCACGAGAGAGTTAGTAAAATTAGATAATTGTTTTGTTTTCTTCCAAAATTAGGGTTATTTTGTAATACGTATGTTGTATGTTAAGTAAAGAACGATGTATATGATTCTGGTAAATTTTTCGGTGAATGTATAGTAAATTACGATGTACAAATAGAATCAGCCAACAAGAAATTTCAAATTTTTGGAACCACGAATCACATAAAGTAATGGGCAAGAGCATAAGAGAAACCATAACCTTCATTTTAAATTGAAATACAAATCAGTTTCGTAGTTGTTTCATCTTTGTGTCATAGTTTTCTTATTCCGATCGTTCAATTTACGTATTTCATAGATGTCCTTGCTAATTATTAATATAAATAATAAATTGTTTATATACCATTAATTATTAGTTATAATCTAATAATTGTTAATTTAATTTATTATTTAACTAATAATAATTAATTAAATTAATAGGATGTGTAACAACCCGAATTCCAACGGTCCGGATTTTTTTGCAAGAATGCTAAAACCAAGCCCACCGAAATCCGAGTTGGGTATCTGGTATCCTGCAAATAGGCAAAGATAAATATATCAGAGCTCAATTAATTATCTCACAATAGAATTGACTAAAATATAATAGTAAGTAAATACTCACCCAAATAATAACACTTTCTAAGCAAGTGTCATAAAGCTGAGAAGTCTCTGTCATCTACCTAACCCGTAGGATGTTATGAGGAGGGGGTCAGAACAAAAGTTCCGGTGAATAAATAAATTATATACTTCTAGGCTTAATTCTACATATACTGTTTTATTTCCATTTATTCTTATATTAGATTCATTAGGTTACAATACTCTCACCTCTGCTCGTGAACCGTGCCCATCTACTCCATAGTAGAAAAAAACCTAATAACTAATATATACATATATGTAGCTATATGCCCAATGACCATATTGGTCCTAGGTACCACCTATGGTACCTTTCGTATCCTCTTCGAAAAGGACTCCATCATCTAGCTTCGAGAGCATTCTGAAACTACATCTGTAAAGGACCACTTCGTAAGACCTACAATACATATGCTCCTCTACTTACTACAAAAACGTAAATTGCATCCGCACTAGTCTGCACCAGTACTCGGACATCCACAATGTACCACCCAGTGCGTACGTTGAGGACTACATAATCGTTCTATCTACTATCTGAGTCCTGCCAACAAGGTCTACCTTGTACGAAACTTAGTCGGGGATTTTCTATATCTGTAAAGGATTACTTCGTTAGGCTTACAATACAGATATTCTAGTTGGTCCGTCCCTTTCTCTTTGTGGCTATGGCCCCACGCAGCCCCCCTCAACTAATCAAGACTTTTAAAGAGTTAAGTGGTCGTGCCCTACTGCAAACAATCTAACATCCAATTGGCGGTGCCCCTCCATCCAATGTCTCGATAGTGAAAGTATCATTGGACTGTCAGTTTAACTCTAGTCTTTCCCGAACTCGCTCATGGTCTTGATGTTGGCCGATATCCGCATGCGACTATCCTTAACCTTACTTGCAAGTACTGGACATACGAATACCCTACTTCGAACACCAAGCCCTTCTGACTGCCTACAAAGGATCCGCTTCGTTAGGCCTACAATGCAAATGCAGTCAAGACATACTCTTTTGATGGAACACCTACAGACATGCCTCCGGAGATGCAACTTCGTTAGGCCTACCCAAAGGGCCATCCTAGAGTATCCTCACGTCCCGTTGAAGTCTCGCACTTCCCGCTATCCCAAAATCAATAAGTTGGACGTGCTCCTCCATTTTTGAATTCCATGATGAATTGCTTCGTTTGGCGCTTCATCTTTTGGGCTGCTCCAAACGCATTTCGATTCTTTTATTATACCCTAAGTCCAATCTTTTAAATTGCGTTTAGTTTGCTTTCTTATTCTGTTGGCTACCTAATTTAATTTAATTTCCATATTCTTGCCCCCGTCTAATAAAGAATGCTGTTAGTATGAGCCACATTTACCATCTTGCTTATTTAACTTAATATATAAATAAGCCTCTTTTATTATTTCTGTTTTATTTGCTTATTAACTTAATACAGGTTGTTTAAATAAGCTTCTATCATTATTCTCTACTATCATCATTTACCAATTTGTTTTAAGTTTCACGATAAGCTTTTCCGTTCTTATTTCATAATTATAACCTATGTTATAATTCTACTTGGAATTGTTGCTTTTTCTTCTTTTATAATCCATTATACAATTACAAGCATTTATTGCCTAGTCGGCGTTCTTTTATTACGATATAGAATTTTCTTTAATTCCCTAATATTACATGATTCACTTATCATAATAATTGCCTAGTTAAATAGCCTGCGCAGTAAATGCTGACTTAGGTTCCTTAAATTTCTTCATAGCCTCAAATTCTTAAATTAATAATTTTCTTGTTTCAAATCAAACTTTGCTTTGTTGTTTGATATTTTAGGAAGTAATTTTATTTTATTCGGTTGGTTATGAAGACTATATAATCCATTTCCATACTTTAATGTTGAATAATACTTTAAACAATAATCTATAACTGCAAGGTGTCTCTTTTACTATTTTGGAGTAGTGTGAAATATAGTGGTTCCTCTATTTTACACTAATTTCCCCCCTTTTTTTCCTTTTATTATGGCAGTTACGTTTATCGTTATCTTTTAGCTATTAAATTATGGAAATGTATCACATCTTCTAACCAACCAATTAATCTAATAATTACCCCCAGATTAACTTTTCCCGTTTCAATGCAATTTATGACAGAAATTTTATCTCTCAACTTTTATTATTTTATATCTATTTTCTTTCTTTTCAGTTTTCTTATTTATATAATCCATATTCGCGTTTTACCTATTCTAATCCATATCGAAGAAAGAAAAGAAGGGATGGAAGAAAACTGTCGCTTGCATAAAAATCCAAAACGTTGAACAAAATATGTAAATAAGGCATAGAAATGTTTAAATACTGTAAATAAACTGCAAGTTTTCTTATAGTTTATCCTAATTTAATTAATATGATTAATTACCAAATAAAATTTTCTAAACGGGAATCTAACAATAATATATCTTAAACTTAAAAGGTATATAAATAAATTCACTCACCTGTCGTCCTTAGCTTCGCTTGTGCTCCGCTTGGTTCCCCAGTCCTTCTGGATCCTCTTCTTCCAATGCGTATAATATTTTATTTCAGAAGATCTTCTCCCTAGAAATTATTTTCTATTTAGGATTCAGCCTTAGGCAATGAACCCATGGGGGAAAATCTAATTGTGAGAAGATAGACCCTGGGTCCTATTTATATTGGAGCTTGGAGATCTCAGACCGTTGGATTCTTGGATTGAACCTGGAGCCACCACGTCATAGGGTCGTTTGGAGCCATAGGATTGAAGAACGTGACTCTGATCGCACAAAAAGGAGAAAACACGTCACGGTATAAATCTGGACGAATTTTCATCCAGATTGCGTGCGGGCCGACCGGGCGGTCGACCGCCCTTAGCAAGCGGTCGACCGTTGCGCCAATTGGGTCGACCTACTGGTCGGCTCATATCTGCGTTATTATATTATTATTTTTCGATTCGTTTGCTTATTTTGTTTCGTTCTTAACTCCTTCATATTAGTTCGGTTTTAAACAAGTTATACATGGAAACTGATCAGAAAATTGCCCTGGACGCAATGGTACAAGTTCCGGAGCCTTATTCCGATAATTCCAAAATTATTTAGTTTCATTACTTATCGTTATACGTTAAATTTTAACTATATAAGAATGCAAGGTGTTACAGGATGAATAAAGCACGATACCCTTAACGTGAAAAGAAAAAAGAAAATTCAACTCAATCATCCCATGTCATTTAAAGCATCACATGTCATTTAAAGTGCGAGAGCGAGATTCTCGTAATAGAAGTACAATTTTGTTTATACGGTTTAAAATAGCTCCGGCGATAATTGTTGAAATTTAGGTGCCATGTATGATTCAACTCACCCATGGTACCGTTGAAGTCTACCAAACTCAGCACCATTTATCTAGCTCTTGTATTCCACCAAACTTAGCACCGTTTGTTTATTTAACTCTCCTGTGACTTGGGGCAATAATTGAACCACGGTGTACCGAAGCGCACCCTAGCTTTGCTGAAACCCATCGAGCACCGATAATTAGCAAAACCAAATTTAGTAAATTACTAAAGTTTAAATTTCGTTATCTAATTCACGAGAAAAGGGAAAAGAGAGAGGAAAATAATGGAAACAGAATGGATCTCCGAATATCGACAAGCAGATGGAACAATGGATAAGCGGCCGATGAAGAGACAAAGGCTGATGTGGGGGATGTTGCCTTTGATTCCCCATTCAAAGGTCTGAAGTCTTGTTTTTTCTGTATCCGTGTGATAATTGTTTGGGTTATGATCTAATTTAGCCTTGTTGTTTGTATACCATAATTGGAAAAAAATCTATCCCATGGATTTTCAAATTTCGCTAAAGTCGGTCAATTCGAAACTGTACTTGCGCATAACAAAATTAAACTGAAATACAGGCGGGGGTTACTGAAAGGAATTCAGCCTTGAATAGGGGGTAATTTTGGGGATTTTGACTTATCTCGATACATGATAATAAATTTATTGAAGTGCTACTGGAAAATGATAAATGAAGTGATACTTAATGATACTTTCTTCATTTGTCATCAAACTAATTATTTTGTAGTGTAGTCCTGTAAACTTTTAAGCTTCTTCACGGGAGAGTGGACATCTTTTAAGCTTCTTTACGAGGGACATCAAATCGAAGGGTTTTTGCAATAACTTATAAAAGCTCTTTCAACATTGGGTGTGTTGCCAAACAAGCCACCTGACCCCACCTCATTAGAGCTTTAGTTGCTTCATTTGAAGCAAAGCAACACTGGTGGTTCCTTTGGCAACCTACAGCGTTGGTACATAGTCGGCATTATTAATGTTTATGTATACATGCATTGTGTGGTTCAGAATTTCATTTTGAACCACACAGTGCATATATAATTTAATTTTATATCAATCATGAGTTTATTCGGCATTATAAATACCAAACTTGGCAATCAATCCCTATTGGTTCCAAACTGATTTATGTTGATGAGTATGTGTGTTGATATGAAAACATGACGTGGCATCCTATGCTATCTGGGGAGCCGTCGAGCGGCACCGCTAAGTGTCGATTAGACGCATTTTTGCAATTTTAACGCCCTGCCTTTTTATTCTAGCGCCTTATTATGCCATTTGTTTGAGGCGCCGTCTGAACGCTGAGCTTTTCTTGGAGCGCTAGAGAATAGGTGTTTTTAGTATAACATAATTTTTTACTTAAAATAAATACATATACAATGAAATTATTCGGTTACTTTGTTTATTTACTGAAGATCTTTGTATTTTCATATTTGAATGCTTTAATCGTTTTTCTATATCATTTTTAAAATATACAAACAATCATTTAATAAATAAGTACAGTTCTTTATATTTGAGAATAATAGCTACTCCTTAATTTTTCACTTCTTCTAAATTTAACATGCTGAATTCTTAATTTTTTACCTTAATTGTGTTATCCTTTTAAAAGGTAGTTTAAAACGATTTCTTAATCAAACACAAAATAAGTAACAACAACAACTACTAAGTCATTATTCTCAAACAAGTTGGGGTCGGCTAGAGATGAAACCCAAAATTAAATGACAAAGTCAATTTAAAAGTAACAACAACAATAATAAACCATGAAAATAATAATAAAATAAAATAATTAAAGAAATACTAATAATAATAATAAATAAGTAAAATAAAAATAAAAATAAAATAAAAATAAAGATAAAAGTAAATATATAAAGAAATTAAAAAATACCATGATAATAATAGTAATAATGTTACCAATAGAAAGTAAAAAGACCAAACGCTATGTCTTAGGCTCTTATTTACTAGTCTTATAAACTAAAACGTATAACACTACCCCTAAACCAACTCTAGATAAAAAACTCATAGCTCATGGTTTTGGTACGTGGATCGCTAACTTCCACGCGCTTCTGTCCGACACGAGCTCTTTGGATATATTCCAATTCTTCAAGTTCATTTTTACTACTTCCTTCTACGTCAACCTTGGTTGACCTCTACCTTTCTTTGAGCATTCGATGCGGCTTACAATTCGAACGCGCACAGGTGCCTTGGGAAGTCTCCGTTGGAGATGTCAAATCCATCTTAAGCGGTGTTCGATTAGCTTCTCTTCATTTGGTGCTACTCCAAGTTTGTCACGTATATCATCATTTCTAATTCGGTCTCGTCTTGTATGATCATAGCTCCATCTCAGCATATGCATCTCTACTACACTAATCTTCTGGACGTGGTTTTTTAGTAGGTCAACATTCTGCACAATACAACATCGCATGCCCGATTGCCGTTCTGTAGAACTTTTCTTTAAGCTTTTGTGAGACTTTCCTGCCACAGAGAATGCCAGACGCTAGTTGCAATTTCATCCATCCCGCTCGAATTCTAAAACTAACATATCAATCTCATCATCATGCTGCAACATATCAATCTCGAAAGGATTTCTTCTTGGGCACTACTTGTTCGGCCAGAGTGACATCTTCATCCTCTGACCTGACTCCGCGGAACTCACACTTCATATACTCCGTTTTAGTTCTGCTAAACCTAAAATCCTTTAATTCTAAAGTCTATCTCCACAACTCCAGTTGTCTATCAACTCCTATCCTACTTACGTCAATTAGCACAAATCATCAACAAAGAGCATACACCAAGGAATCTTACCTTGTATACCCTTGGTAACCTCATCCATCACTAGGGCAAAAATATAGGGGCTCAAAGCCAACCCTTGATGTAAACCTATGCTAATGGGAAAATCACTGATTTCACCATCGCATGCTCGACACTAGTCACGACATCATCATACATATTCTTGATAAGGGTAATGTACTTTATTGGGACTCTTCTAATCCAGAGCCCACCACATAACCTTTCTTGGTACTTTGTCATAATTTTTCTCCAAATCGATAAATACCATGTGTAGATTCTTCTTTTGTTCCCTAAATCTCTCCATAAGTTGTCTTATTAAGAAAATCATTTCTGTGGTCGGTCTCCCAGACATGAAATCAAATTGGCCTTTTGAAATGCTTGTCATCCTTCTTAAATCGATGTTCAACGACTCTCTCTCAAAGCTTCATTGTATGATTCGTAAGCTTAATTTCTTTGTAGTTTGTGCAACTTCGAATATCTCCTTTATTCTTGATGATTGGAACTAATATACTTCTCCTCCACTCATATGACATCTTGTTTGATTTGAAAATATTATTGAACAACTTAGTTAGTCAGTCTATACATGCATCTCCACACCTCAATGAGGATGTCATCAGGCCCCAACACCTTGCCTGCATTCATCCGTTTTAGCGTCTCCTTAACATTGGACTCTTGAATTCTTCGAATAAAATGTCTTCTGGTGTCATCAAAAGAGTTGTTTAGCTCGATCGTAGTGTTATTACCTTCTTCATTGAATAGCTTGTTGAAGTATTCTCTCCATCTATTTTTTATCTCATCATCCTTCACCAAAAGTCTATTATTCTCATCCTTGATGTATTTAACTTGGTTGAAGTCTCCCGTCTTCCTCTCGTGGAGCTTAGCTATCCTATAAATGTTTTTTCACCCTCCTTCGTACTTAGCTTTTGATATAGATCTTCATACATCCGACCTCTTGCTTCATTCACCGCTCTCTTTGCGTTCATCTTTGCCGCTTTGTACTTTTGCATGTTGTCCTTGCTCCTGTGATGATACAAGCATTTGCAGCATTCATTTTTCTCTTTGATAGCCTTTTGCACATCACTGTTCCACCAAGTTGAATTTTTAGGTTCGTGTTTATTTCCTTTTGTTATCCCACCCCTTAGTAGCCATTTTCCAAATGCGCGTTGTCATCTCATTCCACGTGTCATTTGCTTCTCCTTCCATATTCCATGCCCCTTCTCCTATCACTATCCTTAAACATCCGTGAGACGTCTTTTTTGAGCTTCCACCATTTCGTTCGACCCCTTGCTTCATTCACCGCTCTCCTTGCGTTTTTCTTTGCCGCTTTGTACTTTTGCATGTTGTCCTCGCTTCTGTGATTATACAAGCATTTATAGCATTCCTTTTTCTCTTTGATAGCCTTTTGCACATCACTGTTCCACCACCATGAATCTTTAGGTTCGTGTTTATTTCCTTTTGTTATCCCACACCTTAGTAGCCACTTTCCGAATGCGCGTTGCCATCTCATCCCACGTGTCATTTGCTTCTTCTTCCATATTTCATGCCCCTTCTCCTATCACTATCCTTAAACACCCGTGAGGCGTCTCTTTTGAGCTTCCACCATTTCGTCCGACTAATCTTGGCTCCTTTATCCTGTCGAACACGTATCCAAAGACGAAACTCGGATATCAAAAGCTGACGTTTGTGAGACGACACATTCATCATGTATGCTTTGCAATTTACACAAGCTCGTTTGTCATCTCTTCTAATAAGGACAAAGTCAATTCGGTTAGAGTGTTGGTCACTACTGAAAATAACTAAATGTGATTGTCTCTTTCTAAAGAAGGTATTAGCTATTATGAGGTCATAAGCAATAGCGAAATTCAATATTTCTTCTCCTTTTTGGTTTCTATCGTCATATCCAAAAGCATCGTGCACTCTCTCAAACCCCCCACTAGTTGTACCAACATGACTGTTGAAATCTTCTCCTACGAAAAAATTTTCGCTACAAAATAACTAACTATAAATTAAAATTTATACTACTCACTAAAATCGTATTTCAGTTTTTTAAGATTATTTGGCACACATATTCAATTATTGTCATGACACAAACTTTACTACTATAAATTTTATTGCTTCAATACTAGTAAATGCACTTGATTCATTTTTAAAATTTATCGACGAATCATTTACATGTGTGTACATATATATATATACATACATACATACATACATATATATATATATATATATCACTCATAGCAAACTAATAAGTAGTGGTTATTTAATCAACATCAATATAATTAATAAATAGTTAATTATCTTTTGTAATTTTTTAATGCAAATATTGTTTGTGACGAACGCCTATTTTCGTCTAGGCTTTACCTAGACTCTAAAGCCAATTTTAGCGTCAGCGCTCCACTCCGTCTCGAATAGCATAGGTGGCATCAATTGACCCCACACTAGTGTTGAAAGTGCTCTAACTATTGAAAGCAGTTTATAAGTTGCTTTTGTAATTTATACTTTTGGCATCAACTTAAATTTTTGACTTAACAGCAACAAAAAAAGCTGATAAGTCAAAACTTGTTTTAATTTTAAAACTAAAATTCGATCACAGTTTGCACTTTTACATTTCAAATTACTAAATCTAATCACAACGTATACATTCGAACACTTATATTTTAATATTCACTCAAAACTTCTTAAAAGTTACTATTCAAAATCCTCGCTAAGAAGATTTAAGCCGAAACAAGCTTTATGCGTAATTTATGAGCTCAGATTCACTGATCTCAGTTTGCCATGTCTCCATATACCCATCTAATTTCCATCATTCCTTTACAGAAAAAACATAATTTGCTAGAGGATTATCTGCCGTAATTTATTTTGTAAATTTGACGATCGGGTCAATCAATTTTGGATGTTCCTATACTTTTTGCTCCTAGTTATCAGAAAGTGGAATCCTTTTATTAACCCTACACAATTTTAAAGGCTTTAATGCTATAAGAGTATTCATTAACGCATCGCAAATTTGAAACAAATATTGTTGTTTGTCCCACACAATAATTCATCAACCAAAATTCTTATGATGCTTTATTCTTTTTTTCAAACAATTTTAAAGTTGAAGTGTATATTGGCACAATAAAGTCAAACTTTTTTTTAACCTTTTCTCTATTAGTTTTTATCAAATCGATTATCTATAATTATTTTTTAAGAAAAAATTGAGTAAACAAACCTAAACACTATCTAAAATGATAGTCATAATCATATGTAATTACAAAATTCATGAATCATTGTTATTATCATATTATCCATTCATGGGATAGGCACTATTTTTACAACTGCAAACATGCATGATTTGCAAGTTAACAACACAAGGTTAAATTAACAACTATGCTAGGATCAATGTACACATTGTTTCTGTAAAGTTTATCAACGCTTCCGAAAAGTAAATCATACTTAAAAAAATTTCAAATATAGCAAATTAAAATAAATGAATAGTACTTGTGCGAAACTTTTTGATATATACAAGTAAGTATTTTAATTATTAGTATTTCATCAACAGTGACAAATGTAATATAACAAACTCATTCTACCTAAAAGAGGGTTCTATTACAAATTTGAGAAATGGCTACATCTTCGCAATATGTATGCCATCCAATTTTTTGTTCTTCCACATCTTAAATTCATTGTTCCAACAAAGTCTATAACGTACTACTTTAAGAGACTACCCGGAGTCGGAAAATATTCACGAAAGTTATTTTACTCTTGGAGGAGATCAATTGCAGAAACCTTGAGTTGTGGAATTAGCAAATTTCTACTCTCCTAACTTGATGTCACAGTTAAGTCATCTAAGTCGAGATGGTTATATTTATCGATAATGTTGATAAAAGACTGTCTTTGTACTAAGGACATTTATTGGTTGTCCACTCGTCTTTCCTTAAATTCTTAAGTGGGTTTCTAATAAATTGATGCTTTTAGAAGATTTTTTCTATAAAAAGAAAAAAGAAAAAAAAGTGTGCTAGATTGTTTAGTGGCTTGGGAAATCACATGCAAATCTAAAGTTCAATTTGGATTGAGAGTTTTGAATTTACACGGCCTAATTTTTTACACGACCTAATTTACATTATTATGCAAATGGTTGTGGTTAATCCTTAGACAAGAGAGACATAATGTGGACATCAGTACAAAATTTGTTTTATGATGGATGATATACATAAAACATACTCGATACAATTGTTTCTTTTCTTGGAGAAGCACAGTTGAATTCATTCCTTAGTTTAGAGCTGGACCTGAGGTGTTTGTAACGGAAACAAACGCTTCCTTTGGCTTAATGCTTGCTTGGCTATGTAATATATCATGTTTCAAAAATATTCCTGAGTTTTATTATATTGTCTCTTACAAGTCTGACAAAGTGATTGATTTTACACTATACAAAATAATTTTAAATGGCATTGTTTGGTTAAATAAAGCCATTGAATTAACTTCTACAACAGTTTAAGGAAATCACTGAGTCTAAAACACTTAAGTCGATCATTATGTGGAATATTTATGATGAGATAAATTTGGGTTTGAAGCTAGAAGAAATTCATCAATAAATACATGTCAATTCTACAAATTTTATGCTTGTAACGTTAGATATAGTAGAACTTTGTGGAAAAACAAAGCTACTCTAAGATGAAACTGCTTACGTGGCTCCTAATTAAAGAAAGACTTGCACAATTTAGATGCTGAGGTAGAATTTTCTTCTTCTTCCATTTAAGTCAATTCTGCTTTATCTGCAGTAAAGAACCAAATGCATAGGTACATTTGTTGAATGTTGCTTATGATGTATTATGAGTTTTGAATTGATTATAGCATAGATTCATAGAAATCTACTGCCTACAGAACATAGAACCCTATGTGACATCATGTACTTGGTTTTTAGCCAAATTTTATGGTTTGAGAGGAACCAAAATTCACCCATATCTATGTTCACTCACATTGATCTTTTAACAAATTCTTGTGGAGGGAATTTGTATGAATTTCCAACCAAAATTCACCCATATCTATGTTCACTCACATTGATCTTTTAACAAATTCTTGTGGAGGGAATTTGTATGAATTTCCTCATGCTGAGAAAAGCTTTACTGAGGTTGGACAACTCTTTTTTATATCTTCTACTGAGAGGGAGGAGCTTGAAGATTGATAGTTTCACAACATGTTTGCATCTTATGTTCAGTTATGATTTATATGGAACTTCATGTTCAGCTTATATGCTCTCCCCCCCCCCACCCCCCTCTGTGGGTAGTTATTACAGAATATAATGTAAAAAGCTGTATACACTTGTTTCACTGTTATATATATATATATATATATATATATATATATATATAAACATATATATAACGCTGTTGCTTGTTGCACATTTATTCTGCAAAGAAAATGCTCCATATTTTTGGTCAATTATAAATCATTAAAGCAACAAGAAAAGTTTGTTTCATTGTACGTAGTACATTAATTTTCAATAATTTTTGCGAGGTTAGCACTATTGTTGACAATTAAGTAATTATTCGCGTGTTTTGCAAAATCATATTTTAGTTAAGGCAAATATTCCCTAAATGTTCGGTGGCAAGGATACTATGTAAAGCACAATTGACCATTTTTGAGTTAAGCAATAACACGGCAATGTAAACATTTCTATATTTATACTATTTTATGGTTAAAATATTAATTTGTCAAACAATTAGGTCTATCAAACGATTTTCTCTTTTACTGCAGTAATTCACCATCAAATTTCTTCCTAAATATTCTTAAACTACGTTCAAAAAATAATAATCATAAATCTCTATCACAATTTTCTCCCAAAGTAGGGTTGTTATGGTAACAATTATCATTAACATTTTGGAAAAACCATTACCATACCGTTTAATTTGGTAAAGACAAAATGCACTCCATTATCATAAGGTCAGTATACCATACCGCAAAACCAAAAAACCATTACCATACCATTTTGTTTGAAAATCAAAGTGTTTGATATTTTTTGCAATGTATTCGTTCTTCATCAAACGTTTCATCATATTACTAGACATCAGCAAAATAACAATAACACGATTAACATCATTTTAATTAAATTTCAAAACTGAATTCAGTCATTTGCTTGCTTCTTTTTGAGAAATATATTAATAGATAAGAAAAATAACATATATAATGAGTCCGTAAATTACTGGTACCATCAGTTTTAAAAAAATACCACCGATGCTTTACTATTAAAAACGATAAATTTTCCGTTACCCTATCAATTGTATCTGTATACCGATTTAGCTCAAAGCAGTAAACCATTGATCAGTAATCGTATGGTAATAGACAATTTACCACTAGCAAAGCGATCCTATCCAAACCGACGTTGACATTTCTACTCTTCTCTATTATTTCACTTTTCTCATCTCCTTGGATTGAAATCAATCGTAAGCTCTTAAATCTCAAACCAAATGGATTTGATCACCACGTTGTGTAGTCACTCAAATTTTAAATTAGGAAGCATGAAATTCACACTGAGTCCCGTTATTTCTTTCAGTCCCTATTTTACTGAAGTATCGTTTCTCAAATCTATCGACCAGTTGAAAGGAAAACTAGGTCACTTTCCCTTAAAAAAAATAGTGGTAGCAAGAGAATAGATGATAGAATCCACGTCAAGTAAGATAGTGACCTGTAACTTCTATACAGTTGTACTGGTTTGAGTAAAAAGGCTTATTACTACGACATTATTTTGACATTGAAGGTTTCTTTTGCCAGTGCCCACCCTCGAGTATTTTTGTTACTTAAAACAATTTTTTATGTTTGTTGTATTGCGTGATTATATACCTGTTATGGTGCGGTGCTGCATTCCATCATACTGTGCATATTTGTTTTTAACATACTACTATGGATCATGGAATTGATGAATGATTCTTTTCTAAATTAAGTTTGACATAGAGTTGGTGATTTCACTAATGCATATATCATGTTTCAGTAAAAAAACCATTTGAAATTAATCTTTTGATTTGATGCACTATAATGAGTAAATGCTCACCTGATAATTAAATCTTTGATTTATTTTTCTAGTTTAACGTGAATACATTAACTTCTGCTAATATAATTGATAATATTCTAAACATGTTTACAGTTCTGTATGTGAACAATAAACAACATTTCTTTCTTACAATTTGTGATATTAAATACTTCACCACCTTTTATCTTCGTTTGATTTCCCTTAAATCTAAATAAAGGCGTGTAGTCTTGCAAACTGTAGTAAAATATTTTTGTAAAATATGTGGTATAAATTGTGGTAACTTGTAGTCTTGTACAAATAATTGTAGATTTGATTTTAAACATTATGAATGTTAACGCTAATTCTTGAATTTCGGTACAATTTCAAATCACACGGGACAATGCTTTTACCAGTTTGAGACTTGAGACCTATTGCTTTTTGCTAAATTCTCCTTAAAATTTTGATTTCAGATTTACATTTTTATCAACTCGAGTACTATTAAATGCACATAAATTGTCTGCTTAATTATCTTGGTGTACATAGGAATTCACCAATATGCATAAGCTGTTTACTGAAGTCCAAGAGTCATTTCACACTTATTTGCTTATATGTTCTTGCAGTATCATTCATTATTTTTCCACAAATTTTGAATGCCTCGCATGAGTAACATTGGTCAGTTCCACCATTCAGCGGTAGTACTAGGAAGTTGTAGAGAAACTAAAATTTAGCTTGGTTGAATTTTGTCGTGGAGTAAATAGGTATGACATTGTTAATATTCTTAACAATGCTTTAACTCCATATTTAGAATCGTTGTTGTCACCAACATGTGAGCATAGTTTGCGTACACATTTTTTGGATGGCCCTAGGAACCAATCTTATGCTTGTAAATTTCGAGGCAGTATGCACCGAACCCACATGTATATTTCAGGTAAATCTTTCCATGGCAAACTGAATATTTTTTAAATTTTCTGAAAGGTTTCGATTTTTTTTTTTTGGAAAGTTCCGAGTTTCATTAAGGGTATTGATTTATTTATTTTTGAAAATTTTGATTTTTTCATTTAAAAAAGAATATTATTTCTATAAAAATCAATGATTTTTATTTTAAAAAATGATATTTTTTGAGCGGTTTTGAATTTTGATTATTCTTTTATGGAAAATTTGTAATTTGTTGATTTCTTATGATTTTTTGAAAGATTTTGTATTTTAATTTTTTTTATCAAACAGCTTTTGAGTTTTTTAAAAAAAGGAAAATATCGAATACGAGATTATGAGAAATGAAACAATTAATGAGAGAATAAAAAATGTAATGAAACAATTAATGAGAGATGAAGAAATGCTTTTGTTTTATTATTATATACATTATTATATATATAATATATAATAGATGAGCTGTGATTGGTGAAGTGTTGGAGTGCAATCCAGTACTGTTTGGTATAGGCATATGATTAGCAAGATTGAAGCATCTATTGAAAGAAAAGACACCAGTTTCTCAATTACCGATAAGAATAACAATAATGCGGCAGAAGCTATGGCAGTTAGAGCTTTATATATGATGAAGTGAGTGGTACTACTATGAAGCTCGTACGGAAGTTCATCAGAGGAATTATTGCTTTAGAAAGATGGGTGTTCCTAACCTAAAGACCGTTTGATGGCTATTAATTTCAATTTGATGAAGAAGACTTTATGTTGTTAGACTGGTAGAATACGTGACTAACTTATGTTTGTAAGTTTCTTTACAAATGCTTGTAGTATAATATTTTGTTATACCCAAGTGGGGGTTTTCCACTTTATGAATAAAGATTAATTACTTAAAAAAACAATACATATTTGACTCGATATTTTTTTACACGTGTTTTCCTTGTTATGCTTTTATTTTATACATTTTCTTTTTACGCCTTGAGTGTGTTGTATGAAAAAAAGGTGAATACAGTATGCTAGTTCCAATGATACTGAATTGTTTTTTCGTGAAAGTAGTATGCGACTTATATCTTTTCGTCCGATTTAAATAATTGCATTTGTTTAGGTATTTAATTTATTAAACTAAATAGTAAAAAGAACTATCAGTTGGTTACCATTGTACAGCGGTAATACTAGTATCTCTGTCATGCTTATAGTCTACAGCAGATCATATTTTGTAAAGTTGAGTCACTGACATTAAACTATTCCAGATTGATTAACTTTTTACTACTTTAAAGGCTTTCTATATGTAAATATACTTTTGTAAAACAAATTTTGGAATAGGCTCAAAGATCTGCATATTTTGGGGTCGACTACATGAATGAGGTATATTCAAGCAGCGCATTATCCTCATATTACAACCCAGAGGTGCCTCGAAACATATCTCCACCTTGGAGAGGTGACGGCAAGGATGGTCATTATATTTTTTCTGTTGGCGAAAGTCTAACTCCAAGATGTAATTTTTTATCTCTCATTTTAATTAGTTCTTTTATTTAATTGCATGACCTTTAGCAGAATTTATTATACTAGATTTTTTTTTTTTGTTAGATGCATACTTACTATCCACTTTAGAAGTTCTTTAGAATATGGGTTTAGGCTCTCTAACTGAAAATGATAGTTTAAGATAGAATATTTTACATTGAAGTCAAAATTTAACTAGAGTATAAAACAGACTTGACTGCCTTGTAGTCTTTTTTTAGAAATAAACAATAGTTGGTGAGTCGAGTGTACTTTAAAAAAAAAAACCTACTATCATTTTCTTTTCTCCTTTTATCCATTTGAACATTACTGATGTAAATGTGATCTTTGTTTGCAGACCAGATCACGAGCAAAATGGGCGAAGGTTAGTTGGTTTAACACAATAAATCTTATGTCGAAGCTCACATGTTTCGATCGTTCAAATATTTAGTATGCGTGCTTTGTGCATATGTGCATTAATCATTATCTATGTGTGCTCCAACTACCACGGATAAATTAGTTATTTCAGAACCTTGTTAAAAATTACAATATTGCAATTCTTATGTACAGCAACACATTGGAATATTGGTATTTGTTCCTGTAATCATACCTGTTATAGTGTGGAAGTAGTGGCAGCCTAAAAACATCGAAACATTAAGAATAAAATTTCACTTTAAATAACATATTCAAATATGTGGACATTTCTTTTTATCTCTTCTTACAGCTCTTTTCCTTTGTGAATAAATATTTACAAGGGACTTTTGGAAAGGTTCTTGAATGTTGGGATCTAGAAAGGGGAGAATTTGTAGCGATCAAAGTAGTCCGATCCATCCAGAAGTACCGTCAAGCTGCAATGATTGAAATTGATGTTCTTCAGAAGCTCGCAAAATATGATGTTGGTGGCACTCGGTATGCCATATTCCTTTCGACTATTTCCTTTCCAGTCTAAGTTCAAGTCAAACGGCATAAATACTCTGTTATTTGCAGTTGTGTGCAAATTCGGAATTGGTTTGACTATCGTAATCATATATGTATAGTAAGTAATTAATTGTTTTTAGCTATAATTTAAATAAATTATATGTGTACTGACTTTCCAGTATTACATTTTGCAACTGAAATAGGTCTTTGAGAAGCTTGGTCCAAGCTTGTATGATTTTCTACGGAAAAACAGCTATCGCTCATTTCCTATTGACCTGGTGAGGGAACTTGGAAGACAGCTTTTGGAATCCGTAGCATGTGAGTGTAATACTGTATAGTACCTACTCTCTCTGTCTCTCATCTCATGTCTCTCTCTTAGTTGATGTATCATATGTTATTATTTGTTACCTTTTAGATCTAAACCTTGCTTGTAACTATTAACATTGCTTAATTGCTTTGAACAGTCATGCACGAATTACAACTTATACACACTGATTTGAAACCAGAAAACATTCTTCTTGTTTCATCAGAGTATATTAAGGTCCCTGATCACAAGGTACTGGATTTTCACTTCCTGCAGCTGTACATTTCTTTGTATCTAGCAACCAGATTTTGTATGTATATCTGGAAACTAATTTATTACCTTTTATGTGCAATAATATCTTCCACAGTTATCAAAGGGTGGTTCATATTCAAAGAATTTGCCCAGATCTAGTACAATTAAACTCATTGACTTTGGAAGTACCACATTTGAAAATCATGACCATAACTATGTG
This sequence comes from Allium fistulosum, assembly GCA_030737815.1. NCBI lineage: Eukaryota > Viridiplantae > Streptophyta > Magnoliopsida > Asparagales > Amaryllidaceae > Allium > Allium fistulosum. The sequence goes on from CM060902.1 coordinate 1,144,816,779, forward strand.
GTGTCGACCAGACACTATCGTGCACCCGAAGTTATTCTTGGTAAGAATTATCTAATTCATGGTTTTCTTTCATGCTTTTAATACATTTTATCTTCCTCCATCTCTCTTTTAAAAATATTTTTTCTACAAGGTCTTCGCTGGAATTATCCCTGTGATTTATGGAGCGTGGGCTGTATTCTTGTTGAGCTGTGCTCGGTAAGTTAAAGCTCACATCTTGTTCTCATCATGTTTATTATTATTTGCCGTGTTACTGTTTGGAATTGTTTTTATTATCACGATTGCAGAAGTAACTGCATTCTAGGTTATCTATAGCATACTTGCCGTGTTCCTCTATGCATTTTACAATTGGCGTTGTCTGTAAATCTTAGTTACATAATATAAAAGGCTAACTTAAAATCACAATGTTTAGAATCTTCAAGTGATAATATTGGCATTAACTTAACAGGCATGGTATTTTATTAATGTTGAACCACCCTTAATATTAGGCCAAGTCTTGAAATGTTGATTTATAAAATTGAAGCAAGCACGATTCCTTTTTATTATCGTGAAGCATAAAAAACGAAGGTTGTCTAACTATAGATGGTATTTCATAAACATATCAGAAATATATACTATAGATGTAGATGGAACATGAATGTTAAGTTGAATTGGTGACTTTATTCATAAGAGCATCCCTAGTGGAAATGTAAAATTAAATTTCATTCTTGTTTCGACTCCAATGGGGAAGAAGTCCGGTGCTCAGAGTTATTTAAGACACTTTAAGAGCAACCCTGAGCATAACTGCAATGGCTTTGAGTGCTTAACTTTATAAGCAACATCGATTGTGAATACTTACGAGAAATGCTATTTGCCTAACAACACGTAGCTCTTACAGGATTATGAATATTACCATTCTTGTAAGTGACAATATTTAGGCTACTTATAAGGATAATGATCTCCTTACCTCTTTATAAAAGAACACAACTTGTATACATTTTATATAACCCACTTACTCTAAAATGATGCTAAACTGCTAACCATGCATTAGTATTATTATCTCTCATCTTCGAATTCGTTTACCTCGACCGAAGAATTTATCTCATTGCTAGATTCGTATGAATTTACCACTGAATTTTTATAAATATTTGGAATTACGTTTTGTGACGATTTAGAACTGCTTGTCAATTGTTTTGTGGATCAATCGATTCGTGATATCGATTCTTCAATTAAAACTGGAATCGAGACAAATGATTATAAATTTCCCTTATGGTTGACATTTTTTTGCTCTAATAGATGGAAGGACCACTGCGTTGAGGAGGTATGAAATATGCTTTATAAACGCGAAGTGAAGTTAAATGATCTAAAGCAAGCCTAAGATGATCCAAAAATACACTGATAAGAAACAGATCCTTTTCGAGAACTAAATGACTCGCAATTTTTTATAGACAAATATTTTCGTCAAAAATTAAGGAGCAAAAGAAGTTTAGTCAAGTTGTTTCTTTTGGTTTTGTATTTGAAGTTGTAGCAAATCTATTAGTTAGCTGTATTATAGGAAATTTTGGATGTACTTTGTCGTAATTTGTGAATGTGAAACACAAGTTTCAACATTTAGCACAAGAGGTATACAGATGGAATCAATAAATATGAAAGAAGCCAATATTATTAAATCAATTTAGCTCATACATTAGTTTGATTCACTTATGTAATTCAACTACAAATTAACTTCATTCGTACTACAGTAAAATGATAACTGATTATGTGGTCAATGACAAAGATGAAAAAGATCATCTTGATCAAGAGACCATTTTTGTATCTAAGCGTTCAAAATTGTTTCTTTTATCATTTGATGAATATGATTTTTATAGGCCCAGTTGCATTCTTTCATATATATTTCTTTCCTCTTCTTTTTAATTTTTAAAATTTTAAATTGGGTTTGTCCTTTAGCAACATTGAAGTTTGGGCTTGCCCGAGTAAGCATCTTTGAGGTTTGAGTTTGTCGTGTCACTGAGAATTGATACTTTGATCCTTTGCACATCTTATATGGTGGTATAGTATTTGGGCCAGATGAACTACCCTTTGAGCTCAGTTGCATTTCTCCATATACGTGAATATTATATGGTAAATCATGTATATCCCGAGCCATATCTTATCATATCATTCTTGTGGATAAGTACTTTCATGAACTATAGTGGGTTATCCTCATGAGAAATGAATAATATTCTATCATCATTAACAACAGTAGAAAATTTCAGTTTAGATGTTCCAATCATTATTACCATATATGCATATGCTCAGTAGTCGGCAACTGTTTAATTGTATACATTACTAACTGAATAATATACAATCGTATCTACAATCCCTTCACGCAGAGCTGTTAGAGCATGAAACTGTAAGTCAACATTATTGGCTGTGAATGGTAATTCAGCTTTTGCAGGCAGATGAGTCCACAACCTGTGATGACCATAATCAGGATTTATATTGTAAACCGTCTTGTTGACCACTAAGCATGCGCTTTAGGTGTCACTTGCTGATATCGAGAGCGAACTAATTGTAACATGTTACGAGGATGTAGATCAGCAAAAACATCGAGATCCAGCTTATTGTGGTCGTGTCCTCTTCCTCAATTACCATAAACAACTTAGATGTCCTACTCAAGCTCATATTTCTTACGGTCTTTGCAACTTGAAACAGTATTTTTGAAGAGTATCTTCATATTAATTCAAGTTTTAATAGCCTTTTTTATAAGTTAAATTCAGAGCTTCAAAACTTGAAGATTTTGTTCGATATCTCATTTCAAGAGGTTCACGAGATGAACATAAAGTTTCAACTCTTTTTCAATATAAATCTCGCCTGAGATTTAAATTTACTGTAGGAAAATTTGTGGTCACATTTTTTTTTAATTACCCATCAATTTACTGTAGGAAATCTGATGTACACTGCTTTTTTGCTTTCCACGTTCTTCTTTGCATGACATAATATTCAAGTTTTTTAAAGTAAAAAAGAAGTGCTGAAAGTGAGAAAAGAAAGAAAGAAAAGTGTATTTATCACCCTCTTTGTTATATTGTTACTTTTTTTTTATTCTATAGGTTTGCAGACTTAGTATAAATTATTATCGAGGAGAATGAAATTGAATGTAAAACAACTAGCTTGTTACTTTTTCTGTAATTTTGATCATACCTATCATGTAGTAATTGATAAGAATAATTTATTAATTTTTTTGTTAACATTCTTATATTTGCTGAGTTAAGTTTGAAATGAAATGTGAAATCCAAAATTTCAATCTGATACATCCACATTATTACTTGTTTTGTCCAAGATCAAGTCTACTACGAGATATCGTATATGAAAATCCTAATCTAAGACAAGATCTAAATTCGAAATCTTAAAACCATTATATTAATGTTTGCCGTTGCCGTTGAATTATTACTAAACTGTTCTATAATAAATATTACTACTAATATTAGAAGAACCAAACTGTACTTAATATCCTTGTGAGTAGAAAGCATTTAAGTCTATTTGGAGGAAATTTCAACTTTCAATCCTTTGTCAAAGCTTATAAACAATATTTTTGTGCATATGCATCTCTTCATCATTACTATATCGACTAGACTAATTAGGGTATGGTTAATAGTAAAACTGTACTAGCATCTGTATTTATCTATAGATAATAATAATGATGAAAACAAACAGCTTATTCAAGAATGCATTATTGTCAAACGCCAGTCGCTTTGACAAAGGATTTCCCGACTTTGATTTGCATTGGTAAGACAACACTAACCCTCTATATTGAGGAAGACAAATCTCTTCTTGATTGATGTGTTACTTCACTTGCTCCGAATCATTTTTAACTCTAACCGTTGCACACTTGATTAGGTGTGATTACACTATAGTCATAAGTATGACATTCACACATGTTCAACATTATCTTAAATCGAAAGACTGCTGCACATTGCCAAAAGAATTCTTCTATTTAATGTAAGGTATACGCGCGCGCGCACACACATATAGACTGCTGCACATTGCCAAAAGAATTCTTCTATTTAATGTTAGGTATACGTACACACACACATATGTATATACATATACATACATACATATGGATGTGTGTGTGTATTTATGTTTGTATGTATCGATGAATCAGTTTGCATAACCGATATGTATGTAACTTCTTTTTGTCTCTCTATATTAAAAATACACTATCTTTTTTTAAACATGAAAAACATTACATACACCAGTACTCTAGTCTATCCGCTTTGTTGATATTCCAATTTTGATTTGTCTACTAATAGGAACACATATAAATTTATGTTTGAGTATCAAATCATGGTCACTTGAGTATTAAATTATGATCACAATTTCATGGTAACTACATTTACACACTCAAAAACCAAAGACTATCAATATACTTAAAATGTACACCACACACATGCAATTTTTTTTTTTTTTTTTGTATTTCGAATTAGTTATGTTATAATAATACGCAAGCCTACACTTTTTAGGGCATTTTCGAAATAGGCTATTTGTCGAAATTATTATCGAATTTGGCTTGTTTTGGAACTACTTACGAAAATAGATTGATTTTTATCAACTCAATGCTGAGATGATTACTTTCTATAAAAAAACAGATGCAGACTATTATGAATTGCATCTATATGAGTTTACATCGACGCAACTATCATTTGTGCCAACATAACTTAATCTTTCAGAGGGCAAAGTTGCTTCTTATATCCACTTTCCATACCAAATAAACCACTAGTATTCTTCCTGTTTCTACAGCAAACTATCTAATCACAACTGATGAAGATCATAAATCGCGACAATGATAGTTATATAGAGCAAGTCAATAACTACTGAAATCGTCATAAATTTCAATGATGAAATCATTTGTAATTCATTAACATGTAAACTACTATAAAACAAGTTAATACAGAAATGGTTCTTCGTAACCTTGAGATGGTTCGACTTGAGTTGCTAGTGGTTGAAAATACCCGACTTCTTGCTCTTCTTTTGAGATTCCCATCTTCATTGAGTTCCTTTTCTCACATAAGTGATTATCGGTGGTTATGGTCGGTTGTGAAAGTAGATTCCTTCAAAGTATTATACCTAATATCGCTTTCAAATTCAATAACTTCTGTTTCACTTCCCTTGCATCTACTTGTCCATGTCCAATATCATCAAGTTCTATTGGAAACGGTTTTATCATCCATCTGAAATGATTTATTTTAGTTTATCAAGAGTAGTAAACACAATCGAATTGAAAGAGTTATAATTCAAAAAAACGAAAAAAAAGGTCTTTATCTTTTATAAATATGACTAACATAATTGCCTTAATATCACATATCTCCAACACATTTCATCTTCATATTGTGATTGTCCGTGCTCTCCGTTTACTTTGAATTCACTTTGTTTTAATACCGTCGGATTCTTCTTGCTATGCAATTAAAGCAGCGCCAAAGCACTTAGCAAATTTTGACCAGTCTGATTTTTGAAAAAATAAAATTGGAGCACTTAGCGGCATCTGCTGATGGCATCGCTAAAGCAGGAGAAACTTGCTAAATCGCCCAAAAGAGCACTACTATAAGCAAAATTTAGCTTTTACTCCGTGTTTAATAGCATAGCAGGCCCCACAGAAAATAGCAGGCCTACAAACACAAATATTTAATTTATCCCATTTTCAACAAGAACAGTCTAGGTCCAAATTTCAGGGACCAAAACTAAGCAATTCATGTGCTCCAGTTTATGCAGGGAGGGATGACAGCAAACTGGATACCAATATATATGCATGGATCACGTATGTTACACTAAAATCCCACGATGTGGGACTAATATTGCTCACTTTCAAGCACTAGATACCACATAACTGAGTCGTTCGATCTACAGAACAGTACAGAATCACATTGCCTGGAGGGAAAGATATAAGTAGCCAAGTGTCAGTGTACGATTGATGGATTTTGCTGAACTGGATTGCTAGATTTGGATGGCTGGATTGAATGAAATTTTTTTGCTTAAAAAAACTAAAGAAAAAAAAACATTATTTAAACTAAAGAAATTACAAAATATTTTTTTAGCTAAACTTTTATTAAAATATAATAGAAAACAAAATTACTTTAAAAATCTATTAATTTCGATTAGATTAAATGGTAACTTACGCTTTTTATTATTTATATATGTGTAGATAAGTGTTAAGCAGAAGCCTTGTGTGTATTTTAGAACCATCTGTTATCTTCTGCTATATTTTTGCTATAACTTTCAACACTTCCACCTCTATGGAACGGTTGAATGCTTTAACTAAACACTTCTTGATAAAGGAAGTTTTTTAATTATATGGACAAAGTACAGAGCATCCTTTTGCAACTGTTTCCCAGACGTTTGCCAAGTGTTGATTAATGAAAATGTAGGGCAAGGACTGGTTCAGGAAGCCAAATCAGTGAAAAATATGAATAGATGGCGGTAAGCTAATAAATGTTTGCAATTTATAGCATGACATACTCTCGAAAGTTTAAAATTGTTCTGGCCAAATCGATCGCACCGAACTATTTGGCATTGTTTCCCTTTGAAAAGAGCAAGCATCTGCCATTGTTTATAGCATACAGAGCTTTTCCAGCCACTTCGGGTCTCTAAGCTAACTCATTTGTTTTATTAGTAATTGCAGTGGTGAGTTTGACTTGACTGAAGTACTATGTCTTGATCAGTGAATACTGTATTACTGGTACAGAAAGCTTGAAATTTATAGCAACACTAAACATGCTATTCTTAATTACTGATTTTCCTTTGTTTTGGGAGTATGGGTATTATACAACTTTTGCTATCTTTTCCAAATAAATGTCACGGCATTGAAATTTTTCTAAGAAATAAAGAACATGGGTTTGGTGAACAAAAGTTGGTCTTAAGTGAAAAACAAAGAAAAAGGAAAGGGGAAACACCACTTTACACTTTCTCCTGTTAAATTGGTTAATGATCAAGAAAATATGCCTAATATATATTTATTGAATCACGGCCTTCAATGAACAAAATAGCCTAATATTTTTATTTTTTATATTGACAACAGGGAGAAGTGCTATTCCAAACACATGAGAATTTGGAGCATCTAGCTATGATGGAAAGAGTATTAGGTCCCATGCCACAGCATATGATGCATAGGGCGGAGTAAGCTATTTTCTCTTGTGCTGTTGTGTTTTATTTATGTGGGGGTGCTAGCCTCAAATGGGTGCGAGTGAATACACTTATTTGATTGGTGGATTTAATAAGATTCACCAATGTGTTTCAGAAAGCGAAAATATTTAACTCTCCGCCAGTCAGATAGATTGTGTTAGCTCATACTCCTATATCTCTGGGAGTATGAACTTAGCATTTTTCTTTATTTATTATATTTACTAGGTTAGTGCTTTACTGCTGATTTACTACTTTTCAGATTTATTTGTTTATTGTATTTATTAAATAAGCGAGAACAAATTTTTTGCCTGTCATATTATCGATATATATATATATATATTTCAGAAGTAACAAAATTGCCTTGAAGTATTAAGGAAACACAACTGCACTAGTAGAAATTGTGTAATTCCTTATCTGGTGTGATGTGCCATATTGGATTCTAGGGTCAACATATATGCATAACTCAGATCCATGAATTACTTTATTTGAACACTTGCATCATTTCTTTTACAAGTCGACCTGCAAGGTTACATATATCTTAGGAATGGCTTAAGTTTAGAAAAAACGAATTTCCTTGAATTTATGAAGTTACATGAACTAAACTCATTTTACCAATCAAACCGCGTGATATATGTTAATGTTTTTTCCCTGCAGGGAGATTAAAAAAAAGCTTTTATCCATCTAAAGATCCATGCAATGATAAAAGTTCAGATACTTTATATTTTCTCAAATTAGATCTGATTATTTTGCAAATAAATCCAATATATCTTTAACAAGCTCTTTATGTTTTACTACTAAGATGTGTTTAATTTTGATAATGTTTTATGTTCCTTCTCTTCCTATAAACGTTTAACTTTGAATACAATTTCTTTTCACAGAGAATCACATTAGATACTCCTTTTTCATCAATAAGCAAGTTTTATCTTCTTTTAAAAAATAATATATTCTTTTACAAGAATAGAAAAATAGATGATCATGGTTTAATTCAATAATTAAATTTAATGGCCAATATCAAACAAAAGAAGAAGAAAAAGTTTATGTCATAGGTTAGTGAGTGGAATAGATGAGCATTATTTAATTTTAAATTTTACATTGAACAGTAAATCTTTCAAATAAAAAACAGTTAGGATTATAATTAGAAATTAGCGTTTAATTAATATTGAAGTTTGTAATAAGAATACATTGACTGGTTTCCAACGTACACTGGTGGTAGTAATATCTTTTGTTGTGTCGCTGAGATGAAATGACCATGAGCTAAAACCACAAGCTTCTGTTCTGCGCCAATATGTCAAAACATTCAACTCCAACAAACAGTGAAAGACATGGCTTTTAAGTTTCCAACATCGACAACTCAATGTCAAATTCAAATTTCAAAAAATGATCTTCATCAAAAAAAATTCAGAAAATGATACTTAGGTGCAAATCGGGGTTGATATATTTAAACCTGGAACAATCTTCATAGTATGAACACCATATGGAATCACAAAAATGCCACTATATTATATTTTAACTATTTTAATTAGTTTTTTAGTTTTGATATTATAAATACTATATATGGTTATTATATTATCACTTTTTCTTGCCAAAATCTAGATTCTTGAGTTTGTCTTTTCTTGTTGCAGTCATTCAGCAAAAAGGTATTTCAATAATTATTTCAACAGAAGTATGCGCTTGGATTGGCCTGAAAGGGCCACTTCTCAAGAAAGCATGAGAGCTGTGTATAGATTGTCTCCTCTTCAGGTAAATATTTAAATGCTCTGAAATTTTTATATTGCTTGGTATTTTCGTACACACTTCTGTAAACAGTTCAGTTTGAATGCATATCTGAACATTTTTTCTTGTGACGCTTGGTCCTCTGCACACATGGATTGACTACATTCACATTTCTAATAAAAAAGATAAATATATCTTATGAACACGATTGGCTTGAATTTAATGACCTGAATTCATGGAAATACATGTTGCAATGTGCTAGACAAAACTCAACTTGGAAAACCATACTGACAAACAAGCATTTGATTTGTTTACGGCTGTCTTTAGTGGTACAAAACATTTGCACGCGTGCGCGCGCACAGTAATTGATTGGCAGTTGAGAATTTGTGATGAATATGTATGCAAATTTTTTTTAATCATTTAAACTATGTTCGAGATTTAGGTTTCAGTCTCCGTTTCGGTATATTAAAATTTACGAATTTTTGATCAATTTCGGAAGTTCCAATTTTGATCAACATAATCCTTAAATACATTATACATTAACATAAATTACAGTAAACTAAACTAAACATTAGATATAATAAAACCAAGCTTAAATTAGTAAAATCGTAAGTAACTAGACCAAACCACAAATTTTATTAACCCATTCCAATTAAAATGAAGTAAACTTAGAACCAACCCGAGTTGAACTTTCTTGTTGATTTAAAGATGGATGCTTGCTGAACTGCAATTTAAAGTGAGTTATTTAAATACTTTTATTTTCTGATTTCTGATTCGATTCAGTGAGATTTCAGAGATATTTTGGTTAGCCTTTTCTTTCTACTTCTTTGATTTTGTAGTTTTTTTTGCTAAATTTTTTGATTTTATTGAGGCTGCTTACCAAAACTGATATTTTGGATGGGTTTTGTTCCAGTTCTAACCTGAACCGAACTGAAATGACCGTCCAGCCGAAACCTCATACCTCAATTTACAAAATCATGTTATTTTCTACCTATGTAGCAAAAGGCATTATTTTATACTAGCATTGTTTCAAATAACAGTTTCTTTCTTCAGTAGAAAATATTGTTTTTCGCTCATAGATAGAAAATGCTTTTGTAAATAGTTTTCAAATGTGGAACATGTGAAAGCAGTGTAAAAAAGTAAATCCATGTGTGCATGTTCTTTTGCTTACAAGGAAGATAACCCCAGTAATTTGTGTGCCCTCTCTCTACTCTTTTTAGTAATGCAAGAGTTGGCATATATGAAGATAACTCCAGTAAAATGCATGTTCTTATATGGTGCCTAATCACTGTGAAATATAAGAACAATTTTTTAAACCAAGCCCGAACAAAAAACATATTTCAATTTTAGACCTGAATCGGAACTTATTACAAAAATAGGCCTCATTTTGCGCAAATATGGATTGAGCAAGTGTATTTTTGTTAAAAAATAATATACATGCGCAAATTTGGATTGCGCAAGTGTTATTTTAAAAAAAAAAAATTTGTGCTTGAGCATTTATGGATTGCGCAAGTGTATTTTTGATAAAAAAAAAATTATACATGCGCAAATTTGGATTGCGCAAGTGTTATTTTAAAAAAAAAAAATTGTGCTTGAGCATTTATGGAATGCGCAAGTATAATTTTTGAATTTTTTTTAATACTTGCGCATATTTGGATTGCGAAGTATAAAACGCTGAAGAAAATAAAACGAGGCCTAGTTTTGCAATTAGTTTTCTATGATGCCTATTTCTACAATATGTTATTTTGTCAAGCCCCGTTTAAAAAATTGTCCGAAATATAATTACTAGAGTTGGATGTAGTATGTAATATTATATATGAAGTTTGCAACTAAATATTCTTGTATATATGAACGAGGGACTTATGGCATTTTAATGCAGAACTTGGTAATGCGGCATGTGGACCATTCCGGAGGGGATCTAATTGATCTGTTGCATGGGATTCTGCAATATGAACCAAAAGAGCGTCTTACAGCCCGAGAAGCTCTTAGGCATCCTTTCTTTACTCGCAATTCGAGGAATTATCATCCTTTGTTATGAAAATAAAAGGTGCAACATACTTGTGGTTTGTTATACACAATTGTAATTGCATTGAAAAAGCAATATGACCTTTAACTTTAAAAGGCTGTAATGCGATAAGATGTGGTTTATTCCGTGTGTATTGGTCTTTTTCTTTTCTTTTTCTTTTTTGTTTTCTTTTTCCGTTGGTAGTGTTAGTATCTAACTAGGTGGATTGGTGAAACTTAGCTGAATATTGGTTAAGTTTGACACTACGATGTTATATAGAAAGTTAGAACATTTAAAGATTGTATAGAACATTCAATGTTGGTGGAGGAATATAGTGGTGAGCTGAAGAGGCTACCGAGAGTAACGAATTGGTACCACTTTGACAGGTTGCTTCAGCATCATATTAGGAGGCAGAAGGGAAAGTGTCGTCCACTTGTTCTGCACTTTTAAGATTTGGTCAGTGAGATGAGTGTGTGGTCACAAAATAGTGGCCCATGGGCCATGGGCATCCGTGTAAATCTGGTAGCAAGTGATTGTTTATACACTAACTAGTTAGCTGGTTATACTTTTAAACGGTTATACGCTTAATAATTTAAGGCGTCTTTTATTTGTATCCGTGACCTCCGTTAGTTTATCCACTTTTTAAAATTAATCCACAAATATTTTTAAATTAGTCCGCTATGGACGAATTTATTAAATTTTGCTTTTGGCTATGGGATGCAGCAAGCATATTCACTCTTGATTCGCGGTTTAAAATTTTGTCAGCTGCCTAATGATTATTCAATCTTAATGTGATTAGGTTGTAATGCTGATTCACATGGACTATTCATAATTTTATTTATAGTCGTGCCTCCAGTGCTCTTGTAAAGTAAACGTGATGACATGTTAATTTTTTTAGTAGACATTGTCAACTAAAATGTTTAGAAGTGAACATTTCACTAAAGTGTTAATTGTAACACAATTGCATTGGTATAAACAATTTTAGTTACTTGTAACACAATTGCATTGGTATAAAATCGTCCACAATTTTGTCTTTTCAAATAAATTGTTTCAACATTGTTTTCACAATGTCGTGCATAAAATTCAAAATCACAGTACGAGGGATTGAAAATGCTCTTAATGATCCTATTACCCTTTGTTCGGTTCTTTATCTAGTTGCCAATGGCGGAGTAACAGGTGGATATCAGGGGTGGGAAAAAAATTGTGCGACATATTTTTGCTGTAGTTTTAGAGTTTAGAGTTAGAAATTTCAAAATTCTACATTCTACAAACAAGGGTTCTTGTCTAAAACTTCTAAAATTCTACAACAGAATAAACCTCTTTAAGCACAATATTCTTAGATAGAAAGAAGAAAGAAAAGGATTCCAACACATATGCCCTTATCAATTGACTGTCTAATTAGCCGACTGAATAAGTATTATTGAATTAGAAATGCGGATGGATTGGCTTAAATATAAAAGTTTAAAAAAAAATTAAAATTATGCTCGATCAATTAGATAGTATGTGGATGTAAATAAAAATTTCCATTATTTATTTAAACTGAAGTGGAAAATAAGTTTAAGGATAAACTTCATAATTTAAAATCATTATATAAATTAGGAAATTAGGCACAAAGACAAACTTATAAAAAAAATTAGGCTGAAGGACGTATGTTTTTTTTAGGTTGAACGATAATGCTAGTTATAACTAGCATTTTGTATAGTGTAAATCTTAATATAATACTAGTTATAACTAGCATTTTGTATACTGTAAAAGTTGAATATAATACTAATTATAACTAGCATTTGTCCTTCAGCTTAAAAATAAAACTTGATGTTCTTTAGCTTAATTTTTTTTTAAAGTTTGTCCTTTTTCCCAACTCTTTCTATATAAATTTTGTTTTATCAAAATTACCTTCAACAAAATTTTAATTTTAAAAAATTATTGTCAAAAGATTATATAATATAATATATTTAATATATATATATAATATTCAATTATATTTTAATATTAAATTTAAGATCAATTTATATATTTATTAAATCAAAATAGTTCTCAACTATGTTTTAAAAAATCGGTCGATATATATATATATATATATATATATATACAAGTACGAAGGCACGTCCGATGGACGTGTGCGCAAGACAAACTTGTGTAAAATTGGTTGGTTGCGAAGAAAACTATGTTGAATGTCTACTATGGAAAAAAATTACTGTATGAATTCATTTTGTTGTCCAACCTCCATATTTTGTCAATGTTTTATTGGAAATTGATGGGAGAACTGAAGTAAGCCAACTACCTCAATTCAATGAGCAGGTATCTTTCTCCATCATGCTACTGCTTATTATTTTACCCATCTCTACTTTTAATAAAGATAATTCTATGAATAGAATTTCACGGTGTATTTTTGAAATTTCTAAAATACCCTCTTCAATCTCACTGTTGGTTTACAATCTCAACCAACATTCTCTTTCCAACCACCCATCAACGAATTTTACTATCAATTTAAAAGCAACACCACCACCAACTACTTGAAATTAAAGCGTTGTGACCACCAAAGATTTTGCATTTATAGCACATATCCATCCATTAATTTTTTATTAAATAAAAACTAAATAGCCTTAGCTATTAAATGCACATACGTGCGATGTATACTTATATATAAAGTTATTTTCACTCAAAGTTGCACAGACTGTAGAAATCAATGTGCCAGACCAGTACACATCAAAATTTAATGCATATAGTACACATTAATTATCAAAAAATTCATATGTACATGTTTGGCGTCTTTACATGTTCTGTCCGTACATACTCTAGGCCTTATGCACACTTCCCCTTTGGAACCTTCCATGGATTCATTTGAAATTATTGGATTCAATATCTAATATACAACTGAAAGCCTTGCATATCGAATGGTAGATATATATTCACAATCCTTATGCCTGAAAACTCATGTTCATATATACTTCATCATTAAGGATATTTCATAAAAATCCCGAAGAATATTAGACTGCTATATTCAGATATTCAAATACCTTTGTAATGTACACATATGAAATCTATATATTTGAAGCAATATGAATTTGAAACATGATGATATATACACACATTCAAGGCCAAATGCACTCAAACTTATAAACTTCAAAACTCAAATATTTCTTAACCATAAATAGTTGAAACTTGGTGATGTATAAGTCTTTTATTTCAAAGTCTGATGACACTAACATGGGATCATATTTAAATGAAGCTTATATTTTTCAAAACCTGACACCAGTATTAAAAGGTTCTAAGCTCACAAAATCCATATGCATATGAGACTATACATTTAAAACTGCATTTATGTTTAAAACTTTATGAATCTTTATATATTCAGAGGCTACACATTATATATTCAAAATTTACACAAAACTTAATATTCAAAATTGTACACTTTAAAACCTAAATATTTTGAAATCTTTTCACAAACAAACCTGGTTTGCATTAAAAACATATACATTTAAGATTTTCACATATGCCAAATATGATACGCGCACACACACACTAATCTATATTAGAATCCGAATTTGTGAGACTGCCGTTATATACTTTGAAACTCAACACTTTTAATACAGATATGTTATCCAAAGTTGATTTACGGTCAAAGTTCATGTATTTGGAGCTATAAATCCTAGAATTTAATATATTAAAATTCACATAAATTGAAAAACATATGCTCCTTAAATTCATTCATCTAAAAACGTGCTATTCAAAGCCTATTCACATACTCACAATCAATTTATATATAATAGTGATATGCTTGAGGCTTACATTCACCCAAAGCTGACAGGTTATGAATTAGGGGCATTCAAGACCAACATGTGTGTGACGTCATATAAACTTGACGTATTTAAAATAGATATACATGCTTGAAACTTGTATAAGTAGTGATAATTGTTAGCTTAAAGACAATGTATAAACTGAAACCATTAGCTAACTTTTCTTGTTTATAATAAGTTGTAGTTGTACTATAGTTTTGTCGGTTCCAACGTAGATAACGAACAACTGTAATTGGTTATGAATATTTTTGCAATATCAAATATGAATTGATCCTTTTTACAGCAAGCAACATCATCACAAAATTTTGGCAAGTGTAAATCGGCAAAGGCAATCAATATCAGAGAAGACGAAGCAATGTGATCTGTTATAAATGGTGCTATATACACTGTTCCATTTATTGTCATTTCCTTATATGTTACCATATCTTTTGCAAAATAAGCCTATTAATGATACAATATTGTGTAATAAAGTAGTCAGGTTATAAGAGGGGAGAGAAAGAATGAAGGGTAAATGAGTGGTCAGATCAAGCTATGTAAATTTGTAAGTGTTCAACTGTATAAAAATAGAAAAGTCTTTTAGTGTGTAATAAAAACAGCATGGGTAGACAGTACGGGGGCACAGAGTGCAGTAATACCCATTGGACATGCAGTATAACCGAAATGTGCTATCTGCTGCAGGATTATAGATCAAATGAGCACTGGAGTAGGTATGCTTGCGTTCATCTGGTTCAACCATCTTCAGATGTAGTTCGCTCAGAAAGCCAAACAAAATCGACATATCAGACCTGATGAAGCAAAAGGTTAGGGTAATAGTATAAAATATTTGATACCAACCGCGTTAAAATTTCACAAATTGCTAGCAATGTATTTTCACCAAAATTAACATGCAAGTTGATATCAGGAAGTTAGAGGGAAAACAAACAATTTAATTGAAATTGCCAGGGCAGCTACATTTAGCAACTACATAGTCACGAAAGGAAGAAGTTATGTAGGTGCACGTGCGTCAAATTGATGCGATGAATAATGCAACATAGGTACACAGTAGACAACACATGGATTTAAAAGTGTAAAATAAACTGCTGTTTGTACCCAAATTACCTTATACCTAACTCAGAGTTATGCAACGTCTGTTATAAACCATCATCCGGTTCGTCTGCGCCTTCCATACCTGTTAAATTTGAAACAGTGTATAACTGTGCAATGATTAGCTTAACTATGTAGTGATGTAATTGTAACATAACTGGGTTAAATATCTTTGAAAATAATGCAGTGATGTAAAAGTGACAAACATTGAATCATAGATTAGTTTAACTGTGCAGATCTAACCACCTAAATTTAAGCTTGGTTCAAAAAAAAGAAACAAATCGGTTGGAGACATTAACTATTTTATTTATTGTATTTTCTCATGTGACAATATATAATCAGTACTTGGTAGATAACACATTAGTTTTTTTAATTCACATCTTTGTTACTATAATTTTAACATAGCCTCTTCTTTCAATCTGTTACATACGTAAAATGTAGTTTGATAAATTAACAATTCCAAAGACATAATTAACAGCTTCAAATAAATGGTTTCCTTATGTTATGTGTCATTATAAGCCTAAAAACTAATCTTTTATACATAGTATTATATAGAGATATTAGTAAAATAAGTTAGTACAGACGCAATATTTACATCAACTAAGTGTTTGTAGAGGACAATTCAATTGTCAATTTAGAACATGAGTTAAGAACAGCCAAAAGATAGTAGAATGTTAGACCTAAAGCATGGCAGTGTTACAGGAAAACTGACAAAGTGTGAACGGGAAAAAATATTAGCACATAAATCCCAACGTATATATACGTATATACGTATGTATATATATATAAAGAAGTTCGATATATTAATGTTTTGAGAGTCACACTTTTAACAGTGTAAATTAGTTCCTTAACTTGCTGGCTTTAAATGCCCTAGCAAATTTAGACGGCCTCCTAAGCCTAAATATTACAGAAAATATAGGCTATGTTGAATAATAGTCATCCTACTTATTATGAAAGAATACAAATAATTAACAGAAAACTGCATTGTGAATCTCTAATATCAATGGAGCTCAAGTTATACTTCTGCCACTACTATGTTTGGGGGAAAAACACATTTTTAAATGAATTGTGAAACTGCAAATTTAAACGAATCTATGATGTCATTGTGAATCTTGGCACATACCTACCACCACTCATATTTGGGGGAAAAACTCATTTTTCTTCTCTGTTCTTGTACTCCTTCCACATCTCAACCCAGAACAATATCATGACCGACTATCCCATCATCACCTCACATATCGAAACCGCATCATCTTCCGATCGAGGCCCACCAAACAGGAAATGCGATGAACTTCACCTAAACCCAACAGTTGAAACCCAAGATTACCTCCACCAGAACCGAACGACCATCTTCTTCCACAACTTCAATCACAACCCAATTCCTCTCGTATAGAACTCACCTCCCGCCTCCCCATCTTTACCCACAAACTTCCAGATCGGCACATCGGCCATATCATCACCAATTCCAACTGATTCGCAACCCAATACCTTCAGCACCACAAACCAAAACCACCGTAGTCCACTGCCGACACTTCTATCTCCATCGCGCCTCAAACAACCAAAGGCATTGTAGCCTCTGACTCCCTCCTTCATCCTGAACCTACAAGTAACTTCTCTAACCACCAGATCTGGACCTCAGCACGCCAGATCCGAAACCAAACCATACCTGAATGCCTACCTCCCAGAAGCAAATTGAAAAGCAAATCAGCATGGAGATATGCTCTATTTCAGTGCCAAACATCACCGGGTTGGAGGTAGAAGAGAGCATAGTGCAGCCATGAAACCGGGTCGAGGCTTTTCCGCGACTACTCAATTTTGAATAGCATATTGATTTAGTTTGTAGAAGAGCATATCGATTTAGTTTGTAGAGGAAAGGGAAGAAGGAGAATTTTGTGAGACGCGGTTGAGTTGGAGGAGGGTTCAAGAAAGGCGGTTGACATGTTGGGGAAGAAAACATCCGCAGGAGAAAATGGGGAGAGCATAAAGTGAGGAGAATTATTTACAAACAGTTGGAATTTTAGTGGGGATTAGAACATGGGTAGGAGAAAGGACACATATGCCCTCTTCCTTTTTTTGTATTTAGTTTATGTGGATGGGTTGGTTGGGAAGTTCAAAAAAGCTTCACCATAATAAAGTATTTGCATTATTAGTAGATATATATATATATATATAATGGTATTAAAATTATTCAAAATAATTTAATTTGTAGTATCCTTTTTAAATTTAAAAAGAATTGGCCATATAAATTTATTTTAACACACATACACATACATACATACATACATATCAACCGATAAAATTAATACTAGTCAAATTTATGATATTTTATAAATTTGAATCGATTTTGACTTAGATCTGAAATTTGAATTTGAATATGTACATTTACCTTGTCAAATTAAGATATTTTAATTTATTTCAATTTGGATCTGAAAATTTTGATTTAATTAAATTTCATAAGATATTTTACAAAGCTAAAATTTATTATAATTTTTTTTTGAAAAATGGGTTCTTTATTGATGATGTTAAAGAATAATAAAAGTTTCGCTCCTTAAAAGCCTACTAGAGTAGTAACGAAAAAGAGACTGATAATCTTTATAATACAAAGTTTGCACATAGCACCAATAATACATAAAAATTACGATACACCTCCAAGAAATCAAAGCCCACCAGATCCAGCCCATTACAACAACAAAACCCTAATCCTTTGCCTCCAAATCTATGTAGGGTCAAAAGTCAAGCTTTTGAATATTTCCATACCTTTCTCCTCAATATCTTCATTATTTTCTCTTCGCATTTGAAAATTGAAGTCTACCGATATCATCTTGTTTCTCTGAGTCTTCTCATAAGCTCTGTGTTCGAACATCCGTATATTCCATTCTAATCAAATGTGATGAATCGTCGTCACCGTAGGTGCTAACGGTAGATCCATTTTTCCTCTCTTTCGACTGGAATCTCCAATTAATAAAATAGAGTATCTACATTAATGAATCCATTATTGATGGAAGCATGAGCTTGTGCCTTATGTCGTTCCAAAGATAAGTATTGCATTCACAGTTTAGAAATATATGTCGATGATTTTCCGTGTGATTGTTGCATTAAACACACATAGTATTATTTGCAATACCCGAACTATTTAATCGATCTATTGTCGGTAGGCGAAATAAACACGCTTTATATGATGTAAAGCTAAACTTTTTTGCTATAATTTCGTGCCATATAATTTTCCCCAAATATACTGTAGGTCTCTACTGTCTGATCATGTTCCATGCTTTAGAAAAGAAAAAATTTGTAGATCCACACATTTTCCTAAAACTAACCACTTGTATTGCATGATGTATCTCTCTAGTTTGAGAAAGCATTTCAGGATGTAATGTGTTGTTTTGAATAATAGAACTCACATAAAATTGCGAATTATTACTCATGCTAACCATGTTCCATCCCAATAAATCCACCATTGTTTTATGGTTGATCCAAGGATCGAACAACAGAGAAGTATTCTCCCCATTTATAATAATCCTTTGCATAAGATAACAAGTTGTATCCTTATCTCTAAGTATATGCTTCATTGTCTCAGAGTAGTTGTTATTAACAGACATAACCCATAATTTTTTACTTTGTAAGTACTTGGTTTTTATCCAATCACTCTACAAGCACTTTTTAGTTATTAAATTCCATGTCAGTTTGATGCTGGCCATCTTCCTTAGGTCACTGAACAATATAATGCCTATGCCACCTTTAGATTTGGGTCTACATAACTGCTCCCATGCAATTTTCCACTCTAAAATTCTTTTTGCACATAACATATCAATTTTTTAAGTACCATAGTATGTATGTGAAAAATCAGTAGCCAGTATAATACAGTAGGGATAATAGTACGGTGTATCAACTCTGCTCTACCTATAGTTGGTAACAAACTATTGTCTCATCCTTCTAATTTCTATGTTACTTTATTCAGAAAAAGCATAAAATGAGATGCTTGAATGTAGTTAGTTAATAGAGGTACCCCTAGATACTTAAAAGGTAGCATTTCCTCATTCATTCCAAAAATTTATAGAATTTGTTACCCATTTGAGACATCCCTACTAAAAAACACTTTAGATTTAACTTGGTTGATATTAAGTCCAACGATTTCAGATAATTCTTTGAAAATATAGCTCATGATAACATCAATAGTTGTTATTAGGTATGTAATAATAGAATTCACCTTAGAGATAGGTTCCAAACGTTCATAAAGAAAAGCATATTCCATTTGTAAGGGGAAAACTTCATTGCAATGAAAAATAAATAAAGGGACAAAGGGCCCCTTAGTCTAAAACCCCTCTGTTGGGCCAAAAAGTGGCACAACACCCTAAACGAATAGTTGAGAGTAAATCTAGATAGCAATAATAGTGAAAACGGTAAAAAGATATGAATTTTTATAGAAATTCGGCAAATTCTATGACCTACGCCCACTTTAATCTTATTATAGATTGTTTTGTCATGGTTACAAGGCTATACAGTTTGTTTTCTAATGTAGAATAGCAAAATTAACCTCTAGGTGACAAGATCCGAATAGAGATAGAGTGTGAAGAAGATAATGGCCAAAACTCCCTTAACCATCGCTCTGGACTTGCTATTTATAGGATAATCGCCCACCGAAGTCGCTGGATCATGAAAGACCAGTTAAAACTCCAGATCTAAAAAAGTAGAAGGGAAGACAAAGTCCTCGCTGTCATAAAATCATGTCGGTATCGATATGATTTGTTCGGTGCAAACCACTTAATTCGGCTTGAATTCATCTTGTATCTTCGATCCTTCAAGCCTCGAGCACTTTTCCTTAGTAATCCTGTTTGAAATTGAGATGATCCGATTCATTCGGTACTTGTCCTTTTCTATACAGCTTTCGGAAGTAGTTCACCCACTCCTTCAAAAATGGACCCCGGATGACCACTTTATCTATCTATTCCTTGACCAAAGCATAAGAGATCACCATAGTTTCACAAAAAGAACTCGATACCAACATAAATTCATGTCGGTACCGATCTCTTTTCTCTGGTTTACTTAGACTCCAAACTCCTTGAAGTCTTTTCATCACCATTCAAAGCTTCCCCCTATGTCCTTGAACTATTTTATCTTTGTCCTGACATCTAGATTCATCTGAAAGCTGCTTGGTCTAAATGCTAGATAACTCCCAAAGTACCTTTTGTTGAAAATGAAGAGTGCTTTGGATCAAGGTAAGTGATATATAATCATTTGTACAAGTCCATTGGTTGTTGAAGAATCACTTTGAAGCATCGTCTCTATTCCTAAAGCATTCGTTCAACCATTTCGAATAATAGTCATACCGCTTTCCGCACCAAGGCCTAGATCTATACCACTCCGAAGATCATTCTACATGTTGGTCAGGTGAGAATTCCTTTTCTTCCCCTTCTTTTCTTTTTTCCTTTTATTATTGACAAGAAAACCATGCCGGGTACCGACATGAATTGCCGACTCAATCCAGCAATATAAGTTTGGGGACTTAAACATTTTTTACATCCACCTTTTACCCTTCTGCCTTTTACTCAAGACGGAATACTTCTCTTCCCCTTTGCGATTTCAATTCCTACAGCCATCGCCTTTGGCGTTAATCACTCCAAGCCTCCACCACCTCGTTTTCAACGTCGGACCACCGCCACTTGCCATCTCAAGTGAATCCTATTGCCTCAAGAATTCGGCCCCACTCCTCTTATCCGATCTAGACTTGATCTAAGGTGGGGTAATTTCAAAGTCCATCATGGTTGCTAAGAGGTGGCATTGCTGTCATTGGCATCACGCCTTAATGGCTATCACATGATTGAGGGCAAAAAGTGCTTTAGCCTATGTCCAACCACTCCTTAAGCTCTACCACTTCAAAATCCATGCCCCCTATGGAACGCCTCAGATCGAACCTAGAGCTACCACCAAGAATGCCTTGGGTTGCCACGGCTTGTCATTTACTTGGGGTTAGCTTCGAGTTAGGCTCGACTTCTCCTTGGGAGTTTCTCATGGCTGGTTTAACTATGCTCAAGCAATGCGCTCCTATACACATAAAGAACTGAATTTGATACCTATTCAGGATAAGTCGCATCACAGATGAAGCCATTAACCAACAACTTATCCGCTTCCTCCTTCGGTGCAGCAGATCGCTTCGGACCCAGACTGTGTCTCGTCTGCCTCAATGGAGTGAACTTGGGATCGATATTGAGTTTGTGACACACTATCTCCAGCGATATTCCACACATATCGAAATGTGTCCAAGCGAACACACCAGGTTGGCATGAAGAAATTTGATCAATTCTTGTTGCATTTTGATCCCAAGTCGTGACCCTGTTTTTAAGACTCAAGTCGGGTCATCCATATCGATAGGGACTAACACCGTAATCTCTACCGGTGCCGCCCGTCCTCTCCTGAACTCTTCTTCCTAGGATCCAAACCCTTGTCGAAACGATTATGGTCCCAAGCCAGGGGTGGTCCTGTAATTTCTATGCTGGTAGTTCATGAATGTGGAGAGACTTCCCCACATTCTTTCCATTTCCTTTAGTTTCAATTCGCGTAACTTAACGATATAACATTCTCTAGCGACGCTTTGATCTCTTTTTACAAGTCTGACCCTATTCTCCGTAGGGAATTTCATGGTAAGGCACCACGGAGCCAAATTAATCCTGAAATTAGTAAGGGCCGATCGACCCAAAAAAGCATTGTAAGCTAACATTTCATCCACTATCACGAATGTTTGGATAAGGACTACCCTTCGTCTTCCTTCTCTAAACTCCATAGGCAAGTCAATCGTCTGGACTGGCTGTCTCGGTTCTCCCATAAATCCCTAGATTTTCATTTGGCAAGCAGACACATCTTTCATGCTGATCTTCATCTGATCGAACGTATGTCAAACAAGATGTTAACTGAACTACCACTATCCACCAAAACTTGGTGTACGACTGCCGATCCAATTCCGGCTGTCACTACCATCGAGTCGAGAGTCTGTGCTTTTGCTCCTTCAGTATCCCGGTTATAAAACACTATGTCATCATTGAGTGTCCTTTGCTGTTTGGTTGGAGCGCCATCCTTAGTTGAGTGTGCTTTAGTGAACTCGCGTATCACTCCATTTCGCCCAACTCTTCTATGCCAGGTAAGGTCTTCTAGAAATAGTACTTATGACAAGTCTCTGATCAGTCTGACGAGTTCCCTCTCTGCTAGACCCGTCCTGATTTCCTTGATTGCTCGGAACTTGGGGTCCAATAGGTTGGTCAGAATTCTACAGTTTCTTCACGTACGTTGGAGCCTATTGTTTCTTATTATTTCCTCGATTATGTCCTTCAGATATCGATATTCATTGCTCGTGAGTCTCATGGAAGCATCATAACTTCTCTGATTGCTTTTGTCCATCAGATTCTTCATTCCCAGGAGGCTTGTTGTATCGCTCAGTTTCCTAAGTTGCAAGGTAGATGTTCTCTAAGCTGTCATTCAACGACATATACTCCTCGGGTCTCAAGTTCATGATCAGCTTTCCATTCCCGTCACACTTACTAGTGTTTTGGTTTTTCCTTTTCTGATTTCCATCTTTCCCTGCATTTCCTATCATAGCTCCAAAGTTATTTCCATCTTAGTTGACCGCAACATTGCTCTGAACTATCTCCTTTGGTTACACATTGGCGGTTTTTCCCTCCAACGCATCTGCTTCTTCCAGTCTCAAATACTGACTCGCCTTTCGATTAAACTCCTTCATGGTGGTTGGTTGTTACTATTACATCTTAATCCATCTTCCAAAGTATGAACACAGATGGATAGATCAGACTAAAGCCATGAATACCATATCTTCATTAGGATTGCTTACTTCCATAACTGCAGTATTAGACCGGTTCATAAAGATTTTAGCAATGCATTTGGTCCTTGGATAAGGCCAGATAGAGACATCACATCTTTTGGTTGTGCCGTGTGAAGTCTGAACTGTTCCATGAATTTCCTTGCCAACTCGTCAAAGGTAGAAATGGATCTTGGTGGTAGTATGGTAAACCACATAGAAGCAACACCTTCCAGGAAGATAGAGAAACATCTGTAGTGGACAACATCTATTGCCCTAGCTCCATCCATATGCCAACTGTACTTTTATAAGTGTTGTTTTGGGTCCGTCGTCCCATTGTAAGATGGCATAATGGGCATTGTAAACTTCTGGAGGTACTCTTCCTTTAAAATGTTTTCAATAAATGGAGTTTGGCTTGGTGTAGAACCCTAATCGTCATCCTTCCTTCCCTTAATTTCTTCCATCAAGCATTTGACCGCATTCGCAATGAATTCCTCACCAGTCCAGTAGTCCACAGGTCGACTGTCAGGGGCTACGCTAAGCGTTTGACTCTGCAAATAGCCTTGGTTTGCTAACTAAAGTCTAGGTTATTCATTCTTCAGGAGAACAACTCTTGCAAAATTCCATTGGCGCACGGTTAACTTTATAGCAATAGTTTGAACTTCCTTTCTGGCTTTTTGCTTGCCTATGTCAGCATTCAATTCCACTCCTTTAGCATCAAGTTGCATGTCATATTCAAAATCAAAGAGAAGCAGTAATATTTCTTTGTGAAGCCTTCACTCCAAGGTTAAGGTTTGCGGTAGGTTATCCTCCGGCAGAAGGGGTACTTTCATTACCTTCAATAAAAATTCCAGTTGCTTCGCCAACAATCTTCTTTTGCTTTTGCTTTCCATCCCTCCTCTACAAGCCTGAGATGGAGGAACTCTCCTATTCCATAGCCTCTGCAGATTCCGGCCTAGTCCTTTGGACAGCTGATAGTTGGAGCACCTAGCAAAGCATCAATCTTGTCCATAAGAGCCTTTTGACTATCAGCCATCTTCTGGTTAAGTTGATTGACAATCTGGTTAAGCTCTCCTTTAGTTACAACCTCCTGTTGAGTGGAAGCACCAAGTGCTAGGTTTCAAGCATTAACCTTTATTTGATGATTGTTAGCGTTGTTCGCTTTCATTTGCTAGAGATTGGTTTCATCAACACCAAGTGTTGTCCTAACAGATCTTCCAGATGCTGTCTTCCTCTTAGGAGCCATTAGAATGGAAAATCTCAAAAATTATCCAAACAAACTTTCCTGATCTAACGTTTGGATCTATCAATCCAAAGTAGATAGCTAGATCGAAGCCTGGGTTCTTTGTTCTCAATGAAAACACCAAATGTTAACCTGAAAATGGATCAACACCCTGGAGTATGATGTGAAAGCACCAGCTCTGCTAGAACATAGCAAATATAATAGAAAATAGTAGAAAAGCAAACGAGACACGATGAATTTTATAGTGATTCGGCTATTAACTAACCTATGTCCACTTTATAGCTTTGATTATTGGTTTGATCTAGCTTGAATGAGATTACAAGATGGTTGAGAAAGAATTGGTTATAAATACAGGGGCTAGACTGATTCTAAGTCCTAAAATTGCCTAGATTAGCTGTCTTGGTGACTATGGTGTAGAGGAAAGAGTTGAAGAATAGATAGAGACCCCGCGTAGTGATAGCAGAATCCAGATCTTGTTTTGGTTGCTCTATGGTTTGCATTTATAGGGGTAGTAGCCATATTAGGTCAGAAGCTCATTATCAACCAAGTCCAAAAGTTAGCCTACACTTGCACTGAAAAGTCCAGAGACATACGAGTTAAAACCTTAACTCGGTACTAAGTTAAGGGTCCTTAACTCGGTACCGAGTTAAGGAATGAAGTGATAAGTCATTTTTGACTTTGTCCATGTTCCTCTATGTTTTAATGAAGATGTTCCAACCTCTTTTCCACTGCTTTTGACATGATTCTAGTGATCTATTTGATCGTACTTGTGTTATCCTGACTTTTCTGATATCATCCCATCAATCTTGAGATTGGTCGTGCTAACCTTGAAGAAAACGATTGATGTCGACTCACATACACTACGTTGATGATGTATGAAGTTTTGATGGAGTTTGGTGGGCGATCCTTAACTCGGCACCGAGTTAAGAGTCCTTAACTCGTTGCTGAGTTTAGGTGTTAACCCCAAACAATGTCAAACTCCTCCATGCCTCTTCTCTGCCTCTTCTAAGCGTACTTATGAAGTTTCAAGTTGTTCCGTCATCATTTTGACGTTCTAACTCCTAATTATTTATGCTCGGTTAAAAACCCATTTAACAACAAGGTTGATATTTTCGATTGTATCATTTAGAGGCGTGTATTCCTCTGGTCTCATATTCCTTAGATGCTTTTATCTTTATTAGTCCTGCCCCAGCACCCTGATTTATTTTCTTTTGGTTGTTTATATTGCCCACATTCACAGCAACATTGCTGGCGCTCTCACCGGTTTGTTTTATAACAACGTTGCTCTAAACTGCTTCTCTCGACTGTCCACCACCAGCTTTCCCAAAAAACTAGATTAGCTTCTTCCAAGCAACACCTTCCAGGAAGATAGGGAAACATCTACAGTGGACAACATCTGTTGCTGTAGCTCCATCCATATGCCAATTGTACTTGTACAAGTATTGTTTGGGGTCCGTCGTCCTGTTGTAAGATGGCATAAAGGGCATTGTAAACTTCTGGAGGTACTCTTCCCTTAAAATGTTTTCAATAAATGGAGTTTGGCTTGGTGCAAACCCCCAATCGTCATCCTTCCTGCCCTTACTTTATTCCATCAAGCATTTGACCGC
Source organism: Allium fistulosum (assembly GCA_030737815.1). Taxonomy (NCBI): domain Eukaryota; kingdom Viridiplantae; phylum Streptophyta; class Magnoliopsida; order Asparagales; family Amaryllidaceae; genus Allium; species Allium fistulosum. The sequence continues at coordinate 1,144,843,159 of CM060902.1, forward strand.
ATTCGCAATAAATGCCTCACCAGTCCAGTAGTCCACGGGTCGATTGTCAGGGGCTACGCTAAGCATTTGACTGTGCAAATAGCCTTGGTTTGCCAACCAAAGTCTAGGTTCTTCATTCTTTGAGAGAACCACTCTTGCAGAATTCCATTGGCGCACAGTTAGCTTTATAGCGGCAATTTGAACTTCCTTTCCGGCATTTTGCCTGCTTATGTCAGCATTCAATTCCAGTCCTTTAGCATCAAGTTGCATGTCATATTCAGAATCAGAGAGAAGCAACAATATTCAAGGTTAGGGTTTGCGGTAGGTTGTCCTTTGGAAGAAGGGGTACTTTCATTACCTTTACTAAAAATTCCAGTTGCTTCACCAACTATCTCCTTTTTCTTTTACTTGCCATCCCTCCTATTTAAGCCTAAGATAGAGGAATTATCCTGTTCCATAGCCTTTGCAGTTTCCGGCATAGTCCTTTGGGCAGCTGATGGTTGGAGCGCTAGCAAAGCATCAATCTTGTCCATAAGAGCCTTTTGACTATCAACCATCTTCTGGTTAAGCTGATTGACAATCTGGTTAAGCTCTCTTTTAGTTACAACCTCCTGTTGAGCGGAAGCACCTGGTGCTAGGTTTCTAGCATTAACCTCTGTTCAATGATTGTTAGCGTTGTTCACTTTCGTTTGCCAGAGATTGGTTTCATCAACACCAAGTGTTGTCCCAACGGGTCTTCCAGATGTTGTCTTCCTCTTAGAAGCCATTAGAACATCAAATCTCTAAACTTCTCCAAGCAAACTTTCCTTATCTAACCTTTGGATTCATCCAATCCAAAGTAGATAGCTAGATCAAAGCCTGGGTTCTTTATGAAAGCACCAAAATGTTAACCCGAAAAATGGATCAACACCCTGGCATATGATGTGAAAGCACCATCCCTAATAGAACATAGAAAATATAATAGAAAATAGCAGAAAAATAAATGAGACACAAAGAGTTTTATAGTGATTCGACTGTTAACTAAGCCTACGTTCACTTTATATCTTTGATCATTGGTTTGATCTAGCTTGAATGAAATTACAAGATGATTGAGAAAGAATTGGTCACAAATACAGGGGCTATACTGATTCTAAGTCCTAGAATTGCCTAGATTAGTTGTCTTGGTGACTATTGTGTAGAGGAAAGAGTTAGGAAAGAGTTAAAGAATAGATAGAGACCCCGCGTAGTGATAGCAGAATCCAGATCTTGTTTTGGTTGCTCTACGGTTTGCATTTATAGGGGTAGTGGCCATATTAGGTTAGAAGCTCACTGTCAACCAAGTCCAGAAGTTAGCCCATACTTGTACTGAAAAGTCTAGAGACATACGAATTAAAACCTTAACTCGGTGTCGAGTTAAGGAATGAAGTGATATGTCATTTTTGACTTTGTCCATGTACTTCTATGTTTTAATGAAGATGTTCCAACCTCTTTTCCACTGCTTTTGACATAATTCTAGTTATATGTTTGATTGTACTTGAGTTATCCTGACTTGTCTAATATCATCCCATCAATCTTGAGATTGGCTGTGCTAACCATGAAGAAAACGATTGATGTCGACTCGCATATACTACATTGATGATGTATGAAGTTTTGATGGAGTTTGGTAGGAGATCCTTAACTCGACACCGAATTAAGAGTCCTTAACTCGGTGCTGAGTTTAGGTGTTAACCCCAAACAATGTCAAACTCCTCCATGCCTCTTCTTTGCCTCTTCTAAGCGTACTTATGAAATTTCAAGTTGTTTCGTCTTTGTTTTGACGTTCTAACTCCTAATGATTTATGCTCGGTTAAAAACCCAATTAATAGTAGGGTTGATATTTTCGATCGTATCATTCAGAGGCGTGTATTCCTCTAGTCTCATATTCCTTGGTTGCTTTTGGCTTTCTTACTCCTGCCCCAACACCCTGATTTCTTTTCTTTTGGTTGTTTATATTACCCACGTTCATAACAACATTACTGGTGCTCTCACCGGTTTGTTTTATAGCAACATTGCTCTAAATAGCTTCTCTCGACTGTCCACCACCAGCTTTTCCAAAAAACTAGATTAGCCTCTTCCAAGCAACACCTGTCAGGAAGATAGGGAAACATTTGCAGTGGACAACATCTGTTGCCCTAGCTCCATCCATATGCCAATTGTACTTATACAAGTGTTGTTTGGGGTCCATCGTCTCGTTGTAAGATGGCATAATGGGCATTGTAACTTCTGGGGGTACTCTTCCCTTAAAATGTTTTCAATAAATGGAGTTCGGCTTGGTGCAGAACCCCGATCGTCGTCCTTTCTACCCTTAGTTTCTTCCACCAAGCATTTGACCGCATTCGCAATGAATGCCTCACCAGCCCAGTAGTCCACAGGTCGACTGTCAGAGGCTACGCCAAGCGTTTCACTCTGCAAATAGCCTTGGTTTGCCGACTAAAGGCTAGGTTCTTCATTCTTCGGGAGAACTACTCTTGCAGAATTCCATTGGCGCACGGTTAACTTTATAGCGGCAGTTTGAACTTCCTTTTCGGCATTTTGCCTGCCTATGATAACATTCAATTCCAGCCCTTTAGCATCAACTTGCATGTCATATTCAGAATCAGAGAGAAGCAGCAATATTCCTTTATGGAGCCTTCACTCCAAGGTTAGGGTTTGCGGTAGGTTGTCCTCTGGCAGAAGGGGTACTTTCATTACCTTTAATAAAAATTCCAGTTGCTTCACCAACTGTTAACCCTCCTTTCATCAAGGTAGTATACGGGCGGATTTAACCCAATAGACTTCTTGGTTATCAAGACCGATGAGTGCAGAGCGACGGTTATAGGACCCGAAGGTAAAGTACAAATGATTATACGAAGTCGGAATTGAATGGAACTGGTAGATAAATAAGGCAGAATATTCAAAGTAAGGAATATGGTGCAACAGATGGAAGAGATTGTCATGGATTGGCTCATGGATAGGGGTCGACTTACTTCATTAAGGAAGGCTCGGCGTGGTCGGTGACAAAGGGATCAGTATACTTCAATATAAAGGGATCGACGTACTTCACGGCTTAGTAACTTGGAAAAGATCGGCAAGATTGGTTGTACGAAGGGTCGATATGGTTTGCTACAGAGGGTTCGGTCTACTTCATTGGAAAATGGAGGGATCGGTGTGCTTCGTGCATGAGGGATCGGCCTAGTCCTATAAAAAAAGAGGGATCGGCATGGCCTCATAGAACAAGATGGATCTGCATAATGGAATAGGAGGGATCATCATTATATAATAGAGTCCGAGGGATAAGCGTGAAGGAGTATGCATGGGTCGGCATGTATCTCACAAACATTATGGGTCGGCATATATCTCATGATCATTATGGATTGGCATGTCACTCCCAGAGAAGGATCGACATCTTTTAGACTAGAAGGGGATTCGAACCAAAGGTCAACCAAAACTCGAGCATCATGCATCCAATCATCATGACATTTGAAACACCATCATATTAGAGCAAAAGGAGGCTACCATAGGGATCGCTGCTCCAAACTCAACTTATGGAGGGATCGGTACCGATCCCTCTCCATTGAGAGTTAGGCCTAGCGCCCTCTATGGTGGGCCTATATGGATAAGAAGGTCCTGTAGCCAAAGTTTTACCTATAAATACAGCAGACATGGCTTTAGAAAAGGGAGCTTCATTCTGCTTCTCTTCATCTTCTAACTAGGCTATACTCTGCCATATTTACTCTTGAATTTCATGGATTTGTAACTGTATAAACTAATAAAAGGAAAATCCTTAGAATGGACGTAGGCCGGAGTTAGCCAAACCATTATAAACACGTGTCTTAATTTACTTGCTTTCTGATTGTTTTTAATTTTCTTCTTCATTTATATCACTTAATATTTAAGTGACTGAATTGGATATTGGTGCTTTCACTTAATTGGGTGTTGGTGGTCAATTTTGATGCCAACTTTTAGTGCTTTCACCAAGAAAGATTGCATAAACGGATTCAGGAGGTAGGAATTCAGATTTTGAAGCTTGGATACTTGGAGATTGGAAGTAATGGCTAGGCAATCAACAAGGAGAGCACTACCAAAAAGGAGCCAACATGGAGGGAGTTAGGAGGCATCCTCAGGAGCTGGAGCTAATCACATATCTATATACATCACTAGGGATGAGATGGAAGCGATGATGGATGCTATGCAGGAGAGGATGTTGAAAAGGCAGGAAGAGATGATGCAGAATTTACTCCAGCAAATTGGACAGTTTGGAACCATAGGAACTACTGGAGTTATAGATCATGGAGTTAAGGCAGCAAGAATCACTGGAAATCAGAGCCGAGGACATGGAAATGGAGTTAACAGATAGAGGAGTGGAGCAGAATATCCAGGGGCAAACCCCTGCCAACCTAAAGGGATCGGTATCGATCCCCAAAGGCCACGGGGCATGCCTCAGGGTTTGGTTAGTCGTGATGCTGGAGGACCTGCGATCAATCCCGTGGAGCTTGGTGTGAATCGAAATTTAGATGATCAAACTGAGGAGTACGTCCTAGAATTCCCTCGTCGACTAGAGGGGCAGTTTGGGCATGATGATAGGAGACTCCCGGTGGAAGATAATAACAAGTTTACAGAGATGATAAGGCGAGCTATGCGTGGAGGATTAGTAAACAGGGATTTGGAAGGTGTAAATAGAAGTCCATTCACCCCAAGTATTAGGCAAGCTAGGAATCCACCAGAGTTCAAACTATCAACGCTTGAGACATATGATGGAAAAACAGATCCTACTATTCATCTGACAAGATATATGAGACACACTGAAGTATTGGGGGCATTAGAGGAAGTCATGGCACGGTGCTTCCCTTGTACTTAACGGATATAGATGCACTATGGTTCAAAGAATTGGAAAGCGACTCTATTAGCACATGGACAGAACTGATCGAGAGGTTTATGAGGCAGCTTGGGGTTCAAATCTCGAGGCCCAAGAATGTTATAAGTTTGGCAACACTGAAACAGAGGACCGAAGAGTTCCTGAGAAGTTTCTTAACACAGTTTAATGTCATGGCAACATCGGTGGATCGTCCAAATCCATCCATGGTTTTGATGGCAATTATATATGGAATTGCTGATGGCACGGAGTTCAAGGATTCGTTGACACGTGATCTGCCTATGGATCTCGGGGAGTTTTATCATGAAGCAGAAAGGTTTTTGCGGTATGAAGACACACGTGCAAACAAACCGGAGGTCAATGCTGTGCAAAGTAGAGGATCATCAGAAGATGTAAACAAAAATAATAAAGGCAAACAGAAAGTAGAGGATGGCTTTGATGGATCGAAATGTCCACGAAGGGAACCGAGATTCACCTCTTACATGAAATTGACCGAAACATTGGAACATATATATCTGGGTACTATGGGGCAGATCCCCTATCGGAGGTCAATGAGGAGAGACCCTACAAACGATGAAAATAAATCAGATAAATATTGTCTGTTTCATGAGCTGAACGGGCATAGCACAAACGACTGCAACAACTTAAAGGATGAGATTGAGGGACATGTCCAGAACGGCAGGCTGTCACAATACGTGAGAACTCGGGCAGCTACAGTGGAACAAGAACAACCACCATCCGCATCGAACGGGAACTGCCCAGGATCGAGGTGTCAACTTGTCATCAATTGACCGAAATGGTAAAGAATAAGTAATAAACTCCACAATAAAACAGCTAAGTCACTTACACATGTACGGGATCGAGAACGGTTTCTAGGCATGCTCTAACATGACAATGAACCGTCACACCCGGAGATGCATGCATTATAGTGTTTAGTTTTTGTTTTTGTTTCTCTTTTGGTACTTGGTCATAAAAATCACTCGAACGTGAAATATGACATTGATAATTTTGAATCACATTTTGCCTCGAACGACACTCGATCTCGAATGATCACATTTCGCCTCGAACGGCACACGATCTCAAACGATCACATTTCGCCTCGAATGGCACACGATCTCGAACGATCGCATTTCACCTCGAACGGCGCCCGATCTCTAAGATCACATTTCGCCTCGAACGGAACACGATCTCAAATGATCGAATTTCGCCTCGAACGGAACCCGATCTCGAACAATCGCATTTCGCCTTGAATGGCACCCGATCTCGAACGATCGCATTTCGCCTCGAACGGCACACGATCTTGGACGATCGCATTTCACCTCGAACGGCGCCCGATCTCAAACGATCTCATTTCGCCTCGAACGGCACCTGATCTCGAACGATCGCATTTGATTAACGGTCCCGAATGGTCGTTACTAACAATCAGGCAAGATCACTGATTTGTTCATAGGTCATCAACGGGTTTCGAACATTGGACTTAAGGCAATTCAAAACACGCCTTCCTATTGCAAGGCATGTTTTGGGGGGCAAAGTGTTAACCCGCCTTCCATCAAGGCAGTATATGAGCGGATTTAACCGAACGGACTTCACGCTTATCAAGGCTGATGAGTGCAGAGTGATGGTTGTAGGACCCGAAGGTAAAGTACAAATGGTTATACGAAGTCAGAATTGAATTGAACTGGTAGATAAACAAGGCAGAATGTTCAAAGTAAGGAATATGGTTCAACGGGTGGAAGGGATCGTCATGGATTGGCTTATGGATAGGGGTCAGCTTGCTTCATTAAGGAAGGCTTAGCGTGGTCACTGACAAATGGATCAGTATACTTCAATATAAAGGGATCTGCGTACTTCATGGCTTAGTAACTTGGAAAGGATCGTCAAGATTGGTTGTACGAAGGGTCGGTATGGTTTGCTATAGAGGGTTCAGTCTACTTCATTGAAAAAGGAGGGATCAGTGCGCTTCATGCTAGAAGGATCGGCCTAGCCCTGTAAACAAGAGGGATCAACAAGGCCTCATAGAACAAGATGGATCTGCATGGTGGAATAGGAAGGATCGACATTATATAATGGAGTCCGAGGGATAAGCGTGAAGGAGTATGCATGGGTCGGCATGTATCTCACAAACATTATGGATCGGCATGTATCTCACAAACATTATGGATCGGCATATATCTCATGATCATTATGGATCGGCATGTCACTCCTAGAGAAGGATCGACATCTTTTAGACTAGAAGGGGATTCGAACCAAAGGTCAACCAAAACTCGAGCATCATGCATCCAATCATCATGACATTTGAAACACCATCATATCAGAGCATAAGGAGGCTACCATAGGGGTCACTGCCACAAAATCAACATATGGAGGGATCGGTACTGATCCCTCTCCATTGAGAGTTGGGCCAAGAGCCCTCTATGGTGGGCCTATATGGATAAGAAGGTCCTATAGCCGAAGTTTCACCTATAAATACATCAGGTATGGCTTCAGAAAAGGGGGCTTCATTCTGCTTCTCTTCATCTTCTACCTAGACTATACTTTGCCATTTTACTCTAGAATTTCACAGATTTGTAACTGTATAAAATAATAAAAGGAAAATCCTTGAAGTGGACGTAGGCTGGAGTTAGCCGAACCACTATAAATCTGTGTCTTAATTTACTTGCTTTCTGATTGTTTTAATTTTCTTCTTCATTTATTTCTCTTCATATTTTCATGACTAGGTTGGATATTGGTGCTTTCATATAATTGAGTGTTGGTGGTCAATTTTGACGCTAACACCAACTATCTCCTTTTGATTTTTCTTTCCATCCCTCCTATTCAAGCCTGAGACGGATGAATTCTCCTGTTCCATAGCCTCTGCAGTTTTCGGCCTAGTCCTTTGGGCATTTGATGGTTGGAGCGCTAGCAAAGCATAAATCATGTCCATAGAGCCTTTTGACTATCAGCCATCTTCTGGTTAAGTTGATCGACAATCTGGTTAAGCTCTCATTTAGTTACAACCTCATGTTGAGCGAAAGCACCTGGTGCTAGATTTATAGCATTTACTTATGTTTGATGATTGTTAGCGTTGTTCACTTTCATTTGCTAGAGATTGGTTTCATCAACACTAAGTATTATCTCAACAGATCTTCCAGATGTTGTCTTCCTCTTAGGAGCCATTAGAATGGCAAATCTCTAAACATCTCCAGGCAAACTTTTTTAATCTAACCTTTGGATCTGTCCAATCCAAAGTAGTTAGCTAGATCGAAACCTAGGTTCTTTGTTCTCAATGAAAGCACCAAAATGTTAACTCGAAAAATGGATCAATGCCCTGGAGTATGATGTGAAAGCACTAGCCCTGCTAGAACAGAGAAAATATAATAGAAAATAGCAGAAAAGTAAATGAGACACAATTTTTTTTTATTGGTTCGGCTGTTAACTAAGCCTACGCCCACTTTATAGCTTTGATTATTGGTTTGATCTAGCTTGAATGAGATTACAAGATGATTGAGAAAGAATTGGTCACAAATACAGGGGCTAGATGATTCTAAGTCCTAGAATAGCCTAGATTACCTGTGTTGGTGAATATGGTGTAGAGGAAAGAGTTTAAGAATAGATAGAGACCCCGCGTAGTGATAGAAGAATCTAGATCTGGTTTTGGTTGCTCTATGGTTTGCATTTATAGGGGTAGTAGCCATATTAGGTCAGAAGCTCACTATCAACCAAGTCCAGAAGTTAGCCTACACTTGTATTGAAAAGTCCAGAGACATACGAGTTAAAACCTTAACTCGGTACCGAGTTAAGGAATGAAGTGATAAGTCATTTTGGACTTTGTCCATGTTTTCTATGTTTTAATGAAGATGTTCCAACCTCTTTTCCACTGCTTTTGACATGATTCTAGTGATATGTTTGATCGTACTTGAGTTATCTTGACTTGTCTGATATCATCCATCAATCTTGAGATGGGTCGTGTTAACCTTGAAGAAAATGCTTGATGTCGACTCACATATACTACATTGAAGATGTATGAAGTTTTGATGGAGTTTGGTGGGAGATCCTTAACTCGGCACCGAGTTAAGAGTCCTTAACTCGGTGCTAAGTTTAGGTTTAACCCCAAACAATGTAAAACTCCTCCATGCCTCTTCTTTGCCTCTTCTAAGCGTACTTATGAAGTTTCAAGTTTTTCCATCTTCATTTTGACATCTAACTCCTACTGATTTATGCTCGGTTAAAAACCAAGTTAACAACAAGGTTGATATTTTCGATCGTATCATTCAGAGGCGTGTAATCCTATTGTCTCATATTCCTTGGATGCTTTTGGCTTTGTTACTCCTACTCCAGCACCCTAATTTCTTTTCTTTTGGTTGTTTATATTAACCACAATCATAGCAACATTATCGGCGCTCTCACCGGTTTGTTTTGTAGCAACGTTGCTCTAAACTGCTTCTCTTGACTGTCCACCACTAGCTTTCCCAAAAACTAGATTAGTCTCTTCCAAGCACAAGAACTAGGTAGCTTTTGGTGGATGCCCTTCATTGTAGTTGGCTCCTTCATCCTTAGCCATTTTCCAAATTCCTTTCCAGGTGTATCCCCTTGATCAAAACCATCAACAACAAATCATCCTTCGAATTCTTCACCTCTGTTACCATGGTATTAAATACGTTCAAAAAACAATTTAAAGACTCTTTAGGTCCTTGAGAAATGCTCGAAAAAGAAATCACATCTTTGGGCCGACCGAGAAGCATGGAGCCTGAACTACTCCAAAAAATTCTTAGTCAACTCATCAAAAGTCGAAATGGACTTTAGTAGAAGCCGCGTGAACCACATTGATGCAACCCCATCTGAAAAATAGGGAAACACATACATCGAACTGCATCTGTTGCTCTGGCACAATCCATGTGCCATTCATATTTGAATAAATGATGCATGCGATTAGCAGTTCCATTGTACGATGACACCAAGGGTATTGTAGACTTCCTGGGATATTCCTCCCGTAAGATATTCTCCACGAATAGATTTTTGCTAGGTGCAATACTCCAATCTTCATTCTTCTCCATCGATTTTCCTTTGTCAACCGCTTTATCATATCAGCAATATGCTCCTCGCTGGCTTGGTGATCCAGAGAATGACTATCAGTAGCAACACCGAGTGTTTGACTCAAAAAACAGTCCTGGTTCGCTCAATAACGTCTAGGCACTCCTAACTCTAAGGGAACCACTTCTCTAGATCTCCTTTGATGCCTAGCTGGCTCTGTGGCAATTATCTGAGCACTAGCATCCTGAGCTCCAGCATTCGGTCTAATCTCATTGTCAGTGTCTTGCAAATCATCCTTGTTATCTTCCAAGTTCACAGCATCGGCTTGTTGCAACCTAGGATCAACCACCAATCTCTCAGTACCGACTTGATTCTTCTTGGTACTGAGTAGTCCCTTTCTAGCCAAAACCTGGCCATTTCCTCTGGCTGCTCTCCTTGATGCTCCAACAATCTGCTCCTTCATCTTTTGCTTTCCATCCCATCTTTTCTAGTCAAAAGCAGATGAATTCTCCTCTTTAGAACTAGGAGGTGACACATGTCTCTTACTTTTCCTAGGCCTTTAGGGCTGCTGTGTCAACAAGGCAATGCTTGCATCCATCTTCTCAATGAGAGCCTTCCGGCTATTACCATTCTCTGATTTAGCTCTACCATTATCCCAACTCGACTATCAACACCCTCTCTTGAGAGGCAGATGGTCCTAGAAAAGCGGTTACTAGTTGGTCTCCTAATTGTAGTAAGAAGTTACATCTTCTCCACTAGCAACAGCTCCATATTTACCGGATCTCCTAAGGGCCATTAGTTCAACAATCAAATATCCAAATCAACAATAAGAAACTCTAGATCCAACTTTTGGACGTTCCAATCTAGAATTAAAGCAAGATCTACTCCTAAGAAGCTTTGCTCTTAGTGAAAGCACCAAAAATGTTAGGCTGGAAAGCGGCACAACACTCCAAAACGAGTAGTTGAGAGTAGATCTAAGTAGCAATAATAGTGAAAATAGTAAAAGATACGGATTTCATAGTAGTTCAGCAAATTCTATGACCTATGTCCACTTTAATCTTACTAGATATTCTTTTGTCACGGTTACAAAGGCTATACAATTTGTTTTCTAGTATAGAACATCAAAAGTAAGCCTCTAGGTGATAAGATCCGGGTAGAGATAAAGAGTGAAGAAGATAATAGCCAAAAGTCCTTTAACCATCGCGCTAGGCTTGCTATTTATAGGAGAATCACCCACCAAAGTCGTTGGATCATAAAAGACCAGGTAAAACTTTGGATTCGAGAAAGTGGGAGGGAAGTCGAAGCTCCCCATCATAAAATCATGTTGGTACCGACATGATTTGCTCAGTGCAAACCACTTGATTCCCCTTTACTTCATCTTGTATCTTCGATCCTTTAAGCCACGATCACTTTTGCCTACTAATTCTGCTTGATACCGAGACGGTCTGACCATTAGGTACTTGTCATTTTCTACATAGCTTTCTAGATTTGTTTACCTACTCCTTTAGAAATGGGCCCTAGGATGTCCACTTTATCTATCTACTCCTTGACCAAAGCATAAGAGATCACCATAGTTTCACCAAAAGAACTCAATACCGACATGAATTCTTATCAGTATCGACCTCTTTTCCCTTGTGTACTTAGACTCCAGACTCCTTGAAGTCCTACCTATCACCTTCCAAGCTTGCCCCAAGTCTTTAAACCATTTCGTCTTCGTCTGACATCCAGAGCTGCTTGGTCTAAATGCTGGATAACTTGTAGAACTAATGAAGCTATTAGAGATCACAACCACTATTATTGAAAAAGTAGGCACGTTGATGCATTTATATACTAGATTTATTAAAGAAATTGGAAAGCCCATTGAATAAAGCATATAGCGAACAAATTTTCTTTTCACCATAAGATATGCTTTTTTAAATCAACCTTTATTCACATTTTTACTTTTCCTTTCTTCTTGAAATCCCTCACCAGTTCATGTGTGAATAATTTATTTTCTATAACATTTCTTCGTAGAATAAATGCTGATTGATTTTATACAACAAGAAGTGGTAGAAAATATTTTATTCTGAAACATTGAATTATTGACACTATTCTTTAATTCACGTTTGCACATGAAATAGGTCTATAATTGGAAATAACTTAAGGCTTATCTATTTTAGATATCAAGCTGATGAAATTATGGTTCATTCCCTTTGCAATTCTTTCGGTTTGAAATATTTCAATGACAGCATTGAAGAGTTCATTATGAAGGAGAGCCCAATGCAGTTTAATTTTTTTGAAGAATATTCATCTGGACTAGGACTCTTCTAGTCATCAGTTGAGTATAAGGCAGTTATAACTTCCTCTAAAGCGATTGTAGTAAAAGTATCGTTTCCCTTCTTCGTTTATCAATATTCTAGATGAACTGTAGGGAAATTTCTGGCCGTGTCTCATTAAATAGATTTGAATAATAAGCGATAGCTTTATCGTTTACTCTCTTATTATTATATATAGAATTGCCATCAGTATCCAACAGGGCTTGAATTCTATTTCTATGCTTGCTTACTGCCATTTTAGCATAAAAGAATTTTGGGTTAGTATCTCCACATTGTAACCATTGTATTTTTCTCCTTTGTCAATTATTTTCATGTTTTATCTTTAACTGTTCTATGAGTTGAAGATTTAGGCACAATATATTTTCATAAATATCATCATCTTCTAGATTCGCATCTAATTGTATGAAAACATTTTTGTAATATTTTTCTAGTGTATGGATTGATCAGACTTATTTCTATTTTATTCCACTGCTTCAAATTATGCTTTATAGCCTACATTTTATTTAGAAATTATGACTGCATCTCCCTATGTTATTGCTTTGGGTCCATCCAAAATGCATCATTATATCCATCATGTTGATGCCAAGCATTTACATATCTGAAAGGCTTGCCTTTAGCATTTTTTATGTGGTCTAAAAACTAAACTATAATAGGGGTGTGATCACTAAAATGGGTTGGTACTGCAATCGTAACTAAATCTGGAAATATAGTTAAGAAATCATAGTTGGTTATCACCTTTTCTATGCCGTTTACATGCCTCTCTTTCTCCATGTGTATTTATACCTCTGTAAAAATGTTTCAACCAGTCCACATTGTAATATACAATTTTTTAATATTATTTATGTATGGAAAAGGGATTGGAAGACCTCCTCTTTTATCCTTTGGACTTGAAATATTATTAAAATCTATTATTGCTAACCATGAAAAACTTATAGAAGAAGCATTGAGACAAGATAACCCTAAAGCTTTTCCCTATCAGCATAGAAATTGCTTGCGTAAATGAAAGAAAATACACATTGTAGGCCCCTTTATTAGTCATACATGTAGTAATATGTTGGTGACTTTTATCAATGACATCATAGGACCAAACGTTTGTGTTAATAACAAGAATTCTCCCTTTACATACCATGTCGTTATTGTGAATTGCATCCCATTTACTCTGAAACCTTGCTTTAATTTTATTAATACTAATGGTATCCATTTTTTTTCCAATAAGCTCATAATTGAGAGCATATGGGCATGCAGAAGTGTGAATGCATGATTTATTTTGATATATGAATTCATACATCTGACATTCCATGTCAGTACATTCATTTACATGGGAAGTGCTCCTAGTTCTTATTTTTGGAGGAGCTTTAGTTGATGGGGTTATCATCCCATGCTTCTTCAAATATGTAGGATTTGCATCTAGCATATAGGAAACATTTTATGGGTCCTCATGAATATTTGCAGTTTCTTGAATAGATTGTGAAATAGTATCTATTTATTATTGATTTCCATTCTATAGAAAGTCTTCTATAGGAATAAAATCATCGTTGTTGAAATCTTCATCATTAACATTCTCGACCACAATAGTTTCTTTTGTAGGGTTTGGTACATTCAACTATGACATAGGTGTTTTCCATTTGGTTTCCAATTGTTTTGGAACTTTAGTAGCTAATGCCTAATCAAATGTGAACATATGTGCAATTTCCTTTCCAGTTAGCTAAAGAAGAGGCTGGTCGAAGTGTATATGAAGACTACCATATTTATTTGCCATTGAAATGCTATAGTTTGCATTACCATTTTTATTTCATTTGAATTTTTTTCCTTTGTAACCATATGCCTTGTATATGAACTATTCATAAACTCATTATGTTCTGCATGTTTTAGATTATTTTACTATATATATGTATGTATTACTAATATAAATATGTAGGTACATTTATTAGTATTAAATAATTAAATAAGGCAACTAATATATAAAGGCTTAATATATACATAGTAGATACAAACCTGATATCTACGTATAAACCATGTATATATCGGTCATGCTATATAATTCACATATGTTTGTCATTACATATATGTATTAATATTTAAGATATATTCGTTATTATATACTAATCATATTTAATTAATAATTATAAATTAAATAAAACAAATAATCAAAATAATATATGATTTTATTAAATAACTAGATTACATATCATGTTAACTAGTATATCGAGCGCTCTTCTCACTTTGAGGATCATTCTTTCATCAAAATAAAATGTTAACTAGTGCATCTCATAGGTCCATTAAGATCAATTTAGGGATTTTTTTAATGCCCATTTCACCATTGCCAACCAGGCTAGCTCCAATGTTACCAAGGTCTTGAGTAAATCTCTACTCATCATATGGGGTGTATTAGGTACATTAATCTAGCGAGTGAATATATATCCCTTTCACAAGTACCCTTGACTAGGAACATTGAAGATATGTGTGTGTGTATCAATTCATTACTCACGAATACGAATGCATTTGTGACTATAATCGGTTAAATACTTAATTCTAGGGGTTTGTTGTTGTATGTATAAAGTGTAATCATTAACATCTATTTATGAATATATGCACATATAATATGAACAGAAACCAGAAAAACATACTTTCATTTTAAACAAGAGATAAATGTATAATTATATAATCAAAATCACACAATTGTCCCTAGGGTATACTCATAACTCTATCATACTGCACCATCGCATGTGATTTTTTATTTGACTCGAATATAATTAACTATAGAAACACCTTGATGATGAATTAATTGGTGTCTTTCGACAACGAGCACACATAAGCTTTTGGCGCCTATGCACTAACAAACATGAGTAATAAACTATCTGCCATGCTGAAAAGCATCACTTACACTAATCTTTCTAGTGCATCGATATCTTATTCCTTGTACATTATGTCTAGGAAATTTTCAAAATAAGTTTTTATGTGTTTGTCCCAAAATTCATTATTATGACTTCGTAATTGCGATCAACGCAACACTCGTCATTCGGAATTCTATTTTATTTTTTAATAATAAGAGTGGCACTTTATTTAAGCAGTGCACTTATTTGAAGACTCGAATTTTGAACCTCATGACCTATAGGACCTCAGCCTTCAGCATCATACCACTTGCTAGTTGAGCTAGTGGTCTTTGGCGGATTTCTATTTTTAAGTTATATAATATACTCGCAACATTATATTTATATAACGCTTATAGTAAAAACAAAAGCAAAAAATACACTATTTTTGAACAAAATTAATATTCATGAATAGAAAATATAATTAAATTATGTAATTACCCTTAGGTGCACCCCTTAGTTTTACTATTTCGATTTATAACATGACTATGATATATGACATGTATTGATCAGCTATATATTTTATTTTATAAATGATCTTGTTTAGTGATACTATACTTTATTTTTATTTTATTAGCTTTTTATCTAAAAGTTTTACATGAAAAATTCAAATTCTTTATTCTCCTCCTGCCAAAGCAAACCAAAGTTTTCAACATGTGTTACTATTGGCATATAAAAAATGCTTTTGGTTAATAGATATTTTTTCATGTGCTATGTGTTGGTGAAGTTTTTCGGCTTCACCACACTCAAATTGATCATGAGGTGACCTTATGACTAGTCGTTCCCACGATTAGGAATCAACGAATTTAAACTTCGTTAAATTCACCTTTGAGAAGCGATTGTGTTGTCGAATGCTTACACAGTCGAATAGTCGCACTGCAACTGTTTCTTGAAATGTCGAAGAGGTTTTGCAAGCCATAAGTGATTTAAAAGTTAAGTAGTAGAAAAATAAAAGTAAAGGACACAGAGATTTTTTACGTACTTCGGATTAATGTTAATCCTACATCTATGGGTTTTTTTTATTATATCTTCATGATTTTTGTACAAAATGTTTACAATAGCCTCTAAGCATATAATATTTCCTTTAAATTTGGGAAGAAGAAGAGGTTCCAAAATGAAGATCCTTTTCTCCATTCTATAGTATTGTAACGACCCGGTATTTTGGACCATTCGCATCCGCACATGTCGGACTTGAATAATTCAAAATACCGAATTGTTAATTTAAATTTGGCAAAACTGAGCATATACAGTAAATAAATAGAACACAGATCACAGACACAGAGTAATAAATGCAGCGGAAACAAAGGATAGTAGTTCATGAAGCTACTATATACATATCAGAGTTAAATAAGGTACAACTGATGTCTCGAATACAATAATCAAATACAATATCTGAATACATCACTAGGATCAACTGGATATTTAAAACTGGATAGATAGCTGGATCTCCAAGCGAAGCTCCAACTCCAAAGGCGAGTCTCGAATACTGGTACACTCAGTTTGACCCGAGCGTAAAGCAAAACACAAAACACTCGAGTCAGGATTAACATTCTTATATAAATAAATCCAACTCAAGTGAAATAGCAACTGAAATACAAGTAACTCAAAGGATGTTTGGAATAACCATCCTTTAAGGATCCGTTAAACTATCTACTATGTGGTAGTGTACGATAAGTAGATAATGCCTATCAGTAATATAAAGTATCAAAATAGTGTTAAGGCGTTACCATTATCCCCCTTAACACATTTTATATAAGCGGTATAGTCTATACAGCACTGTAAACTCCACCGTAAACTAGTGGGCTATCAGGGAGTACTCCATAGGTATAACGCAAACCAAATCGTAGTGGTCGCGTATAAAGGGATGCAAGTATGACAAGGCACATGAGGCAATACCCAAGGTAGTGAAACTACCGTTCGCTTGATCCGGACTGGTGAGAACGCATCACCGCAGCGATCGCAACACCGCGAAACAACACTCCCAAAATCAAGGGTGCACCAATCGACAACAAGTAATGAGTAGTTTCGAAGAAGTGTGTTCGCTCGAGGTGGCTAACCCCATTTGGCCCGGCATGGCTCCTGTTTTAGTCATTTCCAATTTGACACAAGTGTCAAGGCTATCCATTATCGTTCTCTTTCTTCAGTCATCACGTTCATCATTCCAACTACTTCATTCTGGATCACAACTCCACGTATAGTTATTAAAGTGGTTTTCAGTTTAGACAGTGAGTATGTCCCTAACCGATTCCGGTCTCTTTAATAACTTCCATAATTATTACACCGATTGGTCGTTTATTTATTTCAAAACCAAATCAAATTCAATTTCAAATAGAATTCGTAAACCAACATTTCATTTGTCTTTCTAAATCAATTTCCATAATTTACGTTTTAAAACTTCCAAATTACCGTTTCAAAATCTTATAATTCAATTCCAATTTCTATTTAAAACAATTCAAATATTGATTCAAGTTCGTAAATAAGTTTCATTCCAAATCATTTAAATTAATTTAATTTAACATTCAAATCAATTTAACTTCATTGATCGATTTTATTCAGTATTCATTAAGTAAATTTGTCATTCAAAATAATTTCTATTTAATTTCCAATTCATTAAATCAATTACTTAAGTTCAACTTCATTAAATCAAAACTTACAATTTTGAATTAAATTAAATTCGTCAAATCAATTCTTTCAATTACAAGTCTTACATTAATTTCAATAAATCACATTTTATTTCTTGTTAAAGAAATTCAATTTCACTTATTTATTTACTTAGTTACAATTTCAAAACTCAATTAATAAAGAAACTTAATTTCACTTATTCAAGAAGTTCAATTTCACTTAATAAAGAATTCAATTTTATTTGACTATTAAATAATTCAATCTTATTTAATTATCAAATAATTTCAAAACTTAATTATTAACTAATTTCAAAACTTAATTATTAATAATTTCAAATTTAATTATTAAATACTTAATTTTAAGACAACATTCTTTCAACAACTACTATGTTAATATTTTGTTTCGGATTATTAAATATTAACATTTCCTTTCTTTAAAATTCAAATTCCAATTTCATTTCAAAACCTTATTGTTTATTCGAATAAAAACTTTATTTTATTTTAAATCAAATTATATGACCAATCGGTTTTTATTTAATTTTCTATCCTAGGTCAATTAATTTGGGTATTTATCATTTCAACCCGATTCGAATTCAATTCAAAATCAAAGCATAGCAAAGGGAACTTGCAGTGTGATAACTGGGATGGTGTCAAAGTAAATAAACAAGCAATAACAACAATTAATAACAGTCCAATAATTTATTCAAATAATCCTGAAATAATCGTATCAATTCATATTGTTGTTTGTGCAAATCAATATAATTATTTCTAGAATCTACACTATCATTTCATGTAGATTAAAGATTTTTCACTAATTATTCATACGGTTCTTCACTTGTCATTCAATTTCAATTTTATACTACAACAATCATACAACATACATTCAATGGTTCAAGGTGTAGTTATCACTATTCTACGTGTCAGTTCATTTAACATTTAAGGGGTCATATTGTACAAATTTAACTAATCAAATTCAACACATATGTCAATTCAAATTTTTAACTATCCTACGTTAATTTCAATTGCATAATATTTATCACTTTATACATTACAATTTACATCCAATATAAACAACAAACAATCAATCAATTATCAACCAAACGGGATTATCATCGTATAATTAACAAATAATGGTGTCAGATGTCACAGGTGAACTGATACAAGTAATAACATATAAAACAGTGTAAATAACTAACAACAGCATATTTCAATTGTCGTTTCAACTGAAATCAAATTTAATAAATAAAAGAACATTAATCGTGAGTGATTGCTCACCTTTTGAGGCTAGGGAGCGAGAATAGATAACGAAGTTGAGTTACGAATTGCAAGCACGACTTCCGAAATAAACTAGATTGGCACGAATCGACGAGCAAAGCTGTTAAATAGGAATTGCCGAAATCAAATCAAAACATTCAACATAGCAACAAATAAAAACATGTCCTGCGTCAAAGTTTAACAATATAATTCTATGTGCTACCGAGATCGAAATGGTCTGAAATTTGGTATGAATAAAGAACAAAACTTGTATTTCAAACTGCAAAAGAATCACTTGATTTGGACAAGAGACGAGAAAAGTTACGATGTCACGAACATAGACTCAGGCCATGTTGCGACTGTCAAATGTTCAGGTCTGAAAACCCCTCTGGGTCTGACTTTCAGGTAAGAAACAGAGGACTGAACCACCTCGTATGAAGCTAAAATTTTATATACAGAAAGTAGAAAACTTTATCTTTTAAACAAAAACGGAATCACTATATTCCGACGTAAGACGGAAGAAATACGATGCGTCAAACATGAACTCAGGTCGTGTTTGCAGCAGTGTAAAATAATTTCAAGTACACAAGAACAGCTGCCTGGGTCTAACTTCCAGATCCTCGACCACTAATCAATGTCGGATTTTGCTGGAATTTGACATGCATAAACTAGGTAACATCGAATCTTTTGTAAAAATAGAATCAACTCATTCCGATAAAACATGAGTGAGATATGATATCGTGAACATGAAGTCTAACTGCTGTTCAGAAAAAAAAATGCAAACAAGTGCAAAATCAGTTTGGTTGCAACTTTCAGGTATAAAACAGAGGACCAAACGGCCTTGAATTGGACTGAAATTTTACATGCATAAACTAGAGAATTTCATCTTTCAATCAAAAAAAAGAATCGTTGAATTTTGATAGAAAATGAAAGAGATACGCTGCGTCAAACATGGACACTGGTCGTGTTTGTAAAAGCACGAATAATTCTAAGTACAGCTGAAAACATTCAACAGTCCAACTTTCAGACATCAAAACGGTGTAACAAATTACATCCGAATGAAATGAAATTTTGCAGATATATACTAGAGAATCTCAACTTCCAAACAAAAAAAATCGTTGAATTTCGATAAGAAATAAAGGAGATACATTGTGCCAAACATGGACACTGGTCGTGTTTGCAACAGCGTAAAATAATCTATGTACAGCAATGAAACCTATCTATACTACTCTGAACATGTATCATACAGTAAATATATGTAATTTATATAAATTATTTAAAACTTACACGTAAATAAACCGAAACAAAACAAATGTATAAAATATACTAATATATCTTCAATATAAAATAAACAAACTTATATAACTTTTACCTATAACAGAGCATATATATCTATACCTCAACAGAGAAAATGATGCTCGGCCAGTGTATATGCACGCTGCCAGAAAACAAGGAAGAGCAGCCTGCAGGTGGGTGGAGGGCTGCGTGGGCTGGGTCTAAGCAAGGAGGGGCTCGGGTGGTGGCTATGTGCCAGCTGCAGGTAGAGGTCATGGTGCACGACAAGGGTGTGAGGCCGGTTTTGGAGGGGAGAAGGCTATGTGTGGTCTGTGAAGAAGGTGGCGAGTGCTCGGCGTTGGTGGTGTAATGGCTGACCGGACGGTGAGAGGTTGAAAGTGGAGGTGCGGCAAAGGCTGTCGCGGGAAAAATATAGAGAAGTTGAGGCTTGGCTATTGGTATCCTTGAGCAAAAAAAAATGGTTTTATGAAAAGGAAGAAGAACAGCAAGGTTGGATTCAGAATACAAAAGGATGCAAACAAATATATATTATTATGTTTCCCTTTTAAGCATGAATACGAAATAGAAAGAAAATAGAAAAGAGGAGAGAAAAGCTGAAAGTGAGAGAACGAACTAACACATCATATCCAATATAGGGAATAGTAATAGTCAACGGTTGAATACAGTGAATAATAAATATCAAGTGCCTATTCAATTTTCAGCTGGTGGAAAAATAAAGGCCAAACGCATGAATTCAAGGAAATAATAAAAGCAGAAGGCTATTGGGTTTACATTGGAAAATGAATGGGTAATACCAGGAAACTCAAGTTCCGGAACCGATACGGAAGGCGCTACGCAAAGTGTAACGTACAACCGGACTCCGAATTTGACAATCGAATATACCATAGAGATCAGCACGACGAGACAATCAAAACGGTATACAGAGATCAGTGATAGGATTGGATTATAAAAATTCGAATTTTCTACTAGCGGAAAATGCAGCAAAACGCTGAAAAATAAGATCGACGGAGCTAAAGATGTCCGAATTTGGAAAAACGAAAAATGACGTCAAACACAGAAGATGATTTAGAATTTTTCTATGTAAAAATATTCAGGTTTCGAAAACATTTTATTTTCATCGCTTTTTAACTGATTAAATTGAAGTAAATTTACGCGCGAAATAAACTTCCATATTTTCGGACGAAAATTTACCAGTTGCTATGTTTAACTAGACGCATTCCAAATATCAAATTTATATTTCAAAATTTTATCGTTTAAAATTTCGCAAAATTTCAATTAATAACGTTATTAAAACAGTTAAAATTTACGGATTGTTACACTCTCCCACACTCAAACGTTTCGTCCCCGAAAAGGAAGGAGGTAGGAGAATAGAAACAACCAGGAAGAAAATAGATTAAAAGACAAGATAAAACAATTAATTTAAACCATATAATTTCAATTTAAATTAATTTATATTTTTCAATTTGGTTAAATCCATTTATATTAGATAAATAAATAGTCATTCGATTTAAATTTGTTAGTTCAACTGTTAATTCTAATCATATAAATTTCATTTTAAATCAATTAATATTCAATAATTGATCTTAATTCAAGGTATTTCATTAAGCTGATTCAATTCAATTTGTTAATTCTTTCAGAACAAAATTTACTTTATTTATCACATTCAATTAACTTATTATTCTATCATCTTTATTAGCATTTTTTTTACAATTAAAATCTAAGTGCATAACATTTATTATAAACACTAAAATTTTATTTATAAAATTATTTTATATTGTATATTATCCAATTACATTTTAACTTATGAATAATTTAGGTAAGTTATATTGAAATGGAATTTAGTACTATACAAATAAAATTTTCAAATTCCATTATCTCAAGTTTAAATACTTATTCAAAATTTAGCTTTATTTATAATTGAAAACAACCCTTAACATAATTTCAAGAATTAAATTTCCGTTTAATTTCAAACCCTTTAAAATAATTATTATATACTATATATATTAAATCAAATTAAAATTAAAATAATATTCCCATATATATATATATATATATATATATATAAATCAAGTCATACTTAAGAAATTCAAATTAAAATATTTCCCAAACAAAACCGTAGCAAAGCTACAGAATGGTTTCTCCACTTCGAAACTCAAAAATGAATGTCGATGATGCGGCCGCCATCACCGAAATTATTTTCCGGCGACAACGAGAAGAGCACTGATTTCAACATTTTAAAATTCTTTGAAAACGGTTTCTATTTGACAATACCTTCAATAATATACATTTTAAAAATTTAAAACCAAAGCTTGAAATTTTAGGAAATTAAATTCTCAAATTCTTACTTTAAATTCATTTAAATTTCTAAATAAATCTATAAACCAACTTTTATAATTCCATTTATTTTTATGTTAGAATAATCAATGATTTACAAAACAAATAGTGAAAAATCAAATATTACCTTTCTGACAACCAATTCAGTTAACAATTCAATTTCAGAAAATTTATACTTATATATATAGTAAAATCATACAAACTTTATTTTATTTTCCAAATTTGAAAGCAATATTGTGTCAGCTTGCTCTGCTCAAGTGTTTTGAAAATCCTATCGATAGCGTTGATCAGACGAATCGATCGGAGACCCAAATCAACATCAACAACTCAAACAACACAGCATATAATAAAACATTTATATATTAGTTTACAAATACATTTCTTTGCTCGACGATACAGGAATGAATATTCAAAATAAGGATAGAGTTTCAAATTTGATGGACTCAAATCAAAGAGAAATTTGATTCGAAGATAAGTTTGAAACAAAGATATGACGATTAAATAACAAAGTAGGAAGATTGATAAGTTTATATAAATTGCGGGCAACCTTAACCAGGTCGACCGTGACTTCAAGAATAAGATCGATGTAGAATTTCGAGGCAAATCTACATTTGATCTCAAGAAATAGAATTCAGGCATAGCATGAGATAGATAGCATCGTAAACCGAGGATATAGAAATCTCCGGTAAATCAATGCCTATTGTAAAGGAGTTTCACCCATTTATAAAATTTCGAAGATTGGCGAGACCGCCGATTCATTATAAAGATCATTCGAAGTGGAGTTATGGGATACTCCAGAATTAAAAGAAAACGAATAGTGGGGAACACGAATGAATTTCGAAACTGAGGGAACGTTCCAAAATTCAAAGGAATCGAGTCAAAAGGAAGAGATTGAAACTCGAATGAGAGTGATTCTGTAAATACATTTACCCTATATGCTAAGTTTTGCCTAGAGCTACCAAAGCTCTGATACCAACTGTAACGACCCGGTATTTTGGACCATTCGCATCCACACATGTCGGACTTGAATAATTCAAAATACCGAATTGTTAATTTAAATTTGGCAAAAATGAGCATATACAGTAAATAAATAGAACACATATCATAGACACAGAGTAATAAATGCAGCGGAAACAAAAGATAGTAGTTCATGAAGCTACTATATACATATCAGAGTTAAATAAGGTACAACTGATGTCTCGAATACAATAATCAAATACAATATCTGAATACATCACTAGGATCAACTGGATATCTGAAACTGGATAGATAGCTGGATCTCCAAGCGAAGCTCCAACTCCAAAGGTGAGTCTCGAATACTGGTACACTCAGTCTGACCCGAGCGTAAAGCAAAACACAAAACACTCGAGTCAGGATTAACATTCTTATATAAATAAATCCAACTCAAGTGAAATAGCAACTGAAATACTAGCAACTCAAAGGATGTTTGGAATAACCATCCTTTAAGGATCCGTTAAACTATCTACTATGTAGTAGTGTACGATAAGTAGATAATGCCTATCAGTAATATAAAGTATCAAAATAGTGTTAAGGCGTTACCATTATCCCCCTTAACACATTTTATATAAGCGGTATAGTCTATACAGCACTGTAAACTCCACCGTAAACTAGTGGACTATCAGGGAGTACTCCATAGGTATAACGCAAACCAAATCGTAGTGGTCGCGTATAAAGGGATGCAAGTATGACAAGGCACATGAGGCAATACCCAAGGTAGTGAAACTACCGTTCGCCTGATCCGGACTGGTGAGAACGCATCGCCGCAGCGATCGCAACACCGCGAAACAACACTCCCAAAATCAAGGGTGCACCAATCGACAACAAGTAATGAGTAGTTTCGAAGAAGTGTGTTCGCTCGAGGTGGCTAACCCCATTTGGCTGGCACGGCTCCTGTTTTAGTAAATTCCAATTTGACACAAGTATCAAGGCTATCCATTATCGTTCTCTTTCTTCAGTCATCACGTTCATCATTCCAACCATTTCATTCTGGATCACAACTCCGCGTATAGTTATTAAAGTGGTTTTCGGTTTAGACAGTGAGTATGTCCCTAACCGATTCCGGTCTCTTTAATAACTTTCGTAATTATTACACCGATTGGTCGTTTATTTATTTCAAAACCAAATCAAATTCAATTTCAAATAGAATTCGTAAACCAACATTTCATTTGTCTTTCTAAATCAATTTCCATAATTTACGTTTCAAAACTTCCAAATTACCGTTTCAAAATCTTATAATTCAATTCCAATTTCTATTTAAAATAATTCAAATATTGATTCAAGTTCGTAAATAAGTTTCATTCCAAATCATTTAAATTAATTTAATTTAACATTCAAATAAATTTAACTTCATTGAAAGATTTTATTCAGTATTCATTAAGTAAATTTGTCATTCAAAACAATTTCTATTTAATTTCCAATTCATTAAATCAATTACTTAAGTTCAACTTCATTAAATCAAAACTTACAATTTTGAATTAAATTAAATTCGTCAAATCAATTCTTTCAATTACAAGTCTTACATTAATTTCAATAAATCACATTTTATTTCTTGTTAAAGAAATTCAATTTCACTTATTTATTTACTTAGTTACAATTTCAAAACTCAATTAATAAAGAAACTTAATTTCACTTATTCAAGAAGTTCAATTTCACTTAATAAAGAATTCAATTTTATTTGACTATTAAATAATTCAATCTTATTTAATTATCAAATAATTTCAAAACTTAATTATTAACTAATTTCAAAACTTAATTATTAATAATTTCAAATTTAATTATTAAATACTTAATTTTAAGACAACATTCTTTCAACAACTACTATGTTAATATTTTGTTTCGGATTATTAAATATTAACATTTCCTTTCTCTAAAATTCAAATTCCAATTTCATTTCAAAACCTTATTGTTTATTCGAATAAAAACTTTATTTTATTTTAAATCAAATTATTTGACCAATCGGTTTTTATTTAATTTTCTATCCTAGGTCAATTAATTTGGGTATTTATCATTTCAACCCGATTCGAATTCAATTCAAAATCAAAGCATAGCAAAGGGAACTTGCAGTGTGATAACTGGGATGGTGTCAAAGTAAATAAACAAGCAATAACAACAATTAATAACAGTCCAATAATTTATTCAAATAATCCCGAAATAATCGTATCAATTCACATTGTTGTTTGTGCAAATCAATATAATTATTTTTAGAATCTACACTATCATTTCATGTAGATTAAAGATTTTTCACTAATTATTCATACGGTTCTTCACTTGTCATTCAATTTCAATTTTATACTACAACAATCATACAACATATATTCAATGGTTCAAGGTGTAGTTATCACTATTCTACGTGTCAGTTCATTTAACATTTAAGGGGTCATATTGTACAAATTTAACTAATCAAATTCAACACATATGTCAATTCAAATTTTTAACTATCCTACGTCAATTTCAATTGCATAATATTTATCACTTTATACATTACAATTTACATCCAATATAAACAACAAACAATCAATCAATTATCAACCAAACGGGATTATCATCGTATAATTAACAAATAATGGTGTCAGATGTCACAGGTGAACTGATACAAGTAATAACATATAAAACAGTGTAAATAACTAACAACAGCATATTTCAATTGTCGTTTCAATTGAAATCAAATTTAATAAATAAAAGAACATTAATCGTGAGTGATTGCTCACCTTTTGAGGCTAGGGAGCGAGAATAGATAACGAAGTTGAGTTACGAATTGCAAGCACGACTTCTGAAATAAACTAGATTGGCACGAATTGATGAGCAAAGCTGTTAAATAGGAATTGCCGAAATCAAATCAAAACATTCAACATAGCAACAAATAAAAACATGTCCTGCGTCAAAGTTTAACAATATAATTCTATGTGCTACCGAGATCGAAATGGTCTGAAATTTGGTTTGAATAAAGATCAAAACTTGTATTTCAAACTGCAAAAGAATCACTTGATTTGGACAAGAGACGAGAAAAGTTACGATGTCATGAACATAGACTCAGGCCATGTTGCGATTGTCAAATGTTCAGGTCTGAAAACCCCTCTGGGTCTGACTGTCAGGTAAGAAACAGAGGATTGAACCACCTCGTATGAAGCTAAAATTTTATATACAGAAAGTAGAAAACTTTATCTTTTAAACAAAAAGGGAATCACTGTATTCCGACGTAAGACGGAAGAAATACGATGCATCAAACATGAACTCAGGTCGTGTTTGCAGCAGTGTAAAATAATTTCAAGTACACAAGAACAGCTGCCTGGGTCTAACTTCCAGATCCTCGACCACTAATCAAACGATGTCGGATTTTGCTGGAATTTTACATGCATAAACTAGGTAACTTCGACTCTTTTGTAAAAATAGAATCAACTCATTCCGATAAAACATGAGTGAGATATGATATCGTGAACATGAAGTCTAACTGCTGTTCAGAAAAAAAAAATGCAAACAAGTGCAAAATCAGTTTGGTTGCAACTTTCAGGTATAAAACAGAGGACCAAACGGCCTTGAATTTGACTGAAATTTTACATGCATAAACTAGAGAATCTCATCTTTCAATCAAAAAAAGAATCGTTGAATTTCGATAGGAAATGAAAGAGATACGCTGCGTCAAACATGGACACCGGTCGTGTTTGTAACAGCGCGAATAATTCTAAGTACAGCTGAAAACATTCAACAGTCCAACTTTCAGATATCAAAATGGTGTAACAAATTACATCCGAATGAAATGAAATTTTATAGACATATACTAGAGAATCTCAACTTCCAAACAAAAAAAATCGTTGAATTTCGACAAGAAATAAATGAGATACACTGTGCCAAACATGGACACTGGTCGTGTTTGCAACAGCGTAAAATAATCTATGTACAGCAATGAAACCTATCTATACTACTCTGAACATGTATCATACAGTAAATATATATAATTTATATAAATTACTTAAAACTTACACGTAAATAAACCGAAACAAAACAAATGTATAAAATATACTAATATATCTTCAATATAAAATAAACAAACTTATATAACTTTTACCTATAACAGAGCATATATATCTATACCTCAACAGAGAAAATGATGCTCGGCCAGTGTATATGCACGCTGCCAGAAAACAAGGAGGAGCAGCCTGCAGGTGGGTGGAGGGCTGCGTGGGCTGGGTCTAAGCAAGGAGGGGCTCGGGTGGTGGCTATGTGCCGGCTGCAGGTAGAGGTCATGGTGCACGACAAGGGTGTGAGGCCGGTTTTGGAGGGGAGAAGGCTATGTGTGGTCTGTGAAGAAGGTGGCGAGTGCTCGGCGTTGGTGGTGTAATGGCTGACCGGACGGTGAGAGGTTGAAAGTGGAGGTGCGGCAAAGGCTGTCGCGGGAAAAATATAGAGAAGTTGAGGCTTGGCTATTGGTATCCTTGAGCAAAAAAAAATGGTTTTATGAAAAGGAAGAAGAACAACAAGGTTGGATTCAGAATACAAAAGGATGCAAACAAATATATATTATTATGTTTCCCTTTTAAGCATGAATACGAAACAGAAAGAAAATAGAAAAGAGGAGAGAAAAGCTGAAAGTGAGAGAACGAACTAACACATCATATCTAATATAGGGAATAGTAATAGTCAACGGTTGAATACAGTGAATAATAAATATCAAATGCCTATTCAATTTTCAGCTGGTGGAAAAATAAAGGCCAAACGCATGAATTCAAGGAAATAATAAAAGCAGAAGCCTATTGGGTTTACATTGAAAATGAATGGGTAATACCAGGAAACTCAAGTTCCGGAACCGATACGGAAGGCGCTACGCAAAGTGTAACGTACAACCAGACTCCGAATTCGACAATCGAATATAGCGTAGAGATCAGCACGACAAGACGATCAAAACGTTATACAAAGATCAGTGATAGGATTGGATTATAAAAATTCGAATTTTCTACTAGTGGAAAATGCAGCAAAACGCTGAAAAATAAGATCGACGGAGCTAAAGAAGTCCGAATTTGGAAAAACGGAAAATGACGTCTTGCACAGAAGATGGTTTAGAATTTTTCTATGTAATAATATTCAGGTTTCGAAAACATTTTATTTTCATCGCTTTTTAACTGATTAAATTAAAGTAAATTTACGCGCGAAATAAACTTCCATATTTTCAGACGAAAATTTACCAGTTGCTATGTTTAACTAGACGCATTCCAAATATCAAATTTATATTTCAAAATTTTATCGTTTAAAATTTCGCAAAATTTCAATTAATAACGTTATTATAACAGTTAAAATTTATGGGTCGTTACAAGTATTTCCTTTTATAGTATGAAGAATACACTACTGGTGGTTGTAATCGCTTTTGATTCTTTCCTTAAATCACCACCCTCGGATTTTGCCACTTGTTGCTTATCCAGGACGCTTGTTCTTTGTGTTTGGATTGATGATGGATTTTGGCGGGAAATCTTAATATTTGTAGGATCTTGGAAATTCGAAGCGTGATGCTTGAAAAATTAGCGGAAAGCCCGGGTCTGTACAGGTCCTCTTCTCTCTTGGAATGGTAAGCTACTTTAAGAGGAATAATAAAGAGGCCGCCCAGAGGCATTGGTATGTGATTGATGCATGCGGAGAGGTTCAGTGGTGAATCATTACCTGTCGTTCAAACCGTACCGCCCTGCTAATGCTCTTGTTATCTTTGTTTAATTTGTCGCTATGTCGGATCGAAATGGAGTAGCACTTCCTATTCCGTTTTGAGGATTGGTTTGGCATGCATATGGGATGCGGCTGAGGTTTATTTATGATTTGAGTTGTTTCTTTTGCTATTACCGATGCGATAGAGGGAGAGCTTCACATTTGTCGTTTGTCTGTAGGGTTGAGTCTGTGTTGAAGCATATTTCGAGTGACCCTTTATACAACCCCTTCGGACTGCTTTTGGCTCTTTATGGCGCTGTCTAGGTTGCCCCTTGTATGTGCCTGTGCAGACCTATTCCTGTAGACGTTTGACAAACTGTAAGCTTTAGATGTATGGTTAATTGAGGTTATCATGTGTTAGGGAACATATACAGTAGAGACGAGGTAGGGCCTGTAGCTCAGAGGATTAGAGCACATGGCTACGAACCAGTGTCGGGGGTTCGAATCCCTCCTTGCCTACAACCGGCCCAAAAGGGAAGGACCTTTCCCTTTGGGGGTAAGAAACTCTATGAAAAAATGGTGGTTAAATTCGTTGTTGTTTAAGGGGAAGTTAAAACATAAATGTGAGCTAACTAAATCAATGATATATCTGTTTCTTCAAATGGGTATTATTCCTGGTGCTTGGCATCTAGGTGGAAGTGAAGAAAAAGATACTCCAATGCCACTGCTCGGTATTCTAGTTTGGCCTTTGATCCTGAATATAGCTAATGTGTTCTACTTCATTTTCCAAATGTGTGTGGTAGTTTCTTTTTGCAGCATTCCCTTTGCTAATAGGGCTCAGATCTAGTTAGATGTTATAACTTCAGTGTTAACTTCTCAGCCCTATTGTTATAAGAGTAGCTTTCTTGATTTCAAGTATTATCTGTTCTTTTTGCCATGGTTCGTGATAAGAACAGGTGTAATACTTACCCCCTAAGTCTGTGGCGACTGTAGGTCACGGTAGACTTTGTCGTCTTATGCACGCGGTCTGTATTCTATTTAGTCCTATCTTAGTCTATCTTTTCAGCGTTGGGAATAAGTCTTTTCAACTATATGTGCATTTAATGCTCTAGTGCATGTGTCAATGTCTTACTGGACCATCTTGTAACAGCTATTCAATCTACCTTTTTTATTTTTCTAGGCAAATTTCCATAAGTCTTTTATGCTTATTATTTCTGCAGCAAATCTATGTTTCACAAACTCCTTGATCATTTCAATCGTGCGGCCATAATTCAAACCCAAGTACGTATTTTCCTTCATCAACTTCCCTAAATTTCCTTTATCCTTTTGTTTGCAAAGAACCGCTAGTGGATTAATTTCTAGCTTTAGGGGTAACTCTGTGGATTGAGAATAGGATAAGCCGTTTTGATTCTCATTCAAATTTTCTTTGAAATAATATCTTGGGTTTTGGTATGTACTCTTCTTCTTCTTCTTGTGATGTTGGTTTAGTACTCATACTGTTTTATGCTTTCCCTTCTTATATTCTGTGGCCTTGATGATGAAGGCTATGAATCAGGGAGTGTGTAGGCCTTACTTTTGAGGCAGGTGGCTAAGCTTGAAACCGATCTTGCCTTGGCCAACACTGAAAATACTGGACTAGTTTCTACTAAGGTTATGGTAAAGGAGGAGGCCAAAATACTTCGTGAGCAGGTTGAAAAAGCCGAGAGGGAGGTTAAGGTTGCTGAGGATGCTCGGGCTTCAATGGAGCATGAGCTGAAGGAGAAGGATGAATTTCTAGCCAAAGTTGGGAAGGAGTTGGATAAATCCAAGAAGGAAATCAACACTGTCACCTTAGATGTGACTTATGGTTTTTATGCTTTGGCCAAATGTCAATTCAGGGTAGAAGTTATGCCCGACCTTCTGAAGAAAGAATATGTGGTGGATTCGATCCTTTCATCTTATCAGGGTAAGTGGAAGGAGGAGAAAGAGGGTGTTAATCAGAACCATTCTAGGCACCCTTCTTAGAAAGAGAGGGCGGAGGCTGATGTGGATCAAGAAAACCTGTCATCTAATGAACAAAACCAAACTGCAAACAAGGTTAACTCAACTTTTCTGATAGACTTAGATAACTAGTCTCGAATGTCTTTTGTGTCTTGTTGTACCAAAGATTTTGAAGTTTATTTTGCTATTTGTAATGTGATACAGTGTGTATTATATTTTTCTTGCGAATGATCATGCCTTTCTTGTTGTTTTATTTATTATTCTAGAGAGAATGTGTTCACAAAACTGTTGAGAGAGACTGAGGTTAAGATCGGAAACACACTTTAGATCGCCTTGGGTTAAGCATCGCAGCCATGGCTAGTCATGAAAAGGAATTAGTCGAGAATTATGCTAATCTTAAGAAGAAGACTGAGGATTTATTAGCCCAAATAGGCCAAGTATTTCGAGGAAAGGAAGTCCTTAGTGATTTCGTGTTGCTTTGATGGCGATACACGCTAGAGAGTGGTTCTTTTCCACCTGATATCCTTGATCTTGAGTGGTTCTGGCTTAAACCGAGGATCATGACTAACCAATGACATTTTTATGTCTTTATCAATTTATATATGACCTTTGATCATGTAGGAAAGCAACAATGATGTAACTAGTAACGGATGTTATAGTGCTGAAACTTAATTTGTTGTGTTTTAAGTGACTAAGTTTTACGATAATAGTGATTTGAATCAATTCTCTTTGAGCTCTGTTCAATACTGACCATATTCATCTTAGTACCTGTCTGAGGGTGATGTTGCTCAACTCAGATATGACACTGAAAGACTTAAGACAAAGCTAAAGTTTAACTGAGCAGAGCTTGCAAGAGATCAATGTGCGCTCAAACATCAATACGATTGCAATAGGAGACTTCGAGCATAGTCAAGAGATGCCACATCAGATTTTGGCGGGATAAAGGAGACCGTAAAGGTGGGAGAAGAACTTTTTGGTATTGCTTACAGAGAGGAAATTTCATGGTATAAGAAGCAAGTGGAGGATATGTCTACAGAGATTGCCAAATTCATATGGGAGCTGGAGGCTACAGAACATAGGAAGATGACTGAGATGCCTCACTTAGATATTTCTTCTTTTCCTTCCCCGGGTTTTGGGTTTTCCTTTCTTTATGGTGATGGTTAGAAGATTATTTCTAGGAGATTATTTGGTGATTTTTCAAATGAGAATAAGAAAACAAAGGCTCAACTAATATAGGCCTTAAATGACACAAGAAGGAAGGCAGTATCGAAGGTGTGCGAGCTCGAGAGTGCATTATTGGCCTTTTAGGGTAGAGTTGCTTCTTACTCGAATAAGCTCGAGCAAGAGAAAGATAAGAGTAAGAAGGCGGAGGCATTACAACAACGGTCTCAAGACATTTTGGCATTTTTTAATCCTTCGTTGGGCCATAGTTTCCTCAGTGGTAAGGAAGATTTCGACGTAATGGTTGACCCGACTAAGGATCCTTGGGCACGAGCTTGCTATGACCCTAGACAGACCTTTATTTCTAGCACGTCTTCGCCTCTTCCTAACACAACTTAGATTTAGTGTTCTATTATTAAGATTTTAGCATAAAGAAAACACTTTTGTAATACTTAACTTGACTAAGAAATTAAATTTCTGTATAATATTTCTTTGTGGAAAATCTACGAACTTTTTAGTAGTCCTATTTTGCTTACTTTACATTGTTATTTGATTTTGGTATTTTTGGACTTACTTGTCCTTCTCTGGCTTATTTATTTCGTTTAGGATTTAAAGGTAACTGCTCTGCAAAATAAGTTAGATTCTGCTCGGCTCTAAATAGTGGAGCTGAATAATTTATTAAAGAATGATGTGAACATATACGAGGTCATATATATGGACGAAATCAAGAAGTTAAGAAAATGATTGTAGAAATGGACAAAGAGATGGTGTCGCATATGAGTGCAGAGGAAAGATCTCTAGTGACTCCAGCTTCAAGTGTCCCTCTCGGGTCGGATGCGGTCCCTGTGCTTCCGTCTGGGGTTGACCCAACTGGGATTCTTAAGTGGTAGAATGATGTGAAGGCTTACTATGAGGCCAAGATTAAAGAGTTAGAGAATTACATTAAGGGAGAGTTAGGGATGCCACGTACTCGGGTTTTCTCGTTCTTGTCTACAAAGGATGAGTTCTTTGGTCCTTTCTCTGAAGGTGTCGAATAAACGAGGGAGCACCCCTTGGGCGAAATTAAAAGGATTAGGAAAGTAGCTATGATGCAAATAAATGTCCTAAAAAACAAGACATATAACTTGGAGTGTGAAGACTAACTGGACTCCATCGCAGTTCTCGAGGTGGGAGAACTTCATAAAGAGAAAGTGAAAACCAAAATAGCAGAAATTGGCCGACAACGTGCAATTGATATTTTCAATCTGGCCTAGACTTAATTTGTCCTTTTTGTATAACCGAGTTCATTACAAGTATAGGTCTTCATGACAGGGACGCGGAAGATGATCTTAAGGCTATTTAACACTAAAGGGGGGGTGAATAGTGTTTTAAGAATTTCTTTAAAACTTCTTTGATTTAAATTGATTTAACTAACTTAATGCAAATACAAAATCACAGATCAAATCACAGAATCACAAACAGATGCAAATATAAATTAAAAGCAAGTAAAGGAAAGAACACACCAGGAATTTTATACTGGTTCGGTGTTACCCTACATCCAGTCCCGCACAACTCGTACGGCTTTCTATTCAATAATAATCTAGATTACAATCCCTCGATTCCAAGGCAACGAGGTACACCCTCCAGATTCTCAGGTCTCTGGGTAGAACCACTTGATTCACAGGACACAAGTTCACCCGATCGATTTCCAAGGACACGATCACACCTTTATAACCCTAAACAAGTTTCTTTGAGTACAAATGTATCTATAACTCTGATAAGCACTGAGATTCTTTGAAGAGAGTGGTAGAGAATCAAACTAGAGATATTCTGGTTTGATTCACTTAAGATTTCGGCAGAATATGGATAGGATGATTAGAAAATAAGATAAGAGAGTAAAGAGGAGAGAAAATAAAGAAAGTAGTTACTGGAAAACGTCCATAACAGTCTCTATTTATAGAGAATGAATGGATGTGTCCATTCAAAGAGATTTAAACGAATAGACACTTCTTTTGAAAACAACCTTTGCTATAACGGGAAGCATGTCGACATGACGAGTAACTATGATGTCGACATGGTCTAGTAAAAATGATGATTTGCTTTTATTTGAAAATGATGATTTAAAACATATGCAACTTTATTCAAATGGACTCTATGTATTTGTAGAAGGTATTTAGAAGTAGAAATACTTATGAATATATATATGTATATATACTAAAATATATTTAAAATCAAGGTAAATAAACTAAAGTAAATATAATATTAAAATAGATTTTGAGGCTAAAATATCAAGGACAATTTTGAAATCAAAATATAACAAAATGATAAATATGATTTTGAGGCTAAAACATTTTTGGAAATACGAACGAAGGTTTTTCTTTTGAAAAGGAATATTTGAAAATCATTTTATGAAACAAGAGATAATTTTGAAAATCATTTTGAATCAAAATTAGTGGATAACAAAATAGGGCTACTATCCGTTCCACTAGATATTTCGTGAGTTCCATCTCACTAGGGTTCCATCCCTTTAACAAGAACGAAGTGGATTCCATTCCACGAGTAAATTGGATAAAAAAGAATGATAGTGCTTTCAAGGAGTTTTAACAAATATCTAACCTAACTATATTATTTGTCTTGAACTCTTGAATATCTTGAATCTCATGAGTCTTCAATCTTGAACTCTTGATCTTTGTCTTCTTTACTGTACAGTCTTCTTTTGTTGATACCTGCATATAGATTTCCTGCACATATATATTTTATAACACTTCTATAGTTGTTGTCATCAAAACCACTATCCTATAGACTAACATTCTCCCCCTTTTTGATGATGACAACCTTTGTTTATAAAATATTTATATTCTCCTTATAACTCCCCCTAAATCTAATAACTCCCCCTTAATCTATGCCTAACTAACCTATTTTATACTTCTCCCCCTTTGTCATCAACAAAAAAATGACACTAACTCCCCCTAAATCTATGATATTAATGATAGTGTTATCATTAATAATACTGAAACTAGATATAACAATGCTAAATATTGTATACTCAGAATGATATATAAGTAATATAAGAATGAGAATAATAAGTGTAACCACAAATTATTTTATTCATATCACTATATACATAACTGTTAAATGAAAAGAAAATGCATACAATAAGTAGACAAATCAATCAAACATAAGCACACCTATTTATGTCTTATTACATAATCAATATAGTAAGTTATCATAAATCAACCATGTTTAAAACCAAATCAAGTATTTCAAATCAAATCAATTTTTAAACCAAATCAAATAAGTTAAACGTTGCGTGGAACTTCAACCCATCCCTCTTTTCCAAAGATGGGATCCGCTTTGATTACTTCCCAATCTTCATCGTCCTGGAGCAATGTCTTCGGTGGATTTACTTGGAGATCCTCTTTGTTGAGAGCGGAGATCATCCATCGTAGTGCATCGAAATGCCTTTCTTGTTCCTTTATCATCTGCATTTGACTCAGTTCTAAGTGCCTCTGATTTCGTAGAATAAAAGTAAGAATGTCTTTGAAGGATTTGAGAGTCTCTTCAAGATTATCACTTAGATTTGAAGAGGATGACGCCATTTTGACGATAAGTAAGAAGGAAATAAGTAGATAAGAGTAGAGAGAAGTTATGAGAAGTTTTCTGGAAGAAAATAGGACTTAAATATACAGGAAAGTCGTTTGAAATGAATAGACATAAGGAGTTATTTTGAATTTCAAATTGAAATGTCCATTCAGAATATTACCAGTATATGTCGACATCACCTCTACTCAGTATGTCGACATACATAGCAGATTTTGCGCATCTTATTTTTGAATTTTCAGTGTATATATATATGATTTATATATATTACTTGATATAAATAAGAGTAACAGCAAGATAAACAGAGAATAAGCTTCATTTCATACTAGAACAGAGAAGTACATGAATCTCATAGAGAAAACATAAAGATACAACTTTCAATATACCAAATTTCATTGATATACAAAAAGTAAACTCTAGAAACTAGTAGATGAGGATGAAGATGATGAGATATTAAGCTTCTTGTTGACTTTGGAGAAGAACTTGTTCATAGTATTGGACATTTTGTCCAATTTTTTGTTTACGGAGTGTTTGAGAGCTTTTTGATTTTTTACTATTACTCGTTGATTGTGAAGGAGAATCTTGTTTGATGGTCGTGTGGGAAAATCAATACTCTCTAAGGAAGTTTCTTCACTTTCTTCCTCTTCTTCTTCCTCACCTTCTTCTTCTTCACCTTCTTCTTCCTCCTCTTCCTCTTCTTCTTCTTCCTCCTCATCTTCTTGCATTTCCTCATACCCCAATCGTGCTTCTTTTTCCGTTAGTGTTTCGTATGGTTGAAACACGTGCGGAATTTTCATAAGTGAAATATTGGAATGATTAAAAACCTTTCTTGGAAAGAATTCTTCACCTCTCATATCCACTCCAAAGTAATTAAAAATTCTAGTGAGGTATATTCCATGATATAATGCATTCTCTCTCGAATCCAAGTTTTTGTGACGAAATTCATCCAAGATAACTTGTGCCCAATTAATATCATAATTTCCAAAAATTGCAAAAAGAGCCTTACACACTTTTTGAGTCGGGTTATTGTAATTTCCCGATTTCGGAGTAATAGTGCGTTGAAGGAGAAGATTAACAATACGAGCTTTTGGTCGAAATTTTTTTTTTTGAAATCCATTTCTTCCTCAAAAATATTGTGAAAAGTTTCACGATCGGTTTCCTCGATTTCAAAAGAAGAAAGATTGGAACCGGTACTTTTACACTCAAGTATGGTTCCTAAAACATCGGTATCCAAAACAATTTGTGTCCCCTTGACACTACTCCACACTTCATCATCCCTTCCATTATATAAACCACGATTTAAATTTGCATAAAACATTTTGACAAGGTTTGGATAGCAAACAAAATCATTTTGGTTATTGTCAACCAAGCTTAGAATACCATTGTTTTGAAAGAGAGCATCAATTTCATAAGAAGCAAAGTCATTTAAAAATAGCAAAACTACCCGAATGAACTTTTCCATAAGTTGCATAATTAATGTATGCAAGTATGGCATCTCTATTATTGTAGAGATGATCTTTGGTGGCTTTTGACAGCCTCATTCCGGCTACGTTGCTAGTGGATGCCATTTTTAAAGAGATAAGAGTGTTTGAAGATAAAAGTTGTTTTGAATTTGAATTGAAGATGGAGATAAGTGTTGATAGAAGATAGATATAAAGAGGTTGAATAGGTGGATTCTCTGGTCAAAGAGTCATAACTATTCAAAACATAGGAGTTAGTGAAAAGGTGGAGGGAAATTTGAATTTTGAATCCAAATTTAGAAATCTGATTTGCTACAGGTATGTCGACATTACCAATAAGTGCCATGTCGACATGCACATCAGATTTTGCAAAAATGATTTCAAGCATGTACAAGATTTATATATATATATATA
This sequence comes from Allium fistulosum, assembly GCA_030737815.1. Taxonomy (NCBI): domain Eukaryota; kingdom Viridiplantae; phylum Streptophyta; class Magnoliopsida; order Asparagales; family Amaryllidaceae; genus Allium; species Allium fistulosum. The sequence continues at coordinate 1,144,880,947 of CM060902.1, forward strand.
CTTATATATATTATGATTATTGTCTGAATATATTTTGAAAATATATTATACAGAAAATATATAAAAATAATATTTTATAAATTTTTAAAAGATATTTAAAAAAAATTTAAGTTAATAAAATCAATTATATACTTAATTAATAAACTATTCTAAGCAACCAATTTTCAACCAATTAAAATAGTAAACGTGTACCTTGTTTGAGTTCCATATCATCCTGATTATCTGAATTCTGAGTTGTCATAAAACACATATTTGCCAATTCTGTTTTCTGTTCATCATCACTTGAGGACGTATCTGAATCATCCAGTGTTGCTGCAAATGCTTTCTTTCTTTTCTTTGAATATTCTTTGTTTGATTGAGAAGTTTGCTTTTCTTGATGTGGACAGTCTCTTTGATAATGACCAAACTCATTGCAATTGAAGCATTTGATGTTGTTGAGTGATTCAGTGTTATTTCCAAAACTTTTTCTCTTGTGATTATTCATTTTTCTATACTTTAAGAATTTTCGAAAGTTTCTTGTCATGAAGGCTATTTCTTCATCATCATCACTAGAGTCTGATTCACCAGTTAGTGCATTAAAGGCAATGGACTTTTTTTCTGATGACTTATTCTCCCTTCTTTCCTGAATTTGAACTTCATATGACATCAGATTTCCAATTAATTCATCAATCTTCAAGGTACTGATGTTATTTGCTTCTTCAATCGCCAGTGTCTTCAAATCCCATTCTGGAGTGAGTGAATTCAGAATTTTCCTGACTTGATCTTCTTCGGAGATTGCTTTTCCCAGAGATACTAGTGAATGAACAATATCCTGAAAACGACTATACATATCTGGAATAGATTCACTAGGCAACATCTTAAATAATTGAAATTGATTAGTAAGAATAGAAATTTTGGTCTGTTTAACTTTGCTTGTTCCTTCATGAGTAACTTGCAGAGTTTTCCAGATTTCATATGCAGTTTTACAAACAGATACCCTATTAAATTCATTTCTATCTAGTGAACAAAATAAAATATTCATGGCTTTTGAATTGTTTTGAGCCACTTCTCTTTGAACGGTCGTCCATTGAGCAAAATCAGTTGTGGGCTCAGTGTATTCAGTTTGTGTCATATTCCATGTTTCTAAACTAATGGATTGTAAATATATCTTCATTCTACATGCCCAATATGCATAGTTACTGCCATTGAAAAGTGGTGGTCTGGCAGTGGACTGACCCTCTACAAATGAACTAGAAATACCAGTGTTGGTAGCCATTGTTACTTTTCAAAAATCAGGTTATGAATACTTTGAAAAACTTGCTCTAATACCAAATGATAGGGACGCGGAAGATGATCTTAAGGCTATTTAACACTAAAGGGGGGGGGGTGAATAGTGTTTTAAGAATTTCTTTAAAACTTCTTTGATTTAAATTGATTTAACTAACTTAATGCAAATACACAATCACAGATCAAATCACAGAATCACAAACAGATGCAAATATAAATAAAAAGCAAGTAAAGGAAAGAACACACCAGGAATTTTATACTAGTTCGGTGTTACCCTACATCCAGTCCCGCACAACTCGTACGGCTTTCTATTCAATAATAATCTAGATTACAGTCCCTCGATTCCAAGGCAACGAGGTACACCCTTCAGATTCTCAGGTCTCTGGGTAGAACCACTTGATTCACAGGACACAAGTTCACCCGATCGATTTCCAAGGACACGATCACACCTTTATAACCCTAAACAAGTTTCTTTGAGTACAAATGTATCTATAACTCTGATAAGCACTGAGATTCTTTGAAGAGAGTGGCAGAGAATCAAACTAGAGATATTCTGGTTTGATTCACTTAAGATTTCGGCAGAATATGGATAGGATGATTAGAAAATAAGATAAGAGAGTAAAGAGGAGAGAAAATAAAGAAAGTAGTTACTGGAAAACGTCCATAACAGTCTCTATTTATAGAGAATGAATGGATGTGTCCATTCAAAGAGATTTAAATGAATAGACACTTCTTTTGAAAACAACCTTTGCTATAACGGGAAGCATGTCGACATGAAGAGTAACTATGATGTCGACATGGTCTAGTAAAAATGATGATTTGCTTTTCTTTGAAAATGATGATTTAAAACATATGCAACTTTATTCAAATGGACTCTATGTATTTGTAGAAGGTATTTAGAAGTAGAAATACTTATGAATATATATATATATATGTATATATACTAAAATATATTTAAAATCAAGGTAAATAAACTAAAGTAAATATAATATTAAAATAGATTTTGAGGCTAAAATATCAAGGACAATTTTGAAATCAAAATATAACAAAATGATAAATATGATTTTGAGGCTAAAACATTTTTGGAAATACGAACGAAGGTTTTTCTTTTGAAAAGGAATATTTGAAAATCATTTTATGAAACAAGAGATAATTTTGAAAATCATTTTGAATCAAAATTAGTGGATAACAAAATAGGGCTACTATCCGTTCCACTAGATATTTCGTGAGTTCCATCTCACTAGGGTTCCATCCCTTTAACAAGAACGAAGTGGATTCCATTCCACGAGTAAATTGGATAAAAAAGAATGTTAGTGCTTTCAAGGAGTTTTAACAAATATCTAACCTAACTATATTATTTGTCTTGAACTCTTGAATATCTTGAATCTCATGAGTCTTCAATCTTGAACTCTTGATCTTTGTCTTCTTTACTGTACAGTCTTCTTTTGTTGATACCTGCATATAGATTTCCTGCACATATATATTTTATAACACTTCTATAGTTGTTGTCATCAAAACCACTATCCTATAGACTAACACTTCAGATTATGAAAATGTCTGGGCACGTGCTAATATGACCCCCGTGTTACCTACCGAAAATCGCCTCATGGTGGGGGCTTTCATTCTCGATCATCAGTGGTGATTACTGAGGTGGAGAACTAATTTCCTTCTCAGCTCGAAGCATTGCACTCTTGCAGATCGTGACGGCATAAAGTGATCATGCTTAGTTTTGTATCGGACTCGTAATTTAATTTTTAAGGAATGCTATTTTTTGTAATATAATCCAGATTGTAATGTTTTGTAGATTATGTGAGGATATGTAGAAATGAATAACATATAAGATTTATAACTAAGTATTGATAACTCAATTTTTCGATGTATACCTGGCGATCTTTAAGTAGCAGTCTAGACTTGTACCTGATTGACAGCTTCCTTTGGTACAGATCGTGTATTGTGCTTTTTGGCCAAGTCTAGTGTTAGCCCCCAAAATAACATATACCTCCTGGTCGTGACCCTAAAGGTTGCAACTTTCCCTGCATTATTAATGCGATCTAATGGCTTTTCGGGGTGCAACATCTTTTATTGACTTAGCCGTGGACCGTGCATGAATTACCCATCCTCTTGGAGCATTGCATCCCTGGCCGTATGCTTGGTCGAATGCTTAATATAACCTGCCTCCTATTCTCAGGGCGAACTATCCTTAGCCGTATGCTTTGATGTATACCTAATTTGACATGCCCCATGTTCTGAGGGAAAACTGTCCTTAGCTATATGCGTGGCTGTATGCCTAATATGATTTTCCTCCGTTCTGGGGGCGAACTGTCCTTAGTTGTTTCACCCGTTGGTTGATCCTGACCTGCTCCCGGTTCAGGGGCGTAATGTCCTTAGCCATATGTTTAGTCACATATTTGTTTTGAATTGCCTTCTATTATGGGGGCGAACTGTCTTTAGCTGCAAGTTTAGTATGACATGCCTCCTTACTTGGGAGTGTAACATCGTACGTATGCTGAGCCGCATTCTTCTCTAGTATCACCGTTCTCATTTATGAGATTGCCGCTAGGTGCAATCATACCTTTGAACTATGGCGGAGAGCTATGAAGCGTAAGTTCTTGTGCTCTTGGCACGGTCTTTTCCGTTGAGGGAGTGGATTTGACTGAGAAGCTGGATCGTGTATGTACAACCCATTATCTTATGCGTATGTTTTTTGTACAATTCTGGCCGTCTAATATCAATACTTCCAGCGTGGTATGTCAAATTAATTGACATAAAAGTTTTTAATACTTGTTCAAGCAGTCTAATATCCCTACGACCAGTCTTTATGATTTGCTATCATAAGAAAATTCATATCAGATCAAAGAATTTTTTTCATCCTGTCCAGCGAAATAGTCTAGCTAAGAAGCAGGGCTCCGTTTATGCAAGTCCAAATGTGTAGGGCCAGTATCACCGTTCTCAATGTTGAGGTTGCCGTTTTACTTCCGACCTCGCGTTAAGCTTAATCAACGAATATTGGCGGTTAAATGTGAAGGTGCATGTATAACTTCTTTTTACAAAGAAATAATACAAAGATTTTATACTGGTTCAGGCTGTCTAGTATCGCTACGATCAGTTTGATACATTTTTACATACATACATTATTTATTTATTTATTTTTTCAATAGGTAGGTGGTGCAAGACAGACTGCTTCCAATCCAAGTCCTTCATTGCAGCATTGAACGTTTGCCTTTGTAGTTGCTAGCTGATGCTTCAATTTTAGTTCCTCCATTAGGCATTGAGCTCATTCTACTCCCAATCTCCAATGAGGGTAGCTTTCCATTCAAGGGAGAGGAGCATCAATATAGCTCTTGTTCTCTCAGCTGATATAGGGGATGGGGACGGATCCTTCAAATTGGTGGACATTTCAATCTCTAGTCGATGGGCACACGGGGATTTTGGATTCCGATCCTATGTTTTCCGCCATTATTGAAACCGCTGCCCAAATCAACGGATACCTGTGTGTTTTTTGACTTGATTCCATGAAACACTGATTATTGAGTCTTTCGATCAAATAGTGGTTGTCGGTCTCACCGCTCTTATTTTTGAAAACGTCGTGACTGCTTATCTGCTGCATGAAACATGTAGCAGATAAAAAAGGACTGTGAGCCGTATGGGATAAGAAAACGGAAGATGGAATTGAGGATTTGCTGGAAGTTGAGAAAAAGGTGAGTGGAGAAAATGAAGGGACAGAGGTTCGGCCCTCCTTCTAGCGCTAAAAATATTGGTGAAGCTTTTCTGCTTCACCACACTCAACTTGATTGTAAGGTAACTTTATGACTAGCCATCTCCATGATTAGGAAGCAGTGAATTTAAGCTTCGTTGAATTCACATTTGAGAAGCGATTGTGTTGCCGAATGTTTACACAGCCGAGTAGTTGCGTTTCAACTGTTTGTTGAATCGTCAAAGAGGTTTTGTGAGCGATAAATGATTTAAAAGCTAAATAGTAGAAAAATGAAAGTAAAGAACATAGAGATTTTTTACGTGGTTCGTATTTATATCAATCCTACGTCCACGGGGTTTTTTATTATATCGTCGTGTTTTTTGTACAAAATGATTACAATAGCCTCTGAGGCATATAATATCTCCTTTAATTTTGGGAAGAAGAAGAGGTTCCAAAAAGAAGATCCTTTTGTTCGTCCTCTAGCATTTCCTTTTATAGTATGAAGAATACACTGCTGGTGGTTGTAATAGCTTTTAATTCTTTCCTTCAATCTCCACCCATGGATTTTGCCACTTGTCGCTTATCCATGATGCTTGTTCTTTGTACCTGGATTGATGACAGATTTTCGGAGGGAAATCCTTATATTGATGGGATCTTAGAAATTCGAAGCGGGATGCTTGAAAAATTAGCGGGAAGCCGGGGTCTGTACAGGTTATCCTTTTCTCTTGGAATGCTAAGTTGCTTTAAGAGGAATGATAAAGAGGCCGTCCAAGGGCATTGGTATGTGATTGGTGCATGTGGAGAGGTTCAGTGGTGAAACATTGTTTGTCGTTCAGACGGTACTTCCCTACTGATGCTCTCGTTATCTTTATTTAATTTGTCGCTATGTCAGGTTGGAATGGAGTAGCACTTCCTATTCCGTTCTGAGGACCAGTTTGGCATGTGTCTGGGATGCGACTGAAGTTTATTTATGATTTGAGTTGTTCCCTTTACTATTACCAATGCGATAGAGGGAGAGCTTCTCATTTGTCGTTTGTCTGTAGGGTTGAGTCTGCATTGAAGCATATTTCGAGTGACTCTATATACAACCCCTTCAGAGTGCTTTTGGCTCTATATGGCACTGTGTAGGTTGCCCCCGGTATGTGCCTTTGTAGACTTGTTCCTTAGACTTTTGACAAAATGTAAGCTTTAGAAGTATGGTTAATTCAAATCATCATGCGTTAGTCCTAATGCCACGGCTCGGTATTGTAGCTTGGCCTTTGGGGATATAGCCCATGTGTTCTGCTTCATTTTCCTAATGTGAGTTGTAGTTGCTTTTTGCAGCATTCCCCTTGCTGATAGGGCTCATTTAGTTAGACATCGTGACTTCTGGTCTGTTTCCTGCTCAGCCCTATTACTATGAAAGTAGCTTTCTTAACTTCAAGTGCTATCTGTTTTTTTTACTGTGGTTCGTGGTAAGAACGGGTGTAATACCATGTACCACTAAATTCTATTTTTTATTTAGTCCTAAGCAATCTTATGTCTTTATTTGCAACCTTCTTTCTCTATTGTACAATTATTTGCTATCGTTGCTCAACGCTCATACAGGATCGTGTAATGTCGTACAGTACTTAACAAACAAACGGTAAAATTAAGTGTTCGGTTTGGTATTTCATAAAACAATATAATGTATGGTAATAGTAAGTATGTAAGGATGGTTTGTATGATGATCAATATTTTTTTAAAATTGGGTACTTAAATGGTAGTATATGTTGATACTACTGCCTTAGGTGTTATACAACATACTATATGTCAATATATATTTGAATTACGCTACGCAACTTTCGAACCTATGACCTCTCGCAACAAAATTGAAGCCCCTAACCACTGGATAGTGATGCTAGTCGGTGATCAATAGTTATGGGCGTCAGAAGTGATTTTCTAGATGTCAATATTAATACTCCTTTTCAATTGTCTTGTGTTTAAGTTTTTTATTATTTTTTTCTTATTTCAAGTATGATAAACTTGTTAATTCTACATGATATGTGTAGGGCTGACTCATAGGACAGCCCACCAAGCCCGCAGGCTGGGCAACCGATTGGACCGGGGCAATTTTTTAAAATTTGAATTATAATGTTTTTTAATATAAATAACTAGTTACTAATTTAGGTCACTGAGAGTTTTGGCTTCGCGGTAATGTGTGTGATTTATGCCAAAGTGTGTTGAGTTCAAAACTTATAGAGGGAAACATTATTTTGTGCGAAAAATTTCTTTATTGGATTTAATTTTTGGGTTAGGGCACTATAATGATTGGATCACTATATTGATTGGGTCGGGCTTGGATATTTGGTGTGTTTTGAAGGATTAAAAAATGACAATTCTAACTCTAACAAACGTAGAGAGGACATTTACGTTCTTGTGATTTGTATGTGTGAAACTTTCTCATGGGCCTGTCAACATATGCTTTCGGATGCGGATAGTATCATATCCGCATTCCGAAAGCATTTTCGGATATCAGATATCTGCATCCGTGGATACGGACGGATATCGGATAATTATCTTATTCGCTAACGACCGATAAATTAAGAATTATAAAAGAAAATTTTAGTTTAACATAAATATTTATCAATCTCATTGATTATAAAAGTGTTAAAAATTAACAAATATGGTGATAATAAATAATTTCGAGCAGTTAAAAAGCATTAACTGCATATAATACAAACCACCAGCACAATAAAATAATAAACAAATATCTTCCACTGCACTAAAATACACATAATTTGAATTATAATCTTAACAAAAATCGAACGGATAATTTTCGGATGCGGATGTCTTCGCATCCGCATCCGCATCATTTTTCCGAAAATCGGATACTTATCCGTTTTTCAGATGCGGATGCCGACGGATATCGGATTTTTCGGGTATCCATTGAA